>CM055121.1:502586796-504986796 GCA_029206835.1 Rana muscosa
AGGGCGCACAGCAGGTTAACCCCGCCCCACCGTACGTTTGCCGAGAGGGGACACAAAAAGGACAGCCCTGTACTAGTGGTTCAACCCTAGCCTACTATGGCAGCGCCACCCGTAGGCCACAGGGAACTGTACACCAATACTCTCCCTGTGGATAAAATGGTTGTAAACCCTGACAAATCAAGGTGTTTGGGCATACTACCTTCCAAACACTTCCCTTAAATTGAGGACCCCGCTACAGTGGTTTTGTGAGTTTCCCTGGTGCCATCATCAACTGACACCAGGGAGCGAGCACATTCAGGGAAGCAGTTGGCGGACCTCAAACTTTCCAGGATTATTACAGCAGATTTCTTCTGATTTACAAAGCTACACCATGTACTCTGGTTCCACCATGACACCTGCTTTAATTTTGATAGATGGCCACAAGGTGGTTACCCTTAGGAGGATACCCTCTTTGGGTACTGGTTGCTGTGGGTGTTTGCAGCAGCACTAAGGGGCAGGAATATGGCCTGTAGATGTGGGCTCACATCTTGCTATATCTCTGATTCCTATTCCTGACTGGGTATGTTTTAGGTTCAGTACTTTGTATATGTTAAAAACATCATTGCATCTTTTACAGCCTTCCTTTCAGAACAGCTGTAGCAAGTCAAAGTAAATGTTCTGTTACTACTACAGACTCAATCTTCTGGAGTAGTGATCTGCATAACTTACCACCGGCATCACAAGGTGCCTTATGAACTCAAACTTCCAACTTTGGGCAGAGCTTCTGTCATTCATAAAGTTGCCAGGTTCATTTTTACACAGTTCCTTTCCAGACACTGATAGCTGCCATTCCAGCATTCAGAGGGGAGAAAGGTCATCAGTATGGGCATATGCATTTTTGCTATGGATGAAGATATCGATATATCTAGCATTAGGGAAGAAATCTTGCTGGATAATTAATAGGGCCTATTATCTATTATCCCTGGTTTCCGGGGACAGTCCCCGAAATCAGGACACTTTCCCCGGACCAAGTCTGTCCCCGGTTTTGTCCCTGGATTGGATTTGAACAGGGGCTGGGTCAATTTCAAAGACGGTCAGTGCAGAATAAAAATCTGAATTGCACACCCCCGCTCCCACTAGCTTACGGGGTGTATTTTTGTTCCATTATCTGTGCCCCTTTCTGATGATCAGGTGCTGGTTGGAGCGGAGGGAATATTTCTTCAGTTTCGGGTACATGCCCATTCAGCTCCGCTCGCATGTTTTTTCTGCCTTGGCTCAAGTACCGGCCAACCGCCAGCCAGATTAACTCCTTGCCTCCCCTGGCAGAGTGATCTTCCTCCGTTCCCCACCCAGTAGTAGCCGGGGCCCGGAGATTAAGACTTGACAAGTTGTGAGTCCGGCGACGGTGACGGGCAGAGAGTCGCCTATTGCCGCCATTCCTAGAAAAATTATGTCCCCGGATTTCTTTTAAAAAATCTGGTCACCTTACTATTATCTAAATGTCCATGGGTAGACATCTCATTGAATTAAAATTGTGTACGATGGGATCCATAGTTTGGAGATCAACCTCTAGCCTTGCTTGTTCTGTAGCCCAGATAAAGGCAAGAAGAAGTAAAATTATTGACGTCAAATTATTACTATCACAGGGTGTTCGAAATATGCAATGATGGAAGCCTACCAGGCATCATTGCTGTTTCCCCTGGAAAACATCGAAGCTTATTCACACAAAGCAGGGGCCATTTCCTGAGCTGGAAAGGTTAGCGCTTCTCCTTCCAAGTTCTTTAAGACCGCATCCAGGTCCAGTTTCCAAACCTTCATAGACATTACCAACCGGGCCTGTTCTCTAACTAGAAACAGGCTGTTGGGAAGTAGGTGCTTAAAGCTGGGGTCCCGCCCTGATCAAGTAGTCCTATTTTGTCCTCTTTGTAAGTCGTCCTGGAAGATGACTGGGGAAAAACAGTGTTATTACCTAATAACTACTTTTTCCAGGAATCTTCCAGGGTGGCGTCAGTTCCCTCCCTTATGTGAGTGGCAATGTAGAACATAGAGTAAGAATAAAGCTACGCTAATGAGGGTTTAATGATACTTATTCTGAAGCCTTCGGTTATTTGTTAAATACTGAGGAGCTGATGCATGTGCAGTGCTTTTTATGATGTGGATCATGTGTTTCCTGTGCTAGGTGGGAGGAGCATATATCTCTGTAAGCCGTCCTGGAAGATTCCTGGAAAAAGTAGTTATCAGGTAATAACACTGTTTTTTATTCCACTTGCATATGATTGGACATTCAAAGAAACCATGGCTTTGTCTGATTCACTAAACTAAGTAAACATTCTCTTTTCAAAGTGAAAAGTCTGCCTCTACTTCTCAATAAACCATTCCCAGTGCCCTAGACAAGTTATTTCTTAAGCACATATTGTTTTAACTTTTCATACCAAATAGCAGCTCCTGTAAACTGAGATTTTTTTTTTTCGCAGACAGACAACATAATCCCTACACATGTGAATATCTTTTTTTTTTTTTACTACCTTATACTTAGCTTTGTCAGTGTGCACCATGCTATATACCGTATATACTTGAGTATAAGCCGAGTTTTTCAGCACATTTTTTTGTGCTGAAAATGCCCCCTCGGCTTATACTCGAGTCTGTGTCCATCTTCACGTTTGTGCACCTGATTCCGACCAGCCGTAGGTCCCCTGGACCCCAACCTTGGCACACATGTAGCCCCACTCTTCCTCTACAAGTGTGCAAAGTTTGTTTTCCGGGGGACCTACGGCCGGGGAGCACCGATTTTTCAAACCCGGGCACCCCTTCTATAGACTCCTATGTTAAACGTCAGTCTAGTCACACAGCGCAGGAGATCATATAGGAAGATTTGGCACAGTGAGGCATGGGCACAGTGAGCCATGGGCACAGTGAGGCACGGGCACAGTGAGGCACGGGCACAGTGAGACATGGACACAGTGAGGCAAAGTGAAGCACAGTCAGGCATGCAGATGGACACCCTAGGCTTATACTCGAGTCAATACGTTTTCCCATTTTTTGTGGTAAAATTAGGTGCCTCGGCTTATATTCAGGTCGGCTTATACGCAAGTATTTACGGTAACTGCTTTGATCTTAACAAACCAAAACCTGCACTCTGTGTACATGAAATTATGGGAATGCACTATAAAGGAAATACTAAAGGTAATATATTTATATCCTTTACACAATTCTTATTTATTTAATTTATTTTTTTTTTGCTAAAAGAATGGGAGTGCTACACCAGCTTGTACAGTGCTTTGAAAGATTTTATTTTGCAACAGCCAATGTGTTTTAGAGGCTCAGCACTCCCCCTTCATCGGGGCTAAAAGGTGCCTGGATTAAAATAAGCATGACCATTTTAGCCTCAATGAAGGGGGTGGGTGGGGGGGGGGGTGCTGAGTATATGTAACAACAAATAACTAAGGGGTTCCATTGTTTAGGGTGTCACATTGGTGAGAGAAAGATGCAAACTACTCAAAGTTGCTATACCTGAAATTCTAATAAATATTAAAAAGCTAATTGTTGATTACGCTTATTTATTTTTTTAATCCTGAAAACTTCATATGGATGCTTTATCTTCAATTATACATGTGTTCTATGCTTTACAAAATGAAACCTAGATAAATTAATTGATAACAGTTTAATTAGAACTATACTAGTCTGTGAAGAAAGCTAGAAAACATGCACAGTTGGGTGTCTAGAGGACCAATTTATAAAAACTTGGTATAGCATGTTGGAAGGCAATACTATTTTAAATAAAACCTAATAAATATTTTAAGTCATTCTATATTTTTGCATCAATAAGGTACAATAAATACTGCCCCATTGACTGAAATCTGAGGACACTATTGTGATGTTGCAATGACTGCCAGTTCCATAATAAGAACTGATGAGAACATTGCTCTAGCTAAACAAATGCAAGGAACATTCTCTGCATTACGCACATATACTGCATTCAAACCCATCACAGTAAGTGCTTTATCATAGTTATGCTAATATTTGCTTTTCTAATAAACCTGCATACTTTAAAAGGTCAAAAGAAAACAAGCTGTTATGGCTGCAGCATGCTGTAATCTTAATTTGTGTAGGCATGCTTTAGCTTTTAACTCAGAATTGTATTTCAATGCATTCTATTACATTCTGAAAAAGTACTAGCTTTGGAGTAAAATAAAAAAAAATATTATAAATACAACATACAGTATGCGCTAATCTGTATTGCCAAGGTCATTTATACAGTATAAACAGCCGTGTCTGTATCATTTGCCAACTATTATATTTTTCCAAAGAGCTGACAAATATTTAAATATCTGTCATAATTTTCCTTTAATCTCAGGTGCAGCATCAATCAGCATGGAAGGGGTGGGGGTAGGGATAAAATAATCAGGCCCTACTGCAAAGCATGGTATTGTCCATCTAATTTTGGAAGCTTCCTGAGAAGAGGGAAGAGCAGAGTGATGATCTCATCCTCGTTGCTCCTTTATTGTCCAATCACACACAGGGATAGACTCTAGAATGAACTACACTGCTCATTTGTAGTGTCATTCACAGGAAACTACCTGCAGTAGGTTCATTAGGCTGGGCTTTCAGTTGTTTATTGTTGGCCTTTTCCCCCAAATGTGGTTGTCAGGGACTCGCTGACCAGTGCAGAGCGGATGTGCAGAGACAGAGGCCATTGCACATGCGTGGGCACAATTCCAATGATGTCCCTCCTGACAGGCAGGTCTGTGGGCTCCGACGAACGCCTATGCGCAAGTGCGCGCACGTATGCACGTGCACGTGCCCCCATTAGCATTGGCGTCCATTTGTAGTATATAAGGATAGCAGATGTACTAGGGCCTTTGCTGTCTGATCTGAAGTTTCCCCCTGTATCCTGTTCCCAGTGCCTATCTGTGATCTGATTGTTACCTGGCTTCCTGACTACTCTGATTCTATCCATTCCTGATCTCGGCTTGCTTGACCTTCCTTCTGTCCTAACCCCGGAGTTCTGTTGCCAAACCTCTGCCTGAACTTGACCATTCTTAAGTGTTGCCTCTGATGTACCTTGATTCCTCTGTATCTGACCCGGCTTGTCTCACTCTGCACCTTGCTTTAGCCTCCACGTACCTGCTTCCGCGGTACCCAGCACCAGCAACCCCCCGGCATCCACAGCACCCCTGCATCCACAAGTGCCTGCACCCACAGCCACAAACTGCAGCTCCACTACTGATGCTGGCTGCTGAAGGTGTCATCCAGCTATGTAGAACATCACAGGCACTCCTACCCCACCGTGCTCTCGCGGCCGCTGTTGCAAACTCAGTTGCCCTTGAACCGGAGTTGTACGAGAGGCTTCCTCTGCTCGTCAGGCTCTATCTTAAGGTACGTGACAGTGGTCTTCAACTCTTGTTTTGTGGTCAGCTCAGGTCACTTTGACCACCTGTTAAGGAATCTGTCTCCTTTCTTCTGTACTTTCTGTGTCCTATTATGTTTTTGCTTCTTTAGTTTCTCTTTCTCCCTCAATCTTTACTTGTTTTTTTTCTGTACTCTAAACCATTTTCTGTGCCACAGCACAAGCATACTGCCCTATGTATCTGTTTGGATGGGCTGCACACATGCATTGTTCTAGCCAGGTGCACAACTCCTGACTGGTCCTCAATCCTTTAACATGGCCATAATTTGTGCAGTTTGCCCATTGTATTGTTCAGATTGTTGTTTTACATTATTTTACTGAGCAGCACCTGTCATCAGCTAACAAATGTTCAGTATGACATATATGCATTGTCTATTAATATTTGCAGCCAAACATGTCTGCCTCTCATTCACACATAAATGTCCCTCTTTTAGGTCTGTTGTACAGATCTGTATAAATATTTGCATATTCAAAATATTGATCATTGCTACATGAATAGGGTTGTCTTTTTATTTTGTTCACTTTTTTTTTGCAGAAATGTTCCACCCCCCCTCCCCCCCATGCATGCCACAATAACATGCACAGTGTGCACTGTGTCTCCTGGGTATAGCTTTTTTTCTTAGAGGAAAGGTGCAGGAACTCACGCCCCCATCTCTAGGTCATGCTTGTCTCTGCCTCCTACATGCCCCTAGACCATGTCTCTGCCTCCTACATGCCCCTACTGTGCCTTGTTTTTATACAAAGCAATGCAGTATAATGAAGAGATGGCACAATCCAGCAAAAAGACAGCCCCCTATAGCCAGCAAAGAGACATCCCCAAATATTTAGCAAAGACATGGTCAAATCCAGTAAAGAGTCATTTCCGTATATTCAGCAAAGAGACATGCCAATCCAGCAAAGAGATTTTCCCAAATATTCAGAAAAGAGATGGCCCAATCCAGTAAAGAGACATCCTCATATATTCAGTATAGAGACATTCCAATCCAGTAAAGAGACATCCCCATATATTCAGCAAAGAGATGGCCGAATCCAGCAAAGAGACGCCCCCATATATTCAGCACAGAGATAGCCCAATCCAGCAAAAATACATCCCAGTCCAACAAAGAGACAGCCCCCATTTATTCAGCAAAGAGACATCCCAATCCAGCAAAGAGAGATCCCCATACAGTATATTTAGCAAAGAGATATGCCAATCCAGAAAAGAGACATTTCCATATATTCAGCAAAAAGACATTCTTGAACATTTAGCAGCCCAGTCCAGCAAAGAGACATTCTCATAAATTCAGTATAGAGATGGCTCAATCCAGCAAAGAGACATTCCATACATTCTCATATATTCAGCAATGAGACATCACCATATATTCAGAAAACAGATGGCTGAACCCAGCAAAGAGACATCCCAATCCAGCAAAGAAATGTCCCCATATACAGTATTCAGAAAAGCGATGCCCCAATCCAGCAAAGAGAAATTCCAATCCAACAAAGAGACATCCATATATATCCAGCAAAGAGATGGCCCAATCCAACAAAGAGACATTACCAAATATTCAGCAAAGAGATGGCCCAGTCCAGGAAAGAGACAGCCCAATCCAGCAAAGAGACATCCCTATATATTCAACAAATATATGACCCAATCCAGAAAAGAGACATCCCCATATATTCAGCAAAGAGACAACCCAATCCAACAAAGAGACCAATCCAGCAAAGAGATGACCCAGGCAAGCAAAGAGACATCCCCATATATTCAGAGAGATGGCCCAATCCAGCAAAGAGATGGCCCCATATAGCAAAGAGACAGCCCAATTCAGCAGAGACGCATCCCCAAATATTCAGCAAAGAGACAGTCCAATCCAGCAGAGACATTCCTATATAGCAAAGAGATGGCCTAGTCCAGCAAAGAAACAGTCCAATCCAGCAAAGAGACAGTCACAGGCACAGCACAGCCCCAATATGCAGTAATGTCAATTTATCATAAAATGTCTAAAATCTTGTCTCCACAGTGAACACTAAGCACAGTCAGCAATCAGTCAGTCAGTTGGACAGGCTACCTACACAATTGAATAGCAGCTCTTCCACACAGTTGAGCTGACTGCTGCCAAAACAAGCATCCGGTCTGCAGGTAGAGACCAAACGGAATGCAGATGATATGCATCCTGAAACTATGAGCTCTGAGCTGTATTGCCTTTGCTCACCACCCTGCTTTTCTACAGTACATGAAGGCTCAGAGAGAGTGCTTTGCTCCCACACTGTCTCTGGCGGAGGTGCCGAACAGCGTTCCAGCACGTTTTGCCAGGAAAAAAGCCCTGCTCCTGGGATATGTACATCACATATCCCAGGTGGCATAGCGCTTCATTCAGACAGAAAAGGGGAAAACTGGATCCTCTGAGTGGGTGGTTATCAGAAATGTGCACCCGACCACCTGATAACCAGGGGGGAAAGTTTGAGACTATCGTGTACATGATGACTTGCCTTTTTTTCTGTCACTAGTATAAAGGCAAAGTAATGGCATTTTGTTTAAGTTTTCTAGTAGACAGAAGTTTGATGGTGTTTAATTGCTATGTCAGTATCAAGATACGGTGTTAATGTGTGATTTTCTTTTTTTTATCTGGCAGTGTCTCTATTTTGCTATCTTTGAACAGTTTGGTTGCATACAAATGCATAAAAATGTGTCAACAGGCCTCTATTTTGCACCTGGCCCTTTGACACTCATTCATCCTGCGTGGAATTTTTTCAAATGTAACATTGCAATGCATGCACAAAAAATTATATTTTAGAAATAAGAAAATTAATAAACTTAAAAAAGGCTTGGGGAAATAATAAAATCATTAAATTTCCTTTGGTAGAGCCAGACATTTGGTGTACTGAAGTGAATGGATGAAATGACAGCCAGTCAATGGATGACATGACAATGAGACAGCTTGCATCTTCATAAAGAGAAGCCAAACCTTTTTATTTCTTCAGTACTGAACTCTAGGCAGAAATAAAAGACACACATGAATGCAGCTAGGTAACATTAATACATCATTAGATGTTTTTTTTTTTTTTTATGTAGCTCGGGTATGTTCATGAATTTGACTTGCCCATACATCTTGCAATCTCCTATATAGCAGAACTTAGACTAGAAGATGAAGGGGCAGGACTGCATGCAAATATCTTGACAAGGAACATGCCGATAGGGGACGAGAACAGACTAAGCAGAAAGATTACCAATCTGATAATGCTCTTTTACTGGCCATTTGGCAGGCTGGAGGTGGAAAGGACGCTACTGTACTCCTTAACTATATGTAGTGTCATCCACCTGAGTGTGCTGTCTGGCATGGCTCTATAAATCTCAAGACTGGATAGACAGAAATGAAAATCCTTTAGGAGCTAAAAGAGCTCCCGAATATGTTTTTCTGTTTTTGTATTTAGCTGTTTGCTAAAGTTCAGCCTTAAAAATCACAGTGTTTCCACTCAAAAGGTATTGGTCCATTCTGCATAGCTGTAATGGATAAATAATTTTCTGCCTGAGCTGAAAGTTTAGTAAAATTATTAAACACAAAAAGCTTCAACAATGAAGATATTATTTAATTGTCATTTTTTGAATCATTCTGAATTTCTCCAAGAAAAGATAATTATGTACTATTTTCACAATTAAAATAACTGTTACAGCATCTGTAGGTCCATCACTTGAAAATTAAAGCAACAAAGGTGATGTGCAGTAAAAGAGTGCTAATAATAATAGTAATAATAATTATTATAAGGATGGTGTTGGTAGAGAGTGCATGGCAGGTGGTCTAAATGCAGTGACCTTTCTGTGTCACCAGCAGATCAGCAGCCTGGAAAGGCCTGAGTGCTGAATGCTGCATTATTAATGCCTCTGTGCCCTAGTTTCCAGTTTCTGGCCAACATACATACCAGTCTGTGCTAACTTATTTTGATGCTTGACATACATGCAGTGAAAAGTAATGATCATGTTTATGTATGGATTAAAATCAAATCGTTTTTTATACCTTGCTTGTCTACAAAGTCATGTTTGCAATGTACAGCTTACCTATATCTTTCAAGGATTAAAACAGATCAGAACAGGAAATGTTTATATAATAAACAAAACAAAATTTGAGAATGACAAGTGTGCCCTTTACACTAATCTATTCATGGGGAATTAAAATGTATAAATTGTTGTTTTTAAATATTTACAGCCAAAACTACCACAATGTAATGAATATGTTGTTAAAGGAAATCAATGGTCACAGCATGCACTTTTTAATTTTTTAACATTACCATTGTAATAGCAATACAAACAATAGTTATTCTTAACGATACAATGCAATCTTACTTGGAAAATCTCCTTTAAAGTGGTTGTAAACCCACTTTCTAAACAAACACCTACAGGTATGCCTAGATTAAGGCTTACCTGTAGGTGCATGAAATATCTCCTTAACCTACACGGTTAAGGAGATATTTGCATTTAAATGCGGTGACGGTGACGTCACGCGCATGCGCATGGGGTTAATCCCATTTACAAATTCGGCTAGGTCGCAGTATTCGACGACGTAGCCAAATTCGACGGGTCATGCGCGCATGCGCAGAGTCACGTCTTCGCCGCTCCGGCCAATCACAGCGCCGGAGCGGCGCTGTGATTGGCTGGTGCGGCGATACCCGGAACTAACATTCCGGCTATCGCCGCAGTGATGTCTGCGGCTGGACAGAGGGACGCGGACTGCTTCGGGGGCCCCGATCTAAGGTAAGTGGTACATAATGAGCTAATATGCTAGTCATACTAGCTCATTATGCCTTTCTCTTGCAGGTGGGGGAAAAAAAAAAAAAAAGAAAAGTGGGTTTACAACCACTTTAATGTTGTGAGTTCTGTCTGTCTGCTGGCAATCTCTTTTCACAACTTCCTGGATTCCCTGCATGCTTTGCAGCTTCTCCTCTTCTGTTTACTTTCAGTTTCTAAAGACTACATTTCCCATGGTACCTCGCTGCCTGGAAGCAGGATGGGCAACGGGACAATTTTCCCCACCGAAAATATTACTGACTGATTCCCGAGTCTCTCTCTCACATCAGTGTCATCAGCAGCAGCGGTGCCGAGAGAGACCCTGTTGCCTTCATGCCGTGCTTGGGCCTGAGGGAGGAGGTGGGTGGAGCCACACCGCTGGCTTGGCCTCTACTGTTCACTGCACTGGTTGTTAGCGCCTGTGCCACCTGGTATCTAGCAACCAGTGACGTCAGTCATGTCTGAGCCGCTGCTGAGGAGGAGAGCCCCAGCATTCAGAGTGGAGCCTTCTTCCTCCTCAGCGCCTAGTGTAAGTGTTGACTCCACCCACCTCCTCCAGGCTCCAGTGCGGCGTGAAGACAGGATGAATTAGTGGCTGTGTCACTGTGTCACACTGCCTGCAATCCTGGAATCCAGATCCCGCTCATCTCTATTGCTTCTCCATGGGAGCCCCTCCCCCCATCAGAGCACCAAAGTATATGAATAAAAGTGAGTACAAAAATTAATTATGATGTAAAATCGCAGAATACAGGTTGTATGGCATTATTTATGAAAAAAATGCTGCCCTTTTAGTATTGACATTTTTGTTTTGCTCAATCTTGACTTTTTGCAATATGGCACTGCGTTAATTTAACTGACAATTGCGTGGTCGTATGACGCTGTACCCAAATAAAATTTATGTCCTTTTTTTCCCTCAAATAGAGCTTTCTTTTGGTGGTATTTAATCACCTCTTTTTTTTTCCGCTATAAGCAACACTTTCTTTTCTGGCAGTGCCCCTCCCGAGACTAGACTCTGGATCTGCCCCTGCCTGGAAGGAATCCCTGTATTGACCTCACCTCCTGAAACTCCTTATCTCAGCAAATCTGAAGGTTCTGTGAATTCTGTAACCCAGCACTGTCTAATCACAGGGCACACTGAATACCTGTCACAGAATTGAAGGTAGCAAATGTGTGGGGATCTTTATAAAGTAAGTTTACAAACTTCAATATCATTCAGATTAAAATCTAAAATTAATATATGTGTAGCGCCCTCCTAGTTATACAGCTAGGCAAATTTAGTTTTTGGCTCCATTGTAGTCAATGTGGTGGTGATTAATTGTTTTGTCTGCTCAGGATTCCTTCCCCCTGCATCTGGGAAAAGCTTCCAGAGCATAGGGGTGGAGATTATCCTCTTTGTTGATTCATCTAATGTCCCCCTGTGACTGTGCTTTATTAAAAATGCAGCTATATAATATACCTTGTTTACTGATCGCAGATCGGCGATCACGTGACATGCCACCTCTCTCTTCTCTCGGCTCGACAGATGCAGCGGGTGGGGCCGAGGATCCCTCGCTGATGTCATTCAGGAGGGGAGGAGGAGAAAGGTGGCCCCTCCCACTGCAGCTGTCATGCGAGAGAAGAGGGGCGGCATGTCACGCGATCGCTGATCTGTGCTCAGTAAACAAGGTATATAGCTGCATTTTTAATAAATAACAGTCACAGGGGGACATTAGATGAATCAACAAAGAGGATAATGTAACATTAACCCTAATTTGAGCAGTAGGATGGGAGGGGGTGGCGCAGACATGGAGCAGACAGTCAGAAAGGGGAGGGAGGAGAGGACACAGGAGACACAGAGCAGGGCTGCTGTTGATGGAGGCATGTACGCTGAAAATGGTGTCAGGGCTCAGCAGCCTTGATATATCGTTGTCAAAGTACATAGGGGAGGGCATAAACTTGGAGGATCAAACAGGTATTTCAGGTGATACGGTGGGCCAAATTACGCAGCACAAGCACTGGGCTGTATATAATGCTTTAACCACTTAAGCCCCGGACCATTTGGTAGCTAAAGGACCAGAGGTGAATTCAGAATTTTGCACTGCGCTGCTTTAACTGTAAATTGTGCGGACATGCAATGTTGTACCCAAACAAAATTTGCGTCCTTTTCTTCCCACAAATAGAGCTTTCTTTTAATGGTATTTGATTGCCTCTGCGATTTTTCTTTTTTGCGATATAAACGGAAAAAGACCGAAAATTTTGAAAAAAAAAGATATTTTCTACTTTTTGTTATAAGAAAAATCGAATAAACTCAATTTTAGTCATACATTTAGGCCAAAATGTATTCAGCCACATGTCTTTAGTAAAAAAAATGTCAATAAGCGTATATTTATTGGTTTGCGCAAAAGTTATAGCGTTTACAAACTAGGGTACATTTTCTGGAATTTACACAGCTTTAAATTTATGACTGCCTATCTCATTTCTTGAGGTGCTAAAATGGCAGGGCAGTACAAACCCCCCCCAAATGACCCCATTTTAGAAAGTAGACACCCCAAGGAAATTGCTGAGAGGCATGTTGAGCCCATTTGAATATTTTTCTTGTTCATACATCACGGGACACAGAGCAGCATAGTCATTACTATGTGGGTTATATAGAATTACCTTCAGGTGCTGGCACTGGCAACTTCCAAAACAGGAAGTACCCTCCCCTATATAAGCTCCTCCCATCCGGGAGTACCTCAGTTTTTTGCCAGTGTCTAAGGTGTTGGCCAAGGTTAACATGTATTCATCTGGGCTTGTGTACAGGTTCTCTGGGCCTTAGCAAGCTATTCCGGATCCGACCAAAAAAGCTTCATAGCTAAACGGTCGGTACCCGGGCCTTGCAGAGAAGAGCAGGGTTTTGCCTGTAATGCCTCTCCTAGGAGGGCTGGACCCTGGGATCCAGAGCTCTGGTCATACCCAAAACCAAGAGGCTATCTGTGCAGGGTGCTATACAGGTCCAGGGGAGTGGAATCCTTGGGAACCCGGTCCCTGAAGGTCTAGTACAATGCCTGCCGTGAGAGGTGCAGTTTGGGCTTCTGTGGACCAAACAAAGTCCTGCGGCGGGGAAAAGGTAAGTGGGAGCCCCTCAGGAACTTGGTTCTATTGAAGGGACCCCCAAGCCTAATATGTCTTTCTGCCTGTTACCTAAGAGGTATTCCCGCTAATAGCTGTATATGCCTAAGAAATCCTAGAAATGTCTTTTCATAAAGGAAGTTTTAAAAACTGTAAACCTGGAAATGTTTTTCATAAAGGAGGTTTTAAAAAAAAAAAAAAAAAAGACAAAAGTGCGGTACCTGTGTTTGTCCACTAGAGGCCGCTGTGGAACGTCTTTTTTCTTGGGACTATTCCTTCCATGGTGAAAGTCCAGGCAGATGAGTGAGCTCTCTATCAGGGAAGCTGCATTCCTCTGTCATGCTGCCAAGTAGTTTCCTTCCATCCCCGAGTCCTGGTGAAACAGGGACCCTGGCTCCTCTCCCTACAGGGCGCCAAGAGCGCACACGTGCACGCGCGCGCGCGCACACACGCTTTCTTTTTATAGATTTAGCTTCAAAAAAGTGGGCGGAGCCTGGCGGATGACGCGCTCTGTGCGCCCAGCACTTCTGCGCATGTGCGGGCGTCCCAGCAAGATAAAATGACTCAGTCCACGCTGCTTGCTATGGACACAGAGCATGAAAAGGAGCTGGTAGCATGGTATAGGGGCTTACAGCGGGCGGTTGATACAGGCATCCCCAGAAAGACGCATTAGTAGACACCCACTGATGTACATAGCAGCAAATTGCATTAGACTATTTCAGTAAAGGGGTGTATTGCGGCTGGAATACCTCAGCTTTGAACTAAGGAATATGCCGCCTAAAAAACTCAGAGATATACCTCTCAGGAAGTGTAGGGGGTCTCCATCGGGCTCTGAGGATCTGGAGCAGTCATCTGCACCCTCCTCCCCTGAGAAATCAGAGGTTAATACCCATAAGGAACCCCCGGGAGTGCCAGGTACTGCGGCTGTCCTCAGTCCACCTGCTCCTGCATATATAACAGAGGAGGTTTTTGCCTCAACTCTGGAGGGATTGGAGCAGAGATTAGCAGCATTGATCGCTTCTTCTCTGCAGGAAAGAAAGCGCGCCAGATCTCCATCACCTCCATTAGAGTGCCTGTTGGCAGAGCAACAGTCCCAGGAAGGGACCGACCTACCTGAAGGGGATCAGGAGGAGGTTAACTCTGTTTTTGAGGAATCGACAGTAGATGAACCATTTTCAGCATCACAGACTGAAAGATTGTGGGTCCAGACCCTAACTGACATGGTTCGATCTGCATTTAAAATGCCTCTTGTTGAACCATCAACTACTGCTGTCTCCTCATTGGGATCGCTAAAAGCTCCCCAGGTTAATTGCTCCTTTCCAATACATCCATTATTGGAAGGACTTATATACCAGGACTGGGAACATCCTGATAAACTATTTGTTCCGCCTAAGAAATTTCCGGTGATCTATCCCATGGAGGAAAAGTTCACCCAGAGATGGAATGTTCCTACGGTGGATGCAGCCATCTCTTCTGTGAACAAATCACTGACATGTCCAGTAGATAATGTTCAAATGTTCAAAGATCCAGTAGATAAAAAATTGGAATCTTTATTAAAATCTGCTTTTTCCACAGCAGGGGCTGTTACACAGCCAGCAGTGGCAGCTATTGGGGTCTGCCAAGCTTTAAAGGATCAGATGAAAATGGTCCTGAGGGATTTGCCAGACCAGCAGGCCCAGGCTCTGGCTGATCTGCCTAGAGCATTATGCTTTGCGGTTGACGCCATCAAGGATTCTATCCATCAGGCATCCCGCCTCACGCTGTCTTTGGTACATATGCGTAGGCTTCTGTGGCTCAAAAACTGGTCTGCTGAAGCTCCCTGTAAGAAGCTCTTAGTTAGCTTCCCATTTCATGGGGAACGCCTTTTTGGCGAGGACCTGGATAAGTATATCCAGAAGATTTCCAGTGGTAAAAGTACTCTCTTACCGAGTAAGAAGAGGTCTAGGGGTCCATCTTTTAAGAGGACTACCTCTCCTATCCCTGCGACGTCTGCTACTAAGCAGTTCCGACGGCCTCCTCGGTCAAACTCAGGGGGTAAAAATCAGGGACAGTCACAGGGTAATAAGAAACCCTGGATCCGAAGGGGTACTAAACCAGCCTCCAAGTCAAGCCTATGAAGGGCTGCCCCCACTCAAACGGGTGGGGGGAAGACTTCAGTTGTTCGCAGAGACCTGGCGGGAGACGATCAAAGACAGATGGGTGCTCTCCGCAGTAACTCTGGGATACAAGTTGGAGTTAAAAGAGTCTCCTCCATCCCATTTTATGTGGTCAGGCATGCCAAGAGACCCTCTGAAAAGAGGGTCTCTCCTATTGGCGTTAGAACAACTATTGCTCCAAGGAGTAATTATGGAGGTTCCTATGGAAGAGTGGGGGTTGGGTTTCTACTCAAACCTTTTCACAGTCCCGAAGCCAAACGGGGACATAAGACCCATATTGGACCTAAAGAGTCTAAACAAATTTCTAAACGTCCGGTCTTTCCGGATGGAGTCGATCCGATCGGTCACCGCTGCCCTACAGGGGGAGGAATGGTTAGCCTCGATCGACATCAAAGATGCTTACTTGCATGTTCCCATCTTTCCAGGTCATCAAAAATTTCTACGCTTTGCAGTAGAAGGGCACCATTTTCAGTTCAGAGCCTTACCATTCGGTCTGGCTACAGCACCACGAGTGTTCACAAAAATTCTGGCCCCACTATTGGCCGATCTAAGAACACGAGGTGTAACGATAATGGCATACCTAGACGACCTGTTGTTGATGGACCACTCAGTTGCCAAGCTAGAAGTGGTAATTGTCGATACAATCAAGTATCTAGAATCTCACGGTTGGGTCATCAACCTGGACAAGTCAGCCCTACAGCCAGTGAAAAACCTGGTATATCTAGGGCTACGGCTGGATTCAGACCAGAGGAAGATTTTCTTACCTCTAGACAAGGTATCCTCTTTGAGGGGCTTGGTCCGTCTGCTTTGTGCAAAAAGACAGCCGTCCATACGCCTGTGCATGAGGCTGCTAGGAAAGATGGTAGCATCATTCGAAGCTGTGCCATACGCCCAATTCCACTCAAGGAATTTACAGAGGGCCATATTGTCAGCCTGGAACGGAAAAATTCAGGCTCTAGACTTCCCGATGGCTTTGTCCCCTTCCGTTCGGAAGAGTCTCTGCTGGTGGTTGATCCCCCAGAATCTCCAGAAGGGAAAACCCTTCAGTCCGATATCTTGGAAGGTGGTCACTACAGATGCCAGCCTTATAGGCTGGGGGGCAGTACTGGAGCAATGGTCTCTCCAGGGCAGATGGTCAAATGTAGTAAAAACCCTGCCCATCAATCTCTTAGAGATACGAGCAGCCCGGTATGCCCTAGTAGCCTGGACATCCAGACTCCAAGGGTCCCCTGTCAGAATTCAATCAGACAATGCCACAGCAGTGGCATATATCAATCATCAGGGAGGCACCAGGAGTCGTGCAGCCCAGAGGGAAGTAAGTCACATCCTGGAATGGGCAGAAAAGCATGTCCCATGTATATCAGCTGTCTTCATTCCAGGGGTGGAGAATTGGAAGGCGGACTTTCTGAGTCGCCAACAGTTATGCCCAGGGGAATGGTCCCTTCATCCCGAGGTCTTCGGAGCAATATGTCAGCGGTGGGGAACACCGGATGTAGATCTGCTAGCATCCAGATTCAACGCAAAGGTGGACAGATTTGTCTCCCGGACAAGGGATCCCCTCGCTTGCGGCTCGGATGCTCTGGTGTTCCCTTGGGATCAGTTCAGACTGATATATGCATTCCCTCCGCTACAATTGTTGCCTCGACTCCTTCGCAGAGTCAGGTTGGAAAAGAAGCCGGTGATCCTGGTGGCTCCAGCGTGGCCCCGAAGGGCCTGGTACGCGGAGATCATCAAAATGTCTGTGGGGAGTCCTTGGACCCTTCCACGTCGTCCGGACCTGCTTTCGCAAGGACCGATATACCACCCTTCCTTACTAACTCTAAGTTTAACGGCCTGGCTATTGAATCCCACATCCTAAAGAAGAGAGGTCTCTCTAACTCTGTGGTATCAACTATAATCAATGCCAGGAAGCCTGTATCCAGGCAGATCTACTATAGAGTTTGGAAGGCGTACATCACTTGGTGCGAGGCCAGAAAATGGCATCCACGTAAGTACGTTATAGGCAGAATTCTGGACTTCCTGCAGTGGGCTGTAGACAGGAAGTTTGCCTTAAGTACTATCAAGGGCCAGGTTTCGGCCTTATCAATACTATTTCAAAGGCCCCTGGCTATGCATTCACTTGTCAAATCCTTTATGCAAGGGGTGACTCGTATTATTCCACCGATTAAAGCTCCCATATACCCATGGGATCTAAATTTGGTTCTGTCGGTTCTGCAGAAGCAGCCGTTTGAACCTTTGCGGCACATTTCCTTGGTTCTACTCACCAGAAAATTGATATTTTTAGTAGCCATATGCTCGGCTAGAAGAGTGTCGGAATTAGCCGCCATGTCCTGTAAGGAGCCATATCTGGTTATTCATAAGGACAGAGTAGTATTACGCCCTCACCCAGCCTTTCTTCCTAAGGTGGTATCGAGGTTTCACTTGAACCAGGATGTGGTTCTTCCTTCTTTTTTCCCCAAACCAAGCTCGGTAGAGGAAAAGTTATTGCATTCTTTGGATGTAGTAAGAGCAGTTAAAGCTTATCTAAAAGCCACTGCTCAGATTCGTAGAACGGATTCTTTGTTTGTTCTGCCGGAAGGCCCCAGAAGGGGTCAGGCAGCATCAAAATCTACTTTAGCCAAGTGGATACGACAGGTCATAATACAAGCCTATGGCTTGAGAAGTAGACCGCCTCCGTTCAAAGTTAGGGCGCACTCCACGAGAGCAGTTGGAACTTTATGGGCAGTGCATCACCAGGCCTCCCTGGCTCAAATCTGTAAGGCCGCAACATGGTCTTCAGTACACACGTTTACTAGGTTCTACCAGGTGGACGTTAGAAGTCAGGAGGATGTCGCCTTTGGGCGCAGTGTGTTGCAGGCCGCAAAAGATCCTCATGCCTGATGGCGCCCAGCTTATGTATGGTGTATCCCCCCCCTCATTTGGCATTGCTTTGGGACGTCCCACATAGTAATGACTATGCTGCTCTGTGTCCCGTGATGTATGAACAAGAAAGTAGGATTTTTAAAACAGCTTACCTGTAAAATGCTTTTCTTGGAGTACATCACGGGACACAGAGCTCCCACCCCTCTTTTGGGGACACGTATTGCTTTGCTACAAAACTGAGGTACTCCCGGATGGGAGGGGCTTATATAGGGGAGGGTACTTCCTGTTTTGGAAGTTGCCAGTGCCAGCACCTGAAGGTAATTCTATATAACCCACATAGTAATGACTATGCTGCTCTGTGTCCCGTGATGTACTCCAAGAAAAGGATTTTACAGGTAAGCTGTTTTAAAAATCCTACTTTTTTTTGTCCCAAGTGATTGAATAATGACAAAACAAATAAAAAATTACAAAAAGTTGTCACTAAATGATATATTGCTCACACATGCCATGGTTATATGTGGAATTGCACCCCAAAATACATTCTGCTGCTTCTCCTGAGTACGGGGATACCACATGTGTGGGACTTTTTAGGAGCCTAGCCACGTACGGGACCCCTGAAACCAAGCACCGCCTTCAGGATTTCTAAGGGCGCAATTTTTTTATTTCACTCCTCACTACCTATCACAGTTTTGAAGGCCATAAAATGCCAAAATAGCACAAAACCCCCCAAATTACCCCATTTTAGAAAGTAGACACCCCAAGGAAATTGCTGAGAGGCCTGTTGAGCCCATTGAATTTTTTTTTTTTGTCCCAAGTGATTGAATAATGACAAAAAAAAAAAAACAATTACAAAAAGTTGTCACTAAATGATATATTGCTCACACATGCCATGGTTATATGTGGAATTGCACCCCAAAATACATTCTGCTGCTTCTCCTGAGTACGGGGATACCACATGTGTGGGACTTTTTAGGAGCCTAGCCACGTACGGGACCCCGGAAACCAAGCACCGCCTTCAGGATTTCTAAGGGCGCAAATTTTTGATTTCACTCCTCACTACCTATCACAGTTTTGAAGGCCATAAAATGCCAAAATAGCACAAAACCCCCCCAAATGACCCCATTTTGGAAAGTAGACACCCCAAGCTGTTTGCTGAGAGGCATGGTGAGTATTTTACAGCTCTCATTTGTTTTTGAAAATGAAGAAAGAACATTTTTTTTTTTTCTTTTTTTTTTTCAATTTTCAAAACTTTGTGACAAAAAGAGAGATCTGCAAAATACTCACAATACCTCTCAGCAAATAGCTTGGGGTGTCTACTTTCCAAAATGGGGTCATTTGGGGGGGTTTTGTGCCATCTGGGCATTCCATGGCCTCCGAAACTGTGATAGGCAGTGAGAAGTGAAATCAAAAATTGACACCCTTAGAAAGCCTGAAGGCGGTGCTTGGTTTTTGGGGTCCCGTACGCGGCTAGGCTCCCAAAAAGTCTCACACATGTGGTATCCCCGTACTCAGGAGAAGCAACAGAATGTATTTTGGGGTGTAATTCCACATATGCCCATGGCATATGTTTTATTTTATTTTTAAACTGTTGCTTCCATATTTATTTTTTTTATCACTTTTATTGTTATCTCAGGGAATGTAAATATCCCCTATGATAGCAATAGGTAATGACAGGTACTCTTTTTTGAAAAAACTGGGGTCTTCTAGACCCTAGATTTTTCCTCTGCCCTCAAAGCATCTGACCACACCAAGATCGGTGTGATAAAATGCTTTCCCAATTTCCCAATGGCGCTTTTTATATCCGGGGGGGGGACATTCCCTCCCACTGCTTGTAAAAGCAGTCCAGAGGCTAATTAGCCACTAGGATTGCTTTTACATGAAAGCCGGCCGCAGGCTGAAAAGAATGATACCAAGATGATACCTAAACCCGCAGGCATCAATCTGGTATAACCATTCAAAGTCCAGCAACATACCAGTACGTTGCTGGTCCTTGTTGGACATGTATTGTAATCTTTTTTTTTCATGCAGCCAGTTGGCTGAACGAAAAAAGAGATTGATCGGTGGGTATGCCCACCATTAGAATACCGCCCTTCATCCACCCACTTCCAATGATGGGCATACACGCACCATTTATATATGCCGAAGCATGGGGGCATCCTCCCGCAAAAAAGTTATGCCGCACACACATGGTCGGACTTTTCCACGCGCAAACCTCCGTCGGAATTTCGCGGCATTAGGAGCAAAATCGCTCCTCCGCCCCTGCTGCCCCAATGCTTCGGCATATTTGCTTTTTTTTAACTGTGGTGGTGAAATCACCTCCTACAGCACTGGAGTCGCAGGGATCAGGCCTGTCTCTGCGAACGCTGCAGTTATGTGTGTTGTGTTTTGCAAGTGACAGTGATCGATCGATACTGCACTTGGGTGGCCTGGGCTGGACGGAGGGACAAAACGCAGGTGCTAGCATGTATCTGGGCTGATCCCGCTAACACTGCGTTTTTGGGAACCCTAAACTGCTGGGGACGCTAGTATAGATCTGATCAGATCAGATATTGATCTGTTCAGATACTATACCACTAAGGGGGGTGTATGCTTCACGCGTGGGTGTTAGCGCTACTGGCACTAACCTGACGCTGCCTGGGGTGTGACGCAGACCCTCTCTGACGCTAAAACCTAATTGATATCACCCGCCGGGCGATCAGGGGGTTAAACCTTTATTGGGTTATATACGGCGGGTGCCCTGACACTATAAAAAGCAAACTAACTAACCAGCATCACCCGTAATATGATGATCACTGGTGAAAGGGTTAACTAGGGGCAATTAGGGGGTTAAAACCTTTATTAGGTAATATATGGGGGTACCTGACGCTATATAAAAACCTGACGGCGAACCTAAAAAAAATTACCAGCTACCGATCTGCATCACCGACACTAAGACAGCGTTTAGAAAAACGATCGCTTAGCGACAGTGGTGATGGGGGTGAAAGGGTTACCTGGGGGGCGATCAAGGGGGTTAAACCTTTATTAGATAATATATTGGGGTACCTGACGCTATAAAAACATGCGGCGAACCTAAAAAAAATTACCGGCTACCGACCTGAATCACAGACACTAAGACAGCGTTTAGAAAAACGATCGCTTAGTGACAGTGGTGATAGGGGGTGAAAGGGTTACCTGGGGGGCGATCAAGGGGGTTAAACCCTTATTAGATAATATATTGGGGTACCTGACGCTATAAAAACATGCGGCGAACCTAAAAAAAATTACTGGCTGCCGATCGGCATCACTGACGCTAAGACAGCGATCAGAAAAATGATCGCTTAGCGACAGTGGTGATAGGGGGTGAAAGGGTTATCTGGGGGGTGATCAGGGGGTTAAACCTTTATTAGGGGGGGTTAGGGGGCTACACTGGACCTAAGACTAAACTTTGGTGACACTTTTACAGTCACAAATGTCACTGATTGCAGTGATCACTAAATAAATGGTCACTGCAATCAGTGACACTGTGACTGGGGGCTGGGGGGGTGATCTGGGGTGTCTGGGGGGGCCTGGGGGGGCGATTTATGTCCCTATGTGTCCTGGTGTCAGTGTAGTGTTGTGTGCACTGACCTGATGTCTTCTCTTGTACGGCGCTCGGTATATGTGAGCGCCGCACCAGAGATGACATCACTTCCTCCTGCTCCCTCTGTCTGACACAGACAGAGGGGGCATTTCCATTCGCCGGGAGCGATCGCGAGGGGGTGGCCAGAAACGAATGGCTGCCCCCTCATCCCGGAACGCTCCCGGACACTTAGCCACTGCTCACTGTATAGGAGGGGGGTCCGATTGGACCCCCCAACTATACAAAGGCAATCACGTATGCTCTACGTGATTGTGCCTGTCGGTGCCATTCTGCCGACGTATATATACAGTGAGCGGTCGTTAAGTAGTTAAAGGAATAGGATCTTTATTTATTTTTTGGGGTTAACAAACACTTTAAATGATCAGCTGAATATTTATTATGCCCTGGCCAATTCCTGGAAGGGAACATCCAGAAGTTGACTGGGGAGGTGATACATGTGCAGGAGCCCTGAGCAGACTGTTCTTTCCTCATTAGGAACTGTTCAGGCCTACCTGGGGCTGCTTCCCCTAGAAGAAGGATCACTAAGACAAGAGACCGCCATTTAGGCCTCAGCATTTTGGTTGCGTTAAGGGCCTGAGGAGGACAGCTAAGAAGGGGATACCTGCTGAAAGACACTGTTTCAGAGTCCAGGTTTGGAAGAGGCTTTTGTCATTTCACTCATTAAGGATCTACCCATTGATATTGGGGGGCAGACAGAGAACCAGTTGCTAACGATTGTCCTATGGTCTACAACTGTGGGGCCTTAAATGTACAAACACCCCTAGATAACTACAGAGAAGCTGTTATAAAGAGATTAACCCCTTCCCAGCGCAGCCTCCTGGCCCTTTAATTGACTCTAAATGCAGGAAGGCAGGGGTGGGCATTCATTGGCTGAGACAGTGGTCACATGATCTGAATGCTCCCAATTGCAAGAAGGCATCGGGAGCTTTCCGGTTCCCCCCCCCCCCGAAAGACTGTACTGGGAGCATGCAAGGTGCTCACTCTTAGCACAGAAATGTTTAAATTGGAGATGCATAATTGGTCTCTCTATGTTAAAGCCCACCTGCTGAGAGGCCACATATATGCGTATGGCTAGTGAGAACAGGTTAAGTTAGTTCTTTTGCTGCTGTTGTTGATTGTTTTTGCAGTATCCTGTGACTCCTTCATTGGCCCTTCCCACTTGTGATGTCATCGGCCCAGCATACACTGGTCTATGACGTCACAAGGGGGGTTTACCGATGACCCGACTCCTTAGTCCATTTAGCGACAAGAGGAAGCAGAGCTGTCAGACAGTGGGGGCCTTTGATGGGTGCGGACCTTTATTTTTCATTAGGTTTGCACCCGCTGTACATAATGATTGACAATGAGTCTACACCAGGGTAGTGATGAGCCGAACACCCCCGGGTTCGGTTCGCACCAGAACCCGCGAACGGACCGAAAGTTCGAACGAACATTAGAACCCTATTAAATACAATGGATGCGAACGTTCGAATTCTAAAGTGCTAATTATAACAACTATTATGCATGTTATTGTCATAAATAGGGTTTGGGAACCCGGGTTCTGCACCAGGGGACATGTATCAATGCAAAAAGAAGTTTTAAAAACGGTCGTTTTTCGGGAGCAGTCATTTTAATGATGCATAAAGTGAAAAAAAAAGTCAAATATTCCTTTAAATATCGTACCTGGGGGGTGTCTAAAGTATGCCTGTGAAGTGCCACGTGTTTCCCGTGTTTAGAACTGTCCCTGCACAAAATGACACTTCTAAAGGAAAAAAAAGCCATTTAAAACTGCTTGCGGCTTTAATGTAATGTCTGGTCCCGGTAATATGGATGAAATTCTTTAAGAAAAATGGCATAGCTACCCCATGACCCCCCCCCCTACCCCAGCCCATTACCAGCCCCTTTGGGTCTTGTATGGATATTAAGGGGAACCCCGCACATAAAATAAAAAAGGCCCTATATACTCTGAACAGCCGTATACAGGCGGTGCATACAAGACAGGGACTGTAGGTTTGTTCTTATGTAGAATCTGTTTGTAATTTTGAACAGGTACATTGTTGAAGTGTAGCTCCAGCCCAAAAATCTATTTTTAAACTTTTTGGGAAACATAGGTAAGGGTTATCACCCCTGTAACATTTGTTTTGCTGTCTGTGCCCCTGTTCAGAACATTTCACCTCACTTTCCGTCCCAATGACAACTGTTTTTGAAATGTGGTGTTTTTCTTGAAACAAGGATTGCTGATAAAGCATCAGTACAGATGAGACCCCTTTCTCCCATATTTATTCTTACAGGAGAGAATTTTCCTTTCTAGGGGTAGATTTCCTCTCACTTCCTGTTGTCTTCTTTCGTTTGCAAGTAGGAGTCGTTTGTAAGTTGGATGTTTGAAAGTAGGGACCTGCCGTATATACTCTGCAGAAATAGGCCCCTTAGTTGTTGGTGTTGGCACAACACTGTAAGCACTCAGTTACTCTTGGTTGGTGCTGGAACGCCCTGCTGTCAACTATTATATCAGGAATTTTAATTACATATAATTGTTGAACAGTGGTAGTAAAAATTGGGGCTTTGATGGTGGTGCTGGTGCCACAACACTGTAAGCCCTGACAGTTACTCTTGGTGGGTGCAGCAATGGGCCCTGCTGTGAATTATTAGATCAAGAATTGTAATTACATGCCCCTTTTGAACAGGGGCTGAAAAATTGGGCCTTTCGTGGTGGTGGTGGTGGTGGCGTTGCCACAAGACTGTAAGCCCTCAGAGTTACTCTTGGTGGGTGCAGCAATGGACCCTGCTGTGAATTATTAGATCAAGAATTGTAATTGCATGCCCCTGTTGAACAGGGGCTGAAAAATTGGGCCTTAGGCACTGGTGGCACAACACTACAACCCCTCACAGATACTGTACTTGGAGCACAGCAATGAGCCCTGTTGCAAAGTATTGCTTCAAAAATTGTAATGACACGCCCCTGTTAAACAGGGGCTGAAAAATTGGGCCTTAGGCACTGGTGCCACAACACTCCAACCCCTCACAGATACTGTACTTGGAGCACAGCAATGAGCCCTATGGCAAATTATTGCTAAAAAAATTGTAATTACACGCCCCTGTAAAACAGGGGCTGAAAAATTGGGCCTTAGCCACTGGTGGCGGCACCCATAAACAAAAATGATCTTCCAAGCTATCATCATCAATCGTATCATTGAGGACTCGGAGGAGGAGGATAGCCAGTCAACATAACAGCACAGGCACTCAGCATCAGCATCAGTCTTGAAGGGATGTGACATGTTAAAATCAATTAGTCTGTTATATCAGCATCAGGTGTGTGGTAGCTGGTGGTGATCCAAGACTGGTTCATCTTGATGAAAGTCAGTCGATCAACCGAGTCGGTGGACAGGCGCACCCTGTGATCCGTGACAAATCCTCCAGCAGCACTGAATGTGCGTTCCGAAAGAACGCTGGATGCAGGACAGGCCAGTAGCTCAATTGCATACTGTGCAAGCTCTGGCCAGTGATCCATCCTCAAGACCCAGTAAGCCAGAGGATTTTCGGTGGGGAAGGTGTCCAAGTCTGACCTTGCCCCTAGATATTCCTGCACCATGTTTATCAGACGCTGGCGATGGTTGCTGGAACCGATCATACTTTGGGGCTGCGGACTAAAGAATTGTCTGAACGCATCGGTCAGACGGCCACCTTCCCCACCGCTCCTTCTTTGACTGGCCGAAGCCTCAGCAACTCGTTGTCCAGGACCAGGAGTTTGTAACCTCCCAGTCTCTGGGAACGCGTTGCACAGACCTTTCTGCAAGGCCTCCCGGAGTTGTCTCATCCTCTGCTCCCTCTGCGACGGTAACATAAGGTCCGCAACCTTACCCTTGTACCGTGGATCAAGGAGAGTGGCCAGCCAGTAATGGTCCCTCTCCTTGATCCGAAGAATACGAGGATCCTTCCGCAGACTTTGCAGGATCAGGGAGGCCATGCAGCGTAGGTTTGCTGAGGCATTCGCTCCGGAGTCCTCTGGGTCACTAAGGACGACATGATCCGCAGCCACCTCCTCCCAGCCACGTACAAGTCCACTGGTTTCTTGGGACTGTAAATCATCCCTAAAAGACTGCTGCTGATGATGCTGAGTGCCAGCCTCCACCTCCATGCTGACACAATCCTCCTCCTCCTCCTCCTCCTCCTCCTCTTCCTGTGCGATGGGTGGGACAGAAGGAACACTGTCTGGGTAAAGGGGGCCTTGAGAGGCAAGGAAGTCCTCCTCTTCCTGCCTCTGTTCTGCCTCAAGTGCCCTGTCCATTATTCCACGCAGCGTGTGCTCCAACAGGTGGACAAGAGGTACAGTGTCACTGATGCATGCACTGTCACTGCTCACCATCCTCGTGGCCTCCTCAAATGGTGCCAGGACAGTGCATGCATCCCTGATCATGCCCCACTGGCGTGGAGAAAAAAAACCAAGCTCCCCTGACCCTGTCCTGGTGCCGTAGTCGCACAGGTACTCATTGATGGCCCTCTGCTGCGTGTGCAGCCGCTGCAGCATGGCCAACGTTGAGTTCCACCTGGTGGGCATGTCACATATAAGGCGGTTCTTGGGCAGGTTCAACTCCTTTTGCAGCTCAGCCAGGCGAGCACTGGCATTATAAGATCTGCGGAAATGCACACAGACTTTCCTGGCCTGCCTCAGGACATCCTGTAAGCCCGGGTACCTGCCCAAGAACCGCTGCACCACCAGGTTAAGGACGTGAGCCACACAGGGCACATGGGTCAGTTGTCCCTGTCGGAGGGCGGAGAGGAGGTTGGTGCCATTGTCGCAAACCACCATTCCTGGCTTAAGCTGGCATGGCGTCAACCACCTCTCGGCCTGGCCCTGCAGAGCAGACAGGACCTCTGCCCCAGTGTGGCTTCTGTCCCCCAAACACACCAGCGCAAGCACGGCATGGCATCTTTTTGCCTGCGTACTTGCGTAGCCCCGTGAACGGCTACGGAGCACCGCTGGTTCATAGGACAAACCACAGGAAGAGGCCATGGAGGAAGAAGAAGAGGAGGGGGTGGAGGAGAGAGGTGTGTCACAACCAGTAGTAGCATTTTGGAGGCGTGGCGGTGGGACAACCTCCAACACTACTGCACCTTGTCCTGCATCCTTCCCAGCTGCCAAAAGAGTGACCCAATGGGCCGTGAAAGAAAGGTAACGTCCCTGTCCATGCCTGCTGGACCATGAGTCAGCGGTAATATGCACCTTACCGCTGACCGCCCTGTCCAGCGAGGCCAAGACATTGCCTTCCACATGCCGGTAGAGAGCCGGAATAGCCTTCCGTGAGAAAAAGTGGCGTTTGGGAACCTGCCACTGAGGAACCGCACATTGCACAAACTCACGGAAGGGGGCCGAGTCTACCAACTGAAAAGGCAGCAGTTGAAGCGCTAGCAATTTAGCCAAGCTAGCATTCAACCGCTGGGCATGTGGATGGCTGGGAGTGAACTTCTTTCGACGGTCCAGCAGCTGGGGCAGGGAAATTTGCCTGCTAGAATCGGACGTCGGTGTACTGCTAGCAGAGTGGCCGCAAGTACTTGGCTGTGACACACCTAATTCTACACCTTCATTCCTCTCAGTGCATGTTTCAGAGAGGACTGAAGTTATAGTGGGGTTGGAGATCCCAGCTGATGCGGTGCAAGGAGAGGTCCGCTTTGTTCTTTGGTGTGGGTCTTTCAGGTAGGCTTGCCAACGAGCTGCATGGCAGGTCAACATATGTCTGGTCAGGCATGTGGTACCCAAGCGGCTGATGTTTTGGCCACGCGATATACGCTTGAGACATATGTTGCAAACAGCAGCTGTGCGATCTGATGCACTAGCCTCAAAAAAGGCCCACACCAAAGAACTTTTTGAATGACGGGCAGAGGCAGCGCCCTGCACAGGCGGAGCTCTGCGGTGTGATTCCGTCGGTGTACTGCCCTTACGCTGGCCACCAAAGGGCATCCTGCCTCGTTGGAGATGTGCCTCCTCCTCATCCTCCTCCTCCTCCTCTCTCCTATTAGGCACCCACGTGGAGTCAGTGACCTCATCATCACCTCCCTCCTCATCACTGGAGCCAATCTGGCAGTATGCTGCAGCTGCTGGAACATGACTGCCAGATTGGTGTCCTTCTTGAGCATCCCCTCTGTCTGCTCTCACGCTACTGCCTTCCTCTAGCTGGGTTTCATCATCAGACCCTTCGAAACGCTGGGCATCCTCCTGGAGCATGTACCCAACACTGTGCTGAAACAGTTCGGGGGACTCCTCAGGAGGAGGACATGGTGGGTCTAGGGAAGGAGTGACTGATGATGAGTCTGACATTGATACCAGGGAAGAGGACGCTTTGGCAGCTGCTTTTCCAGTACCCTGAGCCTGGGTGAGAGAGGATGAGGAGGAGGAGGAGGGCTTGGTCATCCACTCTACCAAGTCTTCGGAATGATGTGGCTCAACATGTCCAGCTGCCGAAAAGAAGGACAAGCGTGTCCCATGGCCATGTGCTGATGACAATGCACCGCGTCCACGACCAGCACTGTTGCCCCCAGACACAGAGCCTGCTTGCCCTCTTTTATTGCCTCCTGACTGTCTGCCTCTCCTTGTTTGCCTTCCAGACATTCTAATAGATGGCCTGCAGGGAGATGGGAAAAAAGCAATAAGGGCTACCTTCAGGTGTCCTTCTCTGTCCCTTGAAACAAGGACTTTGACAGTGAAAGAAACTGACACACTCTCCCTACCTACAGTTTTCTGTCCCTAGAAAAAATGTTTTTTTTAACACAATTTAGCACAAGGAGAATTCACTCACTGTCCTTCCAGGTCCCTGGAAACAAGGACTTTGACAGTGAAAGAAACTGACACACTCTCCCTACCTACAGTTTTCTGTCCCTAGAAAAAATGTTTTTTTTAAGCACAATTTAGCACAAGGAGAATTCACTCACTGTCCTTCCAGGTCCCTGGAAACAAGGACTTTGACAGTGAAAGAAACTGACACACTCTCCCTACCTACAGTTTTCTGTCCCTAGAAAAAATGTTTTTTTTAAGCACAATTTAGCACAAGGAGAATTCACTCACTGTCCTTCCAGGTCCCTGGAAACAAGGACTTTGACAGTGAAAGAAACTGACACACTCTCCCTACCTACAGTTTTCTGTCCCTAGAAAAAATGTTTTTTTTAAGCACAATTTAGCACAAGGAGAATTCACTCACTGTCCTTCCAGGTCCCTGGAAACAAGGACTTTGACAGTGAAAGAAACTGACACACTCTCCCTACCTACAGTTTTCTGTCCCTAGAAAAAATGTTTTTTTTAAGCACAATTTAGCACAAGGAGAATTCACTCACTGTCCTTCCAGGTCCCTGGAAACAAGGACTTTGACAGTGAAAGAAACTGACACACTCTCCCTACCTACAGTTTTCTGTCCCTAGAAAAAATGTTTTTTTTAAGCACAATTTAGCACAAGGAGAATTCACTCACTGTCCTTCCAGGTCCCTGGAAACAAGGACTTTGACAGTGAAAGAAACTGACACACTCTCCCTACCTACAGTTTTCTGTCCCTAGAAAAAATGTTTTTTTTAAGCACAATTTAGCACAAGGAGAATTCACTCACTGTCCTTCCAGGTCCCTGGAAACAAGGACTTTGACAGTGAAAGAAACTGACACACTCTCCCTACCTACAGTTTTCTGTCCCTAGAAAAAATGTTTTTTTTAAGCACAATTTAGCACAAGGAGAATTCACTCACTGTCCTTCCAGGTCCCTGGAAACAAGGACTTTGACAGTGAAAGAAACTGACACACTCTCCCTACCTACAGTTTTCTGTCCCTAGAAAAAATGTTTTTTTTAAGCACAATTTAGCACAAGGAGAATTCACTCACTGTCCTTCCAGGTCCCTGGAAACAAGGACTTTGACAGTGAAAGAAACTGACACACTCTCCCTACCTACAGTTTTCTGTCCCTAGAAAAAATGTTTTTTTAAGCACAATTTAGCACAAGGAGAATTCACTCACTGTCCTTCCAGGTCCCTGGAAACAAGGACTTTGACAGTGAAAGAAACTGACACACTCTCCCTACCTACAGTTTTCTGTCCCTAGAAAAAATGTTTTTTTTAAGCACAATTTAGCACAAGGAGAATTCACTCACTGTCCTTCCAGTTCCCTGGAAACAAGGACTTTGACAGTGAAAGAAACTGACACACTCTCCCTACCTACAGTTTTCTGTCCCTAGAAAAAATGTTTTTTTTAAGCACAATTTAGCACAAGGAGAATTCACTCACTGTCCTTCCAGGTCCCTGGAAACAAGGACTTTGACAGTGAAAGAAACTGACACACTCTCCCTACCTACAGTTTTCTGTCCCTAGAAAAAATGTTTTTTTTAAGCACAATTTAGCACAAGGAGAATTCACTCACTGTCCTTCCAGGTCCCTGGAAACAAGGACTTTGACAGTGAAAGAAACTGACACACTCTCCCTACCTACAGTTTTCTGTCCCTAGAAAAAATGTTTTTTTTAAGCACAATTTAGCACAAGGAGAATTCACTCACTGTCCTTCCAGGTCCCTGGAAACAAGGACTTTGACAGTGAAAGAAACTGACACACTCTCCCTACCTACAGTTTTCTGTCCCTAGAAAAAATGTTTTTTTTAAGCACAATTTAGCACAAGGAGAATTCACTCACTGTCCTTCCAGGTCCCTGGAAACAAGGACTTTGACAGTGAAAGAAACTGACACACTCTCCCTACCTACAGTTTTCTGTCCCTAGAAAAAATGTTTTTTTTAAGCACAATTTAGCACAAGGAGAATTCACTCACTGTCCTTCCAGGTCCCTGGAAACAAGGACTTTGACAGTGAAAGAAACTGACACACTCTCCCTACCTACAGTTTTCTGTCCCTAGAAAAAATGTTTTTTTTAAGCACAATTTAGCACAAGGAGAATTCACTCACTGTCCTTCCAGGTCCCTGGAAACAAGGACTTTGACAGTGAAAGAAACTGACACACTCTCCCTACCTACAGTTTTCTGTCCCTAGAAAAAATGTTTTTTTTAAGCACAATTTAGCACAAGGAGAATTCACTCACTGTCCTTCCAGGTCCCTGGAAACAAGGACTTTGACAGTGAAAGAAACTAACACACTCTCCCTACCTACAGTTTTCTGTCCCTAGAAAAAATGTTTTTTTTAAGCACAATTTAGCACAAGGAGAATTCACTCACTGTCCTTCCAGGTCCCTGGAAACAAGGACTTTGACAGTGAAAGAAACTGACACACTCTCCCTACCTACAGTTTTCTGTCCCTAGAAAAAATGTTTTTTTTAAGCACAATTTAGCACAAGGAGAATTCACTCACTGTCCTTCCAGGTCCCTGGAAACAAGGACTTTGACAGTGAAAGAAACTGACACACTCTCCCTACCTACAGTTTTCTGTCCCTAGAAAAAATGTTTTTTTTAAGCACAATTTAGCACAAGGAGAATTCACTCACTGTCCTTCCAGGTCCCTGGAAACAAGGACTTTGACAGTGAAAGAAACTGACACACTCTCCCTACCTACAGTTTTCTGTCCCTAGAAAAAATGTTTTTTTTAAGCACAATTTAGCACAAGGAGAATTCACTCACTGTCCTTCCAGGTCCCTGGAAACAAGGACTTTGACAGTGAAAGAAACTGACACACTCTCCCTACCTACAGTTTTCTGTCCCTAGAAAAAATGTTTTTTTAAGCACAATTTAGCACAAGGAGAATTCACTCACTGTCCTTCCAGGTCCCTGGAAACAAGGACTTTGACAGTGAAAGAAACTGACACACTCTCCCTACCTACAGTTTTCTGTCCCTAGAAAAAATGTTTTTTTAAGCACAATTTAGCACAAGGAGAATTCACTCACTGTCCTTCCAGGTCCCTGGAAACAAGGACTTTGACAGTGAAAGAAACTGACACACTCTCCCTACCTACAGTTTTCTGTCCCTAGAAAAAATGTTTTTTTTAAGCACAATTTAGCACAAGGAGAATTCACTCACTGTCCTTCCAGGTCCCTGGAAACAAGGACTTTGACAGTGAAAGAAACTGACACACTCTCCCTACCTACAGTTTTCTGTCCCTAGAAAAAATGTTTTTTTTAAGCACAATTTAGCACAAGGAGAATTCACTCACTGTCCTTCCAGGTCCCTGGAAACAAGGACTTTGACAGTGAAAGAAACTGACACACTCTCCCTACCTACAGTTTTCTGTCCCTAGAAAAAATGTTTTTTTTAAGCACAATTTAGCACAAGGAGAATTCACTCACTGTCCTTCCAGGTCCCTGGAAACAAGGACTTTGACAGTGAAAGAAACTGACACACTCTCCCTACCTACAGTTTTCTGTCCCTAGAAAAAATGTTTTTTTTAAGCACAATATAGCACAAGCACAAAACACACTGACACTCTCCCTACCTATCCTTCTCTTTCCCTAAACTAAAGGAATCCAGGTTAAGCAAGAAAGAAATAAAAGTCACTGTCCCTGCCTATGCTGCTCTATCCCTGCTCCGGAACACACTACACTAGGCCGCCGTGCTGGCGGCCTTTTATAGTGTGGGGCGTGTACTAAACACCCTCAGCAATAATTGGCCACAGGCATCCTGCCTGTGGCCAATCATTGCTCTCCTCGCTGCCGGCGCTGTGATTGGCCAAGCATGCGGGGTCACAGTGCATGCTTGGCCAATCACAGCGCCTGGATGACACTGCGATGGCGTAGTGCATTGTGGGCCGTTCGCGTCACTCGAATTTGGCGCGAACGGCCCAAATCGTTCGATCTTCGTCGAACGATCGAACAGCCGATGTTCGAGTCGAACGTATGTTCGACTCGAACACGAAGCTCATCCCTACACCAGGGTACATTGTTTTTGTCTTGTTTTTTTTCCCAAAATAAAGGACTTGTCGAAAACTGTGTGTGTTTTTATTTACTTTTTGACACTTTTTGGAGAATGAGTAGGGGTACAATGCACCCCATACTCATTTGCATGGGGGGCCAGGATCTGGGGGCCCCCTTGTTAAAGGGGGCTTCCAGATTCCAATAAGTTACCCTCTCAACCAGCAGGGCAGAGTTTGTTGGGAAGAGGCCCATGTCCTCATCAAACACCCCCCCCATGTTGAGGGCATGTGGCCTGGTATGGTTCAGGAGAGGGGGGGTGCTTTCTCGCCCCCCACCTTTTTGCTGGTCTGCCAGGCTGCATGCTCAGGAAAAGGAATTGGTATGGATTTTGGGGGGACTCCACACCATTTTTTTCAAATAAAATTGGTGTGGGGTTCCCCTTAAAATCCACACCAGAGCCGAACGGCCTGCTTTGAATTGGGGGGGACCCCCATGCTGTTTTTTCCCAAAAAATGTATTGCCCACAATTGTTTAGTTTACATTCAGCTGTCAGTGGGAAACACCATTGACAGCAGCTGAATAATTCATTGGTAAGGACGCAGCGGATGGCTTGCCAGCCCGCTCCTTAACAACCAGCTTTTCACTGGTTGTTAAGGACACCGGCGGTCGCCCATTCCTTAACAAAAACGCTACCGCTGCTAAACACTTTTGAAAATGCTGGCAAAAAACGCTAAATATTAGCATGCATAAACATGTGCATATGCGTGTATTTTCATTTCTAGTGGCTAGAATAAATTAATATTTGAGGCACTAGAACAAAATTATGTGCATACGCCTCTAAACACAATACATACATAATCGTGCATAGACACATGTAAAAACATGTCAGACTGAGCAATTGTTAGGCTGGAATTTTCTACCTGTTCCTAACAGAGAGATCCATCGTAAATTAGATTTAATACGCATATACCCTAATATAGAGCAATATTTGTAGGCCACAAGCAGAAAACAGTAAAATACTTGGTTAATATTGTACAATATTGTTAGGCAAATGATGACTTTCTGTAAGTCACTATATGTATCCCCGCATTACCCAGTCCTAGAAGTAAGTAACTTGAGTATTCAAGGAGTCAGAGAGAGAAAAAAAGGCTTTTCTCCTCGAACATCAGAAGTTGAAGTATTACAAAGCAGATACAGGGGTTTTTCTTACAGTTCTGGCACTGGCCTCTGCGTGTCACAGGGAGACGTCCAACAAAATCCACTTATAATGGATAAGGGAAAAAGAAAAAATATACATTTTGACTGTAAATGAAATATAAATGTTAGCATTAAAATATTTATACCACTTACTCTTAATAATCATTCTGGGAACCAGAAGGCATCAGTATAGTAATTATATTTAATTTTAGCAATATGCCCCTATATTTTATGGCAGATTCTATCTGGAAATGTTGCTTTTCTTTTTTCTTGCTTTTCTTTTTTTCTGTATGTCTGCTTCTGGAAACATGCACCCAGAAATCTTTATATGGATTACAAGGCTTGATTCTAAAATCAATGGGAATTAAAGATGTGAAAATGATTCTACTCTGCTAAGGCTCCAGCAAGTCAGCAGAATTTTCACACTGAGCTCATCTTCCTCTTCTGTGACATTAAACTAAGACTCACTGACATATTTACAATTATATGAACCGCAGCATATCTGAATATTGAAGTCATATATATATATATAAAAAGCTAGAATATTGAGTTTAAGCACCTTAAACTTGGCAATCTGAATTTACAAAGGACAAAAAATGTGTTAGCAAGCCATTGCCAAGGATTAGGGATGAGCTTCGTGTTCGAGTCGAACATACGTTCGACTCGAACATCGGCTGTTCGATCGTTCGACGAAGATCGAACGATTTGGGCCGTTCGCGCCAAATTCGAGTGACGCGAACGGCCCACAATGCACTACGCCATCGCAGTGTCATCCAGGCGCTGTGATTGGCCAAGCATGCACTGTGACCCCGCATGCTTGGCCAATCACAGCGCCGGCAGCGAGGAGAGCAATGATTGGCCACAGGCAGGATGCCTGTGGCCAATTATTGCTGAGGGTGTTTAGTACACGCCCCACACTATAAAAGGCCGCCAGCACGGCGGCCTAGTGTAGTGTGTTCCGGAGCAGGGATAGAGCAGCATAGGCAGGGACAGTGACTTTTATTTCTTTCTTGCTTAACCTGGATTCCTTTAGTTTAGGGAAAGAGAAGGATAGGTAGGGAGAGTGTCAGTGTGTTTTGTGCTTGTGCTATATTGTGCTTAAAAAAAACATTTTTTCTAGGGACAGAAAACTGTAGGTAGGGAGAGTGTGTCAGTTTCTTTCACTGTCAAAGTCCTTGTTTCCAGGGACCTGGAAGGACAGTGAGTGAATTCTCCTTGTGCTAAATTGTGCTTAAAAAAAACATTTTTTCTAGGGACAGAAAACTGTAGGTAGGGAGAGTGTGTCAGTTTCTTTCACTGTCAAAGTCCTTGTTTCCAGGGACCTGGAAGGACAGTGAGTGAATTCTCCTTGTGCTAAATTGTGCTTAAAAAAAACATTTTTTCTAGGGACAGAAAACTGTAGGTAGGGAGAGTGTGTCAGTTTCTTTCACTGTCAAAGTCCTTGTTTCCAGGGACCTGGAAGGACAGTGAGTGAATTCTCCTTGTGCTAAATTGTGCTTAAAAAAAACATTTTTTCTAGGGACAGAAAACTGTAGGTAGGGAGAGTGTGTCAGTTTCTTTCACTGTCAAAGTCCTTGTTTCCAGGGACCTGGAAGGACAGTGAGTGAATTCTCCTTGTGCTAAATTGTGCTTAAAAAAAACATTTTTTCTAGGGACAGAAAACTGTAGGTAGGGAGAGTGTGTCAGTTTCTTTCACTGTCAAAGTCCTTGTTTCCAGGGACCTGGAAGGACAGTGAGTGAATTCTCCTTGTGCTAAATTGTGCTTAAAAAAAACATTTTTTCTAGGGACAGAAAACTGTAGGTAGGGAGAGTGTGTCAGTTTCTTTCACTGTCAAAGTCCTTGTTTCCAGGGACCTGGAAGGACAGTGAGTGAATTCTCCTTGTGCTAAATTGTGCTTAAAAAAAACATTTTTTCTAGGGACAGAAAACTGTAGGTAGGGAGAGTGTGTCAGTCTCTTTCACTGTCAAAGTCATTGTTTCCAGGGACCTGGAAGGACAGTGAGTGAATTCTCCTTGTGCTAAATTGTGCTTAAAAAAAACATTTTTTCTAGGGACAGAAAACTGTAGGTAGGGAGAGTGTGTCAGTTTCTTTCACTGTCAAAGTCCTTGTTTCCAGGGACCTGGAAGGACAGTGAGTGAATTCTCCTTGTGCTAAATTGTGCTTAAAAAAAACATTTTTTCTAGGGACAGAAAACTGTAGGTAGGGAGAGTGTGTCAGTTTCTTTCACTGTCAAAGTCCTTGTTTCCAGGGACCTGGAAGGACAGTGAGTGAATTCTCCTTGTGCTAAATTGTGCTTAAAAAAAACATTTTTTCTAGGGACAGAAAACTGTAGGTAGGGAGAGTGTGTCAGTTTCTTTCACTGTCAAAGTCCTTGTTTCCAGGGACCTGGAAGGACAGTGAGTGAATTCTCCTTGTGCTAAATTGTGCTTAAAAAAAACATTTTTTCTAGGGACAGAAAACTGTAGGTAGGGAGAGTGTGTCAGTTTCTTTCACTGTCAAAGTCCTTGTTTCCAGGGACCTGGAAGGACAGTGAGTGAATTCTCCTTGTGCTAAATTGTGCTTAAAAAAAACATTTTTTCTAGGGACAGAAAACTGTAGGTAGGGAGAGTGTGTCAGTTTCTTTCACTGTCAAAGTCCTTGTTTCCAGGGACCTGGAAGGACAGTGAGTGAATTCTCCTTGTGCTAAATTGTGCTTAAAAAAAACATTTTTTCTAGGGACAGAAAACTGTAGGTAGGGAGATTGTGTCAGTTTCTTTCACTGTCAAAGTCCTTGTTTCCAGGGACCTGGAAGGACAGTGAGTGAATTCTCCTTGTGCTAAATTGTGCTTAAAAAAAACATTTTTTCTAGGGACAGAAAACTGTAGGTAGGGAGAGTGTGTCAGTTTCTTTCACTGTCAAAGTCCTTGTTTCCAGGGACCTGGAAGGACAGTGAGTGAATTCTCCTTGTGCTAAATTGTGCTTAAAAAAAAAAAAATTTCTAGGGACAGAAAACTGTAGGTAGGGAGAGTGTGTCAGTTTCTTTCACTGTCAAAGTCCTTGTTTCCAGGGACCTGGAAGGACAGTGAGTGAATTCTCCTTGTGCTAAATTGTGCTTAAAAAAAACATTTTTTCTAGGGACAGAAAACTGTAGGTAGGGAGAGTGTGTCAGTTTCTTTCACTGTCAAAGTCCTTGTTTCCAGGGACCTGGAAGGACAGTGAGTGAATTCTCCTTGTGCTAAATTGTGCTTAAAAAAAACATTTTTTCTAGGGACAGAAAACTGTAGGTAGGGAGAGTGTGTCAGTTTCTTTCACTGTCAAAGTCCTTGTTTCCAGGGACCTGGAAGGACAGTGAGTGAATTCTCCTTGTGCTAAATTGTGCTTAAAAAAAACATTTTTTCTAGGGACAGAAAACTGTAGGTAGGGAGAGTGTGTCAGTTTCTTTCACTGTCAAAGTCCTTGTTTCCAGGGACCTGGAAGGACAGTGAGTGAATTCTCCTTGTGCTAAATTGTGCTTAAAAAAACATTTTTTCTAGGGACAGAAAACTGTAGGTAGGGAGAGTGTGTCAGTTTCTTTCACTGTCAAAGTCCTTGTTTCCAGGGACCTGGAAGGACAGTGAGTGAATTCTCCTTGTGCTAAATTGTGCTTAAAAAAAACATTTTTTCTAGGGACAGAAAACTGTAGGTAGGGAGAGTGTGTCAGTTTCTTTCACTGTCAAAGTCCTTGTTTCCAGGGACCTGGAAGGACAGTGAGTGAATTCTCCTTGTGCTAAATTGTGCTTAAAAAAAACATTTTTTCTAGGGACAGAAAACTGTAGGTAGGGAGAGTGTGTCAGTTTCTTTCACTGTCAAAGTCCTTGTTTCCAGGGACCTGGAAGGACAGTGAGTGAATTCTCCTTGTGCTAAATTGTGCTTAAAAAAAACATTTTTTCTAGGGACAGAAAACTGTAGGTAGGGAGAGTGTGTCAGTTTCTTTCACTGTCAAAGTCCTTGTTTCCAGGGACCTGGAAGGACAGTGAGTGAATTCTCCTTGTGCTAAATTGTGCTTAAAAAAAACATTTTTTCTAGGGACAGAAAACTGTAGGTAGGGAGAGTGTGTCAGTTTCTTTCACTGTCAAAGTCCTTGTTTCCAGGGACCTGGAAGGACAGTGAGTGAATTCTCCTTGTGCTAAATTGTGCTTAAAAAAAACATTTTTTCTAGGGACAGAAAACTGTAGGTAGGGAGAGTGTGTCAGTTTCTTTCACTGTCAAAGTCCTTGTTTCCAGGGACCTGGAAGGACAGTGAGTGAATTCTCCTTGTGCTAAATTGTGCTTAAAAAAAAACATTTTTTCTAGGGACAGAAAACTGTAGGTAGGGAGAGTGTGTCAGTTTCTTTCACTGTCAAAGTCCTTGTTTCCAGGGACCTGGAAGGACAGTGAGTGAATTCTCCTTGTGCTAAATTGTGCTTAAAAAAAACATTTTTTCTAGGGACAGAAAACTGTAGGTAGGGAGAGTGTGTCAGTTTCTTTCACTGTCAAAGTCCTTGTTTCCAGGGACCTGGAAGGACAGTGAGTGAATTCTCCTTGTGCTAAATTGTGCTTAAAAAAAACATTTTTTCTAGGGACAGAAAACTGTAGGTAGGGAGAGTGTGTCAGTTTCTTTCACTGTCAAAGTCCTTGTTTCCAGGGACCTGGAAGGACAGTGAGTGAATTCTCCTTGTGCTAAATTGTGCTTAAAAAAAACATTTTTTCTAGGGACAGAAAACTGTAGGTAGGGAGAGTGTGTCAGTTTCTTTCACTGTCAAAGTCCTTGTTTCCAGGGACCTGGAAGGACAGTGAGTGAATTCTCCTTGTGCTAAATTGTGCTTAAAAAAAACATTTTTTCTAGGGACAGAAAACTGTAGGTAGGGAGAGTGTGTCAGTTTCTTTCACTGTCAAAGTCCTTGTTTCCAGGGACCTGGAAGGACAGTGAGTGAATTCTCCTTGTGCTAAATTGTGCTTAAAAAAAACATTTTTTCTAGGGACAGAAAACTGTAGGTAGGGAGAGTGTGTCAGTTTCTTTCACTGTCAAAGTCCTTGTTTCCAGGGACCTGGAAGGACAGTGAGTGAATTCTCCTTGTGCTAAATTGTGCTTAAAAAAAACATTTTTTCTAGGGACAGAAAACTGTAGGTAGGGAGAGTGTGTCAGTTTCTTTCACTGTCAAAGTCCTTGTTTCCAGGGACCTGGAAGGACAGTGAGTGAATTTTCCTTGTGCTAAATTGTGCTTAAAAAAAACATTTTTTCTAGGGACAGAAAACTGTAGGTAGGGAGAGTGTGTCAGTTTCTTTCACTGTCAAAGTCCTTGTTTCCAGGGACCTGGAAGGACAGTGAGTGAATTCTCCTTGTGCTAAATTGTGCTTAAAAAAAACATTTTTTCTAGGGACAGAAAACTGTAGGTAGGGAGAGTGTGTCAGTTTCTTTCACTGTCAAAGTCCTTGTTTCCAGGGACCTGGAAGGACAGTGAGTGAATTCTCCTTGTGCTAAATTGTGCTTAAAAAAAACATTTTTTCTAGGGACAGAAAACTGTAGGTAGGGAGAGTGTGTCAGTTTCTTTCACTGTCAAAGTCCTTGTTTCCAGGGACCTGGAAGGACAGTGAGTGAATTCTCCTTGTGCTAAATTGTGCTTAAAAAAAACATTTTTTCTAGGGACAGAAAACTGTAGGTAGGGAGAGTGTGTCAGTTTCTTTCACTGTCAAAGTCCTTGTTTCCAGGGACCTGGAAGGACAGTGAGTGAATTCTCCTTGTGCTAAATTGTGCTTAAAAAAACATTTTTTCTAGGGACAGAAAACTGTAGGTAGGGAGAGTGTGTCAGTTTCTTTCACTGTCAAAGTCCTTGTTTCCAGGGACCTGGAAGGACAGTGAGTGAATTCTCCTTGTGCTAAATTGTGCTTAAAAAAAACATTTTTTCTAGGGACAGAAAACTGTAGGTAGGGAGAGTGTGTCAGTTTCTTTCACTGTCAAAGTCCTTGTTTCCAGGGACCTGGAAGGACAGTGAGTGAATTCTCCTTGTGCTAAATTGTGCTTAAAAAAAACATTTTTTCTAGGGACAGAAAACTGTAGGTAGGGAGAGTGTGTCAGTTTCTTTCACTGTCAAAGTCCTTGTTTCCAGGGACCTGGAAGGACAGTGAGTGAATTTTCCTTGTGCTAAATTGTGCTTAAAAAAAACATTTTTTCTAGGGACAGAAAACTGTAGGTAGGGAGAGTGTGTCAGTTTCTTTCACTGTCAAAGTCCTTGTTTCCAGGGACCTGGAAGGACAGTGAGTGAATTCTCCTTGTGCTAAATTGTGCTTAAAAAAAACATTTTTTCTAGGGACAGAAAACTGTAGGTAGGGAGAGTGTGTCAGTTTCTTTCACTGTCAAAGTCCTTGTTTCCAGGGACCTGGAAGGACAGTGAGTGAATTCTCCTTGTGCTAAATTGTGCTTAAAAAAAACATTTTTTCTAGGGACAGAAAACTGTAGGTAGGGAGAGTGTGTCAGTTTCTTTCACTGTCAAAGTCCTTGTTTCCAGGGACCTGGAAGGACAGTGAGTGAATTCTCCTTGTGCTAAATTGTGCTTAAAAAAAACATTTTTTCTAGGGACAGAAAACTGTAGGTAGGGAGAGTGTGTCAGTTTCTTTCACTGTCAAAGTCCTTGTTTCCAGGGACCTGGAAGGACAGTGAGTGAATTCTCCTTGTGCTAAATTGTGCTTAAAAAAAACATTTTTTCTAGGGACAGAAAACTGTAGGTAGGGAGAGTGTGTCAGTTTCTTTCACTGTCAAAGTCCTTGTTTCCAGGGACCTGGAAGGACAGTGAGTGAATTCTCCTTGTGCTAAATTGTGCTTAAAAAAAACATTTTTTCTAGGGACAGAAAACTGTAGGTAGGGAGAGTGTGTCAGTTTCTTTCACTGTCAAAGTCCTTGTTTCCAGGGACCTGGAAGGACAGTGAGTGAATTCTCCTTGTGCTAAATTGTGCTTAAAAAAAACATTTTTTCTAGGGACAGAAAACTGTAGGTAGGGAGAGTGTGTCAGTTTCTTTCACTGTCAAAGTCCTTGTTTCCAGGGACCTGGAAGGACAGTGAGTGAATTCTCCTTGTGCTAAATTGTGCTTAAAAAAAACATTTTTTCTAGGGACAGAAAACTGTAGGTAGGGAGAGTGTGTCAGTTTCTTTCACTGTCAAAGTCCTTGTTTCCAGGGACCTGGAAGGACAGTGAGTGAATTCTCCTTGTGCTAAATTGTGCTTAAAAAAAACATTTTTTCTAGGGACAGAAAACTGTAGGTAGGGAGAGTGTGTCAGTTTCTTTCACTGTCAAAGTCCTTGTTTCAAGGGACAGAGAAGGACACCTGAAGGTAGCCCTTATTGCTTTTTTCCCATCTCCCTGCAGGCCATCTATTAGAATGTCTGGAAGGCAAACAAGGAGAGGCAGACAGTCAGGAGGCAATAAAAGAGGGCAAGCAGGCTCTGTGTCTGGGGGCAACAGTGCTGGTCGTGGACGCGGTGCATTGTCATCAGCACATGGCCATGGGACACGCTTGTCCTTCTTTTCGGCAGCTGGACATGTTGAGCCACATCATTCCGAAGACTTGGTAGAGTGGATGACCAAGCCCTCCTCCTCCTCCTCATCCTCTCTCACCCAGGCTCAGGGTACTGGAAAAGCAGCTGCCAAAGCGTCCTCTTCCCTGGTATCAATGTCAGACTCATCATCAGTCACTCCTTCCCTAGACCCACCATGTCCTCCTCCTGAGGAGTCCCCCGAACTGTTTCAGCACAGTGTTGGGTACATGCTCCAGGAGGATGCCCAGCGTTTCGAAGGGTCTGATGATGAAACCCAGCTAGAGGAAGGCAGTAGCGTGAGAGCAGACAGAGGGGATGCTCAAGAAGGACACCAATCTGGCAGTCATGTTCCAGCAGCTGCAGCATACTGCCAGATTGGCTCCAGTGATGAGGAGGGAGGTGATGATGAGGTCACTGACTCCACGTGGGTGCCTAATAGGAGAGAGGAGGAGGAGGAGGATGAGGAGGAGGCACATCTCCAACGAGGCAGGATGCCCTTTGGTGGCCAGCGTAAGGGCAGTACACCGACGGAATCACACCGCAGAGCTCCGCCTGTGCAGGGCGCTGCCTCTGCCCGTCATTCAAAAAGTTCTTTGGTGTGGGCCTTTTTTGAGGCTAGTGCATCAGATCGCACAGCTGCTGTTTGCAACATATGTCTCAAGCGTATATCGCGTGGCCAAAACATCAGCCGCTTGGGTACCACATGCCTGACCAGACATATGTTGACCTGCCATGCAGCTCGTTGGCAAGCCTACCTGAAAGACCCACACCAAAGAACAAAGCGGACCTCTCCTTGCACCGCATCAGCTGGGATCTCCAACCCCACTATAACTTCAGTCCTCTCTGAAACATGCACTGAGAGGAATGAAGGTGTAGAATTAGGTGTGTCACAGCCAAGTACTTGCGGCCACTCTGCTAGCAGTACACCGACGTCCGATTCTAGCAGGCAAATTTCCCTGCCCCAGCTGCTGGACCGTCGAAAGAAGTTCACTCCCAGCCATCCACATGCCCAGCGGTTGAATGCTAGCTTGGCTAAATTGCTAGCGCTTCAACTGCTGCCTTTTCAGTTGGTAGACTCGGCCCCCTTCCGTGAGTTTGTGCAATGTGCGGTTCCTCAGTGGCAGGTTCCCAAACGCCACTTTTTCTCACGGAAGGCTATTCCGGCTCTCTACCGGCATGTGGAAGGCAATGTCTTGGCCTCGCTGGACAGGGCGGTCAGCGGTAAGGTGCATATTACCGCTGACTCATGGTCCAGCAGGCATGGACAGGGACGTTACCTTTCTTTCACGGCCCATTGGGTCACTCTTTTGGCAGCTGGGAAGGATGCAGGACAAGGTGCAGTAGTGTTGGAGGTTGTCCCACCGCCACGCCTCCAAAATGCTACTACTGGTTGTGACACACCTCTCTCCTCCACCCCCTCCTCTTCTTCTTCCTCCATGGCCTCTTCCTGTGGTTTGTCCTATGAACCAGCGGTGCTCCGTAGCCGTTCACGGGGCTACGCAAGTACGCAGGCAAAAAGATGCCATGCCGTGCTTGCGCTGGTGTGTTTGGGGGACAGAAGCCACACTGGGGCAGAGGTCCTGTCTGCTCTGCAGGGCCAGGCCGAGAGGTGGTTGACGCCACTCCAGCTTAAGCCAGGAATGGTGGTTTGCGACAATGGCACCAACCTCCTCTCCGCCCTCCGACAGGGACAACTGACCCATGTGCCCTGTGTGGCTCACGTCCTTAACCTGGTGGTGCAGCGGTTCTTGGGCAGGTACCCGGGCTTACAGGATGTCCTGAGGCAGGCCAGGAAAGTCTGTGTGCATTTCCGCAGATCTTATAATGCCAGTGCTCGCCTGGCTGAGCTGCAAAAGGAGTTGAACCTGCCCAAGAACCGCCTTATATGTGACATGCCCACCAGGTGGAACTCAACGTTGGCCATGCTGCAGCGGCTGCACACGCAGCAGAGGGCCATCAATGAGTACCTGTGCGACTACGGCACCAGGACAGGGTCAGGGGAGCTTGGTTTTTTTTCTCCACGCCAGTGGGGCATGATCAGGGATGCATGCACTGTCCTGGCACCATTTGAGGAGGCCACGAGGATGGTGAGCAGTGACAGTGCATGCATCAGTGACACTGTACCTCTTGTCCACCTGTTGGAGCACACGCTGCGTGGAATAATGGACAGGGCACTTGAGGCAGAACAGAGGCAGGAAGAGGAGGACTTCCTTGCCTCTCAAGGCCCCCTTTACCCAGACAGTGTTCCTTCTGTCCCACCCATCGCACAGGAAGAGGAGGAGGAGGAGGAGGAGGAGGATTGTGTCAGCATGGAGGTGGAGGCTGGCACTCAGCATCATCAGCAGCAGTCTTTTAGGGATGATTTACAGTCCCAAGAAACCAGTGGACTTGTACGTGGCTGGGAGGAGGTGGCTGCGGATCATGTCGTCCTTAGTGACCCAGAGGACTCCGGAGCGAATGCCTCAGCAAACCTACGCTGCATGGCCTCCCTGATCCTGCAAAGTCTGCGGAAGGATCCTCGTATTCTTCGGATCAAGGAGAGGGACCATTACTGGCTGGCCACTCTCCTTGATCCACGGTACAAGGGTAAGGTTGCGGACCTTATGTTACCGTCGCAGAGGGAGCAGAGGATGAGACAACTCCGGGAGGCCTTGCAGAAAGGTCTGTGCAACGCGTTCCCAGAGACTGGGAGGTTACAAACTCCTGGTCCTGGACAACGAGTTGCTGAGGCTTCGGCCAGTCAAAGAAGGAGCGGTGGGGAAGGTGGCCGTCTGACCGATGCGTTCAGACAATTCTTTAGTCCGCAGCCCCAAAGTATGATCGGTTCCAGCAACCATCGCCAGCGTCTGATAAACATGGTGCAGGAATATCTAGGGGCAAGGTCAGACTTGGACACCTTCCCCACCGAAAATCCTCTGGCTTACTGGGTCTTGAGGATGGATCACTGGCCAGAGCTTGCACAGTATGCAATTGAGCTACTGGCCTGTCCTGCATCCAGCGTTCTTTCGGAACGCACATTCAGTGCTGCTGGAGGATTTGTCACGGATCACAGGGTGCGCCTGTCCACCGACTCGGTTGATCGACTGACTTTCATCAAGATGAACCAGTCTTGGATCACCACCAGCTACCACACACCTGATGCTGATATAACAGACTAATTGATTTTAACATGTCACATCCCTTCAAGACTGATGCTGATGCTGAGTGCCTGTGCTGTTATGTTGACTGGCTATCCTCCTCCTCCGAGTCCTCAATGATACGATTGATGATGATAGCTTGGAAGATCATTTTTGTTTATGGGTGCCGCCACCAGTGGCTAAGGCCCAATTTTTCAGCCCCTGTTTTACAGGGGCGTGTAATTACAATTTTTTTAGCAATAATTTGCCATAGGGCTCATTGCTGTGCTCCAAGTACAGTATCTGTGAGGGGTTGGAGTGTTGTGGCACCAGTGCCTAAGGCCCAATTTTTCAGCCCCTGTTTAACAGGGGCGTGTCATTACAATTTTTGAAGCAATACTTTGCAACAGGGCTCATTGCTGTGCTCCAAGTACAGTATCTGTGAGGGGTTGTAGTGTTGTGCCACCAGTGCCTAAGGCCCAATTTTTCAGCCCCTGTTCAACAGGGGCATGCAATTACAATTCTTGATCTAATAATTCACAGCAGGGTCCATTGCTGCACCCACCAAGAGTAACTCTGAGGGCTTACAGTCTTGTGGCAACGCCACCACCACCACCACCACGAAAGGCCCAATTTTTCAGCCCCTGTTCAAAAGGGGCATGTAATTACAATTCTTGATCTAATAATTCACAGCAGGGCCCATTGCTGCACCCACCAAGAGTAACTGTCAGGGCTTACAGTGTTGTGGCACCAGCACCACCATCAAAGCCCCAATTTTTACTACCACTGTTCAACAATTATATGTAATTAAAATTCCTGATATAATAGTTGACAGCAGGGCGTTCCAGCACCAACCAAGAGTAACTGAGTGCTTACAGTGTTGTGCCAACACCAACAACTAAGGGGCCTATTTCTGCAGAGTATATACGGCAGGTCCCTACTTTCAAACATCCAACTTACAAACGACTCCTACTTGCAAACGAAAGAAGACAACAGGAAGTGAGAGGAAATCTACCCCTAGAAAGGAAAATTCTCTCCTGTAAGAATAAATATGGGAGAAAGGGGTCTCATCTGTACTGATGCTTTATCAGCAATCCTTGTTTCAAGAAAAACACCACATTTCAAAAACAGTTGTCATTGGGACGGAAAGTGAGGTGAAATGTTCTGAACAGGGGCACAGACAGCAAAACAAATGTTACAGGGGTGATAACCCTTACCTATGTTTCCCAAAAAGTTTAAAAATAGATTTTTGGGCTGGAGCTACACTTCAACAATGTACCTGTTCAAAATTACAAACAGATTCTACATAAGAACAAACCTACAGTCCCTGTCTTGTATGCACCGCCTGTATACGGCTGTTCAGAGTATATAGGGCCTTTTTTATTTTATGTGCGGGGTTCCCCTTAATATCCATACAAGACCCAAAGGGGCTGGTAATGGGCTGGGGTAGGGGGGGGGGTCATGGGGTAGCTATGCCATTTTTCTTAAAGAATTTCATCCATATTACCGGGACCAGACATTACATTAAAGCCGCAAGCAGTTTTAAATGGCTTTTTTTTCCTTTAGAAGTGTCATTTTGTGCAGGGACAGTTCTAAACACGGGAAACACGTGGCACTTCACAGGCATACTTTAGACACCCCCCAGGTACGATATTTAAAGGAATATTTGACATTTTTTTTTTCACTTTATGCATCATTAAAATGACTGCTCCCGAAAAACGACCGTTTTTAAAACTTCTTTTTGCATTGATACATGTCCCCTGGTGCAGAACCCGGGTTCCCAAACCCTATTTATGACAATAACATGCATAATAGTTGTTATAATTAGCACTTTAGAATTCGAACGTTCGCATCCATTGTATTTAATAGGGTTCTAATGTTCGTTCGAACTTTCGGTCCGTTCGCGGGTTCTGGTGCGAACCGAACCCGGGGGTGTTCGGCTCATCACTACCAAGGATGTTTTAAAATGTGTTGGAAGAATGATTAATCATTAAAAAGTACCGTATATACTCGAGTATAAGCCGACCCGAGTATAAGCCAAGGTACCTAATGTTACCACAAAAAACTGGGAAAACCTACTGACTCGAGTATAAGCCGAGGGTCAACAATGCCCATTTGCACGCCTCACTGTGCCCATTGCAACTTCACTAAGCCACTGTTCCAATCCTCACTGTTCCCATCCTCACTGTTCCTCACTGTTCCCATCCTCACTGTTCCTCACTGTTCCCATCTCACTGTTCCCATCCTCACTGTTACCCTAAAAATTAAATTGAACATTGTAAATTGTACCTGAAACAAAATAGAGAGGCTGCAGCGTCAATCGTTTAAAACTCGCGGTCTCTTCCTCTTCCCTTCCGTGATAGGCGTTTTCTAAGCAGACACAGTTCCGCCTATCACGAACGTTCTCTCATCCTCAGTTTCCCAGCAGACGTCCGTGATTGGCGGAACACTGAACACAGTGTCTGCTGGGATGGGTGAATATGACAGAACGTTCGTGATAGGCGATTCTCAGAAGACACAGTTCCGCCTATCACGGAAGGGACCAGGAAGAGACCGCGAGATTTAAACGATGGACGCCGCAGCCTCTCAATTTTTTTTCAGGTACAATTTACAATGTTCAATTTCGCTGACTCGAGTATAAGCCGAGGGGGGGACTTTCAGCCCAAAAAAAGGGCTGAAAATCTCGGCTTATTCTCGAGTATATACGGTAACTCCACTATTGTTGAGAAAAAAACAATCCCCTCTGGGTGATCTATGTACATTACAAGGATTATAACAATCTTTCATGCAGAGTCCTAACTGTTTCTGCTCTGAAGAAAAATCTGTTTGTGGTCTGCAGAGTGAATCTGAATGTGGACGGCTTTTTCATTAATAATAATCAACAGATGCACTTGTATTGTTCTAATGGGGAAATTTGCAGTGTCTAAATCCCTTACGAAATGGTTAACCCTTTGGGAGTATCTCACCAAAAAATTAATTTTTGTTCCAGAGGATGACTAAAATTTGACTTGTATTTTATTGCATACTTCTGAGAAAATCAGTGAGCCAATTATACAAGCATAAAATTACATTTCTGGGGAAAGTTTTGTACACCAACTATGTACAGAAGGGGTCCAGGTTGCCATATTGTGTTGAATTGTACAGACAATTACAACTGCTGCAGTTTGAACAGGAAAGGTAATTTTTAATAACATTCAATTACAACATGGCATGTGTAGCAATTGTATATTCTAGATTATTATTATCACTATTATTTTGTTTCCATTTTCTGCCCATGAAAATGGAGTTAACCCTTAATAATATGTTTCCATATACAGGTCCTTCTCAAAAAATTAGCATATTGTGATAAAGTTCATTATTTTCTGTAATGTACTGATAAACATTAGACTTTCATGTATTTTAGATTCATTACACACAACTGAAGTAGTTCAAGCCTTTTCTTGTTTTAATATTGATGATTTTGGCATACAGCTCATGACAACCCAAAATTCCTATCTCAAAAAATTAGCATATTTCATCCGACCAATAAAAGAAAAGAGTTTTTAATACAAAAAAAGTCAACCTTCAAATAATTATGTTCAGTTATGCACTCAATACTTGGTTGGGAATCCTTTTGCAGAAATGACTGCTTCAATGCGGCGTGGCATGGAGGCAACCAGCCTGTGGCACTGCTGAGGTGTTATGGAGGCCCAGGATGCTTCGATAGCGGCCTTAAGCTCTTCCAGAGTGTTGGGTCTTGCGTCTCTCAACTTTCTCTTCCCAATATCCCACAGATTCTCTATGGGGTTCAGGTCAGGAGAGTTGGCAGGCCAATTGAGCACAGTAATACCATGGTCAGTAAACCATTTACCAGTGGTTTTGGCACTGTGAGCAGGTGCCAGGTCGTGCTGAAGAATGAAATCTTCATCTCCATAAAGCTTTTCAGCAGATGGAAGCATGAAGTGCTCCAAAATCTCCTGATAGCTAGCTGCATTGACCCTGCCCTTGATAAAACACAGTGGACCAACACCAGCAGCTGACATGGCACCCCAGACCATCACTGACTGTGGGTACTTGACACTGGACTTCAGGCATTTTGGCATTTCCCTCTCCCCAGTCTTCCTCCAGACTCTGGCACCTTGATTTCAGAATGACATGCAAAATTTGCTTTCATCCGAAAAAAGTACTTTGGACCACTGAGCAACAGTCCAGTGCTGCTTCTCTGTAGCCCAGGTCAGGCGCTTCTGCCGCTGTTTCTGGTTCAAAAGTGGCTTGATCTGGGGAATGCGGCACCTGTAGCCCATTTCCTGCACACGCCTGTTCACGGTGGCTCTGGATGTTTCTACTCCAGACTCAGTCCACTGCTTCCGCAGGTCCTCCAAGGTCTGGAATCGGTCCTTCTCCACAATCTTCTTCAGGGTCCGGTCACCTCTTCTCGTTGTGCAGCGTTTTCTGCCACACTTTTTCCTTCCCACAGACTTCCCACTGAGGTGCCTTGATACAGCACTCTGGGAACAGCCTATTCGTTCAGAAATTTCTTTCTGTGTCTTACCCTCTTGCTTGAGGGTGTCAATGATGGCCTTCTGGACAGCAGTCAGGTCGGCAGTCTTACCCATGATTGCGGTTTTGAGTAATGAACCAGGCTGGGAGTTTTTAAAAGCCTCAGGAATCTTTTGCAGGTGTTTAGAGTTAATTAGTTGATTCAGATGATTAGGTTAATAGCTCGTTTAGAGAACCTTTTCATGATATGCTAATTTTTTGAGTTAGGAATTTTGGGTTGTCATGAGCTGTATGCCAAAATCATCAATATTAAAACAAGAAAAGGCTTGAACTACTTCAGTTGTGTGTAATGAATCTAAAATATATGAAAGTCTAATGTTTATCAGTACATTACAGAAAATAATGAACTTTATCACAATATGCTAATTTTTTGAGAAGGACCTGTATATATGTATATCTATATAGATATATCTATATCTATATATAGATATATTTATATTTTTCTGGTTTGCCATAGTTACTCATCAAACTAAATATTTTTTAATTATGACTTAGAGTTAGGTACACACAGTATTAGTTAAATGCTATACTATGTATATCGTGTATGTTTGTGTATACAGTCCTATGGATAAAGGATCCATTTGGTGATTACACTATACTAGAGTTTACACTATATATGGATATGATATATTAGAGTCCACTGTATTATACATTACCATTATGGTCACAGCTAGAGTTCCTCCCGAGGTTGCTAGGGGAGTCTTGCGCAAAAAAAACGATTTCTGCCTCTTAGATGAGTAATCACTGCAATCAATTATATTTTAGCTATCTGTAAGGGGGGGGGGGGTTTCTCATTTACCCCAAGTTGAGATAAGCATCCTTCCCAGTAATCATAGATAGTTACAAAAAGGTTGAGAATGGCCAACTGAGAGATACGTAGCATACAAAAGAGTATTGTATGATAAAAAAAATTGAAATTAGGTTAAAATGGGGCATGGCCTGAAGTTTATAATTTAGTTAAAAATTCTGTGCACAGAAAACAAAATACGCTGTTAAACATCTCATGTTATACCACTGTGTAACAAACATTTGTGCCTATATCAGCTCTTAATGCAATTACCTACTTTATGTTAATAGGCATTTTCTATAAGATAGGGGTTCACTTTAAGAAGCACTGGCATGTATGGATCATGCATCCTAAAGCATCTACAGTACTAAAAGACTTGTATGCTCATTCTTAACTACCACTAGGTAGCCTGTTGGTATCACTTATTCCTTGCAGAGATTTATGCCGATTTCATTTCCTGATTGGTTTGACTTGCTAGAATACATTGATTTACTTGACGACATCCTGTTCTCTCTTGTTTATTCATGTTAGAATAGACCTGTTCACAGTTTGCTCCCCTAGGGGTGAATAGGTTTATTCTTGGAGGTTTACCAGCTAGAAACTGAATTTAAAGATATGAATTTGAAGGATTATTCACGATTATTATACTGACTTAATGTATTTATCAAAAATGCATTCGCTATACTATGTAACTGTAATGGTGTAAATCCTGTTATACTTTTCTTAATGTCTTTATTTGTTATTTTATGTTCTGCTAACTAAATAAAAATGTAATGTTAAAAAAAAAAAAAAAAAAAAAGATAGGTGTTTAGAGAATGCATAGTTTTTTGTTTTTTTTTTCCTTTTTTTATATTTGCTTAATAATGTTTTCTTATGATTTCATTTAATAGACATATCTTTTTACAGTTCAGCTAAGTGTACAACTAAACTGTACTTTTAGAACCAATATGTAGATGAGTGTATCTTGCTAGAATTGTTCCCTAATAATCTCTTGATTGCCCCCCATGGATCATGAATGGCTACAGTCTGGTCTATCATGAATTATCAATTGTGGAAGTTTGCTACAGTACGTGATCATCAGGAATTGCTATAAAAGCCTTTGGGGTGGAGGTTTTGTATACTGAACAAAGTAACACAGCACTAAAAACATCACAAATAGTGCAGTTTAGGCTCTAAAGTGGGCTATAATACATCAAAGACTGGAAGGATTTTACTACCGCTGAACTGTGATTACAATGTATGTATATTCCCCCTTTAAGTAAGCCTGTTACAAACCTGACCAATGCAAACTAAGCCTTTCATCATATTAAAGCATCGATAGGATGGCATTGTATGGGAAAGATAGGAAAGATTTCACTGAAGCTAACGCTGTTTTTCTAATATATGCTCACTTTGGATTTCCCAGGTCTGTAACAGATTTAATTTATTATAGTATAGGGTGAATTTATTATCTAAAGATCCAGAAATAAGCAAATAATTCCCTGGGAGCAGGTCTTCATCAAAGGATCTTAATGGTGGGGATAGAATTTGAACATTGTGTTAGCTCCAAGGTTTGTTACCTGTACAGGTTTTAATCCATTGAAGAATAAAAGCAGCAGGTTGGGAACTCGGATGCAGATTCTAAAAGACAGTAAACCAAGCCAGCAGAGAAACATGAAAACATTAGGCACATGCATCAAACAGGAACTAGGTCAGGTGCCGCAGGCTGAGTTCAGTAGATCATAGCAGAGGACAAGGCTAAACTTGGGACAAAGTCATGATCCAAATGAAAAGCCAGGTACTGGAGGAGAGCTAGGAAAAAGGTAAGACTTCTCAGCAAAGAGCATCAATGAAAACAGAAATTTAAAGTTGGTTTGACATACACGGGCTGCTAATGGCTCATGAGCCACTATTAATACTGTTTATTTCAATGTTTGTAGACACTTGACCATCACACCTTTTAAATGCCCCCAAAACATGTGTATATACCTCCAAGATATTGAGGTTAGACATTTCCATTAAAAAGTACCATTAATGCTACAACATACAAATACAGTTTAGGCAATTGTGCACGTCCACACTGGCAATAGTTGGGTAATGACCTTTTTTCTGTTTCAGCCTGACTGTGCCCCTGTGGACAAAGCCAAGTCCACACTGAAATGGCTTGAATAATTTGGTGTGTGGGAGCTCAAGTGGCCTGCATTGAGCTCAACCCTACTTGACACCTTTGAGATGAACTGGAATACAGATTGTGATCAAAGTTTATTTATCCAATATCAGTACCAGACTTCACAAATGGTCTTTTGGCTGATAGGGCACAAATCCCCACAGGTCACACATCACAATCTTGTAGAAAGCCTTCCCAGAGGAGAAGCGGACATTATAGTTGCAAAGGAGGAAAATGGAAGGGAGAGTAATTCTATACTGATGACCATGGGTTTGGAATAGAATGTCCAACAAGCTTTTATAAGTGTGATAACCAGAGGTTCACAAACCTTTGGCAATACAGTGTATGTAAGTTAAGGCTGTACCTGATGGTCAACAACATGGGCTGATTTACTACAGACTGTTAATTTTGCAAAGGAAGTTGAACTTTGTGAATGAGGTAAAGCTCTGCTAACTTCTATCATCCAACCATATGCTTGTTTTTTATATTCCTTGCAATTGATTGGATATTCTTTGCAAAGTGAAAATTCACCATATTCACTAAGCTCTGGGGAAAATTCCCTTACAAAATGCAACTTTACTTGCAACGTAAACAACCTATATGTCTTCAACCCCTTTTTAACAAAAAAAAAACTTGCTGTCATGCTCCTGTTTTAGTTCAGCCACTTAAAAGCATTGGTCTGAAAAAACATCTTTACCTGATTAACGTTTAATGCATTTTTAATAAAAAATTGTTACACACAATATATGGAAATATAAGCCCATGTGTACATTTGATACTCTGATCAGCAAACCCAAACCTCTGTTTCTAATTGCAGATGTAAAGTGGTGTTGCCCTTCAAAAATATGAATCGGCATGCTAGGTACTGGTTATTTTTTGTAAATAGTGAATAGTTAGTAAAAATTATTCTCAAGCATTCATAGTCCTAAAAAGCAGAGAACAGCATTTCTCTCCAGGAATTATAGACATATATAGAACTGAAAAAAGAACTAATTTGCTTTGCAACTGTTAACATTAAATGCAAATTAAGTATTAACTTTCCATTCTACTTTTCAGTTTTATGTAATACCAATAGAATTGCTACGCTTTGGAATATGCTAATACAAAGGTTTAGCTCTATTGATCTCTGTTTATCACAAACTTTCTGTAACAAAAACATTTTAGATTCTCTTTTCCAATTCAATAAAACCCTGCTGAAATCTACCTAGCAGTAAACCAGATTGTAAGTTCTTTCAAGCAGAGATTTAAATTCCAGTCCCTTCAACAACCCCCATATCTTTATTTATTAGCCTCTTACTCGGATATGGATTTGGGTTTTGAAAAGTGTGTCTAAGCACGCATTAAATTTATTTTTCAAATAGGGTTTTATATTTGATGGTGATACAGCCATATGTGGCTAATCCCACTCACAGAACGAAGATTTCTGCCGCTGGTAATTTAGAATGGAATGGCACTCTCACACAATACTTCACATATTCCATCATAAAACCCCCTTTTAGTTACTGGTACAATCACACTGATAAAGGTTTTATCAACCAGCAAGGATAAAGGAGAAAAGTATGCAGGGAAGTATTATTGATGGATGCATACAGTAATCTTGGCTTTAGATTTGGGTGCAAACTAATATGTTTTATGTTGTTGCTTCTGAAAATGCTATTATATTTCAACAGCAAAGTGTGATCCCAGTGAAATTCAGACAATACCATGAAATTATTTTCATAAGACTATTTTCGATTTGTTAAAGGAAATCTGTACTGAGAAAATATGGAGGCTGCTATTTCTGACCCCTCCTTTTAAAAATTTGAATTGCCTGGCCATCATTCTGATCCAGTGACTTCCATATTTTCTTGGCCACTGACCTGGAATAGACTTGACTCTGACTCCTTTTTCTGCAGACTAGTAACTAGTTACATCCTAAAAAATACTGAAGCAAAAATGAGCCAGGCAACTCTTTTTTTTAGAAGAAGGTCACTATTGACGTATTCTGCATCACATAACACGTTAACTTGTAAACTATGCTTGGCTAGGTAGATTTAATAAGTAAAAGATGTGTTCAAAAGATTAGTTATCTTGGAGAATGCTCCTGTTTCTCTTAACTGTTGGACATGTGACCAAAGTAGAGGCAAAGAGGACAGGCTGGCTCATTCTCCCTGCCAGCAGATATTATGTAACCACTACCTGGCATGTTGATTCCATGACCAGCAGTGTAGTGAGCCTGGTGTAGTATTTGTTCTAGGGACACATGTATTTTAGCTCTTCTATTTTTCTTTACTTATATTTTTAAGCAAACCTTTTAACATACATTTGAACATTTAAACATGTAGTAATTGGTATATTTGTGTGTGCTTATTTATTAATAAGTTATTAATAGGTTTTTGTTTGCATTCATGTATTTTGTCTGAAACTGCATCTTCTTCTTGTGTGACAATTGCTGTCCTGCAAACCTTGCATCAGCTTCTAGCAGCAATCAATTACAGAACCCTGTAGTTTAAGGGTAAAGTATTATGCTTTTGACATAATTTATTAAGTATAGAAATTTACTTTAACTGATTGTTTGTTTATATCTGTATTTTACTATTGATATACAATCTTTGTTTTACAAATAAAATGAAATACATGACAAAGGATCCCAAGGTTCCCCAAAGCAACATGGACTATCTGAAAAAACAGCACATGAAAACTTACCTACGCACATTGTCTGATTAAACCTTTAGACAGAATTGGCCAATAAGGGATGTTTGTTTTCAGATATATTAAATAGTGTATGTAAATTTCAGCTTGAGCTACTGAGTTCCCTAAACAACAGGCTGTTTACAACAGATAGTTAGACAATCATAAAAAGCTCAACCTGGTGAATGGCCCTTCCTAATATTAATTTGCAATATTTCACATTTACCTAACTAAAATTTTTTATTTTATAAATATTGATTTTACTCATCATATAAAATACCTAAATAACGAATAAACCTTTATACATCTTCTCTAAGAGGTTTGAAAACAACTACTGGTCTCTGTTACTTGATAGATGATTGGAAGCTGTGGGGCAATGAGGTTACGCATTTAACAGGGGAACAACTGGTATACTTCAGGTGGCCTCTGACCTCTGATTCCCAAGATATAATGTCAGGCTCAGAAAATGTAAGCAATTGTAAGGTAAGGAAGCCAACACAGTTATTATAATATCAAACTATATTCAGATTTATTTTTTAAAGATACCTAAAGTTATTAAGAGGGTGCATCAGATATTTTGCTGTTTGTCAAAAGTATGGGAATCAGGGTTATTGCAGATTTATACTAACCGAGGTGGATGCAGCATCAGTTCGATGCTGCATCTGTCCCCTGGCGCGTCTACACTAAGAAACGAGTGATCGAGCACTGCCGATCGATCGGTTATCACAGCTCCCCAAGCAGAGAGCTGGTGACTTTCAGTCACAACTCTCTGCGCTGCCCCCTCCTCACTCACTGGAGTGCAGTGCTGTGGAGGGGGCGGGAGCGGCTGGCTCGGGCTCTCAGTGGCTCACTGAGAGGCTGAGCCGGTTGTCGGTCCAGGGATCTAGGCGGATCCTGACTCTGTGGTAGTAATGACGCAGAGCCTGGACCGACTCTGTGACATCAGCAGAGAGCAGAGTTTAACCTGCTCTCTGCTCAAAACGGGTCACAGGAGTGAAAGACGAACTTCACTCCTGTGATCCACAGGAGGAGTAAAGCCAAAACAAGCTTTGGCTGTACTTCTCCTTTAAGAAACAAACCTTCTACTAAAGGTAAGCTTATAGCAGGGTAGGGAAGCATTTACTAAATGCATTTATCCTGCTATAAATGGAGAACTTACATTTATTGGCCAGCAATTTGTGAGCTTAAAAAAGGTCCAAACAAAGAAATTCCTTATATGAGTAGGCCTCTACCCCGCTTATAATCATAAACGTCTGGCATGACTTTTAGCCACAATGAAGACACCAATGAGCACCCCCAAATAAGCAAAAAATGCCTCAAAATCTCTGACACTTAAAGCAGATACCTTTAACCTCCCTGGCGGTATGATTCTGTCTGGAATTATGTACCAAAAGCGGTACAATTATTTTGCATGGAAATTTGGTGTTATGTATTGTAGGCCTGCAATTCTTAGTAATTACTTACTTAAACCTGACCAAACAAGAGTCTAGTAGACATCCCGGGTATGAAAGTTTGAAACACAAAATCATAAATTATAATATAATAAATAACTATAAATAATTATAACAAATAATAATGTAATTCTAATAAAGATTTTTCAACAATGTAATCAAATCAAAAACACTGAAATTTGCTCAGTTGCAGAATTGTCGCTGTCATTAGATTTAGTGTTTGATGACAAATTTCCCCACAAATCGTTATCGCTCAATTCTGCAAGTGATTCTAATTTATTATCGCTGTTTTTTAGCTGGTTTAAAACCACTTTTGACATAAAGCGACACTTTTTGGTTGCTATGGACAATCTCCAGTTTCCAGGCAGAAAGAACAGTTTTTATAATATAAAAGTGCATGCAGGACACTGGACAGACCACTAGGGACAAAGGGGGTGTGTAATTACTTGATACAGTACTGTAATCAGTAAGATTACAGTATACTGTATGTGTATTGTGTCTTTCACTTTTTGAATTTGGCGACGAACTCCACCACCGTGCGCCGCAGCGTCGCAGGTAACGGAGCTCGGCACTCGGCAGTGTGGATCGAGCTTGACACGGCTCGCACACACAGCGGGGAGACATCGCAGGATCCAGGGAACAAGGTAAGTAACTTCCCTTGGATACTGCGATGCAGCCCGAGTCTGGCTTGGGGTTACCGCTCTTAGCATTAAAAACTCACCCCGAGCCCGACTCGGGAATACCGCCAAGGGGGTAAATGATCTATGATCTAATAATTGTGTAAGAAATACAGTGAAGATTATACATTTGTTTATTTTATAGATGATATTACTGTGCCAAAACCCACCTGACAAACTCTTTCCAGTCATTTTGTGACAAAAAAGAATATCATCCATCTATTTCCCAATAGTTTATCAAGAGAGGAAGGCTTTGTACTCAACATCAAGGAGTGATTACTGGAAATTAAGTTTCTTTCTTCTAGAGAAGTATTTAGAAATGTCCCCTCATTAACCACTTCAGCCCCGGAAGAATTTCCCCCCTTCCTTACCAGAGCACTTTTTGTGATTCGGCACTGCGTCGCTTTAACTGACAATTGCGCGGCCGTGCGGTGTTGTACCCAAACAAAATTGACTGTCTTTTTTCCCCACAAATAGAGCTTTCTTTTGGTGGTATTTGATCACCTCTGCGTTTTTTTACTTTTTGCTATAATAAATATCCCCAAAAAATCTATAAAAAAACATTTTCTTTCCACAGTTTAGGCCAATACGTATCCTTCTACATATTTTTGGTAAAAAAAAAAAAAAAACGCAATAAGCGTATATTGATTGGTTTGCGCAAAAGTCTTATGGCATTTTTATTTATTTTTTTACTAGTAATGGCGGAGATCTGCGATTTTTATTGTGACCGTGACATTGCGACAGACATATCGGACACTTTTGACACATTTTTGAGACCATTCACATTTATACAGCGATTAGTGCTATAAAACTGCACTGATTACTGTGTAAATGTGACTGGCAGGGAAGCGGTTAACACTAGGGGCACTGAAGGGGTTAAGTATGTTCCCTAGTAAGTGATTCTAACTGTAGGGGGGGGACTCACAAGGGGAGGAGACAGATGTGTGTTCCTCTGTACTGGGAACACACATGGGTCTCCTCACCGCTTACAGGACATGGATCTGTGTGTTTTACACACACAGATCCACAGTCCTGCTGTGATTGCGGGCAATCGTGGGTGCCCGACGGACACCGGCGCACTGGGTCCCGAGCAATGCAGCGGGCGTGCGCACGCCCCCTAGATGGCCGGGAAGCTCAGGGCGTCATATGACGTCCACCCAGGATGGGAGATCCCACCCGTGGACGTCATATGTCTATGGGCTGGTAGGGAAGTGGTTAAGATAAAATTATTTTCCTGCAACATTCCATAATTCCAAGTAGCTAAAATAACCAACCATAAACAGTGGACAGGATTCCAAAGACCTGTTCTTATTGGTATAACATTGATAACTATACTTAACACCTTTGGGTGTGACGCCGAAAGCTTCATACAGATATAATTTTGTAATAAAGGGATAAAACCATGTGAGGTTGTTTGGGGATTTAGAGGCTTCAGATTCAACTAAATATTCAGATTGTTGCATGCCTTCGGTCTTGACTGATTTTTTTTTTTTTTAATAACGGGTCTGCTTAAAGAGAGAACCATACACATCAGTCCCTAAACACAAAAGAACTCATGATAACAAAAACATACTAAACTCAGTGTATAATGTAAAAGTCTGTGGAGACAGTACCCTGTTTAGATCTGACTTCAGTATCTCAGCACTGCAAAGCATTGAGGCAACATCTATTTTTCTCATATTCTATACACTAATGTTGGCTCCTTTTTAAGTATTAAAATAAAATCATTTGAAAAAGTTGTTTTAAGGATCCAATGTATTTATTTATTTTATTTTATTTTAAGCCTCCTACATTTTTGTATTACAAATACACTTATTAAAGTGTAGCTGATAGTGACCCTTCTGTTTTGATATGTACAAAGGGTCCTTACAAACATCTGTTACCAGGAAAATGTGGTATATCAACCCATCCTTGTCAGACTGATGGTATATACAGTACTGTATAAGACAGACTTCATAGATTTATCACAAGGAACCAGAATAACAGGCCCACGTTTGTAATGAGAAGAACAAAAAACTTTTAGCAAATCTCAGAAAGAGTTCCAAGATAATGCATACAAGGTTCAGAGAGGCTTAACATTTTCTGCACATTCTTGATTCATGGACTGCATTGGTTACCTCCTCAAGAAAAACATACAACATCGTGCCTCTGGTAAAAAGAAAAAAATCTGGTTTTAGATTTTTCCATTAATACCTGTGTAACACAGTAGGCAAGATAACAGCTAAAGAACTTAAAGAGGAAGTAAACCCTGATGGGTTTTACTTCCTCTTTTTCCCCCTGCAAATTAAACGCATAATGGGCTAGTATGCATTGCATACTAGCCCATTATGTTGCACTTACCTGCAAACAAAGCCGGCGATGTCCCCGAGGTCCGTGATGGTGGCCGCATCCATCTTCACCCCTCTTCCTTCCGGGGCCATGGACTCCGGCTCTGTTACTGGCCAGAGTCGCATGACGTCACTTCCGTGCATGGGCGCGGGAGCTCACGGTCATGGCACAGGCCCTTTAGAAACGGCATGATCGTGTCCTTTCTTCAATGACGTCGGTGCAAGCGTATATGGTAAATATCTCCTAAACCCTGCAGGTTTAGGAGATATTTCCAGTACCTACAGATAAGCCTTATTATAGGCTTACCTGTAGGGAAAAGTGGTATGTAATGGTTTACAACCACTTTAAGCCTACATGAAATGGTGTCACTATTCAAGTTCTCAGGGCCATAGATACCATTAGACACAGTAGGCTTATAGGCAGAAGAGGTAAAGCACAGTATATACTCTATATTTACTGGCTACCCTTTTATTTCCCCAAGTAGAAATCGTAATCTTGCATAAGGTTGTTTACACATTATGCCAAGCCAGGGTAGGACCAGCAAAACAAGTAAATCAAGTGATCCTAACTGAAGGATATTGTTTAGGGGGACAAAACTAAGTGTCTATATGGTCTAATTATAGTAAAACAACAAGCTACTTTTCCAAACTTATTCAACCATGGTCTTTCTCTTCCATGTCATAGGAACTGTGTCCCAATGGGTAATATACACTGAAATCAAGAAAATATAACAATTTAAATGCAAAATCTTTATTTAAATATATATAGAGATAAAGCCGATGCATCAACCAATTGTTTTTATCCAGCTAATTATTTAAAAAACAACCCTAAATACACAGGGCAATCTGAAAAAGGCATAATAAAGGAAAGTATACCCTTTATAAATGTGAACAAAATCACAAAATCCTACATATCACAGTTATTGATTCATTCTAAAGGCTAAAGGATCTTATATGAGAGTCTAAGAAAGTTGAAAATCTAGTTTTATGTGATGCACATGTCTCATAAAGTAAACAGAAAACTTCTTTAGCCTTGCCTGAGCCAAATCCTCCTTTATTTGACCCTTACACACTCTCCTCCCAGACACTGCAGCTCACAGTAGACATGTACACTGAAATATTTAGTTTCGGAATTTTGTTTTCGTCCGAAAAATTTATTTATTTAGTTACTCCCGAAATCCGTTTTTATTTATTTTGTTTTTCGTTAAAAAATGCATTCGTTCGAAAATCCAAATTAATTAAGGTAGAATCTGTCATTGAAGGCTTATGGTGTCTGTCGAATGTTCTAAGAAGATTCGACGGAGCAGCTAAACTGTACGATGCCGCAATCGTACCTTTCCAGTCGAATGTTCCGCATACAAGCTATAGTAGAGTAGTATAATTCTATTTATTAATTATTATTACTAGTCAACCAACATTAGAATTATTCTATAGACTATGGGCAGAGCATTTCACCATAAATGTCTGCTCGCTGCAATTGTATGCTTCATCGAATCTTCATGTCTCTTTAATGTTGAATCTTTTCTCTATAATGTCGAATCTTTTCCCTCTTTGTTGAATCCTTTCTCTCTATGTAGAACAATCTTGGACTAATAGAGTTAAGGTTAGGCACATTCGACCGCAGGTTTGATAGACACAGATTGTTATTGTCAGCATCATGTCGAATCTCCCATCTCAATCAAACTGTTGTCGCAATCTTTCGGATTTCGGATTCTGCGCTTTCGTTATCGTTTGTTAAAACGATAACGAAAATACCCGAAATTTGGACGAAAATGCATTCGGACGAAGACGAATGCACATGTCTAGCTCACAGTGGGATAGTTTTAGCAACAAGCAGAGCTGTCAATCCACAGAGCAGTGGGCAGGACTTGGTGTGGCCAGGTGCTGACTGAAAAGCTATAGTCTTGTGAATCAGCAAAGACAAAGAGGATAATCTAACCCCTTCAACATTTTTTTATCCCTCTGTAGTACAACAGGTACAGCCTACATGAGAGGGGCAATTCTGCTTTGAATAAAGAAGCAGTGCAGCGTTGTTGCCACCCCATCACAGGATGATGCATTAAGTGGACTTTATTGGCAGGCTAAACAGGCATTTCTGGAACTTTGCACTGGAAATAGGAGAAAAAGTAAGTTTTGTAGCACATACTTTTTAATGAGAGGTCATAGTTCTACTTTAAGTAGACAGTCTTTTCCAACCTCTTGCCCATTTTTGGAGGTCAACAATTGCAGCCTCATTCTCATGTGTTTATTTTAAAATTCCAGCTAGCACACATAGAAATCATTCTTGAAACACAATTATTGAAAGACATTGGGAGTGTTTTGTGGAAAAAAAATGGGGGTTACTTTGCTATATATGCTGAAACACTATTCTAATACAGAAACACTAGATTCATGAAAAACGAAATACCCCATACTACCGTGACAAAGCTTTAATTTAGTCAATATAGTCGAATGTTTAAATTAGATTTCTTTATAGTCTGAAGTTGCCTATAAACTTGTTATTACAAGATAAGTAATATTTAATTACTTTCTTTATTAGTCATATTATTGCAGGCACACATATATTCACTGGGTTTATTTGTGTCCTAACACAATAATGTCTGTCTCATCAAAAAGCTTTAAAACATACTTCAAAAGCCAGTTTGTTTTACAAGTTATTACAGCTGTAAAAACGTATACAAACCCAGTTAGCGTATTTTATGTTAATCTCCAGCACTTTCATTATTACAGTATTTTAAATTGTTACGAGTCTGTAGCGAAGGATTGTGAATCGCCTTCCATGTTGATGAAAAAGTCTTATTTTTACTCTCTTGTAGATTTAATGCCTCATAAGAAGTGTTATCTTCCAGCTACTAAGACAAGGAAGTGAAAAAAGATTGTCCCATTGCATTTTATTTGGAAAATAAAATGTTGTGTTCAAAGGGGGAAAAAAAATACAGTACAGAAAAACAGAGACGGTACAGTTCAGACAGAGGCAGACTGCGTGCTTAGAACAAGGACATGAATCTCATCTGAATTTAGCTTTATTTAAAAAAGAGTTGTAGGGGAAAAAAGAATTTATAAATAAAAAGTACTTTTCTGTACTTTTGTTCCACAATCATTATTATGCTCTGTATTATGCCACGGGCCTTCTCCCGATAGGCTGGATCTAGAGTGTGATTACCTTTTTGTCTTCCACCTTTTCATTGCATAAATACAGTTTATATTTCATTGTTGAATTATTTGGCATTAATATGCTTTATTTTTTTATGCCCTAAAAGAAAATGTAGCTCCATCATTAATCATGAATGGAATGAGCTTTTGAATTAGCCACAAAATATGAATTATTTTGGAAGGATTAGGTTGGCTTACAAAGACTGACTTTTAATGTTTCTAAAGGATCTTAATGCATAATTCAAGCTCAAACAACATGTATAATACTAACTAGAAGTTAGTGCAGGAAAACTATGTTTAAGTTCACCAAAAATAAATATGTAATTAGTTGTTAGATGATGATTGGTCAAGTTACTGTTTAGCTTCATATATGTCGCTGGTTTATATATACTTTTTGGAATTTTTGTATGCTTATTTCACATCACAAAAGTAGGACAATCAAGGCTCTTCCCTCCAAAAGAGGATAAGTAATAATTGTGGAAAGGTAGTGCCAAACTCAGGGGTTGCAGCAGTAAAAGTTGTTAATGTTAGGTTGGACTGACTACTAGAAAAAAAAATGTCAACACATGGAGGCTGTAATTACATCCCACCTTCTGATAGTACCAGTAACTGGGCTTGCCTGGCTTTAACACTTAAAAAAGGACTGTTATCCTCCATAACCCCCCCCGCCACAACAAAATGGCAGTAATCTATAAACAAGTATATTTACCTATGTCCACACTGCCTTTCCTTCTTGTGTTGATCCCTTTGCAAGCTGCCTCTGTGCAGCCAATGTCCCTGCTCCATCGCCGCCATTATAAAAAATATTTGATGTGTATGCAGTATCATCTCGCTCGTGTGCAGTATCAGAATACTGCAAGATCTTTCGCAGCTTAGGTATGGGATCTCCCTAAAGGCACTAGTGATGTTACCTTTCTAGGGGGTATATGTGTGGCTGGGGCTACATCCCTAGTGCCTTTGGGGGAGCTAGGACGTGGATGCATAAAATGTATTTGATTTTTAGATTTAAAAATCAGTGTTAGATGATTGTTAGATGATTTTACATCAGAATGCAGTGATGTATGCTGATGTAAAGTTTAGTAAAACAATCAAGCATTAAAACTGAACTCCAGGCTATTTAAAAAAAATGTCCAATACTTCCACTCCTTAGGCACAACAAACACAAGCATTGTTTTTTCTTCACCTATCAATTTCTGAAGAAATTACCATTTTAAAATTGCCTTGACCTTATCACTTTTTAAAATAAATTGCATCTGTGCCCGGGCACTTAGAGGTGGGCTTACTGATGTGCCAACATCATATCCAGAACTACATAAAAAAAACTACAAGTCAGATCATGCAATGGGATAGTATTGCAGGAAGTGATTGAAATTGTGGATGGGATTATAGGGGATCGGGTGTGTATCTCTTTTTTGTCTCCAAGCGCATCACGTTTCAATCCAAGTAACACTCATAGTGGGCAGGACAGACCGGGAGTCTGAGTAAAAACACAAACTTTCTCCTGCGCTTAGGAGCCCAGTCACCAAGTGGCACAACCAGAGCCTTCTAATGAAGTAGGGGATGACTAAAGTCTTGATGCCCTCCTCAGAAAAATGGGTATTCTTAAGGCTGAAACATATAGAAAGAAAAGGAGGGAGCACCGACCTTGTGCATTACCAATGGCAAGGTTTATTCATAAATATACAGATAAAATAACTACTCACAAACGAGCTTTAAAATATATGTAGTTGACTATTGCTGTGGCTCTGAGGAAGAGGGTCCGCCCTCGCAACGCGTTAGCTATGATTGGTACCGTCTGGTTCCCCTGGTCACCTGGTCCAGGTCGCAGGCATCTAGAGACATCATTCGCTACTGCCGGAGGGTTGTTAAGCCATATTTTAAAGCTTGTTTGTGAGTAGTTATTTTATCTGTATATTTATGAATAAACCTTGCCATTGGTAACGCACAAGGTTGGTGCGCCCTCCTTTTATTTCTATATGTTTCAGGAGTTTGAGTAACCTGGGTCCTCCCACTGTAACCAGCGCAGATGTAATTAGGTTGTCGCTGGTAAAAAAAATACAATGAGAATGCTACAAACCAGTGGTCTGGGGTAGGAGGGGCATTGAAATAAGGGTTAAAGAAATAATAGGCTGTTTGCAATAAGAAGCAGAAATTGACAAAAGGTAGCAAATTACATTTTTGAAAGTGACATAAAACTAAGAGTTAAGAGTTCAGGTTCCATTACGTTCGGCCAAGTGTTGTTTGTAGACAGAAGTACAAGACAAATGTACAGCACTGGGTAAAACTGAAACCACAGTCATACTCCATGACCTAAAATAGAACGCCAGCTGTCCTTCCAACAGTGGCCACCCTCCAACCTCCAAAGTCCCATCAGAATTTTTTTCTTTTTGAACAAGACTCCTCCTATAGATATTTTTTCCTTCAGCCTTCCAGCCATTCCAGTGACATCACAGGTCCTTTCTCTATTTTTTTGGTGGTGTCATTGCATCAATAGACATTAGCCCAGGCGGCATCACAATGTAGGGGTGAGTGTCAAAGATAGGCTTGGCTAACAGGAAAGGGGAAGAATGACCCAGACTGTCATTCTGCTTGAATAGGACCCACGCCACTAGACCAAGGAGGAAACTGGGAATGGTATTGGAGTTAGAGGGAGTATGTAGAGTTTGGCAGTTTTTTACATGTTGTTTTTACTGATGGTTCCTTTGCTTATGTATTTTTTTTTTATCACATGCTCATATAGTTTACTGTAATGTACATCTATAACACAATCGTAACCTCAGAGTACAGCACTTGACTTGGATAGAAAAAAAAAAACAGAGGTTTATAGTCTTTTCCTATGGACTATTTTATTTTCTACACTGTTTACAGTTTACTTTTCAGTTTTCTAAAAAATATATATTATAACATTGCTCATATAGTTTATTTTATATCTGCACAACCAGAGATATCAGTTGGAGGTGCATATTACAACACATTTCATAAATAAAACCACTTATCAAAACTAAAATATCACTTCTGGGAAAAAAATAGATCACTTTACTTGGCAGAATGTAGATATTTCTGAATTTCATAAAATCTGATTTTATTGCCACATTTTATTTGTAATAACTATTAAATGCAGGATCATTTTGAAAATACTACCAAAACCCATATAAAATTGGATTTGAATAGCCATCTAACTGCTTGTAAATTCTTAGTTAATGTCATCTTCTTTTATTAGGAATGCCTAATAAAATATCCAATTGTATAGACTGTGGTACACCAAACACAGCTGAGGTTTTTGTACATTGTTAAGCTCAATGCTCAAGTAAACCACTTCAGCCCCGGAGGATTTGGCTGCCCAATGACCGGGCCATTTTTTCTGATTCGGCACTGCTTCGCTTTAACTGACAATCGCAACGTTACTCCCAAACAAAATTTACGTCCTTTTTTTTCCACATATAGAGATTTATTTTGGTGGTATTTGATCACCTCTGCGGTTTTTATTTTTTGCACTATAAAAAAAAAAGAGTGACAATTTTGAAAAAAAAGCTATATTTTTTTACTTTTTGTTATAATAAATATCCCCAAAAAATATATAAAAAAACGTTTTTTTTCCTCAGTTTAGGCCGATATGTATTCTTCTACATATTTTTGTTAAAAAAATCGCAATAAGCGTATATTGATTGGTTTGCACAAAAGTTATAGTCTACAAAATAGGGGATAGTTTTATGGCATTTTTATTAATTTGTTTTTTATTAGAAATGGCGGTGATCTGTGATTTTTATCATGACTGCGACATTATGGCGTACACATCGAACACTTTTGATGCTATTTTGTGATCATTGTCATTTATACAGCAATCAGTGCTATAAAAATGCAGTGATTACTGTGTAAATGACACTGGCAGGGAAGGGGTTAAGTGTGTCTTAGGGAGTGATATTCTAACTGTGTGGGGCTGGGCTACCAGTGACACGACATTGATCACTGCTCCCGATGACAGGGAGCAGTAGATCAGTGTCCTGTCAAAGGCAAAACAGGGAAATGCATTGTTTACACAGGCATCCCCCTGTTCTGCAGCTCCGTGACACGATCGCAGGACAACAGCGGACATTGAGTCCGCGGGTCCCACGGGCATGGTCACGGAGCTTGCGGCAGGGGCGCACGCACCCGCATGGTGGCAGATTCAAAGGGACAAAAGGTACGTCCCTTTGCGCAGCCGTGCCATTCTGCCGACGTAAATGTTTGTGCGGCGGTCGGCAAGCGGTTAAATTAGTATACTGTCATACAGTGAATAGTATATGTGGCTCAGCGCCGTGCCACAATCAGCACCTCTGTCCTTATAGTCAGAAGCATGAGGCTCTGTGGTTTGTTAATGGTTTATGTTCAATCCTCTTTCGCTTTTGTAATTTATTGACACAAACTCATTGGTTCATGGGAAAAAAAAAAATATCTTTTATCAAAAAACCTGTAATGAAAAAAGACAGGCAGATGTAGCTTGAGCTATAGCTTTCTCTAAAAAGAAAAAAAGTTTCAAAATATTTTCAATGTTTTGGCTACAAATGACTGTGACTGTGACGTCATGAGAAGCCTACATTAATTCGGAGTGGAGCGAACAGCCAGCATTACAGCGGAAGGAAGCAACGCGTCAACATCGAGGAGGAGAAGAAGACAGCGACGGGAAGACCGGCCCCTCCACTAGCAAAAGAGCTGGAAGAAGATAGTGGAGGGGCTGGCAGAAGAAAGACAGAGAGCCGGACGAGACGACGGGGAAGACCGGGCCTCCGCTAGCAAAAGAGCTGGAAGAAGATAGCGGAGGCCTGGCAGAAGAAAGAACCGGAGAGCGAGAGAAGAACCGGAGAGCAGGAGAAGAAGAAGGCGACGGAGAAGACCGGGCCCCGCTAGCAAAAGAGCTGGAAGAAGATAACGGAGGCCCGGCAGAAGAAAGAACCGGAGAGCGCGGAGACCCCCGAAGTCGGAAGAAGACCCCGGAGCTGTGCAATAAATTAATTTAAAAAGCTGTGTTGTGTTTTTTCTTGACATTTTCTTTCCACCAGGTGAATGGGTAGGGGTACAATGTACCCCATACTCATTCACATAGAGTGGGGGGGCCAGGATCTGGGGGCCCCCTTATTAAAGGGGGCTCCCGGACTCCGATAAGCCCCCCACCCGCAGACCCCGACAACCAACGGCCAGGGTTGTCGGGAAGAGGCCCTGTCCTCATCAACATGGGGACAGGGTGCTTTGGGGTGGGGGGCCGCAGGTCGCCCCCCTGCCCCAGAGCACCAAACCCCCCATGTTGAGGGCATGCAGCCTGGTACGGTTCAGGAGGGAGGGGGGGCCGCTCTCTCGTCCCCCCTCTTTCCCTGCGGCCTGCCAGGTTGCGTGCTCGGATAAGGGTCTGGTTTGGATTTTGGGGGGACCCCCACGCCGTTTTTTCGGCGTAGGGGTTCCCCTTCAAATCCAGACCAGACCCAAGGGCCTGGTATGCTCCTGGAGGGGGAACCCATGTCGTTTTTTTATTTAAAATTTGGCCTGGAGTTCCCCCTCAAGAGCAGCACAGCACAAGTCGCATGCCAAAGTCGGATCATGCAAGACTGCGGTCCGACTTCAATGATAGTCAATGGGCTGTAGTCAGATCAAAGTCGGACCGAAGTAGTACAGGGAGCACTTTCAAAGTCGGACCGACATGTGTCGGACCAGTTAAGACGGCTCCCATAGGGAAACATTGATTTTCACACGTCATGCGACATGAGCTCCCAATGTCGGAGCGTTTGTCGCCCCAGTGTGAACCCGGCCCACAAGTCCTTTTCAATTGTGCAGCATTGTGACTGCAGTGCTGAGCGGTTCTGCAGCTCTTTTGTCAGTGTAGGGAGAGGTTGCTGACATGTCGCAGGCACAGACTAGCGACAAAAATCGCTAACTAATAAAGGTCCACGCAAAGGCCTTTTAAGGACTGGTATAGGTATACTATTTGGTGTGCAGTATATAGGGGTGTAATACACGCATAAAATACTACCAAATATAGAAAGCATATTATAGTGCATTTCTACTGTGCAGCATTGTGACTGCTGAGCGGTTCTGCAGCGATACTACAAAGAGTGAAAAACGCAATTAGAAAAAAGTATTACAACTGGTGTGATAGACCAGTGGCCCCCCAAAACGACAGATTGAAGCAGCGTGTTATATACCTTCTTCCACATATACTGCACTTCTCTAGAGACTTTTGTCACAGGGTCATTTAAAAAAATGACAGGCAGAGGAAGAGGCAGGCTCTTCCGCAGGGGTGGTAGGGGTAGGGCAGGAGCACCAGGCCGGAGCCAAAGTAGGAAGTTGCAGAAGGTGCGTTCCATTACATCAAATGACTCACCGGACTTGGTTGAGTGGCTCACTCAGCCTTACTCTTCTGCACCCTACTCATCCTTTCTATCTGCACCCTCTTCACTCTCTGCTGTGTGCACCCCCAAAGACACTACCACCACCACCACCACCACCACCATAAACCCTCCGCTTGAGTCACTGGAATTACTTTCTGATCCATCACAAGACATTTCCGATGCGCAGGAATTCTTGGCATTGGATCAGGAAGAGGAGGTAGGAACAACCGCCACTCAGCAGTCTGACGACAGTACCCAGATCAGCCCAAGGAGGTTGGTCCCCGCTGTTGCTGCCTACTCCGAGATCTCTAATGTTAGTGGTGGGGAAGGTGACGTCGATGATGACGTGTCTATGGACATCACGTGGGTGCCCACAAGAGAGGACCAGGAGGGGAGTTCAGAGGGAGAGATGGACCAGCAAATAGGGAGGAGAGGCAGACGGAACTTACATTGCACAGGAGGGACAAACCAGACTGCTAATGTATCAGGACTCAGAGCGAGCCATCAACCATGTATGGTGACATCTGGCGCTCCCAGGATGACGGCACATGGCTCCGCAGTGTGGGCTTTTTTTAACGTGTCCGCTGCTGACAATAGTGTTGCCATTTGCAGCCTTTGCAGTCAGCGCATAAGCCCAACACTCACCTAGCGACGACCGCCTTAAGAAGGCACATGAACCCCCATCACCGAGCCCAGTGGGAGCAACGTCGTCAGAACCCACAAAGCCACACTCCAGGCACCGTCCAACCTCTTCTACTTCTCCTTCTCCTCTCTCCTCACAATTGTCCTCCACTCCACCATCCATCATGCCGTCCTCAAGTTTTTCTGGAAAATGCAGGCCAAATGTTCGAGCGTAAAAAAATGATGACGCCGGATAACCAGCGGTTGACCGCTGGCTTGTCAGAACTGATAGCCCGTCAATTACTGCCATATAAACTGGTGGAGGCCTTTCAAAAATTTGTGGCCATTGGAACACCACAATGGAAGGTCCCAGGAAGGAAATATTTCTCACAGAAGGGCATCCCAGAGCTATATGGCCGTGTTCAGCGGCAAGTGAATGTATCTCTGGCACACAGTGTCGGTGCCAAGATACATCTGACCACAGACACGTGGTCTAGCAAACACGGGCAGGGAAGGTATATAACTTTTACTGCCCACTGGGTGAACCTTATGACGGCCGTCAAGCATGTAACCCGTGGCACCCGTGTAGATTTGGTTTTACCGCCACAGATTGCATGCAGGCCTACCTCTTCTTCTCCTCCTACTCCATCCTCCCTCTCCTCCTTGGCTGGCTCCTCCTTTTCCGCTGCTACCGTCTCTTCCGCTGCACCGCCCAAGATCCCCAGAACCTATTCGACATGCCAGGTGAGACGTTGCCATGCTGTGCTGCGTCTGTTGTGCCTGGAAGCCAAGAGCCACACTGGCCCTGCACTCCTTTCAGCTTTGCGTTCACAGGCAGATCAGTGGCTAACACCAGTTGGTAAAGTGGTGTGCGACAATGGTGCCAATCTGCTGAGCGCGTTGAAACAGGGCAACATTACACACGTGCCATGCATGGCAGACGTCTTGAACTTGGTCGTGCAGCGATTCCTTGTCAAATACCCTGGGGTCCAGGACGTCTTGCAGCAGGCAAGGAAAATCTCGGCCCATTTCAGAAGATCTTACACGGCCATGGCTCGCCTTGTGGACGTTCAGCAGCGACACAATCTGCCGGTCAGACATCTTATTTGTGACTGCCCGACACAATGGAACTCAACCTTGTATATGCTTGATAGGCTGCTCCAGCAGAAACGTGCAATTAACGACTACCTGTACGAACTCTGCGGCAGAACAGGTTCTGGGGAGCTTGTTTTTTTTTCACCGCGTCAGTGGCTGCTTATGCGCGACGCATGCAGACTTTTGCGGCCATTTGATGAGATCACCAAACTGGTTAGTCGCAGTCATGGTGCCATCAGTGACATCGTACCTTAAGCCTTCTTTATGGAGCGTGCATTGCGTCGTGTCATTGATCAAGCCGTCGCGGAGCAGGAGCAGGAAGATGAGGAAGTCGCAATGCTGGATGAATTCCCAGGGGGGGCTACTCTATCTGAGACAAGTCAACAGGAGTCTGAAGAGGAGTCAGAGGAGGATGGTGCCGGGGCGGATGAGGAGGAGCAAGAAGAGCATGCTTTAAACCTTTCTGGGATCCCTGTTGTTGTCCGTGGATGGGGGGAGGAGAACGAGGACGACATTATCCTGGATGATGAGCAGGAGCCAGGCCACCACACCGCTTCCAGTTTAGTGCAAATGGGGGCCTTCATGCTTCAGTGTTTTAAGAGGGACCTCTGTATAAAAAGCATAAAGAGCAAGGACCATTACTGGGTGGCAATGTACTTAGACCACCGGTACAAAAAAAAATGGCGAAAATGTTACCACCATCACAGAGGGCTGTCAGAATGGAGCACTTCCAGGCCTTGCTTAGAGAAATGCTGCATTCTGCTTTTGCGTGCGCTGGCAGAGGAATTTCTACTCCCAGATAAACAGTTGTGGGTACCAATCCAACAGCGCCTGCAAGAAGAGGGCGGTTTGAAGATGTGTTGGTCACTTCTGATATGAGATCATTCTTTCAGCCGACTCATCGACAGGTGTCATCCGGATCCAGCATCAGGGAATGCCTAGACCGACAGGTGTCCGACTACATCGGGTTAACGGCCTATGTGGACGCTCTAAGAACTGATGAACCCCTGGACTACTGAGTGGGCAGGCTTGACCTCTGGCCAGAGCTTGCACAATTTGCAATGGAACTGTTGGCTTGCCCCTCGTCCAGTGTCCTGTCCGAAAGGACGTTCAGCGCAGCAGGGGGATCATGACCGATAAGCGCACTCGCCTAGCTCACGACAGTGCTGACTAAAAATGAATGAGGCATGGATCTCGGAGGAATTCAACACATGTGACCAGTAGACCATGTATATGCATAACTGTATAAACGATTTATATAATGTAGCACATGGACCTTTTTTCTACCTTTGGCTCACTTGTAGAAAAAAAGCACACCGTACTATATGCCCTTACCCTCCTGTTTGAAGAGGTTGAGCGGTGTCATATTTTTGGGTCCCGCAGCGAGTTGCTTCCTTCCACTGGTTCTCCCCTCTAGAGTTTAGAGGAAAGTCTTTACCTTTCCCAAAGAAGGCCAATGTCCACACCACGCTTCAACTCAAACACGAGTTTATTTTCCTTTTATGCTTCAGTAACCGGAGAGTTGAAAAGAGAAAGGGGTTTGCAGATAGAACTGATTCAGGCACACTCTTGGCTTTATCGCCACTAGGTCCCGAGTGGGTACAGCTCACCCGGATAGTCACCCAATGGCACTAGCAGCCGGCATGTAGCTCGAACAGTGACTTAGTCCCCTCCAAGGACAAAGTCAAGGAGATCCCTCCTTAGGTACCAGCACTCCGCAAAGGCAGTCTGCGGAGCAAGGAATCCTTCCCTCCGACAGGTCACCAAGCCTCTCCCGAGACCACAATCTTTATCACTCGCCTCCTGTTATGGGACCGATCCTCCCCTGGCTTCCTCTTAGTCAGAGCGGTCGCCCTCACCTGGGCTCCCTGGGTTTCCTTTCTGGCTTTGTAGACCCAGTTAAAGGTACTGGGCCTACCTGGAACTCCGTAGCCTCGGGCTGAAGGTGCCCGAGACCCCACAGTCAATGCTGGTATCCCCCCTCGAGGGGATACACTCCTCTGGGTACAGGTCCCTGGGTATTCGCGCCCAGAACAATGGCGTCTGCCCCTTTTGTACCCTCTTCCGGCATGCACAGCAGGAAGACCAAGCCCACTGCGCGGCTGCCGAGAGAGGACACCTAATAGCCACTCCATCACCTGTGGTTCAACCCCGGGTACAAGTGTCAGCACTACCTATACATCTAAGGGGAACTGCACGCCAGGTGAAGCAGCATCAAGGAGGAGTCCAAACAATTAGAAGACCCGAGCCAACTATTGCTCAGGTCACCCCTAAATTTGGGATACTCGCTACAATTACTTATAAAAAACAAAATAAAAAAATAAAAAATAATGGCAACTTTTCCAATAGCAGGATCATCTCCTGCACCCCCTTCATAGCCTGGCCTTGCGTCTCTTCCATGGCCTTCATGCGCTCCTGAATTGACAAAATTTTGCAGATAAAAAAAAATGCTTGTCGTTGTCGATCGCAGATTTGCTTAATACTTCTGGTATGTCATTGTCCATGTTGTGGGACTATGTGTGCACAGCTAGTAAGTATTTTGTGGCTGCAAATATGACCTGGAGGTTTTTAATGTTCGCCTGCCATTAAAATGAATGGGGCCCGCCGCGAACCATCCCGCTAGATGTTCGTCAATCACTAGTAAACAGCCTATTTTCTTTAGTAAATAAACCTCTTTGCCTTGCGCAATGAGTAGTCTTCCCAGTGTTAGAATAGTTGTTCTTACATTGTAATTTCTCAGTAATGCAATGAACAGGTTACAGAAGCCAGTGATAAAAGAAGCCAAACTGAATCTGAGTTTCAGTGTTATTGTTGGCGGCTTGGTTTCCCAAACAGCTAAAGTAGAGCCATATATCTGCTTATGCTGTTGCCTGCCCACTTTTAGCTTGACTGTCCATGCCACAAGGCTCCACCCATCTATCTTAGCACAGTATTCCAATTTTATAGGTTTCCAGGGCTGCTAGGAGGTTTTCTGTTTTTCCCAGACTGTTCTATTTTTTGGCAAAATCATTTCATCAGGCAGAGCTGCAGAAACTTCCCAAACAATTCTCCACAGCTTTGCCTTATTTATTTATCTGTAAGGCCTCTTTCACACTGAGGCACTTGAAGAACTGCCAGTAAAACACTGAGCGCTTTTGAAGCGCTTTCAGGCGCTTTTGAAGCGCTTTCAATTAATTTCAATGGAGAGGGGCGCTTTTTCAGCGCACTGCCCCAGTGTGAAAGCATTCATTGATTTTAATCGAAATACGTTTTTGTAAGCTTTTCATGCGCTTTTTTTTGCGTGAAACCGCCTGAAAAGCGCCTCAGTGTGAAAGTGGTCTTAGGCTCCATGCACGCAGGGCTTAAAAAAAAAAGTCAGCTTCATCGCTCATGGTTTTTTTTGTACACAGTTTAGGCGAGTTTAGGAGAGTTTGGCATTTTTTTCCTGCCTCTAATCCAAGTCTTCGATATGCTAATGGTTTCCCTTGGCAATCCTGACAAACAGAAAAAACTTTTTTTTGCATGTGAATCATGGCTGCTCTATAACAAGAAGAAAGGGACACATGACAGCACAATTGGCTCAGATAGATTGTTAGTCCTTATATTGATGCAACAACATTTAGTGGTGGAAGATGAGATTCACTCTTTAGGGAACCAAGGCTTTACTTTTTTTTGTATGACTCAGATTTGACTGTAGTGATGAGAGGAGTGGACGCCACACAAAAATGCTACATCTCAATAACTGTTAGAGCCAAGTTTAACACAAAAGCATCAAGCACAGAGATGTTTCTATTAAATTGCAGTTAAGGGGGCATTTAATATACATACTGTATATCATTAAAAAAAATGATTAAACATGATTGGCACATCTACATTATCCCTATTTAACAGAAACTTTTATCAACTATTATCAAGTTATAGATATTAAATAATGTGTAACTACCATACATATGTAAGAAGGAAAAATCTACCAATATGCAAAAGATGTAGCAAAAATACACCATATTCCTAAGGCCATGAACAAATAACCACCTGTATCATGAGCATGTACTTGAGTTGATTCTTAGTGATCAGAATTCACATGAGTATCCTTTTGTATGAGACTAATCAATGACTTGATATGATCTGCTTCTTAATATGTAGAGCCCAAGTTGCTTTTCAGACTTGTTAGATAAACCGATAGTATCTTGAGGTTGAAAGGTAATTACCTGGAGATTAGATTCTACTTTATATTTTACTGAAAAGATTTGAAACAGCTATTTGTCAGTTAAGCTGGAAAACATCATAGTGATTCTCATGCATTATAAGTGGCCACTACAACATAAATGTATCTCTCTTGGACCATGGTCATTAGGGATGAGCTTCGTGTTCGAGTCGAACATACGTTCGACTCGAACATCGGCTGTTCGATCGTTCGACGAAGATCGAACGATTTGGGCCGTTCGCGCCAAATTCGAGTGACGCGAACGGCCCACAATGCACTACGCCATCGCAGTGTCATCCAGGCGCTGTGATTGGCCAAGCATGCATTGTGACCCCGCATGCTTGGCCAATCACAGCGCCGGCAGCGAGGAGAGCAATGATTGGCCACAGGCAGGATGCCTGTGGCCAATTATTGCTGAGGGTGTTTAGTACACGCCCCACACTATAAAAGGCCGCCAGCACGGCGGCCTAGTGTAGTGTGTTCCGGAGCAGGGAAAGACAAGCATAGGCAGGGACAGTGACATTTATTTCTTTCTTGCTTAACCTGGATTCCTTTAGTTTAGGGAAAGAGAAGGATAGGTAGGGAGAGTGTCAGTGTGTTTTACTGTGCGAGTCCTTGTTTCTAGGGACAAAGAAGGAAAGTGAGGGGATTTCTCCTTGTGCTATAGTGTGCTTTAAAAAAACATTTTTTCTAGGGACAGAAAACTGTAGGTAGGGAGAGTGTCAGTTTCTTTCACTGTGCCAGTCCTTGTTTCTAGGGACAAAGAAGGAAAGTGAGGGGATTTCTCCTTGTGCTATAGTGTGCTTTAAAAAAACATTTTTTCTAGGGACAGAAAACTGTAGGTAGGGAGAGTGTCAGTTTCTTTCACTGTGCCAGTCCTTGTTTCTAGGGACAAAGAAGGAAAGTGAGGGGATTTCTCCTTGTGCTATAGTGTGCTTTAAAAAAACATTTTTTCTAGGGACAGAAAACTGTAGGTAGGGAGAGTGTCAGTTTCTTTCACTGTGCCAGTCCTTGTTTCTAGGGACAAAGAAGGAAAGTGAGGGGATTTCTCCTTGTGCTATAGTGTGCTTTAAAAAAACATTTTTTCTAGGGACAGAAAACTGTAGGTAGGGAGAGTGTCAGTTTCTTTCACTGTGCCAGTCCTTGTTTCTAGGGACAAAGAAGGAAAGTGAGGGGATTTCTCCTTGTGCTATAGTGTGCTTTAAAAAAAAATTTTTTCTAGGGACAGAAAACTGTAGGTAGGGAGAGTGTCAGTTTCTTTCACTGTGCCAGTCCTTGTTTCTAGGGACAAAGAAGGAAAGTGAGGGGATTTCTCCTTGTGCTATAGTGTGCTTTAAAAAAACATTTTTTCTAGGGACAGAAAACTGTAGGTAGGGAGAGTGTCAGTTTCTTTCACTGTGCCAGTCCTTGTTTCTAGGGACAAAGAAGGAAAGTGAGGGGATTTCTCCTTGTGCTATAGTGTGCTTTAAAAAAACATTTTTTCTAGGGACAGAAAACTGTAGGTAGGGAGAGTGTCAGTTTCTTTCACTGTGCCAGTCCTTGTTTCTAGGGACAAAGAAGGAAAGTGAGGGGATTTCTCCTTGTGCTATAGTGTGCTTTAAAAAAACATTTTTTCTAGGGACAGAAAACTGTAGGTAGGGAGAGTGTCAGTTTCTTTCACTGTGCCAGTCCTTGTTTCTAGGGACAAAGAAGGAAAGTGAGGGGATTTCTCCTTGTGCTATAGTGTGCTTTAAAAAAACATTTTTTCTAGGGACAGAAAACTGTAGGTAGGGAGAGTGTCAGTTTCTTTCACTGTGCCAGTCTTTGTTTCTAGAGACAAAGAAGGAAAGTGAGGGGATTTCTCCTTGTGCTATAGTGTGCTTTAAAAAAACATTTTTTCTAGGGACAGAAAACTGTAGGTAGGGAGAGTGTCAGTTTCTTTCACTGTGCCAGTCCTTGTTTCTAGGGACAAAGAAGGAAAGTGAGGGGATTTCTCCTTGTGCTATAGTGTGCTTTAAAAAAACATTTTTTCTAGGGACAGAAAACTGTAGGTAGGGAGAGTGTCAGTTTCTTTCACTGTGCCAGTCCTTGTTTCTAGGGACAAAGAAGGAAAGTGAGGGGATTTCTCCTTGTGCTATAGTGTGCTTTAAAAAAACTTTTTTTCTAGGGACAGAAAACTGTAGGTAGGGAGAGTGTCAGTTTCTTTCACTGTGCCAGTCCTTGTTTCTAGGGACAAAGAAGGAAAGTGAGGGGATTTCTCCTTGTGCTATAGTGTGCTTTAAAAAAACATTTTTTCTAGGGACAGAAAACTGTAGGTAGGGAGAGTGTCAGTTTCTTTCACTGTGCCAGTCCTTGTTTCTAGGGACAAAGAAGGAAAGTGAGGGGATTTCTCCTTGTGCTATAGTGTGCTTTAAAAAAACATTTTTTCTAGGGACAGAAAACTGTAGGTAGGGAGAGTGTCAGTTTCTTTCACTGTGCCAGTCCTTGTTTCTAGGGACAAAGAAGGAAAGTGAGGGGATTTCTCCTTGTGCTATAGTGTGCTTTAAAAAAACATTTTTTCTAGGGACAGAAAACTGTAGGTAGGGAGAGTGTCAGTTTCTTTCACTGTGCCAGTCCTTGTTTCTAGGGACAAAGAAGGAAAGTGAGGGGATTTCTCCTTGTGCTATAGTGTGCTTTAAAAAAATTTTTTTCTAGGGACAGAAAACTGTAGGTAGGGAGAGTGTCAGTTTCTTTCACTGTGCCAGTCCTTGTTTCTAGGGACAAAGAAGGAAAGTGAGGGGATTTCTCCTTGTGCTATAGTGTGCTTTAAAAAAACATTTTTTCTAGGGACAGAAAACTGTAGGTAGGGAGAGTGTCAGTTTCTTTCACTGTGCAATTCCTTGTTTCTAGGGACAAAGAAGGAAAGTGAGGGGATTTCTCCTTGTGCTATAGTGTGCTTTAAAAAAACATTTTTTCTAGGGACAGAAAACTGTAGGTAGGGAGAGTGTCAGTTTCTTTCACTGTGCCAGTCCTTGTTTCTAGGGACAAAGAAGGAAAGTGAGGGGATTTCTCCTTGTGCTATAGTGTGCTTTAAAAAAACATTTTTTCTAGGGACAGAAAACTGTAGGTAGGGAGAGTGTCAGTTTCTTTCACTGTGCCAGTCCTTGTTTCTAGGGACAAAGAAGGAAAGTGAGGGGAATTCTCCTTGTGCTATAGTGTGCCAAAGCATTCCTCATCAACCATCTTTGAAATCCTTGTTTTTTGGACAGTCAGGGAAATTGTCGTTGTGCTATTCTGTGCAAAAGCAATAATCCTCAACCATATTTAGAAATCCTTAAGTAAAGGGACAGAGAAGGACACCTGAAGGTAGCCCTTATTGCTTTTTTCCCATCTCCCTGCAGGCCATCTATTAGAATGTCTGGAAGGCAAACAAGGAGAGGCAGACAGTCAGGAGGCAATAAAAGAGGGCAAGCAGGCTCTGTGTCTGGGGGCAACAGTGCTGGTCGTGGACGTGGTGCATTGTCATCAGCACATGGCCATGGGACACGCTTGTCCTTCTTTTCGGCAGCTGGACATGTTGAGCCACATCATGCCGAAGACTTGGTAGAGTGGATGACCAAGCCCTCCTCCTCCTCCTCATCCTCTCTCACCCAGGCTCAGGGTACTGGCAAAGCAGCTGCCAAAGCGTCCTCTTCCCTGGTATCAATGTCAGACTCATCATCAGTCACTCCTTCCCTAGACCCACCATGTCCTTCTCCTGAGGAGTCCCCCGAACTGTTTGAGCACAGTGTTGGGTACATGCTCCAGGAGGATGCCCAGCGTTTCAAAGGGTCTGATAATGAAACCCAGCTACAGGAAGGCAGTAGCGTGAGAGCAGACAGAGGGGATGCTCAAGAAGGACACCAATCTGGCAGTCATGTTCCAGCAGCTGCAGCATACTGCCAGATTGGCTCCAGTGATGAGGAGGGAGGGGATGATGAGGTCACTGACTCCACGTGGGTGCCTAATAGGAGAGAGGAGGAGGAGGAGGATGAGGAGGAGGTACATCTCCAACGAGGCAGGATGCCCTTTGGTGGCCAGCGTAAGGGCAGTACACCGACGGAATCACACCGCAGAGCTCCGCCTGTGCAGGGCGCTGCCTCTGCCCGTCATTCAAAAAGTTCCTTGGTGTGGGCCTTTTTTGAGGCTAGTGCATCAGATCGCACAGCTGCTGTTTGCAACATATGTCTCAAGCGTATATCGCGTGGCCAAAACATCAGCCGCTTGGGTACCACATGCCTGACCAGACATATGTTGACCTGCCATGCAGCTCGTTGGCAAGCCTACCTCAAAGACCCACACCAAAGAACAAAGCGGACCTCTCCTTGCACCGCATCAGCTGGGATCTCCAACCCCACTATAACTTCAGTCCTCTCTGAAACATGCACTGAGAGGAATGAAGGTGTAGAATTAGGTGTGTCACAGCCAAGTACTTGCGGCCACTCTGCTAGCAGTACACCGACGTCCGATTCTAGCAGGCAAATTTCCCTGCCCCAGCTGCTGGACCGTCGAAAGAAGTTCACTCCCAGCCATCCACATGCCCAGCGGTTGAATGCTAGCTTGGCTAAATTGCTAGCGCTTCAACTGCTGCCTTTTCAGTTGGTAGACTCGGCCCCCTTCCGTGAGTTTGTGCAATGTGCGGTTCCTCAGTGGCAGGTTCCCAAACGCCACTTTTTCTCACGGAAGGCTATTCCGGCTCTCTACCAGCATGTGGAAGGCAATGTCTTGGCCTCGCTGGACAGGGCGGTCAGCGGTAAGGTGCATATTACCGCTGACTCATGGTCCAGCAGGCATGGACAGGGACGTTACCTTTCTTTCACGGCCCATTGGGTCACTCTTTTGGCAGCTGGGAAGGATGCAGGACAAGGTGCAGTAGTGTTGGAGGTTGTTCCACCGCCACGCCTCCAAAATGCTACTACTGGTTGTGACACACCTCTCTCCTCCACCCCCTCCTCTTCTTCTTCCTCCATGGCCTCTTCCTGTGGTTTGTCCTATGAACCAGCGGTGCTCCGTAGCCGTTCACGGGGCTACGCAAGTACGCAGGCAAAAAGATGCCATGCCGTGCTTGCGCTGGTGTGTTTGGGGGACAGAAGCCACACTGGGGCAGAGGTCCTGTCTGCTCTGCAGGGCCAGGCCGAGAGGTGGTTGACGCCACGCCAGCTTAAGCCAGGAATGGTGGTTTGCGACAATGGCACCAACCTCCTCTCCGCCCTCCGACAGGGACAACTGACCCATGTGCCCTGTGTGGCTCACGTCCTTAACCTGGTGGTGCAGCGGTTCTTGGGCAGGTACCCGGGCTTACAGGATGTCCTGAGGCAGGCCAGGAAAGTCTGTGTGCATTTCCGCAGATCTTATAATGCCAGTGCTCGCCTGGCTGAGCTGCAAAAGGAGTTGAACCTGCCCAAGAACCGCCTTATATGTGACATGCCCACCAGGTGGAACTCAACGTTGGCCATGCTGCAGCGGCTGCACACGCAGCAGAGGGCCATCAATGAGTACCTGTGCGACTACGGCACCAGGACAGGGTCAGGGGAGCTTGGTTTTTTTTCTCCACGCCAGTGGGGCATGATCAGGGATGCATGCACTGGCACCATTTGAGGAGGCCACGAGGATGGTGAGCAGTGACAGTGCATGCATCAGTGACACTGTACCTCTTGTCCACCTGTTGGAGCACACGCTGCGTGGAATAATGGACAGGGCACTTGAGGCAGAACAGAGGCAGGAAGAGGAGGACTTCCTTGCCTCTCAAGGCCCCCTTTACCCAGACAGTGTTCCTTCTGTCCCACCCATCGCACAGGAAGAGGAAGAGGAGGAGGAGGAGGAGGAGGAGGAGGAGGAGGATTGTGTCAGCATGGAGGTGGAGGCTGGCACTCAGCATCATCAGCAGCAGTCTTGCAGTCTTTTAGGGATGATTTACAGTCCCAAGAAACCAGTGGACTTGTACGTGGCTGGGAGGAGGTGGCTGCGGATCATGTCGTCCTTAGTGACCCAGAGGACTCCGGAGCGAATGCCTCAGCAAACCTACGCTGCATGGCCTCCCTGATCCTGCAAAGTCTGCGGAAGGATCCTCGTATTCTTCGGATCAAGGAGAGGGACCATTACTGGCTGGCCACTCTCCTTGATCCACAGTACAAGGGTAAGGTTGCGGACCTTATGTTACCTTCGCAGAGGGAGCAGAGGATGAGACAACTCCGGGAGGCCTTGCAGAAAGGTCTGTGCAACGCGTTCCCAGAGACTGGGAGGTTACAAACTCCTGGTCCTGGACAACGAGTTGCTGAGGCTTCGGCCAGTCAAAGAAGGAGCGGTGGGGAAGGTGGCCGTCTGACCGATGCGTTCAGACAATTCTTTAGTCCGCAGCCCCAAAGTATGATCGGTTCCAGCAACCATCGCCAGCGTCTGATAAACATGGTGCAGGAATATCTAGGGGCAAGGTCAGACTTGGACACCTTCCCCACCGAAAATCCTCTGGCTTACTGGGTCTTGAGGATGGATCACTGGCCAGAGCTTGCACAGTATGCAATTGAGCTACTGGCCTGTCCTGCATCCAGCGTTCTTTCGGAACGCACATTCAGTGCTGCTGGAGGATTTGTCACGGATCACAGGGTGCGCCTGTCCACCGACTCGGTTGATCGACTGACTTTCATCAAGATGAACCAGTCTTGGATCACCACCAGCTACCACACACCTGATGCTGATATAACAGACTAATTGATTTTAACATGTCACATCCCTTCAAGACTGATGCTGATGCTGAGTGCCTGTGCTGTTATGTTGACTGGCTATCCTCCTCCTCCGAGTCCTCAATGATACGATTGATGATGATAGCTTGGAAGATCATTTTTGTTTATGGGTGCCGCCACCAGTGGCTAAGGCCCAATTTTTCAGCCCCTGTTTTACAGGGGCGTGTAATTACAATTTTTTTAGCAATAATTTGCCATAGGGCTCATTGCTGTGCTCCAAGTACAGTATCTGTGAGGGGTTGGAGTGTTGTGGCACCAGTGCCTAAGGCCCAATTTTTCAACCCCTGTTTAACAGGGGCGTGTCATTACAATTTTTGAAGCAATACTTTGCAACAGGGCTCATTGCTGTGCTCCAAGTACAGTATCTGTGAGGGGTTGTAGTGTTGTGCCACCAGTGCCTAAGGCCCAATTTTTCAGCCCCTGTTCAACAGGGGCATGCAATTACAATTCTTGATGTAATAATTCACAGCAGGGCCCATTGCTGCACCCACCAAGAGTAACTCTGAGGGCTTACAGTGTTGTGGCAACACCACCACCACCACCACCACCACGAAAGGCCCAATTTTTCAGCCCCTGTTCAACAGGGGCATGCAATTACAATTCTTGATCTAATAATTCACAGCAGGGCCCATTGCTGCACCCACCAAGAGTAACTGTCAGGGCTTACAGTGTTGTGGCACCAACACCACCATCAAAGGCCCAATTTTTACTACCACTGTTCAACAATTATATGTAATTAAAATTCCTGATATAATAGTTGACAGCAGGGCGTTCCAGCACCAACCAAGAGTAACTGTGAGTGCTTACAGTGTTGTGCCAACACCAACAACTAAGGGGCCTATTTCTGCAGAGTATATACGGCAGGTCCCTACTTTCAAACATCCAACTTACAAACGACTCCTACTTGCAAACGCAAGAAGACAACAGGAAGTGAGAGGAAATCTACCCCTAGGAAGGAAAATACTCTCCTGTAAGAATAAATATGGGAGAAAGGTGTCTCCTCTGTACTGATGCTTTATCAGCAATCCTTGTTTCAAGAAAAACACCACATTTCAAAAACAGTTGACATTGGGACGGAAAGTGAGGTGAAATGTTCTGAACAGGGGCACAGACAGCAAAACAAATGTTACAGGGGTGATAACCCTTACCTATGTTTTCCAAAAAGTTTAAAAATAGATTTTTGGGCTGGAGCTACACTTCAACAATGTACCTGTTCAAAATTACAAACAGATTCTACATAAGAACAAACCTACAGTCCCTGTCTTGTATGCACCGCCTGTATACGGCTGTTCAGAGTATATAGGGCCTTTTTTATTTTATGTGCGGGGTTCCCCTTAATATCCATACAAGACCCAAAGGGGCTGGTAATGGGCTGGGGTAGGGGGGGGGTCATGGGGTAGCTATGCCATTTTTCTTAAAGATTTTCATCCATATTACCGGGACCAGACATTACATTAAAGCCGCAAGCAGTTTTAAATGGCTTTTTTTTCCTTTAGAAGTGTCATTTTGTGCAGGGACAGTTCTAAACACGGGAAACACGTGGCACTTCACAGGCATACTTTAGACACCCCCCAGGTACGATATTTAAAGGAATATTTGACTTTTTTTTTTTCACTTTATGCATCATTAAAATGACTGCTCCCGAAAAACGACCGTTTTTAAAACTTCTTTTTGCATTGATACATGTCCCCTGGTGCAGAACCCGGGTTCCCAAACCCTTTTTAGGACAATAACATGCATAATAGTTGTTATAATTAGCACTTTAGAATTCGAACGTTCGCATCCATTGTATTTAATAGGGTTCTAATGTTCGTACGAACTTTCGGTCCGTTCGCGGGTTCTGGTGCGAACCGAACCCGGGGGTGTTCGGCTCATCACTAATGGTCATGTGTTTGTGTGTTTATTTATTGCAACATGAATGTAAAAGTTAGGACCGTGCTCCTCTGCTCATTAACATACTATGAGTCTTATTTAGTAAAGTTTCAGACTATATATTTCCCAATACTCCCAAAAGTAAATAGTTTTGTTCAATATATATGCAAGGGCTATTTTCCGTGTCGCAAGTGCAATGTTTGCGCACATAACATTAGTGGGAGACGCAAGAGTGAGACCTTCCAGTCTACGGCTACACTTAAGACTTACCATATGAAGTGTTTCACTACTTGCGCCACGCAATACATTGTTTACTTGCTGACATGCCCATGCAAAAAACAATATGTGGGACGTACGATCCGAACCTTCACTATAAGGGTGAATGAGCATATTGCCAACATAAAAAATGGGAAGACCAATCATAGTGTCCCGCGACACTATCTTGAACACCATGATCGAGACCCCACAGGCACTCAGTTTTTAGCCATAGATCAGTACGTTTCACATTGGAGGGGAGAATCTAGGATTCGGGGAGTATCCCGACTTGAAACGTACTGGATCTATGAGCTTCACACCTATGCCCCCCACGGAATGAATGTTGAATGGGATATCAATTCATTCATCAATAAGGCTTGAGTGCCCTTCCCTTCTTTCTGTGGATTAATAAGATTTTTCGCTATGTGTGCGTATGCGAATCTCCTTGTATTTGGCTTTGTGTGCGCCCTCTTTTAGGTTCTGGTCCATTTTTTATTTATTTTCTCTAGGGTGTCTTAAGTGCTCCCTATATTTGTAGTTTATTTTGGTGTTTAGGTTATTTTATGTACTGTCTACAGATCCATTGACCTGGTAGACTTTTAGATAATTTTATTCCAGCACTTTTCTTTATTTACCACAAGATGGTGCTGTTACTTTAAGGTCTTTTTAGCCTGTTTGATATTACTGGGTGGTGTCCATGCGCTCCAGGCCTCTTTGTGAGAGAGAGGCTTGGCAGACTTTTTAGTGACAGATGAGTGTTTATGTACAGGAAGCAAGGCTTTCCAAGCCTCGCTTTGGTTACATGACACTTCCTGTTTCTACTCATCGTAGAGTGTCCATGCGCTCCAGGCCTCTTTGTGAGAGAGAGGCTTGGTAGACTTTTTAGTGACAGATGAGTGTTTTACATACAGGAAGCGAGGCTTTCCAAGCCTCGCTTTGGTTACATGACACTTCCTGTTTCTACTCATCATTTGCATGATACTATTTGTCCTGGATTGGATACAGTGCGAGTTGTACCGTGTATGTTAGTGGCGTTTTAGCCACACATATTTGTTTTTATATATTGCATATTATTTATTATGTATACTGCTGCATGGCATGTTTGGGTGGGCGTTGAGATGTGGTCTGGGCGTTGAACGCCGCACGTCGTCTCCAACCCACTTTCTCATGGCGGGCTTTTTGAACAAAGGTTATTGGCAGTCGCTTGGGTCTATCTCCAGCTCGGCCTATCATGGTTTGCTTCCTGGGAGGTGCGAACCATATAGCGAACGTGGTAGGTTGACCTGGAGGTGGAGACTACCCACCTTGAATCTGGTGAGCTGTTTACCCAATCATATGTTGTAATCAATTATCTGTCTGATTGGTTGAGAACCTTGTTAGATTGTATTTGTTCACTATATATATTTCTGCAGTGGAAGAGGTTGGTTGATGCCCCTGTTGAAGAATTTTTTTTCGAAACGCGTAGGGATTGGTACACTACCTCATTCACTGCCCCTTTTTAAAAGTTTTTATTGTTTGTGATCACTTTTATGTTGGTTGAATAAACCCTCATTAACCTGCACCATTGGAGCATTCCTTCCCTTCTTTTCTCCTCACATGGGTGGTTGGTCAAGAAATAGCTTCCTTTGGCCACTGGTTACTAATATTCACCGTGGTAAAGAGTCTCCTTTTCTGAGTGGCTTTTCCAATTCCATCGGAGGACCACCTGGATCGGTGTGAAACCCAGAGTCTGCTGTTAAGTCGGGGAGCCTAACGGAAAGTCTACATTGGGGACCCATCTGTTCCAGTTTCCAGACTAACTGATGAGGAGTGCCACTGGGATTTCGTATGCCTATTTGGCCTGCCTAAACCACAGGTCTAATGTTCCGGTAAGAGTATTCTACCTCTCTTTTTCTACAAGAGTTATGTGATGACCCTTCAGTGCTACATGTTCTTTCTTCACAACACGAAAATTTTCTATGGACACTGTATGGACTCATTATTATATTGATATTATTTATCACTTTGGTTTGATTGGAGGCCCAAATTATTGGGCTTAATTTCTTCACTTAGCGCTACATCTTCATTCCATATATACATTTATACATACAGTATCTCACAAAAAATTAGTACACCCCTCACATTTTTGTTAATATTTTTATTATATCTTTTCATGTGACAACACTGAAGAAATGACACTTTGCTACAATGTAAAGTAGTGAGTATACAGCCTGTATAACAGTGTAAATTTGCTGGCCCCTCAAAATAATACAACACACAGCCATTAATGTCTAAACCACTGGCAACAAAAGTGAGTACACCCCTAAGTGAAAATGTCCAAATTGGGCCCAAAGTGTCAATAGTTTGCGTAGCCACCATTATTTTCCAGCACTGCCTTAACCCTCTCAGGATGGAGTTCACCAGAGCTTCACAGGTTGCCACTGGAGTCCTCTTCCACACCTCTATGATGACATTACTGAGCTGATGGATGTTAGAGACCTTGCGCCTCTCCACCTTCCGTTTGAGGATGCCCCACAGATGCTCAATAGGGTTTAGGTCTGGAGACATGCTTGGCCAGTCCATCACCTTTACCCTCAGCTTCTTTAGCAAGGCAGTGGTCATCTTGGAGGTGTGTTTGGAGTCGTTTTCATGTTGGAATACTGCCCTGCAGCCCAGTCTCCAAAGGGAGAGGATCATGCTCTGCTTCAGTATGTCACAGTACATGTTGGCATTCATGGTTCTGTCAATGAACTGTAGCTCCCCATTGCCGGCAGCACTCATGCCGCCCCAGACCATGACACTCCCACCACCATGCTTGATTGTAGGCAAGACACACTTGTCTTTGTACTCCTCACCTGGTTGCCGCCACACACGTTTGACACCATCTAAATCCAATACGTTTATCTTGGTCTCGTCAGACCACAGGACATGGTTCCAGTAATCCATGTCCTTAGTCTGCTTGTCTTCAGCAAACTGTTTTCTTTCTTGTGCATCATCTTCCTTCTGGGACGACAGCCATGCAGACCAATTTGATGTAGTGTGCAGTGTATGGTTTGAGCACTGACAGGCTTGTCCCCCCCATCCCTTCAACCTCTGCAGCAATGCTGGCAGGACTCATGCATCTGACAACCTCTGGATATGACGCTGAGCACGAGCACCTTACTTCTTTGGTCGACCATGGCGAGGCCTGTTCTGAGTGGAACCTGTCTTGTTAAACCATTGTATGGTCTTGGCCACCGTGCTGCAGCTCAGTTTCAGGGTTTTGGCAATCTTCTTATAGCCTAGGCCATCTTTATATAGAGCAACAATTCTTTTTTTCAGATCCTCAGAGAGTTCTTTGCTATGAGGTGCCATGTTGAACTTCCAGTGACCAGTATGAGAGAGTGAGAGCGATGACACCAAATTTAGCACACCTGCTCCCGGGACATTCACACCTGAGACCTTGTAACAATAACGAGTCACAGGACACCGGGGAGGGAAAATTGCTTTTTTTCCCCCAATTTGGACATTTTCACTTAGGGGTGTACTCACTTTTGCTGCCAGTGGTTTAGCCATTAATAGCTGTGTGTTGAGTTATTTTGAGGGGACAACAAATTTACACTGTTATACAAGTTGTACACTCACTGCTTTACATTGTAGCAAGTGTAGCAATTGTTAACTTTTCCTATTAACAAGCTAGTGATTGGTTGCTAGGTGGTCCGAGCAATCAATTATCAGCTTGTTAATAGGAAAAGTACATTTTGGCAGTTCCCGCCCAACCCACTGCCCCCCACCTCATCTAGTTCTTTTTTTTTAAATCATTCTTTATTGAAAAAAAAAATTTTTCCTTACAAAAAGGTACAAGAACACTTAACAATGTTCGTCGTGCATCGACGGTAGGATATGATAAAATATTAAAGAGTACAAGAAACGAGATTTATCACAGTGATACTAAGAATGAATAAGAAAACATCAGTACAGGGTCATCTCTCCTCCGAGGCCACCAGGATTGGAGCACTTCTGTGTCCCAGGAGAAGAGACGCCCGCAGTCGCCCTAGTAATAGAGGATAAGTCCAAACATGTATGTGTCCAAAAATACTATATAGGTGATGTTCACGTGACTTAGTAGGGTGTAACCTACATATTGCTCATTCAAGAAAATGTATATCTAAACAGGGTGCTTTATGAGTTACCACAGCTCCGGACCAATTGGTCCACGGGACCCAGGCCTTCTGGGTCTTTTCGGCCTGACCCATGCTGCCTGCCATAATAGATTCATAACTAAAGTGTAAATTCACAAGGTCAATAATTTGGGAAGTATCCGGGACCCCTTCTGATCTCCACAGTCTTGTGATACATAGCCTGGACGCTAGGAGTATGTGGGTTGTAACATACCTATGGGCATAGGGGATCTTCTCTATGTTTATATTTAGGATCGCCAGCTCTGGTGAAGGGAGTATTTCACGGTGAGTGACTCGAGACAAGAGTTTAAATATGTCTTCCCAAAATGGTTGTATGAGGGGGCAAGACCAGAGTGTATGTAGTAAGTCACCTTTAAGGTATTTGCACCGCCAACAAGTGTCTGATGATTGGGGAGAAAAGTACGCTAGTCTGGCAGGTGTCAGATACCATTGCAGGGTGATTTTTTGGGTAAGTTCCCATAAAGCAGAGCATTTGGTGGAAGAATATATGGATTTCAGTGCTGAGGTCCATTGATCTGTGGAGAAGCAGCAATTTAAATCCGCTTCCCAACGCAAGTGCGAGGATGTTCTAAAGAAGTGTTGTTTACAGTGGAGGCGGTTATAAAAATGAGATATGCCTTTTGTCTTGGAGAGAGCATTTGTGAGGAAATCCCAGGTTTTGGGCGGAAAGGCGTATAGAGGAGTGGGTACTGCCTTTAGGCAATGGCTAATTCTTAAGTGGGTAAAAAGCTCCCTGGAGGGGAGGTCAAATTCTCTTTGTATGTCAGCGAATGGCTTGATGTGTGGCCCCAGGAGAAGAGACTGCATGAAGCGTATGCCTTTACTAGACCAGTGCGCAAGTGGCAGGTCTGGAGATAGATAGCGGAGAGATTCCAGAGGTATTTGGAATGGTGGTTTGGGGGGAATGTAACCTGTGTGTGTGATCATTTTTTTCCATGCATGCACGGATGCTTTCATGGTAGGGGGGAAATCTGACGGGATAATTGTCCCGAAAGGGGTACTCATTAACCAAGATTTCAGATTTGAGTGAGGGAGGAAGGAGTTTTCTATTTGTCCCCATAGTGTGGAGGGGTGGGTACAAAACCAATCTTGTAATTGGGCTAGTATGGCAGCGAAGTAATAGTCCTCAAAATCTATAGAACCCACCCCGCCTGCTAGTTTGTTTTTGATCAGTTTAGTGTGGGCACATCTGGGTTTTTTACCTTTCCATAGGTGGAAATTCAGGACACGTTGAAGGGATCTGAAAAAAGAGGGGGGGGGGATAGGAATGGGAAGTGTCCTAAAGTAGTATAAAATTTGCGGGAGGCAGATCATTTTGAAGGCCGCTAACCTGCCCGACCAGGATAGTTCGTGTTTCGCTATGTTCTGGGATTCACCTTGTATTTTAAGCAGCAGGGGTAAGAAGTTGTTGGAGAATAGGAGTGTAGTTGATCTGGTCAATTTAATCCCTAAGTAGGAGATATCTGTCTCTGCCCATTTGAAGTTGTGTTGCATTAGTAGTACGTTTTTTGTAGTAGCATCTAGATTAATGTCGAGTATAAACGACTTTGTTGTGTTGACCTTGTAGTAAGATATCTCGCTAAACCAGGTAAGTAGTTTTTGTACCTCTGCCAGGGAAGAAGCCGGGTTTGTAAGGATTAATATCACATCATCCGCGAATAGGCTTATTTTATGTGAGATCTGGCCTATTTGTATACCTGAAATGCATTTGTGTTCTCGTATGCGTGATGCCAGAGGTTCCATAAGGAGATTGAAAATAAGGGGTGACAAGGGGCAACCTTGTCGGGTGCCATTGGATATGGGGAATGGATGGGATGTCATACCTTCCGTAAAGACTGTGGCCGAGGGGGATGAATATAGTGCCATGATAGCGTTAAGAATATATCCATCAAAACCAAATTTCTGTAGTACCGATCTGAGGTAGGCCCAGTGTACCCTGTCAAACGCCTTCTCCGCATCCAAGGAGAGGAGCAGAGAAGGCGTTCCAGTAATTTCAGCTTGATGTATGATGTTTATCATTCTCCTCGTGGCATCCGATGCCTGTCTGCCTTTTGTGAAGCCTGATTGATCTTTGTGGATCAGTGTGGGCATTATGTCTATCATTCTCGCTGCTATAGTTTTAGCGTATAGTTTTATATCCAGATTTAGCAGGGATATCGGGCGGAAATTTTGAGGACAGGTCGGCTCCTTCCCTGGTTTGGGTATCGTAATTATAAGAGCGTTTAACATGTCATTTGGGAACTGAGAAGAGGAGGCAGCATTATTAAATATCTCAACCAAGTGTGGGATCAATTGGTCAGGGAATTGTCTATAATATTCTCCCGAGAATCCGTCGGGACCAGGGGCTTTGTCAGCGGGAATAGAACGGATTGTTTTCCGTATTTCATGTTCCGAGAACGGAGCATTCAAATGTTTGATTTGATCGGGTGTTAAAACAGGCAGATGCAAGTCATTAAGAAAGCGGTTAATGTCGTCTTGAGAGGGTTGGGGGGTGCTCGGATCTGCCTTCAAATTGTACAGGTCTTTATAATAGTCGCTAAATGCGTTGGCGATGTCCTGTGGGTTCGTCAAGGGGGTGTGAGTATGAGGGTGGTACAGGTGTTGTATTTTGGACTTTACGCGTCTACCTTTAAGACGCTGTGCCAAGCGTTTCCCAGCCTTATTGGAAGTTGAGTAAGTGGTGGCTTTTAATTTTCGTTGGATACGGTCAAAGGAATGTAGTAGTAAAGAGCAAAGCTCCTGTCTTAGGGACGTTAGCTGGTCAGGTAAAGGGATGTGGGGGTTAGATTTGTGGTGCGTTTCTAGGTCTGCTATCTGGGAAGAAAGTTCGTCTATACGCTGCGTTCTCTTCTTCGCATGTACCGCATTAATTTTCATCAGGATTCCCCTCATATAAGCCTTGTGCGCACTCCACACCACGTTAGGGTCAGACACTGAGCCTTCGTTAAATTTAAAAAAATCACTAATGTGGGCTGCTATCTCTGGAGCGTAGTCCTTGTGTTGTAGAATGTAGTTATTAACTCTCCAGACAAATGAGTTGTGGGTGCGTTTAGAATCGTCAATGGAAAGTGAGATAGGGGCATGGTCTGACCATGTGGTGGCGTGGATTGCGGAGGCAACAATTTTTTGTAGTACCCATTTATCGGACAGAAACATATCAATTCTGGAGTAAGAGTTTTGGCTATGAGAGAAGTAAGTATAGTCTTTTTCTGTGCCATGGTGGCACCTCCATACGTCAAGCAAGTCATGAGCCGTTAGTAGCCCTTTCAAAGGGGAAGGTCTCCTTTTCGCAGCAGAAGTGGAGTCTAAGTAAATATCTGGGACTATGTTGAAGTCCTCGCAAATTATGAGGTGGCCCTTCCTCACAGATTCAATGAGTCTGAAGATCATGCGGAGAAAGTTAATCTGGTGAGTATTAGGGGCATAAAGATTGACGATGGTGTATGGTGTCTTGCCGATGGTGCAGACCAGGATTATGTAACGCCCCTCCGGGTCAAGGGTTACAGAGGATATGTGGAAATCAACCTTGTCTCTAATTGCTATCATAACGCCTCTGGCTTTAGAGGCATAGTGTGCATGGAAGACGTGGGGAAACAGCCGGTTGGTGCACAGCCGTATGTCGGTTTGTAGTAGGTGTGTTTCTTGAATGCAAACAACGTCGCTGTGAAGAGCCTGGACAGTTTTCCACAGGGAGTGGCGTTTAGCTGGGTGATTAAGCCCATTAACATTCAAGGACAGAAAATTGATGGGCATTGTGTAAGCGTGGGCAAGACTATGGAGTTAGGTCTGCACTTACAGTTAGTTGGTAGGTATCCGGTATGTCGTCAGACGGGTCCAGGTATTCGTGGCTGGAGAAGAAAGGATCCGGGTCCTCCCCTAAAGTGAATGCTAGAGCCGTGAATAGAGCAATATGTCAAAATGGTAATAGTATAAAGAGAAAAAAAGAAATATATAAAAAAAATAAAAAAAATAAAGACTTTACAGGAAACAAAAATCTGGACACAGTCAGCGTTTAACAGAATAGAGGCGCGACTCTGAGGAGCATGCGCTATGCTAGTATGAAGTAGTAGCTGTAGCAAAAGACCACTATAACTGTGGTGCTCAACTGAGGTGGTAAATAGAGGTGGAGCGTAATTCCGCTGCGACCTCCGGAAGGGGGTAAAAACAGTCTGAACAAGGAGAACTGAAGTCTTCAAAAATATACTCTGACATCCCAGAGGCGTATAAGAAAAAATAAAAAAGTTGGTCGGCCCATCAAAGTGGTAGAGCTGGTGGCCACCTAGGCGAAGTTTTGGTCCAGGTTACGGCGTGCTTGGGTGTTGCTGTTGCGTGGAGGAAGAGGAGCGGGTGGTTCCGGTAATATACCCCAGGCATGGAGCAGATTCAGGCCTGCAGTGAGGTCGTTTACCACATGCGATTTGCCATCTTTAGTGATAAGGAGTGTGGCTGGGTGCCTCCATTTATATTGGATTTTGTGGTTTTGGAGCCCCTTAGTGATTGGGTTTAGTTGTCTTCTGAGTTGGAGTGTGAATTTGGACAGATCTGGGAACATTTGCACAGCAGTAAAGGGAGCAGGAAGGGGGGATTTAGCTCGAACCCCAAACATGAGATTTTCCTTAACGTGAAAAAAATGCACTCTCATGAGTACATCTCTGGGGACAGTGGCAGCGAGATGGGATGGTTTAGCAATCCTGTGTATTCTATCAATTATTAAATCTCTGGGTGACGCTTCAGGGAGTATGATGCGCATAAGCTCTTTAGCGTAGTTGGGTAGCTCAGCTGGTGGTATTGTTTCCGGGACCCCACGTAACTTAACATTGTTTCTGCAAGATCTGTCTTCTAAATCGGACAGCTTGGTGCGCAGCCATACTTGTTCTTCTTTCATGTCTTCATATGCATCTATGACCCCATTCACCGTGGAGGCACATTCAGTCATACCTCTTTCTATGGTCGACACTCTTTCATCTAATGAGTGTATGTCAGATGTAACTTTTGTAAATAGTGAGGAGAGATCAGTCATTAGAGAGGATTGTAGTGATAATAGCATATCTTTCAATCAAGTACAGGCTGCCCTGAGGTGGGGAAGGACGCCACAGAGGAATGCAGGGCCTGGTTTGAGGAGAAGGGGTTGAAAGCCGGGGCCTCAATTAGTGCCTGTGCCGACTGGTGCGGCAGCGCGTCAAGACGCATTCTAGCCTTTGCGGGGCTGCTAGTGAGGGGGTCACATTCGGGAAGGTGATCGGAGCTGCCTGGGGGCTCAGGGAGGCATGGATTATCCGGATCAGCGTCCGGAAGGTCAGAGTAAGAGGCTCGCTGGTCCCTCGGCGCGGCAGAGCAGGCGCCATCTTTGATCCCACTGACCTTCTCCGCAGGCTTAAAGGCAAACTCGGTCAGTTTCTGCGGCTTGTAGTCCGTGTATCTCTTCCTGGACATGATTCCTGTGTGCAGGAGAGGTTCTGCAGCTAGGCTGGCCGTGGATGGTGTCGTTGTTTGGGCCGTAGTCGTTCCGCTGTCGTCTCTGGGATGAGGAGCTCTCAACTTAAGCAGCCATCTTCAGCTCCGGTCGGCCACGCCCCCCACCTCATCTAGTTCTATTGCCGACTGCCGCTGTATGCCAGGCCCTGCTAAGAAAATCACACGGACGGAGGCTGGGAGTTGAATCAGCTCCTGTTCAACTCTGCTGCCGGTGGCGCCTGCCCCCACCAATGTGGCCCCACACTTGCCCTCAGCTTATTTCCACTCGCCTAATGCAAGCAGGCAAGTGGAAATTTTGAGGGCTGTATGTGTATATATATATATATATATATGTATTTGAAGTGACAAACAATATTTTTGCAGCATTTCAGAGTATTCAAGATGTTTATAGGTGACGCAAGTCATGTTAATATGAACAAAAGAATACCATCATGTCTTACAGTATTTTATGTTCAGTAGTCAGTGGATCCCACCACCTTCTCCGCCTGCTACGAAGACTCATCCCGTTCATCCCGGAAAAAGACAGAGCAGTAGTAGTCGGAACCATTATCAATTCACGGCTTGACTACGCTAACTCACTTTACCTAGGACTACCCAAATACCAAGTTGCACGTCTACAAGTCGTCCAAAACACAGCAGCCAGACTGGTAACAGGGAAAAAACCCTGGGAATCAATCGCACCGTCCCTGAAAAGCCTCCATTGGCTAGCCATAAAGGATCGGATCACATTCAAGACCCTCTGCCTCACCCACAAATGCGCACAAGGAAACGCTCCTGAATACTTCTGCGAGAAAATAAAACACTACACCACTACTCGTGACCTTCGATCAACTAACCAAAACCTCCTCCACATCCCCAAGACCCGCTACAAAGCCAAGGGAGAACAAAGGTTTGCTGTCCAAGGACCAAGGCTATGGAATGCGCTACCCACGAATATCCGCATGGAAGAAAACCATCGGGCCTTCCGGAAAATACTAAAGACCCATCTCTTCTAACGATCTCAACGACACTGGATGCAAAGCGCCTTGAGGCGATTTAGTTCGCAATTGCAGCGCTATACAAGTTACTCACTCACTCACTCACTCAACTGTTTTATTAACAAAAATAACGCATTTTGTTATCAGAATATGTTGTGCATGCTATATATAGCAAGCTTCAGTGTTTCAGACAGACATTAAAGCACCTATACACTTTTTAGATAAAAAATGGGATTAGTTTACTGCAGGTGAAGGCTGACAAATCCTGACAAACTAAATAATCTTCTATTTTTTTCAAATTGTGGTGTCAAAGAGGCAAAATGGTCTCTTTATATATTTATCTGACTTTCGGGTCCATTGTTGGTCATGCATTCTATTAGTTTGACCCAGAAAATCTGTCAGTTGAAATGAAAAAAACTGATGTTATTGAAGTGCAGTGAGCTATTAACAATTACATAATTACCTTGAAGTATGAAATTAACAGCAATAAATACTACTCTGAGGCTTATTCCACCAATAATTAAAAACAATGGAATAAACTGTTAGCGCAAAAGACTAATGCATGATAGATGGCCAGGAATTGGATCTAAAAAAGTCCAGTCACAGTTCTCTTTAGTCCATTTGCTGGTATATAATGACCATTCTATAACAGGGGGGAGCAATGGAAGAATGACAGGAGGCTCGGCTCTGCACAGTCGGCTCTGCACAAGGAAGACAGGGGAACAAAACAGGAAGGTGGCGCTTCCTGTTTTGTTCCCCTGTCCACCAATAATTAAAAGTAGCAGCAAGTAAATATTGTAATTTCTGAACTTGTCTGAAAGAGGCAGGATGCAGACCTTAACAAGTAGCTGACATTGTTGACTGGATAGCATCTTTGGTGCTGCACCAGGATGATTCATCTGACACCATAACAACATAACAAGTTACCACTATTATTATACTCCTCTCCTACAAACACTCATCCTTTCAGCAAATCTTCTATCCTTCATCTCAGTCTCCACAAGATCCAATTGACATTGCTTAAGTAAACCACTTAAGCCCCGGACCAATATGCAGCATAAAGACCAGGCCCCTTTTTGCGATTCGGCACTGCGTCGCTTTAACTGACAATTTCGTGGTTGTTTGACAAGTAAATGTAAACAAAGGTGCTTTAACCTCCCTGACGGTATGATTATGTCAGATTTTTGATGCTGAAAGTCGTTCAATTGTTTTGAATGGAAATTTGGGGTTTTATATTGTACGCCTGTAATTTTAATGCCCTGTACACACGATCAGATTTTAAATAAAATCCGATGGAATTTTCCGTCGGATTTTTGATGAAGCTGACTTCCATCAGTCTTACATACACACCATCAGACAAAATTCCGACCGTCCAAAACGCTGTGATGTACAACACATACGACGGCACTATAAATGGGAAGTTTAAACCCAATGGCGCGACCCTTTGGGCTGCTTTTGCTGATTTCGTGTTACCGCGTGTTAGTAAAAGTTTGGTGTTAGCCGATTCGCGCTTTTCAGTCTCCGTGTTTTTCAGTACGTTACAGCATGACGAATGTGCTATCTCCATTACGAATGCTAGTTTTACCAGAACGAGCGCTCCCGTCTGATGGAGTTCTCCACAGACGATCGGAATTTCCTATCGTTTTTTTTTTCCATCGGAAAAATTTAAAACATGTTCTATTTTTTTATTGTTCTATTGTTCTATTTTTTTACACTGATGAAAAAAGTCAGATGGGGCCCACACACGATCGTTTTTTCCAATGAAAAAAGTCCATCAGACTTTTTTCATCGGAAAAAACGATCGTGTGTACAGGGCATTAGAAATAACTCACTTAAATCTGTCCAAACAAGAGTCTAGTAGACATCCCGGGTATGATAAAGTTTGAAACATGAAATAATAAATTATAATATAATAAATAACTATAAATAATTATAACAAATAATAATATAATAATAATAAAAATTAGTCAATAAATAATGTAATCAAATTAAAAATACAGAAATGTGCTCAGTTGCAGAATTGTCGCTGTCATTACTTTCAGTGTTTGATGATGAATTTCCCCACAAATCACTATCGCTCAATCCTGCAAGTGATTCTAATTTATTATCGCTGTTTTCTAGCTGGTCTAAAACCACTTTTGATGTAAACGGACATTTTTTGGTTGCTATGGACAATCTCCAGTTTCCGGGCAGAAAGAACAGTATTTATAATATAAAATTGGATGCAGGGCACTGGACAAACCATTAGAGACAAAAAATATGTGAAATAATTTTATACAGTAATGTAATCTGTAAGATAACAGTGTACTGTATGTATACTGTGTTTTTCAGTTTTTGAATTTGGCGCGGAGCTCCATCCCCGTGCGTCGCAATGCTCGCAGAGAACGTAGCTCGGCACTGTAAATCGAGCGGAGGACACACGGCTCGCAGACACAGCAGGGAGACATGGCAGGATCCAGGGGACAAAGTAAGTAACCTGTACATGGATCCTGTGATGCAATCCCGAGTGTGGCTTGGGGTTACCGCTTTTGGTACTGAAAATTCACCCCGAGCCACACTCGGAAATACCGCCAGGGAGGTTAAAAAACAAACCCTTCAAGTTTGGTATGTATTTTAAGAGGGCACCTTGCCAAGAAAAAAAAAATGGCATACCGGTCAGACATGTCCATATTTTGTCAATTACATCACTGAGTGACCCAGCCTCTTTGTTTACTTTACCGGGAGGGAATCAGAGATGCACACTACCGCTAAAGTAAACAAAGTGGCGGAGTCACCTGTCATTGGTAAAATATGGACATGTCCCTATTTGGTCAATGATGTCACTGAGTGTCGTTGCTTTTTGTTTACTTCAGCAGTGGGGCCTCCCTAATGTCAAAGAAGGCTCCCAGATTCCAATAAACCCCCACCCGCAGATCCCCACAATAAACCAGCCAGGGTTGTGGGGAAGAGACCCCTGTCCTCATTAACATGTACCCCCTCCCCATGTTGATGAGAGCATGTGGCTTGGTATGGTTTAGGAGGGGAGGGTGTAAGCCCCCCCCCCTTTTCTGGTCTGCTGGGCTGCATGCTCAGATAAAAGTCTGGTATGGATTTTGTGGGGACATTACACCATTTTATTTTTATTTTTGGCATGGGGTCCCCCTTAAATTCATACCAGAACTGAAGGGCCTAGTATGGACTGTGGGGAGACACCCATGCTGTCTTAAAAAATATATATTTTTACTGTCAGCTCCTTTGTATACATTTTTGGATTCCCAGCTGACAGCAGAGAAGAGTCACTGGTTGTTAGGACACAGGCGGATGCCAGCCTCTCAACAATCAGCTATATTAATTTTATAGATTCTTTAAATAGCACATGGCTGGACCACGACTTATTTAAAGTGGAAGTAAACCCTCCTATCATTTTCAGGCAAGGAAGCTGCCATCTTGGCCTCTGTTTAATCTTCAACTGCCATGATGCTGCACATGTGATCAGTTATGACACCAGACATTGGATGGTTTGACAGTTTGCTTGAGAGCACAACCAATGTGACAGTTGGCATTCCCGGCATGCCCGGAATGTAACTGCTTTTTGAAACTGTTAAATCGATGGGTTTACTTCCGCTTTAACAAACGTTTTATTTTTTACATATTTTTTTGTGAATTTACTTTAATGTCAGTTTATGCAGCATTTACCTGTTTCTTATTTTTGTGGTAAATAGCACATGAACTGATAGTGAATGCACCTTTTCAATACCACATGTGATATTTGTATCAAATAGTGACATGATCCATATATCACATGCAAAATTGATCAGCGAATTGAGTCCAATCTGAGCAAAGCCAGGGCTAAATATGGAAAATACTATTTTGGTGCACTCACCCCTGCAAAAAAAAAGAAAAAAAAATACAAAACAGGTTATCTCTAAAGGTAGGCAAACTTGCACTGAGACTTAGGCAGCATACACACGACCGGTTTCCTCGTCAAAAAAACGACAAGAAAACTGTCGGGAGAGTTTTCTTGCCGAGAAAACCGGCTGTGCGTATGTGGGTTTCAGTTTTCTCGTCGAGAAAACTGCCCAGATTCCCCGACGAGAAAAAGACGACCTGCGGTCTTTTTTCTCATCGAGAATCTCGTCGGCCTGTTTCTCGGCGAGAAACCCGAGCGTGTGTACACTTACCTGTCGCCGTGGAAACCTGCGCATGCTCGAAATGATAGCGAGATGGCGGCGACGGCATCAAATGTGACGAGCGCACGCTCGTTGTAGTCGATGACGTCACCGCATGCTTGCCATTAAAAAGAACGGTGGTTCTTTTGAATTGTACGTGTGTACACTCGGCCAGGACAAGTTTCTTGTCAAGATTCTCGTCAGGAAAAACAACGTTTTTTTCCTGACGAGAATCTTGGCCGTGTGTACAGGGCTTCACAGTAGTTGAAGTTTTGATCTATACATGAAACTGGTAAATGATAAATGCACACAAATCTTACTAAGTAGTTGTACAAGTACTCAATAGGTAGTATTTGAACTTTACACTCTCCCCCCCCAAAAAATTTTTTTTAGGAATTAATAAAAAATTGTGGTGGATTTGCATGCTGTTAAAATGGAACTTATGAGTGGAAGGAAAAACCATCATAATTGGCCTGATAAGACAAGAATCAACTTTAGTCTATGAACATACCTGGATTGGAAATCCGTCCCCCCACCCCCCAGCATAAGTCCTCTCCCCTCCCAAAGTCCCACCTAGCACATATTTCCGTCCCCCCCAAATCAAAGAGATGCTGGCAGAGGAAACGATTGTGGCACCTGTGACCCACATTTGGGATGTTGTTAACATTGCCACCCACTGCAGAACGCAACTGCAGTGCCTTTTTACAGTGGTGCGGCAAACGAGCATGGAACGCAAGTTTCAAACAGCCCGCTATAGTGCAGATTTGCAGGATTTTGTTCATATATGGGGAAGGTCCTGCCAAAATTAGAAGGAGAGAGGATTTGCGTTTTTAGGGTCTGTACTGGGAGGGGGGATTTGTGATAGAACTGGGGAGCAGACATGTGCTGGAGTAGGGGATTTTTGAGAGAAAGAAGATTTGTGCTGGGCAGGATGGGGGAGAGGATTTGACTCAGGATGGGGGGGGGATTTGTGCTAGACGTGGGGAAAGGATTTTGCTGAGAGGGGGTTTAGGGATGGGGGGCAGGATTTGTCTTGGAGGGTTTTGAAAAAGGGGAAGAATGGTTTTTGCAGGGATGGAGGGGTGCGATGGCTTTATGTTGGAAGTGGGAAGGGGATTTTGAGTTGGAGTATTTGTGCAGTTGTGCTGAGAGGGGGGATTTGGGGGGTGGAAGAATATCTGTGGGGGATTAGGGGGAGGTAATTTGTGCTAGAAGTAGAGAAAAGATGTACGCTAGGCGCAGGAGGATCTGTGCTAGAAGAGGTATTTGGGTGGGGTGGGGGAATCGGTGCTTGAAGGAGGGAGAGAATTTTTGCAAAGTAGTGCTGGATTTTTATTTAATTTTGGAGGGGAGGGAGTGTGATTTTTTTTTGCTTAAAGGGTAACGTGGAGGAGAGTATTGCTTGTTTTGTACTTCTGACTCTTACTATGCATTACACACTCCTGTCCCCTGCATTCTGTGCATTACACACTCCTGCCCCCTGCATTATGTGCATAATACACCTGTCCCCTGCATTCTATGCATTATATACGCCTGTCCCCTGCATTCTGTGCATAACACACCTGTCCCCTGCATTCTGTGAACAACACACCTGTACTCTACATTCTGTGAATTACATACTCCTGTCCCCTGCGTTCTGTACATAACTCACCTGCCCCCTGCATGCTATGCCTTATATACACGCCTGTCCCCTGCATTCCGTGCATAACACACCAGTCCCCTGCATTCTGTGCATTACATACTCCTGTCCCCTGCATTCTGTTCATTACATATGCCTGACCCCTACATTTTGTGCATAACATTCCTTTCTCTGCATTCTGTGTATTATGTACTCCTGGACCCTGCTCTTTGTGTGTCATGTAGTCCTAAACCCAGCACTAACTACAGCCCTCTGTGCATTACATACTCCTGATCTTTGAAAACACACTGGACCCTTGCAGTCGGCGCTATGTATCCTAAACCCAACACTGACTTTGGTACTCCCCAACCCCTGTGCTCTGCCTTACACACTCCTGCACCATGTACCCAATACTGTACATCATATACTTCTTTCCAAAGTGTTCAGTGACTCAACAGTTGCTGGTTACAATACAGTCCCTGAATACTTAAATTAAGTTCTTATTTAAAGGGGTTGTAATCCTATGCATTAAGGTGAAATAACATCCGACAATACCGCCCCCCCCGATCCCCCGTTTTACTTACCTGACCCCTTGAAAGTCCCATGCTCATCCCCGTCATCCTCCTCGCCATTCAGCCTGGCCGTTGATTGGCTACAGTGGATGGATTGAAAGCAGCGCAGCCATTGGCTCGTGCTGCTGTCAATCACATCCAATTACGCAGCGCGCCGGGGGGCGGGGCCGAGTGATACAGTGAGCGGCAATAGCCGCTGGCTGTATCACAGGAGCGCGCCCGCAATCACTCACCACCATGCTCGCTCGCTCGCATATAGGTGAGTGATTGCGGGGAGGAGCCGAGACAACCACCGAGGGACCCCAGAAGACGTGGATCAGGGCACTCTGTGCAAAAAGAGCTGCACAGTGGATGTAAGTATAACATGTTTGTTATTTAAAAAAAAAAAAAAATGTGTTTACAATCCCTTTAAGGTAGGCTCAGACAAATGTTAAAAGTGGTAAATCCGCGCTAATTCCATGACAAAAAATGGGTATATATCAACCTATATATGTGAATATTCAAAAATTAATACGCAAAAAATGAACAAAAAATAAATAAAACAAAACTATGAATAATAAATATCTGATGGTGCTGAAATTAAAACAGAGAGCCTGAATATTCAGCTCATAAGAATGTGCAAAAAATAGGCATAAGCCTCCTTTCCCTGACGATGCGGAGAAACGCTACGTCGGGTGGAGTATTAGAACCTGACGTCACCACGAACCAGCTGACAGGCTTGAGCCGCAGCTGAGAAGTATAGTTTTAATTGTTTGCTACGTTTTGCTTCTAAAGATGTCAGTAGCCCAGCAAATGGAATAAAAACTTTTGTTTTAAATCTACTGCACTATGAAGCCTTCCTTTTTCCTCTTTTAAATATCCTGCGTGAGCTAATCCAGTCCTGGAAAAGAGGATTTCATGGAGATCACTACAGCACCTGAAACTGGAAAGTGGAAGAGAGGATTGGTGCGGACGAGTGAGCTGATCGGTCCGTGGCCAGATTGATCCCTCCTGTATGTGCCCATATGATCTCCGTAATAGAGATCCTACAATTCTGGTAAGCGGACTGTGTGGCTACTTTTATTATTGCCTATTATTACCTGCCTGTCGTGTGAAAAACAGTATCATCACCTGCGTTTTTTACCTAAGGATGCATCTATCATCCATCCACATTGAATGTCGTTTGTTATGGATGTTTAATTCAGTCAGTTTGTTTCAGTGTTTGTTTTACATTCATTCTTGGGAAGGATTTATATGATACATTCCCAGTGCTTTCAATTTTATTATGTGAAGGACACACATCTGATATATTTCATTGCACATGTTTGTTTTGGTTTTTTTTAGCCTCAGACAAAGCAATCAAAACGTATTTCATAGGTACAAAGAAGTCTGGATTTTGTTTAACCATGCGCTCAAGCCCCTCCCACTGTTAAGAGTTTGGCCACACCCACACTACGTTCTAAGTGCGCTGCAGGTCAATTTCTCCCTCAAGTGTCCCTCATTCTGAAGTTCAGAAGTTGGGAGGTATGAATGAATAGCTTTTTTCTTTAAATCTAACTTATTCTTCTGGCAGGATTTAGCTCCGTATAATCTCATTAGAAATAAAAAAAAACTACGGTCCCCTCTGAAAGACATTAATATGGTATGGTATGAAAGTCCTCAATATGTTTAAAGACATTATCAGTTTATTAATGCACATGTGCATTAATCACTTTTATATCTACAATATCCCTTTCCAGCAGATGGCAGGTTAAAGGGCAATAGTTAAAAGTTGAATATTTTAAATCCTTGTTCTCAGAAAAAGAGCTTCCAATTATTAACACAGCTTTCTTTTTCCTTCAATCCATTACACAATATAACTACCAGTCCAAAACTAATGTATCCTGAAGTCCATTACCGTAACCCATCTGCATTAGTGCCCTGGTTGTGCAGGCGGGATGAAACAGGCGTCATATAATGCAATTTTATGAGATTAACAGCTGCTGGGTGTTTTTTGCAGAGAGCTTCCAAATGTGCTGAGTATTGAACAAGTTCTTGTAATATGGAGGCTGTCAGAGTGTCAGGGAGAGAGGTAAAATAGTGTATCCACCATTACAGCCTTGATAGGACATCTGCCCTGTGCATGATAATGATGTTTCTGCAACCTGCACAAAAAAAGGCATGTGCTGGAACACAACAGAGTGACAATGTTAGGCATGTCAACATGTTTACTGAACCTCATCTAGAAGTGGTGTCAAATAGACATGTTATTATTGAAAAATGTACAGGAATCCTAGAAGTTCAGCCTTGAAAATAAATTCAGAGTACAATCCTCTAAACACATCTACAGTATATGATGTCACATGACCACAATGGTCAAAGTGTCACTACGTGTGTGAGATCACACAAGCAAGGTCACCAGATGTTCATGAAATAAACTGAATCTTCTTATGTAGTTATCTGTATATGATATGTTAAAGAGGAAGTAAACCCCCTTTAAAAAACAAACAAAAAAAAACCCAACCCTGCAAGAGAAAGGCATAATGAGCTAGAATGCTTAGCATACTAGCTCATTATGAATGACTTACCTTAGATCGATGCCCCCGAAGCGCTCCTCGTTCCCCTCTGCCACGGCGATGACATCACTCCCGCGCATACGCACGGAACTGGCATAATCCCGGCATGTCCCATTCAGAAAACCGGGACGCTCAGTGCGCCTGCGCCGTTGTCTATGGCGCGCATGCACCGTAAACATCAGTGGAGTGTTTTCTGCAAATATCTCCTTAACCGTGTAGGTTAAGGAGATATTTCTTGCACCTACAGGTAAGCCTTAATCTAGGCTTACCTGTAGGTGCAAGTTGTCAGAGTGGGGTTACAACCACTTTAAGGGGGGAGAGTGGAGCTAAACTGTTAAAAGAATAAATAAAAATAAAATAAATGTGAGTAGACAGGCTTTTTTGCAGTAAAACAAATTTACTTACCTGTTCGAAATCTTCCTTAGAATGTACATTCACAGGGTTCTGGAATGAACTCCTCTGTGCATACACAGGAGTGAGTTACAAATTCTGGCTGGTGAATAAAGATGCCTGCAAATCCTAAACCCAGAAGTAGACCAGGTGATAGTTTCAGGGAAAGTTGAGTTCTGCTTTAAAGTGATACTAAAGTGTTGGGGGCTTTTTTGTTAAAAATAACAAACATGTTATACTTACCTGCTCTGTGCAGTGGTTTTTCACACAGCAGCCCCTGATCCTCTTGTTGAGTGCCCCCACAGCAAGCAGCTTACTATGGGGGCACCCAAGCCAAGCCGCAGCTCCCTGTGTCCATTCAGACATGGAGCTTCGGCCTGGCCCCATCCCCTTTCTCACCTCATTGGCTCACTGACTTTGATTGACGGCAGCGAGAGCCAATGAGGAGGGAGAGTCCCAGACTGCAACATCGCTGGATCGAGATGGGCTCAGGTATGTAATAGGGGGGCTGCTGTACACAAAAGGCTTTTTATCTTATCTTTTATGCATTAAGATAAAAAAATCTTCTGCCTTTGCAACCACTTTAAGCTGGAGTGTACCCAGTTAAATGTATATGTTTTGCAGCTAGGTTGCAGAGTTTTGCTAATATTTTCTGTGTTAGTAGGTTTCTCCTAAATGCAGTACTTTAATTATTTCTGCCTGCTGCTGTTGAGTTCTCTTCCTAAGTTAGTGTGAGAGGTATCAATGTATGAGTTATAAATATTTATTTGTTTCAGGCAATCACTGAGGATTTTGGTCCAGTGATGTGATGAGGAAAGACAATAAATATTTGGTGCAAACTTCTAGAGGGGTCTTACCTTCTGGGCTTCTGCCTGGCAAGGATGCCACTTTAAAGTAGGGTCTTTGGCCTTGTGCCTGCCTAGTTCCTATGCTGCAGGCCTAAGAAATATAAATTGCTCAAAAGATAGCTGCCCAATTGGAGCATCTTATCTCTATGCTGAAAAGAGAGCTTGGGACAGGCTGCTTCGGGTTGAAATTGCATAGAGATCTCAGTGTTCAACATTTTAGGTTACCTGTCATTGACTGAATAGGGTCAGCAGCCTAACATTCACTCAAAGAACAAAGGTGACCTTTAACAACAAACTGGATCGAAATGAGGGAAATTAGGAAAAATAATGGCATAATTCCAATAATGAAACAAACTGAAAAATCAAAGTAACACCTCAGCTATAAACAGTACATCATAAATCCCAAAAGTTTGACACCAAAGCCACTAGAAAAACAACACATAGTTGTGCATCGTCCTACCTGCAAACGGAACTGGGGCATCTTTGTCCAGTGCAACGAGAGGCGGATCCAATATAACTGTATCGTTGTTCTCGGTGATAACTCCATGATATGAGGTCTCAATCCAAGGTTTGTGCTTGTTAACTGAAATATAAAAAGAAGATCTCTCGTTAAAACTGTTTACTTTAGAATACATCATGTCAGTAATCTATAGTTACTGCAACCAATGCACAGTACAATATAGTCTCAGGTTAGTAAGAACAAAACAGCTCATGATTATCACAGGAATCTTGACACCCCCAATCCAAGTTTGGCAATATTAAATATAGGCATTGAGAAGTTCCCTCCCGACTTTCGAGTTGTGATTACACATATTCTCCTGGTTGTTGGAACATTGATAGCGAAACACTGAAAATCTGATAAAGCACCTAATACTTCCTAAGTCTTCGAAACCACTCACTCCCATTGTGTCTATGAATCCTTACTAGCTAGTAGATGTGGTACCAGTAAAAAAATTGATATGCAATGGAAAATTTGGAAAGAATGGTTTAATGTGAATCCTCTGTTATGAACAATTCTCATCATCATCTATTTCTCTCTGCTCAAGTAAAAGTCAGACCAAAGTCTATTTTACTGTTAATCTTGTTTATATCCCAACCCCTGTTCCATTTTAATTGTATTTTATTTTACTATCTTCTTGCCATGGCTAATCTGTGATTAGCAATCTCAAGTTTAGATCCTCTCCCTTATCACTGGTTTCCCTCTCTCAGTTTAATGCATCATCTGCAACTATATAATACTAGATGTAGGTAAACCGTGAGCTTTTGAATGTTTGCATATTTGTGCCTTATGAGGATAGCTTTACTAATATATGCATTTTGAATTTATATTTTTCGTACTACCTGTACTCTTTCTTGTATTGTGAGAAAACTTCAATAAAGAACAACAAAAAAAAAAAACAGCTCATGAGCACCTGTCTATGACAACCAAATTTAACAGCTGTTGCTCACACAACATAATACAATATGGATGAATTTAGCTTTTGAAGTGGTCCTAAAGTTACCATGGTTTTTATCTTAATGCATCCCTTTTAGCACTTGCTAAGTCCCCCCTCCCTCCTCAAACACTTACTACATACATGAGTCCTGTATCAATCCAGTGCTGTGTCTGGCTGCTCTCCATTGCCATTGGCTCCCACTGCTGCCAGTCAACTCCTGTGAAATGGGAACTGAGGGCAGGGATAAACCATGCTGTGTGTGTCAATGGACACACAACCTGGCTCAGGAGAGCACCCACACTTGTGCCTCCATAGCACACAACTTGCTATGGGGTACACACAGAACAGAAAGAGCAGAAAGTGTCATTAAGGGAGTCCAGAAGAGAAGGCAAGGGGCTGCTCTATGCAATAACATTGCACAGATTAGGTAAGTATAACATATTTTTCTTTCTCGTACATCACGGGACACAGAGCGGCATAGTCATTACTATGTGGGTTATATAGTTTACCTTCAGGTGCTGGCACTGGCAACTTCCAAACCGGAAGTACCCTCCCCTATATAAGCCCCTCCCATCCGGGAGTACCTCAGTTTTTTGCCAGTGTCTAAGGTGTTGGCCAAGAAGTAACATGTGTTTTTCACTGAGCTTGCGTACAGGTTCTTTTGGGCCTCAGTAAGCTATTCCGGATCCGACCAAAAAAGCTTCATAGCTAAACGGTCGGTACCCGGGCCTTGCAGAGAAGAGCAAGGTTTTGCCTGTAATACTTCTCTTAGGAGGGCTGGACCCTGGGATCCAGAGCTCTGGTCATACGCACGACCAAGATGTTTTCTGTGCAGGGTGCTATACAGGTCCAGGGGAGTGGAATCCTTGGGAACCCGGTCCCTGAAGGTTTAATTACAATGCCTGCCGTGAGAGGTGAAGTTTGGGCTTCTGTGGTCCAAACAGAGTCCTGCGGCGAGGAAAAGGTAAGTGGGGGCCTCTCAGGAACTTGGTTCTATTGAGGGGACCCCCAAGCCTAATATGTCTTTCTGCCTGTTACCTAACGGTATTCCCGCTAAATATCTGTGCATGCCTATAACTGCTAAAAAATGTAATAATTTTAAAAGTGGTCAAGAAAAAAAAAAAAAAAAAAAGGTTAAACCGCGGTACCTGTGTTAAGCCACTAGAGGCCGCTGTGGAACATTGTTTTCTTGTCATGTGGATTTTTTCTTCCAAGTCAAAATCCAGGCAGATGGTGAGTTCTCTGGATGGGAAACTGTCTCCGCTGCCATGTTGCAATGCTCGTCCATCCCCCGGCCCTGTGGCAAACAGGGCCCTGGCTTCTGTCCTAGTTCCTTTCAAAGAGAGCGCCGAAGGCGCACTTGCCCGCGCGCGTGAGCGTGCACGCGCCTCTATTTATAGAGGTGGGCTGCAAAAAGGGGCGGAGCTTGGTGGATGACGCTCTGTGCGCGCCGCAGCGCTTCTGCGCATGTGCAGGCGTCCCAGCATGATAAAAAAGCACATTAGCTATTGTCAGCTGGTTATGGACAGAAACAGAGCTGGCAACATTTAAAGAAAGGCATACAGCAGGCGGTTGATGCAGGCATCCCCATAGAAAGGCACATTAGTAGACACCAACTGTTTATATAGCAGCAATTGTGCTAGACTATTGTCAGTAAGTGGTGTATTGCGGCTGGAATACCTCAGCTTTGGGCTTAGGAATATGCCGTCTAAAGGCTCCGGGACTAAGAATTCCAGGAAGCATAGGGGGTCTCCATCGGGCTCTGAGGATCTTGGGCATGCTTCGGCTGCACCAACCTCCCCTGAAAAATCAGAGGTTAGTGACCGTAGAGCACCCTCAGGAGTACCTGGTACTGTGGCTGTCCTCAGTTCACCTGCTCCTGTGTATGTAACAGAGGAGGTTTTTGCCTCAACTCTGGGAGGACTGGAAGAGAGATTGACTAAATTGATCGCTGCTTCCCTGTCACAGGAAAAGCGTGCCCGATCTCCGTCTCCTCCCTCAGAGTGCCTGTTAGCGGAGCAACAGTCCCTTGCAGGGATCGACCTACCTGAAGGGGATCAGGATGAGGTTGATTCTGTTGTAGAGGAATCAACAGTGGAAGAGCCATTTTCAGCGTCGCATGCTGAAAGATTATGGGTTCAGTCCCTGACTGATTTGGTCCGATCAGCATTTCAAATGCCCCTTGCGGAGCCATCAACCACTCCTGTCTCCTCGTTGGGGTCGCTAAAAGCTCCCCAGACTGTTTGTTCCTTTCCAATCCATCCTTTACTGGAAGGACTCATTTACCAGGATTGGGAACATCCTGATAAAATATTTACTCCCCCCAAGAGATTTCCGGTGGTCTATCCCATGGAGGATAAGTTCATCAAAAAATGGAGGGTCCCTACAGTGGACATAGCCATCTCTTGTGTGAATAAATCACTGACATGTCCAGTAGATAATGTCCAAATGTTCAAGGACCCAATAGATAAAAAATTGGAGTCCTTATTAAAATCTGCTTTTTCTACAGCAGGCTTGGTGACACAGCCAGCAGTGGCAGCTATTGGGGTCTGCCAAGCAGTGAAGGATCAGTTGAAACAGGTCTTAAGGGACTTGCCAGATCAGCAGGCTCTTGCCCTAGCTGATCTACCTAGAGCCTTATGCTTTGCGGTTGACGCCATCAAGGATTCAATCCATCAGGCCTCCCGCCTTACGCTGTCTGTAGTACATATGCATAGGCTTCTATGGCTCAAGAACTGGTCTGCTGAAGCTCCCTGTAAAAAATTGCTGGTTAGCTTCCCATTCCATGGGGAACGCTTATTCGGGGAAGACCTGGACAAATATATCCAGAAGATTTCCAGCGGTAAAAGTACACTCTTGCCGGTTAAAAACAGAGTTAGAGGTCCCTCTTTTAAGAGGCCTGCCTCTCCAGTCCCTGGGGCATCGGCTGTGAAGCAGTTCCGACGGCCTCCTCGGTCAAATCCCGGGAGTAAAAATCAGGGACAATCGCAGGGTAACAAAAAACCCTGGGTCAGGAGAGGTGCAAAACCTCCCCCCAAGTCAAATTCATGAAGGGTTGCCCCCACTCAATCAGGTGGGGGGAAGACTCCAGTTGTTCGCAGAGACCTGGCGGGACACGATCAGAGACAGATGGGTGCTCTCTGCAGTAAGTCTGGGATACATATTGTAGTTAAAAGATTCTCCTCCTTCCCATTTTATGAGGTCAAACATGCCAAGGGATCCCCGGAAGAGAGGATCCCTCCTGTTGGCACTAGAACAACTATTGCTCCAAGGAGTAATTATGGAGGTTCCGCTGGAAGAATGGGGGTTCGGGTTTTACTCAAACCTCTTTACAGTCCCGAAGCCAAACGGGGACATGAGGCCCATATTAAATCTAAAAGGGCTAAACAAATTCCTACATATCAGGACTTTTCGGATGGAGTCGATCCGATCGGTGGCCACTGCCCTACAAGGGGAGGAATGGTTAGCCTCGATCGACATCAAAGATGCTTATTTGCACATTCCCATCTTTCCAGTCCACCAAAAATTTCTACGCTTTGCAGTAGAAGGGCACCATTTTCATTTCAGAGCCTTACCCTTCGGTCTGGCCACAGCACCACGAGTGTTTACAAAAATTCTGGCCCCATTATTGGCCAATCTAAGAACACAAGGTGTAACGATAATGGCATATCTAGACGACTTGTTGCTGATAGACCACTCAGTAGAAAAACTAGAAGTGGTCGTTCACAAGACAATCAAGTATCTGGAATCTCACGGTTGGATTATCAACCGAGACAAGTCAGCCCTAAAACCAGTCAAAAGTCTGGAATACTTGGGGCTAAGGCTGGATTCAGGCCAGAGAAAAATATTCTTGCCTCAAGAAAAGGTGTCGTCTTTGAGAGATTTGATCCACCTAGTGGGTACAAAAAGACAGCCGTCCATACGCCTGTGCATGAGGCTGCTGGGAAAAATGGTGGCATCATTCGAAGCAGTACCCTACGGTCAATTCCATTCAAGGAATTTGCAAAGGGCCATACTTTCGGCCTGGAACAAAAAAGTTCAGGCCCTAGACTTACCAATGTCCTTGTCCCCTTCCATTCGCAAGAGCCTCTGTTGGTGGTTGGTTCTCCAGAATCTGGAAAAAGGGAAATCCTTCAGTCCAATTTCTTGGAAGGTGGTCACTACAGATGCCAGCCTTATAGGCTGGGGAGCAGTACTGAAGCAATGGTCTCTCCAGGGCAGAGGGTCGGATGCAGAAAAGGCCCTGCCCATCAATCTCTTAGAGATATGAGCAGCCCGGTATGCCCTAGTAGCATGGACATCCAAACTCCAAGGGTCCCCTGTCAGAATTCAATCAGACAATGCCACAGCAGTGGCATATATCAATCATCAGGGTGGCACCAGGAGTCGTGCAGCCCAGAGGGAAGTAAATTACATCCTGAAATGGGCAGAAAGATATGTCCCAGCCATATCCGCGGTATTCATTCCAGGAGTGGAGAATTGGAAGGCGGACTTTCTAAGTCGCCAGCAATTATGCCCAGGGGAATGGTCCCTTCACCCCGAGGTTTTCCGGACAATATGTCAGCGGTGGGGAACACCGGATGTAGATCTGCTAGCATCCAGATTCAACACAAAGGTGGACAGGTTTGTCTCTCGGACAAGGGATCCCCTAGCCTGCGGCTCGGATGCCCTAGTGTTCCCTTGGGATCAGTTCAAGCTGATATATGCATTCCCACCGCCACAATTGTTACCTCGATTACTCCGCAGAATCAGGGTAGAAAAGAAACCAGTGATTCTGGTGGCTCCAGCGTGGCCCAGAAGAGCATGGTACGCGGAGATTGTAAAAATGTCTGTGGGGAGTCCTTGGACCCTCCCACATCGTTCGGACCTGCTTTCGCAAGGACCGATATACCACCCTTCCTTACCAGCCCTAGGTTTAACGGCCTGGCTATTGAAGCCCACATTCTAAAAAAGAGAGGGCTCTCTAATCCTGTGGTATCTACCATGATCAATGCCAGGAAGCCGGTATCCAGGCAGATCTACTATAGAATCTGGAAGGCGTACATTGCGTGGTGTGAGGCCAAGAAATGGCATCCACGTAAGTACGTAATAGGTAGGATTCTGGACTTCCTACAGTGGGCTGTAGATAGGAAGCTTGCCTTGAGTACTATCAAGGGTCAGATTTCGGCCTTGTCAATATTTTTTCAAAGGCCCTTGGCTTCGCATTCACTAGTCAAAGCTTTTATACAAGGAGTGATGCGTATTAGCCCTCCGGTTAATATTCCCATATGTCCATGGGACTTAAACCTGGTTCTGTCGGTTCTACAGAAACAACCATTTGAACCATTACAGCATATTTCCTTGGTTCTTCTCACCAGGAAATTGATTTTTCTAGTAGCCATTTGTTCGGCTAAAAGAGTATCGGAATTAGCCGCTATGTCCTGTAAAGAGCCATATCTGGTTATCCATAAAGGACAGAGTAGTGTTACGTCCTCATCCAGCCTTTCTTCCTAAGGTGGTATCGAGGTTTCATTTGAACCAAGATGTGGTTCTTCCTTCTTTTTTCCCCAAACCAAGCTCGGTAGAGGAAAAGTTATTACATTCTTTGGATGTAGTAAGAGCAGTTAAAGCTTATCTGAAATCCACTGCTCAGATTCGCAGAACGGATACTTTGTTTATTCTGCCGGAAGGCCCCAGAAAGGGTCAGGCAGCGTCAAAATCTACTTTAGCCAAGTGGATTTGACAGGTCATTATGCAAGCCTATGGCTTGAGAAGGAGACCGCCTCCGTTAAAAGTTAGGGCGCACTCCACGAGAGCAGTTGGAACTTCATGGGCAGTGCATCACCAGGCCTCCCTGGCTCAAATCTGTAAGGCCGCAACATGGTCTTCAGTACACACGTTTACTAGGTTCTACCAGGTGGACGTTAGAAGTCAGGAGGATGTCGCCTTTGGGCGCAGTGTGTTGCAGGCCGCAAAAGATCCTCATGTCTGATAGCGCTCAGCTTATGTATGGTGTATCCCCCCCCTCATTGGGCATTGCTTTGGGACGTCCCACATAGTAATGACTATGCCGCTCTGTGTCCCGTGATGTACGAGAAAGAAAATAGGATTTTTATAACAGCTTACCTGTAAAATCCTTTTCTTGGAGTACATCACGGGACACAGAGCTCCCACCCCTCTTTTGGGGACACTTATTGCTTTGCTACAAAACTGAGGTACTCCCGGATGGGAGGGGCTTATATAGGGGAGGGTACTTCCGGTTTGGAAGTTGCCAGTGCCAGCACCTGAAGGTAAACTATATAACCCACATAGTAATGACTATGCCGCTCTGTGTCCCGTGATGTACTCCAAGAAAAGGATTTTACAGGTAAGCTGTTATAAAAATCCTATTATTATTTTAATTGGCACTTTAAAGCTAAATGACACTAGAGACTGCCTGCAATTAATATGTATTTGCCCCTTCACTCTTTATGGTACCCAAAAAATATTCAACATTCAATCTTCAGCTCTGGTTTGATATGTCAGATCAAACCACAGTGCTCAGCATGGAACCAAGCATTCAACACACCCATACATATACTGGATGCTAAAAATACTTCAACCTTTGTAGCCAGGGAAGATCAGTGACATACCGTAGTTGTCAGAACAGGTAGCTATTAGAGTTGAGCGGACACCTGGATGTTCGGGTTCGACGGGTTCGGCCGAACTTCGGAAAAAAGTTCGGGTTCGGGACCGAACTTTAACCCGAACCCGAACCCCATTGAAGTCAATGGGGACCCGGACTTCTAAGGACTAAAAAGGCTCTAAAAAAGTAATGGAAAGGGCTAGAGGGCTGCAAATGGCAGCAAAATGTTGTTAAGAGCATGGCAAGTGCTCTGCAAACAAATGTGGATAGGGAAATAACTTAAAATAACATAAAAAAAATAAAAAAATAAAAAAATATGCTGGAGGCCCCCTTTTCAGCAGAAAAGGTACGGGAAGTCATTAAGAACCTCAGAAACTCAATGGCACGATGCCACACATATGGTGGGAATGCCCCAGAATACGCCCTTTCTGGAATAAATTATTCAATTTAATGGATAAGCTAGTGGGAAAATAAAATACTTTGAAATAAAAATGTAGCGGGGTGCTAAATTTAAGGGAAGTGTTTGAGTGGTAAATAGGCTCAAACACCCTAATTCTGTAGGATTCATGGACCATTTTGTCCTTGGGGGACAGTATTGGTGTGCAGTTCCCTGCGGCCTACAGGTGGCGCTGCCATGGTAGGCTAGGGTTGAACCGCCGATACAGTGCTGTGCCTTTTGTGTCCCCTCTTGGCAGTAGTACAGCGGGGCGGGGAACCTGCTGTGCATGCCGGGAGAGCATATAAAAGGGGCAGACCTTTGGCCTGGGGGCTGATGTCCAGTGGGGTCCACGCCCAGGTGCCTACGGCCTGGGTGCATGTGTTCCTGTTCCATCTCGGGTACCTTTAGCCCGGGGTGAGGTACTATCCTGGAGTTCCTGCTGCCCTGGGTATGGAGGCCTAGGTGCGGGAGTAAAGTCTGGAGTCCAGAGCCTTCGTCTGGAGTCCGCTAAGGGTCGAGGAGTCTTAGGGTGCCGCCTCGTGTAGGGGACCATGTTCCAGGGAAGGGAGGATCATTCTGATGGACCGATGCAGGAGTCACAGTGAAGGAAGGGTCTGTTGACTCCCTGGAGAGATGTCTTCCCCTTGATATGGGCTAGGTTCGTAGAAGGGGAAGCTCAAGGTCATCTTGACTGTATCAGAGGCCTTATTCACCCTGCCCGTGGCAGGGGCCTTATACACCCGGTCTGTGGCAGAGACCAACCTCAAGGTCTGTGGCAGAGACCGTGCACCTAAAACTGTTTGAGAAACCTAAGCAGTGAAGTGAATGTGCTACGTTTGTGCCTGGACCTCCTCCACACCTTAAGCTGTCCTGTTTCTTTGCTCTAACCTTTTCTATCCGAGTAGAGTTTATTTTGCCATGAGAGAATAAGAGTTGTAATTTCAGCTGGTGTGGACATTGACTTTACTGGGAATTAAAGGACTTGCCTCTACCTACAGTTGAGGTGAGAATCATCCTCTGGAGGAGTTTTGACTCTGGCTGTGGACACGGCCCGTCAAGTACACCGCTCAACCTCTTTATATAGGAGGGTACGGGCTGGTAGTGCGGTGTGCCTTTCTCCCTCCTGCAAGGAGCCAACAACATAAAGGCAGGTAAGGGGGAAAGGATCTGTGCGCTACAAAAAAATAAAATAAAAATTATAATCTTGACCTAGGAGGACGAGGTCCATATGGAGTAGGAGGTTGAGGTGGCGGTGGATGTGGCTGTGTAGGTGGAAGCGGCGGTGGAGGAGGACGAGGTAGCCAACACTGGTTCAAAAATACAACAATGGCTGGGTAAGGCCGGTGATGTGTCGAATTCTGTCCCCCGTCAAATAGTGTCCACCCTGTACTGCGCTTGCTCAGTATGTAGGACAAGGGGATTTCGAAAATCTCCCAAGACGAACGGCGCCTGCGTGGTGAGTTCAGGTGAAGGCCACACCATCCGTGGTTCAAGCCGAGCCAAGTGAGGCCGTGCCTGAAGCGTGGCGATCGAACCAAGCCCGTGAGGGGCCCTGTTACTATGTGCTACCGTATGTCCACTTGGATGGTGGGGCTTGAACCTGCACTCACAGCGCAGGCGCCGTTCATCTTCGGAGATTTCGTGAATCTCCTTGTCCTCTGTACTGCGCAAGCGCTGCGCCTTCGCAGTATGGGCCGGACACAATCCGATGGCCGGACAGTTTTTGTCACAACACCGGTAAACATGTCTATTCTGCAGAAGGTACGGACAAGTCCTGTGGGATCCATGCCTGGTTCATTTTAATGAACGTGAGCTTGTCCACATTGGCTCTGGACAGGCGGCTGCGCTTGTCTGTGATAACGCCCCCTGCCGTGCTAAATACACGTTCAGATAATACACTGGCTGCAGGTCAGGCCAGCACCTCCAAGGCATAAAGGGCAAGCTCAGGCCATGTGCCCAATTTGGAGACCCAGAAGTTAAAGGGGACCACAACACACCCACAGTACGTAACCGCTGAATCGCACAGCTACAGAACTGCAGAAAATGCTATTAAAAAAAATGTTTTTTTTAGTATAGCACAGTAGAAGAAAACTATATAGAAATTGTTTATTTCACACACCTCCACATATGTATAACACACTGCAAAATATTTTTTGTGGCCCTAAATGGCGTTTTTTGGAAGACCACAACACACCCACAGTACGTAACCGCTGAATCGCACAGCTACAGAACTGCAGAAAATGCTATTAAAAAAAAAATGTTGTTTTTTTAGTATAGCACAGTAGAAGACAAATTTATAGAAATGGTTTATTTCACACGCCTCCACATATGTATAACACACTGGAAAATATTTTTTGTGGCCCTAAATGGGTCTTTTTGCAAGCGTACATTAAAGCGCAAATTTTTTTAATTTTTTTTTGCCCTAAACGGGTCTTTTTTTGCGCACATTTTTTTATTTTTTTTGCCCTTAATGGGTCTTTTGGAAAAGAGCACAATAAAGTGCCTTTTTTTTTTTTTGCCCTAAATGGATCTTTTTCCAAGAGCAGAATACACCCACAGTATGGAAACCGTGTATCTCTCAACGTAATATATGCAGTGCTGGTGCACTGAGCTTGCAGACAAAAGGTAGATTTTCTCTGACACTGGGCTCATGGCAGTGTAAAAAGACTGCACTGCAACACAAACAGGTAAACCTATGCAGATCGCTGAGTTATATCTCTGAATCTGGACTCCTATTCCTATATAATATATCTCTCTCCCTGAAAGCACCAACAGGAACCTGGCCCTACACTACACTGTCTCTCTATCTTTTCCCTCAGATTCCAGAATCAGGACTAACTCATGTATTTTTCTATCTCTCCCTAAAAGCAGCAGCAGCAGACAAGATCCTCTCCCTATCTATTCTGAAGCAGAGTGACGTGTGTGCTGTGTGCCTCTAGCTTATATAGAAGCTGGGTCACATGTTGCACTGACCAATCACAGCCATGCCATTAGTAGGCATGGCTATGATGGCTTCTAAGGGCACACCAGCTAATCAAAAGGTGATTGGCTGGCCCCTGAAGCATTTCTAACTGCGCCATTAGATTGCCGAACCCGAACCCGGACTTTTGCGCAAAGTCCGGGTTCGGGTTCGGGTTTGGGAAAAAGCTAAAGTTCGGTACGGACCCGAACTTTACAGTTCGGGTTCGCTCAACCCTAGTAGCTATGCATTCTTTTCTATACACGGAGACCTTGGTTTCATTTTTTTTTTTTTATTGACAGAATCATTTTCAGCTATTTTTTTTTTTTAGTTCAATTGGTCATATAATACGACCATTATTTATTTAAATGCTTAGAAAAAAACTTTCTGTTAAAAAAATATTTATGATATTGTCAAAAATAATGGTGATATAGGGGGGAAAGATGCTGTTTTGCTACTATATCAGAATGAAATAAATATTTTGCTCCATGCAGGAACAAAAACCATATTTATTTTTAAGTAAATCCTTCCTAAAAGTGACTCTTTCAAAAAGGAAGAATGAAAGCTGCCTTTGCTGGTCTGAAAATGCTAGTTGCCTGGCTGCCTGACTTAAGTACTTTGGATTCACAGGCCCAGAGCATGAATGTTTTAAAGCAGTGTCAGAAATATGTTAAACCTCCTTATTTCTATTTCTCTTCATATTACTATACTACAACTATACTATATTTCTAAACTGATCTTGGGACATGAATTGCTTAGGAACTACAGGTGTCACCTGTCTGTCTGTATTGTAAATCAAATGTGTGTAAATCACAAGATTGACTGTACTGAGTTACAAATAATTTTCCTTTTAAAAATAGTAAATATGTATTTATTTATACTGAATTTAGCTGTTTGCCTGGAGTTTGTTTAACTACTAATATTATCACCAAATAATTAATAACTGTTTAAATAATTAATAATGGTTAATATGTGTAGCGTACCCCCAAAACTGGAGCCGCTATGCCTAAATGTAGGGGTTGGCCTGAGCAAATAGTTAGGCTCAGGCTGTTGAAATTCTTTTAATATGCCTCTGCTCTGTTGTGATGTTGTCTGGCAGTACAGTTCCCTGTGACCTGTAGGTGGCGCTGTCACCCAGGTCTTGGGTCAAACCACAGGTGGCATTACGGTGCTATTGGGTGTCCTCTCTCGGCAGCCGTGTAGTGGGCGTGGTCTACTCACTGTGCATGCTGGGAGAGGGTACATAAGGGGCAGACGCCATTATTCGGGGAGCAGTTTGCACCCTTTGGTCCTTCAGGCCAGGGGTGTGTGTGTGTGTTAAGTCCCGGGCACCTTTAGCCCGAGGCTGCATCGTTCCAGGTAGGCCCAGCACATTTAGCTGAGGCCTACACCAGAAGAAAAAAATAGCAGAGTCCCAGGGTACCAGTGGGAGGTGACCTGCTCTTAAAGAGAGGAAACCAGGGGAGGACCTATCCTGAGATCGGTGAAGGAAGTCGCTGTCTCGGGAGAGGCCTGGTTACCTGACAGCGGGAAGGATTCCATTATCCGCCAAAAGCCTTGTAACGTGCCCCATTGGCACCTAAGGTCATAAGTGTTACAAGTGCTGAGAAGTTTGGGACTTGGAGGCAGAGGTGGGGGACTTGAGTCACATGACTTGACTTAAGTCAGACTTAAGTCACCTGTTTGAGGACTTGCGACTTGCTTGACAGAATTCAATAAATGACTCGACTTGACTTTGACTTGTCACTAATGACTTGCGACTTGACTTTGACTTGGGCTATATGACTTGCAATGACTTGGCACCACTAACACTAACCGCAAGCCGCCGTCTGCCTACCTGATCAGCCTGTCATGCAGACAGATGGCGGCCATTGCAGTGTTCAAAAGCCGCGCCTCCTCGTCTGTGATAGGCGGAACACTCAATTTCACAGCAGGCAGTGTTCAGCCTATCACGGACATCCTCTTATCCTCGTCTGTGTTATGAGGATGAGCGGATGTCCGTGATAGGCGGAACACTGAATGCTGGGAAATTGAGTGTTCCGCCTATCACAGACGAGGAGGAGGCGCGGCTTTTGAATACTGGAATGGCCGCCGGGATGCCGCCGATCAGGTACACGGCTGACAGGCACAGTAAAGCATGGGCACAGTGAGGCATTGGGCACAGTGAGACATGGGCACAGTGAGGCATTGGGCACAGTGAGACATGGGCACAGTGAGGCATTGGGCACAGTGAGGCATTGGGCACAGTGAGACATGGGCACAGTGAGGCATTGGGCACAGTGAAGCACAGGCACAGTGAGACACGGGCACAGTGAGGCACGGGCACAGTGAGACAGGGGCACAGTGAAGCATGGGCACAGTGAAGCATGGGCACATTGAAGCATGGGCACAGTGAGGCATGGGCACAGTGAAACATGGGCACAGTGAAGCATGGGCACAGTGAAGCAGGGGCACAGTGAGGCACGGGCACAGTGAGACACGGGCACAGTGAAGCATGGGCACAGTGAAGCATGGGTACAGTGAAGCATGGACACAGTGAGGCATGGGCACAGTGAAACATGGGCACAGTGAAGCATGGGCACAGTGAAGCATGGGCACAGTGAAGCACGGGCACAGTGAGGCATGGGCACAGAGAGGCATGGGCACATAACCAATATTATTTATTGTTATCCCTCCTATTATTTTTATACAGTATGGGGTAGATCAGTATTTTGGGCACAGTGAGACATGGGCACAGTGAGACACTGGGCACAGTGAGACACGGGCACAGTGAGGCATTGGGCACAGTGAGGCATTGGGCACAGTGAAGCACAGGCACAGTGAGACACGGGCACAGTGAAGCATGGGCACAGTGAGGCATGGGCACAGTGAGGCATGGGCACAGTGAAGCATGGACACAGTGAAGCATGGGCACAGTGAAGCATGGGCACAGTGAGGCACGGGCACAGTGAAGCACAGGCACAGTGAGGCATGGGCACAGAGAGGCATGAGCACATAACCAATATTATTTATTGTTATCCCTCCTATTATTTTATACAGTATGGGGTAGATCAGTATTTTGGGCACAGTGAGATATGGGCACAGTGAGACACTGGGCACAGTGAGACACGGGCACAGTGAGGCATTGGGCACAGTGAAGCACAGGCACAGTGAGACACGGGCACAGTGAGACAGGGGCACAGTGAAGCATGAACACAGTGAAGCATGGGCACAGTGAGGCATGGGCATAGTGAAGCATGGACACAGTGAAGCATGGGCACAGTGAAGCATGGGCACAGTAAAGCATGGGCACAGTGAGGCACGGGCACAGTGAAGCACGGGCACAGTGAAGCACGGGCACAGTGAAGCATGGGCACAGTGAAGCACGGGCACAGTGAGGCACGGGAACAGTGAGGCACGGGCACAGTGAAGCACGGGCACAGTGAGGCATGGGCACAGTGAGGCATGGGCACATAACCAATATTATTTATTGTTATCCCTCCTATTATTTTTATACAGTATGGGGTAGATCAGTATTTTGACTTGATTTGTGACTTGACCAAAATAAATGACTTGACTTGACTTGCTTGACTTCTAGCAGGGACTCGACTTGACTTGCTTGCTTTTCGTCACAGTAACTTGGGACTTGCTTGAGACTTGAAGGTTAAGACTTGAGACTTGCTTGTGACTTGCACATGTGTGACTTACTCCCATGTCTGCTTGGAGGCTAACGTCCTGATCGTATCCTTAGGAAAAGAACTTAAAAGTAAATGTTCGAGCTCCACACCGGCTGCTAGGACCGTGAGAGGGGACTATCCGGGTGAGCAAAACCCACTCAGGCTTGAGTGGCGATGAGGGTAATTAAGTGCCATGTGCCTGAACCTGCCTCCCTGTTGAACTCTTTCTATCTCCAATCTTTCCTGTCAAGTTGTGAGCAAGCAAAGTAAACTCTTTTATTGGGTTTAATACTTTTTGAACAATGGCCTTCTTAAAAGAGGGAGAGAATAGACTTTTCCCTACACTCTAGGGACGAGAACCAATGGAAAGAGGTAACTCGCTGCAGGACCCAAAACTATTAACACCGCTCACCCTCTACAAGATGGAAGATACTGGGCATGTGGCATGGTGTGTCCCACTCTGCAGGTGGAGGTAAGCAGGAGAGAGGGATTTGTGTGCTACATATGTAATAATAATTAATATCTATTCAGTATTAACATGCATTACTATTTTATTTGCATCCCATGCCATATGAAGTCCTAATTGGAAAATCTTGTGGAGTTTATTTATTTATTTGCTATCAAGTTCATATATTTATTGGATAGAGTTGGAATTAAATTTCATTGTCCTTATTAAATTTGGGTCTAGACATTTATTACCTATGAAGGACTAAAAGAAAATAATGATTTTGACTGTGAAGAGCCTGAAAAAATTGGAAATAATACAGTACATCAAATGTCAGTGAATTAAAGCACCAGAATATTTATTTTGATGGCGAAAATACATTCGTAAGTACATCAATACAAATATTCCCAATAAAAGATTAATTTATGTCAGGAACAGATATTTAAAGCTCAATAAATCTGCCTATATTTACTTTCTACAAACCAAACCTATCACATTTGTCACTATTTTAAATATGTCATAGGGGCTATGAGATGTTGAACCCTAGATATATATAACAAGTCTTCCAGGCATATATATATAAGATGGTGGCTTGGCCTATTCCCTTGTGCCAGGCTATAAAAGCAACTGTCGTAAATCCTACTTGATGCCAAGCATAAGAACATGGATTTTTTAGTGTACTCCTCTTTGTAAGGCACAAAACAAATATCACCAGTACAAAACCCTCAGTCGGTCTGATTGGGATGTAAATAAAGCTGTGTGTAAGTGACAAAGAGCTGTCTTAAAATGGTAAAGCATTTATTTCATGTTTGTCTAACCCTGAGTCGGGGATTGAACAATATTTACATTGCCATCGATTACACCGGCGAAACACACAAATGTTTTTATTTTTATTTAACTATTCATCTGAAATCTGAGATTCTTGGAGGAGTACAATTTGAAAAAAATAAATAAAAATTATTGCTTATCAGTAACAAAAGGCAATAACCTAAAAAAATTATAATAATATGTAAGTGCTGGAAAATAAGACAATGACTGAACTATTACAAACTGAATTTACTCCTGCAAACTAAAGCAGACCATCAACTTCTTTAACAATTTTATAATTTTTTTATATAATTTTTTTTTTATATATCATTTTTTTTATATATTTTTTTTAAATAATTTTTTATCTAATTATATATATAACCTCTTTAACAACTTTCCATAATTTCCCACCTCCCCCCTCTTGTTACACAATTGGACTTTTTTTTTTGCACAATTGGACATTCAATATTTTATTTTCCACTAAATACCTTTTTTATGGGACCCGGCCCATCAATTCCAGCTTTCTCACCTAAGTGAGAATGACATGCTCCATCCTGCCCAAAGCTTCCTGGGATAATCACATCACACATCCCAGGATATTGGAGATGATTTCCAGCACCCAATCTTTGGATGCAAGACAGCCAGCCCCCTGGTGACTTAAGAACTATAGACAGTGGCGAGCCAGAAGGCAGCAGGGGGGCATAAGGTTACACCTGAAAATGCTGGATTCCCTGAGCTTGTGAGTATATTTTTTAAGGGCAATCCAATAGTGAAGAGGGGATGAAAAAAAATGCCATGCCTGTAAAAGAGGAGTGTAAACATTTAAAGAGGAAGTAAACCCTATAAAAAAAACTGAAAAAAAAAACTTGCAAGACAAAGGCATAATGAGCTAGTATGCATAGCATTACTTACCTCAGATCGAAGCCCCCGCAGCGGTCCACGTCTCCCCCTCTGGCCTCCGACATTTCTCCTGGTGCTTACTTCCGGGTATTGCTGCGCCGGCGCTGTGATCGGCCGGAGACGCGATGACGTCACTCCCGCGCATGCGCGTGGGAGCCGCTGGTAACGGCACACGGACTGAAGCAACGGCACATACAGTAGGTGCCATTGCTTCAGTTTTCCCCAGTGCACATATGCTGATGACGGCACATGCAGGGGACAGGGGATATATCCTAAACCGTGCAGGTTTAGGAGATATCCTGGGTAGCTACAGGTAAGCCTTAATATAGGCTTACCTGTAGCATAAAGTGGTTATAAAGGGTTTACAACCACTTTAATTCTTTGGGGTTGAGTTACTAAAGGCAAATCGATGGTGCGCTTTTCAAGTGCAGTTGCACTCTGCAAGTGCAGTTGCTGCAGAACTTAATTAATGAGCAGAAGCTCTGCTAATTTCCACCATCCAATCATGTGCAAGCAAAAATGCACCTTTTTTATTTTCCTTGCACGTGATTGGGGCTTGAAAAAGCTCAGTACAGCTTATTTTTTTACTGAGCTAAAATACAGTCCATTTATTGTAATGTGCCTATGCACACAGGCGTGTAAGCAAGCGCCATGTATTCTTCAGTAAAAAAAATGGAAAAATCAGCATTTTTGGTCAGTAAATTACCCCTCATGCGCGCGAAATGCGCACATTTAACTATTAACATATTGAGAATGCTCTCGGTTTTGTCAGTTTCCCAGCAGACTTCAGAAGGTGATCCCTCTGCAAGGGAGAGACATTAATGGGCAGCGGGAAAGTAAACTCTCCTTTTACAGGCACCAATTTTTGGCCATTTTTTTTTCGCATCAGGGTTACTTTAAAGCTTTTTTCCAGTGGGAATGCAGCGGGGGAACACAGTTCCGGCACCTCCAGCACTGAATGTATGTAATGACAAGGGGTGCTGTGGTGTGCTAAAGGATCTATTGGTGCTGGCTGCTGGGGGATCTATTGTCACTGGAGGGGATCTATTTTTACCAGGGGGGTCTATTGTTGTTGGTGGGGGATCTATTGTTGCTGGAGGTGGGTCTTCTGTTGCTGGGGGTGTCAGTTATTGCTGGGAGAGATCTACTGTTGAGGGGAGGGGTCTATTGTTGCTAGCTGCTGGAAAGTCTATTGATTCTGGCTGGAGGGGGATCCATTTTTGCTGCCGGTGGTCTATTGTTGCTGGGGGAAGGGGGGGCATTTTGTTGCAGGCGTTTCTTTGTTGCTAGAGGAATCTATTGTTGCTGGGGTGGTCTCTTGTTGCTGGCTGCAACAAGAGACTGCTTTTCTTGTTCTCATTAACAAATTCCATACAAATTGTTTAGTACCACAAATGTTACTTGGTTCTATATTCTCTAAAGGGGGCAGATACTAGGAGGTGGGTCGGGGGGTGGATCCAAGGAACGATTCTCTGAGGTTGGTAGGGCACGGGAACAAGGGGAGACGCAGAAACGGGGAGTTCCTGTTCCTGCACCTATTCTCTGAGAAAAAAAGCCCTGCTTTAAAGTATCTTTCATGAGAAAAAGAAGGGTGTGTTATTCCTGATCTACCTTTGAAAAAACTAGTTGACTATGCTTACTCATTACATTCAATTATTTAGGACTTAAATAATTGAATGTAATGAGTAAGCATAGTCAACTAAAATGGTAGTAAACTCTGTTACACCACTTGTACCTACAGGTAAGCCTTTAATAAGGCTTATCTGTAGGTACTGTGAATATGTCCTAAACTTGCACGGTTTAGGAGATATTCAAACTGCATGCAGCCAATGAAATTACTGGCGCATGTGCTCTGAAGGTCCAGCTTACAGTGCCAGACCTTAGAGCCTGTGCCGTAAATGGCAGCTCCTGCACATATGCGAGTGAGTGATGTCATCGCGCCCCTGGCAACTCATGTAGCTGGAGGCCGTGAACCTGGAAGAAAGACGGGGGGAAGATGTCAGCCTTCCCAGCGGTGACATTGTGGTGCTGGAGGGCTTCATTCTAAGGTAAGTCTCTCATAATTCTCATAAATCATTCTAAGGTAAGTCTCTCAAAACAGTTAAAAAGGGAGGACAGACCATATTGGCCCCATAAAGAATGAGGAAGGACATCTGCTTACAAAGGATGGGGAAATGGCGAAGGTATTGCATTTATTCTTCTCCTTAGTCTTCACGAGGGAATCGGGGGCTTCAGTAGCCAAAGCTGCAGTGTTTATCCTTATGACACATCACAGGAAGCACCCTCATGGCTAACAGAGGACAGAATTAGAAATAGACTTAACCTTCCTAGCGGTATTCCCGAGTCTGGCTCGGGGTGAAGTTTCAGCACCAAAAGCGGTAACCCCGAGCCAGACTCGGGCTGCACCGCAGTGATCCAGGCAGGAGTTACTTACCTTGTCCCTGGATCCTGCGATGCTTCCCTGCTGTGTGATCGAGCTGTGTCCTCACTCGATTCACACAGTGACGAGTGCCGCCGAGCTCCGTTCCCTGCGACGTTACGACGCACGGGGACTAGGGATGAGCTTCGTGTTCGAGTCGAACATACATTCGACTCGAACATCGGCTGTTCGATCCTTCGACGAAGATCGAACGATTTGGGCCGTTCGCGCCAAATTCGAGTGACGCGAACGCCCCACAATGCACTACGCCATCGCAGTGTCATCCAGGCGCTGTGATTGGCCAAGCATGCACTGTGACCCCGCATGCTTGGCCAATCACAGCGCCGGCAGCGAGGAGAGCAATGATTGGCCACAGGCAGGATGCCTGTGGCCAATTATTGCTGAGGGGGTTTAGTACACGCCCCACACTATAATAGGCCGCCAGCGCGGCGGCCTTGTGTAGTGTGTTCCGGAGCAGGGAAAGAGAAGCATAGGCAGGGACAGTGTCATTTTTTTTCCTTTACTAATCCTGGATTCCTTGTGTTTAGGGACAAATAAGGATAGGTAGGGAGAGTGTCAGTGTGTTATTCTGTGCTAAACCTTGTTTGTAGGGACAGAGAGGTACAGTGAGGGAAAGTGCCAGTGTGCTATTCTGTGCTAAATCTTGTTTGTAGGGACAGAGTAGGACAGTGAGTGAAACTGACAGTGTGCTATTCTATTCTAAACCAATCTTGCTGAACCATATTTGAAATCCTTGAGTTTAGGGACAGAGAAGGACACTCGTGGAAACTATCAGTGTGCTATTCTGTGCTAAATCTTGTTTGTAGGGAGGGACAGAGTAGGACAGTGAGGGAAAGTGTCAGTGTGCTATTCTGTTCTAAACCAATTTTGCTGAACCATATTTGAAATCCTTGAGTTTAGGGACAGAGAAGGACACTCGTGGAAACTATCAGTGTGCTATTCTGTGCTAAATCTTGTTTGTAGGGACAGAGTAGGACAGTGAGGGAAAGTGTCAGTGTGCTATTCTGTTCTAAACCAATCTTGCTGAACCATATTTGAAATCCTTGAGTTTAGGGACAGAGAAGGACACTCGTGGAAACTATCAGTGTGCTATTCTGTGCTAAATCTTGTTTGTAGGGAGGGACAGAGTAGGACAGTGAGGGAAAGTGTCAGTGTGCTATTCTGTTCTAAACCAATTTTGCTGAACCATATTTGAAATCCTTGAGTTTAGGGACAGAGAAGGACACACGTGGAAACTATCAGTGTGCTATTCTGTGCTAAATCTTGTTTGTAGGGAGGGACAGAGTAGGACAGTGAGGGAAAGTGTCAGTGTGCTATTCTGTTCTAAACCAATTTTGCTGAACCATATTTGAAATCCTTGAGTTTAGGGACAGAGAAGGACACTCGTGGAAACTATCAGTGTGCTATTCTGTGCTAAATCTTGTTTGTAGGGACAGAGTAGGACAGTGAGGGAAAGTGTCAGTGTGCTATTCTGTTCTAAACCAATTTTGCTGAACCATATTTGAAATCCTTGAGTTTAGGGACAGAGAAGGACACTCATGGAAACTATCAGTGTGCTATTCTGTGCTAAATCTTGTTTGTAGGGAGGGACAGAGTAGGACAGTGAGGGAAAGTGTCAGTGTGCTATTCTGTTCTAAACCAATTTTGCTGAACCATATTTGAAATCCTTGAGTTTAGGGACAGAGAAGGACACTCGTGGAAACTATCAGTGTGCTATTCTGTGCTAAATCTTGTTTGTAGGGACAGAGTAGGACAGTGAGGGAAAGTGTCAGTGTGCTATTCTGTTCTAAACCAATCTTGCTGAACCATATTTGAAATCCTTGAGTTTAGGGACAGAGAAGGACACTCGTGGAAACTATCAGTGTGCTATTCTGTGCTAAATCTTGTTTGTAGGGACAGAGTAGGACAGTGAGGGAAACTGTCAGTGTGCTGTTCTGTGCTAAACCAATCTTGCTGAAGCATATTGCAAATCCTTGTGTTTAGGGACAGAGAAGGATAGGCAGGGGACAGTGTCAGTGTCATTGTTGCTAAGCCTCCTGCACAATATACACCTGAAGGTAGCCCTTATTGCTGTTTTTCCCATCTCCCTGCAGGCCATCCATTAAAATGTCTGGAAGGCAAACAAGGAGAGGCAGACAGTCAGAAGGCAAAAAAAGAGGGCAAGCAGGCTCTGTGTCTGGGGGCAACAGTGCTGGTCGTGGACGCGGTGCATTGTCATCAGCACATGGCCATGGGACACGCTTGTCCTTCTTTTCGGCAGCTGGACATGTTGAGCCACATCATGCCGAAGACTTGGTAGAGTGGATGACCAAGCCCACCTCATCCTCCTCATCCTCTCTCACCCAGGCTCAGGGTACTGGCAAAGCAGCTTCCAAAGCGTCCTCTTCTCTGGTATCATTATCTTCATTAGTCAATCCTTCCCTAGACCCACCATGTCCTCCTCCTGAGGAGTCCCCCGAACTGTTTGAGCACAGTGTTGGGTACATGCTCCAGGAGGATGCCCAGCGTTTCGAAGGATCTGATGATGATACCCAGCTAGAGGAAGGCAGTAGCGTGAGAGCAGAGAGAGGGGATGCTCAAGAAGGACACCAATCTGGCAGTCATGCTCCAGCAGCTGCAGCATACTGCCAGATTGGCTCCAGTGATGAGGAGGGAGGGGATGATGAGGTCACTGACTCCACGTGGGTGCCTAATAGGAGAGAGGAGGAGGAGGAGGATGAGGAGGAGGCACATCTCCAACGAGGCAGGATGGCCTTGAGTGGCCAGCGTATGGGCAGCACACCGACGGAATCACACCGCAGAGCTCCGCCTGTGCAGGGCGCTGCCTCTGCCCGTCATTCAAAAAGTTCTTTGGTGTGGGCCTTTTTTGAGGCGAGTGCATCAGATCGCACAGCTGCTGTTTGCAACATATGTCTCAAGCGTATATCGCGTGGCCAAAACATCAGCCGCTTGGGCACCACATGCTTGATCAGACATATGTTGACCTGCCATGCAGCTCGTTGGCAAGCCTACCTTAAAGACCCACACCAAAGAACAAAGCTGACCTCTTCTTGCACCGCATCAGCTGGGATCTCCAACCCCACTATACCTTCAGTCCTCTCTGAAACCTGCTCTGAGAGGAATGAAGGTGTAGAATTAGGTGTGTCACAGCCAAGTACTTGCGGGCACTCTGCTAGCAGTACACCAACGTCCGATTCTAGCAGGCAAATTTCCCTGCCCCAGCTGCTGGACCGTCGAAAGAAGTTCACTCCCAGCCATCCACATGCCCAGCGGTTGAATGCTAGCTTGGCTAAATTGCTAGCGCTTCAACTGCTGCCTTTTCAGTTGGTAGACTCGGCCCCCTTCCGTGAGTTTGTGCAATGTGCGGTTCCTCAGTGGCAGGTTCCCAAACGCCACTTTTTCGCACGGAAGGCGATTCCGGCTCTCTACAGGCATGTGGAAGGCAATGTCTTGGCCTCGCTGGACAGGGCGGTCAGCGGTAAGGTGCATATTACCGCTGACTCATGGTCCAGCAGGCATGGACAGGGGCGTTACCTTTCTTTCACGGCCCATTGGGTCACTCTTTTGGCAGCTGGGAAGGATGCAGGACAAGGTGCAGTAGTGTTGGAGGTTGTTCCACCGCCACGCCTCCAAAATGCTACTACTGGTTGTGACACACCTCTCTCCTCCACCCCCTCCTCTTCTTCTTCCTCCATGGCCTCTTCCTGTGGTTTGTCCTCGGAACCAGCGGTGCTCCGTAGGCGTTCAAGGGGCTACGCAAGTACGCAGGCAAAAAGATGCCATGCCGTGCTTGCGCTGGTGTGTTTGGGGGACAGGAGCCACACTGGGGCAGAGGTCCTGTCTGCTCTGCAGGGGCAGGCCGAGAGGTGGTTGACGCCACGCCAGCTTAAGCCAGGAATGGTGGTTTGCGACAATGGCACCAACCTCCTCTCCGCCCTCCGACAGGGACAACTGGCCCATGTGCCCTGTATGGCTCACGTCCTTAACCTGGTGGTGCAGCGGTTCTTGGGCAGGTACCCGGGCTTACAGGATGTCCTGAGGCAGGCCAGGAAAGTCTGTGTGCATTTCCGCAGATCTTATAATGCCAGTGCTCGCCTGGCTGAGCTGCAAAAGGAGTTGAACCTGCCCAAGAACCGCCTTATATGTGACATGCCCACCAGGTGGAACTCAACGTTGGCCATGCTGCAGCGGCTGCACACGCAGCAGAGGGCCATCAATGAGTACCTGTGCGACTACGGCACCAGGACAGGGTCAGGGGAGCTCGGGTTTTTTTCACCACGCCAGTGGGGCTTGATCAGGGATGCATGCACTGTCCTGGCACCATTTGAGGAGGCCACGAGGATGGTGAGCAGTGACAGTGCATGCATCAGTGACACTGTACCTCTTGTCCACCTGTTGGAGCACACGCTGCGTGGAATAATGGACAGGGCACTTGAGGCAGAACATAGGTAGGAAGAGGAGGACTTCCTTGCCTCTCAAGGCCCCCTTTACCCAGACAGTGTTCCTTCTGTCCCACCCATCGCACAGGAAGAGGAGGAGGAGGAGGAGGATTGTGTCAGCATGGAGGTGGAGGCTGGCACTCAGCATCATCAGCAGCAGTCTTTTAGGGATGATTTACAGTCCCAAGAAACCAGTGGACTTGTACGTGGCTGGGAGGAGGTGGCTGCGGATCATGTCGTCCTTAGTGACCCAGAGGACTCCGGATTGAATGCCTCAGCTAACCTACGCTGCATGGCCTCCCTGATCCTGCAAAGTCTGCGGAAGGATCCTCGTATTCTTCGGATCAAGGAGAGGGACCATTACTGGCTGGCCACTCTCCTTGATCCACGGTACAAGGGTAAGGTTGCGGACCTTATGTTACCGTCGCAGAGGGAGCAGAGGATGAGACAACTCCGGGAGGCCTTGCAGAAAGGTCTGTGCAACGAGTTCCCAGAGACTGGGAGGTTACAAACTCCTGGTCCTGGACAACGAGTTGCTGAGGCTTCGGGCAGTCAAAGAAGGAGCGGTGGGGAAGGTGGCCGTCTGACCGATGCGTTCAGACAATTCTTTAGTTCGCAGCCCCAAAGTATGATCGGTTCCAGCAACCATCGCCAGCGCCTGATATACATGGTGCAGGAATACCTAGGGGCAAGGTCAGACTTGGACACCTTCCCCACCGAAAATCCTCTGGCTTACTGGGTCTTTGAGGATGGATCACTGGCCAGAGCTTGCACAGTATGCAATTGAGCTACTGGCCTGTCCTGCATCCAGCGTTCTTTCAGAACGCACATTCAGTGCTGCTGGAGGATTTGTCACGGATCACAGGGTGCGCCTGTCCACCGACTCGGTTGATCGACTGACTTTCATCAAGATGAACCAGTCTTGGATCACCACCAGCTACCACACACCTGATGCTGATATAACAGACTAATTGATTTTAAAATGTCACATCCCTTCAAGACTGATGCTGATGCTGAGTTCCTGTGCTGTTATGTTGACTAGCTATCCTCCTCCTCCTCCTCAATGATCCGATTAATGATGATAGCTTGGAAGATCATTTTGGTTTATGGGTGCCGCCACCAGTGGCTAAGGCCCAATTTTTCAGCCCCTGTTTAACAGGGGCTGTAATTACAATTTTTGATGCAATACTTTGCAACAGGCCTCATTGCTGTGCTCCAAGTACAGTATCTGTGAGGGGTTGCAGTGTTGTGCCACCAGTGCCTAAGGCCCAATTTTTCAGCCCCTGTTTAACAGGGGCGTGTAATTACAATTTTTGATGCAATACTTTGCAACAGGCCTCATTGCTGTGTTCCAAGTACAGTATCTGTGAGGTGTTGCAGTGTTGTGCCACCAGTGCCTAAGGCCCAATTTTTCAGCCCCTGTTCAACAGGGGCATGCAATTATAATTATTGATCTAATAATTCACAGCAGGGCCCATTGCTGCGCCCACCAAGAGTAACTGTCAGGCCTTACAGTGTTGTGGCACCAGCACCACCATCACCACCACCACCACCACCAAAGGCCCAATTTTTCAGCCCCTGTTCAACAGGGGCATGCAATTATAATTATTGATCGAATAATTCACAGCAGGGCCCATTGCTGCGCCCACCAAGAGTAACTGTCAGGCCTTACAGTGTTGTGGCACCAGCACCACCATCACCACCACCACCACCACCACCACCACCAAAGGCCCAATTTTTCAGCCCCTATTCAACAGGGGCATGCAATTATAATTATTGATCTAATAATTCACAGCAGGGCCCATTGCTGCGCCCACCAAGAGTAACTGTCAGGCCTTACAGTGTTGTGGCACCAGCACCACCATCAAAGGCCCAATTTTTACTACCACTGATCAACAATTATATGTTATTACAATTCCTGATATAATAGTTGACAGCAGGGCATTCCAGCACCCACCAAGAATAACTGTGAGTGCTTTCAGTGTTGTGCCAACACCAACACCTAAGGGGCCAATTTCTGCAGAGTATATACGGCAGGTCCCTACTTTCAAACATCCAACTTACAAACGACTACTACTTGCAAACGGAAGAAGACAACAGGAAGTGAGAGGAAATCTACCCCTTGGAAGGAAAATTCTCTCCTGTAAGAATTAATATGGGAGAAAAATGTCTCCTCTCTACTGATGCTTTATCACCAATCCTTGTTTCAATAAAAACACCACATTTCAAAAACAGTTGTCATTGGGACGCAAAGTGAGGTGAAATGCTCTGAACAGGGGCACAGACAGCAAAAAAAATGTGACAGGGGTGATAACCGTTCCCTATGTTTCCAAAAAGCTAAAAAAAAGGAATTTTGCATGGAGCTACACTTAAACAATGCAGCTGTTCAAAATTACAAACAGATTCTACATAAGAACAAACCTACAGTCCCTGTCTTGTATGCACCGCCTGTATACGGCTGTTCAGAGTATATAGGGCCTTTTTTATTTTGTGTGCGGGGTTCCCCTTAATATCCATACAAGACCCAAAGGGGCTGGTAATGGGCTGGGGTGGGGGGGGGGGGGGGGGGGTTGATGGGGTAGCTATGCCATTTTTCCTAAAGATTTTCATCCATATTACCGGGACCAGACATTGCATTAAAGCCGCAAGCAGTTTTAAATGGCTTTTTTTCCTTTAGAAATGTTATTTTGTGCAGGGACAGTTCTAAACACGGGAAACACGTGGCACTTCACAGGCATACTTTAGACACCCCCCAGGTACAATATTTAAAGGAATATTTGACTTTTTTTTTTCACTTTATGCATCATTAAAATGACTGCTCACGGAAAACGTCCGTTTTTAAAACTTCTTTTTGCATTGATACATGTCCCCTGGTGCAGAACCCGGGTTCCCAAACTCTGTTTCGGACAATAACATGGATAATAGTCGTTATAATTAGCACTTTAGAATCCGAACGTTCGCATCCATTGTATTTAATAGGGTTCTAATGTTCGTGCGAACTTTCGGTCCGTTCGCGGGTTCTGGTGCGAACCGAACCCGGGGGTGTTCGGCTCATCACTAACGGGAACGGAGATCGGCGCCAAATTCAAAAAAGTTAAAACACACAGTACACATACAGTATACATACAGTATACTGTAATCTTACAGATTCTTACAGATTACAGTACTGTATAAAATAATTACACACCCCCATTGTCCCTAGTGGTCTGTCCAGTGTCCTGCATGCACTTTTATATAATAAAAACTGTTCTTTCTGCCTGGAAACTGGAGATTGTCCATAGCAACCAAAAAGTGTCCCTTTATGTCAAAAGTGGTTTTAGACCAGCTAGAAAACAGCGATAATAAATTAGAATCACTTGCAGAATTAAGCGATAGCGATTTGTGGGGAAATTCGTCATCAAACACTGAAAAACACTTTTATTATTATTATATTATTATTTGTTATAATTATTTTATAGTTATTTATTATATTCTAATTTATGATTTTGTTTTTTGAACTTTATCATACCCGGGATGTCTACTAGACTCTGGTTTGGACAGATTTAAGTGAGTTATTCTTAAGAATTACAGGCCTGCAATATAAAACGCCAAATTTCCATGCAGAATAATGGTACCGCTTTCAGCACCTAAAATCTGCCAGAATCATACCGCCAGGGAGGTTAACAAACTTAACATTAATAAATCACCGGGACCAGATGGCTTGCACCCAAGGGTACTTAGAGAACTCAGTCAAGTAATTGCCAGACCATTGTTCCTAATTTTTACTGACAGTCTACTGACTGGAATGGTACCAGCTGATTGGAGAAAAGCTAATGTAGCACCAATATTTAAAAAAGGGACAAAATATGAGGAGGTGAGCTGCCATCTAGATAAAGGAAGGCCCGTAGATGTGGTATATATGGATTTTGCAAAAGCATTTGACACAGTTCCCCATAAACGTTTACTCTACAAAATAAGGTCCGTTGGCATGGATCATAGGGTGAGTACGTGGATTGAAAACTGGCTGCATGGGTGAGTTCAGAGGGTGGTGATAAATGGGGAGTACTTGGAATGGACAGGGGTGGGTAGTGGGGTCCCCCAGGGTTCTGTGCTGGGACCAATCCTATTTAATTTGTTCATAAACGACCTGGAGGATGGGGTAAACAGCTCAATCTCTGTATTTGCGGACGATACTAAGCTAAGCAGGGCAATAACTTCTCCGCAGGATGTGGAAACCTTGCAAGAAGATCTGAACAAAATAATGGGGTGGGCAACTACATGGCAGATGAGGTTTAATGTAGAAAAATGTAAAATAATGCGTTTGGGTGGCAAAAATATGAATTCAATCTACTCACTAGGGGGTGAACCTCTGGGGGAATCTAGGATGGAAAAGGACCTGGGGTCCTAGTAGATGATAGGCTCAGCAATGGCATGCAATGCCAAGCTGCTGCTAACAAAGAAAACAGAATATTGGCATGCATTAAAAAGGGGATTAACTCCAGAGATAAAACTATAATTCTCCCACTCTACAAGACTCTGGTCCGGCTGCACCTGGAGTATGCTGTCCAGTTCTGGAACCAGTCCTCAGGAAGGATGTACTGGAAATAGAGCGAGTACAAAGAAGGGCAACAAAGCTAATAAAGGGTCTGGAGGATATTAGTTATGAAGAAAGGTTGCGAGCACTGAACTTATTCTCTCTGGAGAAGAGACGCTTGAGAGGGGATATGATTTCAGTTACAAATACCGTACTGGTGACCCCACAATAGGGGTAAAACTTTTTTGAGGAAGGGAGTTTAATAAGACACATGGCCACTCATTAAAATTAGAAGAAAAGAGGTTTAACCTTAAACTGCGCAGAGGGTTCTTTACTGTAGGAGCTGCAAGGGTGTCAGGAAAGGCTTCACCCGCTGGTGGTGCGGTTGGTCCTTTGGACTGCAGTACTAGTGTCCTCTTGCAGCCAATATCTTTGTTGGAGGATCTCACCTGCTGGTGGTAATGCATGATCCATGGACTGTAGTACCGGCGTCCACCAGCGGGTGTATTCCGGAAGTGTGGGACAGGCAGCACTTCCTGCGGTCAGCTGTGACCTGAAGCCTGATTACAAGACTTCCTTTAAATACCCGGCAAGTACAAACACTCCTTACCCTGGTATCTCTCTCCTGGACCTAGGACCTGTGATATGGACTTTGAGTCTGCATCCTGCCTGACCCGATCTGACCTGATCCCTACCTTGAGCCCATCCTGCATCTGTTCCTCCTGTCTCCTGATTTCCACGGTCCCCTGTCCTCCTGTTACCTGGATACCTTGGATCCCTGCTCTGCAGCCAATCCATCCGTCCCCTCCCTGTTCCTGTTTGATTCCCATCCATACCCATCTGCTTCGATCCCCTTGTGTATGACCTCAGCCTGGCCTTCACTACGATTCCGGTATTCCCCCTTATTGTATATATTTTCTTTAAGTCACTGTTATTTGGTTTGGTTACTGCACTGTGTTCTGTTGGAGGTGTTTATTTGTCTGTTTACTTCCCTTAATAAATTGTTACACTTTCACCTATACCTGTTTGGTCTCCTCTGTGCAGTCACACAGTCTGGTTTGCTAGCATTTTATGACAGTATGCCAGGGCCATCCCTAAACCAGACGTGGCGGCATTGAGGGACCATCCTGGTTTGTTAGACCCGGTTGAGATGGATAGTAACAAAGTCATTTATTATTCTCTGCTGGCAGCAGTGGATGACGAATATTGTCGTCAGATTCTAAAAGATTGGACCAGTGACCAGCTGATAGAAATCATCCGAACAGCTTATTCCCTAGTGGGGCAGGGTTATATATCTTTTGAGGATATCCAGCCGTTAGTTCGGTTATGTGAAAAGCCAGCCCTGTCATCTATTCCCGATGGGAGTGACGATTTTTCACCCCCTTTCAGTTTTGACCAGGTTGAATCCTTAGTGTGGTTGTTAGCGGATGATCCAGCCTATTTTTGGGAACATTATTCCTCCTGTTTACAGCAGGTGTTGTCTGATTACATCCATTCAGTGCAATCCCTGGTCGGACAGGCTGTGTGTGAGACAGTTTTTGCTCAACCTGTGCTACAGGCATGGTCAGATCTCCTGCACTTAGCCAAGCCTCAACGTTCCATCCCTGCCATTAATCACCTGCCTCCCCAAGAATGTATCCGCCCATCGCCTATGGCAACCCCAGCTTCAGCCCAGTTTGCTCAACCCCCCGCCAAATATTACTACCCAGTCTCCACCTGTTGCACCTACCCTGCCTTCAATCCACCTGCTTCTTCCCTCCTACCTGTAGCCAATCCACAAGAACTTCCTCCAGCCACTGTCCCCGTATCTCTGCCACATTCTAGTCCTTCTACTTACTCGATTCCATCTTTTTCATACATTCCCCCCGTTATTTGCAAACCTGCAGTGACTGAGTCTAAGAAGAAGCGGAAGTACTTCCCCACCCACACAATCCAACCAGTAACCCAACCTACCTCCACACCCACCAACCTGCTCCAGCCTGCGTTCAGGCCAGTAGAACTTGATGACCCACCTAAATCTGACGTCCCCATGCCTTTTACCCAGTCTGACGCCCCAGTGCCCTTTACCCAGCCTGAAGTTCCTGTGCCAGCTTGCCGGCCTGAAGTCCCTGTGCCCGTCTGCCGGCCTGAGGTTCCTGTGCCAGTCTGTCAGCCTGAGGTTCCTGTGCCAGTTTGCCAGCCTGAAGTTCCTGTACCAGTCTGCCAGCCTGAAGTTCCTGTACCAGTCTGCCAGCCTGAAGTTCCTGTGCCAGTCTGCCAGCCTGAAGTTCCTGTGCCAGTCTGCTGGCCTGAGGCTCCTGAGCTGGTCTGCCAGCCTGAGGCTCCTTTGCCAGTCTGCCAGCCTGAGGTTCCCGTGCCAGCCTGAGGTTCCCGTGCCAGTCTGTCAGCCTGAGGTTCCTGTACCAGCCTGCCAACCTGAAGTTCCTGTACCAGCCTGCCAGCCTGAAGTTCCTGTACCAGCCTGCCAGCCTGAAGTTCCTGTACCAGTCTGCCAGCCTGAAGTTCCCGTGCCGGTCTGATGGCCTGAGGTTCCTGTGCCAGTCTGCCAGCCTGAGGTTCCTGTGCCAGTCTGCCAGCCTGAGGCTCCTGTGCCAGTCTGCCAGCCTGAGGCTCCTGAGCTGGTCTGCCAGCCTGAAGTTCCTGTACCAGCCTGCCAGCCTGAAGTTCCTGTGCCAGCCTGAAGTTCCTGTGCCAGCCTGCCAGCCTGAAGTTCCTGTGCCAGCCTGCCAGCCTGAAGTTCCTGTTCCAGCCTGCCAGCTGGAGGTTCCTGTGCCAGCCTGCCAGCTGGAGGTTCCTGTGCCAGTCTGCCAGCCTGAAGTTCCTGTGCCAGTCTGAGGTGCCTGTGCCAGTTTGCCAGCCTGAAGTTCCTGAGCCAGTGTTCCAGCCTGATGTTCCGGTGCCTACCTTCCAACCAGGAGTCCTGATGCCTGTGTCCTCGCCTGAAGATTCGGTGCCCGTTTCCCGGCCTGAGGTTGTGGTGCCCGTTTCCCGGCCTGAGGTTGTGGTGCCCATTTCCCGGCTTGAGGTTGTGGTGCCCGTTTCCCGGCTTGAGGTTGTAGTGCCCGTTTCCCGGCTTGAGGTTGTGGTGCCTGTTTCCCGGCTTGAGGTTGCGGTGCCCGTTTCCCCGCTTGAGGTTGCGGTGCCCATTTCCCGGCCTGAAGTTATGATGCCCGTTTCCCAGCCTGAGGAGACTGCTGCCCTGCCTGGTGTGCCCCTGTCTGCTGTCCAGCTTGATGTGATTGTCTCCTGCCCGGATGTGCCTGCTTCCCAGTTGGATGTGCCTACTTCCTGCCTGGATGTGACCTTGCCTGTTTCCCAGCTTGTTGCCATGAACTTCCCCCAGCAACAGCTAGTTGGAACGTCCGGAGGCCGCTCCTTTGAGGGGGGGTACTGTCAGGAAAGGCTTCACCCGCTGGTGGTGCTGTTGGTCCTTTGGACTGCAGTACTAGTGTCTGCCAGCATGATCCATGGACTGTAGTACCGGCATCCACCAGCGGGTGTATTCCGGCAGTGTGGGACAGGCAGCACTTCCTGCGGTCAGCTGTGACCTGAAGCCTGATTACAAGACTTCTTTTAAATACCCGGCAAGTACAAACACTCCTTGCCCTGGTATCTCTCTCCTGGACCTAGGACTTGTGATCTGGACTTTGAGCCTGCATCCTGCCTGACCCGATCCGACCTGATCCCTACCTTGAGCCCATCCTGCATCTGTCCCTCCTGTCTCCTGATTTCCACGATCCCCTATCCTCCTGTTACCTGGATACCTTGGATCCCTGCTCTGCAGCCAATCCAGCCGTCCCCTCCCTGTTCCTGTTTGATTCCCATCCGTACCCATCTGCTTCGATCCCCTTGTGTATGACCTCAGCCTGGCCTTCACTACGATTCCGGTATTCCCCCTTATTGTATATATTTTCTTTAAGTCACTGTTATTTGGTTTGGTTACTGCACTGTGTTCTGTTGGAGGTGTTTATTTGTCTGTTTACTTCCCTTAATAAATTGTTACACTTTCACCTACACCTGTTTGGTCTCCTCTGTGCAGTCTCACAGTCTGGTTTGCTAGCATTTTATGACAAAGGGAATTCCCTTCCACAGGTGGTGGTCTCAGCGGGGAGCATCGATAGTTAAAAAAAAAAAACTATTAGATAAGCACCAGAACGACTGCAAAATACAGGTATATACAATGTAATACTGAAATATAATCACACACATAGTTTGGACTTGTGTCTTTTTTCAACCTCACCTACAATGTAACTATATAATGTGCTAGTATGCCATGCATACTAGCACATTATAACATTGCCTTGCAGGGACTTTTTTTTTTTTTTTAACCACCTGCGGTTTACTACCACTTTAAAACAGAAGTATGGTCAAGTTTTTTTGGTCATACTTCTCTGGTGGGTCAAAGGAGTGCACTTACTTTTGTTATCCTGTGACCCAGAGTCAGAATATTGCTGTTGAGGAAGTGCTGCTCAAGGCACAGGAAGGACATATGCCCGTTCCCACATTGGCTTGGGGTACCAGTGAGCGCTGCAGGAGCAGAGCAGAGAGCAGAGCATTCAGGGATCATGTGATTGTTTCATTCTTGATCTTAGAACTAGGGATGAGCTTCGAGTTCGAGTCAAACTCATGTTCGACTCGAACATTGCCTGTTCGCATGTTCGCCGAATAGCGAACAATTTGTGGTGTTCGCGGCAAATTTGAAAAGCCGCAGAACACCCTGTAAAAGTCTTTGGGAGAAATCTAAAGTGCTAATTTTAAAGGCTTATATGCAAGTTATTGTCATAAAAAGTGTTTGGGGACCCGGGTCCTGCCCCAGGGGACATGTATCAATGCAAAAAAAAGTTTTAAAAACTACAGTTTTTTTCGGGAGCAGTGATTATAATAATGCTTAAAGTGAAACAATAAAAGTGAAATATTCCTTTAAATTTCGTACCTGGGGGGGGGGGTGTATAGTATGCCTGTAAAGCAGTGCTTGTTTCCTGTGCTTAGAACTGTCCCTGCACAAAGTGTCATTTCTGAAGGAAAAAAAGCCATTTAAAAGCACTCGCGGCTATAATGAATTGTCGGATCCTGGCAATACAGAGAAAAGTCATTGATAAAAAAAAAAGTGGGGGTCCCCCCAAATTTAATTACCAGGCCCTTTAGGTCTGGTATGAATATTAAGGGGAACCCTGCGTCAATTATTTTTTTTTTCATTATGTGGGGTTCCCCACAAATATCCATACTAGACCCTTCAGGTCTGGTATGGATTTTAAGGGGAACTCCACCCCAAATTAAAAAAAAAATGGTGTGGATTTCCCCCAAAAATCCATACCATACCAGACCCTTTATCTGAGCACGCAACCTGGCAGGCCGCAGGAAAAGAGGGGGGGATGAGAGAGCGGACCCCCCCTCCTGAACCGTACCAGGCCACATGCCCTCAACATGGGGAGAGCACGGGAAACAAGCGCTGCTTTACAGGCATACTCTACACTCCCCCCCCCCCAGGTATGAAATTTAAAGGAATATTTCACTTCTATTGTTTCACTTTAAGCATTATTAAAATAACTGCTCCCAAAAAAACTGCAGTTTTTCAAACTTTTTTTTGCATTGATACATGTCCCCTGGGACAGGACACGGGTCCTCAAACCCTTTTTAGGACAATAACTTGCATATTAGCCTTAATAATTAGCACTTTTATAGGGTATTTAATAGGGTTCTAAAGTTAGCGCAAACTTTAGGTCTGTTTGCAGGTTCTGGTGCAAACCGAACAGTAGGGTGTTCGGCTCATCCCTACTTAGAACCAATGTGGGACATTAGAAAAAAATGGGAGAAAGTTGAAGGATCAAAGGTCCTCAACAAAAGAATTCTTCAACAAGGCTCAACTGGTTATACAGACTTTAGGTGAGTAAACCACAATTAATAAAGTAGAAAAAATCATTGATTTATTTAATTAGTTTTAAACAAAACACAACATCAAGAACACCTGATTAAAATGAGACTAGTCAACAAAAACACTAAACAAGGATGGCCACCCGATCGACCATACACACCGCATTCATTCATCCGCTATTGATCTTAATAGTAATACTGGTATTGAAAATATCAAAATGTTCATCAATATCAATTTGATAGTCCTGGTAAATGGAAACAAATCGATACTAATAGTGGTTCCAAGAGTGTGGTTACCGGATTGGTCTGTTTGGTGAATCAAAAAAGTGGGCCGGCTAATGTTCACGCATATTTACTGGGTGACAAATTGATGACTTGGCTGGACATAGTGTACACAGGAGCATGCTATAAGGGTAGTGCTTGATGCTGAAATCACAATCTTACAGCTCACCTTCGGTGTCTTCACTGGGTCACTCAGTCACTCAGCCGTCCAGATGAATGTTTTTTCAATGTGGGACATTACACTGATGCTGCAGCATAGAGGTGAGTATATATGTTTGTTTTACTCATAATCTCATACTTCTTTAAACACCCAGTATAAAGCCTCGTACACACGGTCGGACTTCCATCGGACTTTTCCGTGTTTTTTTGTCCGAACGGAGTTGACTGGGAACACCCATAGCATACACATGCTCGGACTTTTCTGCAAACTTTCTTAAAACTTCTTACAACATCGCGTGTTTTTTCTGCTCTTTTCTGATCTTTACTGCCACCCTTTGGTCAACTTCTGCTATTGTTGGTCCGATGGTTATCTGTACACGGTCGGACTTTGCTCCATCTGACTTTTGTTGGGCAAAAGTTTGTCCGTTTGCAGACCCAACTTTTGTCTGATGAAAACCAAAACCAAACGAAAAAAGTTTGTCCGATGGAGCGTACACACGGTCGGATTGTTGGTCCAACTTGCTTAAAACGAAGTTTGTTGGGCAAAAGTCCGACCGTGTGTACGGGCCTTAAGAAAGCAAATCAGAAAAGTCAGAAGAAAGACAGACTTCCTTATCTGCATACTTGTTTTGCGTCAGTGATTCAAATAACTGAAACAACTGAGCCAGCATGACAGCCAGGCAATTAGCAATTTCAGAAGAATAGTCCAGCTATGGGCAGCCTATGTATTTAAATAAGCACAGGCTTCCTTTAAAAGGACAGTCAACTATGAAATGTGTTATGGGTTGTCATTAACAAACATTAACATTAACAATTTTTTGCCAATGAGAAAAAAAAAAACCCATAAGGGATTCAATAACTTTATTGCACTGCAGAAACGCACAGTCAATTTTACCAAATGCTACGTGGGTTAACGCATGGTTTATTGCATAAACCATGGGGATATTGGTTTTATATAGAACCCCAATGCATCACTACAGAAGTAGACACTGCCCCAGTACTGCAGCATATCATGCAATGTATCATGGCGCAATCCATTTAAAAGAAGGGTTATAACTGTTTTTTCATGAATGGTCAGCCTTAAATGACACCCACTTCCAAACACCAATGTTTAAGCTGAACACTTGGAGTTATAAAAGGCACACATAATTGCAGGTCTGTGTTCATTAATACGTCAATAGATTTATTTTTAAACGCAAGCAATCTACTTGAATTTGACCTGGTATCTGATTCTTGGTGTTCCTGTACTGCAGGGCTAGACTGTGAGAAGAAGAAGAGTTTTAAAGGAAGAGAAAGCAGAGTGACACAGAGCTCATCACTTTGCTGCTTTTCCTTTCTCTGTCCAGAACCAGGCTGGGGTGGAGTCCGGATGACTTGATCTCAGAGGAAGTGGGTTAAATGATACTGGCCATCAGACCAAGCACATGTAGTGGCAGAAAAAAAAAAATCCTGCAGGGGAAATCTCTGTATTGAAGGTGAATATTGATGCAAAATTTGGTTTTGTTATTTCATCTTTTTTTCTTTTGTATCTTGTTATATTTGGCTGGAGTTCTGGTTTAAGTGTGTGTTAATAAGGGAGCATTACAGTCAACCTGCCCCAGATAGGTCCCCATTAAAATCTTGCTTTATGGGCCCCGTGATCTTCAGTTATGTCCCTTACTGGAAATATTTCCTCTTACTTCTCGTGTGGTCATCGGATATAGGAAGTGAACAGAAATTTCTACAATAAAGAAAAAGTAATAAAAAAAAACTGAAAGAGGCTTTACCCCTTTCTCATTGTACTCTGCTTCTAAACACTAGAAATATAGAAATGAAAAAGAAAGATGGCAGAAAAAAGGACCATCGAGTCTACAACATTTATTTATTTATATTTATTTTTATTTTTACTTTTTTTGCATGAGTATACAGTAGATAGGGAGCAATACTGGAGTTCCACGTAATGTTGAATATACTCTAATAACTCTGGGCCTACTTTTGGTATGATTAGTATTTGGGACTGCATTATTAAGTTAAAGTGGATGTAAACCCACTCTCATCCTTTCTAAACTACTGCCATAGTGCTGATCTATAAGGATATTGATGCCTCCTGCATGTATCCTTATCTGTCAAATGTCTCCCCTCTGTCTGTTATAAGAACTGAAAAACTGCAGATTCTGTGGGTGGATCTGTTGTCTGGAGCTTGGTGGGTGGAGTCGTGATGTCAGTAGACTCCCCGCCCACATCTACACTCCCCTTGTCAACATGCATTTTCTCCTGTGTATTCCTTCTGCTATGATCACTAACATCCAGTCAAAATCCAGAAAAGTAACCACATGACTTCAGAAAAGGAGTGGGGGTGGGAATTAAAAAATAATGCCTGTCTAAAGCTAGTGCATGAGATATGTAAATAACCTGTCACTCAAAGCAAGAGGGCAGAACGGACAAAGGTAACTCTGTTTGTCCGTTTTATCTCACTGAACAATAAAAGAGGATTGCTCAGAGCTGGATTAACTCTTTGTGGCAAGACCTGGCACAAATTATAGGAAATCTTATACTCTACATTGTGACAGCAAAAAAAAAAAAAAAAACATTTCAGGTTTACATCCACTTTAAGACAAATAGTCTCCTATTTAATACTAACAGGGCACAATTTACACATTAAGCTAATGCGGTTAACACACAGCATATGCCCTGCACATAACTGCACTGATATGAATAGAGTGTACATGGCCTAAAGTCACAGAACAGCTGGACAAAAAATCTTCAGTGTTAAGGTATGTCATAAATGACACTTTTATGTCTAGACAATAAAAGAGGGGCAATTACCAGATCTTGAGTTAGTAGTTTAATAAGAAAAAACATTAAAAAAATGGTGCATTATCCCAGCTCAATAGAACTGTGTTCACGGATAACGCCCAACAAGGTCAGGATCAGCATCAATATGTTGTTTTGCCTGTGTTATTTTGTTAAATGATCAGGTTTTTGTAGTAAATATTGGTTTTGCTCCATAGGTGCATGACGTATAAGCAAAGGATGGTTAAGTCCCTAGTGGCTGAGTCTGGGACTGGGTCACCCAGCACATTTGCCTCATGTATATGAGTGTGTAGAAGATCTTTTATGTCCCCAGCAATCATTTACTTTTCAAGTATTTTCTTTCCAGAGCAGATTTGAAAGTGGAAAGAAAAATGACAGAAATATTGATGTCTAGTGTTTCTGTCCTCACAGAGACTTCCTGTGTTCCATGTTATGACTAATCTAAAGCCTCATTAACACAGAATGATTTAAAAAATGTTGGCAATACATGAATGATGACATAATGTCAAGCATGGTGCCGTTTTATCATTGTGCTCACAGTGACAGATCCCAACGTTTATCTAAAAAAAGCCTTCTTGAAACTATGGACCATACTCTTAAGCCCTGTACACACGATCGGATTTCCTATGGATTTTAAACCAATGGATTTTTCCATCGGTAATCCGATGAAGCTGACTTCCATCAGTCTTGCCTACACACCATCAGTCAAAAATCCGACCGTCCCAAACGCCGTGATGTAAAACAATCCGACAAGCCGAGAAAAATGAAGTTCAATGCTTCTGAGCATGCGTCGACTTGATTCTGAGCATGCGTGGGTTTTTTGTCCGATGGAGTTCCACACGGACGATCGGAATTTGCTATCGTTTTTTTTCCCATCGGATAAATTTAAAACATGTTCTATTTTTTCTCACCGATGGAAAAAAGACCGATGGGGCCCATACACGATCGGTTTGTCCGATGAAAAAAGTCCATCGGACTGTTTTCATCGGTAAAACCGATCGTGTGTAGACGGCTTAAGGCTTTATGTATACTGGTATGCCCCTGACTCCACTTTACCCTGCCCCTGCAACACATGTGACCTATCTGACCCCTACACTATCCCCCTGACACACCTACCTGACACATGCACTGATCCACCTGACTCCTACTTCCTGCACTACTCACATTACACTGACCCACCTGAACCCTACACTGACCTACCTGGCCATTACACTGACATACCTGACACCTACACTAACCTACCTAACACCTACACTAACCTACCTGACACCTACACTGACCCACCTGATCATTACACTGGCCTACATGACACTAACCTACCTGACACCTACACTAACCTACCTGACACCTACACTGATCCACCTCACTCCTACTTCTTGCACTACTCACATTACACTGACCTACCTGACCATTACACTGACCTACCTGATCATTACACTGACCTACCTGACACCTACACTAACCTACCTGACACCTACACTAACCTACCTCACTCCTACTTCCTGCACTACTCATATTACACTGACCCACCTGACACCTACATTGACCCACCTGATCATTACACTGGCCTACTTGGCACCTACACTGACCTACCTGACACCTACATTGACCTACCTGACACCTACACTGACGCTTACACTGACTGACACATACACTGACCCACCTTCCTGACACCTACCTGACACATACACAAACCCACCTGACTCCTACTTCCTGCACTACTCACACACACCCCCTTTACACAGCTCAGTGCAGATCCATCCTACTCCTTACCTCTGCTCTTCATGGCTTAATCGCCCATCATCAGGACTCTCCTCAGCACTGGGTGTGCACAATTGCTTCGGAGTCCCTGCCAACGCCATCCACCCAATCCATGGTGTCCCCTCTGGGGCCAGGCCAGCGCCATCCACCCACTCCATGGTGTCCCCGCCGGGGCCAGGCCAGCACCATCCACCGGCTCCATGGTGTCCCTGCCGGGCGGTGGGTCAGCTAACAGACGCTGCACCTCCATGCTTCCATCTCCACTGAGCCCCTCCGCTCCGCTGTTCACACAGACACACAGCCAGAGGGACAGGCAGAGGAGAAGACAGCGGCCCCGGCGGCTCACGCTTTCCAGTGCGTGTTTCCCGGCGCACTGTGATTGGGCGTATGGGGGTAATGTGCGGAGGCGGGACTTCAAAAGCAATGGACAGGCCAGCCCCACGCCGCACATGACCCCCATACGCCCAATCACAGGGCGCCAGACACTAAACATGTCGGCCGGAGATCGGGGGACACAGGAAATGAAAATTAGGAGGAGGCAGCCAGTAGTGAGACTACTGGCACGAAATGTCGCGCTCAGGGCCACCGCACCCCCCTGCACCCCCCATGCTACATCACTGAGACTATCCATTAGGCAGAGTACTGGTGAATATATCTGCTGTATAATGTGAAATGCTGCTTTTCAATGCTGGAGAGACAAATTGTCAGCAGACAGATTCTGAAAGGCTACTAGAAGTCAGATTTGAGTATGTTAGAGTGGTGGCAGAATAGCAGCAATTCAAAAAGTTCAACCATAATTGTACTTGCAATGTCAGTGCCTAGGGCAACAGGGTAAGGTGGAGTGGCAGCAAACATCAACATTTTTATACAATAATAAAAAATGTTATTTTAACTCTTTTTTCTGTCCACCTTTGGACATTGGTGGTCAAATTAGCAAGAGAACTGCAAGGAAAACTGCTTGCAGGAGATGTTAAGAGGTGTAAGAAACGGTGGCTTAAAGGATAAGTAGGGCCAAAGCTGTTTGCCCAGCTGACATCACTCATCTCTTCCATACTCGGGAGAGATCCCAAGTTTAATGTTAGGATCCACCAAGATACCTGACTGGCAGCTGACTTAGCCTCTCAGTACACAGCCGAGAGCTTGAGCCGGTGTTCTGCCGAGCTGGTTCCTCCTATCGATATGGTTCCGAGCTCGACTGCGCAGGCGCAATCCGAGGCAACGGAAATCTCAGAGGTGTAACAGCTGTTCAGCAGCTGCAGACGCGTTCGCTCCCGTTGCTTAGTTACACACGCCACTTTCTTCTTCATGCCGCTGTATACAGCAAGGGGCGGATAAGATGTGATGATATTGAGCAGTGCGATTTGTTTGTTTATACACGACGCTCTATACAGCAAGGAGCTGTATAGAGCGTCGTATTATAAACAAACAAATCGCACTGCTCAATATCACATCTGATCCGCCCCTTGCTGTATAGAGCGGCATGAAGAAGAAAGCCGCGTGTGTAATGAAGCATCGGGGGCGAGCGCGTCCACAGCTGCCCAGCCTATGGTTCCTCCTATCGATCTGGTTCCCTCTTGACTGCGCAGGCGCAAGCCAAGCAGACGGGAATCTCCGAGCTTTAACAGCTGTTCGGCAGCGCCTGCGCAGTCGAGCCCGGAACCATATCGATAGGGGAACCAGCTTGACAAGACACCGGCACTCCAGTGAGTGAGTGAGAGAGTGAGACCTGTTGACTGACAGTCTAAAATAATGGCACCACAATGCACTAACATGTGCATGGTGTGTAATACTTGGGTATGAAGATGGCCAAAATCATCTCTCCTTTCTCTGGGTTGTTATTTTAAAAGTAGCTGTGCATATAACTGAAAACATATACTTCCTCCAGTATAAAACTCTGCCATTAGTTTTTATTAAAAAATTAATATGACACATGGAGCAGAGCTTGAACAGAATGGTACAATAATTTGGATTTGCTTATGTCAGCATGATGTCCATGATGTCTGCCTACAGCCCTAAATGCCGAATGCATGTCCTGCATTCACAGTGATCTAGTAGCTCATGTTTTGATGAGGGAACCTACCAATTCCTGTCAATATCAGTGGTCCAGCTACTGTAAGGCCTCGTACACACGGCCGAGATTCTCGTTGAGAAAAACATGTCGTTTTTTTCGACGAGATTCTTGGACAAGAAACTTGTCCCGGCCGAGTGTACACACGCTCGTTTCAAAGAACCCGCGGTTCTTTGAAAGGAGTGTACGCGGTGACGTCATCGACTACGTCGAGCATGCGCTCGTCACATTCGATGCCGTCGCCGCCATCTTGGTACACCCTACGTATGCCTAGGAAGCTACCGCGCATGCGTCAAATTCATTTCGAACATGCACGGGCTTCCGGGCGGACAGGTAAGTGTACACACACTCACTTTTCTCGTCGAGAAACACGCCGAGGAGAATCTCGACGAGAAAATAGAGAGCAGGTTCTCTATTTTCTCGTCGAGGTTTCTTGTCGGTTTTCTCGACGAGAAACACGCTAGCAGCGTACACACGACCGATTTACTCGGCAAGACCTCTCTGCCAGCAAGTTTCTTGCTGGTTCTTGCCGAGAAAATCGGTCGTGTGTACGAGGCCTAAGTCCTCTGCAGTGATATCTTCACTGAGCAGCTCAGCTGTAACTGAAGGAGACATCATGAAGGTGGAAGCTCACCTTGTCTACAGAAAAGATTCTGTACAGGGACAGCACTTATGTGAAGCTTCTAACTTCCATAAGGTGGTAGAAATTTCATCTGTGCAGGTTTATAGTTGGTATTGATCTATTCCAGGTTGACTTATAACAGTAAAAGTGCTATTGCTTCTAATTCAATGTGTGTCTTGTACATTAGGATTTGCACAAGAGTCAATAGGTACACCAAACAGAACATTTATGTCCCAATTATTAATCAATTCCAATCTCCTCCTGTGACTTATACTGTAACTTGATGTGTAGGGCACTCAAAGTCTTTTTACAGGTGGCTTATACCAATCAGCTGTCCTACGAGGTAAATGTTTATGTATATAGTTATAATATAGTGCATACTCATCTGACTTCAGTTATGACTATGATGAAGACCCTTTCCATCTTATGACATATACAGCAATGAAGTCATTTTCCAGCTGCCTAATTGCATTTTCCTGAACAGCCCCTGTGAATCAATATACCGCCATGTCATATCTTTCTGTGCTCTCTGTAATACATCACTACTGGATAACTGAGAACCATTTCGGTATGAAGCACATTTTAGATGGATTCCATCAGTTCTGTATCGAACATATTTACTATGAATTCTTCTACAGTAGTGCCAGATGATTGACCAAGCAGATAATGATTCTGCTGCCGAGGTCCTAAATTACTCTTTACTGTTGCTCCTTTTCTGAAAGAGAAAGAGCTGTGATATTATGGTTATGAATGCACCTATGACATTAATGTCCTGCAACAGAAGGGGCATAGTAAAACCCAATGAGTCTGAAAGGACAGACATGAGAGTACACAGCTGATCATACTGCTTTGTCTGTAACATTAACTCTTACAGTTCTAAAATTGTATAGTCTAAAGAAAAACACCTTACAGCAAGAAAAATTGTTTCATTTTAGAGACTACTTACAATATACAGTGACATGTTAGCAGCTTCTGGTAAAGACATTTTAAGCTTTCAAAAAAATGGGAGAAGAACTACATCTGCTTGGAGCCTGCTTTATGGCACTAATCTGATAATATGGGTTTCTGTGAAAACAGTTCTACTGTCTTAATTTTAGACTTAAGAGGTTCAGGTTTGCCATAACCAAGGGTTCATGGTAAATCCTGGGTGTATGAGAGTTATTGGAATTCCACCAGACCAAACATGTAACTGTAGCACACAGACCCTTTTTCCTGCCCACCTTCACTTGCAGGGGTAAAGGCACACCATGCCACATGCCCGTATCCTCCTGGTATAAGAGGTTGAGCGGTGTCTTTACAATTTTGGGTCCTGCAGTGAGTTACCTCCCTCCGTTGGTTCTCGTCCCTAGGATATAAGGAAAAGTTTACTCTTTCCCCCGAAAGAAGGCCAATGTCCAGACAGTATTTAAACTCCAACAGATGAGTTTATTTTTCTTGCTTGAAACAAATTGGGAAAAAGGTTGAAGACAGCAATAGGATTAGGTAGGGAGATAGGTTCAGGCACGCGGCACCCAGTCACCCTATTCTCCACTCAAGCCTGAGTGGGTATTGCTCACCCGGATAGATCCCTCTCACAGTCCTAGCAGCCGGAGTGAAGCACGAACAGTCACTTCAGATTTAGTCCCCTTCAAAGACAAGTTCAGGAGATCCTCTGTGACAGAATCCTTTAGTTCCTGAATTTAAAACGCCTGTAGATTATTAGAGACCATAGGTGCCAATGGGGCACACTGCAGGGGCTATTTTGCAACTCATGAATCCTTCCCTCTGATAGGCAACCAGGCCTCCCGGAGACCGTGACTTCCTTTATCGATCCATCGGACAGGTCCTCCCCCGGTTTCCTCTGTTTCAGAGCTGGCCATCCTCACCTGGGCTCCCTGGGACTCCAGTGGTTGCTTGTAGACCCAGTTGAAGGTACAGGGCCTACCTGGAACTTTGTAGCCTCAGGCTAAAGGTGCCCGAGACTCCTCGACCAGTTCACGCACCCCCCGGCCAGCAGGACCAAAGGGCACAACTTTGCCACCAGGGGTCCTCCTTGGAATCCCCCCAGCACACCACCCCAGATCATGGCGTCTGCCCTTTATGTACCCTCTCCCAGCATGCACAGCAGGCAAAACCCGCCCACTGCATGGTAGCCGAGAGAGGACACCCAATCATACCACAACGCCACCTGTGGTTCAACCCAAGACCTGGGCAACAGTGCCACCTACAGGTCAAGAGGAACTACACTCCAGGCAACATTACAGCAGAGCAGAGTCCAAACTAACAGAATTGGAGAACCTGAGCCAAACTATAGCTCAGACCACCCTTAAATTTAGAGCATAGCGACCCCAATTTTGGGGGAACCGCTACATAACCATAATGCAATATCTGGCCTTGGAACTTAGGTCAGTTAGCTTAGAAGGGCGAATAAAAAGTTTTTTTTTAATATTCCAACACCCTCACCATAAAAAGCAGTCATACTGACAATGTGCTTTAACTGTGTGTTAGGGAAAGCGTAGTAAGTGCTATTGATTAAGTGAATAGGTGGAGATTAGTGTAGGGCTTTTAGACACTTGTAGTTCTGTTAAAGAAGATGTCAACCCTTACTGAAAGTCATGTAGGTAGCAAAATGCTGTTTATCATATTTGTTTAATCTTAATGCTATTAATTGTCCCCCAAAATATTATAGATTTTTTAAAAGAAGAGACCCTGTAGAATGAAACAGTAGTAATGGCAATATTTTTTGTCACACGATAATACTGTATGTAGCGGGGTCTCCTTTAAGACTCTAAGGACTGCATTTCCCAGAACCCCGTTTGGCACCCAGGGTGCATTGTTGCCACCGCAGAGACTTGTGGGAGGGGGGATAAAAGGAGGAGGCGAGGCTAGGATCGGCCTCTTTGGACACCGCGCGGCGATCAACCGGTCTTCCTGTGCGGATCTGCTGGAGTGCAGAGCCTGAAACCTGGGGCCTGGCACAACTTCCAAAGAGCCTTCCACCCCACTGCGAGCCTGGGTGGCATCTGACGATTTGACACTAGTTGGATCGGAGACCCGATCGTTGCAGGCGCTGTGCGCGGAGACACAGTGGTGGAAGTCTCAGAATGGGATCGCGTCCGGAGTGGAGAGCGAGTGGTGAGCCAATCCAGTAGGCTGTACTGTTAGGCCTAGAGACTGCCTTGGCCCACCGGCCTTTATTTGCTATTCTACTGGAGACTAGTAGCGGAACTGAGTTGAGTGGTCTCCAGTGAACTGTTCTTTTTGATTGCCTACTCTGTGGATTACAAGTGTTGTTTCCTGTATGTGCACCACCGTTCAAGTTGCATGCGAAGAAAGTGTTATTCTAAGGCCCCTTTACACTGAGGTGTTTTTACTGCGTTTCCGCGGTAAAAATAGCGCTGTAATAACGCCTGAAAAAATCCTGCCCTAGCATTCTCAATGTGAAATCTCTGAGGGCTTTCACATTGAGGCGTTGTCCTGGCTGGGCGTTGAAAAAAATCCTGCAAACAGCTTTTTTAGAGCAACTTTAGGGCGCATAAAATAGTGCTGTAAAAACGTCTATCCCCATTGGAATGAATGGGAACCGCGGTAAAAACGCGGTAAAAACGCATAGGCATAAGCGTTATTTTAAAAAATAAAGCTAATGCCTATGCGTTTTTACCGCGTTTGCGCTATTTTTAGCGCGAACGCGGTAAAAACGCGGTAAAGACGCGGTAAAAACGCATAGGCGCTAGCGTTATTTTTACCGCGAACGCGGTAAAAATACAAAATCTCATAATTTTTGAGCGTTTTTTCAACGCCTCAGTGTGAAAGGGGCCTAAGGACTAAGTTAAATCTGTGTCAGGCCTGACCGGGGGTAGAATATTGTTTGGTGCGCCACAGGGCGCATAGATACTAATAGCTGCACGTGGTGTATGACCGCGCTGCGCTATTAGAGTATACTATATCTATTGCCGCAGGGCTCTGTAAGCAAGTTATGTGTTATGTTCTAACCTATGCCCTTTTAACCAAATGTAAAACAGTTATACTTTACCACTTGCTATCAGTGTGTTATCATTGTACATAGTGCTTGCCTCTTAACATAGTTGGGGTGTGTGTACAATCAGGTATAGATTGTGATAGATAACATCCCCTAGACTGACTGTGCCATAGGTGGGTTGAGTAGATTGCCGGGGGTTGGCGGAGCTGTACTCAGGGCCCAAAAAAATCTAATCAGTGGCTCTCTTAGTTGGGGGTAGCGCTACATGTATATCAATATATTTTAAATAAAAATACACTCAAATAAATGTTAGTGCAAAAAAACACAATGGGGCTCATTTACTTAAACTGGAGAGTGCAAAATCTGGTGCAGCAGTGCATAGAAACCTATCAGCTTTAGTTTTTTTGTCAAAGCTTTATTGAAAAAGCTGAAGTTAGAAGCCGATTGGCTACCATACACAGCTGCATAAGATTGTGCACGCTACAGTTTCAGTAAATCAACCCCAATATAATACTTTATGTAAAATATAAAAGATGAGGTTGTGTTGAGTAAATATATACCATATGTCAAGCCTCAAAATTTCATGTGTCCTTGAAACGGTGAAAAACTATGGTATCCAAAATTGTCCATAGGTATCTTTAAAGCCTTTTCAGCTCAACAATTTAAAGTTTAATAGTGAAAGATGGCCCTGAAATTATTTTCCTTACTCCAGAGTACCGAATAAGTGTGCCTTTTACATGCATGGGCTTCTGATGTTTATGTACATATGTACACGTACATGGGGGCAGGGGCTTTAAAAAAAATGTTTTTTTTTTAAATTTGTTTATTTATTTGATTGCACTTTATTTATTTATTTTAAGTTAACTTGCAAACAAAAGGGTCTGTTAGGTTCCCTTTGTCATAGCATAGTGCAAATAACAGGTTCTCTGCAATGAGATATCAGGGGTCTTTTAGACCCCTAATTTCCCCTCTGAACTCTGTTGAAGCTGAATAAACACTGACTATCTGTAGCTCAGAACCCAGAAGTGCTTAGAGCTGAATGCATCCAGGTTCATATTATAAAAGGAGATCAGCAAACGAGTGTTCTCTGATATCCCTTCATTCTTCAGCTTGACACTTGCCTGATGGTCCTAAGAACCCAGAAGGAAACGGTAAGCCTCGGACACATGGCAGGGAAACGGCAAGGGGGCTAAACTGCATGTGCATAGAAGAGATCTAACCACTTATATGTGAAAGTCAAAAGCCAGGAGTAAAATTGAAACAAATTCCCAACTGGTATAATGGACATGAACATGTTTACATGCCGGTAAGCAAAAGGATTAAACATAAAGCTGTTTCTAAGAAAAAGAAACACCTTGGCCCCAGCTTGCAGTGCTTTCAGGAGGCAAAGGTGACGTCACCATGCCTCGCTTCTGCCTCTTGTGATAACTGGGCTTGAAATCTCATTAGAATATAGTCCTTAAAATTGGCTGCTGAATGCCTGGAAGGACAGTGTGCAGCAGAGGCTATCTAAAAGACAATATAGGCAGGGAGTCAAAGTCCAAGAGATGTCCAAGGGGGCAGGCTACAATGTTCATGCTCATGTAAAAAACCAGAGGGATAGTGCAAATAATCAAAGCTGTGCACCTGCCTGTCACATCACAATGGAGGATGCAGTTGTAGGCATCTGGAGTATAATGTGGTAGGCCATGCAAATATAGCAGTTTATCTGTGTCAAATGCAATCCTTATCAATTCCAAACAAAGAAATGAGCACCTTGCCCAGGGCTCCTTATTCCCTTAATTCTTCTCTGGTGATTAGCTGAGCCCCAACTTCCATCTGACAGATTTCCCTGTTGTACACTTTTGTCAGCACACTTATGAAAGTTACAGAGAATAGATCTGTAAGGGTACATTTATTTATTTTTTAAATGAAAACTCCTTTTTTAACAAAACATGTACATACATAGTTATTTTGTAATAGGATTTGGTTCAAATTATCTCTTCGTTTCATTCTGCAGTCTCTTTTATTTCCTAAACTGCCAAAAATGTTAAATGTCACTTCCCTAAAATCTGGCAACCTGTGGGCATTCTGTACACTTCTTGTTTACAGATTTCTCTGGAAAATCCAATTTTCTTTTTGGACGACAGCCTCTCTGACTTTCCCAGAAGTCTGCACAGAGGTCGAAGTCAAATGATTTAAAGACACTTGAATTTTAGTGATATTCTTTTTTAATGCGTGTGAATGCAAAGAGATGGCAAAAAATAAACAATTTTTCACCATTGAAACTAGTTGGGTGGGGATAATGTAGGTATAGCATTCTACTTGGCAGTTCTTTTGAAATAGGACACAGTTAGGATTATAACAATTTCTTCAGAACAAGAGCAGGTAACAATTTTCAATAAAATTTGATTACTGTATATAGTTATCCTGTGTGGATTATTTTTAAACAACACTGGAGTTTTTGCAGCTCAGACTAACCTTTTACTGGGACAAGTTTCATATAAAAAAAATAATCTAGTCAGCTCTTGGGCAACAATTATAAGCTTTATTGCCTCATCTTAAGGCCTACTTTCAACACGTCTTATTTTCTCAACTTTATTTTTTATCTTGCTAAATTACAATACTGTTCCACAAGAATCTAATTGTAAAATCCTTTTTGTTTTAGCTCTAATTATTTTAGCTAATTTGTTCAGTTCAGTGTTTAACTACCGCATCCTATTCTCCAAACAGTGAATTTTGCCTCCAATTATCCTCTGCTGGCTATAAATCTTCTAAATAAAATTCATCCTGACCTAAAGCATATCTGCTTTTCTAGTAAAAGTGTTTCAAATGAGAGAAATTTGCAATAAAGTTTAATTTCATGCTTTTTATTGCAAAATGTTTGGAACAATGAATGGTAATTACATATTTTACACTTCATTCACTACAAACAGACCATTTGTTTTTCATAAGTCTAGCAAAAAAAATGCTTGCTAGCAGCTATATGTTTCTGCTAGAAGTACTTTTGCAAATCCCTTGTGTGCATTACCTGATCATGCCTGAATTTCCCTTTTGTGCAATGCTTGTCACTGAAAAATGAAGGCATCAATATTCCCTGACAAATTTTACACCACTGGAAATTAAAATATTTTCCTCTTCTGTGTGCATTGTACTAACCTGACATGAAAAAGCCCAATAACTGTTTATGCTCTGTCTGCATTAAAACACCATAAATAACTAAACTGATTAGTCAATTTTTTTTGTTGGCTAAAGAGGAGAATAGTTGTAACCGCTGTAATTTTTTGGTGATATTTCTTGCTGCTTTAAACAAAAAAGTGCTGATTTTGCTTAATTTATCCCTATTGGAGAGTTTTTCCCTACCTCCTGACCAATGTTACTGGAATACAGCAATTAAACATGACCAAAGTTTCGACCCCTCTATATACAAATCAGGCAGGAGCTTGCATGGCTATGTCTTAATAGAAAAACCAATTGGCTTTATTAAAGCTGAGCTCAGCCTAAAACTTCAGATGAAATATAGGTGAACTATTTCATTTGTCAAAAGATTTGGATTTCATTCCATCAAGTTCTGAGCTAGCTCTGTCCCACATGGCATAGTCCTATCTAGCACAACAGGAAACATGATTTTTCTCTGTTGCAGCTCAGTAACACTTACATATTTTGTCCATCTTCCAGCCTATCATTAGAAGGAGCAGGCTGATGAGTTCATCTTTTTGTATCTCTGCTCTCTGCACCTATCAACGTTTTCTTTTTCCATGCCCACGGAATGTGAGCAAAAACAAAACACCAAACGTGAACGAAAAAAATGCATGTGAACACACAAAATAAAGTGCATTGCCTCTTTGGTACCCTCCCGGAGAGGAAGGCCCCCTCAATGAACCTCCAGGGTGCAAGGCTTCTGATGGGAGTAAGGCACATACAGGTTCTCCTAGCCAAAAAGCCAGTGGACCTCTCTCCTTGTGATCAGCTGAAGCTGACCACCGAGTACTAGGTGAAAGGCTCTCCCAAAGAGAGACCCACCCCCCCCCCCTAGGTAGGGGAGGAAGGAATCTAATGGCTACACACATTCCCCCTAGAGTAGGCCTGAAGACCCATCCCCTTCATCCTGAGTGAAAGGGAACACAAATATATACGTGCAGGGTAACACACATGCAGATCAAATAAATAAAAATATGCAAATAAAAAAGTGCCAGTGCAGTGCATTGGCTAGGCCTTGCCTCCCAACATGTTCCTTACACAGTAGAACAGATGATTTGCTACTTTTCCCACACCAAATCTGAACTCCACTGTACAGGGATTACAAGAGGCTGATATCAAGTCAAATTCCAGTACTTACACTACTTGCATTTAACAAAAACACATTTAATGAATAAAGAGCAGCATTAATATGTGTCCTTTATATCTGCCCAGAGTTTGACTTTGAACTAAGGGTTCAGCAAAACAAATATTTTTGTCATCCTGATAGATGGAAGAGAGATCATCATATCCAGTAACTTCTTGTATCTTTCAGTGACTCTAAATGATAAATAGTTGCATTTATTTTCGTCCTACATTTTCCCATCTGCTATAGCCAGTAGGTCTTACATTCATTGTCTGAAGAGTGCATTAGCTCTTACTGTTCCCTTACAGATTACTTATACAGCATGCACCTAATATGTAAATATGCAACTAATGTGAGGTCCCCTTTAATATAAATGTAGACTCTGAGACCCACCAGTAAATAGTACTGCCTTTGACATTTAGCTTGATGCGTTCTACACATTTATAGTTACTCCCCTAAATGAATGACTATGTTTACCTCAAGCAGCAACAGCCAAATATCTTAAACCTGAAAAATAACAAGTCTCAGAGAAAGAAAATAATACTGCAGCACAATAATGGCTAAACTTACATAGCTGTGTGAGAGCAGTTTGCTCAGATAATTGGGCAGCTTGTCTTGGAAGTAAAATAGCTAGACAGGTTAGACAGCCAAATGGGCATTGTTCCTACCCTTCAGGGATAGCCAGCCTAATATTGTTAACATCTACCAATTATAGTTTTTCTTAGATATGTAACAAGACAAAATGGCACATTAGGTCTCACAGGATGTAATGAATCTGACCCAGGATAAATGTGCAATGGAACACAACTGTCCCGGTCTGCCGTATAAATAATTGCTTTTATTTTTAGCAAAAGGGGGCCATGTTTTACTATCATACGTTATGCATTATTGCCTCTGCACATCCCTTTGAACTTTACTTTGAAGAGAGCTGAGACTTTTGTCTACATATCTGTATTTTGTTTGGCAGCTCATCATCAAAGACAAGCATCAGTGCTTCCCCCTGGACTGTAAATATGTATACAATACAGTCAGCATTCCTGCAGACTTTGTTTCATTCACTTGGTGGTTGAAATCTTTACGTGTATGTGACTAATATATATGTCCAATAAAATACTTTGACAAGGAAATCTTTAGGTGCATGTGTCAATACTTCCAGTATTTCCCTAATGCATTTTAGTTTTTAATTTAGTTTTTATTATATTTAATGTGGAATAGAATCCCTTGGGTACTAGTTCTGGCCAGCTCAGTAGATTGTTTAAAAAAAATTGAAAGATGCATTCCTAAATGCATGAAATATAATTGAATACCAACATTTAAAGGCAACAACACCAAGGATAGTTGATCCAGGGAACATACATTTGCTCCCCGGGAGATCATGAAGGTTTTCTTTTTTCTCCCGCTGGAGCAAATTGGATCATACTTTATTAAGGTTTTTATGCCTTTCTCTGGATCAACTGGGGGCATAGGATAGTGTAAATGGAGGTTTTCTATTTGCTTTTTTTTATTTTTTATTTATGGTTGAACTAGATGGACTTGTGTCTTTTTTAACCTGACCAAACATGTAACTATGTATAGGTATTATTTATATAGCGTCAACCATTTAATGCAGTGCTTTACATACTGCACAATCCTGTCAGTTCCTGCCCTCAAGAAACTTACAATCTAATAATGTGTGACTTGCATTCCCAGCTATAAAGCAAAGACTAATATCATATAGTCATTTGTGGCCTTGAAATATTGTGATTCCTTTAATTAGATTGGTGTAACCATTTTTATAGCAATCCAGTAGCTGACACTTACATAGTATACTGCCCACTTTCAAATGCCTGCATGTGGTTAGATATATATATATATATATATATATATATATATATATATATATATATATTTATATATATATTGCAGAGTGTCCCTAAAACATAGAAGCCTTGGGATGCTCTGATAGGCTAGTGGACATCCCATATCCCATAATTGCTGGCGCTAGTCTGCACCTACCACCATTTTGGACATTTTGGACTCACTATTTGCCAGTCTTGGTGGGCAGCCTCACTAGCCAAAACTAAGCTGCCAGAGCTGACTTCTGGAAATGTATAAGCGTTCTCTGTGAAAAATAAAACCACAAGAGGTACTTGAAGTTGCAAACTATGCTATGTAAATATTTGTTTTTATATTTAGTCACAGATTTGCTGCCCATAGACTTAGGAGGAGATTATTAAATCTAGCCATTTTAGCTGAATCAGCTGACAATTTCATGTATATGGGGTATGCATTACAAACCTTGATCAAACAGGTTAAAAAACGGACCTTATGGCTACCTTATGGTTATTCATCCCCTTAAAGTGGCAGTAAACGGTGACATTGGGGGAAAAAAATCCCCTGCAAGGCAATTACATAATGTTCTAATATGCATGGCATACTAGCACATTATAAAAAACGTACAATAAAACAAAACCCTCCAGCAGCGCGCTGTCACCACTGCAGAGGCTTCCATCTTCACCCGATCTTCGTTCCAGGTTTGCTAGCTCCAGCAGCTTAAGTGGCTGAGCCGCAATAACGTCACTCCTGCACATGCTCACAGGAGTCACAGCCGCGGTACAGCGCTCTGAAGAAATGGAACAGGTATACCTTTTCTTGAGAACGCATGCATCTATGATGTCACTGGCTGCTGCTCGCTAGAATATCTCCTACACAGTGCACGTTTAGGAGATATTAATTTTACCTACAGGCAAGCTTTCTTATAAGCTTACCTGTAGGTAAAATTCTAAATGAGGGGGATGTTCAGCCAAATAGATGATTTGAGTTCATACAACAATGTGTTTGCTTACATAGGGTGGTTGGACCATGCCTGCATGGCCAACTACCTCCAATGTCTATTGGACCAATTATGCCAGTAAAAAAAGGAGAGTTAAACAAATGGATTACATGACTGGGGTGTCAAGTTTTTGGCTAGGGAAAGGGTGATAGCATGAAATGGGTGTGGCCAGTTCAAAAATTGTGCTCACAAGTCAAATTCTCTTGCTGACCCCAAGATAATTGCAAGAGTAAGAGAAGCGTTATGGCATCAGCTTAGTGGGTAGGGGATGTTAGCAGACAAGCAGCTAAAACTGAAAGCCAGCTAAAAATACTTTCAATGAAGTGTTAAAAAAGTAGTTTCAAACTACAAAATTCACTGATAACACACTTCAACTTACCATTAAAAGACATTTTAACATTATAGAGTTTTGATGGGTTGCAGCCTACTGAAAACTGTAAAAGGATTGTCCTCAATATATGTACAGTACTTTTGATTGAATCAGGGTGAGGTATAAAACTGTGAATTTTTTACCATTACATTTTTTTTTTTACCAGTTATGCATTAACTGTATTTATTTATTTATTAGCATATATCTGGATAGGAAGACCAATATGATATACATAGGTTTTTATTCTACAAAACAAAAGCTATGATTTTTAGTTAACGTTTAACTACTGCACTATAAACAGAACCCTGTAAAGCAGGGGTCTCAAACTGGCGGCCCTCCAGCTGTTGCAAAACTACAAGACCCATGTGACGTTGCAAGGCTGACAGTTACAAGCATGACTCCCACAGGCAGGGGCATGATGGGACTTGTAGTTTTGCAACAGCTGGAGGGCTGCCAGTTTAGGACCCCTGCTGTAAAGCAAATACATCTGTCAAAAATGTGACTTTGCTTTAAAGTTAGTGGACTGACCCAAATTTCATGGTTAACCGCTATTATAATAATATTAGAAGCGATTCAGTTTTACATAATTTCACTCTCTTTATTTAGTATTTTGGGTGCCTCTGAAGTTAATGCAACAATTTATATTGTACTTTCTCCTTTTACAATTAGCAGAATATTTTCGCACTTTAAATGATTCTCTTTCCAAATACATTTTTTATTCCAATATTCATAATTTGCCTAGAAGGTGTTTTAAAGGAAAGTGGTTTCCTCTGGTGAAAAAAGCTAAATAAATTGCAGTATTCTCATTCAGTGATCATTAGTTATGGCCTATTAACTACATTACCAGATCATTATGAAAAATAAAACTTCTAATCATCGTCAGCATTTATAAAGTGCTGTAGATTACAACTATCACCCTACCTTCCGCATATTAGCAAATGCATCAGCAAAAACCATTACCAGGGTCATGATTTTTCAACCAGTACGAGATGATAATTAAAGCTTTCCATTTTGGAAAGAACAGAATAAGTTTCCCTGACCTGTATTTTAATGGGCCTTGTGTCTCCAGTTTTCATGCTCCAGGAGATCAATATGCAGAATACTTCCAGCCAATCCTACAAAAGACTTTACAAGCGAAAAGTGTGCTCATGGACCAACGCCTACCTGCTCATTCACGCAATGGGTTCTAGACAAGTGCAATGTGAAATGTCGTGTTTAATGATGCTACAAGTAGTCTTCATGCATTTTTCTAAACCAAATGCCCAGAAGATGGATTTCAGCAGAGCAGGGAAGAGGAGAAAATGAAAACTAAAAGGATAAGTTATGGTTACAACTTATTGGTCAGCTATTCTGTTTAGGAGAATGGCTGGTTTATGTTAGTGAAGGAAGGAATGAATAAAACAGCCAAACACACAGGGTGCAAGCTTAAACTCTATATACTGTGTATGTATGTATGTGTATATATTGTGAGGTGGTTAGCTCGGCAGCGGGTGTGTGTGACCCCCTGGATGGGTTCACCACACAAAAACAGGCACAGCAGACAGAGTTTGTAGTTGCAAAAACAAAAGGTGCGGTTTATTTACACTATTTACAGGGGAAAAACAGCAAAATAAAAAGAAACAAACAAAAATAAATCCTGGTCAGCTTGACCGCTTACTACACACGTTGGTGTCCCTAACTAACAACTGGGTACAGCCTTGTGCTGTCCCAGTCCCTAGCTCCCTGTTTTTTGAAGTTATTACAGTAACCACAGAGGCTTTGGCTCACCGCACAGAGATCACACTCCCCCAGACTATTCACACAGATCTGGTTCCAGGTCGGAGCATCTCCCTTAGCATGCTGGGAGTTCTTGTAGAGGCCCTAACGAGCCCACTTACTTCAGCTGGGCTCATTAACTCTTCCCCTGCAAGACTCCCCGCACTCGCCCTAGTGGTATAAATCGGTATAAAGCCTGAATCTAGGACATATATACCTTCCATCCTGGATGCAACCTGGTGATTTTACCTGCATTCTTTCACAATATATATATATATTTTTTTTCCTTCCTTCCTTCCTTTCTTCCTTTCCTGAAGACACAATATGAAATTATAGGAAAGAGAGAGAAATTCCCATTTTAGATGTTTTCCCGTGCTTTTATTAGGGTGGGGTCTTTTAACTGTTCTGTGGCAAAATTTTCCTTGTGAACCTCGAGATCAGAAAACTCCACAGACGGCATGTTTTCGTCTGAGGATGTTGGCTCCTCCCCAGTTTCTCGAGTCTCCCCTGCCAATACCGACAAGGGAAATTCTGGAGAGTCCTCACCACTCTCAGAGGAATTCTGGCTATCACATTCCTGGTATATAGGGGCACCAGTGGGGGGCTCAGGACAATCCCATAGTTCCCAGAACTTTGGAAAATCCCTTCCCACAATGGCATCATGAGGCAAGTGAGACACTAGTCCCACCCGATGAGAGAGGGTACCTTTGGGGGTCTCAAAACACACTGTAGCCACCGGATACTCTTGGGTGTCCCCATGCACACAAATAACAGCTACCTTGTTATTCCCAGAGACCTCTGTAGTAACTAATTCAGCCTTTATCAGTGTCACCAGGCTACCTGAATCCAGCAACACAACAACATTTCTACCATTAATACACATTTTGCATAAATGTTTCTCAGTTCCCCGAATGGCAGTGCATGCGACTGTCGCAAACAGCGACTGACGTCTGTCCCTTAGAAAGTCACATTGCATGGGTTTATCCACAACCGGGCAATTTGCTGCAATATGTCCCTCTTGTCGGCAGCGGTAACAGACAATCCTTCTTGCTGCCTCTTGAGCCCCTGACTTTCCAGGCTGTTCTCGCCAAACCTTGGGTAGAACTCCCACCCTCTCACTCTCTCCACCCTCACCCCTTGGAATCATCTTACCCGCCACTGGGGATGGTCTGGTCTTAGGGTGGAAAGTCCGTGAGTCTCTGGAAGAGGCAGTCAGGTTCTCTGTAGCCAAGTACTTCTCTACACGATCCACAAGATTATCGGCTGTTTCTAGGTCTCCATGGCTTACCCACTTTTGGATGGCAGTAGGAAGAGCTCTCAAGAAACGATCCATCACAACACGTTCCACAATCTTTGGTGCGGACAAAGTCTCTGGCTGTAGCCACTTCCTGCTCAGGTGAATGAGATCATACATTTGAGACCTGGGGGGTTTTCCAAGCTGGAAAGTCCAGTTATGCACACGCTGAGCCCGGACAGCCAGGGTGACACCCAGCCGTGCCAATATTTCAGTTTTTAGCATCACATAGTCTTTTGCTTGGTCAGGCACTAGGTCATAGTAAGCTTTCTGCGATTCACCAGTTAACAGAGGAGCCACCAGTCCAGCCCACTGATCCTTAGGTCACTTTTCTCTTTCAGCAGTCCTTTCAAATGTGGTCAAAAACACCTCTGGATCATCCTCTCCAGTCATTTTTGTCAACAAACGACTCACCCCAAATGACGCAGTATTAGTGGAACGACTTTCCTCACTGGTCTGCGGACATTGCTGCATTACTGTTTCCATTTGTTGTAGTCTCTGCTCTTGCTTCTGCAACAGGTCTATGAAACGGGCCTCCGATTGCTGCAGGGCTTGTTGCTGAGCTTCCAGACTCTGTTGGTGAGCTTGCTGCTGGGCTGCAAGGCTCTGTTGATAAGCTTGCTGGTAGGCTGCAAAGCTCTGTTGTTGAGCTGCAAGGCTCTTTTGCAAACCTGCATTTGTCTGCTGCTGATTGGCATTTGCTAGAGCCAGCTGTTTCAGTATCTCCTCCATGCTGGCCTTAAAAAAACTGCCCGCATTCTCCACCAACTGTGAGGGGGTTAGCTCGGCAGCGGGTGTGTGTGACCCCCTGGATGGGTTCACCACACAAAAACAGGCACAGCAGACAGAGTTTGTAGTTGCAAAAACAAAAGGTGTGGTTTATTTACACTATTTACAGGGGAAAAACAACAAAATAAAAAGAAACAAACAAAAAGAAATCCTGGTCAGCTTGACCGCTTACTACACATGTTGGTGTCCCTAACTAACAACTGGGTACAGCCTTGTGCTGTCCCAGTCCCTAGCTCCCTGTTTTTTGAAGTTATTACAGTAACCACACAGGCTTTGGCTCACCGCACAGAGATCACACTCCCCAGACTATTCACACAGATCTGGTTCCAGGTCGGAGCATCTCCCTTAGCATGCTGGGAGTTCTTGTAGAGGCCCTAACGAGCCCATTTACTTCAGCTGGGCTCATTAACTCTTCCCCTGCAAGACTCCCCGCACTCCCCCTAGTGGTATAAATCGGCATAAAGCCTGAATCTAGGACATATATACCTTCCATCCTGGATGCAACCTGGTGATTTTACCTGCATTCTTTCACAATATATATATATATTTTTTTTCCTTCCTTCCTTCCTTTCTTCCTTTCCTGAAGACACAATATGAAATTATAGGAAAGAGAGAGAAATTCCCATTTTAGATGGTTGTCACTGGAACATTGGTCAATGTTGAAAGATTTCTCCTACTTTCTTAAGCCGTCCATGAATAGATTGAAATCCGGCTGGTTCAGCGGGGACCAACTGAATTTCAATCCATCTATGGGCAGCCTGGTTGTACAGAAGCCAATCTCTTGATCAACTTCTGCACAACCAGCCTGTTAGAAAATTTCTGCTTAATCAGCGGCACCGTCTTTAGGGGGCAGGGCTGCTGTGTGTATTCTCTTTTTTTTTTAGCTTAGAGTGATCAGGCATAAGCAGTGCGCGCTCTAACTAGCAAATTATTTAATTTCACATTACGCAGTAATAGCAAATATCTGAAATGCCATTTCGGAGGCAATCGAAATTCATGCTGCATTCAAGCAAATGTTTTAAACACCCCCTGGTCATATAACTGATGAAAATACTTTAAGCCTCATTCTGCCAAATGCAAAGTGTCTGCTAGGATGTGAAAGTGTGGTAGACGAGGGTTAAACCATAATGGTTGGATCTATGGATATAGATTGGAGCGTTGGCTAAAGCCCCGTACACACGGTCGGACTTTTGGCCAACAAACTTCATTTTGAGCAAGTTGGACCAACAATCTGACCGTGTGTACGCTCCATCGGACAAACTTTTTTAGCTTTTTTCTTGTTTTCATCGGACAAAAGTTGGGTCTGCAAATGGACAAACTTTTGCCCAACAAAAGTCCGATGGAGCAAAGTCCGACCGTGTGTACAGAAAACCATCGGACTTTTGTCCGATGGACAAAACAACTAATGTTAAAATCAACCAACAATAGCAGAAGTTGACCAAAGGGTGGCGGTAAAGAGCAGAAAAGAGCAGAAAAACCACGTGATGTTGCAAAAAAGTTTTGGGAAAGTTTGCAGAAAAGTCAGAGCGTGTGTATGCTATGGGTTTTCCCGACCAACTCCGTTCAGACAAAAAACCACGGAAAGGTCCGATGGAAGTCCGACCGTGTGTATGGGGCTTAGGACTTATAAAAATGTAGGTAAAAATACAATTTTAAAGAAGTTTAACCACCCCAAGAGTGTAAGAGGGAAGTAGTTTTATAGGGGAAGTTGAATATGAATCCCCAAATATTTAAAACCATGCGAAAGATGTAAGGGACAGTCGGGGGGTAAAAAAAGAGAAAGTCCCACAACTATAGGAAAAATGCAATATTTTGTCCAGTTGACACTGAACCCTGAAAATTGCTCAAGATCTTGAATAATCTTTAGGGTATTTGGCACACTAGACAACGGGTCAGACACATACAAGAGCATGTCATCATCATATAAAGAAACTTTTTCTTCCAAAGAACCATTCTGGAGCCCTCTAAACTAGGGGAAATTCTGAGTAGCTCTGCCAGAGGCTCAATGGCCATAGCAAACAACAAAGGGAAAGTTGGGCATCCCTGTCTTGTGCCTCATTGAATGGAAAAAGGTTCAGATATTTTGTCATTAATCCTCAAATGTGCTCGTGGTGAGGCATAAAGGATCTCAATCCAGGTAATGAAGGTTTCTCCAAAACCATATTTACATAATACTTGTATTAAGAAGGGCCACTCTATAGAGTCAAATGCCTTGTGGGTGTCCAAGGCCATAAGCACCCTAGGGGTATCTGAGTCATTAGGAACTTGCAAATTAGTATACAATTGTCTAAGATTAATATATGTGGAGTGGCTAGTTGGATTCCTTTTTAAACAAATAGCAAGTAATTTAGAGAGAATCTTCAGGTCCGGGATGGTAAGACTCACAAAATGTGGGATCTTTATAAGGTTTTGGAATTAACACAACCAGGGTTTTGCTCATAGAATCCGGAAGCGTTTTCTCGTTTAGAATGTAGCTATAAAGTGACAATAAGCGAGCAAGCACCTCATCTTTGTGAGCTAGATACCACTCAGTGGGTATACTGTCTAAGCCAGGAGTTTTATGTTTGGCGAATTGACCCAACACTCTTTCCAATTTCACTATATAAATAGGGCTATCCATAAATTCCCTGTCCTCCAAGGTAAAAGAGGGAAGTTGTACCTGCTGTGTGTATTCTGATGGTGGGGAAGCCTCCCCTTTGTCAGAATACAATAGCTCTGTGGGAGGGATTTCTACTCACCTAAAATATTTGGATTGGGTAATCAAATTTCTTTTGTTCAACCCTCCGGTTGAACAAATGAAAATGTACTATGTATGGCCTACTTTGCTGTGGTGGCTTTCTGTCATAGTGACAATAGTCATCAGGACAAATATAGGGGAATCCAGACAACAATGAAAATCTGGCAGAGGGCCTCACTGTAATCATTTCTGATTTCAGACTCGAGTTTCCAGATTTATGACAATTAATTGTTTCTGCAAATCCAGGTATGAACACAGTGCAGGCATCAGCACTCTAAACCTATGAATTTACTACATCCATAGAACATCAACTTCAATTCAAAACTCCAAACAGCTGTGGAAAAAGTTGTGTGAATACTTAGAAAATGTTGGGAGATTTTTGTATGGTCTGATCTTTGCATACTTGTGTCATAATAAACAAAGTCTTATCAAAGCATTTAACAAATAACACACACACACACATTTTAAATGATCATGTCTTTAAAGAACAGATTATTTGCTCCAAGGGTAGGTCATACATTCATACACTGCAGAATGCAGGGTTACCTTTGTTTTGCCATACAAGATATGAAGCCAGCCGAAAAAAAAAAAAAAAAAAAAATTGAATTTGTAAAAAGCCTCATTAGCCCATAAGCAGAGATGTAGTGTACTGCACATGTGCAGAAGCCACATGATGAGATTCAATACGTTGACGATAACATGATATAGATTCCAGTAACAACCACCTGTACATATATTGCTTTTTTTCTAGGTCAGGTTTAAGGATCACAGTTGCTTTGTACATGTACAACCACATGCACATTCAGGCCTGCAATGCCAGCCTGCCACAACATTTATCCCGGCTTGTTTATTTGCTTTAGTAAATCATATTCACAGTCTCTGGGAGCAAATTCTAAATAAGTAAATCTGACAGAGAAAGAGTTAAAAGGTGTAGCAGAGCCTTAATAACACAGTAAACAGTGTTAAATCAGGCCAATGGTTTTGTGGTCAAATAGCATGTATGAGCACAGCTGGTGTTAATATATTGTAAGCCCTTTAAAAGCATTGCTTGATAAATCTTGCAGCTTGTCAACACATTCAATATTCTGTGCATTAGACATTTCGTTTTCAGAGCCATGTAATGACCACACAATTTACAGTAAAAGAAGAGAGGAAGAAAAATGTTTTCTATCTATTTTGGATCATTTTTAAACCTCATTACAGCCAAGATGGTGCATTTCTCGCCCAGCATTTAATTTAATCATTCTTCAAATAGGGAGAGTGAATTGGCTGAAAATTGCTCTCCTGCATGTTTCTTCTTTTCTGGCTTGAGGTTTACCATATAACTTGTACAGTAGGACATCATAAAAGCCATTAATCTACAGGAAAAAGTAGGTGCTGCCTTTCACTGTAAACTCATTCAGTTCTGCAGCAGGGGTACGGGTAATTTTTATATTCCAGCTGGAGCTTAACTATATAGATTCCATTGTCTTCGACCTGCCTATGGAGATACAATTTAGGAACAATTACATTTCCCCAGGTTTCTTTATACTTGTTCTACACAGAAAAAAAAAACAAAAACATTATCTTCTTGCACGATTTGGAATCCTTCGCATTCACAGAATCTCACTGGAAGTTCCAGACATCATCTTCACCTTGGTGCCATGGGTAAAAGCTGGCATGGAAGGTTCTTAAGTATATGTGGTGGCGTGGGGTGCTAGTGAATTAGTGGACCTTGCATTTTTATGGTATCCTGCTTGTATCTTCTTTTCTGGCTGGAGGTTTCAATTTAATACTTGTACATCAGGATGGTGAAGCAGAAAATTAACCCACACTCTGAGATATCAAAGCATGAGGTTTCTTCAAAGAACAATTCATACCTCTATGAAAAAGCCCAATTTGGATAAAACACGTCAGGGCAGAGACTGTGTCTGAAAGCTCCTGCATTGAAAAGACTTCATGGTTTGGCATCTCAGAGTGCAGCTTCATTTTCTGCCTCACTATCATGCCAGACAAACTCTTAAGCCGTGTACACACGGTAGGTTTTACCAATGAAGACAGTCCGATGGACTGTTTTCATCGGATAAACCGATCGTGTATGGGCCCCATCGGTCTTTTTTCCATCAATGTTTAAAAATAGAACATGTTTTAAATTTATCCGATGGTTAAAAAAACGATAGCAAATTACTATCGTCTGTGGGGAACTCCATAGGATAAAAAACCCACGCATGCTCAGAATCAAGTCGACGCATGCTCAGAAGCACTGAACCTAATTTTTTCTCGGTTCATCTGTGTTTTACGTCACCGCGTTTGAAACGGTCGGTTTTTTGAATGATGGTGTGTGGGCAAGACTGATGGAAGACAGTTTCATCGGAATTCCGATGGAAAAAACCATCGGATTAGAATCCATAGGATACAGTTGCAATAAAAAGTATGTGAACCCTTTTGGAATGATATGGATTTCTGCACAAATTGGTCATAAAATGTGATCTGATCTTCATCTAAGTCACAACAATAGACAATCACAGTCTGCTTAAACTAATAACACACAAATAATTAAATGTTACCATGTTTTTATTGAACACACCATGTAAACATTCACAGTGCAGGTTGAAAAAAGTATGTGAACCCTTGGATTTAATAACTGGTTGAACCTCCTTTGGCAGCAATAACTTCAACCAAACGTTTCCTGTAGTTGCAGATCAGACGTGCACAACGGTCAGGAGTAATTCTTGACCATTCCTCTTTACAGAACTGTTTCAGTTCAGCAATCTTCTTGGGATGTCTGGTGTGAATCGCTTTCTTGAGGTCATGCCACAGCATCTCAATCGGGTTGAGGTCAGGACTCTGATTGGGCCACTCCAGAAGGCGTATTTTCTTCTGTTTAAGCCATTCTGGTGTTGATTTACTTTTATGCTTTGGGTCGTTATCCTGTTGCAACACCCATCTTCTGTTGAGCTTCAGCTGGTGGACAGATGGCCTTAAGTTCTCCTGCAAAATGTCTTGATAAACTTGGGAATTAATTATTACTTCGATGATAGCAATCCGCCCAGGCCCTGACGCAGCAAAGCAGCCCCAAACCATGATGCCACACCACCATACTTCACAGTTGGGATGAGGTTTTGATGTTGGTGTGCTGTGCCTCTTTTTCTCCACACATAGTGTTGTGCGTTTATTCCAAACAACTCAACTTTGGTTTCATCTGTCCACAGAATATTTTGCCAGTACTGATGTGGAACATCCAGGTGCTCTTGTGCAAACTGTACACGTGCAGCAATGTTTTTTTTGGACAGCAGTGGCTTCTTCTGTGGTATCCTCCCATGAAATCCATTCTTGTTTAGTGTTTTACATATCGTAGATTCACTAACAGGGATGTTGGCATATGCCAGAGACTTTTGTAAGTCTTTAGCTGACACTCTAGGATTCTTCTTCACCTCATTGAGCAGTCTGCGCTGTGCCCTTGCAGTCATCTTTACAGGACGCCCACTCCTAGGGAGAGTAGCAGCAGTGCTGAACTTTCTCCATTTATAGACAATTTGTCTTACCGTGGACTGATGAACAGCAAGGCTTTTGGAGATACTTTTATAACCCTTTCCGGCTTTATGCAAGTCAACAATTCTTAATCGTTGTGCAAGGCATCATTCACACCAGGCAATGCTTCTTGTCAAAAGCAAACCCTGAACTGGTGTGTGTTTTTTTAGAGGGCAGGGCAGCTGTAATCAACACCTCCAATCTCATCTCATTGATTGGACTCCAGTTGTCTGACACCTCACTCCAATTAGCGCTTGGAGATCTCTTAGTCTAGGCGTTCACATACTTTTTCCACCTGCACTGTGAATGTTTACTTGGTGTGTTCAATAAAAACATGGTAACATTTAATTATTTGTGTATTATTAGTTTAACCACTTCAATACCATGCACTTATGCACCTTCCCGCCCAGACCAATTTTCAGCTTTCAGTACTCTCACACTTTGAATGACAATTACTTAGTCATGCTACACTGTATCCAAACAAAATTTTTATAATTTTCTTCTCACAAATAGAGCTTTCTTTTAGTGGTATTTAATCGCCACTGGGTTTTTTATTTTTTGCGATATAAGCAAAAAAACAGCAATTTAAAAAAAAAAAAAACACTTTTTTTTAGTTTCTATTGTAAAATTTTGCAAATAAGTAATTTTTCTTCATAAATTTGTGCCAAAATGTATATTGCTACATATCTTTGGTAAAATGAACCCAAATTAGTGTATATTATTTGGTCTTTGTGAAAGTTATAGAGTCTACAAACTATGGTGGCAATCACTGAAAATTTATCACATCTGATCACGCCTGATGTACTGAAGGGATATCTCATTTCTTGAGACACTAACAAGCGAGGAAAGTACAAATACCCCAAAATTACCCCTTTTTGGAAAGTAGACAGTCCAAGGTATTTACTAAGAGGCGTGGTGAGTTTTTTGAAGTTGTATTTTTTTTCCACAATTCTTGGGAAAAATAGGATTTTTTACTCACCGTAAAATCCTTTTCTCTGAGTCCATGGACCGACACAGCTTCTCTATTGACAAAGTGGGTATTATCCGTTAATTAGGAGTGACTAGGCAGAAAAACTTGTAAAAAGTGTTGCATCACACCTTCTACAGTACCGCCCAGGGGGCGGACCCTCTGGGTATACCCTCTCAGTCTGCACATCGCAGATCAGTTCGTCAAAAAGCAGTACAAACTTAAAAGGAGGGGTGGGTGCTGTGTCGGTCCATGGACTCAGAGAAAAGGATTTTACGGTGAGTAAAAAATCCTATTTACTCTTTCGTTCATGGACCGACACAGCTTCTCTATTGACAAAGTGGGACGTCCCAAAGCAGTGTCAGAGAAAAAACTAGGGGTGGTAACAGCATAAAAATAAACTTCACCCCAAACACAAAACAGCACTCCTCCAACGGAGGAGTTGCAACTCTAAACAGCCGCTTGCAAAACCTTGCGGCTGAAAGAGGCATCCGAAGATGCACCTACATCAATTTTGTAGAATTTTGTGAAAGTGTGAGCGGACGACCAAGTCGCCGCTTTACATAATTGGGAAACAGACGCTTGATGTTGGAAAGCCCAAGAGGCACCTATTGCCCTGGTCGAATGCGCCGTGACAGGAAAGGGGGGCGCCTGACCCTTTAAGGCGTAAGCCTGGATTACTATCTGTCGGATCCACCTAGAGATGGTGGCCGATGAGACTGCTTGGCCCCTCTTGGGACCAGCCACCGAAACAAACAGTGAGTCTGACTTCCGGAACAGGGAAGTAGCAGATATGTATACTCTCAAAGCTCGGACAACGTCCAAGGAATGCAACGCCGACTCCTTAGGATTCGACGGCTGAGGACACAAGGATGGAAGTACAATGTCTTCGTTGAGATGAAAAGCCGAAACGACTTTCGGAAGAAAGGAAGGCTGCGGCCGCAGCACCACCTTGTGAAAAATCAAATAGGGAGCCTTGCAGGACAAGGCTGCCAGCTCAGAGACTCGTCTAACTGACGTAACAGCCACCAAAAAGACCACTTTCTGAGAAAGTGTCAACAGGGGAATATCTCTATTATTCTCAAACGGTGCCGTCTGGAGCACTGAGAGGACCAGGTTCAAGTCCCACGGAGGTAACGGGGGACGGACCGGAGGGGCCACATGTCGGACCCCCTGCACAAATGTACTCACGAGAGAGTGAGTCGCCAGGGGTCGCTGAAAAAAGACAGCCAGGGCAGATATCTGTCCCTTAATCGTACTTAGGGCAAGCCTTTGGTCCACCCCATGCTGTAAAAACAGCAGGATTCTGGAAACCAAATAGGTACGCGGATGCCATTTCATTTCCTCACACATGGAGATGTAGGCCCTCCAAGTGCGGTGATAGACCTTCCTAGAGGACGGTTTCCGAGCACTTCTCATAGTAGAGATTACTGAGTCTGACAGGCCCCGGTCTCTCAGTACCTGGTTCTCAACAGCCATGCCGTTAAAGCCAATGACTGTAAAGCAGGATGGAATATGGGACCTTGCGATAGCAGGTCCTTCCGTAGTGGTAGGCGCCAGGGGACGTCTGCTACCAGACGTACTAGATCATCGTACCAAGGACGCTGAGGCTAATCTGGAGCGATTAGGATCATTGGAATTCCCTCTGCCTCCACTCTGCGGAGCAGAAGAGGAAGAAGCCTTAAGGGAGGGAAGGCATAGATTAGCCGATACTGACCCCACGATGCTACCAACGCGTCCGTTGCGTCTGCCCATGGGTCTCTTGACCGGGCCACAAACCTCAATACCTTCCGATTGAGTCGGGAAGCCAGAAGATCTACGTCTGGTGTGCCCCATCTTTGGCAGAGGAGTTGGAACACCTCCGGGTGTAAGGACCATTCTCCCTGGTCCAGCATCTGGCGGCTCAGGTAGTCCGCCTGCCAGTTTTCCACACCCGGAATGTACACGGCCGACAGTGCCGGTACGCTCCTCTCTGCCCACTTCAGGATGCGAGCGATCTCCGATGTTGCAGCTGAGCTTCTTGTTCCTCCTTGATGATTGACATATGCCACTGCTGTGGCGTTGTCTGACTGGATCCTGACTGGACGCCCTTGCAGCCTCTGAGACCATTTGAAGAGGCACAGCCTGATCGCCCGGATTACCAGGACATTGATCGGCAGGAGGGCTTCCTCTGGGGTCCAGCGACCTTGCGCCGACTGAACACCCCAGACTCCCCCCCAACCTGTAAGGCTGGCGTCCGTCGTGATCACTATCCAGTAAACCGGAAGAAATGACTTCCCGGCCATTAGAGCCGGTGCTGTCAGCCACCATACCAGGAATCTCCTGACTTTGTGGCTCACTCGGATTTGATAATCCAGAGATGATGGACATCTGTTCCATCTGGACAGAACTTCCTTCTGTAACACTCGAGTGTGGTATTGAGCATATGGAACCGCCTCGAAGGAGGCTACCCTGAGGCCCAACACTCGCATGCAAAAAACGGAGTGACGACCAATTCCTGGAAGTCAGCTGCCGTACTGCAGCCCGGAGGGTCTGCAACTTCTCCACAGGGAGGAATACCTTTGCCTCTGAAGAATCCAGAATCAACCCCAGGTACCCTAGGCGTTGAGTGGGCACCAATACTGACTTTTGCGTGTTTAGTATCCAACCACAGTCTCAAAGAGTCTGACAGGTAATGGACACGCTTACCTCTAATTCTGAGCTTGAAGGGGCCTTCAGCAGAAGGTCGTATAAGTAGCCTGTGATAGCGATACCCCGCTGTCTTAGAAGTGCCAGAATCGGAGCGAGCACCTTGGTGAACGTCCTGGGTGCTGAGGCAAGGCCCAACGGGAGGGCCACAAACTGGTAGTGGTCCTTCCCGATAGCAAATCGCAGAAATCTCTGGTGTCTGGAGTATATGGGGACATGCAGGTATGCGTCCTTGATGTCCAAGGAGGCCAGAAAGTCCCCCGGATGGAGAGCCGTGACTACAGATCGAACCGACTCCATCCGAAAACTTTGTACCTTCACAAAGCAATTGAGGGCTCTGAGATCCAAGCTTGGACGAACCCCCTCCTTCTTCGGCACAATGAACAGATTTGAGTAAAAACCCCGTTCCATTTCTGGAACTGGAATAACTACCCCGCGTTCCAGTAGACCCTGGACCGCCCCATACAGGGCCTCCCGACGGGTCGGTAGTAGCTGGAGATTGGAGGTGTTGAATCTGTCCGGTGGACAAGAGAGAAACTCTATCTTGTAGCCTGAGGAGATTACTTCGCAAACCCACCTGTCGGAGATTAGTGCTGTCCACTGAGTCGCGAATTTGCGAAGACGTCTCCCCACCCGAGAGCTGGGTGGGGGTGGACCTTCATGCGGACGCAAATTTGTCCGCAGGCTTATTGGGTATGCGGGACCAGGGACGCTTTTGTCCTTGGGCAGGCGCTTTATCGGCCTGGGGTCTTTTCCCTGTCGCCCTAGGGGGACAAAAAAAACACTTGTGTGCAGTAAAGGAGGGCCCTTGCCCTTGGCGTGGCCCCTTATCCTTGCTAATTTGGGGAAGCAAAGTGCTTTTACTTCCTGTGGCATCCTTGATGATGTCATCCAGAGAAGCCCCAAAAAGTCAGTCGCCCTTAAAAGGCAGATCCAACAGGGCTTTCTTGGAAGTCTGGTCCGCAGACCAGCCTTTTAGCCAGATCAGGCGGCGTATTGCTACTGCATAAACCGAAGTTTTAGACAGCAGGGGAATAGTATTCATGTCTGACTCGCAGACAAACCTAAGGCCCTGGACCAACAGGTCGGCCAATGTTATCTCATCAGGAGGAGCATCTCGCTCCTTAACCCCTGGAGTAGCAATCTTGCCCATTCAGTAAGTGTGTGAGACACTAGGGCCCCCGCCAATGCCGGGCGTACTGCCGAGCCTACCACTGAGTATAGGTAGCAAGCGAGTGCTTCAGCCTTCTTATCCACAGGGTCCTTGAAAACAGGAGCCCCTTCTACAGGAATTGTGGTGGCTCTATTAAGTCTGGACACCGGAGGGTCCACTATAGGGGGGAGAGGTCCATTTCTTCAGAAAACTCTCCTCAAAAGGGGTACCGTACCACAAACCTCTTTGGGGCTGTAAAGACCCTCAGTGGGTTCTCCCATTCCTTGTATAAGAGTTTATCAAAAGACACACAAGGGAACACCTTAGCAGTGCGGGCAGGCCTATGAAACCCAAGTGGACCGGAGTCTCTGCTGCTTCTGCAGTATTTTCCAATTTTAGCATATCCCACACTGCAGTAATAAGGTCAGATACCAAAGCCGTCTCGCGTACTGACCTGGACTTTGAGTCATTCTCACTGTCCGGTCACGGTCTGCAGTCTCTGATGCATCAGAATCTGGGCCCCGAGCCATAGCTGGACCTGGTTCTGCACCAGAATTATCCCCAGAAGCTTGCAGGGGATGGGGCATTTACTACCCCCTGTATTCCCGTGTGCTGCTTCCACCCTGGCAGCAAACGCCTCTAGGATTGCAGTCATAGCGTTCATAGACACCTCAGGGGCACAAGCTGCTAAATCTGGTGTTTCAGGGGAGAAGACATCTGGCTCAGATGCCATGCTGACCACACGCTGACACTCACAGGGCTCCAGGCAAGATATGAATAGGCCACCCTCCTGTGCTGCAGATAGGCAGGGTCACCCAGAGGACTCACCACCCTGGATAGGTACTGCTATGCTGCGCCTGTGATGCTGTCCCGCTGCTGCTGTGTCAGTCTGCTTCTTTTATCAGCACTTCCTGTGTGAATTTTCGTGCCAGTGTAATGCACCCTAGAGGCCGGAGGCTCTCGAAAAATGGTTGCCAAAAACGTCTGTATGGAAGATAATGTTGGCTCTAAGAAAATGTCCGCCGACAGAAGATAGAGGTCAAGCAGCCATAGCCCACAAAAAGATGGCCACCGAACGGCAATATCTGCATACAGGGTGGACAAACATGGCCGCCGATCAGCTGATAGGGGCCAGTGGGTGTGGCCGAACCACAGGAAGATGGCCGCCGGGAAGTCACAAGAGTCCAGACTTGGCATGGACCACCTCAAAATGGCCGCCGACAGCATGGAGGAGGAAGGACACAAACACAGGTAAGAAAAAATGACATTTCTTTTAAATGTTAGTTACAGCCAGCCCCGCTCCAGTGGGACCCCATAGGTGACCCCCAGCACCCAGCAACCTTTAGCTAGAAGCCCAGGGAGGAGGGAAAGGCAGGGAGAGAGGGAAGAAAGGGGCCACAACCACTTACTTGATCTCTCCAGGAATGTCCAGCTAAATCACCCAGCCGAGGCAGGGGAGTTTTACTTACCTATCCTGCATGTATTCTGCTGGAAGACATTCCAAACAGATCATCGTCCGCACACGGAAGGTGACTGTTGGCCAGGCATGCTGTGATTGGACCCAGAAGGGACGATCATATGTATGCCCTGGAGCATGACGCTCACCGGACAGGCTGCTGTGACTCGGCCGTAAGGTCAGCCGAAGCTGAGCGGTCCGATGCAAGCCTTGGAGCGTAAGCTCACCGGCCAGGCTGCTGCGACTCGGCCGTAAGGTCAGCCGAAGCTGAGCGGTCCGATGCAGGCCCTGGAGCGTAAGCTCACCGGCCACCCGTGGAGCGACGGGCATGTCGTGGAAAACCCAGCGCGTAGCTAGGGTTGGCACACGCTCGATGGCCGAAACTGGGGAGACTACAAGGATCGAGGATCCAGCCTGTCACCCAGTCGGCAGTTGATCGAAGATCGCAGGAAACAACAAATGTAGCAAAAAAAATATATATATATATATTTTTTCCCCGGACCAATGGGCCCGAAGGAAGCCATGTCCTACTCCTTGCTAGACAGAAAAAAACTGATCTGCGATGTGCAGACTGAGAGGGTATACCCAGAGGGTCCGCCCCCTGGGCGGTACTGTAGAAGGTGTGATGCAACACTTTTTACAAGTTTTTCTGCCTAGTCACTCCTAATTAACGGATAATACCCACTTTGTCAATAGAGAAGCTGTGTCGGTCCATGGACGAAAGAGTAATTTATTTTTTTTTATTTTTTTTTACACAAACTGGTCATATTAACAGTTTTTTTCTCTCACACAGCATATGCATAATTGCAACTACACCCCAAAATACATTCTGCTACTCCTCCTGAGTGTAGCGATACCACATGTGTGAGACTTTTACACAGCCTGGCCACATACAGAAGCCCAACATTGAAGTAGCACTTTCAGGCGTTCTACAAGCATAAATCGCACATATCCTTTCTCAACCACCTATTACACTTTTGAAGGCCCTGGAGCACCAGGACAATGGAATTTTCCACAAAATGACCCCATTTTGGAAAGCACACACCCCAACGTATAATCTATGAAGCATTATGAGTCTTTTGAACGGTTCATTTTTTTCCAGAAGGTTTTGGAAAATGTGGAGAAAAAATGAAAATGCATTTTTTTTACACAAAGTTGTCCATTTATAAGATATTTCTAACGCATAGCATATACATAGCAAAAATAACACCCCAAAATGCATTCTTCTACTCCTCCTGAGTATAGCGATACCACATGTGTGAGACTTTTACACAGCCTGGCCATATACAGAGGCCCAACATTGAAGTAGCACTTTCAGGCGTTCTACAAGCATAAATCGCACATATCCTTTCTCAACCACCTATTACAATTTTGAAGGCCCTGGAGCACCAGGACAATAGAATTTTCCACAAAATGACCCCATTTTGGAAAGCACACACCCCAACATATAATCTATGAAGCATTATGAGTCTTTTGAACGGTTCATTTTTTTCCAGAAGGTTTTGGAAAATGTGGAGAAAAAATGAAAATGCATTTTTTTTACACAAAGTTGTCCATTTATAAGATATTTCTAACGCATAGCATATACATAGCAAAAATAACACCCCAAAATGCATTCTGCTACTCCTCCTGAGTATAGCGATACCACATGTGTGAGACTTTTACACAGCCTGGCCATATACAGAGGCCCAACATTGAAGTAGCACTTTCAGGCGTTCTACAAGCATAAATCGCACATATCCTTTCTCAACCACCTATTACACTTTTGAAGGCCCTGGAGCACCAGGACAATGGAATTTTCCACAAAATGACCCCATTTTGGAAAGCACACACCCCAACGTATAATCTATGAAGCATTATGAGTCTTTTGAACGGTTCATTTTTTTCCAGAAGGTTTTGGAAAATGTGGAGAAAAAATGAAAATGCATTTTTTTTACACAAAGTTGTCCATTTATAAGATATTTCTAACGCATAGCATATACATAGCAAAAATGACACCCCAAAATGCATTCTGCTACTCCTCCTGAGTATAGCAATACCACATGTGTGAGACTTTTACACAGCCTGGCCATATACAGAGGCCCAACATTGAAGTAGCACTTTCAGGCGTTCTACAAGCATAAATCGCACATATCCTTTCTCAACCACCTATTACAATTTTGAAGGCCCTGGAGCACCAGGACAATAGAATTTTCCACAAAATGACCCCATTTTGGAAAGCACACACCCCAACTTATAATCTATGAAGCATTATGAGTCTTTTGAACGGTTCATTTTTTTTCCAGAAGGTTTTGGAAAATGTGGAGAAAAAATGAAAATGCATTTTTTTTACACAAAGTTGTCCATTTATAAGATATTTCTAACGCATAGCATATACATAGCAAAAATAACACCCCAAAATGCATTCTTCTACTCCTCCTGAGTATAGCGATACCACATGTGTGAGACTTTTACACAGCCTGGCCATATACAGAGGCCCAACATTGAAGTAGCACTTTCAGGCGTTCTACAAGCATAAATCGCACATATCCTTTCTCAACCACCTATTACAATTTTGAAGGCCCTGGAGCACCAGGACAATAGAATTTTCCACAAAATGACCCCATTTTGGAAAGCACACACCCCAACGTATAATCTATGAAGCATTATGAGTCTTTTGAACGGTTCATTTTTTTCCAGAAGGTTTTGGAAAATGTGGAGAAAAAATGAAAATGCATTTTTTTTACACAAAGTTGTCCATTTATAAGATATTTCTAACACATACTATGTACATAGCAAAAATTACACCCCAAAATGCATTCTGCTACTCCTCCTAAGTATAGCGATACCACATGTGTGAGACTTTTACACAGCCTGGCCACATACAGAGGCCCAACATCCAAGTAGCACCTCCAGGCATTCTAGCAGCATTAATTGCACATATCATTTTCTGACTACCGATCACATTTTTGAAGGCCCTTCATATATCTAACACATAGCAGGTACATACCAAATAACAAAAGATTACCTGTGGTTTTAGAAGTGCAGTGGTCCACAGAGGAGAGCATCGGTCCAGGCAGCAGGCAGGGATGAGGTCAGCGACAGCAAAAGCAATCATCCAGGCAGCAGGCAGGAATACTGTCCATAGTTCGCACAGGCAGAGATACTGTCAGCACAGCCAGAGCACAGCCAAAGCACAGGTCCAGGTAGCAGGCAGAGGTGTCCCGGCAGAAATGCTGTCCAAAGTCAGTAGAGGCAGCAGGCAGATATATGGTCAACACAGCCAAAGTATTGGTCCAAGCAGCAGGAAGAAACATGGTCCATAATGTCATGGGTCATTACAGGCAGTAATATGGTCAGCACAGCCAAATTATTGGTCCAGGCAGCAGGAAGGACCATCAAGCTTAGGGCCAGGGGGACAGGGGTAGAGGCTTCTCCCACCCAAATCGCTTTGAAGCCTCCGGGCAACCAGACCCTGTTCTTGGAGCACAGAAAACGAAAAACTGGTTTTCTCTACTCAGAACGCTATTCTGAAGCCCCTCACATATGTGAGACCCCTGTGTACTAAAAGTAGATGGCCAAAAGATCAGTCCAAGTGGCAGGCAAAAACATGGTCGATTAACAGGCCAAGGTCGGTACACGTGGAAGTCAGAAACGTGGTTTAAATCGGCAGGCAGAGGCATCGTCGGTAAACAGGCCAGGGTCAGTTAATTAACATGGAAGGTAGTTAGTAACATGGTAGCAGGCAAATAGGGAAATGGCAGTCTGTTAATAATAAGGGGAACTAATGGATGTATGATAATTTTTGAAGCAATTTCCGATGCACAGGCCAGGTTGGGGGGGACAATCGGGACAATAATAGCTGGTGTCTCTTCTTACTCCTCCTCTGCTGCATACACGGCATTTCTTTTGGCGTCTTCTTCCAGATTCTGTGGGGGGGATGCTAAAGGGATAGTGTCGCTCGTGAAGCCGACTCACACTATCAGAGCGAATGCTTCCTGGGGCGGGATCTTGTTGGTAAATGAGGGCATCGATGATATCTTCGATATATTGGAGGTAGTGGAGTCGGTGATTTTGAGTTGCTTTTTGGTAGCAGACAAACGAATTAAAAAGGGCCATGTGAAACAGGTGAAACACAACTTTTTTGTGCCAATAATGGGACTTTCTGGTTGATAAGTAGGGCTGTAGCATCTGGTCGTTTAAATCCACCCCCCCCCATGTACAAATTGTAGTCGTGGACACATTCAGGCTTTACAATGGAGCCGCGTCTTCTTGGGATCTCCACCATGGTGTCATTGTGGATCGTAGAGAGGATGTGGACATCTTTCTTGTCCCTCCACTTCATGGCCAACACCTCCTCGTTCCTCATGGATGCCGATTCTCCAGGTCACAATTTTTTTGTCAATAAATTTTGTGGGAATCCCTTCCGTTTTTTTTTTGAAGGTACCGCAGGCCGGGGTTTGTTTACTGTAAAGGTGGCGAAAAAGGGGCAGGCTGGTATAATAATTATCAACATATATATGGTAACCTTTTCCGAACAGGGGGTATGCCAACTCCCAGACAATTTTCCCACTGGTTCCAATATATGTGGGGCAATCACGGGGCTGGAGCTGGGAGTCTTTGCCTTCATAGATCCTGAATTTGCAGATGTATCCAGTGGCTCGATCACATAATTTATTTAATTTTAACCCATACCTGGCTCTCTTGCTTGGTATGTACTGCTTGAACTGCAGTCGGCCGGTGAAATGTACGAGGGACTCGTCCACACAAATTTTTTGGTCTGGGATGAAAACTTCTTCAAATCGCTGGGAAAAGGCATTGATTAGGGGGCGTATCTTGTACAATTTGTCGTAGTTGGGATGATCTCGGGGAGGGCACTGTGAATTGTCATTGAAGTGGAGAAAGCGCATAATCATGTCGTATCTTTTCCTGGACATGACAGCGGAATATATGGACATGTGTTGGATGGGGCGTTTGGACCAATATGAATGGACTTCGTTCTTTTTTGTAAGCCCCATATTGAACATAAGGCCCAAAAATAATTTAAATTCCTCCAATGTTAGACGCCGACACTGGAACATGCGGTCGTAGGAAGAATCGGGGTTGGCAGCAATAAATTGGGATGCATACAGATTCGTTTGATCCACTATATTCTGCAGCAAATCTTGTGGGAAAAATAAACAAAAATAATCAAATTTAGAAAAATTTGTAGTGTCGGGCTGCACACCTGGCTGTGCGGTGAAAGGGGGGATGATAGCGGATCCTGAGTTGGCAGGCAACCATAAGGGGTTTGCCAGGGCATCGGGAAGGTAGGATTGGGGCTGGATTCTTCGGGTTGGGCGTGCATTTCCATTGCTTGTACTGGGCTCCTCTTCCTGGGGTATGGCGCTGCTGGTGGTGGGCAGTTCTCCTGATCTTGGTGCTGATCTTGGTGCTGATCTTGGTGCCGATCGCATTCTTTTGGGAGGGACGGTTTCCTCCGGGGACTCGGACTCTGAGCCACTATCCTCCACTGGCTCGTATTCCGAACCAGAATCGGATAATGGGAGCTCCCCGCTGCTCTCATCATCCGACATGGCAATAATGGCATATGCCTCCTCAGGTGTGTAAACCCTTTGGGACATTATGGCAGTGCTTATTGGTGGGCCTGTGTAATGGTACTGCTGGTGGTAGTGGTGGCGGTCTGTGTGGTAGTACCGATGGAGGTATTGGTGGTGGGCCTGTGTGGTGGTACCGATGGCGGTATGGGTGGTGGTGGTACCAATGGCGGTACAGGTGGTGGTGGTACCGATGGCGGTACGGGTGGTGGTGGTGGCGGCGGTACCGATGGCGGTACAGGTGGCGGTACGGGTGGTGGTGGTAGCGATGGCGGTATGGGTGGTGGTGGTACCGATGGCGGTACAGGTGGTGGTGGTACCAATGGCGGTACGGGTGGTGATGTTACCGATGGCGGTACAGGTGGTGGTACAGGTGGTGGTGGCACTACCGACGGTGGTACGGGTAGTGGTACTGGTGGTGGTACCGATGGCGGCACTAGTGGTGATACTGGTAGCGGGCCTGTGTGGCAGTATAGATGCTGGGCCTGGTGGCGGTACTGGTGGTGGTACTGGTACCGATGGCGGTACTGGTAGCCTGTGTGGCGGTGCCAATGGCGGTAGCGATGGAGGTGGGCCTGTGACAGATGATTGACAGATGGGCTGATTGATTGACAGATGGGCTGATTGATTGATTGACAGATGGGTTGATTGATTGACAGGTGGGGTGATTGATTGACAGATCGGCTGATTGATTGACAGATGGGCTGATTGATTGACAGATGGGCTGATTGATTGACAGATGGGCTGATTGACAGATGGGCTGATTGACAGATGGGCTGATTGGCTGGGCTGATTGATGTGCTGGGCTGTGTGACAGGTCCTCTTTATGGGGGGGGGGCGTGTTGTGCACTGTAAACTTATGTAGACAAACTACACTGAGCTAACTTACTGATCTCTTCTCTCTCCTCACAGATCGGTGTGTGAGGAGAGAGCAGGGATCAGGTAGTAACTCCTGTGGAGTTTGTTTACATTTGTGACCGGCTGTGATTGGACACAGCCGGTCACGTGGTAAACAGCCAATTCATTGGCTGTTTACTCTGATCGGGGACGCGCTGTGTCCAAGGGACACTCGCCTTCCCCGATCCCCGCTCTGCAAGCCTGTGGCGGCGCGCACGGAGCGCGCCGCCGAGTTTGTTTTGACAGGTGATCGGCTGTGACTTTGACACAGCCGATCACATGGTAAACAGCCAATGAAATTGGCTGTTTACCATGATCGGGGAAGCGCTGTGTCCGAGGGACACATGCCGTCCCCGATCACCGCGCTGCGCGCCCCCGCGGGCGCGCGTAAGGCATTATCCTGCGGGACGTCATATGACGTCCAGTATCGATATTGCAACCACTTCCCGGACGTCAATTCACTATTGACTGGGCGGGAAGTGGTTAAGCAGACTGTGATTGTCTATTGTTGTGACTTAGATGAAGATCAGATCACATTTTATGACCAATTTGTGCAGAAATCTATATCATTCCAAGGGGTTCACATACTTTTTATTGCAACTGTATCCGATCGTGTGTGCAGGGCTTTAGAAGCCAGCACCTAGATTAATTAAGGATCAGAGAATTACACTCAGGGCTTGGATCAGTGCAGTTTTCTCTTGAATTTCCACAGAAAAAAATAAAAGACAATAATCTTAAGGAAAAAAGTAGGTAATGCCTGTAAAACCATTCTATTCTTCAGGGGTACACAGGTAATTTTTGTATCCCGGTTGAAGCTTAACTACGGTATATAGATTCCATTGCCTTCAACCAACCTATGAAGAAGCACGTTAGAAACAATTACATTTGCCCAGGTTTCCTTATACTTGCCCTGCCAAAATTAGGGACCTCCAGGATATTTCCAGAATCCCTATATGTCATTCTTGCCTAGTTGCAATCAAAAACTGGGTAGCACGCATCCCTCTCCTCCCCTTCCCCAGTCCTTACTTCCCTCTCCCCCCCTTTCCTCCTTCCCCCCTACCTTCTCCCCCCCTTTTTCCTCCTTCCCCCCCCTTGCCTACCCATCTCTTCCCCTCCCACCCCTTCCTCCCTCCTTCCCCTGGACACACAGCAATACCACCCCCCTATCAAATCAGCTCAGCTACACTATACCTGGGTGGTGGTGGTGGACACAGCAACCTCTCCCCCTTCCCAGATCAGCTCAGGGTGGTAAGGCAGACACAAACACTCCTTCAGCCTCTTTTATCACAATAGCTCAGGTGACTGGGCAGTGGATACCATGCCAGCCCACACCTCCCACCCCCTGATCACCAGCTTACCTCAGGCAGTAGAGGACACTGCCATTACAATGCACAACCCCCTCTGGCTGGCTCTCAGCCTCAGATGCACCTGGGCAGCAGCTGGGAAGGAGGACTGGGCACATAGTTTGCAGCAGCAGCGGCCGGTGGAAAGAGGCAGGAAGTGAGACTGGACCAGACCACGGCACCGGGGGTGTTTCCGGCTGAAAAAAAAAGCGGCCAGGGCTCTTGCTGCTTTTGGGATGGTGTCACATCTGGCGGATGTCAACTGACCTGGGTGTGAAGCGCACCACTATACCAACGCCACTGACACCCACCATGTTTTAGCACCTGGGGCAGACCGCCACCCCCGCTCCCCCTTGGTATGCCCCTGCAAGGATCCGCCTCACATCCTATCCTCACTCCTCCACAGAGAAGCCGAGTGCTGATATTCTGACACGGCTGCGGTGAGGGGGGGCGGAGCCTGCTCAGTATTCATTCCATAAGACGCAGGGACATTTTCCCCCATTTTTGGGGGGAAGGTGCGTCTTATGGTGCAAAATAATACGATAATCCATGTGAAGTACAGTAGGAATAGTCTCAATATATTAATATACACCCGCGCAAACAAACACATAAAGTGTTTATCACATAATCCCTCCATATCACATAATACCATCACATAAATGTAAAAAAAAACGTCTAAAAAATAGAGCTGCGCATCTTCCAGCTTAAAAAAGCCAAAAATGGACAATAAAATATTTGAAGACTAGACCATGCTCATACAAAACAGATATTACTAAATAAATAATTAACAAAGCAAATGTGTAATAAACTTCATAAAATAAAATAAAAAAAACAGTCCAAATAAAGTGCTCAGTGCATGAAAAAGTCTTCAAATATTTTTCTTAAAGTACTGTAAGAATATAACTTTGTATGCCGCGTACACACAATCACTTTTCTCATCAGGAAAAATTAAATTTTTTCTCTTGGACGAGAAAAACGGCCGTGTGTAGGCTTTCCAGCATTTTTCCCGACGAGAAAAACGACAAGAATCACGACGAGAAAAATTAGAACATGCTCTAATTTTTCTCGTTGCGAATCGCTGAATTTTTTTCCGCTGCAGTTTTCCCATAGGGAAACACTAATAGGGAGCCTACACATGGCCGGTTTTCTCGACCAAGAGAAAACCTGTCATGAAAACTGGCCATGTGTAGAGGACCAAGCCGGTCCTCGTTTTTCCCGTCGGGTTTCACGCCGGTGTTTTCACCGGCGTGAAACTCGATCGTGTGTACACGGCATAACTTTTCAAATGATAAAGAGAATTTTTTTACCACCTTTTTTCTCATTTGTGATCAGCTTGAAGTAAGTGATCTGATCAATATATTGTATTTAAAAGTTGTTTTTACTCAGTAAGTTTTGTAAATGTATATTCATATGAAGGCAGTCATATTTTTTCACTACATAAATATGCAGTGCTTCCTACACATGCTACTCCTACTCATCATTAAACACTGTTTATTTGTGTTGTATGTATATAATCAAATTATGATCAGAATTATTTGTTTGTTGTATTTAGTTTTTAGAAAAATTATAACTTGTGACCCCCCAAAGGCCGACTAACACAATGGTCTCTGTATGTGGTTAATTGGTATTATCTTAGCAGTTGCTAAGACCAGCCATACACGGTTTGCGGGAAAGAAATTTGCTCCATTGCCCCATCAACACAGACATTGTTGATGTGGGAATCCCTCTTGCCAGGCAATATAGTCTTCTCCCGCGGGAAAGGGCAGAGGAAGCCATCCCTGCCAGGAGAATATCGCTAGCGGCCATAGCAGCCGCTTGCGATAATCGCAAGCAAATCCGGCAGGCTGGTTGTACCCAAGTTAATCGATTGATCGACTTGATACATTCAGCCTGCCCATTAATGGTTCGAATGTCCGCTGGTTCCTGCTGAACCGGCCGAGACTCGAACCGCGTATGGAAAGCCTTAGTAGGGATGCTGACCACACTCACTGATATACATGCAGCCACAAATGTATTTATTAAAATATGACATAACAAACAAACATTAAAAAGTCACTTTAAAATTACTTTTACCAAAACTACAATAATTCTAAATCTTCGCCTACTTCACTTTTTCGCTGCTCTACCTTGCTAACCACAAAATTGCACATACTGCCTTATACAGTAGATCATTTCAAAATGTAAAATTTTTGAAAATGTTAAAAATTAAACATACTGTGTGCTGCTATGGACCTCACAACCAACCAAAGAACTAATATACAAAATAAATACCAAATAATAATATATCACCCTAAAAATACACATGAAAAAGCTGCCACCATTAGCAAGTGACCTCAACACTCTAACACAAATAATAATAATAAATAATGGTGCGCTAATTCAAGAAGCTATTAAGAAGGACTATCCCTGATATAAAAAGAAAAAGAAATTCAGTATTATGCGATAATATGGGATAATATTGTATCACAACATCAGTGAAAAAATTGGGTATACTCACAGTTTGACGGCAGGAGACGAGCTTGGCGCTCGTGGATGCTTCATACCGCAGACTTATTTTAAATGTGAGTTTCATTTATGTTTTTCCAATAAATGTGTTACCTTTTGTGGGATTACCCCATGAGTCCCTCTTCTCTTACCTATACCGCCATCCACTGAGTTACCATCTGTATACGGCCGGGAGGCAGAGCGGACCTAGGTGTATATACTGAGGGCTTATGAACTTGACGTTCGTGGATTGACGCCCACGCTCCTTTATAATAAGTGAGTGCATCACTATATGACCCGTCCCTGCCCTATTACAGATGCCTAACAGAGTCATGCTATGAATGTTTTTTGTCCTCCCATGTCTCATTACCTACCTACATCTGCTACTGAGACCATTTAGCAACTTTAAGGAGACCATTACAGCTCTGCAACTATCACCATCATTGACATTTATAATTATCCATGCTGTTTGTCGAACAGCAGTGAGGTGAGCTGCTTGCAGACACAGAGGTGTATCACTGAAGTTCTTTCCAGCACTTGTACCTTGTTTGGTGGTGGGACCTACCACACACAGACTTTATTTTTCAGCTATTGTTTTTCATTGCATTTATTTTTTGGTCTATGTTTCATTGAACTCACAGAAGTTATTTTTTCACTGATCTTGTGATACAATATTATATGTTCCGATCACTGGTCTTCAGCTATATACTGATCGTTTGAGGTTTTATGGTTATTATTCAGTATAGATCTATTTGTGTTCTCACTTGCACTTTGTGTTATTTACTAGTCTCCCCCTTCCCTCCCCCTTTTGTGTCACACAGCGCAGATATCATCACTTATTTATTTACTATATTTCTATTTGGATCAGATCAACGATATCTGCAGCAGTGCCCCTTAGTTTGCTAGTTTGTAGACAGCGCGGGAGCTCACTTTTTCAATATGCGATAATGTTGTGAAACAATGATAAAGTGCGCTAATTCAAGAAGCTATGCAGCAAAAATAGACAAATAGGCATAAATGACTATGCCTAATTTCAAATAAACAAAAAATGCAATAATATGCAATATTACGTGATAATATGTAAAAACAGTAATAAAGTGCACTAAATGAAGAAGCTGTGCAGCAAAAATAAATAAATCTTGTCATCCCGCTGTGGATTTTGATGCAGGAAAGGAGAGGAGAGTGGAATGTGAACTGCAGTTAAGGATATGTATACCAAAGTGCCAATAGACCTGTTGGGGTCTTTGGCCTGGTGGATACCTGGGTGGTGGGAGCAATTGTGTTCACAACTTTTACAAACAGTTTTTTGAGCACTTGATCTTCACATCTCATCACTTTTTCATGCACATGCACTTTATTATCTGGGACTTATTTTACAATTTTTTATGTAAAATAAAATGAATATCTGCTTTTGATTTGAGCACTTTATTACTGTTTCACATATCACATAATACTGCATTTTTTTTTTTTATATTAGGGATAGTCATTCATGCATATTTGTTTATTTTTGCTGCACAGCTTCTTGATTTACTGCACTTTATTACTGTTTCACATATTATCGCGTATGATCGCATATTACTGCATTTTTTGTTTGTTTGAAATTGAGAATAGTCATTTATGCCTATTTGTCTTTTTTTTGCTGCATAGCTTCTTGAATTAGCGCACTTTATCATTGTTTCACAACGTTATTGCATATTATCGCATAATACTGCATTGTTTTTTTCTTTCGATATTAGGCATATTTGTTTATTTTTGCTGCTTAGCTTCTTGAATTAGCTCATCATTTTCAAAATGTTCACACATGTATCTATATAATATATAATCCTCCTCTTTGCCAACAACTACAGTATATAGCGTGAAGGTCTACCAAAACAATACTTTTAATTTATAACCTGTCAGATTATAATGTATGTGGCGAACTGAAAATGAGCTGTAGCTATGCTTCACTACAGAAGCTATAAAGGCAAGATACTAGCATGCACGTGCTGGGACTTGTGGTGTCTGTTTCCTATATATTCTCCTCAACAGCTCCAAATGTTAAACTGTACTCACTAAGCTCATAAAAAAAAAAGGATAAGGAATTTTAAACTCAATATATATTTACATAAAAAAAATTCAGGCTGTTCTGATGCCATAATCCTCTTAAATTAAGATATCTGAATGCATTAGTTAGAGAGTCGACAGATGCATAAAAACTGATTTGCTGGGTGGAAGGCAGCAGACGCGCATTTACTGTACATCACCATTCCCCTAGTTATCATTTCTCATTTCCAATTTCACCTTCGGCATTGCACGTCAGTAGTTTCATTTCACTCAGATAAAGTGTGATTTCTTCATCTAACACAAATAAAAAAAAAAAATACAACCGCTCGATGGTGACTAAGAATGAAGTTTATGTTGAGAAGAAAAAATGTGAAGTGTGATGGCAAGACTGAGAATTTCTTCAACACAGGACAAGAATAGGCAACTGTTAGCACTCATGCTGTAGCTGAGATATATCTCACCTAATGCCCAGCTTATAGACACAGATAAGCACACATCCTAAAGACAAACATGTTAGAATCTCTGTAAATCAATTTTAGTTTTACCAACAGCTATATATATATATATATATATATATATATATATATATATATATATATATATACTGTATATATAGTAGTATAAGGGCCTACTTATACCAGTGGTGTGCAATTTAAAAGGGCCCAGTGAGCATATTTGTTTTTATGCTGTTGAGTGGAGGGTAACATCTAATTTCATTTTAACAATTTTCAATTAAAAAACCTGGGGCAACAACTAAATTAGTACAATGAAACCAAGAAAGGACATGCATACTACAGGGATATTTCACCTTCCAGGAAGCTTTATCTTCAGGGACCCCTCTGTTTACCTAAATACTGATACTGTGTCACCTTATGGAAGTGAAGCACTGCTACAGACCTGGCTGTGCAAGGGTTTCTGGGAAGAAGTGCTCATAGCAGAGGTAGCGGTAATGACCCCTCCTCATTGGTGTCTGTGTCAGCAATAATAACCTCCAGCATTGGTGTCTGTGTCAGCAATAATAACCTCCAGCATTGGTGTCTGTGTCAGCAATAATAACCTCCAGCACTGGTGTCAGTCAGTAATAATAATCTGACTATTGGTGTCGGTCATCAAAATAAAACCCGAGCATTGGTGTCAATATCAGCAATAGCCCCACCTTCATTGGTGTCAGTGTCAGCAGTAATAACCCTTCTTCCTTCATTGGTGTTAGTGTCAACAACAACCCTTATCATTTGTGTCAGTGGATGCAATAACTACTTGGGGGTCACCTACTGCAGATATACTGCGGCTGAGTGGCCCCCCTGCACTGGATCACTTACATGTATGTAATCCACTTCTCACGGGTAGGGGATGCGCATGCGGGAATGCCCCCCCCCCCCCTCCCCAATGCCAGCTGTGCTGCAGTTTACTGCAGTACAAGCTGATCAATGGGTCCCAGCCAATGATTTATGGCTGACGCCCACTGATCGGCTGAGCAAATGACAAAAGAGAGCTCTGTGTTGGTAAACAACACAGAGCTCTCTTCTGTCAGGGGTGATGTGTTGCCCAATTGCCGCTAGGGTGCCCAATTTTAATATCCTTTCTGAGCACTGGGATGTTTTTTATGACCGGCCACACATGGCCTATACATTTAGAGAGGAAAAGGAGCACCATTTTTACTTACTGAGCAGTAGTATGTCATGTGCTAAGGAACTTGAAATGAATAGAAGGGCTATGTGGAAAAACTGCAGGAAAGGTGCTCTAAATCTTCAACTGTTTTACTTTAGGTATTCTGTTGTTTACAACTCCTGTCCTCTCCCCCAATATCCTTATAGTGTATTAAAGGTACAGAGTTTTAATTAATGGGAAACTGCTTTACAGGAAAAAGGTACTGCTATGCACTATGTTGGAAAAACAGAAAATGCCCTGCAAAACCTGTGCCATGAGAGCAATGGTGTCTACCACCAGTATAATTGGAAACGGTAAACTATCCTTCACCTAAATGCTGCTAAATAATGATGATTAGCTGTTGGAAATTGCAAGTAGACATAGGGACCAATGGAAAGCTATCCAAGGCAGCATGAGTGAGCCTGCCAAGTGTCACCAGGAGCTAAAAAAAAAAGACACAAAATCTTTAGTTTTGCAGGTTCCTTGGTTACAGGACTCCCATATTTTCTACTCTCAGGCTAAATAACATATACAATAATAGCATGATAAAATGATTTAATTGACAGTGTATTATAATCCCATCAATTTCCGGAGTTGGATTTCAGCTATGTGCGCCTACAGCCATTTTCACGGTGCTTGAAACAGATTTTCCTGACTGCACAGTTTTAAAGACTAAAAATAAGTGCATACCTGTGTAATTAAACCTTGTTTTTCCTACTAGTTTGTTGCCTTGAAACACGTAACAACGATGAAACAATGTGCAATTTGCTACCTACTAAAATCTTTCCAATATTTCAGGTCTGCCCCAGGGCCTATTGGTCTGCATTTCTTTTTTATAATTTTCTTTCAGTGACTTACTAAGGAAATACCACAGGGTAAGGATTAATTTACACCAGAGAGTATGCCCACCGGTGTGTGTTGTGTAGGGGCAGTATGATGTGTGTTACAATGCCTCACACTGTTTATCTTTTTTTAATTGTACTGAAATCTCACAAAATGACATTTCTTTCTACCCAAAGCATTTCATTCTACACAATGCAGTGTAATGTGTCGCAAAGCTCTGTGCAAAAATGCAACCTGTCTACTTTCTTTCTGCTTTGGTGTCAGTGGCCTCTTAAGGTCCTTTCACAGAGGCACACCCCTCTCCCTTAAGCAGGGGATCAGTGAGCAGATTCCCTGCTGAATCTGAACAGAAAAATGTGGATGGCACTTTTGTTACACCCATACCCGTTAAAAAAAATTGGCCAAATTTGGCAGCTGATTGTGGTGAACCCGTATTCAATCTATAGGCTGCTGAATGTAAACAAACATGTGTCCATTTACATCAGTCTACCTCCGATCAATCACGTTTAGGTCCAGAAAAACAGGAAGAAACGCACCTGGAACCTTGATGGACACAGAGGTAGGCAGATGTAAAAAGGTCTGCATAGACTTTCTGTTTAGGTCCACCTGAGAAAATGTCAGGTGGACCTGATCAGAAAGCCTGTGTGAAAGGATCCTAAGGCTAGCCTAATAAATAGCTCCCAACTGTCCCTGATTTCGAGGGACTGTGCCTAATTTGGAACAAAGTCCCTCTTTCCTCCTCATTTGTCCCTCATTTTGATCTGATCTATATAGTTATATATACAATGCACTTTTTATCTTTCAAAAAGTGTTTCACAGTGCTAAACCTTTCATACTATTTCTAAATTGTGCATTTATAAATTTCAAAAGCCAATATAAAGGAATAGTAGTGGTAAAAAAAAAAAGCACTGTTGGGTTTAAGCGGTGATTCTTTCCAAATCAGACAATGTGATTGTCTGGATTTGTTTCCACATTTTGTCTCTCATAGTTGGGGTATACCTATGATGACAATTACAAGCCACTCTCATCTTTTTAAGTGGGAGAACTTGCACAATTGGTGGCTTACTAAATACTTTTTTTGCCCTACTGTATTCTCTCTCGTGTTATTAAATCTACAGAAGAGGAAGTGAAGAGAATTTCCTAAATGAGATACAGATGGAGTTAGATATACTTTACAGATGATATTACAGTCAGCAACCAGCACCAAGCTTGAAATTGCAAGCAGTAAATGTCCAGTATGTACAGTATACCATTTATTTTATTAAGATTAGTAAATAAATAAAATGCTGAACACTAGCACCTAAAAGAAAGTTGACAGTTTAATGACCTAACACATTGTTTCTGTATTATTGATCTGCAGGAAGCAGCTCTCCTGTGCCATCTGACAATTATTCTTTAAAAATGAAAAAATAATATCTTGTTAATAATGTGCAAATAAATGTTTCCAGAAATCAATATGGTGATTATGATTAACTTACTTTATTTTACTATTGTAAACTACAAAAATAAGAAGAACCACACAGCACATGAAGGTCACCTACAGGTTAGGAAACCTTCTGTAGTTTGGTGTTTCCTGCTGATTTAACTGTGAGAACTCAGCCCCTCTTGTCATCACCAAGAATATATGTCAGAATCTAGTAATTTGGGAATGAACTGTTGGTTTCCTTGTGATCTGCCTAGAAATTCCTATAGACTGAGAAAACAGTCACCTGATCTGACAGAATCTCATGTTTATGAGCAGGGATGAGCCGAACACCCCCCTGTTCGGTTCGCACCAGAACCTGCGAACAGACAAAATGTTCGTGTAAACTTTAGAACCCTATTAAATACAATGGACTCGAACGTTCGAAATCTAAAGTGTTAATTATAAAGGCTAATATGCAAGTTATTGTCCTAAAAAGTGTTTGGGGACCTGGGTCCTGCCCCAGGGGACATGTATCAATGCAAAAAGAAGTTTTAAAAACGGCAGTTTTTTCGGGAGCAGTGATTTTAATAATGCTTAAAATGAAAAAATAAAAGTGAAATATTCCTTTAAATTTCGTACCTGGGGGTGTGTATGATATGCATGTGAAGTGGCGCATGTTTCCCGTGCTTAGAACTGTCCCTGCAAAAAATGTCATTTTTGAAAGAAAAAAATGCATTTAAAACTGACTCGCGGCTATTAATGAATTGTCGGCTCCCGGCAATACATACAAAAGTCATTGATAAAAAAAAAAAAAAAAAAAGCGTGGGGGTTCCCCAGAATTCAATTACCAGGCCCTTCAGGTCTGGAATGGATATTAAGGGGAACCCCGCCGCAAATTAAAAAAAAAATTGACGTGGGGTTCCCCCAAATATCCATTCCAGGCCCTTCAGATCTGGCATGGATTTTAAGGGGAACTCCACCCCAAATTTAAAAAAAAAATGGCGTGGAGTCCCCCTAAAAATCCATACCAGACCCCTTATCCGAGCACGCAACCTGGCCGGCCGCAGGGGAAAAGGGGGGACGAGAGAGCGCCCCCCCCTCCCTCCTGAACCGTACCAGGCCACATGCCCTCAACATGGGGAGGATGTCCCCATGTTGATGGGGACAAGGGCCTCATCCCCACAACCCTTGCACGGTGGTTGTGGGGGTCTGCGGGCGGGGGGCTTATCGGAATCTGGAAGACCCCTTTAACAAAGGGGACCCCCAGATCCCGCCCCCCCCCCCTATGTGAATTGGTAAGGGGTACATTGTACCCCTACCATTTCACGAAGAAAGCATAAAAAAATGTTTAAAAAAAACACACAAACACCTTGAAAAAGTCCTTTTTTCATTTTAAGCATTATTAAAATCACTGCTCCCGAAAAAATGGCAGTTTTTAAAACTTCTTTTTGCATTGATACATGTCCCCTGGGGCAGGACCCCGGTCCCCAAACACTTTTTAGGACAATAACTTGCATATAAGCCTTTATAATTAGCACTTTAGATTTCTCCCATAGATTTTTCGAATTTGCCGCGAACACCCCAATTTGTTCGCTGTTCGGCGAACGGGCGAACAGGCAATGTTCGAGTCGAACATGAGTTCGACTCGAACTCGAAGCTCATCCCTATTTATGAGTACCTTGCACAACCAAACTCGGGACAATTGATTGGGATTCCTCCATGTGATTCCCTCCCCCCACCTGACTAAATTTGAACATTCAAAAGAATAGAACGTTTACATTTGGGTGTGTGCCAAAAGATCAGAGTGTCTGAAGATGGGTGAATTGTCCGTGCACCTCCAACTGCCTTTATAAGCATTACAGTGATTCTTAAGGAATATTATAGGGGTTGTAAAGCTTCCAGTTTTTTCACCTTAATGAATCCTATGCATTAAGGTAAAAAAACATCCGATGCTTACAAGCCCCTCAGCCCTCCCGTTTACTTACCTGAGACCTCGTAGGTCCTGCGTCGTGAACGTGCTGGTCTCTCGCCCGGTCGTCTCGTCTGTTCTTGGCTCTTCATTGGAGATTGATAGCAGCGCAGCCGTATTACACAGGAGCGCTCCCACAAGCTAACCCCCTTGGGAGAGAGCTTCCCAGAACGGGGGTTGCTCTTGCGGGGAGAAGCCGAGAAAGCCGCCAAAGGGACCACAGAAGATGAGGATCAGGGCCACTCTGTGCAAAACGAACGGCACAGTGGAGGTAAGTATGACATGTTTGTTATTATTATTTTTTTTTAAAAAGGACCCCTTTAAAAACAAAAACAAACATACTTAGCTGCTCTATGAAATGGTTTTGAACAGAGCAGCCCTGATACTCTTTTTTGGGTCCCCACTGGCAGTTCTGGCTTTTCCCACCTGCCGAGTGCCCTCAATAGCAAGCCTTTTCCTATGGGGGCACTTGAGTAGGCTATCTCCCGAGCCCTGCCCCTGTTCTCTCCTCATTGGCTCTATAGCCGTGATTGACAGCAGCAGATGCTGATGGATTCCACTGCTGTGAGAGCCAACGAGGAGAGAGAGACCATGGATAGCCACTTCTCTTATGCACATTGCTGGATCAAGATGGGGCTCAAAATGGGGCTCAGGTAAGTAAACCCTAAACATTTAGAATCACTTTAAGCTACACTATTGATATTTAATTATCAGATTGTGCAATGTTAATTCAGCAGACCCATCTAATATGACTGATATGTTTCTGTTAAGTGTATGTGAATGTTCTCATTTATCCAGGTTTTGGTATATCTAGTTGAAGTTAGTCATTGTCAACTGGACTTGTTCAGTATTATGGAAGATGTTTCATAACTTATCCAAGCAATTTCTTCTATTCTAATGAGTGTCAGGAAAATACCCCAACAATTATATCCTAACAGGTAGCGCCTTGATCAAATTACCATGGGAGGTTTCTAATAAATATATTTCTATATGCAATTTAAACTTACATTTTTAAATATACCAGTACTTAATCCTGCAAGTAATTTACATAAATTCTGACTCATGGAAAGACAATATAGGGGTTGAAGATATGTATGGTTCCAGAGTTCTGTCACATTTTCAAAGCAAGAATCAGTAACTCTGACTTGTATTAGGGATGACCTTTAGATAACAAAAGATGTGTAGTATCCCCAGACAACTAACATCCATTGTCTTTAAATTAATAAAAGCCCATCTCTAGTCACGTTGCACATTACAGCTCTTTGCTTTTCATGTGATATATACTGACTATGGCATGCTACTCACCTAGTCATCAGCTAATTGAGGTATTTTATGTAAAAACTAAAATCAGAATATGGAAACAAATATGAAATGTTGGCTATAATGACCAATCTGGTTTTGTTTTTCATCATCGGGGAAAATAAATAGTGGTCTCATGTCACTATGGGCAACAATTTAGGAGCCCATTTATAGCAGAGCTCTAAGATCGCTTCCTCTCGCCACTCAACAATATGACGTGTATTTGACCTGGCTCGACGCGCCATTCATAAAATACAGGCATCCAGCTTACAGATCCCCACAGAGTTTTCTGTGGATCACGCTATGAGAAGCCAATCACATTACTTTCAGGTCACATGACCTGCTTTGTTTTTTTCTACATGCACTGGATTGAATGGTGCTCTTCCGAACGTAAAGTGGACCTTCACTTGTGTGCCTCTCCTCCCCATTCTCTAACACCTTTGGAATATTACTTTTTTTGGGGGAGACTGTAACTTTCTCTGACAGGTACCAGCTCCCATTTCCACAATTCTTGCCTAGGCATGAATTGTGGAAGTCCGCGTCCCCCACCCACAAACCTCCTGGGACATGTCTTATGTCACATGTCACAGGAGACTGTGGGACCAATCTGTCATTGTAGAGAAATCTTGCTCATGTGCAGTGAGGTGTCAACTGTGAAACAGCAGGAAGTCACAGCTGGCTTCCCACCACTAAGATGGCAGAGTCAGGGACCTGAAGATCTTTGAAAAACTGACCTGGGTGATGACAGAGCTGGATCCCTGGGCTGGCGAGTGTCTGTGTATTAACTACAATATTTGCTGCTGGCTTTTATTTTTTTTAAGACTGTGGTACCTCTTTAATTCACATTTGTGCTATGCTTTATGATAAGCCAGACATTTTTTTTTTCTAATCCATACCACTACTTAATTAATGGGCTTTTTGACTTTTTTATCTTCTTTCCCCAACTGACATTAGAATAGAAGTTGATTTACTAAAGACAAATAAATTGTTCACTTGAATTTAACAGAAGTTTCACTGTGCAAGGGAATTTGTCCCAAGAATACCCAATTACATGCAAGGTAAATTAAAAAAAATGTTTTTGCTTTCACATGATTGGATGATGGAAATTTGCAGAGGTTGACCTCATTCACTAAGCTCTGGTACACATTCCCTTGCAAAGTGCAACTTCCCTTTGAAAGTGAACAGCCTGTTTGACTTAAAGAGGAACTGCAGTCTGTTCACATAATTTGTAATAAAAAACCTCCTTGCCGTTCTGAAGCTTCCCTCCAACCACTTTGCATATTATTTTATATATACTGTGATTCTGTACTTGCCAAATACGCTGGAGAAATCTCCCTCCACTGAGTCTGGCTGCAGCCACTTTAACTGTGGGCAGCTGAAGCTGCTGCCTGTTCACTTCCTGGATTTACACAGACACACAGTGGCACACCTCCAGGCCTGCAGCCCTGCAGCTCTGATTGGCCCTCTTATGACTCCCTTCCTGGCAAACTCTCACAGGAGTGAGAGAGAGAGATGTGCATGACGTCATTAGCGTAGACTAATGACCAGACAAGAAACAGGAAGTGGGCTGTATAAGGTATTTACTAGTAGAAAAAAAAATGTTTTACTATCCAAAGTAAAAACAACAAGGGCAGAAGATTTAATAGATGGAAAGTTGAAAAAATTACTGAAGGTCCGCTTTAAATCTATCCTCTGAAATCTATGCTTGTTAAAAATTGTATTCCTTACTTCATACATTGTAAGTACATAGTGACAGAATTCAAAGGAAAATATAAGATGCATCTGATCTTAAAAGTGTGTCATGTCATCCACCGATCCACCTAGAGGGTACCATTTTCTTTTCTAGTATACAGAGAAGCTGCATCTTACCTGTATTATTGTATACCGATATTGCCTGGTGATACATATGGTGAAATAAAATAAGCACATTTGGGAAAGAAAAGGTGATTTGTTGAACAAAATATGGCTGTAACAGCTCCACAGAGAACATGCAACTAATTGACTGTTCTTTCAATTGAAGTTGAATGTATTAATGCCGCAATAACACCAGTCACATTTAGTAACTGTTTAGGGACTGCGGTTTCATGCGGAGAGACTGTTTTTGTGGTTATTGCTGTCATTACTCTTCATGAGGCAGATATACAGCATGACGGCAATGTAGCTGTAGGAGCAATTGTCCGGCCTTAAGTGGATGCCCTCCCAAGCACTGAGTAGAACTAAATCATTCTCCTCCCTTCATAAAACTCTCATAATTTAGGTAAAGTATACACTGTTAAGAGAAGCTGACAGTTGTTACAGGCTTGCTTTTTTTTTTTGGAAGGGAACTTATGGTGTAAGAAAATGTTAAGATTAGCTTTTCACGACACACTCATCAAGCTAAATTTAGAGGTCCCACAACAGCATGGGATTAACATTTAAATTATACTAAAGCCAAAATGTTTTTTCTTTTACTTTTGTAAATATATAGGTGTTTGTTGCTGTTTGTCTCCCTTCTAGAGACTAAGTGCCGGGTCACACTGGGGCAGCACGACTTGCCGCGTGACTCGGCAAGGCGATCTGCACACGACTTCAGAGGCGACTTGTGTATTGAAGTCAATGGACGTCGCCCTGAAGTCGTCCCAAAGTAGTACAGGAACCTTTTTCTAAGTCGGAGCGACTTGAGTCGCTCCTATTAGAACGGTTCCATTGTACAGAACGGAGCGCGACTTGTCAGGCGGCTAAGGTGCCTGACAAGTCGCCCCTGTGTGAACCGGCACTTATGCACCAGGTCATAAATTGAGGAAAAATTACGAATTTTAAAGAGGGGACGTTTTCCAATGTGGGCAAGTACTACAGGGACAGCTACCAAAAAAGAGAAATGTTCTCTTATGGCTTGTGGTGTCTCTGGGACAGAAATTGAACGTGCAATTCCCAACAGCACCTGTACTACTGTATATAACCACATATAGCTCCATACAGCAATATTCTGTATTTCATTTGTACAGGCAGCTGTATGTAACATCTGTGGCTCCTGGGCACCAAAACACAGCTGTATTTTACTTTGTACATCCACATACACCCATGTGCATCAGCCCTAATTGCAATATACATTACAAACATGCACCGGAGTTTACGCACTGAAATTGTTTAACTAACTGGATACGCCAAAAGATTGCTGCATCTTTTACCAGCAACCTGAGGACTTTACTTTTGTGTTCCTCACTTTAGCTCACATCCAATTATTTGAAATCAGGTTGGGGTTCACTATACCTTATCTCCCTCTAGACATCATGTTAGGCTCGATTTAATTAACCTAATAAGATGGTTAGCAGAAATAAACCACACACTAAAAAGACAAAACCTCTGCTCAATAATGATATAATCGCCAATTATCCATAGGTTATATATATATTTTACGTAAAATAATTGGATGATTGCACTTCTTTTTCTTCTCATGCTGGTTTTTAGGGCTTTTTTATGTATTGTCTGATACCACTGGCACCAGCAAGATCACACAGTATATACTGTATAACTTTTTTAAATGATTAATAGCAAGGCAAATTTGTATTATTTTATTGTACCTTTCTTTTATTTACAAAAATCTGATGCCGCGTACACACGGTCGGTATTTCCGACAACAAATGTTCTAGCTTTTCGTCGGAAATTCCGACCGTGTGTGGGCTCCATCGAACATTTGCTGTCGGAATTTCCGACAACAAATGATTGAGAGCAGGTTCTCTATTTTCTTGTCGGAAATTCCCGACGCACAAAAGTGCTGCGCATGCCCGGAATCAATTTCACGCATGCTCGGAATCATTGTACTTCCTTTTTCTCGGCTCGTCGTAGTGTTGTACGTCTCTGCGTTCTTGACCATCGGAATTTCCGAGAAACATTTGTGCGACCGTGTGTGTGCAAGACAAGTTTGAGCCAACATCGGACGGAAAAAAAAAACCCACGGTTTTGTTGTCGGAAATTCAGATCGTGTGTACGCGGCATGAGATTTTCCATTTCTACATTGTTTTAAATGTATTATGGTGAGTGTTCCGCAATCAGGCATTGGCATATTCCCCTGATATCTGAAGGATTTGTATCAACTCTATCTTAAAGCACTGACAATAACTCTCACAAAAGCACTTTTTTATTATTGATATACATATCAGTTAAAGTGATTCTAAAGCTAAGACTCTACTGTGAGCACCCAGCTTGCAGCTTCACAGCCGGGTGCCCACTGCGCATGCGCAAGCATCGCTATGCTTTGTGATTGGTCCCGAAGTCTTCTAAGACCTGTCCTATGTCCCAGAAGAGGAGGGAGGGGGAAGGAGAACTTCCACTTCTGATCGCCTAAGGCGACCGGAACGAAATTGACTGTGGGTACCTGTCAAAATCCGGTACCTGCTCCCCCCTCCTCCCCAAAATCTCAGTTTCACCATCAGGAGCTGGGGAGGAGGCCTTAAAGTGGAAGTTCCACTTTTAGGTGGAACTCCGCTTTAATCACATTTCTATCAGCATTAGCTATCTGTTTATGCGGAATGTAGGACTGGGTAGGGGAGGCAGAGAGTAGAAGGGGGCACTGTGACTAGAGAGATTGGGGGGGGGGGGGGTCAGACTGCAAGGGGTACTGTGATGGGGGGCTTATTCTTGAAAACATTTTTGTGGGTATTTTTACATTTTAAACTTATGGGGGGGGGGGGGTGCCAAATTCTCTAGGTATGCCCCTGATGTTAGTGATCTCTAAAAGTCTCATGTAACATGTCCAAGTTCTCTTAAGCATGGTTCACACTTTAAGATTTTTTTTTTTCATTCAACCCAGCAGGCAGAATGAAAAAAATATGCAATGTTAGTATAGCGATCTCCCCGCCAAGCTATTTCTGACAAGGGGACACCAGAATACACCAGTTAGCGCTCAAAGTTATTGGCTGTCAGCACAGATCACATGCTGACTTCTGACGGACAGGCTGATGTACACACGGGCCAAATGTTGGCTGTTTTCTGTTGAACTGGGCAATACCAGCCAATATTCAACTTGTGTATACCAGGCTTTACCTATTCTTTTCTCTGCTGCTACTGAATCTGTCATTCACTACCTTTGCCAAGCAACTTTTCACCAGTTACTTTGGACCCAGAGCACATTCAACTGCAAATCTCACAACTATCCATTCATATGCAAATAAAACAGTGATTCATTAATATGCAAATCCCATAGTGGCTCACTCATATGTAAATCTTTCCACCACTCCTTCACAGGATTCACTAGGTTGTACATGATACTCCTGTCCGTTGCACCATATATACTATGTGGTATATTATACTTCTGACCCCTACACTGTTTTACATTACACTCCCCTCTCCTGCACCGTATACACTATATTGTACATTATACTCCTGACCCCTTCACTGTATACGCTATGTTGTACAATATACTTCTGACCCCTGAAATGAATACACTATGTTGTACATTATATTGGGATGCAAGAATGCTATCTTGTTTTACTACACAGGATTTTTAGCGGCCACAACAGGTATTGCAGTACTCAGCGGTAAGGTCAGCGTAAAATAAAAAAAGGTGCAATTGGTATTTTGCAAGAGCTGTAGGGTTGCCGCACTACAGGTAGTCTATACCTACTAAAAGTTGAAGCTAGCTAAACACACAATTAATTGGGAAATTTGTTTGAAATGTTGGCATCTATGCTATAACTATTAATTGAAAATCACTATTTCAGATGGTGGTTGAACTTGAGGAAACCAATTACCTACCTAACATCAATTTTCTTTACCCATACTAACAAGTAGAGATTGGCCGAACTCCCCTGTTCTGCCCTGAACCGCAAACTCCATTGAAGTCTATGGGAGCCGAACATTAGAAATCAAAGGTGCCTATTTTGAAGGCTCATATCCAAGTAATTGGCCATAAAAGGGGTATGGGGGTCTGGGTACTGCCCTGGGGGATATGTATCAAAACATTTTTTTTTTTTAAACAATTGTTTTTTTAGGAGCAGTGATTTTAATGATGCTTAAAGGGCAGCAAAACAAAATGAAATATTCCAATTAACAGTGCCCTTTAGTCTGCCTGTAAAGTGGCTCATTTGTAACATGTATAGAACATGGTGCAACAAAAATTACACTTCTAAAGAAAAAACAAAATAAAAAAAACAAGTCAAATCACATTTAAATTGACTTGCGGTTGCAATTGCTGGCATCTGGCTACTTAAAAAAAAATTGAGAAAAAACAACTCCCTAGTCCATTCCAGACCCTTCAATTTTTTTATTCTTTTTCGGGTCTGGCGGTGATGGTGGCGTCCTAATTGACGATGAATCAGGGGACACTGTTTTTTTTTATAGAAAAAAAAAAAAGGAATGGTCAAACACTGTCTTTGGATTTTTATTGCTTTTTTACACTTTTTGGTAAATGGGTATAGGTACTATATACCCTATACTCATTCACATGGGGGGGCGGGATCTGGGGGCCCCCTTGCCTGAAGACCCCCCACAACGACAGCCCAGGGTTGTGGGGAAGAGACCCATGTCCCCATAAAGATTGGGACACCCCCCATGTTGAGGGAATATCGCCTGGTATGGTTTAGGAGGGGGGGGTACTGGCTCATCCTCCCTTTCCTGCATGCTCGGATAAGGGTCTGGCATAGATTTAGGGGGGTCCCACGCTGTTTTTTTGTTACTATTTTCACTGCCAATTTTTTTCATCCAGCTGTCAGCGGGAAAGCCCACTGACAACTGATGACTCATCAGTTGTTGAGGATGCTGCGGCCAGCTTTCCGACCCCGCTCCTTAACAACCAGCTTTTACTGTAAGCTTTGTCCAATCAGGGTGCAGAATATATAGCATGAGCTATACTTTACACATACCTCAATGTCAAGTCTGTTCTCTCAGCAGTTCTGCTTACTCTGCTCACTCCTCCAAGAGCTTAAAGATTGCTGAGGGAGAAGGGTGTGCTGAGCAGAAGAGAGAACGACTAACCTTTTTTTCCATGAACTTTGAAGATTAATTGTTCCACAATGCCTGCACTTACATATGTCAGTAAAGGTATGTTTTAAAACTCATTTACTGCTGGTTAGGAATTTGCAAATGCTTGAATCTCCAAACCCAGCCACGGGTTTACTTTAGATGGCGAGTTTACCTAAAATAGTTTTTTTCAGGCAATGCTATATGCCAAAGAGTTAAAAGACCTAAACAGTCCTTTATCAGTGATTTTCATAGTATGATATTTATACTCGGATTCCTGAGTCTGCACATCTTCTGTGATCATTACAAAGGGTTTCCACACTTTGTGTTTGATTCTTCATTTATTTCATATTATGGACAATCCAAATCCCAGATGGACTGGAAATTAAAGTATAAAAACCTATAACTAATGTATACATTTTCTGTGGAATGAATCTTTAATGCATAGCTAAGAAATTGCTATCAAGTAGGGACCCAACAAGGCAATAAATTCCATCCTTGTACTACTCTTTAGCTAATAAAGGAACATTAGACAATAATTACCCCCAAGCTCCCTTACTAATGATTGAAGTGTATCTTGCTGCTTATTTCGGTATACAGAGATCTGCTTGAACAGTCAGATCCAGTGAGTTAAAAAGTTTCAAGTTTCTAGCGCCTATGAATTAATATAAGTGGTACTCTATGGTTCTAATGGAATGTGCTCATAAAATGCAAATGTTCTGCAGAGAACCCTGGGAGTAAAATGTTTGCAATGTAATTTGAGAAGCCAACGAAGTGAAAAACTAATAACGCTCAATGTAGATTTTGACTAAATAAGGAATGCAATAGATAATTCTAAATCTTTGCATCCAGAAAGGTAGAAATTAAATGTGTTGCTTAGAATGCCACCGGGAAGGGAATAAGTAGTTTTTGGGATTTAATAGCCAATGGCTGTTGGAAGTTTAACTTTCATGATCGTAGAACAAAAATGAAACCAGTGCAGAGGAAATTATATCCTAATACACACAGACACACCTTTAGGTTGTTTTGAAAAGATCATTAATGGGGAAACAAGCATATAATCGTGTAATCCCTTGTATTTAAAAGGGTCAGTTTACCACTGTGGCAACTTGATTAAATCACTTCCTTCTTATATCTCTAAGGCAATCCATTTGTAAGTTCAGTGCAATTATATTTCTAAGTCTTTCTGACTATTGCTTTTAGGGAGGATTAGTACCCATGTCAGATTTTTAATTTATTATAAATTGCCAAAAAATGCAGATCGACACTTCAACACATACTATAAGCGGGCAGGCCTGGGAACTATGAGGTAAAAAGTGGCAATTAATTGGTATAAACTATGTAGCGGGTACTTGAATTTAGGGGAAGCATCTGGGTGGTAGTATAGCCCAGATGCCTTGATTGTTAGGAAATTCAAGGTTCCCTTTGTGAGTCTTGGAGGACTCTGGTGGTGTGAAGTTCCTGCCGGCCTATAGGTGGCATTGTTGCTTTGGACCGGGGCTGAACTCGCACCAAAAGACTGTACCTTTTCGTCCTCCCCCGGAGCTGGTACAGCGGGGCGGGGAACCCACTGTGGCACGAAGGGAGAGGTCATAAAAGGGGCGGACGCCCTGGTCACGGGGGGGAAGGGAGTCCGGAGCGAGAAGATGCGGCCGCACCCAGGCACCTTCGGCCTGGGTGCTGGCGTTTCGGTGTTCTGGGCCTAGGTGCCCTTGACCTAGCCAGAGCAGAGATGGAGTCCATCTCAGGCACCCTTAGCCTGTGGTGAGGTACTATGGCGGATGCCTGGGGCTCAGTACCTTCGACTGAGTTCCGCGAGGGTGGAGGAATCTGAGGGGGCCCTAACTCCTTGGGTGCCCGTGTCTGAGTTTGTGAGGACTGGTGTGCAGTAACTTCTCTGAAGAATCCGGCGCAGCATCGCTGGTGACGGAGAGGCCTCCATTTCTCCCTTGGACGGATCTCTTCCTCTGACAGGGGCAGAGTGAGTGAAGGTAATTCACGTTCTATATCACCTAGTCAGTGGCAGTGACTATTCACCACTGGTGACAGCACAGTGGTCAGCAGCAGAAGGGAAAGGATTGTGCCTCGATCTGTCCCCATTTTCCAAAGTAAAGAGACTGTTTTATTGCTTGGCAAGAAGAATAAAACTGAGTTGGACCTATTCACTGTGTGAAACTCTGGTTACTAGAAGCAAAGGAGTCAGGGACGAAGTACTGGACTTGACTCTAGGACATCAACACAAAAACCCAATTTGCTGGCCTTCACCACTTAGCTATGGAGGACATGGGCCGTGGTGTGACTTATCCCTCTCTCCCAGGTACCCCTAGACAACAGCCATAAAACCGATGAAGATAGAGAGAGGAGGGAGCGGCCCCGCTACAACTATAAGGAACCACAAGCACATGGAAATGATTAATCTTGCAAGGTTACACATTGCTACAGTCAAAAACAATTTACCACCACTTCATGCTACTTGTTTAGCTCACTCCATAGAGAGACATTGGTCCAATGGGTACTCCCATGTAGCTCTGATCTTAAAGTGAACCTGTGCCCAGACTATACACACTAACGTGTTTACATATTATGGCCAAACAATAACAGCACTTTAAAACAAACCCCCATTATCCTCCGCACAAATAAGCATTGTGGAGAAATTCATGTTCAAATTTCACGACAGGGTGGAACTGAAATCTCAGCTTTTTTCTGTGGAGAACAGATCCTGGCAGCCTGCCAGCCTTCTCATGTAAACACAGAGCAGATGTTTAAGCCTAGGTTCACCCTTAGGCTAGGTTCACATTTGTGCATGTGTAGTTGATGCATTTTTTTAATGTGTTTTTCAAGCATGTTTTTGATGGGTTTTCATGCTTCATGCATTTTTAGTGGGAGGATGAAAATGGTTGTTAAACATAAAACCCCATCAAAAACACACAATAAACACATGTACATGCAATTTTCTTGCATTTTTTATGCTCTTCTACTATGCTAAGTCTATGACTGAGTTTAAAAAGTCCCTGCACCTTTCAATAAAATGCACTGCAGGAAACTGCATAGATGTGAACGGAACCCATAGGAAATAATGTTAACTGTATTGTTGCATTTTTTATCTTCAGAAAACGCAATAGAAACTGCATAGATTTGAACCTAGCCATAAACTTACTAGGTGGAGGCTGAGACAGGTATCACACTAAGTAATCAGGTATTTCAGGTGCTCTCTTGTAGTCTGTTAGGGTCAGAAACTTGTGGTCAAGCCTTTTCTGAGCATTGAGCGACAGCACAATACTCAGATGAAAATCTGGTGTTGATCATTGAAGTGCTTCAGGAAACATGGTCCAAATGCATAAGATATGAATGTGGGCTGTTAGAATATGACATAAATCCACTTCAAATTCTTTGTTTTTATTTTGAGAGTCAATTACTTCACAGTATAAGCAGTTAGGTAGGTGAGTGGGAATGAGAGTCTTATGTCTCTATTACTACTTGTTAAGAATATTAAATAGTTTAATGGCTATAGCCTGGGCACTGGTGCACTTTAAAATTATGAATGCATAGCTTAAAGTATGAGCAAGAGCAATAGTTCTCACTATTGTTAGTAGGTAAACTATTGGAGGGGATGATAAGAGACTATATCCAAGAATTTGCTGATGAAAAAAAGTATCATTAGTAGCAATTAGTATCGGTTTATGAAGGGTCGTTCTTGCCAGACCAATCTGTTAACATTCTACGAGGAAATGAGCTGCCATATAGATAGGGGAAGGTCTGTGGATGTGGTTATCTGGATTTTGAAATCCAGTCCTCAGAAGGGATGTGCTGGAGCTGGAGAGATTCCAACAAAGGGCAACTAAATTAATAAGGGGACTGGAGGACCTCAAATACTAGGAGCGACCTCAAGCACTAAATTTATTCTTGCTGGAGAAAAAAAGCTTGAGAGGGGACATGATAGCGATATACAAATACCTCAATGGTAAACCCAGCATAGGAAAAAAGCTATTCAATCTCAGGGAGTGTAAGAGGACATAGGGCCACACAATGAGATTGGAGAAGTGGTTTAACCTTAAAGAGGTTGTAAAGGTTTGTTTTTTATTTTATAAATAGGTTCCTTTAAGCTAGTGCATTGTTGGTTCACTTACCTTTTCCTTTGATTTACCTTCTAAATGTTTTTTTTCTTTGTCTGAATTTCTCACTTCCTGTTTCTCCTCACTAAACTTTACACCATCATCCGAGTGGTGTGGAGTCAGCCAGAACAGCTTACTGAACAGCTTACTGAGGAGGAACAGGAAGTGAGAAATTCAGACAAAGAAAACAAAGAAAAAAAATATTTAGAAGGGAAATCTAAGGAAAAGGTAAGTGAACCAACAATGCACTAGCTTAAAGGAACCTATTTAGAAAATAAAAAACAAACCTTTACAACCCCTTTAAGGAGTGAGGGGGGGTTTTCACTCTCAGGGCGGTAAGCATGTGGAACTCTGTTCCACAAGTGGTGGTGTCAGCGGGGAGTATTGATATTTTTAAAAGATTCTTGGACGTGCATCTTAAAGAACACAATATACAGGGATATGGGAAATAATTATCTACATTGACTCACATACACCTACACAGGTTGAACTGGATGGACTGTTGTCTTTGTGCAACCTTACCTACTATTGTCCCAGCATGGCCTAAAGCCCTGTACACACGATCAGTTTGACTGATGAAAACCGTCTGATGGATTGTTTTCATCAGACAAACCGATCGTGTATGGGACCCATCAGTCTTTTTTCCATCGGTTTTAAAAAATAGAACATGTTTTAAAATTATCTGATGGATAAAAAACCGATGGCAATTTCCGATCGTCTGTGGGGAAATCCATCAGATAAAAAACCCAAGCATGCTCAGAATCAAGTCGACACATGCTCAGTAGCATTGAATTTAATTTTTCTCAGCTCATCGGAGTGTTTTACGTCACCACGTTTGGAACGGTCGGTTTTTTGACTGATGGTGTGTGGGCAAGACTGATGGGAAACAGTTTCATCAGATTTCTGATGGACAAATCCATCAGACGAAAATCCATAGGATATCTGATCGTGTGTACAGGGCTTTAAAGTTGTCATATATGCAAGACTACATAAGAAACTTTCTATTTTGGTGTCACAAAATAGTACCAAGCATAAAATTCTACAACCAAAAATACTACACTGACATTTATAAAGAAAGGAGACTGAAACATCTTTATAAGTTAGTAAACCAACACAAATCAGTAATAAAATCACACCGAAGCATAGATAGCAGGATGCTTCTGCTAATCCCAATTTAAAAATAAAATTGCCACATAAAATTTCCATGTGTAAGCAATAAATATAGTTTGGCTGCATATTTAGGGCTCAGTATCTAAAAGTAGGATTTTTAAAACAGCTTACCTGTAAAATCCTTTTCTTGGAGTACATCACGGGACACAGAGCAGCATAGTCATTACTATGTGGGTTATATAGAATTACCTTCAGGTGCTGGCACTGGCAACTTCCAAAACAGGAAGTACCCTCCCCTATATAAGCCCCTCCCATCCGGGAGTACCTCAGTTTTGTAGCAAAGCAATACGTGTCCCCAAAAGAGGGGTGGGAGCTCTGTGTCCCGTGATGTACTCCAAGAAAAGGATTTTACAGGTAAGCTGTTTTAAAAATCCTACTTTCTTGTTCATACATCACGGGACACAGAGCAGCATAGTCATTACTATGTGGGACATCCCAAAGCAATGCCACATGAGGGGGGGATACACCATACATAAGCTGGGCGCCATCAGGCATGAGGATCTTTTGCGGCCTGCAACACACTGCGCCCAAAGGCGACATCCTCCTGACTTCTCACGTCCACCTGGTAGAACCTAGTAAACGTGTGTACTGAAGACCATGTTGCGGCCTTACAAATTTGCGCCAGGGAGGCCTGGTGATGCACTGCCCATGAAGTTCCAACTGCTCTCGTGGAGTGCGCCCTAACTTTGAACGGAGGCGGTCTACTTTTCAAGCCATAGGCTTGTATTATGACCTGTCGAATCCACTTGGCTAAAGTAGATTTTGATGCTGCCTGACCCTTTCTGGGGCCTTCCGGCAGAACAAACAGAGAATCCGTTCTACGAATCTGAGCAGTGGCTTTTAGATAAGCTTTAACTGCTCTTACTACATCCAAAGAATGCAATAACTTTTCCTCTACCGAGCTTGGTTTGGGGAAAAAAGAAGGAAGAACCACATCCTGGTTCAAGTGAAACCTCGATACCACCTTAGGAAGAAAGGCTGGGTGAGGACGTAATACTACTCTGTCCTTATGGATAACCAGATATGGCTCTTTACAGGACATGGCGGCTAATTCCGACACTCTTCTAGCCGAGCATATGGCTACTAAAAATATCAATTTCCTGGTGAGTAGAACCAAGGAAATGTGCCGCAAAGGTTCAAATGGCTGCTTCTGCAGAACCGACAGAACCAAATTTAGATCCCATGGGCATATGGGAGCCTTAATCGGTGGAATAATACGAGTCACACCTTGCATAAAGGATTTGACAAGTGAATGCATAGCCAGGGGCCTTTGAAATAGTATTGACAAGGCCGAAACCTGGCCCTTGATAGTACTTAAGGCAAACTTCCTGTCTACAGCCCACTGCAGGAAGTCCAGAATTCTGCCTATAACGTACTTACGTGGATGCCATTTTCTGGCCTTGCACCAAGTGATGTACGCCTTCCAAACTCTATAGTAGATCTGCCTGGATACAGGCTTCCTGGCATTGATTATAGTTGATACCACAGAGTTAGAGAGACCTCTCTTCTTTAGGATGTGGGACTCAATAGCCAGGCCGTTAAACTTAGAGTTAGTAAGGAAGGGTGGTATATCGGTCCTTGCGAAAGCAGGTCCGGACGACGTGGAAGGGTCCAAGGACTCCCCACAGACATTTTGATGATCTCCGCGTACCAGGCCCTTCGGGGCCACGCTGGAGCCACCAGGATCACTGGCTTCTTCTCCAACCTGACTCTGCGAAGGAGTCGAGGCAACAATTGTAGCGGAGGGAATGCATATATCAGTCTGAACTGATCCCAAGGGAACACCAGAGCATCCGAGCCGCAAGCGAGGGGATCCCTTGTCCGGGAGACAAATCTGTCCACCTTTGCGTTGAATCTGGATGCTAGCAGATCTACATCCGGTGTTCCCCACCGCTGACATATTGCTCGGAAGACCTCGGGATGAAGGGACCATTCCCCTGGGCATAACTGTTGGCGACTCAGAAAGTCCGCCTTCCAATTCTCCACCCCTGGAATGAAGACAGCTGATATACATGGGACATGCTTTTCTGCCCATTCCAGGATGTGACTTACTTCCCTCTGGGCTGCACGACTCCTGGTGCCTCCCTGATGATTGATATATGCCACTGCTGTGGCATTGTCTGATTGAATTCTGACAGGGGACCCTTGGAGTCTGGATGTCCAGGCTACTAGGGTGTACCGGGCTGCTCGTATCTCTAAGAGATTGATGGGCAGGGTTTTTACTACATTTGACCATCTGCCCTGGAGAGACCATTGCTCCAGTACTGCCCCCCAGCCTGTAAGGCTGGCATCTGTAGTGACCACCTTCCAAGATATCGGGCTGAAGGGTTTTCCCTTCTGGAGATTCTGGGGGATCAACCACCAGCAGAGACTCTTCCGAACGGAAGGGGACAAAGCCATCGGGAAGTCTAGAGCCTGAACTTTTCCGTTCCAGGCTGATAATATGGCCCTTTGTAAATTCCTTGAGTGGAATTGGGCGTATGGCACAGCTTCGAATGATGCTACCATCTTTCCTAGCAGCCTCATGCACAGGCGTATGGACGGCTGTCTTTCTGCACAAAGCAGACGGACCAAGCCCCTCAAAGAGGATACCTTGTCTAGAGGTAAGAAAATCTTCCTCTGGTCTGAATCCAGCCGTAGCCCTAGATATACCAGGTTTTTCACTGGCTGTAGGGCTGACTTGTCCAGGTTGATGACCCAACCGTGAGATTCTAGATACTTGATTGTATCGACAATTACCACTTCTAGCTTGGCAACTGAGTGGTCCATCAACAACAGGTCGTCTAGGTATGCCATTATCGTTACACCCCGTGTTCTTAGATCGGCCAACAGTGGGGCCAGAATTTTTGTGAACACTCGTGGTGCTGTGGCCAGACCGAATGGTAAGGCTCTGAACTGAAAATGGCGCCCTTCTACTGCAAAGCGTAGGAATTTTTGATGACCTGGAAAGATGGGAACATGCAAGTAAGCATCTTTGATGTCGATCGAGGCTAACCATTCCTCCCCTTGTAGGGCAGCGGTGACCGATCGGATCGACTCCATCCGGAAAGACCGGACGTTTAGAAATTTGTTTAGACTCTTTAGGTCCAATATGGGTCTTATGTCCCCGTTTGGCTTCGGGACTGTGAAAAGGTTTGAGTAGAAACCCAACCCCCACTCTTCCATAGGAACCTCCATAATTACTCCTTGGAGCAATAGTTGTTCTAACGCCAATAGGAGAGACCGTCTTTTCAGAGGGTCTCTTGGCATGCCTGACCACATAAAATGGGACGGAGGAGACTCTTTTAACTCCAACTTGTATCCCAGAGTTACTGCGGAGAGCACCCATCTGTCTTTGATCGTCTCCCGCCAGGTCTCTGCGAACAACTGAAGTCTTCCCCCCACCCGTTTGAGTGGGGGCAGCCCTTCATAGGCTTGACTTGGAGGCTGGTTTAGTACCTCTTCGGATCCAGGGCTTTTTATTACCCTGTGGCTGTCCCTGATTTTTACCTCCTGAGTTTGACCGAGGAGGCCGTCGGAACTGCTTAGTAGCAGACGTCGCAGGGATAGGAGAGGTAGTCCTCTTAAAAGATGGACCCCTAGACCTCTTCTTACTCGGTAAGAGAGTACTTTTACCACTGGAAATCTTCTGGATATACTTATCCAGGTCTTCGCCAAAAAGGCGTTCCCCATGAAATGGGAAGCTAACTAAGAGCTTCTTACAGGGAGCTTCAGCAGACCAGTTTTTGAGCCACAGAAGCCTACGCATATGTACCAAAGACAGCGTGAGGCGGGAGGCCTGATGGATAGAATCCTTGATGGCGTCAACCGCAAAGCATAATGCTCTAGGCAGATCAGCCAGAGCCTGAGCCTGTTGGTCTGGCAAATCCCTCAGGACCATTTTCATTTGATCCTTTAAAGCTTGGCAGACTCCAATAGCTGCCACTGCTGGCTGTGTAACAGCCCCTGCTGTGGAAAAAGCAGATTTTAATAAAGATTCCAATTTTTTATCCACTGGATCTTTGAACATTTGAACATTATCTACTGGACATGTCAGTGATTTGTTCACAGAAGAGATGGCTGCATCCACCGTAGGAACATTCCATCTCTGGGTGAACTTTTCCTCCATGGGATAGATCACCAGAAACCTTTTAGGCGGAACAAATAGTTTATCAGGATGTTCCCAGTCCTGGTATATAAGTCCTTCCAATAATGGATGTATTGGAAAGGAGCAATTAACCTGGGGAGCTTTTAGCGACCCCAATGAGGAGACAGCAGTAGTTGATGGTTCAACAAGAGGCATTTTAAATGCAGATCGAACCATGTCAGTTAGGGTCTGGACCCACAATCTTTCAGTCTGTGATGCTGAAAATGGTTCATCTACTGTCGATTCCTCAAAAACAGAGCTAACCTCCTCCTGATCCCCTTCAGGTAGGTCGGTCCCTTCCTGGGACTGTTGCTCTGCCAACAGGCACTCTAATGGAGGTGATGGAGATCTGGCGCACTTTCTTTCCTGTAGAGAAGAAGCGATCAATGCAGCCAATCTCTGCTCCAATCCCTCCAGAGTTGAGGAAAAAACCTCCTCTGTTATATATGCAGGAGCAGGTGGACTGAGGACAGCCGCAGTACCTGGCACTCCCGGGGGTTCCTTATGGGTATTAACCTCTGATTTCTCAGGGGAGGAGGGTGCAGATGACTGCTCCAGATCCTCAGAGCCCGATGGAGACCCCCTACACTTCCTGAGAGGTATATCTCAGAGTTTTTTAGGCGGCATATTCCTTAGTTCAAAGCTGAGGTATTCCAGCCGCAATACACCCCTTACTGAAATAGTCTAATGCAATTTGCTGCTATGTATATCAGTGGGTGTCTACTAATGCGTCTTTCTGGGGAAGCCTGTATCAACCGCCCGCTGTAAGCCCCTATACCATGCTACCAGCTCCTTTTCATGCTCTGTGTCCATAGCAAGCAGCGTGGACTGAGTCCTTTTATCTTGCTGGGACGCCCGCACATGCGCAGAAGCGCTGGGCGCACAGAGCGCGTCATCCGCCAGGCTCCGCCCCCTTTTTTGAAGCTAAACCTTATAAAAAGAAAGCATGTGTGCGCGCGCGTGCACGTGTGCGCTTTTGGCGCCATGTAGGGAGAGGAGCCAGGGTCCCTGTTTCACCAGGACTCGGGGATGGAAGGACACTACTTGGCAGCATGACAGAGGAATGCAGCTTCCCTGATAGAGAGCTCACTCATCTGCCTGGACTTTCACCATGGAAGGAATAGTCCCAAGAAAAAAGACGTTCCACAGCGGCCTCTAGTGGACAAACACAGGTACCGCACTTTTGTCTTTTTTTTTTTTAAAACCTCCTTTATGAAAAACATTTCCAGGTTTACAGTTTTTTTAAAACTTCCCTTATGAAAAAACATTTCTAGGATTTCTTAGGCATATACAGCTATTAGCGGGAATACCCTTTAGGTAACAGGCAGAAAGACATATTAGGCTTGGGGGTCCCCTCAATAGAACCAAGTTCCTGAGGGGCCCCCACTTACCTTTTCCCCGCCGCAGGACTTTGTTTGGTCCACAGAAGCCCAAACTTCACCTCTCACGGCAGGCATTGTACTAGACCTTCAGGGACCGGGTTCCCAAGGATTCCACTCCCCTGGACCTGTATAGCACCCTGCACAGATAGCCTCTTGGTTTTGGGTATGACCAGAGCTCTGGATCCCAGGGTCCAGCCCTCCTAAGAGAGGCATTACAGGCAAAACCCTGCTCTTCTCTGCAAGGCCCGGGTACCGACCGTTTAGCTATGAAGCTTTTTTGGTCGGATCCGGAATAGCTTGCTAAGGCCCAGAGAACCTGTACACAAGCCCAGATGAATACATGTTAACCTTGGCCAACACCTTAGACACTGGCAAAAAACTGAGGTACTCCCGGATGGGAGGGGCTTATATAGGGGAGGGTACTTCCTGTTTTGGAAGTTGCCAGTGCCAGCACCTGAAGGTAATTCTATATAACCCACATAGTAATGACTATGCTGCTCTGTGTCCCGTGATGTATGAACAAGAAATAACAAATGCATAAAACTTATTTTCTTTTTCGTACATCACGGGACACAGAGCGACTTAGTCATTACTAATGGGTTATATAGATACCTTCAGGTGCTGGCACTGGCAACTTCCAAAACCGGAAGTACCCTCCCCTATATAAGCCCCTCCCATCCGGGAGCACCTCAGTTTTTTGCCAGTGTCTAAGGTGTTGGCCAAAGAATAACATGTGTTTTCACTGGGCTTGCGTACAGGTTCTTTTACGGGCCTTAGTAAGCTGTTCCGGATCCGACCAAAAAAGCTTCATAGCTAAACGGTCGATACCCGGGCCTTGCAACAGAAGAGCAAGGTTTTGCCTGTAATGCCTCTCTTAGGAGGGCTGAACCCTGGGATCCAGAGCTCTGGTCATACCCACGACCAAGATGTTGTCTGTGCAGGGTGCTATACAGGTCCAGGGGAGTGGAATCCTTGGGAACCCGGTCCCTGAAGGTTTAAATACAATTCCTGCCGTGATAGGTGAAGTTTGGGCTTCTGTGGACCAAACAAAGTCCTGCGGCGGGGAACAGGTAAGTGGGGGCCCCCAGGAACTTGGTTCTATTGGGGGACCCCCAAGCCTAATTTGTCTTTCTGTCTGTTACCTAACGGTATTCCCGCTGATATCTGTGTATGCCTGTAACTACTGGAAAATGTAAAATTGTAATAGTAGTCAAGAAAAAAAAAAAGAAAAAAAGGAGACCGCGGTACCTGTGTTAAACCACTAGAGGCCGCCGTGGTCCATTTTTCTTGTCATGTGGATCTTTGGCTTTTTCAAGTCAAAAGATCCAGGCAGTTGGTAAGTTTCTCTGTGGGAATCCACTTCCTCTGCCCTGTTGCTGCGCTCATCCACCGCACAGGCCCTCCGGCAAAAAGGGCCCTGGCTCCTAGGCCCTGCTTGTTTTCAAAAAAAGGCGCCGAAGGCGCACGGGCGCGTGCGCAGGCGCGTGCACGCGCCTTCTATGAAAGGAAAGGGGCGGGGCGGGTGGATGACGCTCGATGCACGCCACGGCGCTTCTGCGCATGTGCAGGCGTCCCAGCATGGTTAAAAGACACAGTACAAGTGTCAGCTGGATGCAAGCAGAGCTAGCAACAAACGGTGGCACACAGAGGCAGTTGATGCAGGCATCCCCATAGAAAGACACTTTAGTGGACACCAGCTGGTATATAGCAGCAACTGTGTTAGACTATTACCAGCAAAATTGGTGTATGACGACGGGAATACCTCAGCTTTGTGCTTAAAGGATATGTCGTCCAGACGCTCCGGAAATAAGTCTTCCAGGAAGCCAAAGGGGTCTCCATCGGGCTCTGAGGATTTTGGGCATGCTTGTATTGCACCAATCTCCCCTGAAAATTCAGAGGTCAGTAGCCGTAGGAACCCCGCAGGAGTACCTGGTGCTGCGGCTGTCCCCAGTCCACCTGCTCCTGTATATATAACAGAGGAGGTTTTTTCCTCAACTCTGGGAGGATTGGAAGAGAGATTAACAGCATTGATCGCTGCTTCCCTGTCACAGGGAAAGCGCGTCCGATCTCCGTCTCCTCCTTCAGAGTGCCTGTTAGTGGAGGAACAGTCCCACACAGAGATCGACCTACCTAAAGGGGATCAGGATGAGGTTGATTCGGTTATAGAGGAATCAACAGTGGAAGAACCTTTCTCAGCATCTCAGGCTGAAAGATTATGGGTTCAGTCTCTGACTAACATGGTCCGATCAGCATTTAAAATGCCTCTGGCGGAACCATCAACCACTTCTGTTTCCTCACTGGGCTCGCTGAAAGCTCCCCAGACTGTCTGTTCCTTCCCAATCCACCCTTTATTGGAAGGGCTTATTTACCAGGATTGGGAGCATCCTGATAAAATATTTACTCCCCCCAAGAGATTTCCGGTGATCTATCCCATGGAGGATAAGTTCATAAAAAAATGGAGGGTCCCTACAGTGGACGCAGCCATCTCTTGTGTGAATAAATCACTGACATGTCCAGTAGATAATGTTCCAATGTTCAAAGACCCAATAGATAAAAAATTGGAGTCTTTACTAAAATCTGCTTTCTCTACAGCAAGCATGGTGACACAACCTGCAGTAGCAGCGATTGGAGTCTGCCAAGCAGTGAAAGATCAGTTGAAACAAGTCTTAAGGGACTTACCAGATCAGCAGGCTCTTGCCCTAGCTGACCTACCTAGAGCCTTGTGTTTTGCGGTGGACGCCATAAAGGATACAATCCAACAGGCCTCCCGCTTTACGCTGTCTGTAGTACATATGCGTAGGCTTCTATGGCTCAAAAACTGGTCTGCTGAAGCTCCCTGTAAGAAATTGCTGATTAGCTTCCCATTTCATGGAGAACGCTTATTTGGAGAAGATCTGGACAAATATATCCAGAAAATTTCTGCCGGTAAAAGTACACTCTTGCTGGTTAAGAACAAGGGTAGAAGTCCTTCTTTTAAGAGGCCTACTTCTCCAGTACCTGGCACATCGGCTGTTAAACAGTTCCGACGGCCTCCACGGTCAAATCCAGGGGGCAGAAATTAGGGACAATCACAGGGTAACAAGAAACCCTGGGTCAAGAGAGGTACAAAACCTCCCCCCAAGTCATGAAGGGTTGCCCCCACTCAATCGGGTGGGGGGAAGACTTCAGTTGTTCACAGAGACCTGGCGGGACACCATCAGAGACAGATGGGTGATCTCCGCAGTAAGTCTGGGATACAAGCTGGAGTTAAAAGACACTCCTCCTGCCCATTTTATGAGGTCAAACGTGCCAAGCGATCCCCAGAAGAGAGGATCCCTCCTTCAGGCACTAGAACAACTATTGCTCCAAGGTGTAATCATGAAGCTTCCCTTGGAAGAAAACGGGTTCGGGTTTTACTCGAACCTTTTCACAGTCCCCAAACCAAATGGGGACGTGAGGCCCATATTAAATCTAAAAGGGCTAAACAAGTTCCTACATATCAGGACTTTTCGGATGGAGTCGATCCGATCGGTGGCCACCGCCCTACAAGGGCAGGAATGGTTAGCCTCGATCGACATAAAGGATGCTTATCTGCATATTCCCATCTTTCCAGCCCACCAGAAATTTCTACGCTTTGTAGTAGAAGGGCGCCATTTTCAGTTCAGAGCCTTACCTTTCGGTCTGGCCACAGCACCACGAGTGTTCACAAAAATTCTGGCCCCACTATTGGCCAATCTAAGAACACAGGGTGTAACGATAATGGCATATTTAGACGACCTGCTACTAATAGACCACTCAGTGGAAAAACTGGAAGTAGCTATTCACGAGACAATCAAGTATCTGGAATACCACGGTTGGATTATCAACCGAGACAAGTCAGCTTTAAGACCAGTCAAATGTCTGGAATACTTGGGGCTAAGGCTGGATTCAAATCAGAGAAAGATTTTCTTACCTCCAGAGAAGGTGTCATCTTTGAAAGATTTGACCCACTTAGTGGGTACAAAAAGAAAACCATCCATACGCCTGTGCATGAGGCTGCTGGGAAAAATGGTGGCTTCATTCGAAGCAGTACCCTACGGTCAATTCCATTCAAGGAACTTGCAGAGGGCCATACTGTCAGCCTGGAACAAAAAAGTTCAGGCTTTAGACTTACCAATGTCCCTGTCCCCTTCCGTTCGCAAGAGCCTCCATTGGTGGTTGGTGCCCCAGAATCTGGAAAAAGGGAAACCCTTCAGTCCGGTTTCTTGGAAGGTGGTCACTACAGATGCCAGCCTCATAGGCTGGGGGGCAGTACTGGAGCAATGGTCTCTCCAGGGCAAGTGGTCAGAAGCAGAGAAGGCCCTGCCCATCAATCTCTTAGAGATACGAGCAGCCCGGTATGCCCTAGTAGCATGGACATCCAAACTCCAAGGGTCCCCTGTCAGAATTCAATCAGACAATGCCACAGCAGTGGCATATATCAATCACCAGGGTGGCACCAGGAGTCGTGCAGCCCAGAGGGAAGCGAATTGCATCCTGGAATGGGCAGAAAGATATGTCCCAGCCATATCCGCGGTTTTCATCCCAGGAGTGGAAAATTGGAGAGCGGACTTTTTAAGTCGCCAGCAATTATGCCCGGGGGAATGGTCTCTTCACCCCGAGGTTTTCCAGGCAATATGCCAGCGGTGGGGAACACCGGATGTAGATCTGCTAGCATCCAGATTCAACGCAAAGGTGGACAGATTTGTGTCTCGCACAAGGGATCCCCTAGCTTGCGGCTCGGATGCCCTAGTGTTCCCTTGGGATCAGTTCAAGCTGATATATGCATTCCCACCGCCACAATTGTTACCGCGATTAATCCGCAGAATCCGGGTAGAAAAGAAACCGGTGATTCTGGTGGCTCCAGCGTGGCCCCGAAGGGCATGGTACGCGGAGATTGTAAAAATGTCAGTGGGGAGTCCTTGGACCCTCCCACATCGTCCGGACCTGCTTTCGCAAGGACCGATATACCACCCTTCCTTACCAGCCCTAGGTTTGACGGCCTGGCTATTGAAGCCCACATTCTAGAAAAGAGAGGTCTCTCTAATCCTGTGGTATCTACCATGATCAATGCCAGGAAGCCGGTATCCAGGCAGATCTATTATAGGATCTGGAAGGCGTACATCGCGTGGTGTGAGGCCAAGAAATGGCATCCACGTAAGTACGTAATAGGTAGGATTCTGGACTTCCTACAGTGGGCTGTGGATAGGAAGCTTGCCTTGAGTACTATCAAGGGTCAGATTTCGGCCTTGTCAATATTTTTTCAAAGGCCCTTGGCTTCGCATTCACTAGTCAAAGCTTTAATACAAGGAGTGATGCGTATTAGCCCTCCGGTTAGTATTCCCATATGTCCATGGGACTTAAACCTGGTTCTGTCGGTTCTACAGAAACAACCATTTGAACCATTGCAGCACATTTCCTTGGTTCTTCTCACCAGGAAATTGATTTTCTTAGTAGCCATTTGTTCGGCTAAAAGAGTATCGGAATTAGCCGCATTGTCCTGTAAGGAGCCATATCTGGTTGTCCATAAGGACAGAGTAGTATTACGTCCTCATCCAGCCTTTCTTCCTAAGGTGGTATCGAGGTTTCATTTGAACCAAGATGTGGTTCTTCCTTCCTTTTTCCCCAAACCTAGTTCGGTAGAGGAAAAGTTATTGCATTCTTTGGATGTAGTAAGAGCAGTTAAAGCTTATCTAAAAGCCACTGCTCAGATTCGTAGAACGGATACTTTGTTTGTTCTGCCGGAAGGCCCCAGAAAGGGTCAGGCAGCATCAAAATCTACTTTAGCCAAGTGGATTCGACAGGTCATAATACAAGCCTATGGCTTGAGAAGGAGACCGCCTCCGTTCAAAGTTAGGGCGCACTCCACAAGAGCAGTTGGAACTTCATGGGCAGTGCATCACCAGGCCTCCCTGGCTCAAGTCTGTAAGGCCGCAACATGGTCTTCAGTACACACGTTTACTAGATTCTACCAGGTAGACGTTAGAAATCAGGAGGATGTCGCCTTTGGGCGCAGTGTGTTGCAGGCCGCAAAAGATCCTCATGCCTGATGGCGCCCAGCTTATGTATAGTGTATCCCTCCCCTCATTTGGCATTGCTTTGGGACGTCCCATTAGTAATGACTAAGTCGCTCTGTGTCCCGTGATGTACGAAAAAGAAAAAGGGATTTTTATAACAGCTTACCTGTAAAATCCTTTTCTTGGAGTACATCACGGGACACAGAGCTCCCACCCCTCTTTTTGGGACACTTATTGCTTTGCTACAAAACTGAGGTGCTCCCGGATGGGAGGGGCTTATATAGGGGAGGGTACTTCCGGTTTTGGAAGTTGCCAGTGCCAGCACCTGAAGGTATCTATATAACCCATTAGTAATGACTAAGTCGCTCTGTGTCCCGTGATGTACTCCAAGAAAAGGATTTTACAGTAAGCTGTTATAAAAATCCCTTTTTAACTATATGTGCACAGTTTTTATGAACTATATTTTTGACCTTTTCCCTGTAAATTTGATGAAGATTATTAATGCTAATACCAGCACAGCCTAGCTCTGATAGTACAGCCTGGTTTGCTGTGAGTAAACAGCTCCAGATCACCACTAGTGGGTGCAATATTGTGATGGGAGATCTGCTCTGCCTTGAGTTGAATGATGAATGGGTGCTTACTTACTCCATACCTTCCAACTTTCTGAAATGATAAAGAGTGTCACGTTTTAACACACAGTCTATGTAGGCAAAAGCAACTTCCCTGCATGACCCTGGTTACATGGACCACACAAATCTAATATGAGGAAAATGATTGGCTAAACTGTACAAGCGCTTTTTTGAATACTTTCTGTCCTTCATAACAAAATTAAAAATGTAGTAATGGAGAGGTTTGATAAGAAGTTTGATGAAGCATAGCATTCCTGGTACATTCTGTATAGAGGTGCACACATCAGACCAAAATGGACAACTGAGGCTGAGTGCAGGACAGAGGGATTTGGTGTTAAAATTGGGACAGTCCCTCCAAATGAGGGACAGATTGGGAGCTATGCTTTCCCTAGTGCAAAAATCATGGTCTGTGTTCACATCCACAGTAGCAAAATTGTTTTCAGTATTGGCCATACCTGAGTTTTCAGAGACATGGAAACATGTATACAAGGCTGTATACTGAGAACAGAAAATTTAGTTAAAGGTACAGCTGCCTTTTAGGAGTAGCTAATTCATTGCAGAATGAGACATACACTAATAGCCAGGAGGCTGAATGCAATGTTACTGAAAATATAGCACACAGTGCCTTGAAAAAGTATTTATACCCCTTAAATTTTCCACATTTTGTCATGTTACAACCAAAAATGTAAATGTATTTTATGTGATAGACCAACACAAAGTGGCACATATTTGTGAAGTGGAAGGAAAATTATAAATGGTTTCCCAATTTTTTTACAAATAAATATCTGAAAAGTGTGACGTGCATTTGTATTCAGCCCCCTTTACTCTGATACCCCTAACTAAAATCTAAAGGAATCAATTGCCTTCAGAATTCACCTAATTAGTAAATAGAGTCCACCTGTGCATAATTTAATCTCAGTATAAATACAGCTGTTTCTTTTTTCGGATCCACATTAGGTCTTGAAAAGTGCACTTTTACGTAGTATATCACGTAATAACCTAACAACTCACTGGTTTATAAAATATACTAAAAACACATACACAATTAGTAGGGAATATAGTAGGAGGATTCCCCAAGGGTGGGGAGAAGAGAGGTACAATAGTATACAAGGCACATATATATTTATATGGGACAATGCACAAATACACAAACACACAATACACATATGGAGGTGTGGGGCGAAGGAGGGAAACTGCGGGGGGAGATGAGCACAATCTTAAAGATATATGAATAACAAGTTCATAAGTATAGAGTCCGCCACCCCCCAAACCCCCAGAACTTCCCGAAGAGCAACCCCTTAAATTAGGTTGTCAGAAGTAGCCTATAGTAGGAAAGAACATTTGGCGCTAGGCTATAGCAGATGATATGATATAGGTATATGCTCATTTACTGAAGATCCGATGCGGGAGGGGAGATGGGGTGAGGGGGGGAAGAATAAAAGGGGGGTGGGAGGGAGGGATAAGATGTTTATAGATGGATGTGAAGTTTTGATACATTATGTTTTGTTACTGGCTAGTTCCTGAGGAGTGTTTTTTTTTTTTTTTTTTTTTTTTACATATATGTGTGAGAGAAGGTTTGAAAATACTTTAACATGGCAATGCTGTGGAACTAGATAGCTAGGTGAAAGATAAGGGAACTAAAATAGAGGTGGAAGATTGACTAGCAGTATTTAAGGAGCAATCATATAGAGAAGCCAAGAGACGCATCTCGCGTTAAAATTTGTTCAAATAAGAGGGTGCACCGGGATACTGGCCGCCACTCTCCATCTTGCTCAACCACTCTACCCACTAGATACACCTCTCCTCCAAGGGGAGGAAAGTCGGAGGTGTTTTTCTTTTTTTTTTCTTTTTTCTAAACAAGCGTAGAGCGAAAGGGTCTGCAATTAGCAGGATCCCGCATACGTTAAGTTTTCTATTTTTCCAGGGGTCACAGGCGGTAGACCGGACCCCAGGAGACTTCTACTTTCTCCCCCTGTTTTCTTCTTTTTTTTTTTTTGTGTTCGCTATACGTTCGGTGTCCATCCTCTACCCGACCTCTTTGCTGGGTGCCTTACCGGTCCTCCATTCCCCTCGAGCGGATATACTATTAAGATGACTAGGATAACTTTAACATCTTATAATGTGAAGGGGTTAAACTCCCCGGAGAAACGAAATATGTTGTTAGCGGAGCTAGGGAGATTTAAGTCTCACATAATATTCCTTCAAGAGACACACTTTAAGAAAAACAAAATTCCAAGATTAGGTAACCCCAGATTCCCGAGTGTGTATCATAGTGCATCATTGACATCAAAAGCGAAGGGGGTTTCAATTATCCTCTCAAAACAGATAAGGTGGAAGGAATATCAGACAATAACAGATGAGGAAGGACGTCTCCTTATAGTAAAGGGATTCCTGTATGATCAAAAGGTTACCCTGGTTAACGTATATCTGCCCAATGAGGGACAAGTCCCAGCCCTAGAGAGATATTTGAATTTGATACAACAGAATAAGGAGGGGATCCTGATAATGGGAGGGGACCTAAATATGGCATTAGAACCGACCTTAGATGTATCAAAAGGCACCTCACATATATCATACGCCAAATTGAGCAAAGCAAAAAGACTTCTTCAGGAAGCGCAATTAATGGACAGTTGGAGAACCTTCCATATACACGACAGAGACTATACTTTTTTTTCTGCAAAACATAAAACGTACTCTAGGATAGACTACGTTTTTATACCTCAAAATGCCCTGCAGTGTATCGTGGAGACCTCCATTGGCTCATTTACAATATCAGACCACGCACCAACTAACTGCATAGTGGAATGGGGAGAGCCAGCTCCCCGAGAATGGTATTGGAAGATCAATGAGACTCTTTTGAAAGAACCAGAATGCGAAACACAGATAGCTCAGGAACTAGAGTCTTTTTTTTCAATAAATGAGACAGGAGAGGTAACCCCAATGTGTGTATGGGAAACACACAAGTGCTATATCAGGGGAATCCTTATTACTCTGGAAACTCGTAGAAAACGCTGTTTGGGGGCCAAGTTAGAAACGCTGCTCGGAGAGATCCGTAGACTGGAAAGGGCACATAAGAAATCACAAGCAGTACGAACGGAGGAAGAGTTAGCTGGTCTACGTGAGGAATTAAAAGTGCTATTAACGGAAAAAGCCAAAGCTACAATAACTCGATGCAAACAAGCCTTTTACGAATACGGAAATAAACAGAGTAAGATGCTAGCTAAGGCGCTTAAAGAGACTAGGGCACGAAACCACATTGAACGGATTAAAACTCAGGGAGACGCATTGGTCAACTCCACACAGGAAATCGCTAAGACATTCAGAGACTATTATAAAAGTTTATATCAGATAGGGGATCAACAACGGGCCACAAGGATGCCTAACGGAGGGGGGGGCAAAGGAGTATATAGAGGCTTCGGGTATGCCGGGCATACCGGAAAAGGGAGCAGAAGAGATAGATGGCCCAATTACGGCAGAAGAATTCTTAGGAGCCCTAAAAATATTAAAACCAGGTAAGGCTCCCGGCCCGGACGGATATACACTGTTGTATTATAGGACCTTTGCAGAAAAATTGACACAAAGATTCTTGGAGGCTTTTAATTCAGTACGAGAGGGGCAAAAGATACCAGATGAGACATTGATGGCTCACATAACAGTAATCCCCAAAGAGGGGAAAGATCCTTCTCAATGTGCGAGCTATCGTCCAATTTCCTTGTTAAACGTGGACTTAAAGATTTTGACGAAAATACTTGCAAATAGATTATTACCGTACATCCCTGCCCTAATACATCCTGACCAAGTGGGGTTTACGCCTAAGAGAGAAGGTAAGGAAAATACACAACGGGTTTTAAGTGCTATACACTGCGCAAAATCAGCAAAAACCCTTAGTGTTGTTATCTATCGATGCAGAAAAAGCATTTGATAGGATAGACTGGACTTTTTTAAAAACCACTTTACAACATATAGGACTGAGGAAGGGGATACAAAATTGGATTATGAGCTTATACTCCACACCTAAAGCTAGGGTCAAGGTAAATGATATACTCTCGGAACCCTTTGATATTTGTAATGGAACACGGCAGGGATGTCCGCTATCGCCTATTATTTTTATTTTGACACTGGAACCACTCTTAAGAACAATAAGGGCTAACTCAGATATCAGGGGTATATCAGTAAAGGGAAAGGATCAGAAACTAGCTGCATTTGCGGACGACCTCTTGTTTTTTGTAACCACGCCGGCACTGTCCCTCCCACCTTTACTGTCAGAAATACGCGAATATGGGAGGTTGTCCAACTTTAAGGTAAACTACAATAAATCAGAAGCAATGGGTGTGGAGGTGGACATAGCTTCGCAACAACAGCTATCCACCTTTTTCTCTTTTAGATGGACAGAATCTCATATAGGATATCTGGGAACAAAAATACAGAGCCGACTAAATAGAATATTTGAACTTAATTTTGCCCCCTTAGCAAGACAAATCAAACTAGATCTACAGAAGTGGGATAAGGAGGTCTTTACGTGGTTCGGCAGAATTAATATCATAAAAATGAACGTAATGCCAAGATTGTTATATTTGCTACAGACCCTACCCATTAAGATACCCCCAGGATTTCTGAGGGATCTGAGAACTAGGTTTGCGACGTTTATATGGGCAGGGAAACCAGCAAGAGTCCGAAGAGACATCTTGACTCTACCTAAAGAGAAAGGAGGGGTGGGATTCCCAGATCCGGTTGGGTACCAAGAAGCCCTACACCTAACAAGGGTTATGGACTGGTGTGTATTTCAAAAAGACAAGCCATGGATACATTTGGAACAGGCAATGTCTGAGCTACCCTTGGAGGGTTTAGTATGGCTCCAGGACCCGTTGATACCGCATACAGTAAAACACCATCCGACGGTGGGCGCCACACTTTTGTATGTGAAAAAGGTATTAAAAAAAAACAAAATGACGATGTATCCGAGCCTAATGACCCCAATTGTGGGTAATCCGGCCTTTGAACCAGGCTTAAAAGATCGAGGTTTTAGGAATTTAAATCGACAGGGTAAAGGTAGACTCGTACACTTCATGAAGGACAACCGAGTGATGTCCAGGGAGGAGATTGAGCATGAGTTTTCTGGGGAATTGGACTCATTTAGGAGAATGCAGCTGAATACTTTTCTCCGATCAATATCAAAGCGAATGACAGAAGGAACAACACTCTCTAAGTTTGAGGAGCTATGTCTAAAAGGGGAATCAGTGGGACATTCAGTGTCCCTGTTGTATGCCTTGTTGACCGAGTTAAAAGCCCCGCAAGAACTGGGTTTTATACAGGCTTGGGAAAGAGACCTAGGGATTACACTATCCGAGACGCAGAAAAATAAGATGTTTAGGCTCACACATAAGGCCTCACTAGCAACTAGATACCAAGAAGGGGGGTACAAGATACTAACCAGGTGGTACAGAACCCCAGCAGTATTAAATCGAATATACCCACAAGTGTCAAACCTTTGCTGGCGATGTCAAGGAGCAGTGGGCACATTGTTACACATTTTTTGGGAATGCTCAGGAGTTAGAGATTTTTGGAAAATGGTCTCCGAAACAATTACAGAAATTACAGATGTGTCTCTTGAAGAAAATCCGGTTACTTTTTTACTATTCGATATTCCCCTCTCGACCGAAAACTTTAAAAAATCATTGATGAGACATCTGCTTACTACAGCAAAAGCATGTATTCCAGCCTTATGGAAAAGTACCATTCCCCCAACTAGAGCACAATGGTTTAATAAGATAACAGAAATCCAACAAATGGAAAAATTCACCATGATTATAAGGGAGCAGGAGGACAAATACCGACAAACCTGGGCCCCCTATGATATATATAAGGAGCGGCTGAGATAGTGGGGGGGGGGGGGTATGGAGGGAGGTCGGGTGGAGGAGGAGACCGGCGGATGTGAATAATCTTCAATAATTTTTTTATTGTTTTTTTTTTTTTCTTTCTGACTTTTTCTATTTATCTTACTATTTCCAACTTTTCTATAAACCTGTTCTAGGCCCGAACACTTAGGGCAAACTGTTCAAGGGAAGGGGGACAATCGGGGGGGACCCCAGGGGAATAAAAACGAAACAAAGATAAAGATATTAAAGAAGAATAGGAAAAAGGTATCGGGTACAGTGACTAAAGAGGCGAGAGAGAAGGGAGGAACTAGCGGAATGGAATGTATTTCATTCATTGTTATATAGATAGATCTTCCCCTACTAACATCCTATTAATAGCTGGGATCTGTAAGGATGTGTAAAAAGTAGGAAACGTAAAATAGGTGGAAGATGCTATGAGTGAACTAACAGAATCATGTGTATTGATACATTATATGAAATGTTGTATAACTATCTTTGTGAATGTAAAAGAAAACGTAAAAATAAAGAATTGATAAAAAAAATAAATACAGCTGTTCTGTGAAGCCCTCATAAGTTTGTTAGAGAACCTTAGTGAACAAACAGCATCATGAAAGCCAAGGAACACACCAGACAGGTCAGGAAAAAAGTTGTGGAGAAGTTTAAAGCAGGGTTAGGTTATAAAAAATATCCCAAGCTTTGAACATGTCATGGAGCACTGTTCAATCCATCATCCTGAAAATGTAAAGAGTATGACAAAACTGCAAACCTACCAAGACTTGGCCATTCACCTAAAATGACAGGCTGGGCATTAATCATAGAAGCAGCCAAGAGGTCCATGGTAACTCTGAAGGAGCTGCAGAGATCCACAGCTTAGGTGGGAGAATCTTTCACAGGACTATTAGTCGTGCACTCCACAAATCTGGCTATTATGGAAGAGTGGCAAGAAGAAATCCATTGGTGAAAGAAAGCCATAAGAAGTCCTGTTTGCAGCTTGCAAGAAGCCATGTGGGGGCACAGCAAACATGTGAAAGAAGGTGCTGTTGTCAGATAAGACCAAAATGTATCTTTTTGGCCTAAAAAGCAAAACGCTATGTGTGGCGGAAAACTAACACTGCACATCACCCTGAACACACCATCCCCACCGGGAAACATGATGGGGACAGCATTATGTTATGGGGATGTTTTTCTTCAGTGGGGAAAGGGAAGCTGGTCAGAGTTGATGGGAAGATGGACAGAGCCAAATACAGGGCAATCTTAGAAGAAAAAATGTTAGTCTGCAATAGACTTGAAACTGGGGCAGAGGTTTACCTTCCAGCAGGACAACAACCCTAAACATACAGCCAGAGCTACAATGGGATGGTTTAGATCAAAGCATATTCATGTGTTAGAATGGTCCATTCAAAGTTCAGACCTAAATCCAATTGAGAATCGGTGGCAAGACTTGAAAATTGCAGACGCTCTCCATCCAATCGGACAGAGCTTGAGCTATTTTGCAAAGAAGAATGGGCAAAAATGTCTCTCTAGATATGCAAAGCTGGTAGAGACATACCCAAAAGGACTTGCAGTATTGAAAAGTATTATCTCAGGGGGGCTGAATATAAATGCACACCACACTTTTCAGATATTTATTTGTGAAGAAATTTGGAAACCATTTATAATTTTCTTTTCACTCCACAATTATGTGCCACTTTGTGTTGGTCTATCACATAAAATCCCAATAAAATACATTTACGTTTTTGGTTGTAACATGACAAAATGTGGAAGATTTCAAGGAGTATGAATACTTTTTCAAGGCACTGTATTGTCAGTGAAAGTAACCCATTATACTGGTATTTTTTAAGAGGGTGCAGAAACAAGTACATATGTATAATTAATATTGAAAGTGCAGTTACACTTTGGTTAATGAATTAATTAATTTATAATTAATTTACATTTCTATAGCCTTTTTCTACCTGGGGACTCAAACTGTTTTATCTGCAGTTGGGGCAGATGGTTAGGCAGCCATCTTGGGCATGTTCAGTAGAATATTATACTAGGGACAGTTTTAGACAGGAGCCAATTAACAATATGTCTATGGAGTGTGGGAGGAAACTAGAGCGCCTAGAGTAAACCCAAAAAAACACAAGTTTAATAAGGGTGGTTCATGGTTGAGTATACTAATCTTCACTATACACACTTCTAAAATTAGTAGTAGAAAGTCAGTAAAAAAATGGCCTGTAGGTCGTTAGATTGCCAGAAGTGTCCGATGTGGTTGTTCAAATGATAGGAAAAAAGGGTAAAACTGCGCTAAATATATTGATAGAGAAAAGACACCAAGTGTTCTCACTGGTGACTCAATGGGAGCTGCGATTAAGATGTAAACCACCATACATAATAGAAAAATAGGAAAAGAGAAAAATCGCGCTAACCCGTGTCATAGGCTCCGTAAGGAGTCTGTAAATAATTTGAATCTGTAATTGTTTAAAAAAGAACAGAACATAAGATTTAAAATAAATTAAATAAACACCCAAAAAAAACAATAAATTATAAAAGTGTACTGTGATGTAACTTCAAAATATAAAGTCCATAAATAATATAAAGTCCATAAAATAAATCTCTTAGATAAAGTCCGTTATGAAACACCAGTGCTCCGTGTAAAAAATCATACGAAGTGAATAATTGCATCCAATTTTGTGATCTTCCACCACCAAACAACAGAAATTTCTCCTTACCAGCTACAATTGACCCCCCATGACAGAGGATCAATAAATGCAGAGATTAAGCAGTTCCTCCCACAGGTCAGCACAGCAATTGGGACTCCTAAATCACCAATCCCCGATGGACATCCGTGGACACAGGTAGTATGTAAAAGATAGACACACTCCACATAGCGCATTACCGTTAAAAAATGTATTCTTTAAAATAAAGTTTGCACTTACATTAATGCAGTTTTAAAATAGCCCATTCAGTCTGGTGTGCCGGCCGCTGCACATTCATCAGACACCCGTCCCGTCCTTCTCGGAAGCGTTTGAAGCGACGCACTGACGTCACCTCAAACGCTTCAGAGAAGGACGGGACGGGTGTCTGATGAATGTGCAGCGGCCGGCACACCAGACTGAATGGGCTATTTTAAAACTGCATTAATGTAAGTGCAAACTTTATTTTAAAGAATACATTTTTTAACGGTAATGCGCTATGTGGAGTGTGTCTATCTTTTACATACTACCTGTGTCCACGGATGTCCATCGGGGATTGGTGATTTAGGAGTCCCAATTGCTGTGCTGACCTGTGGGAGGAACTGCTTAATCTCTGCATTTATTGATCCTCTGTCATGGGGGGTCAATTGTAGCTGGTAAGGAGAAATTTCTGTTGTTTGGTGGTGGAAGATCACAAAATTGGATGCAATTATTCACTTCGTATGATTTTTTACACGGAGCACTGGTGTTTCATAACGGACTTTATCTAAGAGATTTATTTTATGGACTTTATATTATTTATGGACTTTATATTTTGAAGTTACATCACAGTACACTTTTACAATTTATTGTTTTTTTTGGGTGTTTATTTAATTTATTTTAAATCTTATGTTCTGTTCTTTTTTAAACAATTACAGATTCAAATTATTTACAGACTCCTTACGGAGCCTATGACACGGGTTAGCGCGATTTTTCTCTTTTCCTATGTTCAAATGATAGGCATGAGTCGTCTGTTTTAGTAAAACCCCCAATTACTTTATTTCACCCAAAAAATTGCATTTGTGGCTTTAAATTGCTACTTCATCAGTTCAGGGTGATACAATTGGAGTCCAGTATCAGCTGGTAGTGAGATCCAGTTGGGGAATATTCTTTATTGCCCACTAGGTGGAATGTAGAGCTTGTGGCAGTGATGTCATCTAGGTGGATCATATGTAGCTAAGCTACATCATCAAGCTACATCATGTGATGTTTTGAATTAATCTACTACACTACTATTACACCTCCCTCTCTTTTATTTTTCGGTGAAAAATCTGAGCTTTACCAGAAACCCCTGGCCAGCTCCTCAGGATCCATTGGTCCACGATCTACCACCACACCCCAGACCTTACACAATTTTAACATTAAATGTGCTTGGATGATGTACTGGACCATCATCATTGATAACTCCCGGGACCAACAACATGTTTCATGTATAGCCACGGTTCATGTATTTGCTGCTCTTTCAGCTCTGGATCTTTGTTGACCATCTATCACTTAAATCAGTACTCACCTGTACTAAGACAAACATGTAAGCAGTGAATGGTGACCTCTCCTGAAAATGCTAGCTGCCTATCTGTATTGCTGATTCTTTGACCACAATTTTCTTCTAACTTACTGATCTTGATCTGCTAATCAGGAGTTTTGACTTTATTAGCTGCATAAATGTTTCATGTCATTCACAAATAGGCACCTTACATATTTCTCCATATTATTATTTTGTTATTTGCTACCTCTGCTCTACCATGGGTGTAGATGGGCAAAACCGATTAAACTTCTTATCAACTGGGGGATTCCTGGGAATGGTGCAAATAATAGGGCTGAATCTTTATCTTAGATTGTAGGTGATATTTTTCTGTGCTGCCCATGGACATTTCTCAGATCTTACAAATTAGTCCTAATGGGAATCTATAGTGTTCTTAAAGCAAACTTGTCATGGGGGTTAACATGTAGGTTACAACTGCTGAATTGCTAAGTGAATGGTTGCTATCCTAACCCTCTGACTTCAATATGTTCTCACCTGGAATAAGAATGTAGATAAGGAAAGTCAAAGAAGGTCGGAATTTCTCATGAGCTTACTTGTTCTGTGTCACTGACACATCAAAGTACTGAAGCTAAAGGGTCATCGTGGCAGCCAGGCAACTAGATAATTCAGAGGTAAGCAATGGCAAGCTGCATACAGTATTCCTCTTCTGACAAATTTAATGGTCATGATGATAGCAGTGTGACTTGTCATGATGAAACTAAGAAATATGTATCAATGAGAGCAGTGATAAAACAATGAAAAATTATAAATGTTCAGTTCTGTGAATCAAAAACACCATTTATTGCAATCAAGTACTTCAACATGTACCCAGAGAGCCCATACCATACCAAGCCCTGATCTATCATGCACATGTAAAATTGTATGTGAAGTCCCTAAAGCTCTATTAATCACCTTGCAATCAATTCACTTGACTGAACCTGACATACTTTATAAATCAGCAGATATAACAAAATAATTCCCAGAGGGCCCTTCAAAATTAACTCAAGAAGTGAAAATTGCATTTAAATTCATCTAATCTGCATTAAAGACAGTAAAGCTAGCATTAAATAACAACTGACTCCACTTAAGCCGATCCTTTTAAAGCAGGACAATTAGACCTCTGGGAGTTGAGAAGCAATAAAAGCAGGTTGAACACAACGTGAGTGGTTCCAGATCTAAAAAAATGAGAACTTCCATTATGCAATTTTTCACTGCATATCCATTACAGTAACGTTTACCCTTACAGGAAACCTAAAATGTGTCTCTCTGTTGTCATTTTTATGCCGATGTTGGATGAATGACATATATTGAAATATTACTATGTGTTTGTTGTCTAAGTGTGAATGCACAACCTCTTTGAAGTATTTTTTTTTTTTTTTTGACTAGGAACAGTAATAACCCATATTATACACCAAGGAGATGAGGGATTTTTTTTGTAAAGATGGCTTCATATTCTGTAAGAAGGTCTGTTTTGATAAAAGGGTAAAACAGACATTTTCTCCAAGCTGGCCAGGAGAAGAGTCCAAGCACCCTTTCTAGTTACTTTAGAGCAAAAGTTAGCACTGTGAAAGTGTCAGGAGCTGGATATCTACAACTTTGAGGTGCGCACTCACCATACCCAAAAGTAATTCCTGGAACTCTATTGATAAAACTTAAAGTAGAACTATAGGCAAAACTTTTTTCTTTATTTTGGATAGGGCAAGGGAGGGTTATAACCCCTGTCAGATTTTTTTTTCACCATCTGTGTCCCATTGTGGAGATTTCCCTTCACTTCTTGTCCCATAATAAAACAGCAAGTGAGAGAAAATCCCCTGCAAATTAAGGAAATTCCTTAGGGACCCCCAGGTCACCAGAACTAGAAGAAGAAGATTTCCTCTCTATTACTTTTCTGGGGACATCCCAAAATTTGAGATTTTCTTTTATTTTCACTTTTAATGAAAAGGGTCACATAGATATATTAAATCTCCCCAACAGGGGCACAGACAGTAATCAAAACTGACAATCATTCTAATCCCTCTCTACACTATCCAAAATGAAAAACAAAAAAAGTTTTGCCTTTAGTTATACGTTAACATTAAAAATGCATGTATAGCCAAAATGTGTTTGTAGTTTTGGAGAGAGTTTCTCATTACTTATCGGGTGACAATGGTCACCAGTACAAATAAAGGGATGAATCTCCCAAATGGAGACACAGACAGCATTAAAACCTGACAGAAGGTCAAAAAGGAACATAGCCAGAAATAGCAGCTAAAAACAGTCATAGAGGAGTGGAGAAAAAAAAGTGAAATCTGTTAACCTGGGAATGGGGAATTAAAACAAACTTGTTGCCTAAACTGAAAAAATACACAGGTTTGCTTTAGTAGATGGGATTTTATTGGTGGAGCAATGGAGCACTGAGGGACAACACAACCAGTGACAGGCCCATGGTTCTTATATCATTAGTAAGCTGAAATAAGTTAACTAAACCTAATAAAACTTTCAGTTTAAGTGGACACGACTGGGACAAGTTTTGTGAAAAAAATATAGCAAAATAAAAAAAAAATAATAGTGTAACATGTACAATTGTTGTAGAATATCATATTGTAATGTTAATGTTAATTTCATTAAAAAGTTACCTTTCCTTTTAAGTCTGCAGCCACTGTAATTTTCAATAAAATTCAATGCAATATGGCAACCTGGAGGTCTTCTGTTGGTGTACAGAACTTCCCCAGAAATGTAATTTCCTGTTTGTGTGATCTGCTCATTGATTTTCCCCAGAAGTCTACACTAAAATACAAGACATATTTTTTGCATGTTCTGCAACAATGTAGTTTCAGTGAGAGAGTCTCTCAAACAAATGCTAAGATGGCGGCTTCATTGGCGGAAAAGGGTGGAATGGTTTATTTCCATTTTACCTTATTAAATATCTTTTTTTTTTTTTTTTTTTAGCTTAGCAAAGTCTAGATTGAAATGAATTTAATCAACTACAATACGTTTTATTATTGCAATCCCAATTTTCTGGCCTGGTGCTGATGGAAGTGGTCCTACAGTGCACACATGTAGGAGTTGTGTGAAACTCAGCTTGAGATCAGTGGAGTTAGGTAAACTGCTAAAACCTGCCATGGCTAACAAATATATATGTAGTAATTGACGAAAAATAGATGCAAGTCAAAATTAATACCCTTCCTGAAAAAAGGTCTTTGTCTCATAATAGCCGTCATCTTCTATTACTCCATTAATTCACCAATTACTTTTTTCAATCAGATTCGTTAATTAATTTGCTATATTACTTGATCTGGTGTAAACAATGAATATGGTTGGTGTATAAAACACATTAAAAGCGATCCTTTCTAAACAATATTCCATGTTGAGAAAACAAAAGCTAGATTTATAAAACAAACTGGGGGACAAGTAAACCAGGTTTGTCTTTCCAATCTGAATTAGATGCAGCTGGAACCTTTGGTTTTAATGATCACACACTTTCCACCAGATTTATAAATCTGCCAGTTACAGGGCCCACAAAGAAAGAACTTTGATGAAACATGATCAATTTAACTGGCACCCTCTTAACTAATTATCCCCTAACAATGCATTGTGCGTGTGTGCAGCAGTATATGTCGAGGATATAGCGGTTAGGTTTCTAGAAAGCATTGCTTGGTAGCTTTTAGTACCATGGCAATATAAATTAAAATGCATAACGAGAAAGGAAGGGGTGATATATTGACACCTCAGTCAATTCTCTTTATTTTGTGTCTACCAATCAGTGACTATAAAAAAAGCTGCAAATCACCACAAGCCCACGAGGAAAGCCCAAGGGCAAAACAACAAACATACAGGCAAATAAATATTGGTATTATTTGCCCATCTCACTTTGTGCACGGAGGAAGAGTCTATTGAAGGTTACCAGGGTAATAATGATAAATCCCCTTTATTTATTTTGTGCTGTAAAGTGTCTTGACTTATCTGAAAAATGAGGTGAGCTAGGCAGAACCACTGTAACGCTGTCAATTACAATAAATCTTGAAATGAAATAGGAGCATGTACTAAGGCAGTGTATTTGAAAACAAATCCATAGATGCGCATATATGTATACTGAACGCATTTAATCTTTCAGTAATACTCCACCTTCTGTCATTCCTGGCAACAGTCTTAATAGAATAATATTTCAAAAATATATCCAACATATAACCCTGGGGGTTGCTTTGTCAAAATGTTGGGTTTCTTATAGCAAAGAGTCCATAGTAGGATACATTTAACCATGACTTTATTTAAAAAAAAGACTATACAAGTTCCAGTCTGAAGGCTGTCTGCTTATATTTTTACATTTCTTTCTTAAAAAATACAGCAAGAATGAAGTAATAACGGACAAGTATTTCAGTGCATAGACATTACACTTATTTTTTAGAAGATGTCTAACTGTGCAGGTGAAAAGAACAAGCATCATATGAAAGGCACTGTAAGAGTAGCCTAGGAGGCCAATAATTGCAATCCACTCGATATAGGGAAGATCTCAGACTTACAGTTGCTTTCAGTAGGACAAGACTCAGTAATAACTGGCAAGATCATTAGAAATTATGTCTCCAATAAAGAATTGTATTTGGGAAGCTCTGACAGTATAAGCTGTTTTAGCAGTGATGCAATTGCAAGCAGATCTTGCTACTGCAATGTTACAAAATAGGAGCAAGTGGCAAGCCAATGGTACAGAGTATTGAAAGGCAGCCATATTCAGTATGTTAATTCTTAAATGCAGTAATCCATAGTCACCAAAAAGAATGCATCATGCAGTACTATAATGTTTCTTTAAAAAAAAATATTTTATTATAATATATTATGAGCCACTAACCACTTAAGGACCACCCCATGTACATTAACTGTGGCAGGGCGGGCCCTTGAGGGAAAAATCACGTGCCTGTACGTGATTCCTTCTTTGGGGTCTGGGGCACGTGCATGTGCCCCCGGAGACCCGCTGCCACAGTGACTGGACACTGCGGGGGCCAATCAGTGGGACCCGCAAACGCGATGTCCGCCAGGAGCCCAGCGATCATTCATAGAGAGGCAGAACGGCGGTCTGCCTGTGTGAACAAAGCAGATTGCCGTTCTACTAGTAAGAAAGACAGAGCTCTTGTGTTTCTGCTAAGCAGGAACACGGATTTCTGTCTTTCTTCAGTTAAGCACATTCCCCTATAGTTAGAAAACACTCTCAGGGAACACATTTAATCCTTTGAGTGCCCCTGATGTTAAGCCCTTCCCTGCCAGTTTAATTTATACAGTGACAGTGCATTTTTCTTAGCACTGATCACTTTATTGGTGTCACTGGTCCCCAAAAAGTGTCACTTAGTGTCAGATTTGTCCACCGCAATGTTGCAGTCCCGCTAAAAATCGCTGATCGCCACTATTACTAGTAAAAACAATAAAAAGTACCATTAATCTATCCCATAATTTGTAGACACTATAACTTTTGTGCAAACCAATCAATATATGCTTACTGGGATCTTTTTAACCAAAAACACATAGCAGAATACATATTGGCCTAAATTGATGAAGACATTTGATTTTTTTACTAGTAATGGCAGTGATCTGTGAATTTTTAGCTGGACTGCGACATTGCAGCAGACAGATCAGAAACCTAACTGACATTTTTGACACTTTTTTGGGAACCAGTGACATTATTACAGTGATCAGTGCTAAAAATATGCACTGACATTGTACTAATGGCACTGGCAGAGAAGGGGTTAACATCGGGGGTGATCAAGGGGTTAAATGTGTTCCCTCAGTGTGTTTACTAACTGTATGGGGATAGGCTGCCTGTAAAAACAGACAGAACGAAGATCTGCCTTGTTTACTTTGGCAGATTCCCATTCTGTCACTGCGGGGAATGATTAGCTACAATTAGCTACCCCGCTGTGTACGAGCCCAGCGTACACCTACGGCGATTTGCACAGCCGAGCCAACCTACTGCAGTATAAACAAGGCTGGTCGGCAAGCGGTCAAAAAAAACTTACAAAATATTATCCTGGCAGCCCTTCTCTTTTGACCATCAATAACTTATTCTGTAAGTGTATGTTTAAATCAATTCTTCTAAATACCTCTTTCCAGATATCTTCAGGCCGGTCACGTGACTCTGCTACTACAATCCAAGGCTACAGTGGGAGGTGCCGAGTGGCCAGCATGGTGGTCACGTGACTCCCGGCAGATGTCAGAGGGAGATCTCGGCCCCTCCCCCTGTAGCCTTGGATCGTAGTAGCAGAGCAGCCGGGAGTCACGTGACCGGCCTACATATCTCTGGAAAAAGGAATTTAGAGGCATCTTTTTAAACAAACACTTACAGAGTGAGTTATCGCCGAATAAAGGAGAGGGACTGCCAGTGAAAGGCTCTTTTAAGGTTACAATTACTTTAACTGGCACCTAGGGATTATCTCATCAATACTGAAATTACAAATGCAGGAGATGTCTAAAAATGTACTTGTGTGTTAGTGCAGACATCTAAGAAAATGTGTGAGCTAATTACACAAACATAAAGTGACATTTTTGGGGGTGTTCTGTACCCCAAGTACACCAACTGTGTACAGAATACCTCCAGGTTGCCATATTACATTAAACTTTGTTTACAGCTCTATAAAATTAGGGCAGCTTTAGATTGAAATAGGAAAGGGAATTTTTATTAACAATACATAAAATATTGCCTATGTGCCAACTTTGTGTAAATATATATATATATATATATATATACATATATATATATATATATATATATATATATATATATATATATATATATATATATATATTATTTAAAAAAAAAGTAATTCTCCTTTAAGTAATGTATACGAAAGGTGATGGGATACCCAATCTATGAACCACAGCATGTGTGTAGATAGGGTGAAAATCTGGATGAACATCTCTAGGACGTTTCCCCTTCATAGGCAGAAGGGGAAATACAAGTCTCATGTGGGAGATGACTTGCTGATAATGTTATTGTACATGTTCAATATTTCTGGTGAGCATATGTGGAATGCACTCAAATGCGGAGATTCGCTTTAACACTGTAAATTACATTACATGTGCTTCACGTTTACAGCTTTGCGGTTTTTCAAAAACTAGCCAAGAAGAAACTTGTGCCTCTGTTTTTAAGCTGCAATTATTTTGATATGTTTGTGATTTTTTTTTAATGTATTTTGTTTACAGATACCATATTATTTTGCTAAATAAGTTCTCGGAGGACCTGTAATGTTTACTGCGGCGTGCTGGCTTAGAAACCAAAGCTTTAGTAGTTATAGAGAATATCGCCAGGATATGCTTACTCCAAGTATGCTCAGTAAAAATACAACAGCACTTAATGAAATGTGCTCTGTAATTACAAGGATATATATTGGAAAGGTGTCAGCACCGATTATATCTTGATACAGGTATGTCAAACTTAAGTATCAAAATACAGTGATTTTTTTTTTACTTACTGATAACGGTACACATTCACAGAAACAAACAAGGGGTGTCATTGTCACCTTTTTAAAATATGTGCAGGGTTGGATTTACGTTCGAACATTGATACGGAAATTCAGAACATTCTTTCTTGCCATCGTTGAGTCAACATTTTTTTTTTTTAAAAGCAATTTCAAGCGAACTTGCTATTTGAATGGAATCGCAGACGATTCCATTCAAGTAGGTTTCATTACAGTATGTGTGATTATTTGCAGTTGGAGAGGAATTAAAAAACAGGCAATTAAGCTTAATTTTTACTGTCCTCCAATCATACCCATTGAGCTTCAAAGGCAGTATAAAAGTATATACATGCTAGTGGCAGACTGCTGTATGCTGCAATTGTGTTCTTTTGCACTACTACCTGATGAACGCGACCCATTCAAGTGAATGAGGCCGTGCCACAACCACCCCAAAGCAAAATGCACTCAATTGCGGTGCAGTGCAGTGCTGTGGGCTTTTAGGGGTTAAAACAGGTGGTGAGGAAGTGACATAATGCCTCCTCGCTGCTTGTGAAACACAAATAGCATGTTTGAAGCCTCGTACACACGGGCGGGAATCCCGTTGAAAAAAAACGTCAGTTTTCTCGACGGGATTCCTGGCAAGCTTGTCTTGCCAAGCCCTGTGTACACACGCGCCATTCAAAAGAACCGCTGTTTTTTTGAATGGCAAGAACGCGGTGACGTCATTGACTACGACGAGCCGGCGCTCGTCACATTCGATGCCGTCGTCGCCATCTTGCTACACCCTACACTACCCTTGTATGCTACCGCGCATGCATCGAAAGTCTCATCGAGCATGCGTGGGTTTACCATGGACAGGTAAGCATACACACTCAAGGTTTTCTCATCGGGAAACAGGCCGACGAGAATCCCGACGAGAAAATAGAGAGCAGGTTCTCTATTTTTCTCGTCGAGATTCCCGGCAGTTTTCCTGATGAGAAACCATACTGTACACACGACCGGTTTTCTCTGCAAAAAGCTCTCCCAGCAGTTTTCTTGCCGAGAAAAACGGTCGTGTGTACGAGGCTTCAGAGAGATATATGTATAAACGAGCCCTAAGAATTTCTCATTACTGCTGTCAAAAATATATGTTGATTTGACTCCAATAATCATTAGAAAATTGAATGAACATTCCAAAAACATATATTTTCCAATTAAAATTTTAGTGGTGTATACTGTAGCTTGACAAAATACACCTAATCTGAGAAAATTTCTTCTGAATTTCAGTTACTGCCTCATCTCCTTCAGTTCTTCAACCACCCTGTCTACCATTTCCTTTATGCGGCGTACACACGATCGTTTTTCATGCCATTTTTTAAACCAACGTTTTTCTCGTCGTTTTTTTTTCATGTTTCCTCTCAAGCCTGTCTTGCGTACACACGATCATTAAAAAAAACGTTCAAGCAAAGCGCAGTGAAGTACAACACCTACGACTGCACTATAAAGGGGAAGTTCTGTTCGGATGGCGCCACCCTTCATGTTAGTAAAGTTTGTTGAGCGACGATTCGTGCTTTTCAGCCTCGTGCTTTTCAGTCCGTTACAGCGTGACGAATGTGCTATCTCCATTACAAACGCTAGTTTTACCAGAACGAGCGCTCCCGTCTCATACTTGATTCTGAGCATGCACGGTTTTTTTCACCTCGTAAAAGCATATACACTATCGTTTTTCACGTCGTTAAAAAAACGTCATGAAAAACGACGTGAAAAAATAGAGCATGTTCAAAATTTTTAATGGCCGTTTTTCACGCCGTTAAAAATGCTCTGGAGCATACACACGATCGGTTTTAATGCCCATTTTTAAAAATGGCATTTTTAACGGCATGAAAAACGATCGTGTGTATGGGGCATTAGAGTTTTCTATTTAGTGGGCCAACCGGCTCTATTGATGTGTCCCCATCTATTGTCTGTTTGACAGCCAGCTAGCATTGCCAAATCAGAAGCTGGCAATGTGCTTTGGAATTATACCACCATAGTGTATGATCTTTTGACAGAGATTGCCTCTCAATCTACTCATCATAATAGGCTTTTGGGGCAGTGGAGTGGATTTGCAAAGCAGAGAGGACAAGGAGAGGATGGAGGTAACAGCAACTTTTTGACTTATAATTATTTTTTTTTCTTTACCAGTTTAGCAGCATCAACTCATAGGGAGTTTATTTACTAATGGCAGATAGGCTGTTTTTGATGCAAAGGAACATTCCTTTATATTAGTGAGAATTTTATCATTCAAACATGTGTTAGCAAAAATCCTTTTTTTTTTTTTGCATGTGATTTGGTATTCTTTTGCAAAGTGAATTTTCAACACATTCACTGAGCTAAGAGAGAATTCCGCCGAAAAGTGCAATTTTCCTTGCAAAAAGAAACAGCTTATTTTCCTTTAGTAAAAAACCCAATTGACAACGTTCAAGTGCGAAGATGGGAATTTGACTTTCTTAGACATTCCTGATCTGCATGCCCATTCCAAGTGAGACTATACTGAAGACAAAGGGTTTGATTTGGCATCCATTCAACTAGCAATTCAGCAATTGCACCCTACAAATTAATTTCATGACAGATTTGCTATAGAAACACTATAGTTTCATCTTAAGGGTCAGTGGTTGCAGGGAAAGTGAGCAGAATTCATTGAGTGTGTGTGTGTAGAGGGGATATGCAGTACCAAAATATTCCACAGAGTGCCATATTACTCAAAACCAACCCTATGTCAGCCTAAACTGCCACGATGCCTGATGTATGCCCATATCAATACCTTATTGAGATCTCTTAAAAAAATACCAAGGCACACACATCACTTCCCTGTCTCCACAACAAAGCTTGTATGTTTCCCTTGGTCTGGAGTGTAAGCTCCTTGGTCAATATCCCATGAAGTTCACCTGGACACAGTGATGGAACCCCTTCTTTGGAAATTCCAGTAGGTTACAAAAATTGGGAGGAGAGAGTTGTTGACAGTTATAAAGAAAGGTAAAGGTATAGTGTTAATGGGCAGAGTAATACTTAATATAATATCATTTCCATGATTAATCTGATTCAGTGTTTGTCCTGGATGTTTAAAGTTAAGAACACTCATCTCTCAGTGGGCTGACAGGTAGGAAGAGTTGGGCACGCAGCATATGTACAACATTGCAGAGACCATCTGTTCCTAAGAGAAGAGGAATGCTGCCTTGTCTTGTGCACAATCTGAAACTGACAAGATAGAGGGTGATACGGCAATAGGTACAGAAACAGTGCGATCAGAGGATAGAAATGGGATGTAGTTTGTCATCTCAGGCCCCTGTCCAGTACTGGCAAGTCACACTGCATTAAGGTACCCATGTAAACAATGCCCACAAAGTGGTTCTGGAGTTAAATAAAGGTAGCTTCCCTCACAGCACTGAAGTCTCAGCTGAAACAAGCAAGACAATCTATGGCAGGCTTCCCATAACCAAAACTGAAGGCGTACAGTCTTTTTTATTCACTCAAGCTGAACAACTTGGCTAGCAACACCGACCATTAAAAACAATCTTTGGGACATTAGTAGAAATACTGTCATTGTAACTGATGATCACTTTTATTAGGCCTCGCTGCTAAAGTAAATATTTACATAAAAAAAATGTAGTTTTCTTTAGATTCAAAACAATCAAATTTAAATCCAATAAGTATGCATGCAACTGTATTTGTGAATTTCCTTGATTTTTCTATGTTAAGGTGTGCACGTACGTGTGCGTGCGTTGTGTGTGACATACACAGACCTATCACCAGATGAAAAAGAAACCTTCAATACTAAAGTCTGACATATCTATATCAAGTTATAATTAGTGTTGACACCTTTCCAGTAAATGTAACTAATTTAATTAAGCAAAAGTGAAAAAAATTATAAAATACTTCATGATCGCTAAGTCATTTCCATTTGTATGACATTTCTCGTGTTCTTTTAAAATATACTGTATGTGTAAAGGATACAAAAGTGTCACTTAGAAAAAAATTGCTAGTTGTGGATTATTCAACTGGAATAATATGCAGTACTTTGAAGATTCCCCTAGTAATTAGCTTGATGCAGATGCATTATTAGTTCCTGATGACCCCTGATAAGCTTTGAATCTTCCCTTTTCCCAACCACACTTTTGTTACATCACACCTAGACACCTTATAAAAAAAATTCAGGACATATGGATCACTAGGGTTACCAAACTGGCTATTTTTAGCAAACTGATTGCAAACCGATAAGCTATTATTTTTTTTTTAATACAGCTAATAAATTATTTGTTTGGCCTTTGAGTACCACATCCCTATTGAAATTACAAAGAAGAGGGTTTGTCCCTTTGGTATGGCAGGATTTTAAAGGCACAACCTAAAATATAGTTAAAGTACAAAGTTTATTACAAAAATAGGTTTTTCTAAAAGACAATAAACATTTTCTCATCAAAAATCATGTTTGACGATACATGCATTTTTACATTATTAGCCCGTTTACAGTATACAAACTGACTATGTCCAGTTATACATCTGAGCAGTAAATAATTTAATTTGGTTTATCCGCTACACTCAACGTGTTTCTTGGACATAAGTCCACTTCATCAGGAGTTTACTAGTGGAATATATGCGTATTTCACTACTTATTAAAAAAAAAAAAAAAACACAAGGTATCAGTTTGGCTGTTGCTTAGAATGATAAAAAAAAGTTTTTCTTTAAAACCATATACACCAATTGGATAAGATCTTTTACGCATTTCTCACATAGCTGAGGCTAATCATAGAGTCTATGATATGACTGTGATTAAGCACAGCTATGCATGAAACATGTTAGAGTTGTTTTTTTAATTATTTATATTTCACATTTTGGGCACAATAACACATACATGACGTGGTCATGCAACCCATGTGTAGTACTAATATGCATGCCTGTGTATATTGCAATTTACACTTTGTACTATGATATATGTAATGACTTTTATATACTGTATGTATTATTTCAGTGGCTTGGCTATTATTCATGTTGTTCGTGTTTGTATGACCATTTTAAATACATTTTGAGACTGCATTTACTCTGTCAATTGTTGGCCAACCGCATCCACCCCATTCAAAGTCCCGGGCGAGTACTTATATTTTGTTTTATATATTGGGATAGAGGTGGTTTACGGATGACATCAGACCTTTTCCCCTTTTTTTCCTTTTTTTGTAATATGCACAATAACAACTAACATATGTTTTCTGCAGTGAGTCACAGCATGAAACAAATCCACGCGTCAATACTAAATGCTAGGACATAACACATAGGTGTGATAATCATTAGTGGAATGTCAAGCAATCATACCCAGTCCATGGTCCAGGTTCCCTGAAGGGAATAAATAGTCCAGTCATCAGATAAGTAAGCTGTTCAGAATGGGTGTATTTAAAATATAAACATTTTAATTTAGTAAGGAAGGAGTAAAAAGGCAAGTTACGGGGAAGGAAAGCAATTGTTAAAATGTTGGGGAAATGGTGTAGAGCCTGGGGGGGCTGGACTTGCTGTGCCTCATTTAATGAAATAGATTAATTTGCAACATTCTTTGGAATATCATCATTCTGTTGTTTCAGTGATGAGCTGGATGTGTAGGAGAGCCCAGGTCCGGCCTGGAGCAGTAAGGTTTATCTATACATGGTTAGCGCTCTTCAGTACTTTAAGCCATCAAACGTAAGCACAATAGTCCACTTATGTATAATACTGATGCAGTTTAATGCCCTTTTTTTTATCTCCCAGCAATACCTTGAGCCATTTTGGTTTGTTCTGTTGCCTTTTTCATTACTTGGACATTAATTCTACAGCAAGATACATGTGTCATTGAGCAATTTATATATCTTTCTAACCTAAGATGCCCTTTGTATGTCAGAGGTACAAGTCAGACAGGTAGTAATGGCTTGGCTACATCTAATTTTCCCTCAGTAATGCTGAACAATATATTGCTCCTAGTGCTTCTAAAATGCCTACATCACATGGGTGCCATCAACAGAAAACTTGCTCTTTCAGACATATTTACATCTCTATCTGAAAATATGCTTTAGTTGCTCTAGGTAGCTGCAGTGAAATAGTTCTTTAATGTTGACTGCTGGCTTTCTCCACTCTAGCTTGTAAAATAAACCCAGTGGATAATCACCCAGCCTGGCAGGATCTGCCTTCACAGTTTGTGTCAAAGAGCCACAGATTAATGCAGAATTCTGCTGCTGGATCCAAATAGATAGCCAGTGAATATGCCTATCCAACCATGGATAGAATGGGAATTGCTTAAACATACATTAGCAATTCCTGGGCTGCTTATTCGGATAATTAATTCAGCATGCTTTACATATTTCTGAACATGACAATCAAAAACCAAGCTATGCATGTATATGAATCACAATCAAAGCATAGTGCATATTCCAGCTTATTTCATAACGCGCAATATTGTGCAATGACTATATGCAAAGCGTAGAAGCTAGAAACAGATTTATAGTAGGCATATATGCAAAAAATAACATCAAGCTATGGTAGTAGTCTTGCTGGGAAGGATAAATAAAGAATAGAAGTAGGGTTAAAATACATGAGGTACCTTCCCTGAAAAAATGCCGCTATAGGCTCCCGTTAGGGTTATATTTATGTGTGAAGGTCTTGGCGCAAAGTCACATGATCTCTGTTGAAAAGCAAGATCAGTCGAGCTGAAGGTTGATCCTTTCCTTCCGACAGGGATCATAATACCAGATGCTTAGGCTTTGTGAGCAACGCTGGACCATCAAGACAGTTAACAGTTTAAAGCTGATGACAGATGAGCAATTCTGCCACTAGCTACAAAATCCCCAGTGCCAGAATTGCTAAGAATCTGTCTGTTTGCCCCATGGAGTCATTCTCAGGCAGCAAATTGCTGCTCTGTCACTGACCCAAATTCTGTTGAATCTCAATTGCTAGCAATGGGAGCTGCACATTTCTGCCTGGGAGCAATTCCATTAGGGAAAAACAGGAGCCATAAATGGCCAGCAGCAATATCGCTGGTGGCAAAGTCGCCCATCAGTCTTATGGTAAAATTTGAGTATAGGTAAGTTTTTGCCAATCTGAATTCAGTAAACCAAAATCAAATTTTCTGGGGGTTGTTATACATTGTACATAGTAGCTAGACTTTGCAGTGCCTCAATAAATGTTTATGAATCTTTATTTCTTTTACGAGAACTGTGATTATTAGGTTATATTAACATATGTTCCATATCCATAAAAGTACATTTATGCTGGAACTTAGGCAGAGTAAATCCTGCAGTGAAGAAAATTGTGAAATAGGTATAAAAATGCTGCAAGCAAGGAAAGCATTCTGTATTTGGAGATCTTAGCAACTCTGATACGGAGAAGTGAAGGCTCATTTTTTGCCATAAGGACACCGCTGGTCTCTAGGATTCCGTAGGTCTTCCCCACCACATCCAGTGGAGATCCACTACGGAGGAGTTCTCTCTCCATACAGCCCTGCTGCTGGCAAAAAAAGTCTGTTAGATGATACCTGTTCCACAGGCTCACAGTCTTTGCTCCTTGTTCTCTACCTTTTGCTCTTACTGGGAAATCTTATAGCATTCTAAAAAGTTTTCTGTCAAATGAATCAGTATGCAGTAAATCTATTAGGAGCACTTTGCATTATTGAAGAAATTATTTGTTTATAATTAGCTTAAAGTAGTTGTAAAGGCTCAAGGTTTTGTACCTTCACGCATTACCTGGTCTCTCCCTCCTCAAAGGCTGCCACTACTGTGAATGACAGCCAGTGAGCCAATGAGGAGAGAGCGGGGGCAGGGCTAAGCCATGCTCCATGTGTGAATGGACACACAGAGCAGCGGCTTGGGAGGGAGCCTGCTCGGTTGCCCCCGTAGCAAGCTGCTTGCTGTAGGGACACTCGGCAGGAGGGAGGAGCCAGGAGAACCGGCGGGAGACCCAAGATGGGGTGGATGGAAGCTGTGCTGTGCAAAACTATTATGCCCCGTACACACGATCGTTTTTAATGTCATTTTTTAAACCGACGTTTTTCTCCTCGTTTTTTTTCATGTTTCCTCTCAAGCCTGCCTTGCGTACACACCATCATTAAAAAAAAAACGATCAAGCAAAGCGCAGTGACGTTCAACACGTACGACGGCACTATAAAGGGGAAGTTCCGTTCGAATGACGCCACCCTTTGGGACGCTTTTGCTAATTCCGTGTTTCCGCGTGTTAGTAAAAGTTTGGTGAGAGACGATTCGCGCTTTTCAGTCTTCGTGCTTTGAAGATCGTTTTCGGGAGTTCAGATTGCGCCTGTGGGTTCGTATCTGTTTAGCACTGCTTGTAGTCAGTTCGTATCTGTTTATTCAGTGCGGCCTGCTCTGCACGTTCGTGTTTTTCAGCTTGTTCTTCATAGGCCTTGCTGTTCTTCCGTGCGTTCTTCTAGTACGTTCTGTTCAGCCGACCGTTATCTAGCCATGTTGCGGCTACGTACTCGTCGTAGAGTTCGTGCTGTAGTTGGTGCAGGGGTTCATGCTGTATCCCGACTCCATGCCATGAGCAGGGTCAGGAGGAGTTCATGGACCAAGAATTGGTTGCTCCAGCGGCACCAATTCTGTCACATGCCTTTGTTGCGGGAGATCAGGGAGAATAATCCTGATGATTTCAGGAATTTTCTCAGGATGTCTGACCCCGTATTTCAGCAGCTGTTGGCTTTGGTGTCCCCCTATATTACCAGGCAGGACACCGTTATGCGGGAAGCCATCAGTGCTGAGCAGAGGCTCATCACCACGTTGCGATACCTGGCTACTGGGAGAAGCCTGCAGGACCTTAAGTTCTCCACAGGCATATCCCCCCAGGCTCTGGGGATCATTATACCAGAGACTTGTTCTGCCATCCTTCAAGTTTTGCAGGAGGACTATATTAAGGTAAGTGTTCTTCTTCAAAAATTCACATTGTATGGTTTTTATTTTGGGATATTTTTAATTTGCTTTATTTGCAGTCCCTAATTCACATGATTCTTAGCTGCAGGGAATGTCCCCTTTCTCCCCATGTTTTATTATTTAAAGTTTGGTGTTTGAGGCCTACCTGTAAATTTGGCTTACCTAACCTCTCCAGCATGCTATCCTGGGGCCATACCTACCTTGCCTAGTCATTTCCATGTTTTTTATTATATGTTCCATCGTAGTGCTTTACCCAAAACGCACTCTAAATTTTGCCTAGGAATGTTTCATTTTTGTTAACTTCAATACAGAGTGCTACAGCCTTCATGTGTGATATTCCCAACTCATCTTCAACCCTTCAACCCCCCCCCCCCCATAATTTTTTTTTTTTTTTTTTCTTGCTTCCAATTTTTTATGTTTTTAACAGTTTCTACCAATGTTGGCCATGAATGTGTGTATGAAATCAGCTTGCAATGTTTCTGGCTCCAAGTATTAATTTGTTATTTCTTTAATTCCACAGTTCCCTTCTTCGCCACATGAATGGCAGAATGTGGCTTCCGAGTTTGCCCAGCGATGGAACTTTCCGAACTGTGGAGGAGCCATCGACGGCAAACATGTTCGGGTCGTCCCACCACCCCATTCGGGATCCTTTTATTATAATTATAAGGGGTTCCACAGCGTCGTGATGATGGCAGTGGTGTCGGCCACCTACGAGTTCCTCTATGTGGACGTTGGCAAGAATGGCAGGATGTCTGATGGAGGAGTTTTTGCCCAGACGGAGTTTGGAGAACGGCTCCTTTTGGATCTGCTGGCCTTGCCACCCGCGGAGCAGAATGTGGAGGGACTACCTTTTGTGTTTGTGGCGGATGAGGCGTTTGGCCTGGGACCCCATTTGATGAGGCCATTCCCGCAACGCACCCTCACCCCTGAGAGGAGGGTTTTCAATTATCGGCTGGCCAGAGCCAGAAGGGTGGTGGAAAATGCGTTTGGGATCATGGCCAGCCGATTTCGCCTCTTCCTTACCTCCATCCACCTTGCCCCATACAAATGGAACCATGTGGTTATGACGTGCTGTGTGCTGCATAATTTCCTAAGGGTGCATTCAACGAGTTATATATCTTTGAGTGGGCCTGAGGCCTCTTTAATCAATGCAGAAACTTTGGTGGCCCTGGAACCTGGCCATCCTGGCTTGGCCCCCCCAACCGGACGTGAGGTCCGTAACCAATATGTGGACTATTTTATGGGTAGGGGGGCCATTGAAATGCCAGACAATCTCTAATAATTTTAGACCAAAAAAATAAAACTTTTTAAAAAAGTAAAGATTGGTTTGTAATTTTTATTGTATAATGTTTGATGTTTCTGGTAGGTTTACCTAGTGCATTTGTTTTGCCATGTGGATTAAAAAATCTTTTAATTAGCCTTCATTGTCAGTGTGAACACCAAACATTGATTAGTTCACTCAGCACCACATTTACATAATGAAGCCACAATGATTTGTTATGTAAAAATACCTTTATTTTTTTTGTTTAGGTGGGCAACTTCCATAGAAATGTGGATGTTCCCTTAATTTCAGGTGTATTAAAACGCATGACCAGCCATGCATAAACAAACTATAGTTCTCCAAATTTTGAAAAAGCTAAACATGTGCTAGTCATTAAAGGGCAAAATAACCAAAAAAAAAAGAAAACTCTGCAAGTAAAACGTTATTCGGTGGAAAAACATTAGACACGCCCAAGCACAGCCATGATATTTTGGAGCCTTTCCTCCACCCGCTTTGTATTTGCCCTGATCTCTCGCAAATCTCCCTTAATTTTTTTGAGGTCACGACAGCAGACCATCAGGTATTGGATCAGGATCTGGGCACTGTGATGTGACAACTTATTGGGGTCTTCGGCCAGAACTGCACCTAAATGTAAAAAGAAATATGTAGGATAGAATATGTAGGCCTACATCTATTTAACATGCATGTGTCTGGTTTCTCTCTGACCTGTGGTGGTGCCACTTTCAACTTCCACAACATCACATTCCTCTCCATCCTGGGGTTCTGGGGGTATTGTTGTAGGTATTGCAATTCTCGTCTCATCTGAGGTAGCTTTTCGAATCCCTAGGGAGATTGAAATAAAAGGAATAGTTTCATTAGTAGCGACTCAATTTTGCTAAAATAAGAAACATGGAGAAAAACTTTTTAATCATTCTTTTGAAGCATGCTCCATTTTAATTTTTAACCCCTGTGCCAACCGGGACAAATGATTGGATACATAGGCCAAAACAGAGCATATACATTTTGTGAACAAATTTGAAACATTGTAACACCCCAAAGTATCTACACTGGATCACCTGTGTGTGACTCCATCAAGCTTTTTGGCTTTAGGCCCACACTTGTACTACTGCGTTCAGATGTTTCATCAGCTGCTGAGCATTCACTCCCTTTAACATTACCATGCATATCGTTTTTCAAAATGAACAAATCTCCTTTGGATTAGCACACCAAAAATAAGTGTGGCCCAAATGTACTCCCCCAAATAAACAAAAAAACATGGGTGTTCACACTGGATGATCCTAAAACATCGTTTGAGGAACTGTACGGAGAAAGAGGTAAAATACGTCCGTTTACTATGCGGACGAACCTAAAAAAGATGGTATCTTTCAGTGTACTATATGGAAGTTAAAAATACACGACAGAATACAAGAAAATAATATGTACCATGGAAACTCAAAAAAAACAACTTACTTTTTAATATAACTTTCTTGATTCTTTTATATTGGTCGGCCTCCCGCAACTTCAGATCTGACCATCGTTTTCTGAGCTGTTCCTTCGTTCTGCACACCCCGAATTTTTGGTGGAGACTTTTGACCACTTTGCCCATAATTCTGGACTTGACCAGATTAGGCCTTTTATACGGACCATGCTTGGCATCATAATCCTCCTTCTTTAAAATGGCGACCATCTCCACCATTTCCTCGAATGACATGTTGGATGCCTTATATCTCCTGGGTCTTGATTTGGGCTCCTCTGTAATTTCATCCTCTGTAGAGGTAATCTCAGCCACCTGTGTCTCCGCCATGTTTTGTTCAGCACTACGAGCGAGAAGGGGCGGGGAAAGTACAATATCGAATGTCAGGGGCGGGGAAAGCGTGCGGAGTTTCACGCATGCGCTGTGTATATAAAGTGAAGATCCATGTCTGGGAAAGACGTTCATTTTTCGGGAGAGAGAGTTAGCAACGAACGTCGTGACCAAGGTACCTAACAATTTTACTTTTTGAGGTTCATCAGACGAGGAGATTTGTGTGCTCAAAATATGTAGACAATGCACAGTTGAGGAATGTTGCCTGAAATATATTTTTGTTTTGGTTTCTCGCTTTTACAGATATCATGAATACTTTTAAAAACCCAGACTTCATGGGGGAGTTCATCAACAAATGGCAAGAGCTCCCTATATTATGGCAAACCAAAAGTGGCGGAAATAAAAATAAAGACGCCAGGAAAGCAGCACTGGAGAGCCTGCTTGCATTTGTGCAAACAAAGATACCCACAACAACTCTCCAAGATGTCAAAAACAAAATTGGGACCATCAGAGGGACATACAGGACCCAGAGGACTATGGTCCTGAGGTCCCAGAGGTCAGGTGCACCAGCAGATAAGGTTTATAAACCCAGTCTGTGGTACTACAGTAAGCTTGCTTTTCTGGATGACCAGCTGGAAGTGCGGGAATCTCTCTCCACCCTTCCCCCCAGAGGTCAATCCAGCCTTCCTTGTACCCAACCCTCCAGCCTTCCCTGCAGCCAGTCCTCCAGCCTTCCTGTCAACCCTGCTCTGGCTTCCTCTGAGGATCAAGATCAGGGCCTTGAGGAGGCAGATTTGGAGATATGGAGCCAGGTAAAGTTTTGCTATCTATATTTCTATCGTACAAAATTGTAGATTTTAAATAGATGTTAGTATTGTTAAAGGTATGTACACTTCTACCAATAAAGTTTGTGAAGAGCAAGATACAGTAGTGGCCTAATTTTATGTGCACAAGACAACAAAACCAGGATGCGTAATCAATGAAAAGGACATAACTTTTGGCATTGATTTCAACAATGTCTAGAGGTGAACAATGTCTGTGAATGATGATGTGGCAAAATAAATAATGTCCCTTTCTTTTTTTACAGCCAGAGCAGAGCCAGGAAGAGGGTGATGTTGGGGATCAGGAGGAGGCTGGGCCCAGTGGCACCCAGGAGGAGGCAGGGCCCAGGGGCACCCAGGAGGAGGCTGGGCCCAGTGGCACCCAGGAGGAGGCTGGGCCCAGCACAAGAGCCCAGATGCCTCCCCTGGTAGTTAAACCACGAGGGCCAAGGAGAGGTAGGCAGGTGGAGGAGGAAACCAGGGCCTTCTTCAGAGAGGCAACAGCGGCCCTCAGAGAGGCACCCTCTGTTGAAGAGGGATTTGCCGCAGTCCTCGCCCACAAACTAGGGCAAATGGAGTTGCAGCAAAAAATTTACAGTGAGACCCTGCTATTGAAAGTCATCAATAAGGGCGTGCTGGGTGAACTCACTAGGTACACGGACATAACGGAGGTTGTCCCTACTCCTCCACCTCCTCCTCCTACTACTCCTCCTGCCACAACCTCTCCTCCTGATCCCCAGCCTCCAAGGAAGAAACCAACCAAGGCTGCAGAGAAGGCTGGAGAGAAGGCTACAAGGAAGAGAAGAAAATAATGCCTGCTGTAGTACCACAGACTGGGGACATATAGGACTTATCTGCTGTGGCTCCTGACCTCTGGGAGCTCAAGACAAGATTGGGCTCATTTTTTGGGGGGATCTAATCTCTATTTTGGTTTGGACATCTTGTATGGTTGTTGTGGGGTCAAAGGGATGCACAAATGCAAGCAGGCTCTCCAGTGCTGCCTTCCACTTTAATTTGTTAATGTTCTGAAATAAAAAAAAATGAGTGCCCTTTAAATACTTGACTATGTGATTTGTATTTCAAAAGAGAGCTTGCTAGGAAGCAGGCAGGGACATCTCAAATTATATTATTGTTATTATCAGGGGACACAAACCTCCCTGAGGCCAAATGAGACACATTTGGAAGGTTGTTGTGGTAACTTTACACAAGAATAATTTAAGCCAAAATACTTAAAAAAAGGCCAAAAAAAATAACCAAAAATAATATAAAATTTAAAGAAAAAAGGAGAATTAACTTATTTTATTATTATTAGTATTATTTAGGAGGGAGGTGCGGCTTATAAATAATATTTTAAAATCATTAGAGCAATTTGGAATTACTTTAGAAACAAGTTTGGCATAAAACTCTCAATGTCAAAAGAAGAACGGAATGCGCTGCATTAAAACGATGCTATTAATTCCACCGTGACGAATGTGCCATTTCCATTTCCAAAATTAGCTTTACCAAAACGAGCGCTCCCGTCTCATAGTTGCTTCTGAGCATGCGCGTTTTTTTTCACGTCGTGAGAGCATACACACTATCGTTTTTCACGTCGTTAAAAAAAACGACATGAAAAACGACGTGAAAAAAGAGAGCATGTCTGGAATTTTTAATGGCCGTTTTTCACGTCGTTAAAAATGCTCTGGAGCCTACACACGATCATTTTTAATGGCCATTTTTAAAAATGGCATTTTTAACGGCATGAAAAACGATCGTGTGTACGGGGCATTAGACTCCTTTCACACTGGGGGAGTTTTCAGGCACCTTTTCACACTGGGGTGGTGCGCTTGCGGGATGGGAAAAAAGTCCTGCAAGCAGCATCTTCGGGGCAGGTTGGGAGCGCAGTATACAGCGCTCCCAAAATGCCCCTGCCCAATGGAATGAATGGGCAGCACTTTCAAAGCGCCTTAAAAGTGTTTTTAAGCCCTTTTTTGGGGTTAAAAGAGCCCCGCTAGCGGCTGAAAAGCATTGCATTTAAACAGCGGTAGAGCACAGCTAAAAAGAGCAGTTGTGAAAGGGGTCTAACACAGAGCAGGTAAGTATAACATTTCTGTTATAAAAAATAAAAAAAAGCCTCACTTTAATTATTGCTATGCAATGTATACTTAAAAACACATACAGTACAGAGGTACGATGCACTGGGGTTGATTTTCCTAAACTGGAGAGTGCAAAATCTGGTGCAGCTCTGCATAGAAACCGGAATCATAATCAGCTTCCAGGTTTTTTTTTTTTTGGTCGAAGCCTAATTGAACAAGCAAAAGTTAGAAACTGATTGGCTACCATGCAGAGCTGCGCCACATTTTGCACTCTCCAGTTTCAATAAATGAACCCCACTGTGTATATATAACTTGCAATGAGCTTTTTAACTGTAGATTGAATGTGCTAGAACATTCAGTGTAGGTGTGTGCTCATTCGTTTTTTTCTTTTTTTTTCTTTTTTATATAACAGATTTGTAACAGGGCACGAGAGAAAAATCTGTATGGAATCAAATATTTTCATCCTAAAGTTGTTGCAGTATTTCTCTTTTCGGTTCTGGCCTTTTGGCCCAGCCTAGGTATTGATTAAAAAGACTATTACTATACAGATATATCTAAAAAAAATTATATCATCAAAAAATGTATTTATTTCAGTAATTCAATTCAAAAAGTGAAACTCGTATATTTTATATAGATGCGTTACACACAGAGTATTCAAAATCCTTTTTTTATTGGTCTTATAAAATATTCTAGTTTTCAGATATACTGAATTTTGGGTTTTTACTAGCTGTAAGCCATAATCAGCAAAATGAAAAAAAAAAAAATGCTTGAAATTAGGGATGAGCTTCGAGTTCGAGTCAAACTCATATTCAACTCAAACATTGCCTGTTCGCACGTTCGCCGAACAGCGAACAATTTGGGGTGTTTGCGGCAAATTCAAAAAGCCACGGAACACCCTGTGAAAGTCTATAGGAGAAATCTAAAGTGCTAATTTTAAAGGCTTGCATGCAAGTTATTGTCATAACAAGTGTTTGGGGACCCGGGTCCTGCCCCAGGGGACATTTATCAATGCAAAAAAAAGTTTTAAAAATGGCCGTTTATCGGGAGCAGTGATTTTAATAATGCTTAAAGTGAAACAATAAAAGTGAAATATTCCGTGAAATTTCGTACCTGGGGAGGTGTATAGTATGCCTGTAAAGCAGCGCTTGTTTCCCTTGCTTAGAACTGTCCCTGCACAAAGTGTAATTTCTGAAGGAAAAAAGTAATTTAAAAGCACTTGTGGCTATAATGAATCGTCGGCTCCCGGCAATACAGAGAAAAGTCATTGATAAAAAAAAATGCGTGGGGGTCCCCCCAAATTAAATTTCCAGGCCCTTCAGGTCTGGTATGGATATTAAGGGGAACCCTGCGTCAAATTTTAAAAAAAATGACGTGGGGTTCCCCCCAAATATCCATACCAGACCCTTTATCCGAGCACGCAACCTGGCAGGCCGTAGGAAAAGAGGGGGGGACGAGAGAGTGCCCCCCCTCCTGAACCATACCAGGCCACATGCCCTCAACATGGGAGAATTCTTTGGGGGTCTGTGGCCCCTCAAAGCACCATGTCCCCATGTTGATGGGGACAAGGGCCTCATCCCCACATCCCTTGCCCGGTGGTTGTGGGGGTCTGTGGGTGGGGGGCTTATCGGAATCTGGAAGACCCCTTTAACAAAGCGGACCCCCAGATCCCCGCCCCCCTTGTGAATTGGTAAGGGGTACATTGTACCCCTACCATTTCACAAAGAAAGTGTAAAAACTGTTAATAAAACACACAGACACAGTTGGGGAAGTCCTTTATTAAAAATAAAAAAATAAAAAATAAAAAAAAACATTCCAGCGATGTAATCCAGGACCTGATGGGGAACGTGAGAAGGGCCGGTCCATTCATTTATTACACTGTGGAGGAAGTTCCCCATCAGGTCCACTCATCCAATGACATAGGCGGGGTCTGACATACGAGGGGGTGGGGTCACCCGTCAAATCATAGGGGTAAGCCCCAGCTTTCCCTGATTGCCGGGTAATAGACAATGACGTAGGCAGTATCCCGCCCCATGTTGAGGGCATGTGGGCCTGGTATGGTTCAGGAGGGGGGCGCTCTCTCGTCCCCCCTCTTTTCCTGCGGCCTACCAGGTTGCGTGCTCGGATAAAGGGTCTGGTATTGATTTTTGGGGGGAACTCTACGCCATTCTTTTTTTCAATTTGACGCAGGGTTCTCCTTAATATCCATACCAGACCTGAAGGGCCTGGTAATGGAATTTGGGGGGACCCCCATGCATTTTTTTTTACAATTACTTTTCTCTGTATTGCCGGGAGCCGACAATTCATTATAGCCGCGAATGCTTTTAAATGACTTTTTTTCCTTCAGAAATGACACTTTGTGCAGGGACAGTTGTAAGCACGGGAAACAAGCGCTGCTTTACAGGCATACTATACACCCCCCCCCCCCCTCCCAGGTATGAAATCTAAAGGAATATTTCACTTTTATTGTTTCACTTTAAGCATTATTAAAATCACTGCTCCCGAAAAAACAGCAGTTTTTAAAACTTTTTTTTGCATTGATACATGTCCCCTGGGGCAGGACTCAGGTCCCCAAACCCTTTTTAGGACAATAACTTGCATATTAGCCTTGATAATTAGCACTTTTGATGTCGAACGTTCGAGTCCATTGTATTTAATAGGGTTCTAAAGTTTGCGCAAACTTTAGGTCTGTTCGCAGGTTCTGGTGCGAACCGAACAGGGGGTGTTCAGCTACTTGAAATAAATCACTCTGTACACCCCTCACATTTTTGAAAATATTTTATTATATCTTTTCATGTGAAAACACTTTGCTACAATAAAAAGTAGTGAGTGCACAGCTTGTATAACAGTGTAAATTTGCTGTCTCCTCAAAATAACTTGACACACAGCCATCAATGTCTAATGCCCCATACACACGATCATTTTTAATGTCATTTTTAAAACTGACGTTTTTCTTGTCATTTTTTTTCTTGTTTCCTCTCAAGCCTGTCTTGCGTACACACCATCATTTTAAAAAATGTTCAAGAAAAGCGCAGTGACGTACACCACGTACGACGGCACTATAAAGGGGAAGTTCCGTTCGAATGGCGCCACCCTTCATGTTAGTAAAGTTTGTTGAGAGACGATTCGCTCTTTTCAGTCTAGTGCTTTTCAGTCCATTGCAGCATGACGAATGTGCTATCTCCATTACGAACGCTAGTTTTACCAGAACGAGCGCTCCCGTCTCATACTTGATTCTGAGCATGCGCATTTTTTTTCACGTCGTTAAAGCATACACACTATCGTTTTTCACGTCGTTAAAAAAAACGACATGAAAAACGACGTGAAAAAAGAGAGCATGTTCGAAATTTTTAATGCCCGTTTTTCACGTCGTTACAAATGCTCTGGAGCATACACACGATCATTTTTAATGGCCATTTTTTTAATGGCATTTTTAATGGCATGAAAAATGATCGTGTGTATGGGGCATAAACCGCTGGCAACAAAAGTGAGTACACCCCTGAGTGAAAATGTTCTAATTGGGCCCAATTAGCCATTTTCCCTCCCAGTGTCATGTGACTCGTTAGTGTTACAAGGTCTCAGGTGTGAATAGGGAGCAGGTGTGTTAAATTTGGTGTTATCACTCTCACTCTCCCATACTGGTTACTGGAAGTTCATCATGGAACCTCGTGGCAAAGAACTCTCTGAGAATCTGAAAAAAATAATTGTTGCTCTACAATAAAATGTAAAAGGAGGGAACAAGCATTTGGGCCCGCCTTCATGGGCTTTCAACAGCCCCGCCTCCTTCCCGCCTCAAAATTTTATGTTAGTTATGAGGTAATTGAGTGTTAAGTTTTTTGGGCTACTGTCCCTTTAAGGATTGGAGATGGAGGGTTAATTAACCAATTAGAAGCTGTGGAAGCTTCTGTAAGGTCTGGGTACCCATATAAAAAGGGGTTTTCTATGGAATTTCTCTCACAGTTGTTCAAGCCTGGGTAAAAGAGCTATAATACAGGATTACCTTTAAGGCTTGATCATGAAGACCCTCCTCAGGAAGATCTTGGAGAGAGTGAAGAGCAGCGGAGGAGATGACTGGCTGCAGAGGTGCCTGGCGCTGGCGGAGGGAGAAGAAGCTGGATCCATGGCGTTGGAAGAAGCGGGTCGACCCAAAGAGGTACCTGTTGATTCGCCGCCGGAACCCATCGCAGAAGAGCACTCGGTTTGACACCAGAGAACCAGAAGCCGTCCGCCGAAGAGGAGTGTTACTGCAACGTCGCGTCAAGAGGAGGTGACGGGCAGTCCAGCCGGAAGTTCGTCGGCAGTAAGGAGGAACGCTCGTTGTGACGCGATTGTAGAGGCGGTACAAGCCACGGCGGTGACGAATACAGGTCAGCGCACTCCTCTGAAGCGCAGAAGCTCCTCCCCACCGAAAACGAGCAGTGGGTGTAGAAGATCTAGGCCGCGCCTTTCAGAAGGGCGGTCTGTTCCTCAGTCTTCAACAGCTGAAGTTGCCAGGCAACGGGTAAGCGCATCTACAGGAGAAGCACCTGAGCTGCTGTGTCATATAGCGGCCTCTATAGGCAGCGGTTGGTACTCTTTTAATCAAGATAGCAGCGCTGTGTGTCCTATGGGTTCACAGGCGGCTGAGAGCATTCCTATCACTGTTCATTCAGGTGAGTCTAATAATGCTAATCTGTTAACTGAATTGGTTGGTTCTTTGAATACATTGGTACAAACTATTGCTAAACACTCTCTTCCACAGGCTACTAATGTATCTAGTAATGATAATTTGGTGGATAATTCATTATCACTTTCTAATGTCAATACCCCTAATTTTAATACTGTGATACCTGAAGTATCTAATGTTAATTCACTTAACATAGCTGGGGATAAGAATACGGTTCCTGAAGCTTTATTTAAAGAAGTCCTGCCCTGTGAAGTTTCTCCATTGGGTTTCCATTTGCCCATGTCATTGAAAGAAAAGATATGGAAAGGAGATTTGTGGACATTATGTCATTACTTTCAGCTATTAAATAATTTTCTTTCCGCCAGGATAAAAAAATCTGAGGATGACCATAAGTTTGTTCCCAGATCCTTTTTTAATTGGCTTCAGGGATATTGTATTTTTTCCAGTGTTCTGGCTGAAAGGAAGCATGAATTATGCAGTGGTTTGTTTCAGCATCTAGAACATGTAATGGAGGCATATCGGAATTTTGGTGGTATGGTGTGGTTCCATCATGACGAATCTTTTCGTCAAAAGTTGGCCATAAACCCCACCCTTAAGTTTGGAATGAAAGATATCGGCCTATGGCTAAATCTTATCACTACACAGAAGCCACCTACAGCTAGGCAGAATTCGGTTAGCAATGTACCTACAGCTTATAAGAAGGGAGTTTGTTTTTCCTTTAACGAATCGCAGTGCATATGGAACACTTCTTGCAGATACAAGCATGAGTGTTCTTTCTGCACTGGGTCGCACCGGTTGTAAAATGTTATAAAAGGAATTTGTATTTACAGTCCCACAGAGAACATGCTAGCAAAGGCTTACACACCAGTGATCCTGGAAAATATGCTCCAGTGGTTGGGCAACTGCCCAAACAAGGCGAGAGTTACGTTTTTGATGCAAGGTTTTTACTATAGCTTTCCTTGCCTTCCTTTCAGGGTGAAGGTTGCGAAGTGGTAAAAAAACTTGAAATCTGTTTATAGGGCCCCTGATATAGTTTGGAAAAAATTGCAAAGCGAATTGTCCGAAGGTAGGATTGCAGGTCCTTTTTCATCTCCCCCTTTTTAAATTTCCGGATATCACCATTGGGTTTAGTCCCTAAAAAAGAACCAAATACGTTCAGACTTATTCATCATTTATCTTTTCTATCTGGAAGTTCTTTAAATGATGAGATAGATGAGTCTTTATGTTCGGTGTCTTACTCTTCTTTTGAAGATGCTGTTGAAAAGATTAGGTCAGTCGCTCTCGGGGCTTTGCTGGCTAAAGCCGATATTAAGTCGGCTTTTAGGCTTTTACCTATTGCTCCTGAGGCCTTTAACTCGCTGGGTTTTTTCTTTGACAGGTTTTATTTTTTTGATAAGTGTCTCCCAATAGGGTGTGAACTTTCATGCTCTTATTTTGAGGAATTTTCTTCTTTTATTCGTTGGGTAGTACAGACGAAATGGGATGGTATAGTCCATTATCTAGATGATTTTTTATTCATCGGCCCAAAGGATTCAGATTTTTGTTTAAAATTACTTTCTACATTTACTGAAATTGCTAATCATTTTGGGATCCCCTTAGCTTAAAAGGTTTAAAATCACCATTCTCCCACATCCACTTAACTGAAGCTCTTAAAGAGGACTTATTAGTATGGGCAAAATTTTTAGATGAATACAATGGGCGCTCTCTTTTTCAGGACAAGTTAATTTTTGCAGTAGATTTTTGTCTTTTTACTGATGCTGCTGGTTCAAAGGGCTTTACAGCCATTTGGAAAGAGCATTGGTGTTGTGGGGCGTGGCCAGAGGCTTGGATCGCCAGGGAATTGACAAAAAATATTGTTCTTTTGGAACTCTTTCCAGTGGTAGCTGCAGTTGAAATCTGGGGTCGTTTTTTGTGAACAAGCGCATCCTTGTTAAAACGGATAACAAGGGTGTACAATCAACTGTTTATTGTCAAAGGCATTACCAGTTGTTAAATTATTGCGTAATTTAGTCTTTTTATTCCTTAAATGGAATATATGGAGAGTGCGCATGCGCAGAGTCTCCAAGATGGCCGCTTGAGCCGGAGCTCCGTCACACCCAGCTCTAGCGCCGCTCACAGCACCGCACAGAGGGATCACCGATGAGCCACAACGGGCGATCCAGACCCCCAATTCACCAGGGAATCCCGCCGCATGAGTGGAAGCCAGGTACAGAGAGACCTCGGGCCGCAATTTGACCGGGTTCAGCCGCCTGGGTGTACCAAGATGGCCGCCGCGGCCCAGCTACACGCCACAAGCATGGAGGGACATGCTGAGCAGAGGCAAATGATAGCGCCCGCCACCCTGTCATACACCCCAGCTAGTCAAAGTCTGCTCATGCAACAAATGACCCCATCCCCAGCATCTACTGAATCGCTACTTAGCAGACACTTTGGGGACAATGCCGTCCCTTTAGCCGGTACGCCCTTTTATGCACATCAAGGGGGCCCCTACCTTGCATCCCCGACTAATGAAGAAAGTCCCCATCACGATGATCTATTCCAGAAGTTATCAGCTTTACTGGAGAGGAGACTTGCCAATACAGCAGCCAAGATTACTGGCGATATAAAAGCTGACTTCCAGAACCTGGGATCCAGGATGGAAGCCATAGAGCACAAGCTGGATTTAACAGTAACAACCACTAACCAGAATTCTGGCCACATCCAGACACTTCAAGATAGGCTCGACTCAGCCCTACTAAGAATCGATGAACTCGAAGATAGATCCAGAAGATACAACTTCAGAATCAGGGGTCTGCCTGAAACCTTTATAGAGATCTCACAAGCAACACAAGAAATAATTAAATCCCTGATCCCTAACATACCGCAACACCGCCTGGAATTGGACAGGGTTCATAGAGCCCTGGGCCCTCCTAGAAAAGATGGTTCCCCCAGGGATGTAATCGCTAAACCACACTTTTACCAGGTAAAAGAGGAAATAATGAAGCAATCCAGAGCAGCGAAACAGATCTCACATCAAGGTCACCCTATCCAAATTTTTGCTGACCTATCCCCCTCCACGATCCAGAGAAGAAGGGCCCTGAAACCTCTCTTAGGGATCCTGGCCCAGAAGGACATCAAATACTGGTGGACATTCCCATTTGCCGTTAAATTCATTTTCAAGAGTAAACCCTACTCGTTCTCCAACTTCCAAGACGGAGAGAAGACCCTCCTTTCACTGAAGCTAATCTCGCTAGAATCGGATATGGACACATCAAACCCAGCCAACAACTCTACCAAACGGCCACCACCCGCCAGCCCCCTGACGCCCCTGTGGAACAACCCGAAAGCGAAGAAAGCGAAAGACATTCGCCCGACCTGAGTATTGCCGGCAATTAATTTTATTTTTCTATTTCATACTCTCTACCTTTACTCCCAAAGGGAGTACTCGTCAGAGACTTCCTTTTCTTCTGAAAGGGGCAATTGCCCCCCCAAATTCTATTGAACAAACTTTTTTCATATTCAGTCTATTAAGATATTGATCCGATCTCGGGTATCCCCCAATTGATCTTGCTTATAGTCCTGGTTAAGGCTTTAAACGAACCTGTTGGCTCATTATTACCGTCTGTTAGAAGACAGAAACCTTATGTTTCTCATTTTGTAGTTTCTATGAGTTGGGCTCATAGTGGCCCCCTAATGTTAGTAGGTTAGTTACTGATCTAAATGTTTCCCCTCAATTATAATAGATAGTAGCTCTAAGTTGTTCACCACATTGCCTGTTCTGAGAGGGGGCGGGTGAGGGGTAGTTATCAAGATGCTCATCCCAGGGGACTGGAGGTCCCTCCTTTATGGGACTTTAAACCCTCTGTGCTAGTTATTTCTAAATGAACAAAGGTTAGTTGGGCGCCGTGGAGCTGGGTGCTCAGCATGTGCCTCCGCCTATCCCTCAGTCTCACGTAGATTTGTGGGGTGGGTTGTCTGCCCGCAGTGGTGCAGACGCTTTTTGTAAGGTCTGGCCCGGGGGAAGGGTTATTTCCCCAGGGTGCTGACCGTCTTCCTCTGAAGAGGCTGTCTATGGTCTTTTCCTCTCTACTTCCTATCTTGCTCTTTCTGTATCCCCCTTCCCCTCCCCCTTCTACGTACTAAGATGCTTAACAATTGTGTGTCTCTCAGAATCCATCCAGGTTATCACTGAGGTTCCTAATCAAACTAAACCATCTCACAGAAGATCCATACAGAAGACAACTAGAGGTCCGGCTCACCTAAAGGTAAGTGACGCAGAGATAGACAGCACACACTCAACTCCTCTCCATGGCTAATGCACCAAAACCTACGCTTAAAATAGCTACCCACAACGCCCAGGGTCTTAATTCTCCAGTAAAAAGGAGAAAAATGTTTGACAGTTACAAATCCCTCAAACTAGATGTGGTATTGATTCAAGAAATCCACTTCCCTAAACGGTACAGCCCTACCTTTTTACACCATCACTTCCCAGTATTTTACTTGGCAAAGGCGGAAGACAAATCAAAAGCGGTTGCAATTTTATTTTCAAAATATTGCAATTTCTCTTGGCAAGCCGAGTACAAAGATCCAGAAGGCAGGTTTCTCTTAGTGAAAGGCCTAATTGAGGGACACGTTTTCTCCTTTATTTCATACTATGCTCCAAATAAAGGGCAACTGAAATTTTTTCTATCAATGATGTCATCCCTGAGCCCTATGTTGGAGGGGACTCCCATCTTTGGGGGTGACTCCAACATAGCGCTTGATCATTGGCTAGATAAGTCCAACCCAGCCAAACCCATCCTAACTCGCCCCACCAGAGCCAGCCTAAAATTTGCTAGACTACTCCATGCGCAATGTTTGGCGGACGTTTGGCGTGAACAGAACCCAACGACAAGAGACTATACCCATTTCTCTAACCCCCATCAATCCTACGCCAGGATAGATCACATTCTCATCCCCTCACATCATCTTCCACATGTCAATGATGCCCGGATTATAGACACGTCACTCTCTGATCACTCTATTGTGTCAGCATCTCTCGACTCACTCTCACACAGACCCAAGCATTCCCAGTGGAGGCTTAATGAGTCAATTTTATCAGATCCCATTAACGTGATCGAGATTAATAAAGCACTAACCGAATACTTCTCTTTAAATAATGATGGGGAGGTATCCGCAGAAGTACTCTGGGCAGCCCATAAAGTAGCCGTCAGAGGTAAACTTATCCAACTCGCATCCAAAATCAAAAGAGAAAGAATGGCTGATATTGTTAGGTTGGAAAAAATGTACGCTTCCCTCAGAGCCCAACATAAAAAAGATCCGACCAGAATTAGCATGACACAAATAGACTCCGTCAGACTGCAACTTAACTTAGCTCTAACAACACAAGCTGAAAAATTGATCCGATGGATCGGAGCTAAATTTTACACCCAGAAGGACAAATTAGGCAGGATGTTGGCCAATAAACTCACCCCCAGGGTGAGGCTAAACACAATCCCTAGGATCAAATCTCATAATCAGACCACAACTTCTGATCCCTCCAAAATCCTTACAGCTTTCAGAAAGTTCTATGACAAGCTTCATAGTGCTGGTCAGCAGGTCTCCGCTAGTTCCATCTCACATTTTCTAGACACCCTTCCTATTCCTAAACTCTCTGATGAACACAAAACCATCATGGAGGATCCAATTTCAGTGGAAGAATCCATGGAGGTTATCAAAAACCTAAAGGGGGGAACAGCTCCAGGTCCGGATGGTCTATCAGTGCCCTACTATAAAACCTTCTCAGCGATAGTAGCACCCTTTATGACAAAAATTTTTAACGAAAAAAACTCTGGTTGCCCCCTAAAACCTGACCTAAACACAGCCTACATTACTGTTATCCCGAAGCCCGATAAAAATCCAGAAGAGGTAGCTAACTACAGACCAATATCGTTGATAAATAACGATTTAAAGATCCTCACCAAAATCCTAGCAAACAGACTAAACTCCTTCATAAGCTCCTATATACACAAAGACCAAGTGGGATTTATCCCAGGTAGACAGGGCCCTGACCAAACTAGAAGAGCTATTGATATAGTCTCGATCTTACAGTCTAACTGGCCAGGTGGACCTAAGCAACAGGGAATGCTACTTTCCCTGGACATACAAAAAGCATTCGACACTGTGTCCTGGCAGTACATCTTTGCCCTGTTAGAGCATTGGGGCTTTGGGAATCAAGTTATCGGAACTTTGAAAGCACTATACTCCACGCCCGCGGCGCGTATTCGAATTCAAGGACATTACTCCTCCCCGATCCACATAGCAAGGGGAACAAGGCAAGGCTGCCCGCTGTCACCTGTAATCTTTGCATTAGCCATAGAGACATTGGCGATAGCTATACGAGAGAATCCTGACGTAAAGGGGGTTTCTTGTGGGCCCCAAATGCACAAATGTGGGTTGTTTGCGGATGACTTAATACTCTTTATTACCTCCCCTCTAACCTCCCTCCCTAATTTGAATAAAATTCTTTCCTCTTTTGCGACAGTATCAGGTTTGCAGGTTAACTTTGCCAAATCCCAAGCCCTAAACATCTCTCTTAACCCCGAGATGGTCTCCCTACTTAAAATGAATTTTAAATTTGCCTGGAATGATTCCGATATCAAATATTTGGGTATCTCCCTTACTTCTAAATTTGAGTCCCTGTACGCTAAAAACTTCCCTCCCATGTACCACAAGTTAGATCAAGACCTAAAGCTATGGTCAAAACAAAATTTATCTTGGTTGGGAAGAATAAATGCTGTCAAGATGACACTATTGCCTTGATTGCTCTACCTCTTCCGAGCTCTCCCCATCCCACTGAGGAGGGACCATCTCAAGTCGCTCCAGAGCAAAATTATACAATTTATTTGGGGGGGTTCGGGCTACAGGATCAATCAACAGACTCTTTACCACTCTAGAAAACGAGGAGGACTGGGTGTGCCAAACTTGTATAGATATTTCTTAGCATCAAGACTGTCCCAGTTCTCTACTGTATATACTAAAGGGAGAAAACCAGATTGGATACAAATCGAACGTCAGGCGGTTCCACATCATACCCTGGACTACCTATTGTGGTGTTCACCTAAAAATAGACCCCCTATTTTGGCCCCCACTCTCTCACACTCCTTTGCTTTGGGGGATAAATTGAAATTGAATCCTAACCTTACCTCAGCCATGGAACCCCTCTCACACCTATTCCGTAACCCGAATTTCCCCCCAGGGATAAACATAAAGGCCTTTCAATGGTGGCTGGACAAAGGGCTGTACCGTATAGGCCATTTCTTCACGTCTAGAGGCCCACTTTCTCTGGCTGATTGCGTAAGCAACCTTTACCTTCCTCAGTCTGAGAGATTGCGGTTTAAGCAAATAAGCCACTTCCTGCATAGAATATGGCCCGAAAAGCCTAATCCTCCCAAATTTTCAAATTATGAACTCTGGTGCAGTCAATCCATGGAGCAGAGGGGAGGCATTTCAGTCATCTATGCGTCACTTTCCCAACCAACTGGTAAATCCCCTTACATGTTAGCCTGGGAGGGAGACTTCCAGTTTCAGTGGAGCTTGGAGACCTGGCAATCTGCTCTAGCCACAGCGTATAAAGGAATCATCAATACATCTCTCATGGAAGCAAATTTAAAAATTATGACTAGATGGTATCTGACACCAACAAGACTGGCCAAGATTTTTCCAACAGCTGACCCGTTATGCTTCCGGGGATGTCATCTGAGGGGCACAATCGCCCATGTGTGGTGGGAATGCCCTAGAATCAGGTCCTTCTGGAGAAAGATATTAACTCTCATTAAAAGAGTCACAGGTTGCGAGATTCCCAGGTCTCCGGAAACCATTTTACTGAATGCTCATATTCCCAAGATATCCAAACACGATCGTATACTGATCCACTATATACTGTTAGGAGCCAAAATTACACTAGCCAAGGCGTGGAAGCACCCAAATGTCTCCACTAAAGCAGCGATCAGGAAAGTATCTTGGATCATGGCCCAGGAAAAGCTTGCCAGTATCATTAACGATTCAACATGTAAATTTGAGATGGTTTGGGAACCCTGGGCTCAGTTCTTGGGTATTTCTCTTGTTCCTGGATTATCTCACAATCAAAACCTGGATTAAATTAAGCAATTAGTGAACCTTGCTTCCCTTCCCTACCTCCACCCTAACCTAATCCCTGTCTTCCCTCCCTTTCTTCTTTCTGACTACCTCTCCTTTCTTCTAACAGGGTAACAAATTACTATTAATGGTACAACAATGAAGGTCCTCTTAGGAGTGAGTCAGTCCCAGCTGGGGTTCCCCCCTGGGGGGGGGGATGGGGGTTCCCTCCCTTTGGCACAGCGTGTTCCCTTTTGGGGTGCCGGAGGGCGGGGGCTCCGTGGCACCTTCCCTGCCCCGGATGTGGGGGACTGAAAGAGAGAAATTAGGACCCCAGGCTCTGTTGCTAATGTGAGTACGGGAAGAAGTGTACCTATAATTAAACTCTGTATGGCAGGTGATATGATTAATTACTTGACAGAATTGTTTACGATTACAGACCTTGCTCAATTTTTGCACTTTCGCTGTGTATTTCTTCAGCCCGCCCATGCTATTGGCCAAAAACTTTTACCTTTTGTATTGCTATCGTGATTGTTACTCTGTATTTACCTATTTGAAAATAAAATACTTTGAAAGTCAATGGAATATATGGATAAAGGCTCAGTTTACACCAGGTATAGATAATATTTTAGAAGATTCACGTTCTCGTTTTCAGATTAATCTTTTTTGTCAGTTACTTCCCAATGCAGACTTGGAGGGCCATCCTTGCCCAGTTCATCTATGGGATTTGATTTGAATCTGGTCTCTCAAGCAATAAAAAATTCTGTAGCATCAAAAACTTGGAATGAGTATTCCAGAGCTTGGAAAAAATGGGAGCTGTTCTGCTCACATAACGAGTTCTTTGACTTATTTCCAGCCGAGGATAGGATTTTATTATTTATAGAATCCTTAATGCTTGATAAGTTTTCTCCAAGCCACATAGTTAAACTTTTAGCTGGCATTTCTTTCTTTTGCCATATTTGGCATATGCCTGCTTGCAACAGTTATTTGTCTGTGAGACAAGCATTGAAGGGATATTAAAGAGTGAATTATGTTCCAGATGATGGGCGTCCTATATCTATGGAGACGTTGGAAAAACTGTGTGGAATTATGAGTTCCATCTGTTTTTCTTCATTCGAAGCACTATCGTTTAGTTCTGCTTTTGTGCTATAATTTTTTGGGGCTTTAAGGATCTCTGAACTTGTTCCTCCCAACAGGAACAGTTTGTCTGGGTTGCAAAAAGATCATATTGTTTTTGACGGTAATACGATTAAACTTTTTATAAATAAATCTAAGACAGATCAATTGGGTAGAAGTCATTGGTTAGTGATCTCTCCTTGTGTTAATGAACTTATTTGCCCAGTAATCACTCTGAAAAAATATGCAGCCTTACGCCCTATTTTTTCTGGTCAATTTTTGTTACATTTGGACGGTAGTCCTCTTACTAATTTTCAGTTTAATGCTGTTTTAAAAAAAAGTCTTAATATTTTGGGTTTCAAAAGGTTCTAAGTTCACGACACATTCTTTTAGAATCGGAGCAACAACAGTGGCAGCACAGAATGGTATGTCGAATGAGGACATTATGAAAATAGGTAGGTGGGGCTCCAAGTGTTTTAAATCATACATTCATCCTAATTTATTTGTTTGATCTGTCTAGGGATCAGCAAATGTGTTTGGATCAAAGGACACTCCCACATTTATTGGGCACCGAAAATCTGTCGATGCCTCAGGATGAGTTTATAGTTCTTTGGAAAGGCATTAGAGGTCTTCGATGGTTTCATCTTTTTAATGTTTTAGCTAGATTAATTTAAGTTTGGCCCTTGCCTAATATTCTAATTACTCATCTAGGTGGGAATGATTCATGTAAGGTTACAATGTTAGACTTAATTTTTCAAATTAAAAGTGATATTCAAAGATTCCAGTTAGTTTTGCCTAACACAGTAAATATTTTTTCAGAAATCATACCCAGACTGTGTTGGTTCTCTTCTGGGCATAACAAAGTTATGGAAAAAAAATTGAAAAAGGATCAATAGGGCAGTTTAATTTTTTTTACTGGTCGTTTGTGGTTTTGTGTATCGACATATAGATTTGGAAGGTGGCATTCCTGGTTTTTACCGTCAGGATGGAGTACACCTTTCGGATATTGGCATTGATCTGTTTAACTTAGGTTTACAGAATTATATTGAAATGGCCGTGGTTATGGGTTAGGCCGGTTCTTTGCTTTTTCAAAACAAGTCTCGGCTTGTGGGGATGTTAATGTTAAATTAATTTATTTTGGCTCAAGTTCCAATATATATTTATTGGTTTTCTGATTTATTGATTTTTGGTTTGATAAAATTTTTAATAATAATTAAATGTATACCAATAAAGTGCCACGGTCATTTTTTTTATGCCAATATGTTTTTTCGTGTGTTTTTTCTTTAAGCGTTACGTTTTTTATGAAGGATATTTAATGTGGTAAGTTTTATAGGGGGATGTGGGCTGCATGCAATCTCATGGCCTAGGCTATAAGAAGATTGCCAAGACCCTGAAACTGAGCTGCAGCATGGTGGCCAAGACCATACAGCGGTTTCACAGGACAGGTTCCACTCAGAACAGGCCTCGCTATGGTCGAGCAAAGAAGTTGAGTGCACGTGCTCAGCGTCATATCCAGAGGTTGTCTTTGGGAAATAGGCGTATGAGTGCTGCCAGCATTGCTGCAGAGGTTGAAGGGGTGGGAGGGTCAGCCTGTCAGTGCTCAGACCATACGCCGCACACTGCATCAAATTTGTCTGCATGGCTGTTATCCCAGAAGGAAGCCTCTTCTAAAGATGATGAACAAGAAAGCCTGTGAACAGTTTGCTGAAAACAAGAAGACTAAGGACATGGATTACTGGAACCATGTCCTGTGGTCTGATGAGACCAAGATAAACTGATTTGGTTCAGATGGTGTCAGACACGTGTGAGCACTACTCTAGGTTTAAATGGGGCCTGAAAGTGAATTTGGTGCATTTACAATGAGGCTCAATTCACATCTGTGCGTCGCCCCCAATTTATGGCAAACTGCACAGAAAATGTACGATTTGCCAAGCATTTCGGAAACGCTGCAAATGTGCATCATGCTTGTGTTGTCATTACATGTTAAAGGCACCCCGAGTGTGGTAAATGCACTAAAAACAACGGTAACACACCATGCTCTGCTCCAAAAAAACTTCTTGAGCTTTTCTGGGCAATTGTTGCGTGTAGAGCAGCCCATTTAAGTGAATGGGCTGCCCTATGCGTGACGATTGAAAAATGCTACAAAGCGCCCAAAACAAACATATGTGGGAATGTGAGTTTTCTCTATGTGTAGATGTGAATGAGGCCTGACAACTGAGTGTCTCTGTTTATGTAAAGATGACCATACACTATGCAATCTGATTGTACAATTTCCTTTAGATTTACCAGAACTGTGGAATAGGAAGACCCACCTGACCGATCCATTCAGTTTGCATCAAATCAGACTACATGGCTGTCGGGAGATCTAAAGGAGATTGTACAATCAGATTGTTTAGGAAGTGGGTAGAAAGAAGTATTGTAATGAGGGAGATGTAGTCCGGAGCGGTGAACACACCCTATCACACCCTCTTCTGTGATGCAACAAGGAAGTGAAGGCATCTGGGAGATGGCCTACCGGAAGCAAATACTGAAACCATCTACAGCAGTGGTTCTCAACTCCTGTCCTCAGGACCCACCAACAGGCCAGATTTTAGGTATTACATTGGGGGAGATGCAGACTAGAATACTGCAATCACTGAGCAGCAAATGATATCACCTGTGATGTATTTCAGTTATCTTGCAAACCTGGCCTGTTGGTGGGTCCTGAGGACAGGAGTTGAGAACCACTGATCTACAGGAAGTGATGGAATCTGAAAATCATTTTCAAAATTAAAATAAACAGACAAGATTTTAAACCTGCTCTGGATATATAGGAAGTGAGAGAAAAACACATTGGGATGACTGGGCCAGAAATGGCATTGGACAATGCTTCTATTTATTATGAAATGTGAAATTCTGCCCAAAAAGGTTTTTTCCTTCTGTTTTCACCTGGTGATCTGGCCAGTAACACACCTCCTGTATTAGAGTACCCCCACTGTGGATGAAGGAGCACAGAGGCACCTTTGTCCAGCAGCATTGTCCTCCTGGGAGGAGTGGCGTGTTAGATGCACTAGCAGATTTAGACTAACAAATTGAAGCCAAACTCCAGCTCACACTTCCATTACACAAGCAATATTTTTTTTTTGTTTTTTGGGGATAAAGGTTTTACATGAATAAACAAAAGCTGATTATTGTAAGCATTCCTGTCAGCGGTAAATGGTTTGTCTCAGCAATCTAACTGCTGCATTTGCAGGAGAGCTTGTTCTGTTGAAGTACAACAGACTTACTGGCCAGATCACCAGGGGAAAATAAAGGAATGAAAGCATTCCAAAGAATTGGTAAGCTGCAAGACAATAAATGTTTGCTTTTGGTTTTAATACTGTGTTAATAATAGAATGCAGTGCTAAGCTACAGATTCTGAAACTAGCAAAATACTTTGTCTTAAAAGAGGTATAGACTCCAGAAAGAGAGACATAATTTTTAATTTTGCTCTTGTACAAACCATTGGTAAGACCTCATCTAGAGTATGCAATTCAGTTTTTGTCACCAGTTCACAAAAAGGATATTGGGGAACTGGAGAAAGTGCAGAGAAGGGCAACCAACCAGATAAGATGCATGGAGGATCTCAGCTATGAGGAAAGATTAGAGGAACTGGATGTCTTAATTCTTGAGAAGAGGAGATTAACTACTTAAGGACCGAGCCTCTTTCTGAGATTTGGTGCTTACAAGTTAAAAACTGCTTTTTTGTTGGAAAATTAATTAGAACCCCCAACCATTATATATATTTTTTTCTAACACCCTAGAGAATAAAATGGCAGTCTTTGCAATACTTTTTGTCACACCGTATTTGCGCTGCGGTCTTAAAAGCGCACTTTTTTGGGGAAAAAAAAAACGTTTTTGAATTAAAAAATAAGACAACAGTAAAGTTAGCCCAATTTTTTTTATATTGTGAAAGATAATGTTATGGCGAGTAAATTGATAACCAACATGTCATGCTTCAAAGTTGCGCCTGGAATGACGACAGACTTCTTCCCTTAAAAATCTCCATAGGCGACGTTTAAAAAATTCTACAGGTTGCATATTTGGAGTTACAGAGGAGGCCTGGGGCTAGAATTATTTCTCTCGCTCTAACGATCGTGGCGATAGCTCACATGTGTGGTTTGAAAACTGTTTACACATGCGTGCGCTGCTCACGCATGCATTCGCTTCCGTGCGCAAGCTCATCGGGATGGGACGCTTTAAATAAAAAAATTCTCATTTATTTATTTAACCACTTACGGACGGGCAGTCCGTAAGTGGTTAAGGGGAGATATGATCATCATCTATAAATACATATGCTGTCCATATAGTGAACTTGGTGTTGAGTTATTCACTCTAAGGTCATCATCACAGAGGACAAGGGGATACTCTTTACATCTGGGGGAAAGAGATTTATCCTCAACATACAGAAAGGTTTCTTCACAGTAAGAGCTGTGAAAATATGGAATAAACTCCATCAAGAACTAGTTCTGGCCAACTCAGTAGATTGTTTTAAAAAATCTGAATGTATTCCTAAATGCAAAAAATATTACTGTATATTAACATTTATAGATAATAACACCGGAGATAGTTGATCCAGGGAATATCCATTTGACTCCTGGTGGATCAGGAAGGAATTTTGTTTTCCCACTGGAGAAAACTGGACCATGCTTTATTGGGTTATTTGTCTTCCCCTGGATCAACTGTAAGTATAAAATTGTGTATATCGGGGGGTTTCTATTTGTTTTTGTTTTTTTCTACTGGTTGAATTACCGTAGATTTGTCTTTTTTTCAACCTAACTATGTAACTATGTTTTTTAGAAAAAAAAATATTATAGACCATTAGACGGAGTTTAGGTGCTACACCAGCCCTTGGTCTCCTTCACACTGGCAATGACATCTTGCACATGAATTTATATGCATTTATAGGACAATTTTAAGCACGTACAAATGGATGTAATGACCATAGAATTTTTTGGTGAAGATGAGTAAACATGCAGATATAAACAAACATCAAGGAAGAAACCTTGACAAGTTTCGCACAAAGTTCTTAGTCATAAGGAAGAGCTCTTTACAATTGACATATTGTGTGAAAACGCATCAAGGTTTCTTTTTTTATGTTTGTTTATCTGTCCATGTTTGTACTTCTTCACAATAAATCTTATGTTCCAGCAAGACAAACAAGGCAATGAAACGGTTTCATTTTACTGGAATTTTGTCGAACATATCTGGATCAGGCAAGAACTGAAAGCTACTGTAAGATCTTTGAATGTTGGATTATGTAAAGATGGCTCCCATGTGGCAGCAACATTTCTGTTTCTGTAACATGATCTCATTTGCTGCCTCACAATCCAAGCTCCATCACCTGTAGCGTCCTGGTAGGCACTTAGGTCCAGTGGGTCAACGGCATATGCCATTTTAGCCCCTTTAATAAGCTATTTATTTATGATACACTCACACAAATCATTAAAATGTATTTTTACTAAAGTCTTATCACGTGAGATGATGTTGTATTGTTTCCTGAGGGATGGCTGTACCTGGCACCATGCTGTTCGGCTTTATTATATAGGTCTACCAATGACAGAGCTCTTGTATTTCTGGTCATTATCATAGGTAACTTATGTATGATCTGTAAAATAATGAGGACTGTTTTCCTCAGACAGTGAAAGTCATTGTATTGTAAGATCAGTATTGAGCTGCCAGAAAGCGAGACTCCCCGTGTAGCACGTCAGACAATGAATTGTTTACTTGGTTAAGAAGAAAAATGAAAATCCACACAGGAAAATATTCATGAAAAGTGACACTGTCTTTTATCACCTGTTCCTGATTCTATGTAGACATGTGCACAACAAAAATTTTTGGTTCCTTTCGTTTGTTTCCTCTCGTTTCCGTAGATTCGTAAAGATTCGTAATTTCGTATGACGCGAGTTTTCATATTCGGACTCGTTCACAGTTTTATTTTCATTGATACTGAATGATTCGTAATTCTGTCTAATTTATTTTGTTTGATTCAAAATTCGTAATTTTGTTAGATAATACTCGTAATTTAGTAATTGTTACTTTTGCGAGATTGCCTTTTCCGTTGATTCGTAACATTGTTTTGTTTTCGTTGTTTCGTGTCTACTACCGTGCTTCGAATGGATTCGTACTTTCGTAAATACATCGCGGTCATTCGCAATCTCGTATTTTAGTTTCGTTTTCAACACGCGGCTTCTAATAAGTCCTGTACTTACTCCCAGTCCACTCCCTCAGTCACGAGACCTGACTCAGTCTCCTCCTCAACTGAATCTAAAAAGATTCAGGAATGCATTGTGACACAAAAGAGATAAGCTGATTGGCTAAGATATTAAGTAAGATCCATCACTCACTACACTGCCCATTCGAAAGAACGATTCGAGAACACGAAATTACGAACAGACAAAGAAACAAATTTACGAACACACAAATGAAATTCAAACATACAAAATTACGAACAGACAAAGGAAAGCAAATTTTGCTTATTAGTAATTTCATAATTTTCGTATTTTGTTTTTTTCAGCTATTCGGATGTTCGAATACTAACAAATTCGTATGAAAATCCATTTGTTACGAACCGAATCGCACATGTCTAATTCTATGATCCCTCATATCAGTTCGATTCAACAATAGTGGAATGTATCCTTATGCAGTAGAGACTTCCAGCTGAGAGACTGATGTTGGCCACACAAGCTGTGGCCTTTGCTGGAGAGAAATCTCATGAAAATGAATATTACATCCTTCGGTCAGTAATTAGCTTAGATCTTTCACCAAATACCCATAGTTCTTATCTCACATTAGATACAGAACATAAAATAGTTATTTTACAAGAAGTTACAGTTGGATGCGTCATTTTGTTATTTTTCTTAATTCATGCACAGTGAAGTATGATGCTGAGCAAAGTACACTTACCATTATCAACCAATTTGAATGCATCTGAATTAAAAATCTTGTTGATAATGGGTACTGCACTTTACATACCATGACTGCCTTTTGTACTGGTTTAGTGATTAATGTGGACAGGGCAACAGGAATTAAACAGCAATTAAACAAGATAGCTGCAAGCACGGGTGACTCCATAGGAAGCCGCAAAAGAAAAGAACCACCCTGAAACAGGAAACCTGGGGCAGCGGTCATGGCGCCAGCTTAAAGAAAAAGTAAACTTCCATCACTAAATTTTACCTATAGGTAAGCCTGTAATATAGGTAGTGTAAAAATCTCCTACACGTGCACCGTTTAGGAGATATTTACATTACATGCAGCCAGTGACATCACTGGCGCATGCGCTCTGAAGGAACGGCCACCCATGCCATTCCTTCAGAGCTCTGTGTCATCACCGGCAGCTCCCGCGCACATATTTCATTCACTTATCTTTCATTACCCATCCCATTCCCCTGTAGGGATTCTGCAGTGGGTGTTGCATCTTCATGCCCCAACCCACTGGCCACCTACTCACCCTCAGCTCCCAGGGGGAACCTCTTGCTGTGGTGTGTTTTTTACAGCATTAAGATTTACGTGTCATCTTGGTTGACCTCTACCATATGATCCTGTTTTGTAGGTCACTAACTTCCATGTGAGTATATCCAGTGTATAACATTGGATTCTCTCCATTCAAATTAAGGCATCTTCTAATATGATCTGGTTGCATTTTCCTTTTTTTTTTTACTTAATTTGTCTGCATAATGACATGGTCTTTCCACAGATGTACTCATAAACCAACTGCAACTGTCTCCTGATGAAGTGGGCGTTGTCCCACGAAATGCATAGAGAATACAGCTCCTATTAATGAATAATGCATTATTTACTATGCTGATATTGTGTATATACGTTGGTGAAACTATTTGTTATTGTGATAAAATCCATGTGGAAGTGTATACATGTTTTTTATGTCAACTCGAATAAAACATTTTTGTATTTTTTTTATATATATTTGTTGCATGATTTTACTTGAGTGCCACTCACTAAAAGTCCCATGGGCATATTGTATTTGTGTATTCTGGAACATTGGGGACTGAGTGCTGCTTGAGTCTGAGCAAGGGTGGCCTTTTGTTGTATCATTCTAAGGCTGTTCACGTCACTGGGTATATGTGAGTGTTTACATCCACTTTAAGGTAATTGTAAACGATTGCCTTGTAAATCAACCCATTCAGTTGAATATAGAAATGAAAGGCAAAAAATGTGTGTATAGATACAAAAAAAAAAAAAAAAAAACCCATTATAAATACCTTTTTTCCCTTTATTTATAAGTGATCACATTCCCTCCGTTCTCAACTGCATAAGAGCTGGGGGGTGGAGAAGCAAAAGTACACTGAGCTTCCTAGTGAATGGCTGTGTGGATGAGGGGGTGGGAGTTGTCAGGACAAGACTGATCATTCAAGGAGAGCAGGCTGTGTTCCCAGCATAGCTAGAAAACTGACCAAGAGATGTGTTCTTCTGCTTAGTGAGGTTAGCTTTTGATAGGAAAGCAGAGGGACTGTCAGGAACACCAGGAATTTCACACAAAGGAAGCAATACAAAGAGAACAGGATACTTTTTCATACAATTACATGATACAGCGGGCACATATCAGGAATATTAATTGTTCGGTATACATATTCTTTGATACAATTTTTATTATTTTACTGATTCGATTTTACTTTTTCTGGTATCATAAATAAAAGCCATAATTTATAACTTCTTATAGGAAAAAAAGTGGAACTAGCAAAGAGCTGTTTAACTGTAGATTGGATGTGCTACAACATTCCGTATGTGCAAGATGTAATTTATAACATCTTGTAGGTAAAAGTGGAACCCAGGATTCTACTGCTTTACGTAATGTTGCAGGAAGAGTACAGCACACCTCAAAACCTGCCACCCACCCTGGCTGTATTGAATAAAACTTAAATGTAAAAGAAAAACAAAAAAAAATGACCTATGTGCACTAAATCTCTTATTTCTGACAGTGTAGTATTCACCAAAGAGACTCTGTGATCAAACTTCTTTTGTTTTTCCAAGCCATAGTTATATTATATAGCCTTATAAGAGATATTGATTTCCTACTAAAACAGTAAAATAATTTCAAGGATCCTGCACATCACTGGATGTTTGTACTTAATGCACTGCTGTTTTATACACATTTTATATTAATGATTTATTTATATATATATATATATATATATATATATATATATATATATATATATATATATATATCATCATTTTAATACATTGTTGTACAATATTCCTTAACACATCAAACCACGTATCCATATTTTTTCTTAGACTATCTATTATCACCATATCATGGGAGATTTCTGCTTGATGCTTTTGAAATAGGTTATCTGTAGTAAAGCTACTGTTCCAGTGGTCACCAATCACACTAAAATATTACTGAGCAGTGTATCACCTCTGACAAAGGTCTTAGGGGCTTAGGGCTTGTTTAGACCGCGTTGCGTTGATCTGCACTGATCTATACAGGCTCAGTGCATAAACACAAAGCAAACAATTATTTTCTTTGTGCCCCAGTTACACCATACATTTGCGTAGGTGGGTGTTGTGTACTGATGCAACACGTCTGCTCTTTTTATGAAGTGCAATGCACAAAAACTAGTGGGACAAGCTATTGTACCTAGAGTTGTATGGAGTGCCATTTTTTTTTCATTTCAATAAAGTAAAAAAAAGTAAAAACATACCACTCCTACACAAAGGCACATTAGTGTGTGCACATTATATGGACCCCGACATGCCCACTGTTGTTAACAGGCCATTAGACTATAGCATTTGACAAGGTAACATGTAATAAAAAACATTTTATCTACGCACATTGCAACTTCAGCCTAAGGCCCAGTTCTCACAGGGGCGGCACAACTTCGGGGGCGACTCGGCGGCGCGATCTCAAGACGACTTGAGACGCCCGCCTGAGGCGATTTGCATAATGACTTCTGTATAGAAGTCAATGCAAGTCGCCCTGAGTCGCCCCAAAAGAAGCACAGGAACCTTTTTCTAAGTCGGAGCGACTCAGGTCGCTCCTATTAGAACGGTTCCATAGTACAGAGCGGGACACGACTCCTCAGGTGACCTGGTCGCCTGAGGAGTCGCCCCTATGTGAACCGGGCCTTAGAGGGTTGGTAGAATGTGAATTCACTGAAATGAATCCATTGCTATCAATATCATTAAGTAAACAATCCTTCCTGCCATGTCTTTGAACACATATTTGTCTTGATGGTGCTTGAAAAATTGACATCAAGTACTTACCCATGTCCTGACAAGAGTTGTTATATATTATGTCAACCTAAATTAAGTCAAGCATAGAATATATAGAGTCATTTAATGACTCGGTGTCAATCACACTGACATTATCAGACAATACAAAATACCAGAAGTAATCAGACAATGATCTGTGCATGATTGCTGGGGAATGAATTACAATTATGTGCAACAGACTACCTGAGAGCAGATCCACCTTTAAATATTGTATTATAACCTTTTTCCGGTTTCATGTCAAAGAACCATATCAGAAATGTTATTTCTGTGTCACCCCTAGCTAACTGCCACTATCAGAAAAGAAAACTGACTGCTGCCTGCAGCAAGACTTTCATTTTTGTAGCACAACTTACAAAGTTACAGATAGAATTGAACTGGTTATTTTAAGCTACTCCCCCAGTTTACTTTTATGTTGTATTTTAGGGACACTTCAGTTAAAATAGAATTTGAACTGCTGAAATGCATAGAGGTAACACAGACTAGCTTCTTGCAGCTTGAATATTCTATCCTGGCATAGCTATAGAGATGGCCATGAATTTACATAACTGGGAAGCCTATTTGGATACCTTTTGTAAAGCAGCAAACAGTTTTACACGAACACCCAGCTCAGTCCCCTTTTTCTCACATACAGAAATTATGATGTTTTAAAATGTCAATGTTTAAAAATCCAAAACAAAGGTTTTCATTTTCACTAATTAGCTTTGGTTTGAACTGGGTTTGAGACCAAGCAGAGTTTAGATCCTACACGTAAACAACGCTCTATGTAATACAGCTGCACTGCTTTACATAGAACCTGCACACACAAACATATTTACCGCTGCAGAAGATGAAAATCCTTAGGGGACCCAGTGCACATAGTACTTGGTCCTGTTCAAACCAATGCAGTGGTTGTTAAACTAGTGTGGTCGACAGCACCTCCCCCTCCCACCAATGTTGGATCACGCTGCTAGCAAGGAGAAGGATTTATAATTAACTTTCAGTTCAGGAGGAAAGAAACTGCAGGCCTTCATCTATGCATACAGCCCTGTGCCTCCTTTGCCACCTTCTTTGTACTAAAAAGATAGACTGCACGGACCTGCCCACCAGTCACCTGCTATTTCAGAGTAGAAATACTACAAGTGTCCTATTGTGTTGTTGTGAATGACCACAAAGTGTCCTATTGTGTTGTTGTGAGTGACCACACTCGAGAAGAGCATAATCACAAGCCCACAACAACACACTTCAGCCACTACTTTATTCTCTCTCCCCAGAAAAGCAAGTGGGCGGGTCTAGGCTCAGTTTTCTGAGAGAGATTAGTATAGTAGCTGAAGCATGTTGTTTTGGGTATGATGGCATTCATTTGCAGCGGTATGCCATTTTCAACAAAACAAGCCAACAGTTACTACTCCAGTCAATTTCTTCCAGACCGGTGGTGGGCAGGTCTGGGCTCAGTCTTTTTTTTTAGTACAAAAAAGGCAGTAGAGTCAGTATAGGGTTGCATGATTAGAGGACTGAAGATGTTCTGTCCTGGCAGCTTAGGAGAAAGTGGGGGGATATGCACCCCCCCCCTGCTCCTAAGCTGCAAGGATGAAACATCTGCAATCCTCCATTCATCCATGCATTCACTTTGTGCTAATTGTCTTTTATCACCTGTTTGTGATTCTATGATGTAAAAGGAAAAAAGAGGGCGCACCGACCTAGTGCATTACCAGTGGCTAGGTTTATTAAAAATATATTAAAAGATTACAAATACTCACAAAGCAAGTATGATAGTAGGCACATATAACATTCCATCAAGGGGAATTGCCTCCTGCTGGAACCAGATACCAGAGAGTCCAGACGACAGGTATTACAGCTACGGCTGACGCGTTGCGAAGGCGAACCCTCTTCCTCTTCTTCTTGCGAAGGCGCACTATCGCTTTTTGGCTCTGAGGAAGAGGGTTTGCCTTCGCAACGTGTCAGCCGGAGCTGTAATACCTGTCGTCTGGACTCTCTGGTATCTGGTTCCAGCAGGAGGCAATTCCCCTTGATGGAATGTTATATGTGCCTACTATCATACTTGCTTTGTGAGTATTTGTAATCTTTTAATATATTTTTAATAAACCTAGCCACTGGTAATGCACTAGGTCGGTGCGCCCTCTTTTTTCCTTTTACATTTTAGTCTTAAAGAATACCAATTATTCTGAGGAGGGCAGCAAGATTCCTGGTCATTCCTTTCTTACGGAACACTCTGGTTGTGTCACTAAGAGACCAAACTTCCGAGCGCAGGAGACTGTTTGTGTGTCTGTGATTCTATGATCCCTCATCTCCGTTCGATTCAACAATAGAGGAATGTATCCTTACGCAGTAGAGACTTCCAGCTGAGAGACTGATGTTGGCCACACAAGCGGCAGCCTTGGCTGGAGAGGAATCTCATGAAAATGAATATTACATCCTATGGTCAGTAATTAGCTTAGAACTTTGACCAAATACCCATAGTTCTATGTCTCACATTCGATACAGAACATAAAATACAAACATTTTCACAAGACGTTACAGTTGGATGCATAATTTTGTTCTTTTTTTATTTTTGCACAGAAAAGCATGATGCTGAGAAAAGTACACTTACCATTATCAACCAATTAGAAAGCGTCTGACTTATAAATCTTAATAACGAGTACCGCATTTTACATATCATGACTGCCTTTTGTACTGGTTTAGTGATTAAAGCGGACAGGACAACAGGAATTAAACAGCAATAAAACAAGAAGGCTGCAAGCAAGGGTGACTCCGTAGGAAGCCGCAAAAGAAAAGAACCACCACATCATACACTTATGCACACTTTCCTGCATGTTAAAACTGCACAAGAAGTTCTGTGCTACTATATTATGCAATGCATTTTTAATAGCATAGAAACAAGATGGAAATATACTCTAGATGTTCTACTAAATAAAATGTGTACGTATTTTATTTTATTTAATAGAGAAGTACATTATTAATTGTCAAAACACTCTATAGGGGATGTTGGATGCAGATTAAAGCAAACCTGTCATCTCAATCTACATCATGCCCCTCTCCCGAAAAAAAAAATGTTTTCTGTGTACACATGCACTCCCACTCTGCCCTGTCACAGTACAGAGCATGGTGCCTGGCTCTCAAGCATGGTCATATGGGTGGTGGAGGGGTATGCCAGCTGTATTTAAATACTGATTACAGAAAAGTCAAGATGTACATAGCATAGAAAAAGTTGTGATAGCAGAAAAAGTTGTGAAGTCGGATCTCCCGACAAGGCAAATAATGTATGTACATTAGAGATTAGAAGGCTGGAAGGCTGCCAAGCTGCTGCTGGAAGTGATAAAAGGGGGTAACTGAGTTTCTAAGGAAACTGACTTACACAACTTCAGTGTTTCTGCTGTGAACTTTGAGAATTACTTGCTCCCCAATGTCTGCAACTACATAGGCTTGTTTTAAAGCTAATTTAAGCACACATGACTTAAGCAAACCAGAAAGAAACCCATAAGCTTCTGACAAATACTGTATGTATGCATAACACATTCCCCTTTGAAACCATATTGAGAATCAAGTTTGCTGATCTCTGCAATGACAGTCTTCACTAGAGGCCACTGGAAGCTAAGCTAAGAGTCTTAAGATGGCCATATAAAGATTTTCATTCAAATGTTCATAGAAAAATCATTAGTCAGAACATTCTGTCTTGCCATTACTGAATCAATTAATTTCATTTGAAAACCCATACAATTTCATTCAGACCTGCTTTTTGAATGGAATGCCAGAGGTTTTGAACAGGTTTCATTACAATATGTACAAATTCCCCATATAAAAAAGCAATTACAGTTTTTCATTAGTTTGAGAATACATTTTCATCCTGACCCTTCGAAATTTGTCATTACTACAGTCGAAAACAAACGTCAGTTTGATCCCATTAACCATTAGAAAGTCAAACAAATGTTCAGAAAATTACATTTTTGAACAAAATTCTACTAGTGTATGGCTAGTTCCAGAGACCAATTGTAGATGGTTCCAGGCTATACACTTTGGTTTGGCCTTCTATTAGATGATTTTGTGTGCCGTGTAATAATTTTTTCCATGTATGAAAATGTTTTATTTCTTTATCTACAACCATATTTATTAATCTCAAAAGCACCAATTATCTCCTTTATTTTATTGTGTAAAGCAGAAGAGTAATTCTGTATAAACAGACAGTTTGAACTATACACAATGGGTTTCCATGGAGACACTATCTGTCTGAAAATTGAGAAACTGAGCTCTTAAATCAGTTCTTCCTGAGCAGATAGTTATCAAATGGCATCCACTTCTACTAGCGTAACAGATAACACAGCACTTGCTGAGCGCTCTCATTATAGAATTCCTCAGACTCAGCACAGCTAGCGCCGAGCTATAAATTGTACAAATCAGAGCTTGGTACTGGGAAAGACAAGCTGCACCAGTGCCATTTACATGGAGCAAAAAGATGCATGAGCTGTCACCATGCTAATCAGAAGCGGAATGTTGTATTAATCAGCTCATCAGCAACGAAGATGGATAAGCTATGCAGTTCAAAATGGGATATTCCCCCAAGGGTTTTTTTTAGAAGCAAATTAAATTAATCAAAGATGTTGATTTTCATAAAAAGATTTTTTTTTATTATTATCCAAATAGGAAAAAATTATTTTGAATTCATCAATTTTTAAATATGATCTCTGGTTGCACATACATTGTTCGAACAAAAACCCCATGAAGACCACGACTGTATGGGTCTAAACACGTTGGAGTATCAATGTGGTTGGCATTTTAGAATATCTTGCTCCACTATGTGAACATTGCCATGTATTATGAAATATATCCTTGTGTATATGTGCAACCAAAGCTCATATTTTAAAATTCATGAATTCAAAATAATGTTTTCCTATTTGTATAATAATAAAAAAACTTTTTATGAAATACAACATCTTTGATTAATTGAATGTGCTGCTAAAAAAACACCTTGGAGGGGGAATATCCCATTTTGCATTTCTATTTGGGGTGTGCAGCCTTATTATTTCTCTTGTGCGTACTTCTATTTAAGCTATGCAGTTCATCCTTAAAGCTGAGCTCAAGGCTAAAAAAAATATACTTGCTGTGGGGGCCCCCCATTACAAGGGTTAAATGCTCATTAAGTCTAGGGGGTACAGGAATAAGGAGTAATACTTTTTTTCCTGGTGCCAGCAGGCTTCCTTTATCCATGTGACTGGTCCAGCATTGCTGCTTCTCTATGGCACTCTCAGCTGTGGCCCCATGCTTGCTTCCTTTTAGTTTGGTTAAAAGGCCCTGTATTGCACGTGATGATGCCAAGGGACCTTCCACAGTCCAGAAGTCAGCACTGAAGCTGGTTGTATCAGAAAGTACAGTAAGTAACACAGCCTCAAGAAATAATGAGCATTTAACCTTTTTAACACTTTTTTTTTATAATCCCATGGCTCAGCATTAAAGCCTAACTCCAAATTTTCTTTAACTTTAAATAGTTTGTTTGGGGCAAGCTGGACCAAAAAAATTATTTCCTTTACTAACTGCTGCAGTCGCTGTCAGCACTGTATAAACTGTATGTAGCATCAGTTGTGTTTTGACTCACTGAAGTGGAAAGTGGATGTCACCTGCTGCCCTCCCCACCTCGGCCTATCAGAGGAAGCCTTGTGTTCATTCATAAAATACAAGGCTTCCTGTTAATGACTAGGAAACTGTGCAACTCAATTTTGTTTCCCAGAAATAAGCAATAAAGCCCAACTGGCCAACTGGTCAATAACGCATGAACCCTCCTCTATCCTTGGCCCCAACACCCCTTAACACATCCTGCATGCACTTAATTTCCTATCTTGTGAAGAAATGTATGCAAGGTTGTCCCACTAGGTCCCTTACTTGCACCGTTTCCGTGTGCAGGAACCCAGCCTTGCCAATGTGCCCATGCCATCCAGTCCTCAACAGGTTTCTCACTTGACACCACTCCCCTCCTGAATCCTGAGAGCACTCCATCACTGAAATGCTATAGGTTGTGTCCACATCATGCAGACAATGCAGACAGTGCAGTAAACACCCAAAGAAGGGCCTCATGTAAACAGAAGAGGAGAGAAGACACAGGACTGGAGAATCATGGGACCATGACTTTAAATCATACCAGCAATCAGTTAGAGAGGGATGAAAGGGGATTTTGGCCTGGGGGCCAGATGTGGCCCTTTTCTTGCCTTTATCTGACCCTTGGAGCACTATGCTTTCCACTGACACCATTGAGGGGGCACTATTCCTTCCACTGACACCAATGAGGGAGCAGTAATCCTCCCATTGACACCATCAATGGGGCACTATTCCTCCCACTGACACCAACATTGGGGGGAACTTTTCCTCCCACAGATACCAATGGTGGGGACTTATTCCTCCCACTGACACCATTCATGGGGCACTATTCCTCCCACTGATGCCGATGATGGGGCACTATTCCTCTCATTGACACCAATGATAGTGCACGATTCTTCCCACTGACACCATAGATGCAACACTATTCCTCCCACTAATATCAATGATTGGGCAGTATTTCTCCCACTCATACTAAGAGTGGGGCATTCTTTACTCCCAATGACACTGGGACATTTTCTACTCCCATAGGCCACAGTAAGACTCCCTAATGCTTGATGGACAATAAACTTAATTTAGAAAGTTTGGAGACCTCTGCTTTAGCCCATACAGATTGGTTCACAAAATAGTACCTCACTGAGTCATGTCTAAAGATTGCTTTGAAGGGCAGATCTTCTTCTAGTGTGATTTGACAGCATTACATATTATTCACTAGAGCCACTGCAAAAATATATTTTTTCTGGTCTCCCTGTTTTGAAACAGGAAGGACATGAGTGATCATATGCCTGATTTTAAAGTTCTATTTTATGGCATTTACCATAAATTTTTATAAATGAAGGATGCATTCCTCTGCGTTGACTTCCACATTAGAGTAAAGCTCCACCTTGATAGAATAAAGAGGAGCAGTCTCTACTCTCCAATAAGTAATCTAATATTATTAGACATGTGCACTGCCAAAAAATTCGTTAGTTTTCGTTTTCGTTTCATTCGTTTTTTTTTTTTCGTTTTTCGGGTCATTCGTTATGATCGCAATTCGTAAATTCGTACATTTGTACATTCGTAAATTTATACATTCGTAAATTTATACATTCGTAAATTTGTACATTCGTAAATTTGTACATTCGTAAATTTATACATTCGTAAATTTGTACATTCGTAAATTTGTACATTCGGAAATTTGTACATTCGTAAATTTATACATTCGTAATTTCGGAAATTTGGAAATTCAATATTTTCGAAAACCCGAAAATTTGAAAATCTGAAAAAATAACTATTAAATTATAGTTGTAATTTCCTTTCAAATTTGGCTGTTAGCGAACGTAACGAATACAAATTTATCTGAAGTTACGCATAACCTGAAATAACAAATGCCGCATCTAAACAAATGGAACAGAACAAATTAATAATAATAATAATAAAACGTTTTTATTATTATTATTGTTATTTATTATTATTATTAATTCATTACGTTCCATTCGTTTAGATACGGCATTCATTATGTCGGAAAACAATTCGTAACTTCGTTAAGTTCACTAACAGCCAAATTTGAAAGGAAATTACAATACCTATAATTGAATAGTTAGTAATAGTTAAGTTATTAGTTAATTATTATTTCAGATTTCCGAATTTACTAATTTACGATTGTACGAATGTACAAATTTACGAATGTACGAATATTCGGAAATTCGTAAATTCAAATTTACGAATTTCCGGATAGTTGTACATTCGTAAATTCGTGCATTGGTAAATTCGTATATTCGTAAATTCGTACATTCGTAAATTTGAATTTACGAATATTCGTTAAAATTCGTTAAATGAGTTTTCGTTAATTCAGATATTTCCGAATTAACGAATTTGTCGAAATTCGTTAAAAAACGAATTCGGAACGAAACGAATTGCACATGTCTAAATATTATTGACAGTGTATTTGCAGAAATCAAAGAAGCGTGGGAAGGTTATTAAGGTGTAAACTTAAATCTCTTCCATTTGTGTGTTCTTGTAGGATCTGTTTTTACAGCCTGTGGCTGGTTTATATATCTGCATATTGCCTAATGTCAATTTTGGCTACGTTTAGAGGGAAACCTTTCATACTTAGGCAGTGGCTGTCCAGAGATCCCAGAAGTGAATCATACCAGGACTTACCTTTTCGTCCGAATGCATTTTCGTCCGAATTTCAGATATTTTCGTTATCGTTTTATCAAACGAAAACAAACGCGCAGAATCCGAAATCCGAAAGATCCGACATAAAAAAATGCTTTATTTTTGTTTTCGTTGCTACAACAGGTCGATATAAATAGGAGATTCGACATGAGGCTGACAATAGCAATCTGTGTCTATCAAACCTGTGGTCGAATGTGCCTAACCTTAAAGAGGTTCCTCTTTGTTTCCCTGCAAAGGTAAAGCATAATGGGCTACTATGTATCGCATAGAAGCCCATTATGTGTCACTTACCTGCAGTAGAAGCCCGCAATGTCCCTGATTTCCTCGCTAGTAGCGAGCATCCATCTTCACCCCTCTTCTTCCGGGGTCTGCAAACTCCGGCTCTGTGACTGGCCGGAGTCGCGTGACGCCGCGTGATGTCATTCCCGCGCATGCGCGCGGGAGCCGATTTTCCAGGCACGACCCCATTCATAAAAACGGCACGCTTAGTGCGCCTGTGCTGTTGTCTACAGCGTGCATGTGCCATAGACATCGTTACAGGCTTTTTGGCAAATATCTCAGAGACCGTGTAGGTCTCGGAGATATTGCAAGCACCTACAGGAAAGCCTTAATCTAGGCTTACCTGTAGGTGTAACTTCCCCCAGAGGGTTTACAACCACTTTAACTCTATTAATCCAAGATTATTATTCATAGAGAGGAAAGATTCGACAGAGAGAAAAGATTCGACATTATAGAGACAGTGTTGGGGTAGACCATTCGTCATGATGAAGATTAGACGAAGCAGCGAAAAACATACAAATGTTGAATCTGTCATTGAAGGCTTATGGTGTCTGTCAAAAGTTCTAAGATTCGGCAAGCAGCTAAACTGTACGACGCCGCAATCGTACATTTCCGGTCAAATGCTCGGCCCATAGACTATAGAAGAGTTTGAATGTTGGTTGACTAGTAATAATAATTTATAAATATAATTATTACTAGTGTCAAACAACATTAGAATTCTTCTATAGCTTGTAGGCGGAAAATTCGACCGGAAATGTACGATTGCGGCGTCGTACAGTTTAGCTGCTCCGTCGAATCTTCTTAGAACATTCGACAGACACTATAAGTCTTCAATGACACTATAAGTCTTAATTAATTTGGATTTTTGGACAAATGCATTTTTTTAACGAAATGACAAAATTAATAAATTTTTTGGACGAAAACTAAATTCCGAAACAAAATATTTCAGTGAGCACATGTCTATTAAATGGAGATTTGTCAGGAATCCTTAATACCCATTGGGTGGAATTTAGTAAAACTGGAGCAGACTAAATTGGACCAGCTGTATGTAGTAACCAATCAGATTTTAGCTTCAACTTGTTCAGTTAAACTTAGAAAATTAAACATAGAAGCTGATCAGTTGCCATGCACGGCTCTTCCCAATTTTGGCTGCTCCAGTCTTAGTACATTCCCAATGAGCTTAAAGCATTACAAAATCTTTCTAAAAAAATTGATACTATAAGGCAAAATGGCAAAATAATCATATGTGTGTATATATTAGCTGTCACCTAACTTGTTTCATTATGTCTGTGCCCAGAGGAAATGTTCAAGATATGTTGGCTGTCTGCTACACTCCGCAGCTGACAATGCAATATTACATAGACACATGCAGCCTCATTAATTATTTGTCTTAGTAAGAAGTCTTCCGATTAGCTTAACAGCTATCAATTAGACCCAAAATGAAAATTGGACAACGAAATTCAATTTAGACACAGAATATAAATTTGAATGGAACAGTATTCTTAATACCTAAGTCCAGGCATTTTTTAAATTCTAATTTTCAAAATAGTATGTAGAGATCAGATAATATTTGTGAAAAAAACGAATAAACAAATCAACTGGAAATCTGTTATTTTGTAGCAACAGTAATGCCAAGGCAAAATGACACTTGCAAGCTGGTGCATGTACACAGACTGACCAGGGACTCCTGGGTGATGTCATTACCCAAATATTATTGTAGCGGGTACTTACTTTCCCGGGTGCATTTTTTTGAATCTAGCTGTGACATCAGTGCTATGTTCCCGGCGGTCCACGAGGTGGCGCTGCCGCCGTGGCCGGAGGGACGAATATCACTGTGTGTCGAGTCCTTTTTGTCCTCTTTCGGTAGCGGTATGGTGGGGCGGGGAACCCGCCTTGCTTGCTGGGAGAGCGGATAAAAGGGGCCAGCCATCTTGGTCACGGGGTCTTCGTCCCAAGCACCTTCAGCTTGCGGACGTGGGTGCGTGCTCGTCCTCTAGGAGGCCTCGGCCTAGAGGACCAACGGAGATCGTGTTCCACCCCAGGCACCTTCAGCCCTGGGGTGAGGTACTTGCAAGAAGGTCCGGAGCTCAGTGCCCAACACTGAGTTCCGCGAGGGAAGGGTCCTAAGGCACTTCGGGGATGGAGGCCTGAATCTGAGTAAGACGCAATGGACCGGGGAGAGCTCCTCACTCGAAGACCCAGTGCAGCAGACTGCCGGTAACGGGTGAGTCTCTTGTCGGAGACCGTCCAGAAGGATCCCCTTCCTCTTGTGCGGAGACCATATCCCACTCTCCAGGAGGAGAGTGGAGGAGCGAATTTGTGTCTGGGCCTATTCACACTCACGCCTCCTTTTCTGTCCTAACTATCAAGGAAGTCCCTGTATGGTGTGTTCTAATAAAGGAGTGTTGGACTTTAATGGTGTGAGGCTCACTTCCTGGCGGACGAGGTTCACGGTGACTCTTGGAGGGAGGATCCGGGTGCACGGCACAGACCCGAAGGTAAACAGGACATTGCTGATACTACAGGCATTCCCATGTGGTGGAGGCTAGGCGTAGCCCACCCGCTCTCTCTCTCTCCACCCTACCAGATACCCCTAGACGAGAGACAGTGCGAGCCGCACGGAGAGAGGAGAGGGGCAGGCGCTACATTATTATGAAATAATTTTGTCAATGAGTCACCCAGCATTCCCCATGTATGCTGAAATACAACTGCCAGATGAAAATCTGTTATTTATGATGAACTAGCAGTGAATGAACATCATGGTATGCAGCATGCCATTGTGTTAACGGGTCATCATGATTAAAAATAATCTACAGTACATCACTTGACTACACATTTGTCATTGGATTTACATTAAGGGAACATTATTTAATCCCCCCCCCCCCAACAACCATACCAGGCTACATGCCTAAACATTCTTGACAAGCAAGCTTAACACCAGCACCTCAACCTGCGCCACACCCAACAATGTCTGCCCATATTTGGTCAATGATGTCACCCAGGATCTAGGACATGTTTGTTAATGAACAGAAACTGGCCAGGAATCTGTTATTTTGTGGTGCTAGCACTTCCACTGTAAAATAACAGATCCCCACCCAGCTGCTGTTTTTAAAAAGACAGCCAGGGATCTGTCATTTAGTGCAACAGTAGCACTAACATTAGCAGTAGGGGAATCAACCAGCTGGTTTGTTTACAAACACCAGCCAGACATTTTGCAGCAGTACACACACATTACAGCAATATAAAAACTGTCACAGGTCACTTAAATAAAATATTTTGTCTGTGATATCCTTGGAAATATTTCTGATCATGTCCTCCCCTGAAGTGAGAAGAAATGTCCTTAACAGAGACACAAATGGCGATAAAAGCGTAAACCTTAACTACTTTAGCCAACAAAACCTAACTAAGGTTTGGATGGGGTTGGCCTTTAAGAGAAATGGAAAATGAGGCCAAACTCATAAAAGCAGGCCATAATAGTCAGATAACATGTTTGGATGTTTACCAGTTGGAACAATGTAAAAAGTACTAAATACTCCTTGCAAAGGTTTTATCTCACTCAAATTTGAGGTAAAGTGTTGTAACACACTCATTCTGAAAAAAAGAAAAACAACCACAAAAAAGTGTATAATTGGGATTTTTACCTTAACTAGGTAATCATGTATCTGCAACTGCTTCAGCCATCAGTGGTCTAAACAAAATAATAGGGGTAATACTGTTGTGAGGCAGCAGGAAACAGTAGAGGGTAACGGAATTCCAAGGCAGGTACAAACTTAATAATTGAAGGCAGACTTTACTGCACTACTTAATAAAAGAGCAAAACATCATTACTTAATTCCACAGAAGTACAATGTATAATTCATCATGTCAGAATCAATGTGGTTCATTTATTTTTGGGTGAAACCGATAGCTTACTTTCTAGATCCCTAGTGTGTAACCTACATTCCAAGAATTGCAAATGACCTTTTGGTTCTTGCTTCATGCTCATTGGACCCCAACAGTTAGTAGCATGAGACAGGGCACCAATTTAAAAAGGGACAGTAATCTCTTCCAGTCTCCTGTAGCATGCTCACAGTATCTGACCATCCTCTGTAGCACATTTTGGCAGATTCTGACCATCTCCTCTAGCCTATCTGTAGTCTCTGATCATCTCCTCTAGCCTGTGTGCAGTCTCTGACCATCTCCTCTAGACTGTGTGCAGTCTCTAACCCTCTCCTCTAGCCTGTGTGCAGTCTCTGACCCTCTCCTCTAGCCTGTGTGTAGTCTCTGACCCTCTCCTCTAGACTGTGTGCAGTCTCTAACCCTCTCCTCTAGCCTGTGTGCAGTCTCTGACCCTCTCCTCTAGCCTGTGTGCAGTCTCTGACTACATCCTGTAGCATTACCTATACTAAATATTATTATACAGGGCCTCTTGAAGTCCAAATATCCAGTTGAGGCCCGATATACCTTGTAAGTTGACTATCGCCAGTTTTATAGCAGGCTGTCCCAAATAGAATTACAAAACCGCGATTGTCAAAATAGCCATCTTCTGTTTGTCGTTGAAATTAAAAATGTAGTTCATTCACAAGGAATAGTGTTCCAGTTACCCAATAAATTCTCTTCTCGGTTTGATATATGAAACAGGAGCAAATATGTTATATTCAGGTAGATTAATAACAGAATTCTCTGTTTTAGGCCTCATTAGCCTAGATATTGTGAACTCTTAGAAGAAGCTCAAAAAGGGTATGTGTTCCTCTGCAGATGTGATATAAGACAATATTTCAGTGTATGCTCTAGTTTTTCTGAATGCAGTGATAAGCTTATAACTAGGCACATCTAGGGCATTAATGCTAAACTTTGCTAACCTCTAATAAATCCCTGTCTCAACAGCTCACTTGTTTATTAGATATAAATGTATGACTGGTGAACTTAACAGACTTCTAGAAAATAATAATCCTTGCATAAAACTGTTAATCCCAAAGCCTACAGTTATATGGAGACTATCATAAAAGGGGGAGAAGACAAGCTCCAGCTAAGTGTAGCGTTAAAATAACTTTATTATAGTTAAAAGTAATACACTCACAAAGGAAGATGTAACTCAAGCATATAGCTCTGTATGGGATATTCCCGCCAACACAAGTCCCCATCCCAGTCTGCCAGAAGGAAGAAGACTGTGGTCCAGCTGGTCAGAAGCGCCGGAGGCTCCCAGGTCTTCCTGTATCCTTTGGAACGCAGAGTCGAAAGGATGTGATGTCACTACTGGATGTGATCTGGAAATGCAGTGATTTGTTTGCGGAGCATACGCTACTTTCTCAGGCCATCGGATGTTCCCCCATCACGTACGGTCGTGACATCACATCTGCTCGACTCTGCTTTCCAAAGGATATACAGTAGGAAGCCCTGGGAGCCTCCGGCGCTTCTGACCAACTGAACCACAGTCTTCTACCTTCTGGCAGATTGGGACTGGGACTTGTGTTGGCGAGAATATCCCATACAGTGCTATATGCTTGAGTTACACCTTCCTTTGTGAATGCATTACTTTTAACAGCATTAAAGTTTTTTACCGCTACATTTAGATGTCACTTGTCTTCTTCCCCTTTATGCCTTTTCTAGAGTTGCTTCTTTCTCTCATGTCCCAGCTGCCGCAGAAGTGAGCGCCTCCCCATATGAAATTTTTTTGATTTTAATGGACTATGTACTTTTCATGAATTAACCCATTTCTAGACTTCTAACCCTATTATTGCCCCCCCAGTTGCACCAATCTATTTCTCCTGTGGTATATGAAGACTATCAAAGGTGAAAAGCCATGTAAATAATAGAGCAATAAAAAATATATCACTTTATATGGGGCACAATGAATTCTTTGTCTCATGTTCCTATACCAGGGAGTAAAATTAAACTAAAAAAAAGTTTGCAGGTACCTATATAGATAAACCTGTCTGATTTTCTCTGTCCTGTAATCTAGCTTTGCCAGTTTTATGAGGTGTGCTTTAATTCACAAATAATGCAATTATCATGCAGTTACTGGCATTTGATAATACATTTGCTGAGACAAAGTGCTGAAGGCTGTTTTGGTGTGTCTCTGAATATAATACAATCAAGCACTACACTTTATTGAAACATGCTATGGTACATGATGTGGAATAGGAGATTTATAGTAATATACAAATAAAAGGTAAAAAAATAGAAAAAAAATGACCAGGACCTGAAAATTAAGAATAGCCATTCTTATACAAACGGTGAATTGTCATCTATTAAGTCCAAAAGTACTTCTTGTGCCAGTCCACGACCAGTCTATATTCCTTTCTGCCAGTTGGCCATGTCCTTCCTCTAGGAACAAGTGTATGAATATACATGTTCTCTAAACAATTTTGACAGGTGTATGGGTGCAGGTATACAGCCCCAAACAAAGACATTGTGCATTCAGGGCCACTCACCCACACCTTCACATCTGCCAAATTAGGACCTGCAACTGTGTTTGTACAGCCACTGCATCCCCTTAGAGTAAAGCCCTGTACACACGATCGGTTTTACCGATGAAAACAGTCCTATGGACTTTTTTCATCGGACAAACCAATCGTGTCTGGGCCCCATCAGTTTTTTTTCCATCGGTGATTAAAAATAGAACATGTGTTAAATTTATCTGATGGAAAAAAAAACGATAGCAAATTCCGATCGTCTGTGTGGAACTCCATCGGAGAAAAAACCCACACATGCTCAGAATCAAGTTGACGCATGCTCAGAAGCATTGAACTTAATTTTTGTCGGCTCGTCGGAGTGTTTTACGTCACGGCGTTTGGGATGGTCGGGTTTTCGACTGATGGTGTGTAGGCAAGACTGATGGAAGTCAGCTTCATCGGAAATCCGATGGAAAAATACATTGGATTTTATTCCATTGGAAATCCGATCGTGTGTACAGGGCATAACACGTGGCTCCAGCTGAAAAAAACAGTCCACTCACATCCAGAGTATCTGTGTGAATGAGTCCTTAGGGCTCATTCAAACATGAGGTTGGGGGCAATAAAAACCCCATGGTTGAGCAATTTTACCGCCCCCTAATCCCTACCCCCTTTAGCAACAGAGGCACTGGCTAGGGTACACATGCCAGGGTTGCGATGCTACACTTTGCAGCCATGGCAGAAATTATAGCGAACAAAGCAAAGGAGTCCTTCATTTTTTTGATTATTTTTTTGAATTTTTTTCCCATTTTATTAGAATTCTGTTTTTTTTTCTTTTATTTTTTAGAGTTTTTTTATCATTTTAATTAATTTATTTATTTTTTAACTGCCCTGTTGGGGGGAGGGTTGGTTTACCACTTAGGGACTGCCCACCGATTTACTGCGGCAGGGCGGCCGCTGTTCACCAGATCACGTACCTGGTACGTGATCTTAAAGTTCCAGGTCTGGGGGGGCACGCACGGTGCAAAGGGACCCACTTCTGCTGTGTTTTGACACAACGGGAGCCAATTAGTGGGTACTGCAGGCACAGTGTCTGCCGGGACCTGCTGATCGTTCAGGAGAAAGGCAGAACGGCAGTCTGCCTATGTAATAAAGGCAGATCGCAGTTCTGTAAGAGGGGAATGTGCTTATCTTGTGTTCCTGCTAAGCAGGAACACAGATCTTTACATTCCCCCAGTCAAAGCACCCCCAAAAAAATTAGCAACCACTCATAGGGAACACTTTGATCATCCCTGATGTTAACCTCTTCCCTACCAGTGTCATTAGTACAGTAACAGTGCATTTAATTGAGCACTGATCACTGTATTAGTGACACTGGTCCCCAAAAAGTGTCAAAAGTGTCAGTTAGGTGTCTATATTGTCTGTCTCAATATCCTAGTCCCGCTATAAGTTGCTGATCGCCACCATTACTAGTAAAAAAATAAATAAAAAATTAATAAATAAAAATATACCATACCGTAGACGCTGTAACTTTTACACAAACCAATCAATATACGCTCATTGGGATTTTTTTACCAAAGAATACACATTGGCCTAAATTGATAAAGACATTTTATTGTTTTACATTTTTTTATTGGGAATGTTTTATAGCAGAAAGTAAAAATATTGTTTTTTTTTTCAAAATTGTCGACTTTTTTTGTATATAGCGCAAAAATTAAAAACGTCAAAGGTGATCAAATACCACCAAAAGAAAGCTCTATTTGTGGGGGAAAAAAGGACATCATTTTTTTTTTGGGGTACGCCCGCGCAATTGTCAGTTAAAGTAATGCAGTGCCGTATCACAACAAATAGCCTGGTCATTAATCGGGGTAAACCTTCTGGAGCTGAAGTGGTTAAATATCAGGGGTGTAAACAGACCCCTGACACCTCACATTTGAGACTGAGGAAGAGACTGAGCACATATATTTATTAATCCCTTTCTTAGCTTCAGCTGCACAGATAAATTATTGGGAAGCACTCTGAAGCTTCTTGCTCATTCACAAACTGAAGTATAGTAAATACAGTTTACTATGCTTCAGTGAGGAATAGACACAGGAGTGATTGGTATCAATCACTCACTGTGTTCATTCAGGAAATACACATTTACTAGCCCCTTCCCCCACTCCCCATCCAGAAACAATCCCCTTGTGTGACCGCAGCACTGTCGGTGGGAGAGGAGGGAAGCGGACAGCGCTGCGAGGGAAAGGGGCACACGGGACCCTGGACAACAGGTGGAAGGGGACTCACAGGGGTTCTGGACAGAACTGATGGGGGAAACAGATACTATAAATAATCCCCTCTGCAGCCAAAGAGAGAATAAAGAGTAAAATAAATGCTGCAGGTGAGGCACAAGAGGATCGGTATCTGGAATAAGGCAGTATAGCCTGCTCTCCTGCTCAGTGGGTGCCTGGGCACCCCTTTTGAAACTGATGGGGCCTGGCCTGACACAGGATGGCTGGCTGTACTGCCTCATCAGTGGCCCTGCCTGCATCATGAATGGAAATCTTCAATATGATGGTTTCCATTGATTACCACTCTGTCTAAAATATTAATTCCCTGGCTATCACGATAATAGTCTTAATACCCATTGGGTAACAGACCTGGGAACAAGTGTGTAGATCAGGCTTGTTCCATGTCAGGGACTTTAGCCAAAGGCAGCCAGGTCACCTGCATTATTAGAAGGTTAGCCATAAAAGCCTCCATCATTTTCGAAATATATTAGCATTAGTTAGCATTTGCAGCTTTCATATTTCTATCCTCATGGGTTCCCTTTTGGCTGTCCAGAATTTTTTCCGTTTCTGAGTAGGAGTATAGCTTTTATAGGAGGCAGAATACGAGCACAATCAATAGACTCGTTTGCATTAGTTGGGAAATGTAACAATCTATACTATCTTAAATGGAATCCATGTAACCAATCCATCTGGCATTAAACGTCCTTCATAGGAGGTCTCTTGGTACTCTTCAGAACAAAGTTTTGTTTGATTAAAGACAAGATTCCCTTCCTGATGAACAAGGTTTAACAAAAAGAAAACACCACCTCAGTCGAGCATTGGTCACATAGCTAATTTCTTTGCCATTATTTTCAGTGTAATTTACTGGAAATATGTCACGCAGCAAATTCACTCCGGGTGGTTGGAATCCATCCTGATTCCATAAGATATAAGACATATTAATACAACTTGTTCTAGAAGTATTCTTCTTTATCTGCCTCTAAATTCCCTGGCACTTTGTCATGATTTTCATAAAACTCAATGTATAATTAAGATGTTCGCTGCTGGATGCGATCTGAGAATAAACAAATGTAAACAGCTACATGATATGCTCCTTGTGGAAAGCAGTGTGGAAGAAAATATGTTTGTTATTTATAAATCCGCTACCGAGAACAATACTTTAATTGACATCTGATCACCTGGCCTTTTCTGCCTACAGAATGAAAAGAAGCAGTGGCCTGTAAAAAAATGTAATGCAATGACTATATGATCGGAAAGCCTATTGCCGCAGGAGACTGTTGACTTAACAAGAAGAAATAATAATTCAAGCGGAAAGGTGGATAATAGATAAAGCAGTAGTAAAGTCCGCTTTATGCCTTGTATCTACAGGTAAGGCTTACCTATAGGTCCAGTGAATACGGTATCTCCTAAAGGTATTCACATTTGTAGCAGCCGGTGATGTCACCAGTGCATGAGCACTGCGCTCTCAATGGACGGCATACTGAAGTATCCATTGAGAGCACTGTGCTGAAACCGTGACTCCTGCGCACTGTTCGGGAAGTGACATCATTGCGAGCTCGCAAACCTAGAAGAAAAGACCAGATGAAGATGGAAGCCCTGTTGGCGGTGACAGCAGGCCTCTGCACGGCATCATTTTAAGGTAAGTCTGTCATAACCTGCTAGTATGTGTTAAATACTAGCACATTATCACTTAACCACTTGCTTACTGGGCACTTAAACCCCCTTCCTGCCCAGGCCAATTGTCAGCTTTCAGCACTGTCACGCTTTGAATGACAAGTGCGCGGTCGTGCGACATCGCTCCCAAACAAAATTGACGACATTTTTTTCCCACAAATAGAGCTTTCTTTTGGTGGTATTTGATCATCTCTGCGGTTTTTATTTTTTGCGCTATAAACAAAAATAGAGCGACGATTTTGAAAAAAAACACAATATTTTTTACTTTTTGCTATAATAAATATCAATTTAAAAAAAAAAAAAAATGTTTTCCTCAGTTTAGGCCGATACGTATTCTTCTACATATTTTTGGTAAAAAAAAAATCGCAATAAGCGTTTATTGATTGATTTGCGCAAAAGTTATAGCGTCTACAAAATAGGGCATAGTTTTGAAGCATTTTTATTAATATTTTCTTTTTTACTAGTAATGGCGGCGATCAGCAATTTTTATTGTGACTGTAACATTATGGTGGACACATCTAACACTTTTGACACCATTTTGGGACCATTGTCATTTTTACAGCGACCAGTGCTATAAAAATGCACTAGTTACTGTAAAAATGACACTGGCAGGGAAGGGGTTAACGCTAGGGGGCAAGGAAGGGGTTAAATGTGTTGCCTAGGAGTGATTACTACTGTGTGGGGGAGGGGACTGACTGGGGAGGTGACCGATCTGTGTCCCTATGTACAAGGGACACAGCATCGGTCCCCTCTTCCTGACAGGACGTGGATCTCTGGGTTTGAGATCCACATCCCTGCTCTGTGTACCAGCCGATCGCGGGTACCTGACGGACATCGGGGCTGCCAGTCACGCGCATCGGCATCTCAGTGATGCGCTGGGCGCGCGCCGCCGTCTGCGCTCGCGCGCCCCCCAGTGGCCGGAATAGCCGAGGCCGTCTATTGACGGCCTCCCGGATTTATAGAGCCACCTTGAGGCCGTCATTTGTACATGGCCCGGCTCTCAGGTGGTTAAAGCTCCCAGGGGCCCAATTTTTTTTCTTTGCATGGACTTTACTACTGCTTTATAGACACACGACTTTTAAAACTTCATGTTAGGACTAACTTCAAACATTTCATGTATTTTACCCACATAATCAACAAGCGTGCTTTGATAATGCATCATCCTAAATGGGCCCTGTAGGTTATCAATGCACATCAGCTCAATGCCCAGATGCAAACTAGCAGCATTCAAAACAATGGCTAGTCTATGAACATATGTGTATGTACATAAAGTGCATTGAAATACCTGACAAGCGTTAGGCTGGCCATACACGGAGCAAGTTTCTTTCCTGTGTGTTGCAGGAAAGAAATTCACTTGATTCCCCCATCAACACAGACAGTGTTGATGCTGGAATCCCTCCTGCCAGGCCATTGTCTTCTCCCGGCGGGTACAGCATCAAGACAGTGAATATTGCTAGTGGCTATAGCAGCCGCTAACGATATGTGCAAGAGAATCCCGCAGGCTGGTTGTACTCAAGCTGATCAATCGATCAACTTGGTACATTCAGCCTTCCCATTAATGATTCAAACCATGTATGGCCGGCCTTAAGGTCTAAAGGGCCCTAAACTTTCCAATCATACAAGAAACATAACTAGCTGGTTAGCTCATTTTAGCAGTTATGGATTGCTATACTGTGCAAGTTCATGACATTCCTCTTTGTAATCTGGTAGTCATGAAATAAATGTGCAGTGATATATTTATGTGCAGAAAGCATAAAAAGAAATACCAGCCAACAATCAGATTCAAACCTACATTGTAAGTTTGAATGTGACTGGTAATGAGGAAAACAGAGATAAAGGTTTAAAGGACTATATCCCTACTACTGTCCTACTGACCCTGTACGCGGGGGGTGTGAGTTTATAGGACATTAGCTATGCTTACTAGATGACATTAGTACTCTATTGAATGTTTTTACATGACTGGAATGGTTTTTAATAGTTTTTTTTTGTTTTTTTATAATTCTTTTTTTTTTTCCATATATTTCTTTACATCACATACATGTATAGAAAACATCCACCATAACAGGACAAAATACATAGCTTTCATAAATAAAAAACTATACTATACAAAACTATATATTTTTTATTTTTATTTTTATTTTTTCCTCCTCGCCGCTCTCCTTTCTCTCCATAGGCAGGGAGGGGGGAGGGGGAAGGAGAGGGAGATTAAAAAGGAACAGGTTTTATTATGTATGTATTTAGTTCACAAAGGAAAATATAAAGGAGGCTGAAGACAAGGGAAACCTCACAAACACAGACAAACGTTGACACATACACATATAAAAAATAAACACATACACACAGATAGTATAAAAAAATAAATAAAAAATAAATAAACCTGAAATGGTCTTAAATCTAAAAAAAATTTAAATTATTTATTTTATATCAATTAATGGGGTTACTTACGTTTGAAAATAGAAACATGAACACGATAAGTTCACAAGAAATATAAAAGGGGGAATCCCCCAATGGGGAGAAATTTTTGCACAAAATTTTTGGGGGAGGGGAAGAGAGAAGAAAAAGGGGAAGGGAGAGATATACATTTTCTCCCCTTCCCCTCCCCCCTTTTTTTCTGTTTATGTTGTGGTTTTTAATTGTTTGCAATGTTTTGTGTTACAATATGTATGTATATGTGATTACTGCATGTTTTTTCAGATATTTATCCAGTTTTAGTATGCATGCTGTGCTGGTAGGGACCATTAACCTCCCTGGCGGTATGATTCTTTACCAAAAGCGGTACAATTATTTTGCATGAAAATTTGGTGTTATGTATTATAGGCCTGCGATTCTTAGTAATTACTTACTTAAACCTGAGCAAACCAGAGTCTAGTAAACATCCCGGGTATGATAAATATGAAACACAAAATTATAAATTATAATATAATAAATAACTATAAATAATTATAAAAAATAGTAATCTAATTATAATAAAAATTATTCAATAATGTAATCAAATCAAAAACACTGAAATTTGCTCAGTTGCAGAATTGTCGCTGTCATTAGATTTAGTGTTTGATGACGAATTTCCCCACAAATCGCTATCGCTCAATTCTGCGAGTGATTCTAATTTATTATCGCTGCTTTCTAGCTGGTCTAAAACCACTTTTGACATAAAGGGACACTTTTTAGTTGCTATGGACAATCCCCAGTTTACAGGCAGAAAGAACGATTTTTATTATATAAAAGTGCATGCAGGACACTGGGCAGACCACTAGGGACAAAGGGGGTGTGTAATTATTACATACAGTACTGTGATCTGCAAGATTACAGTATACTGTATGTATACTATGTGTTTACCTTTTTGAATTTGCCGCCCAGTTCCGCTCCCTTGTGCCGCTGCGGCTCGCAGGGAACGGAACTAGGAAGTCAGATGGGGTCGAAAGTGCCGACACTCGCCGGAGATCTCGCTGGCGATCACAGCAGAGGACATCATCGCTGGATCGCCAGGAGAAGGTAAGGAAACTCCGCTGCGAGCTCTGCAATGTCTACCCCGAGCGTGACTCGGGGTTACCGATCCTAGCATAAAAAAACAACCCCGAGTCACGCTCGGGATTACCGCTAGGGAGGTTAACATATGTGTACCTGGACATATTTACCAGTAAATAAATGTACACATTTAAAATAAAGTCAAATATACTTCTAATATTCTAACTGTCACATATTACAAATAGCACAGTGGTGCACATTGTTAAGGTGAACCTGACCTAAAATCTTTTTTAATGTAACAGCATGGCTGAAGTGCAGCACCTTGTGCACATTCCGTAAAGACCCCATACACACTATACAACTTTTGTTGTCTGATTTCCTTTAGATTTACCAAAACCATGTAGCGCAAGGGCCTGCCTGATTGCATACAAATTGAAACTCTGATGCCGCGTACACACGACCATTTTTAATGACGAGAAAAATGCAATTTTTTAAAATGGTCTTTAAAAATGATCGTGTGTGGGCTTCAGAGCATTTTTCACAACGTGAAAAATGGCCATGAAAAATTTGGAACATGCTCTAATTTTTCTCGTCGTTTTTCACCTTGTCGTTTTCCTCGTCATGAAAAACGGCCGTGTGTAGGCTTTAACGACGTGAAAAAAAATGCGCATGCTCAGAATCAAGTATGAGACGGGAGCGCTCGTTCTGGTAAAACTAGCGTTCTTAATGGAGATAGCACATTTGTCACGCTGTAACGGACTGAAAATCACGAGGCTGAAAAGCGCGAATCGTCTCTCAACAAACTTTACTGACATGAAGGGTGGCACCATCCGAATGGAACTTCCCCTTTATAGTGCCGTTGTACGTGTTGTACGTCACCGCGCTTTACTCAAGCATTTTTTTCAACGATAGTGTGTAGGCAAGGCAGGCTTGAGAAGAATCAAGTCGAGAAAAACATTGTTTTTTTCAATGACATTAAAAACGGTCGCGTGTACGCGGCATTAAGGTTTGACCTCATATTATATGTGTAGCGGGGTCTCCTTTAAGGCCCCGGAACTATGTTACCCAGAACCCCATCCGGCCTTAGGGTGAAAGTTTCCACCGCAGAGACTCATGGGAGGGGCTATTTAAGGAAGAGGAGAGGCGGAGCTCGGCCTCTTTGGACACTGCGCTGCAAGCAACCAGTCTTCCTGTGTGGATCTGCTGCAGTGCAAGGCCCGAAGCCTGGGGCCTTGCGTGACTTCCGAAGAGCCTTCCACCCCACTGCGGAGCCTGGGTGGATCCTGTCTTGTCGAGTGAGGACATCGGTTGGATCGGGGACCCGATCGTTCCAGACGCTGTGTGCGGATACACAGCAGGTGGAAGTCCCGGACTGGGATCGCGTCCGGAGTGGTGAGCGGGCACCTGCCCAGACCAATAGACTGTGTCGTGTCCAGGCCTATAGAACTGCATAGGCCCACAGTTTGTTTATCTGCTGTTCCACGGGGGGACCGGTAGCAGGACAGAGTTGAAGTGTCCCCCCAGTATAGTTATTCCAAGTTACTGCCTGTTGTGGATTACAAATTAGAATTTCATCAAGTGCACCACCGAAAGCTGGCATCTGAAGAAATCCTTATAGGAAGTGACTGAGATTTACTCCATGTCAGGCCTGACTCAGGTGGGGAGATAGTATATTGTTTAGTGCGCCATAGGGCGCGCACACGATAATAGCTACGCGTGGTGTAGTACTGCGCAGTGCCATTATAGTGTGCTGAATTGATGCCAGTTGCATGTGTGATCTTATACCTATGCTATTTACTATAAGAGTAAAACCGTTATAATCAATCTCTCGCCTTAGTGTGTTGTCTTACTGCTTAGAGATTATATCATGCAATACAATTGAGTGTGGTATAAGTATAGCCCTAGACTAACTGTGCCAGCGGGAGTCGAGTAAGATTGCCGGGGGTTGGCAGTACTGCACACAGGGCCCGAAAACAAACCAGCGGCTCTCTTAACTGGGGGTAGCGCTACACGTGGGGGCTCGTCCGGGATCCTGTTGCAGCAAGTAACGCGCCAAAAGTACCAGCATGGACCCACTAGAAGTAGGACAGTGGTGGAAAACTGTCAACATAGATCCAGCCGGGGTAGTAGTCATAAAACTCCCAGGGATCTGGCAAGAAGAAGAGGTGAGGCAGCTGGTGATGTCACTGTCACCATATCAGAAAGCATGGGTGGTGGATGTCAGGACGAATTCCTCGCTGACCCACGCATTGGTGGAGTGGAAAGATGGAGTCCCAGAGCGTTTTAAGAATCCAAGTGTAGAAGCTATGGATGACCAGACTTATAGCCTGATACACGCGCTGCCAGTTGAGCCAGGAGAACGGTCTCAGACACCGAAACTGTCTCCATCACCCACCCCAAAAGAAGCAAGACACTTAAAAAGGGAAAGTCCCAGGTTGCCATCCACCATTCTTGGCGCAGAGTTGTGCGCGGTCCTGGGGGAACTTGTAGCCCAGTGCAAGAAAGATCCTACAGATTACCAGATGTCAGGATACAGAAAGCTTAGAATATTCTCAGGGAGGAAACCTGTACCCTCAGGTGAAGAGGGGTTCGAGGAGTGGTTAGACGGTGCCACTCAGGCCCTAGAAGAATGGGAAGTCCCAGACCACAGAAAGAAGCAGAGAATTGCTGAGAGCTTGAAGGGGCCTGCTCTAGAGGCCATACGCAATCTCAAGATGAGTAAGACAGACTGTAATGCGCAGGACCATCTGGACATCCTGCAGAATGTGTTCGGTGGAACAGAGAAAATCACTAAGCTCACTTATTAGCTGGAGCATTGCTACCAGAAGACAGGAGAGAAGCTGTCAGAGTTCATGAAGCGCCTGGATAAGATACTGCACAAGATGATCCTTAAGAAGGGGATTGATCCGCGGAAGGTGGATGAGGCCCGTGTTCAACAGGTGATGAGAGGATCTCAGCCCCTGGACCCCATCGCACTGGCCCCAGAAAGCCAGGGGAGTCAGTCAAGGACCAGTGGAACGAGAAGTGTGAGAATGCCTTTCAGATGTTGAAGAAGACATTAACCACTGCCCCTGTCCTGGCCTACGCAGACCCTAAGAAGCCTTATGAACTTCATGTAGATGCCAGTCATGATGGTTTGGGAGGAGTGCTGTACCAGAAGCATGAAGAGCAACTGAGGCCTGTTGCGTATGTGAGCAGAAGTCTGACTCCCTCCGAAAAGAATTACCCCACACATAAGTTGGAGTTCCTGGCCCTTAAGTGGGCGGTAGTTGACAAACTCAGAGACTATTTGTATGGGGCGTAATTAACAGTGAAAACAGACAACAACCCCCTCACCTATCTCTTCACCACAGCAAAGTTGGATGCCACAGGACATAGGTGGCTGGCGGCGCTGTCCGCCTTCGATTTCGGCCTAAAGTACAGACCTGGGGCTGGAAACCGAGATGCAGACGCTTTGTCTAGAAGATCTCATGTCCCCATTTGCAGTACAGAAGACTGGGCCCAAGTGGCACCCGACGGGGTGCGGGCCCTCTTTCAAGGGGCTGAACTTCAAGCCAGTGGCGGCTCAAGAGCAGAAGAGATAGGGGTTACCATAGTAGGAGTTCCCAAGCAATACTGTGGAGTAACCCAACTGAAGGAAGATAACTTACCAAGACTGTCTAAGAAGGAGCTGAGATTTGACCAGTTGGAGGACCCTATGGGGAGGTTGGTCCTAGAGGCCCTGGAGAATTAGGACCCGAATAGGCTCTCACGCCACCCTTCAAAGGAAGCTCGCCTGTTGAAGAAAGAGTGGGACAAGTTACAGGTGCATCAGGGAGTGGTCTACCGAAGGGGCCCCTCTGATGACCTGGAAGACAAATGGCAGCTGTTCTTGCCGGAGAAGTACAGAGAGACAGTCCTGGTTGCCCTGCATGACAACCATGGCCACCTAGGGGCGGAAAGGACTTTCCAACTCGTTAGGGACCGTTTCTATTGGCCCTGCATAAGGGCTGAAGTTGAAGAATACTGCCACTCATGTGCACGATGCATCCAAAGAAAGACTTTGCCCCATCAAGCTGCCCCAATGGGCCATCTACAAAGTCAGAGCCCGCTTGATCTGGTATGCATTGATTTTCTCTGCCTCGAACCCGACCTGAGTGGACTAGGAAATGTTCTGGTAGTAACCGACCATTTCACCCAGTATGCCCAGGCCTTCCCAACCAAAGACCAGAAGGCCTCCACTGTGGCCAAGGTACTTATGGAGAAATACTTCATACACTACGGGCTACCACAACGGCTCCATTCAGACCAAGGAAAGGATTTTAAAAGTCGACTGATACGAAAGCTCCTGGATACCTTGGGGATTAAGAAGACAAGGACTACCCCCTATCATCCACAAGGTGATGCTCAACCGGAGAGGTTCAACCGAACCCTGCTCAACATGCTGGGAACTTTAAGTGGTGAAAAGAAGCAACATTGGAGTAACCACATAGCGGCCCTTGTGCATGCATACAATAGCACTATCAGCGACGCTACAGGATACTCACCCTATAGACTCATGTTCGGGAGAGAAGCAAGAATGCCAGTGGATTTGGCCTTTGGCACTTCCATAGACCATTGTTCTGCTGCTTCCCACAAGGGATATGTCGATAGACTCAGACGTAATTTGAAAGTGGCCTATGAGAGGGGAGCACGCAATAAGAGAAATTTTGATCTAAAGGTTAGGATCCAAGATCTACAACCAGGAGACAGAGTGTTGCTGCGGAACTTGGGAATCCCTGGAAAACACAAGCTTGCAGACAGATGGAGACCTGAACCTTATGTTGTTTGCAAAAGACTACCGGGCCTACCCATTTACAGACTTAAACCAGAAGGGAAGTTGGGGCCTTTGAAGACCTGGCATCGGAACCACCTACTCCCACTAGCTGAGGCGGTTCGGATACCCCCTATGATGGATTCCCCTGAACCAACGTCCATTATGGACACTCCTAGACCAAACACTCGGTCTCAGACCCCTCGAACCGAGGATACAGAAGACTTGGAGATAAGTGAAGATGAGGGAGAAGAACTTGGTTGGCTTTGGCCTTCCCAGGCCCCGGCAACTTCAGCTATTGATCTTCCACCTGACGAAGATACCAAAGATCAAACACTGAATGCAGAAGCTACGGAGTTCATCCCGTCCAGTCCTTGGTCAGATGCTTGTGAAAGTGCTTGTGACCTACCATCTGAAGAAGATCCAAGGGAGTCCCTGTACCTCCCTGCCCCGGAGTCCAGTGCTCCTGAACCAGAAGTAAATTCTAAGTCAGTTACAGAAGAAGAACCTGTCTCAACAGAAAGTCCAAGAGGACAGAGGAAGCGAAGAGCCGTAAAACCTCCCAGGAGATTAACCTACCCACAAATGGGGAGGAGTGCTGAAGACACTGTGGTCACTGCCAGAAGGAGTATAGAGAACCCTGACTCTCCCACCATTCATTTGGTGGGAGGCAACCCCAACTCACTCTCTGGCACAGTTAGACAGGATACTGATGATAGTCTGTCCTGTGGGCAGGGGAGTTCGCTACCTTGGTTTTGGTGGGAATTTCCTCTGCCGACATCATATGAAACTTTGATTGATGTTGTACGTTCTGTAATTTAAGGTTATGTTATCTTTGGGGACCAAAGAGTTTAAGTGGGGGGAGTGTGTAGCGGGGTCTCCTTTAAGGCCCCAGAACTACGTTACCCAGAACCCCATCCGGCCTTAGGGTGAAAGTTTCCACCGCAGAGACTCATGGGAGGGGCTATTTAAGGAAGAGGAGAGGCGGAGCTCGGCCTCTTTGGACACCGCGCTGAAATCAACCAGTCTTCCTGTGCGGATCTGCTGCAGTGAAAGGCCCGAAGCCTGGGGCTTTGCGTGACTTCCGAAGAGCCTTCCACCCCACTGCGGAGCCTGGGTGGATCCTGTCTTGTCGAGTGAGGACATCAGTTGGATCAGGGACCCGATCGTTGCAGACGCTGTGTGCGGATACACAGCAGGTGGAAGTCCCGGACTGGGATCGCGTCCGGAGTGGTGAGCGGGCACCTGCCCAGACCAATAGACTGTGTCGTGTCCAGGCCTATAGAACTGCATAGGCCCACAGTTCGTTTATCTGCTGTTCCACAGGGGGACCGGTAGCAGGACAGAGTTGAAGTGTCCCCCCAGTATAGTTATTCCAAGTTACTGCCTGTTGTGGATTACAAATTAGAATTTCATCAAGTGCACCACCGAAAGCTGGCATGCGAAGAAATCCTTATAGGAAGTGACTGAGATTTACTCCATGTCAGGCCTGACTCGGGTGGGGAGATAGTATATTGTTTAGTGCGCCATAGGGCCCGCACACCATAATAGCTGCGCGTGGTGTAGTACCGCACAGTGCCATTATAGTGTGCTGAATTGATGCCAGTTGCATGTGTGATCTTATACCTATGCTATTTACTATAAGAGTAAAACCGTTATAATCAATCTCTCGCCTTAGTGTGTTGTCTTACTGCTTAGAGATTAATTCATGCAATACAATTGAGTGTGGTATAAGTATAGCCCTAGACTAACTGTGCCAGCGGGAGTCGAGTAAGATTGCCGGGGGTTGGCGGTACTGAACACAGGGACTGAAAACAAACCAGCAGCTCTCTTAACTGGAGGTAGCACTACATATGGTTTTGGTAAATATGGAGGAAAAATAAATAAATTGTATAGTGTGTATCCAGCTTTAGTCTTCTAATGGATCCACTTGTCCATTTGGAACTATTTGAATCCTAGGTTCAGAGATGAGCTTTTAGTGCACTCGCAAGTTCTGGTGTTTGCCTGTTGACAGACAGAAATTGGAGCTTATAACCAAAAGAGGGGAAGACCTAATCTTGACTAGGGGCAGTAGTCAAGGCTCTGTACTTGCCTACTGCCTTGGATCCATAGAGACTCAACAGGGACACAACATTTGAAAACTGCTACAGGTTTTTGCAGGCACCAAAAGTTACCTGCAAGGCAGTATATAGGGTTGATTTACTAAAGGCAAATAGACTGTACACTTTGCAAGTGCAGTTACACGAATTTTTCCAAGAGCTTAGTGCATGTCCACTTTGTAAAGAATACCCAATCAGGTGCAAGGGAAAAAAAAAAATTGTACATCTACCTTTTTTCATATTACTTGTCAATCTCACTATGTACAGTATGTCACATGAATTCTATATTTGTCCTGAAAAGAGAGTTTATGATATCCATCATGACTACAGTGGAAGCTGTTTTTTTTTTCTTTTCATGGACTTAGACATACAGTATGGTTTAATTTTACAGTGAGAGATATTTCTTGTCAGTTCATGAAAACGTCTACCCATCATGCACATCTTAGTGCACCAGAGCAGTATTTAATGTTGTAGTATAGGCACCAGAATAGATAAGAGCTAATGCATATATTACACATCTGATGTCTCTATACTACTATATTCATTAGCATATATTAATTGATACATATTTGGGAAGTTAATTAGTTCTTCTCTTTATAAAAATAGCCACTCCTTTTGGGACTGCACATATGCTAGCACTTAGCACTTTTTCTGTCTCATTAGTGGTAGCTTCATGCTTGCACTATTCATTTTATCCTTTAATTCACTTGGATAATTACACAACACTTCTCAGTATATTAACACCAGAACTAGATGAAATTTTCATGTTACAGATAATCACAGATACCACTCTTCAACATTTAAATCATATACAATATGTTCTTTGATTATAGAGCTTAGATTTATACACAATAAATTGTTTTAGGATTTTGTTATGCTTTACCTTGTAATCCCTCAAACCTAATGCAAAAAAAGTAATGTGTGTATATAATTCATGCATTATTTGTGACAGATATACAGTGCCTTGAAGAAGTATTCATACCCCTTGACATTTTCCAAATTTTGTCATATTACAACCAAAAACGAAAATATATTTTATTGGGATTTTATGTGATAGACCAGTACAAAGTGGCACATAATTGTGAAGTGGAAGGAAAATGATAAATGTTTTTCAAGATTTTTTACAAATAAATATCTGAAAAGTGTGGCGTCCATTTGTATTCAGCCCCCTTTACTCTGATACCCCTAACTAAAATCTAGTGGAACCAATTGCCTTCAGAAGTCACCTAATTAGTAAATAGAGTCCACCTGTGTGTAATTTATATGTTAGAATAAATAGAGCTGTTCTGTGAAGCCCTCAGAGGTTTGTTAGAGAACCTTAGTGAACACACAGCATCATAAAGGCCAAGAAAGGTCAGGGATAAAGTTGTGGAGAAGTTTAAAGCAGGGTTAGGTTATAAAAGAATATACCAAGCTTTGAACATCTCATGGAGCACTGTTCAATACATCATCCGAAAATGGAAAGAGTATGACATAACTGCAAACCTACAAAGACACCTAAACTCACAGGCCAGGCAAGGAGAGCATTAATCAGAGAAGCAGTCAAGAGGCCCATGGTAACTCTGGAGGAGCTGCAGAGATCCACAGCTCAGGTGGGAGAATCTGTCCACAGGACAACTATGAGTCGTGTACTCCACAAATTTGGCCTTCATGGAAGAGTGGCAAGAAGAAAGCCATTGTTGAAAGAAAGACATAAAAAGCCATAAAAAGTCCCATTTGCACTTTGTGAGAAGCCTTGTGGGGGACACCGCAAACATGTGGAAGAAGTGGTCAGATGAGGACAAAATTTAACTTTTTGACCTGAAAGCAAAATGCTATGTGTGGCTGAAAACTAACACTGAACACACCATCCCCACCGTAAAACATGGTGGTGGCAGCATCATGTTGTGGGGATGCTTTTCTTCAGCAGGAACAGGGAAGCTGGTCAGAGTTGATGGGAAGATGGATGGAGCCGAATACAGGGCAATCTTAGAAGAAAACCTGTTAGAGTCTGCAAAAGACTTGATGTTCACGTTCCAGCAGGACAATGACACTAAACATACAGCCAGAGCTACAATGAAATGGTTTAGATCAAAGCATATTCATGTGTTAGAATGACCCAGTCAAAGTCCAGACCTAAATCCAATGGAGAATCTGTGGCAAGACTTGAAAATTGCTGTTCACAGATGCTCTCCATCCAATCTGACAGAGCTTGAGCTATTTTGCAAAGAAGAATGCAAAAATGTCACTCTCTAGATGTGAAAAGGTGGTAGAGACATCCCCAAAAAGACTTGCAGCCGTAATTTCAGGGAAAGGTGGTTCTACAAAGTATTGACTGGGGCTAAACACAAATGAATTACACACTTTTGAGATATTTATTTACAAAACATTTTGAAAAATATTTATCATTTTCCTTCTACTTCGCAATTATGTGCAACTTTGTGTTGGTCTATAACCCAAAATCCCAATAAAATACATTTACCTTTTTGGTTGTAACATGGCAAAATGTGGATAATTTCAAGGGGTATGAATACTTTTTCAAAGCACTGTACATGTATGTACATGGGAATTCTAAAATAGCTCTGCACTTTATTAAAGCTTATAATAAGTTATTGTAACATCTAATGCCACGTACACACGATCGGACCTTTGTCCGACCAAACTCACATCAGAATTCCGATGGAATTCCATCAGAAAAAAATAGAACATGTTCTATATTTAAACTCCGATGGAATTCATCGGAATTTCTCCGATGGGGCCCACACACGCTCGGAATTTCCGATGAAAAAACTCCTTCTGACTTTTTCCATCGGAAATTCCTATCGTGTGTACAAGGCATAAGTCTTTAAACATTTTCAGAATTAGGTCACAATAACAGCCCATTTGGTAAGGTCTGCTTAATTGTCCTTTCAGGTCTATAATGCCTGGTACACACTCCACATTTTTTTACAACTACAAGTTGCTGCTAAAGATTTGAAGTACAGGTATCCAAGATGTACCTGCACATACCAGAAAAACCTCCCTAATTCAAATTAAGGCCAATCCTGACAACCAAAGCTACAACACTAGGTAGTGTTAGAGCATGTCTGCTCTCTTCACCCCAGCACATCCCCACTTGCCCAACACTGGCCAATAGAAGTCTGAAGGAGGAAGGGTGAGACAGGTAAACTTAGACAGAGGTTTACAGAACAGAAAGTGCCAAAAGGTATCTGTCAAAACTGCCTACATAATAAGGCTTAAAAGTCACACTTTAAAACCTGAATAAATCCTTCTTCATTGTGTAACCAAACCTGTAGAAAGTCCCTTATGGGGATGATATTTTTTTTTATTTATTAATATGTAAAGGGGATTGGCTTGATGTAAACAACTAAATATGTTTAAAAGAAAAAAAACTGTATTTCATTTTTTAGTTCTATGTGTACATGGAGGCAGATATACCTGCTCATTACACGCGCAGGCTAGGCTATTCAATGTTTGTACTTTACTGTACATCCGAGTCATTTTATGCTGCAGTTCAATGTGGCTAATTTCTTATCCAAATGTTGTTAGAACAAAGACTAATTTCACTAAAAATTGAAAGCTCCATCCACTGACTATAATACAAATCTCTATATTTAATACAGTAACAAAAAATGCAAGGGCAATCCTGCAAAAAAAAAAAACAACACATATACACACAAAACAAAATGAGAATATGCACACACTTAAAATACACCACAAGACAAACTGTTACAAATCTTAAAACACAAAGCAAACATTCCAAAAGTGGTTACATACTGTAGCTAGTTGACACAGTGATCACTTGCAAAAAAGCAAATGTCTCTCAACTGCCAATGGCCTACTCATGTAATCAAAATGGTCAATAATCGGAAATGCTAAAAAAATAAAAATAAAAAAATCTGCAAAAATTTCAATAAAGCATTTAACACTGCAAAACAGGTTGGAAGGATGATATGTTGGCTTGTTATATTCTGAATCACTGAACAAATTATGGAAAATTCTGCTAAGCCTGTCCAGAAAACAGACCAGCCAACCAAAAAGAGACATGCTACTGTGGAAGTAGTTAGCCATATATCAGAATCAGCTTTATTGGCCAAGTATGTGTAAGCATGCAAGGAATTTGTCTTCCGTTGAAAGTTTTAACATGGCTTACGTACACACCCATATTGAAACAACAACACAATATGCAAATCTTAAGCCAGCCATATATAGATCAAAATTTGTCTGATTCAGCAGGGATTTCCCAAATTTCTATCCAAAGGGAGGTGGTCAGATTTTCTCTGCTGGATCAGCACTGCCGGCTATAACAAAATGTTACAATGTAAAGCAGCGGCAAAATAAAAGGTTTATACCGATCCAAAAGGATTAGCATTGGGCCATTCATACATACATAGGACTGAATAAGTAACTAGTGAAAATAGATAATATCAGATGGTGTACATGAGCATGGTAAAGATAAGGCAACAACAGGGTGTCACTCAATGTTAACGGCAATATGAAAGAAGAATATTTCCTGAAGTGCCAAACAGGTTACACGATAACACAAGTTATAGTTACATCCCAGGGCTCCTAGGAAATGAGGAATCTGGACAGCGCCAAATGAGCTTTGGCATATATATATTCAAACAAGAAGTAATCATTTAGAACATTGATAACTTGTGGAAGGACTGTATGATGTAGGCTTTTCCATTTTCTCGCGATTGATCGGTGGACTGCTATGTATTACATGAGTTAGTATCCACTCGTTGAGGGGGCGTGGTCTGGTGCCGTTCCGAGATGGACGTGTAGTTTGCGAGCTCCCGTCCCGAGGTCCAGCAACTTCAGCTTATCAGCTTACCTTCTCCACCGGACATGGTGAGAACTGCTCGAAGTGCCTCGGCAACCAGTTCCCGATCCCCGCTGAACACCGACACCCCGCTGAGTCAGCAAATCCCCGAGATATTCCGGTCCCGGCCTACGGCCAGGATGCAGGCCCCACAAGCAGCCTCCTCCCAGGCGCCACGCATCCAGAGCTCCAGCCCGCAGCGATCCGATGAGCAGAGATCCCCAGGACTGGCAACGGGGATGATTCACCCCCCGGCAGTGAGCCTAAACGATTTACACAGCGTCGCTACGGATATTAAAAACACCCTCATGGCGGCCATCTTAGACATGAGGTCGGACATACACGCCATGACGCTTAGGGTGGAAGAGGTGGAATACGCTCAAGCCCGCCAAGACACAGCGATTTGTCACATTCAACAGGTAACAGAGTCGCATGCGATCCACCTCAGGGAGATCAATCGCCACATGGAAGATTTAGATAATCGCGGAAGGCGTCACAACCTTAGAGTGAGGGGTATTCCAGAAATGATCGATGCCAGCCAGCTCCCAGTGGCAGTAACTACCATCTTTAACGACCTACTTGAAAGAGCCCCTGATACCCCGATCGCTTTCGAACGGCTCCACAGGGCACTGCGGCCGGCGGGGAAGGGACACAGATCCCCCACGGGATGCAGTCTGCTGCCTCACAGACTTTCCCTTGAAGGAGGAAATATTACGCAAGGCCAGACACCGCAACCAACTGTCTTTCCAGGGAACGGATATCAGGATCTACCAGGACCTATCTAACATCACCCTGCAGCGCAGACGCGAGCTACGACCCCTTCTGGAAACACTGAGGGCCAGATCCATAATCTACCGATGGAAGTTCCCCTTCTGCCTGACAGCAACTCACCAAGGCCGCACAGCCAATCTAAAAGTCCCGGAGGATTTAGACCACTTCTGCACGGCCATGGAGATACCGTATGTGGAAGTACCAGACTGGTACAGCGACTTCCGTATACCGCCACTCAGAAGAGCCACCTCCATGGAAGGTATCGCAGAAGCAGGCAACTTCAGTATCGGCCGCCGACGCTCTCACCCACCTCCTCCCCACACTCCTTCAAAGGATCAAGGAGCCCCGCGTAATGGTAGCCCGACGGCTTCTCCAGTGCCCCGCAAAGCACGCATCGCCTAACAAGGTAACCGATCTTCTCTTTACCCAGTTTTACATTTGGCGCAGGGTCACTAATTCTATTGCCTAACATACCCCTACCCAAGAGATGAACTGTTTTAAATCCATTCAACCAGAGCTCAATACCCAAGCCAGATTCCCGAGTAATGCTGACCGCCCTAAGCATGACGTACAGGCCCTTAAATGGCTACGGAGGAACCAGCTCCCCACCTCTTACCATTTATACCTCCTAAGCTGCTGAACAAAGACCCATTTCCTCCCTCCTTCTACCCATTATCCTCATCAACCTATTGGATCCATGCTCTCCCCAGCCTAGACACCCTCCCCCCTCAGCGCAATCTGTTTGGACCCAAGTCGAACTGCCATCTACCTGCACCATTACTGCCACGATACATCAGGAGCGGAACTTCCCGTGAGAAGAGCATTAGACAGTAACTGCAACTTCTAAGTCGAGACCATGGCACTCACTTACCTAATCCCCGGCGACGCCAACTAAACTCTCTCTTCTCAGCCCCATCACACTGCCTATTGGCCAGGACTCCCGCTGATCCTGCTTCTTCTTTTTTTTTTTTTTTATTTCAAAAAAGAAGGGGGAAGAGGGAGAAGAGAGATAAAAAGGGAAAGATAAAAGAGAAGAAAAAAGAGAAAGATCTTATAGCACCAACCTTACCGAATCTGTTCCAGCCTCCAAAAGATGCCTTACAGCAGATGTGTTCCGCCCTCGATGGCATACTCCACTTCTACCCAAGTCTGTTTACCATGGGTTCCTGATCTTCCGCACAGAAGCATGAACTCCCTCCCTCGACCCTCACCCCACAGCGAGGCTCTGATCCGCTCCAAGCTTCAGGTGACCCTACTATACTGGCTCCTAAACACTTGATCCTACAACCCGGAGGGTGGCGGGGGATCCGAGGGAGACATGCTCAGGTAGGAAACCACAACATGCCGCTGACCACACGAGTGTAGCCCCATAGAGTTACTCATTTTCGAACACACGATTTCACTAATCACTAGGGGGTGACATACGTGGGTAGCGAGGAGAGTTCACTCTCAGATTAGGGACTGAGTGTGCCCCCCTCGGATCTAGATCACCAGCCGTCAGCCCCCTGGGTGTGACCATGACTATGGTTGACTCTGTTTGTTTTGTCATGTTATCAATATTTTGCGTTTTGTTATCAGTCATATCTACAATTACATATTTGCTCACTGTACCATGGGCTGTAAGTTTGGTTTTAGCTGTTTCACCTTGTAGCTGTTTCACCCTGTTACTGTTACTGACTCTAACTTCAACTCTCCGCCATGTATTCCCCGTAGCGAAGACTTTACACCACACCTTGAGAGGTAATTCCGTTCGTTTGTACGCTCATACAATTCCTTATACCCCCCTTTCCACACCAACCCAGGCATTACACCAGGCCAAGCATTTCCCCTCTAATTGTAGAATAAATGATTACTCTACCCTACAGCCCCCACTCATTGTGAGTATGAGCTGACTCGCACAACCCTAACTTCTTCACTTAATCACCCTCTCACCATGTCCCGATACATCCTGACCGTCATCCACACAACCAAATTACTCCCCTGACATCTCACTGAGCCACGGATGACGACAACAACCTGCAGCGTCTGTTTCCCACAAGACCTCATGGAGACGCAGACCTCACATCCCTCTAGTTGAGCTCCACCTACCACTCTCACATACGGCGGTCTCTGGTAGACACCGCTGATCCTCACCGGTACCCCCATCCCTAATTTGTGGGCTTGCAGGTCAATACCCACACCCGGTATCATACATCATCCCCCTACTGGTCCCTCCCTTCCGCCCTAGTTACCTTCTAACTAAACGTTCTATCCTCATCTTTTCCACTTTTCCCTCTTTTCCCTTTTCCTGATACTCACAACTCACCCCCCCTCCTCTCCCCCGTCTCTGGCCTCCCCATACCCTCCTGTCTCCTACCAGCTCAAACCTTTACAATCAACATGAGCCCCGATAATAAACCGAACTCCAACTTCTCCCTAAAGGTAGTCTCCCTTAACGCCAAAGGGTTGAATTTTCCAGAAAAACGAACACAACTCTTCTCCCTTATGCGCAGCATGAAAGCGGACTTAATTTTCCTACAGGAAACCCACTTTAGCGTGAAGAAAGTTCCTAACATGAGTAATCGCTTTTTTCCTCACAGTTTCCATGCTACTTCACCGATCTCGAAATCCAAAGGAGTCTCCATACTTATATCCAAAAACCTACCCATCCAAATTACAGACACTCACCTGGACGAACTAGGCAGATATATCTTTCTAAAAGGGAACCTCAGGAACAAATCAATCACCCTGGCGAACATATACAGTCCCAACACGTCCCAAGTTCCCTTCTTTAGGGCAGTAACTCGACACCTAGCAGATTTCCAAGAAGGTACCCTAATACTGGGAGGGGACTTCAACGTACCCCTGAACCCAATACTAGACACATCATCGGGTAAATCCCACCTACCTTACAGGGCGCTCCGGCAAATCACAAAATGTCTCCAAGATCTCTTACTCCATGACACTTGGCGCACCCTACACCCAAGTGCAAAGGATTTTACATTCTTCTCTGCCCCACATAATAAATATTCACGACTAGACTACATATTTCTTACCCAACAGGATCTCCCATTCCTAAAAGTAGCGACCGTCGAACCGATGACTTTTTCTGACCACATCCTATCTCAATGACCCTTACTTTCCCTGAAAAAGTACGCCACTCACGAATCTGGAGACTAGACCCTTCCATCCTGACAGATAAAACCAAAGAATTAGAGATTCAAACCTGTTTAAGAAATTATTTCGCAGAGAATAACACCCCGGACACCTCAAAACTTACTCAGTGGGCGGCTCACAAATGTGTTGTCCGAGGTAAATTAATTTCCCTGGGGGCCGCAATTAGAAAGGAAAAAAAGGCCAAAATGGCTGACCTTTTCTCCAAACTTAAAAAACTAGAAGCTTTACACAAACGAAGCCTGGCTCAGAAAACCCAAGTAGAACTGTTATAGACTCGCACACTTATACAGGAAGAAATAGGCCACCACCTCAGGAAGAAATACACCCTAACTCAGAAACTCTTTTATGAGTTCGGCAATAAAAGTGGACATCTTCTTGCTCAAGCTATAAGTAAGAAAAAGGCAGCTAACACGATACACCACATACAATCCCATACAGGCAAGACGCTCACAAACAACAATGACATAGCCGGAGAGTTCGAGAAGTACTACTCGTCCCTATACAACCTAGGCAAATCCGAACCCCCTACTACCTCACTAGATGACAGACCTACCAATATTAACTTGTTTTTAGACCAATTTGCTCCAGGGAAACTTTCCACAGATTCCATCACAACACTTGAATCCCCAGTCTCTATCCGTGAATGGAAAGACGCCATAAAACAACTTAAGCCGGGTAAGAGCCCGGGTCCCGACGGTCTTTCCGCTGTATATTTCAAGACGTTCTCAGACCTCCTCCAACAACCCTTTCTCGACGCCTTCAACACCCTCTCTCCCTCGAACCCCTTCAAAAGCGAGATGCTAGAAGCCCATATTGTAGTTATCCCCAAAGACGATAAGGACCCCACCCAGACTGGAAACTATAGACCAATATCCTTACTGAATGTAGACGTCAAGATCTTCTCCAAGATTTTGGCGAACAGACTCCTACCGCTTCTCCCCTCCTTAATCTCCCATGACCAGACCGGTTTTGTCCCTGGACGGGAAGCCAGGGACAATACTGTCAAAGCAATAAACTTACACCATCTTATGACACAGACTTCCCAAAAAGGCTTGTTTTTGTCGCTCGATGCGGAGAAGGCGTTCGACAGAGTAGCCTGGGATTATATGACAGCGGTCCTAAGGGCCATAGGACTTGGCCCATATATGTTGGACCTAATCATGTCGTTATACACGGGCCCGTCGGCTAAGGTACGGGTCAACAATACTCTGTCGGACGCCTTCCCCATCGGAAACGGCACAAGACAGGGATGTCCCCTGTCTCCCATCCTCTTTGTACTCACGCTTGAACCATTCCTCCGTAAACTAATACACAATCCAGATATTCAGGGTATAAGCTCCTCCAAAAGAGAATACAAATACGCCGCGTTTGCGGACGATATATTGTTGTTCCTGTCAAACCCACTGATTTCCTTGCCAAACCTTCTTTCTGAATTCAAACACTTTCAGTCCCTCTCCCACCTTAAAATTAATTTCTCGAAATCCTTTGCCCTAAACATTACACTACCTCAACATATAGTGGACCAATGTAAGGCTAATTTCCCGTTCCAATGGAAACAAGACTCCATCACATACTTAGGCATACAACTCCCTTCCAAACTTTCTGATCTATACGCGAAAAACCATATCCCTATACTACACAGACTATCATCTGACCTTGAAACCTGGAACAAACCGCTCTTGTCTTGGTTTGGCACAGCAGCAATACTCAAGATGAATGCCCTCCCGAGATTACTCTACATATTACAGACAATTCCTATTCATGTACCTTCGGCCTTCTTTAAATCTTACAGACACATATGCTCTAATTCTTATGGGGGAACCGTAGACCTAGAATCAGCTTTATGCAGCTCACTCGACCCAAAAGGCTTGGTGGCATAGGCCTTCCCAACCTCCTCAATTATCACACCGCAACACACCTAACCAGGATAGTGGACTGGAACACCCAGTCGCTCCACAAAGATTGGGTTGCTCTAGAAGCATCCTTCTCTACCCTTCCTTTGGAGTCTCTCCCATGGATACTCCCTACCCACATCCCATCTGCATTACGCATACACCCACTAATAGGCCCCACCCTGCAACGTTTCAGAATACTTTGCAGCCAATCACCCATATCTTCGATCCCCAGCCCACTGACCCCTGTTACAAGGAACCCTGGCTTCCCACCAGGTATGCACGCAAAGTTTCTTCCTAATAACTGGACTACTAGCCCACTTAGATCTCATCAATTCTTCTCACGGGGCAAACTACTGTCTGCACACCAATTCTCTTCCCGACTAAGCAAGCCGCCCATTCCCCCCTGGACATATATTTTAATGGCCCATTATCTAAAATCCCTAGACAAAAATACACAATGTTCCAGAGAACTCTCCCCTTTTGAGAAGCTATGTACCCAAACAACACCCCAATCACACTTAGTATCGACCACACATGAACTCCTTTTTGCCGAGATAAAAGCTAATGAGACCTTAGCCTGTAAAAAATGGGAGCTAGACCTCTCTATCTCTCTCCCAGGAGAACAATGGGAACAAATTTTTCTCAACATACATAAAGGATCAACGAATGTTTCTACCCAGGAAAACAATTATAAGATCCAATCTAGATGGTACCGCACACCCGCCCTCTTGCATAAATTTAACCCCACTATTCCAGAGATTTGCTGGAGATGCCACCGGGAAAGGGGAACCCTTCTCCATATATGGTGGTCCTGCCCGTCCCTAAAAGGTTTCTGGGAAGATGCCACATAACATCCCGAGTTACTTCATATCAATTAGATTTTTCACCCTCTCAATTCCTCCTTCACCACTCACCCCTACCACACAACTCCTACCACAAATCCCTAGCAATGCATATGATCAATGCGGCAAAACAATGCATCCCTTTACATTGGAACACAACTCACCGTCCAACACTAACAGAATGGTTTAACAGAATATGCAAAATTGAGGAAATGGAAAATCTTATACATATTGCAAGAGATACACCGACATCATTTAGCAAAATATGGACTTGCTGGATACACTATAAAACGACACCAGAATACACAAACTCCCTACATCCTGTCCCAGGATAAAATACTCCTCGGAGAAATACCATTACGATCTACGATGAGCCCAGCGCCCCCAGGACCCTAAATCTCCCATGTTCACCTCAGTCCCCCTATAACCTCCCCAAGGTAGATCACTCTTTATTCCCTCCTGACACCCCTTCTGAACACCCCAAGTGGTCAGGGAGGCCAGAGACGGATCCCCTGCCAATGCTCCTCCCTCTTACCTCACCCCCCCTGATCCCCCCCTCCCCCCCTGATCCCCCCCTTCTCCCACCACATACCCCCCTCTTTACTCATTCATATGCTTCTGTATAACCACAACCACTACCTCAGCCCCAGCCTGCACCCCCCCCCATCCATACGCGTTCAATGAAATAAATCCGATGGTAGCTCCTTCTCTAACTGCCAGCCATGATACACTTACCGGCCCTTCTCTACCCCATAGACCAATACTCCGCAACGATATCTACGACCCTACCTAGCCCTCACCTACTTACGGGTTACACCTCCGTCAACGGTATCAGACTCTGGTAACATCTCACCCCTACCTTGGTTTAAGGTAGTCCATCCCATCATAGCCTAGCTCATGAAGACTATACCGGCACACCTCACTCTCACTACCCCAAAGTTGAATTGTATATGACACTGAAATTTCGTTCTTGTTCCCTTTTTGTGGGTGTATCAATACCTCAATACCCTTTTTGTACTTCAACTGTCCAAGATATCTGTAAATGCTTATTACGTTTCAATAAAATGTTTTTTGAAAATAAAAAAAGTATCCACTCGTTATACAACACTTCATGAAGTATAAGGTTGAGAAACATGAGTTACAGAAGTGAGAAACTTTAGATGCAGATGTAAGGTACAGTTCTGTTTTAACCACAATACCTCCAGCAGGCTTACGGAGGAAGCAGGATAAATGGCCGCAAGTTTGGTTTGTGTAAAGTACCATTTATGAAAAGCTTTTTTTAACAGTTTCCCAATGGGTATTGCATTTTGAGGTTTTCAATGGTGCTTTGAGTGCCAGATGCCATTGTGAGGGGGAAAAGACAAATGTAGGGTAACTTCCCAGTATTGCATTGAGGATGATTTTCTTGGGAGGACCATTTCATCAGGATTTTATATATAAAGGAGGTTCCTTTATGTTGGGGATTGTTCATAAAATTGTATTGAGTCCCAGAGCAGGGGATTATCACTCCATGGTATCCACAAGACAGCAGACCGTATGCAAAGATATTCATTACTTATTGTGTAATAATACAATACACAGGCAGAGCACGGTAGCTGCAGTTGTGTGCACTGCTCTATTCACACTACCAATCCCATAGTCTCCAGTCCATCTCGGGAACAAGAGAGGGTGGCTACATTCCTACATACAATGCGACCATGGAGAACGGATGTAGCCACTGTCCAACAGGATGTCAATAAAAGCAGCAAAAAATTGGGAATTTGGAGATCTGGAAGAGGCTGAGAGCAATAAAAGGTACATTTTGAATTTATAGACACTTACTTGAATATATATATATATATATATATATATATATATATATATATATATAATTTTTTTTTTAAAACAGATCTTAGTGAGACTTTAAGTTCAAGTCTGTATTTACAAGAGATGGTATTCCAAGGAAACTCTATAGCAGCGAGATATTTTTTTCATCTTAGTGGGGAATATAGCAACCTCATTCTAGTCCCAGGTACCCTTAAGCCAACTGACAAGATGAAAATTCAGACTGTGAAACTTTTTTTTAAAGACATCATTCAACAACACAAGCACTGATGTATTCTTATCACATCTTCATCTACAGAATGCACCCATCTCATGTGCAAATGGTACACTTTCCCCAACTACTGATGGGGAGACTAAAAAGTGCTTTACCTGAAACCATACAGATTATTCAGACCAAAATACTGTATCAGACAAGACATAGGTTGAAACTCCAATAAAATAAAAAAAACTATAATGGCACAGGTTTTCTGAGTTGACAGTGTAAGAATTCAAAGAGGATGGGCTGGTACAAGCAATAACCATAGAGCCTACATTAGAGCTGTATTTGTAAGATAGTGTAACTCCTGGAAGAACACATTTCAGAGATGAAAAGCCCATTCTGAGACGTGACACAACTACTTACACTGACGAGAAGGAGTAAGTAATATTCAAACCTTGCATTGATTTGAAGTCCAAAGGACTCTTAAAGTGCAAATCACACTAAGAACTTGAGCCTTTGCCACAATCATTCTTCCTAGGCTGCCAACAGACAACAGGACAGCAAGACCAGGTAATCTAATTTTAGGTTTTTAATGCACTTACTGGTGTTCAGCCCTACGAACATATATTTTTATTCTGTTGTGACTTCCATTGTATTCTCAGTAAAGGGGTGATCATCATCACATCAATGTCTACTATTGCCCTGGCTAATCAGAACCCCTATATCAAAATATCCCAACAAGCCTCTAGTGAGGTGTTAAAAACTGTGCTTGGTGCAGTACAGCATATTCTGCCAGCAAAAAAAAATTATAAACAGAATGCCAAATTATGGAAATTTACAGTAACAATGTACCGCTGTGCAGTTTAACCTTTAAGTAGTCACCTTTGATAGAGAATAGGTTACTTGCTAAAAAGAAACTAATCGTAATCCAAACCAGCTCCTTTTGTAAGTCACAACAATTCTTTTCAATTAGAATGTTTCTAATCTCAAAGGTGAAAGAAAAGTCTGAAACGGTTTCTGAGAAATCAATGTCTGGTTCCACTCAGGCAAGCTGCTAAGTGAATGGTGCACTGCCATAAAGGCTTTGTGTTTGAAGAAACCCTTATTAAAACTGCTAACTACTGGAGATTCTTGCACTGTGCTGAGACTTAGCCTAGGGTTTTCCTCCTATACGCCATGGTCTATAAACGCTATTCTAATGAGAGCTTGACATGAGTGTTTATGTTGCGTGTATAATGCCAACATTTAAAGGTTAGCAATAGCAGTCAATTAAATAACACAGCATTAAAAGGGACAAATAATTAAGGAACTCTATTAGTGTGCAATAGTAAATACAAGAAAATTAGATGTAGATATAATTGCATAGAAGAAAATAAAGTTGAAAAGTATTCAAAAACAAAACTATACAGACATTCTAACTTAGACATTTAAAGACTGTCTTACTTTTTAAACCACTTAAGGACCAGCCACTGTATATATACGTCGGCAGAATGGCTCGTACAGGCACAATCACGTACCTGTACGTCCCCTTTAACTGCCCGACGTCAGGGGGCGCGCGCACGCCCTCCTGCCTTCCCCGTGAGTCGGACCGCGGGTCCCACGGACTTGATCTTGGCGGGGATCCCTGCGATCGTCTCACGGAGGCATGGACCGGGGAGATGTTAATGTAAACACAACATCTCCCCGCTCCCCTACTGACAATGTCACCAATCTCCGCTCTGTGTAATCAGAGCAGAGATCGGTGACGTGTCACTCGTAGCCACACCCCCACACAGTAGTAATCACTCCCCTAGGCACACTTAACCCCTTCAGCGCCCCTAGTGGTTAACCCCTTCACTGCCAGTGTCATTTTTACAGTAACCAGTACATTCTTATTGCACTGATCGCTGTAAAAATGACAATGGTCCCAAAAATGTGTCAAAAGTGTCCGATGTGTCCGCCATAATGTCGCAGTCACGAAAAAAATCGCTGATCGATGCCATTACTAGTAAAAAAAAAACTATAACTTTTGCGCAAACCAATCAATAAACGCCGGTTGCGTTTTTTTTTTACCAAAAATATGTAGAAGAATACGTATCGGCCTAAACTGAGGAAAAAAATGTTTTTTTGATATTTTTGGGGGATATTTATTATAGCAAAAAGTAATTTTTTTTCCAAATTGTCGCTCTATTTTTGTTTATAGCGCAAAAAATAAAAACCGCATAGGTGATCAAATACCAGCAAAAGAAATCTCTATTTGTGGGAAAAAAAATACGTAAATTTTGTTTGGGAGCCACGTCGCACGACCGTGCAATTGTCAGTTAAAGCGACGCAGTGCCGAATCGCAAAAAGGGGCCTGGTCTTTATGCTGCGTATTGGTCCGGGGCTTAAGTGGTTAAATCAGAACTCCAGTAATTGTAACTATGGGCAAAAAAAAAAAGAAATATATGATGCAGTTTGTCAATAACATTACTGCAGCAGTCGTGGTTTTCAAAATTCTCTAATTACATACTGTACATAGTTTTATTACCTGTTGATCCTGCCAGTAAATCTGTTCTTTCTCAATTTCCTTTAACAGAGCAAGCATTCAAGTAAACGTGGTAGATAGCAGATTGAGAAAAAACATTTACTACTGACAGGGGTGCTTACAATGGACAGCTTTTATTCATTGATGTAAAACCTTTATCACAAAACAATAAAAAAATGTTTTCTGTCTCCCACATATTACTCTGCCCTATTACGTTTCACATTCTAAGACTAAATGACTTGCCCTGACTAAAATGCAATAGCTAGATGATCTATCAGACCTGCTGGGGCATGCCTTGCAGGATATACTGGTTCCACTTACTACCTTGGTCATATTCTCTGGGCATAAATTATTTCAATTAAAACACTTACATCATATCTGTTAAATACCATATCTGTTATTTAAAGTTGTTGTAAAGACTCCGTTTTTTTTACGGTCATGTATTCAATGCATGAAAGTAAAAAAACCTTCTCTATGCAGCAGACCCCCCCAGCCACCTCTAATACTTACTTGAGTCCCATCAGCATTCCGACCCTCCCTCCTCAGCAGAGCAGTGGGAGCCATTGTCAAGTACAGCCAGTGAGCCACTGAGATGAGAGAGAGAGGGGGACATACAGAGCAGCAGCTCAGGAGTGAGCCTGCTTGGGTGCCCCCATTGTAAGCTGTTTGTTTTGGGGGGGACTTGGCAGGTGGACCAGAGAAGAGAACCATTGCACAGAACAGGTAAGTATAACATGTTTTCTATAAATAAATAAAAAAAAAAAAAATATATATATATATATATATATATATATATATATATATATATATTTGCCTTTAACCACCTCCCACCCACCGTATAGACAAATGACGACGGACGGGACCCCCTCTTGTTCTAGGCCAATGTCATATGTCTCACCATGATCACGTGCCCGCGGGGGCAAGCAGCGCGGCAATCGCAGGCGCACTGTGTTCCTTGGACATGGCGTGACCCCGATCTTGGTAAAGAGTTGTAAACACGGAAGTGCCGGTAATCGGCTCTCCTCACAGTGACAGAGTATGAGGAGAGGAGAGCCGATCAGCGGCATTTACTCAAAGGGGAGACCTATACAGATAATCAGTGCCCTGATTATCAGTGTGGTTCCAACAGTGCCCATCAATGACACCAATCTTTGCCCATCAGTGACACCAATCTGTGCCCATCAGTGATGCAAATTTGTGCCCATCAGTGAAGCAAGTCAGTAGACCTGTGCACACTGAAATATTTTGTTTCGGAATTTCGTTTTCGTCCGAAAAATATATTTATTTAGTTACTCCCGAAATTCGTTTTTGTTTATTTAGTTTTTCGTTAGAAATTGCATTAGTCCGAAAATCTGAATTAATTAAGGTTGAATCTGTCATTGAAGGCTTATGGTGTCTGTCGAATGTTCAAAGCAGATTCGACGGAGCAGCGAAACTGTACGACGCTGCAATCATACATTTCCGGTCGAATGTTCAGCCTACAAACTATAGTAGAATTCTAATGTTGTATGACTAGTAATAATTATATTTATTAATTACTATTACTAGTCCACCAACATTAGAATTCTTCTATAGCCTATGGGCGGATGCATTTGACCGGAAATGTACGATTGCAGCGTCGTATAGTTTAGCTGCACCGTTGAATCTTCTAACTTTCGACAGACACCATAAGCCTTCAATGACAGATTCGACGTTTGTATGTTTTTCGATGCTTTGTCGAATCTTCGTCGTTCATGTTGAATTGTCAAGTTAGTTCTAGCTATTTTACTGCTCCTCCTCTTTGGTTACAATCAGCCAATAACATTCCTCATCATCATTTTTATTTTACTTCCCCCACCCAATTCCAGCAGCGACCTTTTCTCTCTATAATGTCGAATCTTTTCTCTCTATAATGTCAAATCTTTTCTCTCTATAATGTCGAATCTTTTCTCTCCTATGTAGAATAATCTTGGACTAATAGAGTTAAGGTTAGGCACATTCGACCACAGGTTCGATAGACACAGATTGTTTATTGTCAGCATCACGTCGAATCTCCTATCTATATCAAACTGTTGTCGCAACGAAAACGAAAATAAAGCCTTTGTTTATGTCGGATCTTTCAGTTTTCGGATTCTGTGCTTTCGTTTTCGTTTGGTAAAACGATAACGAAAATACCTGAAATTCGGACGTAAATGCATTCAGACAAAAACGAATGCACATGTCTACAAGTCAGTGCTGCCTATCAGTGCCTGCAAACCAGTGCCGTCCATCAGTACTGCCCATAAGTGTCGTCTATCCGTGCTATATTTATATGCTAACTATACTGAATCTGAAAATGATATACATCTGATTTCTGCAGAGCCTTTATTTCAGAAATAAAAAATAGCATCACCTGGTATCTAAAACTGGCCAGACATATTGGATGATAATTGAATGAAATAATCCAATATCAAAATGTTATTTGTTTATGTTTTGCCAACACTCATAGCTCTGCATGTGGACCAACACTTGTCCCTGCATTAGTATAGGATCATAATAATGCATCAGCCAAACCATTACATCCTAGGAAGTCATCATCTTGACATCAGCCTTAATCTGCCACACATTACACCATTTTCTGTAGTGACAGAATGAATTAAAGCGTAGCTAGAAACTTTCATGGATTATTTATCAGTTCAGTTACAACTTATCCATGCTGAAGAATGATGAAAAAATTGATCATTCTCTCTGTAAAAAGAGTGCAATGCTTTCACAGTGTATGTGCCAAATATTGTACAAAATTAGAAGTGACCTTTGCAATGATGCCAGAAAATCATTGCTTAATTTCAACTTAGGTGTATCTTGTAGTTTCATACACAATTTTATATTCATAGCCAACTTTAAAATGTAACCTTAACAATGAAATTATTTAAAATAGAACATCAGCAATGAACTTCTCATATTTGCTCCCTTTTTGGTCTATTAAATATACTGTACCATTGAATGTGTTTTGTAATAGCTGTTCTATGAAAAAAAAACAAAAAAAACTTGCTAATTCTTCATTAAGTCTAGTGAACGGATAACACTCCCTATGCTATTTGTCTCTGGATATGAAAGGTGACACTAAAGAGGATCACCCGGCACAAAGGAAAAAAATAGAAAAATTGTCCACCATATCTAGCTATTAGTAAGCAGTATTATATTATATATTTGTTCTTGGGTTTAGATGTTTTTATATTTTCCACAGAGAGCAGACCATGAACAACTCATTCTGATTGGGTTGATTACTGGTGATTACAGAAAACTTTTTGCCAATAGGGATGAATGTATACTTTTTGCGCTACTAGGCAAACTGTATTCTCTCTTATAACGTCCTTACAGGATGTCGCCAATTTACAAGCCGACCTCAATGCTCTGTCTAATTGGGCGACTATGTGGCAGATGAGGTTTAATGTTGATAAATGTAAAGTTATGCACTTGGGGGCTAATAATATTAATGCATCATACATACTAGGGGGAGTACAACTGGGGGGATCTGTAGTGGAGAAGGATCTGGGGGTTTTGGTAGATCATAAGCTCAATAATGGCATGCAATGCCAAGCTGCGGTTTCCAAAGCGAGCAAAGTCCTTTCTTGTATTAAGAGAGGTATGGACTCCAGAGAGAGAGATATCATTCTGCCCCTGTTCAAATCATTAGTAAGACCTCATCTGGAATATGCAGTTCAGTTTTGGACCCCAGTTCTCAAAAAGGATATTGGGGAACTGGAGAAAGTGCAGAGAAGGGCAACCAAACTGATAAGAGGCATGGAGGAGCTCAGCTATGAGGAGAGATTAGAGGAGCTGAATTTATTCTCTCTTGAGAAGAGGAGATTAAGGGGGGATATGATCAACATGTACAAATATATAAGGGGTCCATATAGTGAACTTGGTGTTCAGTTATTCACTTTACGGTCAATACAAAGGACAAGGGGGCACTCTTTGCGTCTAGAGGAAAAGAGATATCACCTCCAAATACGGAAAGGTTTTTTCACAGTAAGAGCTGTGAAAATGTGGAATAGACTCCCTGCAGAGTTGGTTCTGGTCAGCTCAGTAGATTGCTTTAAGAAGGGCCTGGATTCTTTCTTAAATGTACATAATATAACTGGGTACTGACATTTATAGGTAAAGTTGATCCGGGGAATATCCGATTGCCTCTCGGGGGATCAGGAAGGAATTTTTTCCCCTGCTGTAGCAAATTGGATCATGCTCTTCTGGGGTTTTTTGCCTTCCTCTGGATCAACTGTGGGTATAGAATTGGGTATATGGGATTGTACGATATATTTTCATTTTATTTTATTTTTATTTTTTTTATGGTTGAACTGGATGGACTTGTGTCTTTTTTCAACCTGACTAACTATGTAACTATGTAACTATGTAACCTAGTCAATAGACTAGCCTCTGTATCACATTAACAAGATCAGGAGTGATAACTATAAAATGTATGCAGTGGTTGGAAGCAAAGAGGCAGAAACAAAACGTCTGTCCACTTTGCACCAGTACACCAAAAAGCAATAACTATTAGAGTTGGTCAAGCTGTTACCCTACAGGTTTAGGGACCTACAGTAGGTAGACTTTAACTGCCTAAGGACTGGGCCTATTTTTTAGACTCTGTGTTTACAAGTTAAAATATTTTTTGATAGAATATTATTTAGAACCCCCAAACATTATAAAAAAAAATCAGACACCCTAGAGAATAAAATGGCGGTCGTTGCAATACTTTATGTCACACCGTATTTGCACAGCGGTCTCACAAATGCAATTTTTGGGGAAAAAATACACTTTTTTGAATTAAAAAATAAGACAACAGTAAAGTAATTTTTTTTTTATATTGTGAAAGAAAAGGTTACGCCGAGTAAATTGATACCCAACATGTCATGCTTCAAAATTGTGCTCGTGGAATGGCGACAAAATTTTACCCTTAAAATTCTCCATAGACCACGTTTAAAAATTTCTAAATGTTACCAGTTTTGAGTCACAGAGGAGGTCTAATGCTAGAATTATTGCTCTCGCTCTAATGATCACGGCGATACCTCACATGCGTGGTTTGAACCCCGTTTTTATATGCGGGCGCGACTTATATCTGCGTTCGCTTCTGCGCGCGAGCTCGGCGAGACAGGGCCCTTTTAATTTTTTCCAGACTGGCATCCAGACCGTGAGGGGAGCGGACGTGATCGTCCCTGCCACTACTGACAGCTCCGGCAAGCGGCTTTTATCTGAAAGAGGATCGCCGGCCCTTCTTAAAAATATCAGGGTTATGGCAGCTAGCTGTAGATGTATAACGTCAGTGGGCAGTCCTTAAGTGGTTAGGTAACGTGGAAGTAAAAGCAAAACATAGCTAACTCCTCCTAGCCACATTCTAAGCCTTCAGTTGTTGGCTGTCTCTCCTACACACTAAAGCCTTCGTTTTAGCCTGGGACCGGACCGGAGCGGTTGCAGAATAGGTAAGTAAAGCAATTTTTTTCTTTACAGGGCTAGATAGATTAGGCTTAGAATGTGGCTGAGAGGAGTTAGCTATGTTTTGCTTTTACTTACACTTTACTTAAAGTCTACCTGCTGTAGGTCCCTAAACCTGTGAGAGTAGGGTAACAGCTTGACCAACTCTAAAGCCCTGTACACACGGTCGGATTTCCTATGGTTTTTAAACCGATGGATTTTTCCATCAGAAAACCGATGAAGCTGACTTCCATCAGTCTTGCCTACACACCATCAGTCAAAAAACCGACCGTTCCAAACGCCGTGATGTAAAACACTCAGACGAGCCAAGAAAAATGAAGTTCAATGCTTCTGAGCATGCGTCGACTTGATTCTAGGTTTTTTATCCAATGGAGTTCCCACAGACGATAGTAATTTGCTATCGGTTTTTTAACCATCGGATAAATTTAAAACATGTTCTATTTTTAAACACCGATGGAAAAAAGACTGATGGGGCCCATACACGATCGGTTTGTCCGATGAAAAAAGTCCATCGGACTGTTTTCATTGGTAAAACCTATCGTGTGTACACGGCTTTATTGTTATTGGCTCTTGGTGTACTGGTGTACTTGGTGTACTGGTCTAGAGTCAGTTTACTTCCACTTTAAGTAACTAGTATATTATTTCACCAGCAAAAATATACCCCATGTGGGGACAACACCAAGTGCCCCAGCCCCACTGCACCAGCAAGCAGGACAGAAGTCTAGCACCCTATATTATACACAAAAACATATTACTTATCAAAAGATTTTTATTGAATATACATCAATCAGCAAAACATACATATTAAATTAATAGCTTATGAACAGCTACAGTCATATTTTGCTATTACATAGGAAAATTAAGGATAAGCAAAAAAAATAAAATAATATAATATAAAAATATATATCTATATATATATTTCATTACAAAAACATATTACTGGCAGTCAGCAAATTACATATAAATGACAGTCCTGAAGAATTTTTCCTCCAGTACAGACTAGTACTTCTTTGCAGGCAATAAATGTGAATCTCTTAGCATGCACTTATTATGATTGACAAAAAATACACTGGGGTTTGATTGCTCAGTTTTTAGCAAACAGTGTTAGATAAGTGAATACATTAAATAAGAGATAGTGAGAGATTTCAGATTTAAGATTATAAAATTTTTGTAATGACCTTGGACAGAAGATGTAGACCTGGACTCAGGCAGTGAAAAAATTGATCCAGAGTCTGCAAGATATATAAAAAATCGTGACCCATTAACATTACTAAGGCTGCTTTCGCACTGGGGCGCGGGCGGCATCGGCGGTAAAGCGCCGCTATTTTTAGCGGCACTTTACCGTTGTTTTTGCAGAGGTATTTGTACACACCGCTTCTTCACCGCTCCAAAGATGCTGCTTGCAGGAGTTTTTTTAACATCCTGCCAGCGCATCGCCTCAGTGTGAAAGCACTGGGGCTTTCACACTGACTCTGCAGGGGAGCCGTTTTTCAGGCGCTTTACAGGTGCTATGAAAAACGCCCCAGTGTGAAAGGGGTCTTACTGAAATATCAGTTTTCAATGGCCTTAGCCATTAAAGAGGACCTCTGAGGTCAGGCATGTAAAATGTACAGAATATCTATTAATGTAACTGTTTTAGCATTTTAATACATTGATGTCCTGCCTCCAGACAGGAGAAGGGTGGCACACAGTGATGTCAAGTTACTGCAGTTGATAAATGAAATGCAGAGGAAAGTTCACTCTCACAGGAGAAAGACTCTACCTGCATGGGAACACTGAGGAAGGGCTTGACTCTACTCTTGAAAAAGTGGAGGAGAAACAATTTATAGCCAACTCTACCCAGCCATTCAAATACCAGTGGTCCACTATAGAATGGTAGGACTCTTGTAGATCTTAGCAGAACAGACAACGCTCACAATCTTGTTTATGAGCACAGATAGTTGTACTGAAAGTATCTCAATGTAATGTGCATATTACTACATAAAGTGTGCTAAATAAAGAGTGCAGAATTAAAAAATGTGTTATTTACAGAGTACAGGGTTCAGTAGTGCATTATGAACAGTGCAGGGTTCAAGAATGTTCTAGAGTACAGGGTTAAGGAGTGTGCTACATGCAGAGGGTGTGGTTCAGAAGTAAGCTATGTTAGCACAGCATTTCAGTCCAGAGGTGTTCCGCATGCAGAGCGCATAGATCAGACATGTGCTATGTACAAAATGTAGTGTTCAGGAGTGTGCCATGTACAGAGTGCATGACTTAGGAATGTGTTATGAGCATATTGAATGCATGTTATAAATAGGGTTCTATATTTTCCATTGCAGAAAAAAACAAAACATAAGCAGTGAAAGCGCTACTAATGAATCCATGGTCAATGAAGCAGATGTTGGAAAATGACAGGTCTCTGAAGTGTATCTCTTCTCTCTGAAGACTTGAACATGAGAGGGTGGAGGAAAGAGTTTTCAATGTGCATTTTCTGCTTCAAATTACTGCCCTTTCCATGCCGAAAATAACTTTGATTTGTTTGAATTGCTATATAAAAATGTTTTTTTTTCTGCAGGGCAAATGGATTGGAGAGTCTCCCCGATTGGCTCTGACCTTTTCCTTCATGAACACATGGCCCCAATTTCATTCCTTTCTGCTGACATTTCAACACTTAACTCTATAATGCCTCCAGAAAACAGCTGACACTCCAGTAACGAGATACACGTTTCACTGCTGGGAATGGGTTACACAATGTAATTTTGCTTCCATCTAATTTCACCCTAAGGTGATCAGTTCTAAACATAGCCAGTGTGTTGGCTTCAGCATTGCTGTACTCTTGCTCAAATTAAGATCTCATCTGCAAACTCTACAAGAAAGCTGAACATTCAGAATCAGCAATTCATATCACTCACCAAAGCTGTTGGCCAACACAGTACTCCAATGTTAAGGAATATTAAACTGACATAATATTCCTAAGAATGCTAATAACAGTATTCACTGTAAATTATTCCACTAAGCTAGAGACTAGTGAAGAAAACATGCATAATTTCGAATATAAACAATTACACATGGATAAGATGCAGAAATTGCCAAGTAATTGCCTCTCCATTTATAAGGAAAACGGGAAGAACCTTACTTTGATCACACCTCATCATTGTGTATTAGGCAGCTGTAATCATTAAAGTACTGCTTCTCAATCCTATTTGTTAAAGCTAAACGCCAGGCAGATAGAAAAGACACCCATTAATACAGCTCTGGATTCAGTAATATGTTAGTAAATGTATTTTTCAAATGCAAGCAGTACCTGATGTTACTTGGCATTAGCCTGCTGACCCTACCAGAAATGCTGCATATTAAGCTGATAACTTCCCACACTCTCTATCACTGAACAGCAAGGGTGTTAGTGATAGGATCTGCAAGTGGAAATATTAACAAATAACCTAAAAAATATGTTATGGGCCAGCTCATCTAAGAACTGGTAAGCAATATATTATGTTTTTGGGTTTGTGCTTAGATACATGTTAAGATGACCAGAGATTAGAACATAGATAGTGCACAGTATATGGATCAGATTACTACAGGTGATTAACCTATCGCCAGCCAGGTATGAGTCCATTCACTTCCTGACCCCCCCCCCCCCACTCATCTCAGAGCATACTGCTTTGTGTCAACTCCCTCATACTCTAGTTTACTGGCTAGCCTTAGTAAATAGAAAGGAGACAAAGAAAGGGGGGGTGCATAGAACACAGCCAGATTTGGGGTAATAAAAGCCAGTGCTGGGGCCAGCAGCACTGCAACAAAGAAGCAATTGTCTTTCTTCTTTACCTCATGACAGGCTGTCATACTGGGCAGCTGGAGCAATGGAAAAACATACTCCTGTTTAGCACTACACATCAGGGCTCACTCAAGGATGTGTGCAAATCTTGCTCAACTTGCTCAACTTCCTGGTTACCACAGCAACACATCTTGAGGGCATACCCCTCTTTGTCAAGCTTGACAATTGGGGAGCACAGTCCAAAATGTAACGGCGTGGTAACTAGGAAGTCTTGACACCACACAGCCTTGAGTGAGTCTTTGTGTAGAGCGCTGAACTGGCACAAGTTTTTATCTATAGTTCAACAATTTTGGCATGGAGCATTGTCATTGTAGTTAATTTGGTTATCACTTAGATTGGATGTGTTGGTGGCAACTTTTTTCATGAATTAATCCTGAATCTCAGACTCTAGCAATGGTTCTCAACTCCTGTCCTCAGGACCCACTATCAGGCCAGGTTTGCAAGATAACTAAAGTACATCACAGGTGATCTAATTTGCTGCTCAGTGATTGCAGTATTCTAGTCTGCATCTCCTCAAGGTAATACTTAAAATCTGGCCTGTTATTGGGTCCTGAGAACAGGAGTTGAGAACCATTGCTCTAGAGTTTTAGGTGATTATTGCATAATCACTTCTAAGAAATTTATAAAATATCACAAAGGCAACCTGAATAACTCAGGATTCCTAAGATCAACATTTATTAATTGCCCAGCAAGTCATTACTGAATACAGAATTCATTATGTACACCTGTTCATAAATGGCGTATTTGCTAGGTGCTGACATGAGAATCTGCCATTAACCACAACGTTAAAGCAAGTTTTGTAAAGTAAACCCATTAAAAGTAAGCGTGAACAGTAAAGAAACCTGCATTGGACCATGATGTAAGCGTTGTGAACTTTTGCCAAATACTATTATGCACCAAGACAAATTATACTAGGGCTGGTCCTAGAAGGGATTATTTTGGAATTCTTACAAAAATTGAGTTTGAATATTCAATAAAATATACAACATTGTTGATGATAAATCAGTTGCATTGGGAAATATTTGTACAACAATTGAAAAATATGTTATTGCTGATTGTTCACTGAAAGACATTCCAATAAAGATATTTGTTATATCATACTTTTATTCATCCTGAAAGGCTCACAGTAAGCTAAGGCAAAGATGATGGAGGTAACATGACAGGGTAGAAAGTGTAGCAGGCAGTTAGAGCATTGTCAAGTTTTCTATGTATTTATTATTGGTATGATTGTATAATTTATTGTTTGTCAGGGAAGCAAGTTTAAGGTTTGAGGGTCTTTGAAGGCATTCATTTGTGTTAAACAGTAAGTGGGGACCAATCAAAGTATAGCATTCCTTCTTAAGTGTGTTCCAGTTGTTGGGACCTTGGATTAATGCTTGGATATGTATTTGTGGACGGCAGATACCATGCTCTGTTTGGATGTTTTGCCCATTAAAATCGACATTTCTGTGGCCTAATAAATGTGGCCATATTTAAGCAATGATGTCACCCCCTCCCCCATTTTCCCACCCCTTTGTTTACGAGGTCTAGGATTCCCAGTCATGTACAGCAAGTAAATGGGGCTATGTGTCATCAGTGGTTGCTAAGTATATGGCGGTTATGGACATCCGCTGCTTCTTGGTAACTATTTGCAGCAGGAAGCTGTCATAGTCATCCATGCCAAAACCCCTAAATGGTGTTTAAACAGCAACTCTTTGGTCTGAACTTATATAAATACTTTATTATACTAAATACATATTATATAAATATATAAATACTTGAATGTCCAAGTATCCAAGTTTCCTGGCCACAGATTCACCTAGTTTGCACAGTATGGCTAGGGGCTTTTCGTTGTGTTTCTTTCTGGTATATATCTTAGCAATCTACCTATAAAATCCCTGACAACAGGCTTATTATACAAAAAATATATTTGAACATTTCAACTGATTCCCAGCTTCATTTTTTATCATTTTGTGATGAGTGACAGCCAATTTGTATAGATTTTTTTTTACACTAAGAACTAGCAAACCATATAAAATGTATCTTTGAAATCAAGGGAAAAAAACAATATTTCATTAGGAAGTTCTATTAACTATTACTCTCTTTTTAATGCATGTTCACAGCACAATCCTTGAACTCTACTGCTACTAAGTAGGTCCATAACAAATATAGTTTAATTTGCAAGAAAAAAAGGAATGTGTCCAGTGTAAAATATTTTAGTCAGCATGCTTATTTGTGTTAATGTTACAAAAAATACTTCTATTCGTTGCAATACCCATGATAATACAACAATGAGTCTGTCTGCCTTGATGCATTGACATGGTAAAGTATGCCCTTTAATGTACAACTTTCCAGCAGTTGTGAAGGGCAGAGGTGCTTGCAATCTCTTTAGTGACACGCAGACTAAAGCTACCTATGAGTTGTGTCTAAGGACAGCTGTACTCCATATTAGAAAGTGTCTGCTGCTGGGTTACAGCACATGCAAGAAAAGCAATGTGCTGTTTTTTATTACAAGTTTAAGGTAAGTTGAGTACAGAGTGGTGAGTGTAAGATTTTTATACTATGCTCTTCTAAAGGCAGCACAGACACAAGCGTGGACAGACTACATAATGATGCAGACAGCTTTACACACTCATCAGTCATATACAGAGAGATGAATCACGCAGGCCTTTACACATGACATTTCGGAGCTGCGTTCTTGTATACATGGATTGGACATTCAAAAAAATCAGCTACAGCCAAATTATTATGTCTGTGCTATATGACACAAAGCCGCAGTTGCATGCAAATGCCATTTCTTCTTATCATCAATATTTTCCGCATTTAAAGTCTAATCCATCCCTATATTATATATAAAGGGTGAAAAAATCAGGAAGAAATATATAGATTCTCTTGAATATTAAAGCAGGCCTGCAAGCACACAGCTAAATACACTGCTGAATACATGTGAGCTGCAAAAACTTAGTGTCCAAAAATGTCCTCTACACCAATTGTTTCTCAATCTTTATTCAGTCAAGGCACCCGTTAAAATTATGCACAATCTCGAGGCAACCCATTCTAAAATGTAAAAAATAAAACGTATTTCCCGTATACACAGTCGGATCTTCCAACGGGAAAACGTCCGTCGGAAATTCCAATGGAAAAATTGAGAACCTGCTCTCAATCTATTGCTGTCGGAATTTCCGACAGAAAAAGTCAGATGGAGCATACACATGGTCCAAATTTCCGACCAAAAGCTCCCATCAGACTTTTTCTGTCGGAAATTCTGACCGTGTGTACGGGGCATAATAGTTTTACATAAGGCAGCAATATCCAGACATGTTGAACACTCAACATTTTACTTTTTAATGATTTATTCTTCCAAAGCAAACACACCGTTGCACACCTGTACTGATTAGTATTCCGTTGCTTCTCTTTTCTATCAGTTTCTCTCCCTCACTCAGCTAATGTTGCCCTCAGTGCTGATGGAGAGGCGCAAAGGAGGGGTGAACAAAGATGCCATGCAGGCACCCAATTTACTCCTAATCAACCAATGATGTCTCTGGTTTTTAGGACGTTGGCGACTGGAAGGTTGTAATGGTGCACAATGAAAACCTGTGACATTGTGTAAATAAAAGGCATGCTTCCTCCACCCCCTGGCTTGTATTACATTTTTGGCCAATTTTTAAGCCTTTTGCCAGAGCACCCTTAAAGAAACCTGAAGACGCCCCGGGGTGCATGAGCACCCTGATTGAAAAAGGCTGCTCTATACTTTGAATTCTTTGTACAGTGAGCAGACAGATGGTACAGGAATATGCAAACTTGAAGCTGAAGGAAATGCAGTGAAGAAGGAGTTTGTGAGTAAAAAAAATTGGCTAAACAGAATTCTGTTCATATTATTTCATAAAGTATAGTTACCTACTCTATAAGGATAAACAAGGCCAAAGGGAAATTCAATGAACCTGTCAGTAACTTTTACAAGTGCGCATGAATACATTTCCAATAATAAAAAAAAAAAAGTGTTAAAGTTCTCTTCTTTTTGCAAACATTCATTAAATAGGTATACCAGAGCATTTTGGGTTTTCTCAAGAGAGATCACAGAGACAGATGTTTCCTTTCTGGAATTGGATCCATCTGAAGGGAAGTTACATGGTTACATGGTTAGTCTGGTTAAAAAAAGACCAAGTCCATCTGGTTCAACCAGCTCTATTGAGCTCTGTAAACATTTTTTTTTAGTCCTGACTATAATCAATAGGAGAAAAATATACAAAAAGGAAATAAAATACAATGCGACTTCCCACACCATATCCTTAAAGAAGGACTTCACTGAAAAAGGAAAGTTCCACTTTTCTACCTCCTCCACCCTTCCTCTTCTATTTTTGGCACATTAATATTAAGGTTTTGACAGGTACCCGCTCCCTAGGTGATCCGAGTGAAAGTTTGCCCCCTCCCTCCTTACCTGCAGCCTCTTGGGACACGTCACAGATCTCAGGAGGCTGAAGAACCATTCACAAAGTGCAGCGCGGCTCGTGGATGTGCAGTGGGAAGCTGACTGTGAAGCCACAAGGTGTCACAGAGAGCTTCCCACATGAAAGATGCTGGCACCGGGGACCTGAAGACCGTTGAAGAACAGGCCTGGGTGACAACGATGCTAGATCCTTGGACAGGTAATGGTTCTTTTTTGAAAAGTCAGCAGCTACAGTATTTGTAGCTGCTGACTTTAAATTTTTGGTTATTAGGGTGAAGAACCTCTTTAATATCATCTTACTAGTGACCCACTACAGGGGATGTACTATACTAGCATCACATATTTTTCTCATTCTTCTGAACATTATTTTGTTTGCATTTGGTATTATGTGGTGCAGCTACTGTAAGCTTAATGTTATCCAGTATTCCCAAGTCCTTCTCTAGCTATATTTATCCAACTGCATTCCCCACCATACCATCTGGCATCAGCAACATTTTTATGTGAAGACAGATAAAAATATGTTTTTTTTAACTTTCACTGGGCCCTGAGGAGACATTTTCCCAAGTTATTGTTTAGAGGTCTGATATTATCATATGCTTTTTTTTTTCTATAGGAGTGTGCATATTTGCAATGCTTGTGGGATTAATTTAAAATCATTAGTAATCTGTTTATATTACATTTGTACACATATACAGTATATTTAATTTCTGTAGCTGCAGTAACTCTAACCAAAAGTTCCCTATTCAGGCCTCTGTTACCTCACTCCCAGTAACAGAGTGGGGTCCCGTCAGGCACCCATTGTGGACCTCATACGTGCTCATTAATTCCTTCCTTCCCATGCCTTGTGACCAGGCCATTGATCTCTAAAACATGGGTTTGGATCTGGTTGCTATTGGACAACGACCGCTAGGGAGTGAGCCAGAATATCGACCCCTTGCTACTGGAGGACTTGTCACCTTACTAGGTACCATGCCCAAGGACTGGTTGCTTCATGTCTTGAAATTGTGCTTGGTTACTGTTAGAAACTATGCTCCTTCTCTTTGTCTTGTTGAGTTAATCCATTTTCATAGTGGTGTTACTTCATACCCCCTTATGATTTACAGACTCTTTAGCTACGCCAGAACCAATTTGTACCCCTTCGAATAACTTCAGACCAGGCTCAGAACAGTTAATGTAACTTTACTGGAGAGACTTCAACATTACAGTCCAATATGAACATGTCCAATCCCTAACCCTAACTACCGCAGTATGGCTACCCAGGCATACTTCTGTGAGGTGATAGTGCATGTTGGTATTCTCTATGGCTTGGATGTCCTCCAGAAGCCAGATGTCTCCGACAGCGTGCAAGACGCAGCAGTCCTCCTCCTAACTTGAGATTACATCTTCAGGCTTGTCTATACCTTCTACCGTAAGACTGCAGAAACAGGTTAAACCCCTTCCCAGCCAATCTCACTATAACAGAAAACATTTCCCGTGTAGGCAACCTGCCTACAGGTTCATCAGAAACAGGCCAATATTTGATCAGTGTATGGCTAACTTTTTTAGGTTGTTAAAATTAAAATTTTCTGCTTTTTAGCCCCCTAATAACTCAGATGTTATGACAGTGAAATCACTACTGCTCTGCTGTCTTTGCAGGTGTAGATAAAAGTCTCTGTCCAAAAGCCACCCATACATGGATTGAAATTCAGACAGCTAAGCAGGGACTGGACGAGATTTGATCTATATAAGGGAAGGCTGATTGCACCCAAGTCGATCCATCGGTCAACTTTGGTACAGCCAGCCTGTTGGATTTTTTACATGTAATTACTGCCAGCAGCTATAGCCACTAGCAGTAATCATTCTGTTCTGCCCGCCAGGAAGACTCCACGTGCCCCATCCCCCACCAGAAAAACACAATAACACTGGGGGAGGCATTCCCCCATCAACACTGACTGTGTTAATGGGGAGTCGAGCAATCTTTCCTTCCACTCGTGGTGGAAGGAAAGAAAATCAATCATCTATGGGTTGCTTTGGTTAAAAACACTCACTTTAACCACTTCCTGCCCGGTCAATAGGAGATTGATGTCCGGGAAGTGGTTGTGTTATCCTGACTGGACGTCTATTGACGTCCTGCAGGATAACAGCCACCGCGCGCCCGGGGGGGGGCGCGCATCGCGGCGATCGGTGGAGTGGTGTGTCAGTCTGACACACCGCTACACTGATCTCAGTAAAGAGCCTCCAGTGGAGGCTTTTTACCACGTGATCAGCCGTGTCCAATCACGGCTGATCACGATGTAAACAGGAAGAGCCGTTGATCGGCTCTTCCTCACTCGCGTCTGACAGACGCGAGTAGAGCAGAGACGATCGACGGCTCTCCTGACAGGGGGGGTTTGCGTTGATTGTTTATCAGCACAGCCCCCCCTCGGATGCCCACACTGGACCACCAGGATGCTGCCCAGGACCACCAGGAAAGCACCTAACATGTGGATGGCCAGGTAAGTCCCCCATGGCCATTCACATGTATAAATATATGCCGTTGTGCCGTTGCTTCAGTTAAACCGTGCCGTTTCCGGAGTCTCATGCGGCTCCAGCGAATCACAGAGCCGGAGTCCGCGGCCCCGGAAGGAAGAGGGGCAAAAAGATGGACGCAGTCTGCACAGGGGACAGTGCTGGATTCGTTTGCAGGTAAGTATCACATGATGGGCTAGTATGCAATGCATACTAGCCCATTATGCTTTTAATTGGCAGGCTTTACAGGGAGCAAAAGAGGAAGTAAAACCCATCAGGGTTTACTTCCTCTTTAATGTCCCAGTTGGGTCTGGGTAATTAATATCTACCATAATAACTTGAAATCTACTTGCTACCTTTTAATTTGTTGAAACAAATACAGATATATATTTAAATAATAAGAAACAGCATAAAATAAAGCAAGGCAAAGAAAAAAATCTGGACTGGTCATGGTGGTACAAATAATTGCTGAATCCATAGGAGTTAATGATCAACTTACAAAGTCAGCATTTGCGGCTCTTATTGCAAGTTTAGAAGATAAGAGTTTTTAGCAGTTAGCAAATGGAATCTTTCTATTGAATACGGGAAAAGAACATTTAATTACTCCAATCTATTAAGGCTGTGCAGCAGTGTAATATTATTCATGGGGAGCTTTGCAATATGAGAAGCATATGGGCTTAACCACCTCTTGTTCTCTCATCAAGTCTTTATTCTTTCTCTGTCCACCATCAAATAAAGAGCTGTACCCTGCATTTTCCTGCCTGAATGGAATACTTCAGTAAAGTTTCATGCCGCAATTATGATTAATCTTAATGAGGGAGCACACAAATTATGCAAAGCCCACATTTCAAGAGTTCTTTAATTATAAAAGAAAGTAAGTCGATATGTAAGTGTCAAACATGCTGTGCTACTTCAAAAATGAGAAGGAACATTTATCATTAACTTCTCCAGTTCTAACACAGTTGCATGGCTACGCTCAGGACACCTGCAAAGCTGTTTGGTCTTCGGTGTGTGAGCTTAATTAGAAAAGACAGACATAAAGGTTTCTTGAATGAGGCATCCTCCAGCCTAGAGGTACAATAGTACAAATACGCAGTACGTTTTATGTAAGGACAGGCAACAGGGGTTTAATCTAAACAATTTTGTAAAGAAGAATATACAGTAGAATAAAAGAGGATACAGAAATATTCATCAAAAAGATATTTTTAAATACAGTGTAGCGATACTCACCCCCTTCACCTGCCTTTGGCTCCTCGCAGGGAGAGAGGGCACACCACGCCACAAGCCCGTACCCTCCTATGTGAAGAGGTTGAGCGGTGTTGTTGGTGGGTCTCCACAGCCAGAAAGCCGGAAACCTCCAGAGAATGATTCTCACCTCTATAGTTAATAAAAATCATTTTATTTTCCCCCAATAACTTCAAGGTCCACACCAGCTGTAACTCCAACGTAGAGTTTATTTTTCTTCTTAAATCACAGTCTCTGATAGGAAAGGTTGGAGTAAGAACAGGACAGCATAAGGTGTGGGAGAGGTCCAGGCACAAACGTAAAACACTTCACTGCTCAGATTCTCGAGCAGACTCAGCCCACCTGGATAGTCTCCCTAGATAGGGACTAGCAGCCAGAATGGTGCTCTAACCCAACCGCAGTCTCTGCCACAGACTTGGTGAACTCGGTCTCTGCCACAGACCTGGTGAACTAGGTTCCTTCTTAAAACTTGAGCTCTGTTAAGGAGAAGACATCCCTCCAGAGAGTTACCGGGCCACTTCCTTCACCGTGACTTCTCACCGGTCCCTCGGAACGGTTCCTCCCCTGGCCTCCTCATCTAAGATACGGGTCCCCTCGCAAGGCGGCACCCTGGGATTCCTCAATCCTTGATGGGCCCCAACCGAAGGTGCTGGGCCCAAGGCCTTTGCTGCAGCCCCAGGATAAAGGTGCCTGGGACTGATTCACAGACCTCCGCCCCTGGGCCAAAGGTGCCCAGGGTGGACAGGAACACACTCTCTGGGGTAGGACCACTGACCACGACAGAACCCCGAACAGGCAGCGTCCACCCCTTTTATATCCTCTCCCAGCATGCACAGCAGGCCTGCCACACCCACCGTATGGCTGCTGAGAGGGGACACACAAGGCACAGCACTGTATCAGCAGTTCAACCCTGGCCTGCCATGGCAGCGCCACCTGCAGGTCACAGGGAACTATACACTGATACTCTCCCTGCGGACAAAAAATGGTTGACAGAATCCTGACAATTGGGGTGTTTGAGCATAACTACCACTCAAACACTTCCCCTAAATTTAGGACCCAGCTACAACAGCAAAACTGCAAATTAAAGTCATGTGCTTCCAAATGACACAGTAAAGCTGATTTTTTTTAATCAAAGAGGAAGTATGGGAATTAAAAAAACAAACAAACATACAAACTTACTTACATGCTTCAGCATCAGTGTGACGGTGCAGCTGTCTCCCCACAAGCTCTAAGCCTGAGAACAGAGCGATCACATGACCGCTAATTGCTCAGTTCTCGGTCGGCTCAGCACTGGGAGCAGTCGCTCTCAGTGGAGTGCCAGACTGGGGATAAGGTGGGGGTAACTGGCTCCAGCTCTCAGCTGCTTGCTGAGAGGTTGAGCCAGCTGCTTAATAGGTATCTACACAGATCCTGACAATATGGTTGGGATCCTTCCAACCCTGGTCGGCCTCTGTGACATTGGATGATTCTGGGTCACAGGAGAGCAAAACTAAGTGCAATCCTCTGATCCACAAACCTTTGGCCATAGTTCTTTTTTTAATCAGTACTTACAGCATATCTAAACCCTAGAACAAGAATGCAATATATTGCGATGTGGTGGTTGCAAAAGTTGTCTTGTTTTAGGCTTTTTTCTTTTATTTTCACCTGATGATCCTGCCAGTAACATGCATCCTGTCCAAGCCTGACAATGCTTACTCATTGTAATGTATCTATGGTGAAAAATTGTTGTCACAGAAAGTGTGCTGGGACTACAGAACACCTCCCCATAATTATAACATAAGGGGAGGTGTTCTTTTGTTCACAAGGAGTTATGGGTACAATGTTAACACAGAGCACAGACAAATTATCAGCCTACAAATCTTCTGCCATGGCCAACGGGTATTTTTTGCATAAATTAAACAGATGTAAAAACACTTTCAATTGTGTATTTATAAGACCAAAAGGTAGCAAATAATTGTTTGAGTTTACATGTACACACCCACTACTAGCTAAAGAAAAATGACATCTAGATCTAATTTGACATAATCTAATCGATGTATGATGTATGAAGTGTCCAGTCCAATTTTTTTCACATGTATGTCACGTGGATAGATGTAAAATATGAGCGTACATCAAACAAGTCTGTGTTTGCATGCAGTTATCAGGGGTGTAAACCAAAGTGGCCAGCTAAGCACTATGTATATCTTAAAGGGGTTGGAGAGGCAAAAGGTTTTTTTATACTAATGCATTCTATGCATTAAGATAAAAAACCTTCTGTGTGTAGCAGCCTCCCCAGCTGCCCCTAATTACTTACCTGAGCCCCATCTCTCTCCCATCCCGGACTCTCCTCCTGATTGGCTGAGACACAGCAGCAGCGCCATTGGCTCTTGCGGCTGTCAATCAAAGTCAGTTAGCCAATCAGGGGAGAGAGGGGGTGGGGTCAGGGCTCCATGTCTGAATGGACACACAGAGCTGTGACTCCGCTTGGGTGCCCCCATAGCATGCTGCTTGCTGTGGGGGCACTTACCAGGAGGGAGGGGCCAGGAGCAGCAAAGAGGGACCCGAGAAGAGGAGGATCTGGACTGCCCTGTGCAAAACCAACTGCACAGGGGAGGTAAATATGACATGTTTGTTATTTTTTTTTTTTTAAACAAGACTTTACAATCTCTTTAACTGATAAAATAACAGTGTAGTCCTATCCTAAAAAAAATAAGAGATAGACCATCTCTCTAAAGGTTATACAATAAAAAAGACAGTGTGGACAGGTGTGGCCCAGCATTCTTAATAATCCAAATAGGAATTTCTTAGTCCTATATCTCATTATGTTCAGAAATTTAAAAACTGAATAAAATTCGTTTTTTTCTTCTAATTAATTAGACTGCCATGATTGACTCTACACAGTGTTAGACCCTCAATTTTAAAAGCTCAACATGCTTTAAGTTGAAGGCACCCTGTAATAAATATTTTTTAATGATTTTATAGAAACAATTACACAATATAAAACATCAGTTCGTAAATGTGCATTCTTTTGACCAAAAACTGTAATAGTTTTCCTTTAAAATAAGATGAGTAGAGACACAGTTTTGGTTCATTTGAATTCAGAAGGCCCACTAGCTTCATAAATTAAGGTAAAATTGTAAAGAGCTTATACACAGAAATCTAAATGGTTCTGCCGTTAGAAACTATAGGTAAGTCTTTATTTAAAATACAATTATTAATTAAAGGTCAAGTCTAAAATAAGCCCACTTTCCAAACTTTCCATGTAATGAGATGCATTTCTTTATGTTTAAAAGTAATGATTAATACTGATTTTCATAATTTTAGCCTAGGCTGAACTGCACTGCAACTGTGGAACACAGGCATTGACCACTAAAGAATGTATTAAAATTTTGTACTACTGATACTCATAAATGCTAAAAATTGCTTAAAGCGGAGGTTCAGGCAAAATAACATCCATATACAAGCACACTCCTTAAAGAACGAACATGTACATTAGCCACTTTTTTTTTTTTTTATGTAGTACATACCGTACTAATGTAATTTCCAATTTCGTCTTCCGGGTACTCACTCCCGCGGGAGTAGGCGTTTCTATTCACCCGCAATGCAATCTGGGAGTTCGCCCAGATGTGACATGTCCTGCAGAAAAAGTTCCCCGGCGGATAAGGTTCCCCCCCCCTGTACTGCGCATGCGCGGCACGAACCTCAACGGAGTTTCCGAAAGTAGCCGAACATGAAGAGCTGCGAGTCGGCTCTACACAGCGCCTGCGCAGTCAGCTCTACATGACTCCTAGTCATTGCGCAGGCGCCGTGTAGAGCTAACTCGCAGCTCTACATGTTCGGCTACTTTCGGAAACTCCGTTGAGGTTCGTGCCGCGCATGCGCAGTACAGGGGGGGGGAACCTTATCCGCCGGGGAACTTTTTTCTGCATTACACCGTCCACCACCAGGAAGTCAGTGCTTGTGGGCTTCAAAATGCCCACAAGCAAAATGGAAAATTCAGACGGCTGATTTTAAAAGTGCATCTTTTGCCAGAAAAAAGACAGGGGAGGTTTAAAGTCACCAAACACGTGAGTACAAATTGGTGATCTAAAAATACTTTGCATGCAAGTGGAAAAAAAAAAAATGCAGCGGAACCTCCGTTTTAAAGCAGAGTTCCACCCAAACATGGAACTTCTGCTCATCTGATTCCTCCCCCCCTCCGGCACCTTTTGGGGGGGGAGAGGGGACAGAATACCTGTCTTTGACAGGTATCCTTTCCCACTTCTGGGAGTCCGGGCCACGGCCTGTGATGTCACCGCGGGGTTCCCTCCTCCTCCCCCAGCCGCAGGGCCAGTAGGAAAGAGGAGCGAGCATCATGCATGCGCAGTAGAGTTCCTGGCATGAAGCCGAAAGGCTACACTTCCGGGTTCCCTTACCCGCAATGGCAGCAGCAGCACCCGACAGCTGATGGAAACATCACTGCAGTGCCGACATCACTGGACTCCAGGACAGGTAAGTGTCCTTTTATTAAAAGCCAGCAGCTGCAGTGTGTGTAGCTGCTAGCTTTTAATTATTTATTTTTTGGACGGAACACCACTTTAAGTGTCAATCCCTTCACTGTCACAAGCAATACTCAGATCAGGTGTATGCCCCTCTTAGTATAGCCTATTTCAGTTTTACTGGACATGGATATGAGTCCTTCAGCAGCATGGGTACAAAAGTGTTAAATAAAAGCAAATGAAAAATCTAAATTGATCAAGTTGGTGCAAGTTTAACTAATGAAACCAAGTTTGCTATTGATTCTTGATTATTACTGCTTCCTTGCACTTGAAGTATAACATAATCCTCTTAACATTTTATCAGCATGCCTTTCAGAATGTCAGCCTATATATACTGCCTGCTCAGATGAGATACCCAGTACAAATCAGGTTTGTGTAATGCACTTTCATTATTTTTGTACAGTGGCATATGATTCAGTATCCCCATGTGATCAGCCAGTGGAAAGCTGGGCAGAATGTCATAGTTAGGGACATGTGGCTGATCGCATTCATTACAAGTTAGTCTGCTTGACAGCTGGCTGGAGAACTGCAAATGTTAAATGTGCAGCAAAGAAGCCATTTAGATACACAATAAAACATCTTTTGAAAACAAACATTTTCCTCACACGGTTTTAAAGCTGGCTAATAAGGTTACAAATGTTCCCATTACCTTAAAATTTACATCCACACATAACTGCTAACTCCCAGTTGATGAATGTTTATAGTTTGAGGCACCTAAAGGCTCCTTGTTTCTTACCAGAGCTACAGCATTCATTTTACTACCCAATGAGTCATTACTATATCATATGACATCCATCGGAGCAAGTATCTCAAGTCCCTCTCTGGATTTTCTACTGAGTCCTAGACAGTAATGGCTAGAAGGTGGGAACATACATTTTACGGTGTCAGATGAATCAGATAATATGAAGCAAGCAGGTACTTTAACCTGAGGGCTTTATATAAAAATTTAAATGGTAGTCTCTGGGTCATTTTGCATTGCATTAGGGACTACACATGCTTAGTATTTGATGAAAATGTGAAAATAAAAATGCCTGTTCTGACTTTTTCAAAAAGACAGAACAGGCATTTTTTTCAAATTTTCATCAAATACTAAGCATGTGTAGTCCCTTTTGCAATGGAAAATGACTCAATGCTACAATTTTCATTATTATATGAAGCCCTCAGGTTAAAGTACCTGCTTGCTTCATATTCTTTGATTCAAGTACATGGGCATTGAAATGAATAGCACTATGCATACATGTGCTTCTTGATTTCTTGACTTGCATTTGAATTACTTTTTGTTGCTTCAAGCTTCTTTGGGCTGGGTTGCATAAAGATGCTATGGGCTGTATTTGGGGGAAAAAATCAGCCCAGATGAAGAAAAAAAAAAAGTGTATCTATGGGAATGTTTGACTATTCTTCCAGAAGCACATTTGTGAGATCAGACACTGATGTGTACGAGAAGGCCTGACTCACAGTCGCCACTTTAATTCATCCCAAAGGTGTTCAATCGAGTTGAGGTCAGGACTCTGTGGAGTTCCTCCACCCCAAAATCACTCATTCATGTCTTTATGGATCTTGCTTTGTGCACTGGTGCGCAGTCATGTTAGAACAGGAAGGGGCCATCCCCAAACTGTTCCCACAAAGTTGGGAGCATGAGATTGTCCAAAATGTCTTGGTATGCAGATGCCTTAGAGTTCCCTTCACTGGAACCAAGGGGCCAAGCCCAACCCCTGAAAAACAACCCCACACCATAATCCCCCCTCCACCAAATGATTTGGACCAGTGCACAAAGCAAGGTCCATAAAGACATGGATTAGCGAGTTTGGGGTGGAGGAACTTGACTGGCTCACACAGAGTCCTGACCTCAACCGGATAAAACACCTTTGAGATGAATTTGAGCGGAGACTGGGAGCCAGGCCTTCTCGTCCAACATTAGTGCCTGAACTTACAAATGCGCTTCTGGAAGAGTGGTCAAACATTGCCATAGACGCCTTCCTAAACCTTGTGGACAGCCTTCCCAGAAGAGTTGAAGCTGTCTGCAACGAGTGGGCCAACTCAATATTGCACCCTACAGACTAAGACTGAGATGCCATTAAAGTTCAAGGCAGGTGTCCCAATACTTTGGGTAATATAGTGTATATACACACACTCTAGGAGAACCTTCTGCCATTTTTTCTGCACCCAGTTCCTATGTTTTTGTGCATAGTTGAGTCACTTAGCCTTGTTGCACAAAAACATAAAAAGTGGGGTGCAGAAAAATTGCAGCAGGTGCTCTGGACTGATGAGTCAAAATTTGAAATATTAACTGTAGAAGGCAGTTTGTTCACGAAGGGCTGGAAAGTGGTACAATAGAGAGTGTCTGCAGGCAACAGTGAAGTATGGTGGAGGTTCCTTGCAAGTTTGGGGCTGCATTTCTGCAAATAGATGTTTGATATTTGGCCCGGATCAATGGCGTCCTCAATGCTGTAAAATACAGGCAGATATTTATCCATTATGTCATCAGTAAGGCGTGTGATTGGCCCCAAATTTATTCTTCCCAACAACCTCAAACATACTGCCAATGTCATTAAGAACTATCTTCAGCATGCATAAAGAAGAACAAAGAGTTCTGGACGTGATGGTTTGGCTCCGACAGAGAGAAGATCAGTGGTTAGTTCTCCAAGATGTTAGGAACAATCTACCTGCTGATTTCCTTCAAAAACTGTGTGCAAGTATACCTAGTCAAATTGATGCTGTTTTGGAGGCAAAGGGTGGTCACATCAAATATTGATTTGATTTGGATTTCTCTTCTGTTCATTTACTTTCCATTTTGTTAATTGATAAAAATAAACTATTAACACTTTTATTTCTGAAAACACTCCTAATTTACAGCATTTTTTCACACCTGTCTAAAACCTTTGCACAGTACTGTATATATATATATATATATATATATATATATATATATATATATATATATATATTATATATATATACACAGTATATATACATATATATCTAGCTATATATTTTGTTGGCAAAATAAGTATTGAACATGTCACCATTTTTCTAGGTAAATATATTTCTAAAGGTGCTATTGACATTACATTTTCAACACATGTCGGTAACAACCCATGCAATCCATACATACAAAGAAACCTAAACAAATACGTTCAGAAAAAAAAAAATATATATATATATATATATCCTTCTACCACATTAGTATCTACAGTGGTAGTTCTATTGGTCTATTTATTGCATTTTTTTTTTCTATTGGAAACAAAGCAGTGATGTGTGAAATTGCACACTTTGCAGGGTGACCTTGTGAGAGTCTCTGTGCAGCTTATTATTATTTAACATTCAATCTAAGATAATCCATCAGGTGGTCAGGATGGCTAGAAAGCAAGGATGACTAATAATCAGTGAAACTCTGAATTAGTAAAAGCTAAATGCTATATTCAAGAAATCTAAAATAAATGAACAAAATGAAAAGAAGCTGGACTTTATACTTTGCAGTCTGATGCACAAATACAGTCACTGCAAACAGCCACATCTTTACAAGGAATTGATTTTTAACCTCTAAAATGTTATTATAAAAAAATGCCCAAAAATCTCGGTGTGTGTAAAATAATATTTGAATTTTCCTTTTGTTTGGTTACTCTATAGGGAGTTTAAATTTTTAGGAGATGTCGAGAGGAAGATCTCTCCTTGGTGTTTATGTGGGTTGCAGATACAGTGATGCCAATTTGTTCCCATCTGTGAGGCCATTCTGTGCTCATCAGTGATGCAAGTCAGTGCTGCCTTTCAGTGCCTGCTCATCAGTGCCACCCATCAGTGCCTGCTCATCAGTGCCGCCTCTCCGTGCCACCTATTATTGTCCATCAGTGCCCATCAGTGCCACCTATCAGTGCCCATAAGTGCAGCTTTATCAGCGCACATCAGTGAAGGAGAAAAATCACCCATTTACAAAGTTTTCTGACAGAAACTAAGACATTTTTTTTTTTAATTTTCCATATTTTTTTGTATTTTTTTAGCAATAAATAAAAAAGAACAACAGTGATTAAATACAATCAAAAGAAATCTCTATTTGTGGGGAAATAAATGATAAAAAAAATCTATTTGGGTACGGCATTGCAAAACCACACAATTGTCATTCAAAGTGTGACAGCACTGAAAGCTGAAAATTGGCCTGGGCAGGAAGGGGGTGAAGGTGCCGTGTAGGCAAGTGGTTAAAAAAAAATGTTTAGAGGTGGTGGGGCAATTACAAAAGTAGGGAATTGAAAATTTTTGGAATCTTGTTTACACCATCAGAATACACTGATCAGCACTGCTGGACATAACATGAACATAGACAGGTAACTTCCTTTTTAGGTTTCTGGTATCCAATGGACCAGAACGTGAGGGATATTTCTTCTCATGCAAATTATGAGAATTGGGCTCTCCGCAATGGCGTCCCTAGGGGGGGACCAGAGGGGGCCCTGGCCCCCCCAACATTATGCCGTGCCCCACCATGTGCCCCCCCAAAAAAAAAATATATATTTTTTTTTGCATTTTTTTTCCGCTCGGGCTGCTGCTGGGGTAACATAGTCTCTCCTGAGAGGGAGAGCATCCCCAGTCAGCTCCTGCGGGGGATTCCTCCCCCTCCCTCTGCTCGGTGACACTGCATAATGCAAGCGCTCACACAACCACAGCCGCCTGATCTGCTCCTTTCCCTGCATCCTCATTGGCACGGAGAAGAGCGAGTTGCAGGAAGGACTCCACGAGCACTGTGGGAGGGGGGCCCAAGCCTTCATCTCAGTTACTGAAAAAACAGACTGATTTCTCCCGTCCTTGGGACAGGAGAACCAGCCTGTAAATTCCAAGAATGGTGACTGCAAGCTGAGCCGAGTGTCAGTCTATGACACTCTTTCACAGCCCAGCGATTACAGCTACCCCCCTCACTCTCCTCACATACGAGCAGGGAGGAATACAGCTCCTCCTCCTCCTTCCAGTCCCGCCCACACTATCCCGGCGTGCTGTATCTGAAGAGAGGGGATGTGTGGGCGGCAAATATGAAAATCAGCAGCATTCCTGGCTGTGTGTGAATGATGCCTGAGATTATAGCCTGGACCGTGGGTAAGTGTGTGCACTGCAGACTGCAGTACACTGTAATCACTGAACTGCATTATCTCCATCCCTTCTCTCCCCCATCTGTCTCCCTCCCCCTCTCCTGTTCTTTCAAGACATTCACAATTTACTTTCACTTTCAGTTAGGCAGTTAATATACGGTGCACATTTCTTTCCTGCATCCACAGATTGCAGGAAAGAAACTTGCATAATTCCCCCATCAACACAGACAGTGCTGACAGGGGAATATCCCTCCTGCCCAGCAATTGTATTCTCCCGACAAACAGTGATTATCACTAGTGGCTATAGCAACCACTAGTGATAATCATAAGAGAATCTGCTCATTAATGGTTCAAATCTCAGCCAGTTCCTGCTGAACCAGCTGAGATTTAAACTGTCTATGGCTGGTCTTAGCTCTTAGGCAGCCCATACATTGATCACTTTTTTTCATTCAACTATTAGGTTGAATGAAAAAAAAGGAAATGATCCAATTCCCCTGTAGCGGGGTCTCCCCTCTCTCTCTCTATCTTTATCGGTTATTTGGCTGTTGTCTAGGGGTACCTGGGAGAGAGAGATAAGACACACCACGGCCCATGTCCTCCATAGCTAAGAGGTGAAGGCCAGCAAATTGGGTTTTGTGTAGGTGTCCTAGAGTCAAGTCCAGTACTTCGTCCCTGACTCCTTTGCTCCTAGTAACCAGAGTTTCACACAGTGAATAGGTCCAACTCAGTTTTATTCTTCTTGCCAAGCAATAAAACAGTTTCTTTACTTTGGAAAATGGGGACAGATCGAGGCACAATCCTTTCCCTTCTGCTGCTGACCACTGTGCTGTCACCAGTGGTAAATAGTCACTGCCACTGACTAGGTGATGTAGAACGTGAATTACCTTCGCTCACTCTGCCCCTGTCAGAGGAAGAAATCCATCCAAGGGAGAAATGGAGGCCTCTCCGTCACCAGCGATGCTGCGCCGGACTCTTCAGAGAAGTTACTGCACACCAGTCCTCACAAACTCAGACACGGGCACCCAAGGAGTTAGGGCCCCCTCGGATTCCTCCACCCTTGCAGAACTCAGTCGAAGGTACTGAGCCCCAGGCATCCGTCATAGTACCTCACCCCAGGCTAAAGGTGCCTGAGATGGACTCCATCTCCACTCCGGCCAGGTCAAGGGCACCTAGGCCTGGAACACCGGAACGCCAGCACCCAAGCTGAGGGTGCCTGGGTGCGGCCGCATCTTCCGGCTCCGGACTCTAACCCCGTGATCAGGGTGTCCGCCCCTTTTATGACCTCTCCCTTCGCGCCACAGCGGGTTCCCGCGCCCCGCTGTACCAGCTCCAGGGGAGGACAAAAAGGTACAGTCTTGCGGTGCGAGCCCAACCCCGGTCCAAGGCAACAACGCCACCTATAGGCCGGCAGGAACTTCACACCACCAGAGTCCTCCAAGATTCACAAAGGGAACCTTGAATTTCCTAACAATCAAGGCATCTGGGTTACACTACCACCCAGATGCTTCCCCTAAATTCAAGTACCCGCTACACCATCTACACATTATAGGTGGATGGGGGAATGTTCCCAGTGTGGACCAGTGCTGGAACAACCAGAGTTGCTGTCCTGTCCCAGCTATTCACAGCGCTGGTCTCTGTCTCCATGGTAGCGGTGGCAGCACATTGGAACCCAGTGCTGGTTACTTTATGGGGCTGATGTACAGGAGGCCCAGCACAATTTGTTGTTAAAGATGGGCTGGGCATGTTCAAAATTCCACATGCCAGAGCCTGCCAGGAAGCCCACACTGCACAGCGCTAATCACAGGCAATGAGACATTTCCCGGTCCGCAGCTCCACAGATCAGGAAATGTCTCTCTGGCTGTGATTAGCACTGTGGAGTGTCGGCTTCCTGGCGGGATCGGGCATGTGGGATTTAAAACACACCCGAGCCCATCTCTATTGGTTGTAGACAGTTGAGCTCCCTGCAGGTTGCTTAGCAGCAGTGGAGCCTTCTCTGACATGCTGATCATGATGCAATCCAGATGATGCTCCTAGTCAAATCCTAATGTTAAATATCAGTGATTTTATTGATCAAAGCCCACACTTTACAGGTATAGAGCCCACATGACTGCTGAACATACGGTTGATTATATATTTGTGGTTGTACTCTTGATGCTAATAAATACTGTGTTTATTAGATCTGACTGGGAGCATCACTAGGATCACATCCCGATTAGCATGTCAACAGAGAAGGTTATACAGCATTACTGCTGCTAGGTGACCAGCTGGGGGCTCGGCTCTCTATAACCAATAGTGCCAGCCTTCCCCTACATGCACGCATAATGTCACCAGCACAAAGTCCTAATAGACTGCCGCCCGTGCCAAGGAGACAGATGCCAGACCAGCGCTGTCAATAACAGGGACAGGACAGCTGGGGAACCCCACAGTGGCAGAACACCAGGGCCCGGTGGCAAGACAACCTTTGCAACCCTGATAGTTCTCCCACTGCTTTGGACCCTTATATTTTCTTGGTGTGCTGGTGACATAAATCTCTTGTTTTCTGCCACCCTGGTGGGGCCCCAGTATAGTAGGAAGGGAGCTCACTACAGAACATGTGAAAGGGCCCATTGTGGGATTGTAGTAAAGGGCCCCAGGATTTATATATATATATATATATATATATATATATATATATATATATATATATATAAAATTAATTGCATTTTATAGTTGGCCCCCCTACCTTTGTCCCTGTCCCCCCATGTGCCCCCCCTAAATATGAAAGCTGGAGACGCCACTGGCTCTCCGACATCCAGAAAAATCTCCTTCATGGGGATTTAAAATCTTGACAGAACAACGAGTACAAATTTAGCATGTAAAATCTGGCAGAAGTTTTAATTCCCACTCTATCCAGAACAAAAATGTTTTGGACGAAGTTGGTCTTAATGAAAATGTATGGTCTTAAAAGTACCAGTGAACCAAACCCAGCTGATAAAACCTGGGAGAAGGGTTATTCTGCTGGCTTGGATTTTTGCAATCAATAGATATTGTCCTCCTAAGATAAGGGGGTGTTCTGCCAGAATTTGCTGTATTCATTTTCAAAAAGATCAGAGTTGTCTCTATTTTTAGAGATAGCTCAAATTTCAAAACTCGAGAGAACATTTTCAACTCAAAGGTTGATCAACCAATGGCATACCCAGGTAAAGAACTACCGTATATACTCGAGTATAAGCCGACCCGAATATAAGCCGAGGCACCTAATTTTACCACACAAAACTGGCAAAACGTATTGACTCGAGTATAAGCCTAAGGTGTCCATCTGCGTGCCTCACTGTGTCCATGCCTCACTGTGCCCATGACTAGACTGACGTTTAACATGGGAGTCTATGGAAGGGGTGCCTGGCTATAGAAGGGGGTGCTCCCCGGCCGTAGGTCCCCCAGACAACAAACTTTGCACACTTGTAGAGGAGAAATTGGGCTACATGTGTGCCAAGTTTTGGGTCCAGGGGACCTACGACCGGCCGGTACCAGGTCCCCAAAGTCACCGGAGAAATTACCATTTAACATGGGAATTTATAGAAGGGGTGCCCGGCTTTGAAGAATCGGTGCTCCCTGGCCGTAGGTCCCCTAGACAACAAACTTTGCTCACTTGTAGAAGAAGAGTGGGGCTACATGTGTACCAAGTTTGGGGTCCAGGGGACCTACGGCTGGCCATTACCGGGTCCCCAAATCTGGGAGATCAGGCACAAAAAGGTGACTCGAGTATAAGCCGAGGGGGGCATTTTCAGCACAAAAAAAATGTGCTGAAAAACTCGGCTTATACTCGAGTATATATGGTATATACTATTTACACTCTTACTAATTTTGGTTTTCTAAAGCGTTTTTTTCCAGCTATGTCTAGGGACTCAATGACTGCACATACTGCACAAGTCTTTAAAGTTGCAATAAACCAAAAACAATTATTATTTTACAGGTTATCAACCATTCAATGTGGTGGCTGCATTCGCATTTGGCTTTTCTCCCTCTGTTTTCATCTGGTGATCTGGCCAGTCACACACCTCCTGTATTAGTGACACACAACTCTGGATGAATAATTACAGGAGGCACAGCAGACAGCAGGATTGTCAGTCTGTGGTGGAGGGTAGTGTTAAATACATTAGCAGATTTAGATACACTAACAAATTGAAGCCACACTCCAGCTCACACTTTATAATCAGTTACAGTAAACATTTTATTTTTCCTTTTTGGATAAAAGGTTTTGCATGAATAAATAAAAGCTGATCATTTTAATCACCCCTGCCAGTGTTAAGTGGCTTGTCTGAGCCATGTAAACTGATACATTCTGCTGGAGAGCTTGTGCATTGAAAAGCAACCAACTTGTTGGCTGGATCACTAGATCAAAAAAGAAGAAAGAAAGCCTATAATAAGGAACTAGTACAGCCATCACATCTAAGGATCGGAAAGCTGCAATATATTAAATGTTTGCTTTTGGGTTTAATACTGCTTTAAAATTAGCACATACTGGCCACTGGACCACCAGCATGGATGAAATGAGTGCACCAGAGGAGAAGTACAAAGTTCAATGTTAATTCCTGAGTTGTTATTATAGCACCTTATAACTTACTATGCATCCTATCCCCAGGGGCCCTCATTAAGGTCCATGGCGGGCTATCTGATAGTATGTCTCTTTAGTGAGCCTGGTCACAGTGAGTACCTATTTGGGGTGACAGGCCACCCCTCCAGTGGGGGTCTTATTCTGATGTCTATTTACATAGCTCGAGCAAATGCCTCATTGTATTTATAGTAAGTTTGCCGGTTTATACCACTTTGTATGTGTACAATACTGTCAGATGTGGCTTGTATATCATTTGTACATGGGGAAATATAATAATAATTCTTCTACAATTTAATGTGTGTATAGCCCAAAACAAGGTAATATATAATTAACCAAATAGCTAGAAGAAAACTTAATACACAGGAAAAAAAAAACAAAAAACAACATTTATAGTTCAATTGATTAGTTATACAAATTTCCAAAGGCATATATTCAAAAGCCAGAGTTGGCAGCTATGTGATTCTCAGACACTAAAGAAAGACTAATACAAGGTCAAATGAAAAAACCCTGCACCCAGTGCTGGAAAAAAATGCTATATAAAAGCAGAAAGGTATGAAAAGAATGGTAGGTGGTAGGGTCGCTTGACGAGATAACGGTCAGTGAAAGTAAGGAGACAAATTAGAGGGCAGAGAAACTCAATTAGCAGATCAAAACCGTCAGGGAAAAAATAGGTTCCATGAAAAAAAAGAGATAATTACTATGATAAGTGACAAGGAGAGAGAGAAAGTGGTGAAAGACAAAAGACTGGTATCAAACTGTTTTAAAGCAGTCAGATAAAAATGTGCCGGTGTGTAATGTAACTTCAGCTGTATAAATGATAGTGTACACTGTGCCGATGTTGTATATCTGTTTGATAGATTCCTTATAAAGACTTTCAGTTTCTCTTATCTCTTTTGGACCTATTGCACAGTACATTGTGAGAAGACAATAGACAATAATAAAAACAAGAGATACGCAGTGAATTTCAACAGAAAAACATTGCTAAGATATCAGCAGTATGCAACTGTAAAATCCAAGGGGCTCTTTATCTGCCCATGGACACAAAATGTTGGTCAGACATGCAGGAACAGTCTAGCCACTCTCAAGCATCTGTGCCAACCAGTGTATCTCCTAAAGAAACATGATTTTTTTTGGTGGTTGTTCATGATCAAGCATGAGAGGGAAAGATATGCTGCAGTAATTTATGAGGGGAAACATCAGTAATCAAACAAGGTTTTGTAGCCTGTTCAATCAAATTAGCCTCACCTGGCCACTATGGATGGGCAAATGGTTCAGCCCGAACTCATGCTTGCAAACAACATTTGCCTGTTCAGCCGTTTGCTGAACAGCCAAATTTGCAGGGTGTTCGCCGGGTGTTCGCCCCAACGAACACCCCTCAAAGCACTGAATGCTGCACAATGCATTCTGTACCCCGATTGGGCAAAGCTTTGCCCAATCAAGGCGCAGTGTAAGCTGGTTGTTATGGAGCGGGGCCAGGAAGCCGGTCCCAGCTTCCCTAACATTGGATGAGTCATCATTCAGCGGGAGGGTGTCCCAGAAGGCAGAGCTTTTTTTTTTTTTTTCAGGTGTGCAGGCCACATGACTGATGGCGTATTTATATTGAGGAACACTATTTTTTTATTTTTTTTATAAAGAATTTGTTAAACACTTGTCTCTTGTTTTTATTACTTTTTGTACACTTTTTTGGTGAATGAGTAGGGGTACTATGTACCTGATACTCATTCGCATATGGGGGGTGGGATCTGGGGGCCCCCTTGTTAAAGGGGGCTTTCAGATTCCAATAAGCTTTCCCTGCCCGCAGACCCCCACATCCACTGGCCAAGGTTGTGGGGATTAGGCCCTTGTCCCCATCAACATGGTGACAAGATGCTTTGGGGCAGGGGGGCACAGCTCCCCCTGCCCCAAAGCATCCACCCCCCCCATGTTGAGGGCATGTGACCTGGTATGGTTCAGGAGGGGAAGGGGGCGCTTGCTCATTCCCCCTTTCCTGACCTGCCAAGCTGCATGCCCGGATAAGGGTCTGATATGGATTTAGGGAGGACCTCATGACGTTTTTTTTTTCTTTTTTGCGATAGGTTTCCCCTCCAAATCTATACCAGACCTGAAGGGCCTAGTGTGGACGGGGCTGGGGGGACTTCACACTGTTTACTTCTGTATTTTTCCAATAGCTGGATCCTGGCAATTGCAACTGCGTGCCATTTTAAATGTGATTTGACTCGGTTTTTTTTTCATTAGAAATGCCACTTTTGCTGCAACATGGATTTTGGTACATTAAGGGGACCCCTAGGCACTACATTTAATGGGATTTTTTGTTTTTATTGTTGCACTTTAAGCATAATTAAGATGATGGGCAGTAAGAAAACTGGTTGGCAGGGCTTTGGAAAAGGGGAGTGGGTGGTAGGAATTGGGGGGGGGGGGGTGCAACTATTGCCTGGTTTAGACTGTTTATATGTTAGATAGTTAGATAGTTAGATAGATATGCATTTTAGATAATATAAATCTGCAAAGTGAGGACTTTTTCGGAGCTGCTGTCTTAATCAGCGTCATAATCAGGGTGGTACAAACAATGCCGTTTCTTGTACTACAACACATTAAAGCAAATAGGACCTTTAACTGGGCAACTGATCGTTCATTGTATTACATATCACTAAACAAGACCATTATGGCAGGAGTTAAATAGGAAATAGTCTTAGTGCCATAGACCTGCCACCCCCAATGATTATATCTAGTTAATTAACTAAACACAGCTTTTCAGCCAAAGAAGACTATACAGAACCTTTGACTGGTAAAATCCTCAGGGTATAACTTCCATGGTATACCATCACGTTAACCTAACATTTGCCTTTGCAAAGTCAATACGTTTAAACTGTCAAGCGAATTAATACTGCCGCATACACGCTGATCCAGTTTGGGTTTAAGCTATTGTTTTTTAAAGCAGCTCAGTGAGCTTTGAATGAAATCTGGGACCTCCCTGGAGTTGAAGGATCATTGATTGTGTTATCTATATAGAGCTGACCAATCAATGCAAAAACCTAATGAGGAGACGATAGAATATCTGTATTCTCTTGGCTAATAATGCCCTTAACTTTAATCCAGAATGAGGATACAGTCACTACTAAATAAAGAGACAGCTGACAGAGAAACTTGGCAATGGAAACATAGTCAATAAAGCTGAAGTTTATTTTGATTTATATATGAATTGTGCCCTTAAACTTCTGTTGGCAAGGATGTCCCCCTACACCCCAGATTTCTGACAACACAGGAAATATAATGCCATACCACCCTTTCATTGTTAAAATTCACTAATAACCTCCCAAGTGGCCCATTTATACATCCCATGATGCTGAAAAAAAAAAAAAATTATGACACCAGCCATTTGATGGGTTGACAGTTCATTTGAGAGCACAGATAACTATAACAGTTGTCATTCATGGCATGCCATGAATGTAAATTTTTTGATAATCAGTTAAATCACTGGGTATAGTTCCACTTTGAGATTTTGGCTTTGTCAGGGTCTTGCAAACAGAGAGCAAACAGGTTAGGCATGCACAGCTGTGCTCTATACGTTAAACAATGTAAGTATACAGTACATTCTACTTAAATCCATACAGTAATGATGGGGGAGGTGTGGGAGGAAATTGTTATTATTAGTTCTACTTTCAATTACAAGAGGAAAAGTACAGAAAATGATTTTGAAATATATAACTAGTAATATGCGTGCATTGGCACAAATAAAGGTGAGAACAAAGGTGAATGAGCAGTTAAGATGCCTACAGAGGCTCATGCTAATTTACAAATGCACTGAAATATTATGCACTGCCATAACAAACATTTTAATATTTCATGAATGTCACTACTAAGCTGACTGTAGACCGCAGATAAGGCCAAACACCAAATTATTTTTGTTTACCAAAACATGTGTATTAAATGCACATATACAGGTATATTGCTCCCGATCACCCAGCAAATTAAATTCAAAATACTAACCACAACCTACAAAGCCATCCACAACTCTGCCCCAAGCTACATCACCAATCTTGTCTCCAAACATATCCCAAACCGTCCTCTCCGCTCTTCTCAAGACCTCCTACTGTCAAGCTCTCTCATCTCCTCCTCCCATGCTCGTCTCCAGGATTTCTCCAGAGCCTCTCCCATCCTCTGGAACTTGCTACCTCAACCTGTCCGGCTATCCCCTACTCTTGCTACCTTCAGACGATCCCTGAAAACTCACCTCTTCTGGGAAGCCTATCACTTCTCCAACAAATCTTTTACCACTTCCATCAGCTCATTCCCCACAGTTACAACCTTTTGTACCACCTGCCCCACCCTAATAGATTGTAAGCTCTTCTGAGCAGGGCCCTCTTAATCCTCTTGTATTTTATTGTATTGTAACTGTATTGTCTCCCTTTTATATTGTAAAGCGCTGCGTAAACTGTTGGCGTTATATAAATCCTGTATAATAATATTACACTACCCCAGCAAAAGCTGCTGAATTTGTGTCCTCAGTTCTTTTCTCTCTGTGTAGCAGCAGCCAGGCTAACCGCAAAATTCACTACTTTGGCTCAATAAGCAGTATAGCGGGGTTGCCTTTTTAAAGTTTATTGCAGAGTAACTTGGATAAATGTGGGATACTCAAGAACACTTGAACAGGAGTGTGAAGATACTCTTCCCTTTGTAGCTACCTCTCAGAACAGTCCTGTGAGCAGTAGGTCATGAAGTTGACAGCACTGGGACACCATAAGCAATGTTCCAGGCCAAGCAAGCCTTAATACTAGTGCACCTGGGGTTAACAGTAGCAACAAGCACAAGGATCCCTCTCTCTAAGGTCTGTACTCACAGTGAAAAAGAAAAAGAAAAAATGCCTGATTCTCAGTGGGATACTTATTGGGTATGCTGATTGGTTGATTCGTTTGAGTCAAACGGGATCCTCCTAAACCATGAAATACCATAAAAGAACCTGGAGGATGTTGGGACAGAAGCCCAACAGAAGGTTAAATGGTGAATCAACTACAACTCAATCAGCTGAATGTAAAGACTTTATTGTTGAATGCTATATATCAAAAATTCAACGCATCCATAGGTTGTAACACATCCTAAAGAAGAGAAGGGTTTATCCAGTACATACTATACAAAACAGAATAAAATACATGAAAAAACACACAGTGCACTGTTGAAAAGGCTAAAAAAGCAAAGTAGATAAGCAACCCCCCACTCAAAACCCCAACGAACCTGAAATGACCCCTAATATCCGGACATAATAGTGTCAAAAAGGAACCATGTTGTGAAGAGATCAAAAAAGCATTGCTCCAAACATGAACTGAAGGTATAGCTGAAACCTGTATAGAAAATTGGGAAAAAAATATATAAAATGCTATGCTAAAAGCTTCAAAACAGAAGTAGTCCAGATGACACCTAGGTGTTAATGGTCAGCATAGAAGACCCATATTCAGGCATAGATGGATGATACTTCAGCAGAATGTCCATGAATTGCAGGTATTAATGAGGTTAATTTCCACAGTATGTGAACCAAATGCAATGTGAACTATTTCAGATGAAATGGTTGTTTCAAACAAACAGAAATTTCTAAGTTGGGCTGCAAAAGAAAGTATGCTCAACAGGGCTGGAAGTGTCTATGGAGAAGGATATAGTGTGAGGCGGTAAATGGACGTGAAAGGTGAGCTATTGGCTCAGATTAAGCTTACCCGCCCAGAGTTTATACTCAACAGTCCGTCCGCCAAGATCACACTCAGTCCGTTTAATAGTACCGGAGTCTACAAATTACCAGAGAAGGTGGTCCGGTAAATCAACTCCTCTCCAAACACTTTCGTCCTGCTTCAGGTGTCTGTGAAGTTCCCAGGCAGTTCAGCGTGGGCAGCGTCCGTCGTCTGGTCACGTGTTCTCTCTTCAGAGAGTTCAAGTGTCATCAAGCGTGACCGACGTTTGTTGCGGAGGCTTAAACAGAAAAGAACCATTCAGGAGCAGGGTCGATGCAATGTAAATATCCAGCCACAGGAGGCAAAAACAGTCCTTTTGATATCTCACAACAGACTCGCTTAGTGTTGACGGAGGGGATATCAGGGAGGATGGGGGAGCAATGCTTTTTTGATCTCTTCACAACATGGTTCCTTTTTGACACTATTATGTCCGGACATTAGGGGTCATTCATTTCAGGTTCGCTGGGGTTTTGAGTGGGGGGTTGCTTATCTACTTTGCTTTTTTAGCCTTTTCAACAGTGCACTGTGTGTGTTTTTTTCATGTATTTTATTCTGTTTTGTATATGTACTGGAGAAATCCTTCTCTTCTTTAGGATGTGTTACAACCTATGGATGAGTTAAATTTTTGATATATAGCATTCAACAATAAAGTCTTTACATTCAGCTGATTGAGTTGTAGCTGTACTCACAGTGTCCCTAAGGGTTGGACTTCTCTCTTCAAACTCAGACAGTTTCCCCAGTTAGCCTCCAGACCGGTACCTTAGTGAAACTCCTCTTTTATCTATCTAGGATCCTGCAGCAGAATAGGCCCCCCAACTATGCACAGTTGGGACATGACCAGCAGGATCTTCAGCTGAACTGCTAGGAAGGGCATCAGTCCTTCTGGCTGGGAGCCTTTCCTCCTGGGGAAGAACATTGCTCTCTAATGCTCCTGATTATTTATACACTCTCCCAGCCACCATATGGGCACATTTCCCCAAGAATTTGCTGGAGTTGAAGGTAGGGGAAATCAATCAAATTTGCAGCCAGCAGAGCCAAGAGCAGACCAAAGCAATCACACGCTGCTCTGCTAATTACAGCAGAGCCACAAGAACTTACATTTTCCTAATCCTTACTAGCAGCCTATCTAGGAGGGTACTACATATATAAAACTATGCATAATTTTGTGCAGTTCAATGAACCATATCACAGTGGAAAAATAGGTGATGCGCTAAAAAATTCCAATAAAGTCTGCAGATTTTTACTCTAGTCCTGTTGATAATAGGTGTAGGATGTGGAGGTTTTCTGTAGATGCTATATTTGCCTTCAGATTCAAAATCAGCCACACACAACCTAAAATGCCTTTTTGGTGAGTTTATTTATTTTCTGTCCTAGAGTCTTGCTCCGACCAAGATTCAAACAAATATAGCAATTATATTGTCCTTGTTTTTATTTTACAATATATGCAGAAAAATTATATTTCAGATTATTTTGTCCACTGATTTTGTCAAGCTGTACCACCTTCTCATCTAGCTATTGATTTTGCATAACAAATCTTTAGAAGAAAGGAGACTAAATGATTCTAGGTTGTCAGCTTTCAATTGCTCATGGAAATGAGAAAAATATGTCTATTTATAAGAAACCAAATATAATATTGACTTTTCAGCAATTTAGAATTAGAGGAAAACATAAAATGGGGGCCAGACATTCTCAAAGGAGATCTGCACCAAATAATTGTTTTTTCTCCAAAAGGCATATAGAAATAGAAGCTTGTATACTATCAGTAAATGTCTGCGTGCACAGTAGACATCTTAACTCCCATTCTTACCTTAACCACTTGACAACTGGGCCCATAACCCCCTTACTGCCCAGGCGAAATTTCAGGTTTCAGCACTGTCACGCTTTGAATGACAATTGCGCGGTCGTGTGACCTGGCTCCCAAACAAAATTGACGTCCTTTTTTTCCCACAAATAGAGCTTTCTTTTGGTGGTATTTTATCATTTCTGCGGTTTTTATTTTTTGCGCTATAAACAAAAATAGAGCGACAATTTTGAAAAAAACACAATATTTTTTAATTTTTTAATTTTTGCTATAATTAATATCCCAATTTTTTTTTAAAAAAATATTTTTTTCCTCAGTTTAGGCCGATACGTATTCTACATATTTTAGGTAAAAAAAAAATTGCAATAAGCGTATAGTGATTGGTTTGCGCAAAAGTTATAGCGCCTACAAAATAGGGAATAGAATTATGATTTTTTTTTTATTATTATTTTTTTTTTTTACTAGTAATGGCGTCGATCTGCGATTTTTTTTTGTGACCGTGACATTGTGGCGGACACATCGGACACTTTTGACACATTTTTGGGACCATTCACATTTATACAGCGAACAGTGCTATAAATATGCACTGATTACTGTATAAATGTGACTGGTAGGGAAGGGGTTAACCACTAGGGGGCGATCAAGGGGTTATTATGTTCCCTGCTAGATGTTCTTACTGTGGGGGGAGGGGACTGACTGGGGGAGGTGACTGATGGTTGTCCCTATGTACAAGGGACACACCATCGGTCTCCTCTCCCTGACAGGATGTGGATCTCTGTGTTTACACACAGAGATCCACGTCCCTGGCTCTGTGACAGCCGATCGCTCTTACCTGGCGGACATCACGGCCGCCAGGCATGCGCATCGGCACCCGCCTGACACGGCGGGCACAGCTTTTCCCCGATGCGCGCCCGCGGTGGCGCGCATCGCGGGAGTAAATGGGAGGACGTCCATAGACGTCCTATCAGCAATTGAGGACCGCTTTGCGGACGTCTTTTTCATATGGCCCGGGCGCGAAGTGGTTAAAGAGGATCTTTACTTTTCCACTTCCACTACCTCTTTTTTTTTTAAACCCGGCTTACCTGGTGGTATGTTCTCCACTGTTTAGATACTCACCCACCCAGTGGATCCAGTGTTGTCCTGAGGAGATCCTATTAAAAGCAGCTGCTGCTCTGGTCCTGCATCTCCGTGTTTGTGTCTGACATAATCAGGAAGCCTGCATGCCCTTTCGGATTCAGCCGCTGAGCTTTCTCCCGATGACACACTGCTAGGCCCGCACCCTCCTTCTCTGTGAATAAAATACTATGCCTCCTTATGTGACACACATATCCCAGGAGGCACAGTGGGTACAATACATGTCATTTGCCTGGGCCAAACCCTTTTTCTGAAAAAAAAAAGGGTAAACAAAAAAGTGGAGTGAAGGAGGGATGGACAGGAGAAACTTTTTATTTGAGGGTGAAGATCCAATTTAAGTGAAAATAGTCTATTTGCCAAAAAAATTACAAATAGTTTACAGACTCCAAATGGCAAATGGCTTAGAGACTCCATGACCTCAAGATCAATCTACTAAAGTTGTCTACAGAGGTCTAAACAAATTACACAGATAACATGCACAGAAGTCATGATTTATACTTCCCACAATATGAAAAGAAATCAACAGAACACAATGTTGAAATCCACTTTAAGAAAAAAAAACGTACAGTTCATTTACTTTTAACCACTTCACGCCCACGCTATAGCCGAAAGACGGCTACAGCGTGGACTTAGATTGCCGGGAGAACATCCATGTACGTCCTCCCGTGCTCACGCTGCCCACGCTCCCCTTGCGATGCATTGGCAGCTTGCTCTGTGATCACAGAGTCCTTGGGACTCGGCTGATCACAGATTGGAGCAAAGGGACGATTCCGGCCCTTTACCACGTGATCATCTGTGATCCAATGACAGCCAATCACACAATATAAACAGGAGCCGGCAATTTACTTTTTTTTCCTGCCAATCAGTGCCCATCAGTGCCTCGTCATCAGTGCCACCTATCAGTGCCGCCTATTAGTGCCACCTGCTAGTGCCTATCAGTGACCATCAATGCCACCTATCAGTCCCCATCAGTGCCACCTATCAGTGCCACCTATGAGTGCCCCCTATCAGTGCCACCTCATTAGTGCCCACCAGTGTCGCGTAATCAGTGCAACCCATCAGTGCAGCCTATCAGTGCAGCTTCATCAGCACACATCAATGAAGGAGAAAAATTACCTGTTTGCAAAATTTTATAACAAACTATGAATACTGTTTTGTCTTTTTTCCAAAATGTTCTGTCTTTTTTGTTTGTTTAGCAAAAAATAAAAACCCCAGTGGTGATTAAATACCACCAAAAGAAAGCTCTATTTGTGTGAAAAATATGATAAAAATTTCATATGGGTACAGTGTAGCATGATGGCACAATTGTCATTCAAAGAGGGACAACGCTGAAAGCTGAAAATTAGCCTGGGCAGGAAGGGAGTATACAGTATGTGCCCAGTAAGCAAGCAGTTAATAGAGAGTATTCGCCTAAAGTTAAAGCAGCTGTGATGGGTAAGCAGAGGCACCGCAACTTGTGTTTGTACTCTTTGAACACAAGACCACACTCCAAGGAAGGGGAAGAGCCTCTAAATGCATCTGCATGGAGAACTCATAGAGGTGTTCGGATTCATAACTCTTGGGAAGAGCAGAGCCCCAAAATGTGTTTGCACGACTGACCTGACTTCAAAGCAGTGCGCACATTGCGGGTGTCAAGTGGCCCTGGTTTACAGTCACATACATGTCCTGACCTCAAGGAATAGAGATAGCATAAGTTTAACCATATGTATACATATACTTTTGACCATAGTAGTGGCAGCTTCATCTGATTTTGTTCTAGTTACTCTTCCAACACCCAACATTAAGTCAATGCAAGCTGTGTCATTTTTATTTTAGTAAGCTTCTGTTGGCTTTCTTGTGTACAGATGTCTGGGACCAATTTTCGACATCTTGACCTCGCTGAAATATACTTTTCTGAAACCAAAAAGCTTCTATTCCGAAAGATTTATTTGACCAATGCTATAGGTTTGCATTGTACTAAAACGTTACACCATCAGTGCTGTATATGTCAGCAGAGGGACAACACTCTTTGAAGGTTGTAGTTTTTGGTATCCATGGCACTGCCTTGTCCATTACCCATTCTTTAGAAAAATAGCAAACATCAACATACTTGACACACTGACTGTGAGCATATTTTATCCTTTAAGACTCTAATGCCTTGTACACACGATCGGATTTCCAATGGAATAAAATCCGATGGAAATTTTCCGTCGGAATTCCGATGAAGTTGACTTCTATCAGTCTTGCATACACACTGTCAGACTAAATTCCGACCGTCCAAAACGCGGTGACTTAAAACACTACGACAAGCCGAGAAAAATGAAGTTCAATGCTTCTGAGCATGCGTCGACTTGATTCTGAGCATGCGTGGAATTCCACACAGACAATCGGAATTTCCTATTGGATTTTTTTCCATTGGAAAAATTTAAAACATGTTCTATTTTTTTACTCCGATGGGGCCCATACACCATAGTAATTTCCAATGAAACAAGTCCATCGGATTTTATTCCATCGTGTGTACAAGGCATAAGTCCCAACCTGTCCTTCCCTTCCACTCAGGGAGCTGGCAAACCTACTACAAACAGAATTTTAACATTTAGCTGCTGTGTTGTACCTTAATTTATAAAGAGGCTTAGCATAAATTGAAATGACTTTTGAATTAATAAATTAGTGATTTCAATATTTTATGCTGTGCATTTCCCTGGATTTGTTCCTTAATAAACACAGGATTCAGCTGGAAAAATGGAGCATTAAAGACAAGTACCAATATAATATTGTCACAGACTACATTGTTTAAGTGCTGAACAAACACATTTACATGGATGCATGTTCTAAATGAGATTTTATTTGAACATACAAGATCATACTTGTACAAAAGCTATTCATGTCAAGTCACTCTGGCATTGTCAGTAGTGGTTTGTTTATGTTCTTGACTTATAAAGAAGTACTTCCAACAGCTCTCAACGTGGAACTAAACCCACCTATTTAAAGCGTAACTAAATTACAAAAAAATTGCGAGCAGGCAGGCTGTTTATTGCAGAAGAGAGATATGTTATGTCTCTTCTGCAATAAAACAGCAAACTTACCTGTCTGTTACGGTCTTCCTTAGAAAGTACACTGAGCTACACTTGCACAGCTTAGTGTACATTGAAGATTTACCTTAGTGCCAGAATGAACCGTTTATTTATTTCAGGTATTTGTATAGCGGCATCAGTTTATGCAGTGCTTTACATTTATATATGTAGCACTACCCCAGTAGGGGCTGCTGGTATGTTCCCCGGGTCTTCCCCAACTTTTGCTCCGCAGCCAGGCACAAGGTTTTTCCCACAGCCAGGTGCACATACACTTTCACTCATTACGTCTATAACCAGTCTAAGGGTTTTGTTTTTGGTTGTTTTATTACAGAACTTGGATAGTATAAGAGATATGGTGTAATATTGAACTATTCACATCGAGGACTCTAACTTCCATTAGTGAAATTTGACTGAAGTCCTTGCAAAAGCACGTGCAGACTTCCTCATAGCTGCACAGAGCAATTTCCCTTTGTAAAGTAGTAGACAGTTCTGGACACAGCTCTAAGAACACTAGGCAGAATTCTTCTTTGTGTAAGCCCTCAGCTGACTTAGAGCATGGGAGGGTATAACTGTCTAAGGATCTTTAGGGTGCCTGTACTCACAAGGCTCCTGCAGCACCACTGGCAGCCTTCTCTCTCTGATACCAGACCAGATGCACTGTAAACTCTCCCTCTGTCAGCTATGGTAGAACCAGGGTCAGCCACACAGACTTCAGGCTCTTATGTAGCGCCCTCCCAATATTTGTAGTTGGGCTCAGACCAATTGGTAAGTTCTTTAATGCTTCTGCTCTGGGTGTGATACTGCCTGCCAGTAGTGTTCTCTGGTGCCTGTAGGTGGCACTGTCACCACTGGCATAGGTGAACCAAGAGGGGTATCACAGCACCTTGGGTGTCCTCTCTCGGCAGCCATGCAGTGGGCGTGGTCGGCCTGCTGTGCATGCTGGGAGGGGATACATAAAGGGCAGACGCCATTGGGGGTGAGGAGAGTTCCAGGGGACCCATTGGTCCTGGGTGTGTGCCTCGTGGCCTGCATAGCACGAGATGCGCGAGTGTGTTCGGGCCTCGGGCACCTTCAGTCCGAGGCTGCTTCGTTTCATGGTAGGCCCGGCTCTGCTGCCTGGGGCCTACACTTCAGAGAGGGATCCCAGGCTGCCCACCTCTAGGGGGCCCAACTTTAGGAAAGGAGACCAGGGGAGGATCAGTTCCGGAGGAGACTAGCGACGGTACTGCTGTCTCGGGAAGAGGCCTCGAAACTCGCCTAAAGCGTAATTCATCTTCAAAGTCACCAAGCTTGCAATACGCTGGTCTGGCGCAGAGGTTCTTATTCAGTATTGTTTGCTGGGAGGTTCAGGACTTATATTCTGTGGCAGAGGATTCCCCGATCGTATCCCTAGACACTTCAGAAAAGGGAAAGATTGATCCGTGCTCCATCCCAGCTGCTAGGACCGCTCTCAAAGGGACTATCCGGGTGAGCAATACTCACTCAGGCTTGAGTGACGACAAAAGTTTAACACTGTACTTTAAGTGTTGCGTGCCTGAACCTTTACCCACTACTTCTCTCATCTTCTTACTTCCTACTCAAGTTATTGGAAAAAGATAAAAGAATAAAACCTTACTGCTTAGGTTTTACTCCTGGGTGTTACAAGGAACTTTTACCTAGACAACGGAGAGAGAAAAAGGATCCACTCGAGAGAGGTAACTCGCCGAAAGGCCCAAACAATAACACCGCTCGCTCCTCTTTAACAAAAGGGGGGATACCGGGCAAGTAGCAGGTGTGCCCGACTGCAAGCAAGTTGGAGATGGCAGTAGTGGTCGGGTCGGTGTGCTACATATATATATTGATGCGAATCTTAGAAATGTCTGTTACTGTACTGTAAACCTTGGCTAGGCTTTATGTACATTTTATAATTATATGGTATACGTACATGAGGGCAGTCATATTTCTTTACTACATAGGCTTTGTCTGTTGCTTTCCCCTGGTGCACATTGGCTAAATTTTACTGCTGACTGCCACAATGCAAGTCTATGAGCCAACAGGAGGAAGGCGGCCATTTGGAATACTGGGGTTGATTTACTAAAACTGGAGCGTTCAAAATCTGGCGCCGCTCATAGCTCTTAGAACAGGTTCTATTTCCACATGCAATCGGATGTGGAGTCCATGGCTCTTAATGACATCTTCTACTACTGTTTGATGTATTTTATTAGTTTGGTATACATGCCGATCATTATTACACAGTTTGTGTTGATCATTCATGGTGTGCTATATTTACCCGATTGATTGGTCTATTGTTAACCTGTTGCTATGTGTCCCTTACTCTTTGTACAATATGTATGCCATTATAATCCAATAAAGATGTATTGTTTAACCACTTGCTTACTGGGCACATAACCCCCTTCCTGCCCAGGCGAAATTTCAGCTTCCGGCACTGCGTCGCTTTGAATGACAATTGCGCGGTCGTGCGACGTGGCTCCCAAACAAAATTGACGTCCTTTTTTTCCCACAAATAGAGCTTTCTTTTGGTGGTATTTGATCACCTCTGCGGTTTTTATTTTTTGCGCTATAAACAAAAAAAGAGCGACGATTTTGAAAAAAAAACAATATTTATTACTTTTTGCTATAATAAATATCCCAATTTTTTTTTAAAAAAGTTTTTTTTCTCAGTTTAGTCCGATACGTACTCTTCTACATATTTTTGGTCAAAAAAAAAATCGCAATAAGCGTTTATTGATTGGTTTGCGCAAAAGTTATAGCGTCTACAAAATAGGGGATAGTTTTATAGCATTTTTATTAATATTTTTTTTTTTACTAGTAATGGCGGCGATCAGCGATTTTTATCGTGACTGCGACATTATGGCGGACACATCGGACACTTTTGACACCATTTTGGGACCATTCACATTTATACAGCGAACAGTGCTATAAAAATGCACTGATTACTGTATAAATGTGACTGGCAGGGAAGGGGTTAACACTAGGGGGCGGGGAAGGGGTTAACTATGTTCCCTATTTGTGATTCTTACTGTGGGGGGAGGGGACTAATTGGGGGAGGAGACCGATCTGTGTCCCTATGAACAAGGGACACAGCATCGGTCTCCTCTCTCCCTGACAGGACATGGATCTCTGTGTTTACACACAGAGATCCACATCCTGCTTCTGTAACTGCCGATCGAATGTACCTGGCGGACATCGCGGCCGCCAGGCACGCTCCTCGGCATCACGTGATGCGCGCCGCACAGCTGTTCCCCGCCGCGCGCCCTCGGCGGCGCGCAGCGGGATGTAAACAGAGAAGGACGTCCTGGGGACGTCCTCTCGGCACTTGAGAGCCGCGCTGCAGCCGTCTTTCGGCTATAGCGCGGGTCTCAAGTGGTTAAATCTGGTGCAGCTCTGAACAGAAACCAATCAGCGTCCAGTTTTTTTTTGTCAAAGCCTAATTGAACAAGCTAAAGTTAGAAGCTGATTGGCCAACATGCACAGCTGCACCAGTATTGCACTCTCTAGTTTTACTAAATCATCCCCACAGTGCCCAGTTCTGGAGACCTAAATAAGTGATAGGGGAGACAGCTGAAAACTTTAAATAAATTAAGGGTGTAAATAAATTTCAGAAGGGCAATATTTTCAATAAAAAGCTAAGATCAAGAACACAGGGACTTAAAGGGGTTGTAAAGGCGGAAGGTTTTTTATCTTAATGCATTCTATGCCTTAAGATTAGTGATGAGCCGAACACCCCCGGGTTCGGTTCGCACCAGAACCCGCGAACGGACCGAAAGTTCGAACGAACATTAGAACCCTATTAAATACAATGGATGCGAACGTTCGAATTCTAAAGTGCTAATTATAACAACTATTATGCATGTTATTGTCCTAAAAAGGGTTTGGGAACCCGGGTTCTGCACCAGGGGACATGTATCAATGCAAAAATAAGTTTTAAAAACGGTCGTTTTCCGGGAGCAGTCATTTTAATGATGCATAAAGTGAAAAAAAAAAAGTCAAATATTCCTTTAAATATCGTACCTGGGGGGTGTCTAAAGTATGCCTGTGAAGTGCCACGTGTTTCCCGTGTTTAGAACTGTCCCTGCACAAAATGACACTTCTAAAGGAAAAAAAAGCCATTTAAAACTGCTTGCGGCTTTAATGTAATGTCTGGTCCCGGTAATATGGATGAAAATCTTTAAGAAAAATGGCATAGCTACCCCATGACCCCCCCCTACCCCAGCCCATTACCAGCCCCTTTGGGTCTTGTATGGATATTAAGGGGAACCCCGCACATAAAATAAAAAAGGCCCTATATACTCTGAACAGCCGTATACAGGCGGTGCATACAAGACAGGGACTGTAGGTTTGTTCTTATGTTGAATCTGTTTGTAATTTTGAACAGGTACATTGTTGAAGTGTAGCTCCAGACCAAAAATCTATTTTTAAACTTTTTGGAAAACATAGGTAAGGGTTATCACCCCTGTAACATTTGTTTTGCTGTCTGTGCCCCTGTTCAGAACATTTCACCTCACTTTCCGTCCTAATGACAACTGTTTTTGAAATGTGGTGTTTTTCTTGAAACAAGGATTGCTGATAAAGCATCAGTACAGAGGAGACACCTTTCTCCCATATTTATTCTTACAGGAGAGAATTTTCCTTCCTAGTGGTAGATTTCCTCTCACTTCCTGTTGTCTTCTTGCGTTTGCAAGTAGGAGTCGTTTGTAAGTTGGATGTTTGAAAGTAGGGACCTGCCGTATATACTCTGCAGAAATAGGCCCCTTAGTTGTTGGTGTTGGCACAACACTGTAAGCACTCACAGTTACTCTTGGTTGGTGCTGGAACGCCCTGCTGTCAACTATTATATCAGGAATTTTAATTACATATAATTGTTGAACAGTGGTAGTAAAAATTGGGCCTTTGATGGTGGTGCTGGTGCCACAACACTGTAAGCCCTGACAGTTACTCTTGGTGGGTGCAGCAATGGGCCCTGCTGTGAATTATTAGATCAAGAATTGTAATTACATGCCCCTGTTGAACAGGGGCTGAAAAATTGGGCCTTAGGCACTGGTGGCACAACACTGCAACCCTTCACAGATACTGTACTTGGAGCACAGCAATGAGCCCTGTTGCAAAGTATTGCTTCAAAAATTGTAATGACACGCCCCTGTTAAACAGGGGCTGAAAAATTGGGCCTTAGGCACTGGTGGCACAACACTGCAACTCCTCACAGATACTGTACTTGGAGCACAGCAATGAGCCCTGTTGCAAAGTATTGCTTCAAAAATTGTAATTACACGCCCCTGTTAAACAGGGGCTGAAAAATTGGGCGTTAGGCACTGGTGGCGGCACCCATAAACAAAAATGATCTTCCAAGCTATCATCATCAATCGTATCATTGAGGACTCGGAGGAGGAGGATAGCCAGTCAACATAACAGCACAGGCACTCAGCATCAGCATCAGTCTTGAAGGGATGTGACATTTTAAAATCAATTAGTCTGTTATATCAGCATCAGGTGTGTGGTAGCTGGTGGTGATCCAAGACTGGTTCATCTTGATGAAAGTCAGTCGATCAACCGAGTCGGTGGACAGGCGCACCCTGTGATCCGTGACAAATCCTCCAGCAGCACTGAATGTGCGTTCCGAAAGAACGCTGGATGCAGGACAGGCCAGTAGCTCAATTGCATACTGTGCAAGCTCTGGCCAGTGATCCATCCTCAAGACCCAGTAAGCCAGAGGATTTTCGGTGGGGAAGGTGTCCAAGTCTGACCTTGCCCCTAGATATTCCTGCACCATGTTTATCAGACGCTGGCGATGGTTGCTGGAACCGATCATACTTTGGGGCTGCGGACTAAAGAATTGTCTGAACGCATCGGTCAGACGGCCACCTTCCCCACCGCTCCTTCTTTGACTGGCCGAAGCCTCAGCAACTCGTTGTCCAGGACCAGGAGTTTGCAACCTCCCAGTCTCTGGGAACGCGTTGCACAGACCTTTCTGCAAGGCCTCCCGGAGTTGTCTCATCCTCTGCTCCCTCTGCGACGGTAACATAAGGTCCGCAACCTTACCCTTGTACCGTGGATCAAGGAGAGTGGCCAGCCAGTAATGGTCCCTCTCCTTGATCCGAAGAATACGAGGATCCTTCCGCAGACTTTGCAGGATCAGGGAGGCCATGCAGCGTAGGTTTGCTGAGGCATTCGCTCCGGAGTCCTCTGGGTCACTAAGGACGACATGATCCGCAGCCACCTCCTCCCAGCCACGTACAAGTCCACTGGTTTCTTGGGACTGTAAATCATCCCTAAAAGACTGCTGCTGATGATGCTGAGTGCCAGCCTCCACCTCCATGCTGACACAATCCTCCTCCTCCTCCTCCTCCTCCTCCTCCTCCTCTTCCTGTGCGATGGGTGGGACAGAAGGAACACTGTCTGGGTAAAGGGGGCCTTGAGAGGCAAGGAAGTCCTCCTCTTCCTGCCTCTGTTCTGCCTCAAGTGCCCTGTCCATTATTCCACGCAGCGTGTGCTCCAACAGGTGGACAAGAGGTACAGTGTCACTGATGCATGCACTGTCACTGCTCACCATCCTCGTGGCCTCCTCAAATGGTGCCAGGACAGTGCATGCATCCCTGATCATGCCCCACTGGCGTGGAGAAAAAAAACCAAGCTCCCCTGACCCTGTCCTGGTGCCGTAGTCGCACAGGTACTCATTGATGGCCCTCTGCTGCGTGTGCAGCCGCTGCAGCATGGCCAACGTTGAGTTCCACCTGGTGGGCATGTCACATATAAGGCGGTTCTTGGGCAGGTTCAACTCCTTTTGCAGCTCAGCCAGGCGAGCACTGGCATTATAAGATCTGCGGAAATGCACACAGACTTTCCTGGCCTGCCTCAGGACATCCTGTAAGCCCGGGTACCTGCCCAAGAAGCGCTGCACCACCAGGTTAAGGACGTGAGCCACACAGGGCACATGGGTCAGTTGTCCCTGTCGGAGGGCGGAGAGGAGGTTGGTGCCATTGTCGCAAACCACCATTCCTGGCTTAAGCTGGCGTGGCGTCAACCACCTCTCGGCCTGGCCCTGCAGAGCAGACAGGACCTCTGCCCCAGTGTGGCTTCTGTCCCCCAAACACACCAGCGCAAGCACGGCATGGCATCTTTTTGCCTGCGTACTTGCGTAGCCCCGTGAACGGCTACGGAGCACCGCTGGTTCATAGGACAAACCACAGGAAGAGGCCATGGAGGAAGAAGAAGAGGAGGGGGTGGAGGAGAGAGGTGTGTCACAACCAGTAGTAGCATTTTGGAGGCGTGGCGGTGGGACAACCTCCAACACTACTGCACCTTGTCCTGAATCCTTCCCAGCTGCCAAAAGAGTGACCCAATGGGCCGTGAAAGAAAGGTAACGTCCCTGTCCATGCCTGCTGGACCATGAGTCAGCGGTAATATGCACCTTACCGCTGACCGCCCTGTCCAGCGAGGCCAAGACATTGCCTTCCACATGCCGGTAGAGAGCCGGAATAGCCTTCCGTGAGAAAAAGTGGCGTTTGGGAACCTGCCACTGAGGAACCGCACATTGCACAAACTCACGGAAGGGGGCCGAGTCTACCAACTGAAAAGGCAGCAGTTGAAGCGCTAGCAATTTAGCCAAGCTAGCATTCAACCGCTGGGCATGTGGATGGCTGGGAGTGAACTTCTTTCGACGGTCCAGCAGCTGGGGCAGGGAAATTTGCCTGCTAGAATCGGACGTCGGTGTACTGCTAGCAGAGTGGGCGCAAGTACTTGGCTGTGACACACCTAATTCTACACCTTCATTCCTCTCAGTGCATGTTTCAGAGAGGACTGAAGTTATAGTGGGGTTGGAGATCCCAGCTGATGCGGTGCAAGGAGAGGTCCGCTTTGTTCTTTGGTGTGGGTCTTTGAGGTAGGCTTGCCAACGAGCTGCATGGCAGGTCAACATATGTCTGGTCAGGCATGTGGTACCCAAGCAGCTGATGTTTTGGCCACGCGATATACGCTTGAGACATATGTTGCAAACAGCAGCTGTGCGATCTGATGCACTAGCCTCAAAAAAGGCCCACACCAAAGAACTTTTTGAATGACGGGCAGAGGCAGCGCCCTGCACAGGCGGAGCTCTGCGGTGTGATTCCGTCGGTGTACTGCCCTTACGCTGGCCACCAAAGGGCATCCTGCCTCGTTGGAGATGTGCCTCCTCCTCATCCTCCTCCTCCTCCTCTCTCCTATTAGGCACCCACGTGGAGTCATTGACCTCATCATCCCCTCCCTCCTCATCACTGGAGCCAATCTGGCAGTATGCTGCAGCTGCTGGAACATGACTGCCAGATTGGTGTCCTTCTTGAGCATCCCCTCTGTCTGCTCTCACGCTACTGCCTTCCTCTAGCTGGGTTTCATCATCAGACCCTTCGAAACGCTGGGCATCCTCCTGGAGCATGTACCCAACACTGTGCTGAAACAGTTCGGGGGACTCCTCAGGAGGAGGACATGGTGGGTCTAGGGAAGGAGTGACTGATGATTTGTCTGACATTGATACCAGGGAAGACGACGCTTTGGCAGCTGCTTTTCCAGTACCCTGAGCCTGGGTGAGAGAGGATGAGGAGGAGGAGGAGGGCTTGGTCATCCACTCTACCAAGTCTTCGGCATGATGTGGCTCAACATGTCCAGCTGCCGAAAAGAAGGACAAGCGTGTCCCATGGCCATGTGCTGATGACAATGCACCGCGTCCACGACCAGCACTGTTGCCCCCAGACACAGAGCCTGCTTGCCCTCTTTTATTGCCTCCTGACTGTCTGCCTCTCCTTGTTTGCCTTCCAGACATTCTAATAGATGGCCTGCAGGGAGATGGGAAAAAAGCAATAAGGGCTACCTTCAGGTGTCCTTCTCTGTCCCTTGAAACAAGGACTTTCACAGTGAAAGAAACTGACACTGTCCCTACCTAGAGTTTTCTGTCCCTAGAATAAATGTTTTTTTTAATCACAATATAGCACAAGGACAATTCACTCAATGTCTCTCCAGGTCCCTGGAAACAAGGACTTGCAGAGTGAAAGAAACTGACACTGTCCCTACCTAGAGTTTTCTGTCCCTAGAATAAATGTTTTTTTTAAGCACAATATAGCACAAGGAAAATTAACTCACTGTCCTTACAGGTCCCTGGAAACAAGGACTTGCAGAGTGAAAAAAAAAAAAACACTCTCCCTACCTACAGTTTTCTGTCCCTAGAAAAAATGTTTTTTTTAAGCACAATATAGCACAAGGACAATTAACTCACTGTCCTTACAGGTCCCTGAAAACAAGGACTTGCAGAGTGAAAGAAAAAAAACACTCTCCCTACCTACAGTTTTCTGTCCCTAGAAAAAATGTTTTTTTTAATCACAATATAGCACAAGGAAAATTAACTCACTGTCCTTACAGGTCCCTGGAAACAAGGACTTGCAGAGTGAAAGAAAAAAAACACTCTCCCTACCTACAGTTTTCTGTCCCTAGAAAAAATGTTTTTTTTAATCACAATATAGCACAAGGAAAATTAACTCACTGTCCTTACAGGTCCCTGGAAACAAGGACTTGCAGAGTGAAAGAAACTGACACTGTCCCTACCTAGAGTTTTCTGTCCCTAGAATAAATGTTTTTTTTAAGCACAATATAGCACAAGGACAATTAACTCACTGTCCTTACAGGTCCCTGGAAACAAGGACTTGCAGAGTGAAAGAAACTGACACTGTCCCTACCTAGAGTTTTCTGTCCCTAGAATAAATGTTTTTTTTAAGCACAATATAGCACAAGGAAAATTAACTCACTGTCCTTACAGGTCCCTGGAAACAAGGACTTGCAGAGTGAAAGAAACTGACACTGTCCCTACCTAGAGTTTTCTGTCCCTAGAATAAATGTTTTTTTTAAGCACAATATAGCACAAGGACAATTAACTCACTGTCCTTACAGGTCCCTGGAAACAAGGACTTGCAGAGTGAAAAAAAAAAAACACTCTCCCTACCTAGAGTTTTCTGTCCCTAGAAAAAATGTTTTTTTTAAGCACAATATAGCACAAGGACAATTAACTCACTGTCCTTACAGGTCCCTGGAAACAAGGACTTGCAGAGTGAAAGAAAAAAAACACTCTCCCTACCTACAGTTTTCTGTCCCTAGAAAAAATGCTTTTTTTAATCACAATATAGCACAAGGAAAATTAACTCACTGTCCTTACAGGTCCCTGGAAACAAGGACTTGCAGAGTGAAAGAAAAAAAACACTCTCCCTACCTACAGTTTTCTGTCCCTAGAAAAAATGTTTTTTTTAATCACAATATAGCACAAGGAAAATTAACTCACTGTCCTTACAGGTCCCTGGAAACAAGGACTTGCAGAGTGAAAGAAACTGACACTGTCCCTACCTAGAGTTTTCTGTCCCTAGAATAAATGTTTTTTTTAATCACAATATAGCACAAGGAAAATTAACTCACTGTCCTTACAGGTCCCTGGAAACAAGGACTTGCAGAGTGAAAGAAACTGACACTGTCCCTACCTAGAGTTTTCTGTCCCTAGAATAAATGTTTTTTTTAAGCACAATATAGCACAAGGACAATTAACTCACTGTCCTTACAGGTCCCTGGAAACAAGGACTTGCAGAGTGAAAGAAAAAAAACACTCTCCCTACCTACAGTTTTCTGTCCCTAGAAAAAATGTTTTTTTTAAGCACAATATAGCACAAGGAAAATTAACTCACTGTCCTTACAGGTCCCTGGAAACAAGGACTTGCAGAGTGAAAGAAAAAAAACACTCTCCCTACCTACAGTTTTCTGTCCCTAGAAAAAATGTTTTTTTTAATCACAATATAGCACAAGGAAAATTAACTCACTGTCCTTACAGGTCCCTGGAAACAAGGACTTGCAGAGTGAAAGAAACTGACACTGTCCCTACCTAGAGTTTTCTGTCCCTAGAATAAATGTTTTTTTTAATCACAATATAGCACAAGGAAAATTAACTCACTGTCCTTACAGGTCCCTGGAAACAAGGACTTGCAGAGTGAAAGAAACTGACACTGTCCCTACCTAGAGTTTTCTGTCCCTAGAATAAATGTTTTTTTTAAGCACAATATAGCACAAGGACAATTAACTCACTGTCCTTACAGGTCCCTGGAAACAAGGACTTGCAGAGTGAAAGAAAAAAAACACTCTCCCTACCTACAGTTTTCTGTCCCTAGAAAAAATGTTTTTTTTAATCACAATATAGCACAAGGAAAATTAACTCACTGTCCTTACAGGTCCCTGGAAACAAGGACTTGCAGAGTGAAAGAAACTGACACTGTCCCTACCTAGAGTTTTCTGTCCCTAGAATAAATGTTTTTTTTAATCACAATATAGCACAAGGACAATTAACTCACTGTCCTTACAGGTCCCTGGAAACAAGGACTTGCAGAGTGAAAGAAACTGACACTGTCCCTACCTAGAGTTTTCTGTCCCTAGAATAAATGTTTTTTTTAAGCACAATATAGCACAAGGACAATTAACTCACTGTCCTTACAGGTCCCTGGAAACAAGGACTTGCAGAGTGAAAGAAACTGACACTGTCCCTACCTAGAGTTTTCTGTCCCTAGAATAAATGTTTTTTTTAAGCACACTATAGCAGAAGCACAAAACACACTGACACTCTCCCTACCTATCCTTCTCTTTCCCTAAACTAAAGGAATCCAGGTTAAGCAAGAAAGAAATAACAGTCACTGTCCCTGCCTATGCTACTCTATCCCTGCTCCGGAACACACTACACTAGGCCGCCGTGCTGGCGGCCTTTTATAGTGTGGGGCGTGTACTAAACACCCTCAGCAATAATTGGCCACAGGCATCCTGCCTGTGGCCAATCATTGCTCTCCTCGCTGCCGGCGCTGTGATTGGCCAAGCATGCGGGGTCACAGTGCATGCTTGGCCAATCACAGCGCCTGGATGACACTGCGATGGCGTAGTGCATTGTGGGCCGTTCGCGTCACTCGAATTTGGCGCGAACGGCCCAAATCGTTCGATCTTCGTCGAACGATCGAACAGCCAATGTTCGAGTCGAACGTATGTTCGACTCGAACACGAAGCTCATCCCTACTTAAGATAAACAGCCTTCTGTGTGCAGCAGCCCCCCTCAGCCCCCCTAATACTTACCTGAGGTCCATCTCTGTCCAGCGATGTCCACAAGTGTCTCAGCCGTCTGAAATTCTCCTTCCTGATTGGCTGAGACACAGCAGCCACGACATTGGCTCCCGCTGCTCTCAATCAAAGTGAGCTAGCCACTCAGGGAAAAGAAGGGGCGGGACCGGGTTGTGTCTGAATGGACACAGGGAGCTGTGACTCATTGCAAACTGCTTGTTGTGGGGGCACTGAACAGGAGGGAGGGGCCAGGATCACAGAAGTGGCACCCAGGAAGGGGAGGATCCGGGCTGCTCTGTGCAAATCCACTGCAACAGAGCAGGTAAGTATAACATGTTTGTTATATTTTAGGAAGAAAAACAAGCCTTTACAATCACTTTAACTTTAAACTAGCAGGAGGAAAGGTCAAAACTAATCTTAGGAAGTATTATTTTACCAAAAAATATTAATGCCTGAAACAAAGGTATTCTGTTAGTACACAGTAAGTAAGACTGCTGACTGTACAATAAAGAAGCAACACCACACAAAGATGAGCCATCATTGTGTACTCCTCCTCCTATAAGAAAACACTTGCCTAACAGTGCTGTACTATAGACCCCTGATTGGTTCATACTCCATCTCTCCTTCTCTCTCAGTATGAAATTAAGAGAGGAGGTATTTTTGGCAAGCTACTAACAAAGACATATTTCAGGTACTTGCAGTATTTAGAAATTCATGACATTTTTCCAAATGTATACATATAAGGTACTGTTAAGGTTAAATGAGGTTTTTTTTTTAATGTTCACGTAAAGTTTAGGATTTGCTGCTTCTGGCATTCTCACACTTACACCGTGAAACATTTTAATGTGACACCAAGTCTATTTCTAGAATTGAAATCCAGAGTGCCACAAGGTGCAAGGAGTTGTTAGCATATGTTCAGGCAATGTCAACAAGTCCTATAATGTGTGAATTTACCTATGCACAGTTTTTGAAGTTTTATCACCAGTTAGATGAACATGTACCATGTAACAACAAAAATACCTTTCATTACTGAGAACTTTTCACACTGCACTTAAAGAGAACAGAATGTGAAGTTGTCAATTTAGTTCTGGTATTATGAATCAGTAATACAGTCCTTCTTACAGGTAAATCTTAGAGTTTGGTGTTATCTTTTAGTAGCAGGCAGCTCTTTTATGATCTTCTTTACCATTTTACAGATCAATGCAGTGTCCACTCTTAAGCCTCGTACACGCGATCGGATTTTCCGACGGGAATTGTGTGATGGCAGGGTTTTGTCGGAAAATCTGACCGTTTCTATGCTCCATCGGACAATTGTTGTCGGATTTTCCGACAACAAATGTTGAATAGCATACTTTCAAATTTTCCGACAACAAATGTGTGATGTCGGATTATCCAATCGTGTGTACACAAGTCCGTCGGAAAAAAATCCAAAGTACAAACACGCAGGCTCAGAAGCAATGCTAACCATAGCACAACATTAGCAGAAGTTGCCCAAAGGGTGGCGCTAAAGAGCTGAAAAACCACGTTGTTTTGTATTTGTTGGCTGACAAAGTTTTGCCGTCTGTATGCAGAATAAGTTCACGGCCAACGCCCTTCGGACAAAATTCCACGGCTTTGTCAGACGGAAATCCGATCATGTGTATGAGGCTTTAGGGTGACTCGCGTCGTCACGTTACCGCTGATGAAGTCCCGCCCCCTGGACGTAACGCGTGCGGAACAATGTGATTCTGTGTGACGTCACCCGCGTCCCATGCTGACATCCGTTGGATGTACTTTGACATGCTGCACATCCTCCGCACTGAGGCACAGTGCTATTTTTGTAAGTTTATTTCTTGTTTTTATGATCATTAAATCCTTTTATATGGAGCGTACTAGATTTATTTGCTTCTCATTTTATATCTGGCCTCCTGGATCTGATTGTCTGGATTACTGGCTGTGAGACTGATCAGCGCTCTAATTACTCCTTGTCTACCTGATGTGGATTCATTATAGCTTGGATGTCTGTTTTTCTCCCGGGGGGGGGGGGGGGGGGGGGACTGCTTAAGTGACCTGACTGACTAGCTCAGGGCTGCTGTTAGAAATCACGGGGCCCCATACAGCCTACCTGGCAGGGCCCTCCTCAAATATATCAAAACCAAATTTTCACTAAAAATATACTAAAATCATTCTTAGCGGACACAAAGATTACAGAGGAGCTGTGTGAATTAGCCCTTTTTTAATTCGTTTTTTTTTTACATTTTTGAACAAAAACATTTCATATTTTTTTTTTTTTTAAATAATGTTTTGAAAACAAAAATGTTACAGTATTTACAAATATTTTTTTTTACTATTTTTTTTCAAAGAATTTTATTACATTTTACAAGGGATTAAAACAATACAGGGTTACAATTTGTTAATTTTTTCATGGGACAGGGAAGCCGTCAGCTGTGTCTGCGTCTCTCCCTGCAGCAGCAGAAAGTCGGCGGGAGGGAGAGAAACCGGGTTCCAGCTGCTGCAGAGAGTCACATAGGGCATCCTGTAATTGCCCCTCTATCCGACCGCACTGATTTTCTCTGCTGTTTGGGCCCCCCTGTGAGCTCGGGCCCCCTACAAGAGGACTGGTGGTCCCCCCCCTATCAGCAGCCCTGGACTAGCTCAGGGGTCCACTCGCTGAGGTGAGCTGCTAACCATTACTAGTGGTGGAGGTCGTCACACAAGTCACTATAAAGAATCTAGAAGTCACCTACTGAACACATTTTGATGTTTTTTAGTTTATATTGTTCCTCAAAGAAAGACTCTTGGACTATCTCTATCCTTTGTAGTCTTCTAATCATATGTGTGTTTTTTATGTTTGCCCTGCACTGCCTTTTTATATTTAGGGTGTGTGACTGCTCCATTCTGGCTACAAGTAACCAGTCAAACGTCAATCATGAACAATTAGTAGCCTGGGCTGTGTAGCTTCCTCTATTTAGCTCTACATTTTACATCACCAATTAACATTCAAAATCCCAAGGCAGATTTAAATCTGATAATGAATTTAAAATCTTTCTTAGTATTCAAAAAAAACATTATTTTTTTTTTATATTGGAACTTTCTCTATGTGAGAGGCAGCAAAAATGATGTTCTGGCATTAAGCCAGTGCATTCCCAGATTGCTGACAAAGGTAGTGTAATGAACTGGTGCATCTACAGCAATGTCTGGATTGATCACTGAACATGTAGGCTGCAATGCCCTATATCCATTTCAAGAGTTTAGTGTTTTACTAAAGGCAAAAAACCTGTGCACTTGGTAAGTGCAGTTGCACTCTGGAATGGCATTTTCTCCAGATCATGTGCACGCAAAAATGCTGTTTTGGCAGGATGATGGAAGTCAGCACATCTCCCCCTCATTTACCAAGCTTTTGAGCAACTACACCCTGTGGAGTGCAACTGCACTTGCAAAGTGCACAGTCTATTTAGTTTTAGTAAATTAACCGCAAAATATACGACCCAGGCCTTCCTATCTTTAACCTTTAAAACAGAGGGTGTGCAAATCTAGTTTACAATTGATTGTGAAGCTCTGCCAGCACAGTACAGACATGGGTAATTATGGTAAATATATTTCCCCAGCCTTCACCTTAACATTTTATAGACAGGGAAGTGTAAGTAAGATTATTACAGGATGTCTCGGCAAATAAAAAAGTAAGCAGCAATGCATATATTTTTTTTAAGTTATGATGTGTGAAGGGGGACATGTAGCATTTTGCTGCGAAGATGGAGATACACTTTGGGATACAGTTTAAATGTGATAAGTAGGGATGAGCTTTATGTTCGAGTCGAACATGGGTTCGACTCGAACATTGGCTGTTTGCCCGTTCGGCGAACAGCGAACAATTTTGTGGTGTTTGCGGCAAATTCGAAAAGCCGCAGAACACTGTTAAAAGTCTATGAGAGAAATCAAAAGTGCTCATTTTAAAGGTTAATATGCAAGTTATTGTCATAAAAAGTGTTTGGGGACCTGGGTCCTGCCCCAAGGGACATGTATCAATGCAAAAAAAAAAAGGTTTAAAAACATCAGTTTTTTCGGGAGCAGTGATTTTAATAATGCTTAAAGTGAAACAATAAAAGTGAAATATTCCTTTACATTTCGTACCTAGGGTGTGTGTATAATATGCATGTAAAGTCGCGCATGTTTCCCGTGTTTAGAATTGTCCCTGCACAAAATGTAATTTCTGAAGGAAAAAAAGTAATTTAAAACCACTCGCGGCTATAATGAATTGTCGGCTCCCCGGAAATACAGATCAAAGTCATTGTAAAAAACAGCACTGGTCCCCCCCACAGTCCAATACCAGGCCCTTTGGGTCTGGTATGAATATTAAGGGGAGCCCCGAACCAAAAAAAAAACGTGGGGGTCCCCCCAAATTCCATATCAAGCCCTTCAGGCCTGGATTTTAAGGGGAACCCCGCACCAAAAAAAAAGAAAAATGGTGTGGGGTCCCCCCAAAAATCCATACCAGACCCTTATCAGAGCACGCAACCTGGCAGGTCGCAGGAAAAGAGGGGGCGAGAGACCGCCCCCCCTCCTGAACCGTACTAGGCCACATGCCCTCAACACTCTCTCTCGTCCCCCCTCTTTTTCTGCGGCCTGCCAGTTTGCATCCTCAGATAAGGGTCTGGTATGGATTTTTGGGGTGACCCCACGCCATTTTTTTTTATTTTTTGGTGCAGGGTTCCCCTCAAAATCCACACCAGACCTGAAGGGTCTGGTATGGATTTTTGGGGGGGGACCCCACATAATTTTTTTTTAAATTTGGCGCGGGGTTCCCCTTAATATCCATACCAAACCTAATGGGCCTGGTAATGGACTGTGGCGGGGACCCCTGCCGTTTTTTTCAATGACTTTGATCTGTATTGCCGGGGAGCCGACAATTCATTACAGCCACAAGTGGTTTTAAATGACTTTTTTCCTTCAGAAATGACATTTTGTGCAGGGACAATTCTAAACACGGGAAACTGCTCCCGAAAAAACTTCAGTTTTTAAAACTTTTTTTTGCATTGATACATGTCCCCTGTGGCAGGACCCGGGCCCCCAAACACTTTATGACAATAACTTGCATGTTAGCCTTTAAAATTAGCACTTTTGATTTTTCATGTTCATGTCCCATAGACTTTAACGGTGTTCGCGTGTTCGAACAAATTTTTTGCCTGTTCGCATGTTCTGGTGCGAACCGAACAGGGTGGTGTTCGGCTCATCCCTAGTGATAAGCCACAAATACAGGCTCCTCTGCTAAGTCTGCTCACATGCCAAACTTCTGCCATGATGGCACTGGCTTGCACCAGTAAACCGTTTCTCTAAAGATGGACAAATTGATGAAATTATGCCAGCATTCAGGCAAGAGATTGACAAACAATCTAGGTAGGCTCCACATGCCGTTCAGTCATAATATTTCTGTAATTTATTACGATTTTAAAGTTCCAGAGTTAAAAATGACTACAAGTCCTAATAATGCAGCACTCTACGGTCTTCGCAATATTACTGTTTAGTAAACTAATTGACAATTTTTCCCAGCCCAAAAGAATTATCTGGAAAGAAGCAGAAGTCCAGATCAGTAAACCTTGTCATTTTTGTTCTCTCTACAAATCACATACACAGAAAACAAGAAGATATAAAACAACAATCAGTTACATACTGCTCACTCATCTTTTCCCATTCATATTCTTATTATTTCATCTATTGGAAAATAAGTGAATATTAACCAAACTCCGCATGCCACCCTTCACAGTTGTGGCATTTAGGAGGCTTACATCAATATAAATTCCAATCACTCCAGTTTGTTTAGATCCAGGCATAGATGTACACTTGCAACAATGTTTCATGATGTGAAAACGCCTTTACGTGGAATTTGCTTGCCACAGTAGGAAAACCAGCACTTTTGTACTTGACTGAAAAGTGTTATGAATGCACAAAGTCAACTGTTTGCATTGTTTATGTGATATTTGGAAAAAGAGTCATCATTGTTCATCTATTTATGCCCTTCATGTTGATAGCATTCAGAGAAGCCTTGTGATATTATTATAACACTTAAAAAAGAAAAAAAGAAAACGAGAAGTGCATTTAATTGAGCAACCAAAGGCATTAGCAGTTTTGTCCCATACCCAGGGGATTTGTGGACTATAGCCTTTACAATAATATCCTGGCTATTTATATGTTAATGAGTATTCCCCTTTAACCCTGGTGGGATTTAAAGTGATGATAACCATCCAAACTGTTTTAGGACAATGTATATGAAAATTGTAAGAAAATAGAATTATTGATTTTATGGCATGTGCTCTGGCCAGGATAACCCTTTGCTAGTTGAGAGAGAATTAAAAAGGCATCTATTTTCATTGTGCATGCCCCCATAGTTAGGGTTGGTTTAGCTTGTCCAAATCATATTAGTGGACATTTTAGGAGGCATATGCTATGTTCCAAAAGTAAAATACATTTTAAAACACAAAAGAAAAAATATATAAGCGGTAATGTTACTTAGCTAGAAGAGAGCTGAAACTGAAGCTGAATCTAACAAGCATTTTAGAGGTTAGCTTTAATATTCTAACCTGCTCTAGACAAATGGCAGCTAGAATTTTATTGGCTTCTTTGAAAGACACCTACAGTTTCCTGTCCTTGATTTCTTTTATAAAACTGTTCTCACTATTATATACACAAGCTATAATTCTGATAGTAGGCAAGATGCCAGACGGTGACAAAGATAAATTAGAGATTGTCAAGTAAATGTGCTGATGACCTCCAAAAGTAAGCCTTCAATAAGGCTATATCAGCAAAGATGACTTCACAATGCTTTATGTCTTCATCTGCCCTCTTACCAGCTGCACTGCTTCCTGTGCTCTCAGGTCAAAGTGTTAACTTAAGTCTCCTGCAATCATTATGAATGTAACATACAGGTGATACTCGAAAAATTTCAATATCGTGCAAAAGTTCATTTATTTCACTAATGCAACTTAAAAGGTGAAACTAATATATGAGATAGACTCATTACATGCAAAGCAAGATAGTTCAAGCCGTGATTTGTCATATTGTGATGATTATGGCTTACAGCCAGGGATGAGCCGAACACCCCCCTGTTCGGTTCGCACCAGAACCTGCGAACAGACAGAATGTTCGTGTGAACTTTAGAACCCTATTAAATACAATGGACTCGAATGTTCGAAATCTAAAGTGCTAATTATAAAGGCTAATATGCAATTTATTGTCCTAAAAAGTGTTTGGGGACCCGGGTCCTGCCCCAGGGGACATGTATCAATGCAAAAAAAGGTTTAAAAAATAGACGTTTTTTCGGGAGCAGTGATTTTAATAATGCTTAAAATGAAAAAATAAAAGTGAAATATTCCTTTAAATTTCGTACCTGGGGGGTGTGTATGATATGCATGTAAAGTCGCGCATGTTTCCCGTGCTTAGAACTGTCCCTGCACAAAGTGTCATTTCTGAAGGAAAAAAAGTCATTTAAAACTCACTCGCGGCTATAATGAATTGTCGGCTTTTATCAATACATAGAAAAGTCAATGATAAAAAAAAAAAAAACGTGGGGGTTCCCCCAAATTCAATTACCAGGCCCTTCAGGTCTGGAATGGATATTAAGGGGAACCCTGCCACAAATAAATAAAAAATGGCGTGGGGTTCCCCCTAAATATCCATACCTGGCCCTTGAGATCTGGCATGGATTTTAAGGGGAACTCCACCCCAAATTAAAAAAAAAATGGTGTGGAGTCCCCCCAAAAATCCATACCAGACCCTTATCCGAGCACGCAACCTGGCCGGCCGCAGAGGAAGAGGGGGGGACGAGAGAGCGCCCCCCCTCCCTCCTGAACCGTACCAGGCCACATGCGCTCAACATGGGGAGGATGTCCCCATGTTAATGGGGACAAGGGCCTCATACCCACAACCCTTGCCCGGTGGATTTTTGGGGGGACTCCATGCCATTTTTTTTTATTTGGGGTGGAATTTCCCTTAAAATCCATGCCAGATCTCAAGGGCCTGGTATGGATATTTAGGGGGAACCCCACACCATTTTTTTTTAAATTTGCGGCGGGGTTCCCCTTAATATCCATTCCAGACCTAAAGGGCCTGGTAATTGAATTTGGGGGAACACCCACACTTTTTTTTTTATCAATTACTTTTCTATGTATTGATAAAAGCCGACAATCCATTATAGCCGCGAGTGAGTTTTAAATGACTTTTTTCCCTTCAAAAATGACACTTTATGCAGGGACAGTTCTAAGCACGGGAAACATGCGCGACTTTACATGCATATCATACACACCCCCCAGGTACGAAATTTAAAGGAATATTTCACTTTTATTGTTTCACTTTAAGCATTATTAAAATCACTGCTCCTAAAAAAACTGCAGTTTTTAAAACTTTTTTTTGCATTGATACATGTCCCCTGGGGCAGGACCCAGGTCCCCAAACACTTTTTAGGACAATAACTTGCATATAAGCCTTTATAGTTAGCACTTTAGATTTCTCCCATAGACTCCCAAATTGTTCGTTGTTCAGCGAACGGGCGAACAGGCAATGTTCGAGTCGAGCATGAGTTCGACTCGAACTCGAAGCTCATCCCTACTTACAGCTCATGAAAACCTCAAATCCACAATCTCAGAAAATTAGAATATTACATGCAATCAATAAAACAAAGATTGTACATAGAACAATATCAGACCTCTGAAAAGTATAAGCATGCATATGTAGTCAGTACTTGGTTTGGGCCCCTTTTTCAGCAATTACTGCCTCAATGCGGCGTGGCGTGGAAGCTATCAGCCTGTGGCACTGCTGAGGTGTTATGGAAGACCAGGATGCTTCAATAGCGGCCTTCAGCTCTTCTGCATTGTTCGGTCTCATGTCTCTCATCTTTCTCTTGGCAATGCCCCATAGATTCTCTATCGGGTTCAGGTCAGGCGAGTTTGCTGGCCAATCAAGCACAGTAATCCCACGGTCAGTGAACCAGGTTTTGGTGCTTTTGGCAGTGTGGACAGGTGCCAAGTCCTGCTGGAAAATGAAGTCAGCATCCCCATAGAGCTCGCCTGCGGAAGGAAGCATGAAGTGCTCCAAAATCTCCTGGTAGACGGCTGCGTTGACCCTGGACTTAATGAAGCACAGTGGACCAACACCAGCAGATGACGTGGCTCCTCAAATCAACACAGACTGTGGAAACTTCACACTGGACTTCAAACATCTTGCAGTGTGTGCCTCTCCATTCTTCCTCCATACTCCGGCTCCTTGGTTTCCAAATGAGATGCAAAACTTGCTCTCAACAGAAAAGAGGACTTTGGACCACTGAGCAACAGACCAGGTCTGTTTTTCTTTAGCCCAGGTAAGACTCTTCTGACGTTGTTTGTTGTTCAGGAGTGGCTTGACAAGAGAAATATGACATTTGAAGCCCATGTCCAGGATCCGTCTGTGTGTGGTGGCTCTTGATGCACTGACTCCAGCCTCAATCCACTCCTTGTGAAAGTCCCCAACACTTTTGAATGGCCTTTTCCTGACAATCCTCTCCAGGCTTCGGTCATCCCTGCTGGTTGTGCACCTTTTTCTTCCACATAGCTTTCTATTTATGTGCTTTGATACAGAACTTTGGCAACATCCAACTTCTTTTTCAATTACCTTTTGAGGCTTTCCCTCCTTATGGAGGATGTCAATGATGGTTTTCTGCACAACTCTCAGGTCAGCAGTCTTTCCCATGATTGTGATTCTTACTAAACCAGACCATTTAAAGACTCAGGAACCCTTTGCAGGTGTTATGGCTTAATTATCTGATTAGAGTGGAAACACTTTGAGCCTAGATTATTGCACCTTTTCACAATATTCAAATTTTCTGAGATTGTGGATTTGGTTTTTATGAGCTGTAAGCCATAATCATCACAATTATGACAAATCATGGCTTGAACTATCTTGCTTTGCATGTAATGAGTCTATCTCATATATTAGTTTCACCTTTTAAGTTGCATTAGTGAAATACATGAACTTTTGCACGATATTCAAATTTTTCGAGTATCACCTGTATATCATATTATCATTCATTTCAACTTATGTAAAAATTATACTAAAATATCTTGGTTTATTTAATAATGCTGTGCAAAGACTATACATATGTGCAAAGTTCAGTAACCACTGCAATTAATCATTAATTATGAATAACTAACTTCACTAAAGTATACTAAAGCCTTGTACACACGATCGGATATCCTATGGATTGTAATCCGATGATTTTGTCCATCGGAAATCCGATGAAGCTGACTTCCATCAGTCTTGCCTACACACCATCAGTCAAAAAACCGACCGTTCCAAACGCGGTGACGTAAAACACTCTGATGAGCCGAGAAAAATGAAGTTTAATGCTTCTGAACATGCGTCGACTTGATTCTGAGCATGCGTGGGTTTTTTATCCGATGGACTTGCCCATAGACGATCGGAATTTGCTATCGGTTTTTGATCCATCGGAAAAATTTAAAACATGTTCTATTTTTTAAAACCGATGGAAAAAAGACAGATGGGTCCCATACACGATCGGTTTGTCCGATGAAAAAAGTCCATCGGACTGTTTTCATCGCTAAAACCGATCGTGTGTACAGGGCTTTAGCTTTAATTGGTTGATATGGGTTACCGAAATGTCCACATTCTTGAAGATCTAGGCACTCTACAGTAGGAAAAAAACAGCAATTTAAATCAAAATTAGATACATATTGTAATGTTCTAGGCTATCTGTAGTTATCCTTAATGCTAAAAGCAATGCAGATATAAAATAAACTAATTATTGCAGCTCTGTTATCATTAGTACATCATTAAAAAATATTTTTTAATGCAAACAGTGTATGAACCTGTATTTAACCTCATGTAGGCCTCTTACAGTCCCCTTACAGCAAGACTGTAGCTTAAGAGGAAGAAACAACACGGGTAGCCAATTAGTTCATGTGTTGGCAAGAGACATGCTGATAGGAAGAAAAAGCAGAGTGACAGAGAGATGAGCTAATCAGTGTGCTGCTTCTCCTTTCACTGTCCAGTCCAGACTGGAGCAGGTCCAAGATGACCTGGACTCAGAAGTGATTAGAATGATGCTGGCCCTCAGACGGAGAACAACTAGAGGCTGTAAAAAAAATGCTTTGGAGTTAATCTTTGGACTGAAGGTACATATTGCAGCAAAAGCTGGTTTTATTATTTTTTTAATCACGTGCGTGCCCGCTGCATGGCGGGGGAACCCATGTGCATGGCCGGCGGGCACGATCGCTGCCGGCCACGCGCGATCGTGTGCACGAGCACCAGCATGGGGATTTGTGTGTGTAAACACACAAATCCCTGTGCTCTCAGAGGTGAGGAGCCATATTGTTTCTTCCTACGAAGTAGGAAAAAGCATGTTCTAACTGTGTGGGGATGTGAGTGACTAGGAGAGAAGCCATATAATGAGGGAACACACATTTAACCCCTTGATCGCCCCTTAGTGTTAACCCCTTCCCTGCCAGTGACATTTACACAGTAATCAGTGCATTTTTATAGCACTGATTGCTGTATAAATGGCAATGGTCCCAAAAAATTGTCAAAAGTCTCCAATCTGTCTGTCGCAATGTCACAGTACCGCTAAAAATAGCAGATCACCGCCATTACTAGTAAAAAAAAAAAAAAATAAAAAAAATACCATAAAAATGTCAAAAATCTTTCCCTTAGTTTGCAGACGCTATAACTTTTGCGCAAACCAATCAATATACGCTTATTGCAATTTTCTTTACCAAAAATATAAAGAATATATATTGGCCTAAACTGAGGAAAAAATTTGCTTTTTAAAAAAACTTTTAGGGATATTTATTATAGCAAAAAGTAAAAAATATTGTTTTTTTCCAAAATGACGCTCTTTTTTTGTTTATAGCGCAAACAATTAAAACCGCAGAGGTGATCATATACTACCAAAAGAAAGCTATTCTTTTGGGGAAAAAGGACGCAAATTTTGTTTGGGTACAGCGTCGAACGACCGCGCAATTGTCAGTTAAAGCGACGCAGTGCCAAATTGTAAAAAGTGCTCTGGTCAGGAAGGGGGTAAAACCTTCCGGGGCTGAAGCGGTTAATGGGCTATTCATTTTTATCTTATTATTTTTGGCTGGAGTTTGCTTTAACCTGCTCATTTCAATGGACCTCTTGTCAGTTAACTTCGCAAAGCAAACAGTGGTCCTCCTTTTCTGCAAGAAACCTGCTTTATACTGGAGTGTGTGCCTCCTGTCCATTACCAGTAAATTCTGCTCAACAAAACAAGCGGTACCCAATTTTACCCAAAACAAGCGGTACAAACATTTCTATATTACTATTATATTAGAACTCTTCATCTTTATAATGACAAATCCCAATAAAGAAATATACTTCTTACACCATGATGAGGTGCATGGATCCAATGGAACTTGACCTTCTGCGAAATCTGGGGGGTAATGCTTTCTCTGCATAGACCCCCAGTGTGAACTTGTATGAGGGTCACATAAACATATTTGAAAATGTTTACAAAAAAAAGAAGAAAGAAGGAGTTAATGGATAGACAAGGCGATCAATAGTGGTGATACCCCAAATTCTCATCTAAAAAACCAACCTCTTTACTAGATTAACCAATAACTAGGGATGAGCCGAACACTCCCCAGTTCGGTTCGCACCAGAACCTGCGAACGGACCGAAAGTTTGCGCGAACTTTAGAACCCTATTAAAGTCTATGGGACTCAAACGTTCAAAATCAAAAGTGCTAATTATGAAGGCTAATATGTAAGTTATTGTCCTAAAAAGTGTTTGGGGACCCGAGTCCTGCCCCAGGGGACATGTATCAATGCAAAAAAAAGTTTTAAAAACTGACGTTTTTTCGGGAGCAGTGATTTTAACCACTTCAATAAAGGGCTTTTTATACCACCTCAATACCTGGCCTATTATGGCACTTCTCTCCTACATGTACAAATCATCATTCTTTTGCTAGAAAATTACTCAGAACCCCCAAACATTATATATGTTTTTTTAGCAGACACCCTAGGGAATAAAATGACAGTCATTGCAACTTTTTTTCTTGCACGGTATTTGCGCAAAACATTTTCAACCGCCTTTTTTGGGGAAAAAAATGGTTTCATGAATTAAAAAATAACAAAACAGTAAAGTTAGCCCAATTTTTTTGTAAAATGTGAAAGATGATGTTACGCCGAGTAAATAGATACCTAACATGTCACGCTTTAAAATTGCGCACATGGAATTTATCTATACATTTTTATCTATTTATGAATTTTTTATGTGTATGGACCTTCCAGCATAGCATTGCCCCATTGTGTGTCCATTATAGTCCATTAGAGGTTTTGTACTACTAATTATTCCCAATATTTGGGCTACTATAGATCTAATGTTTTTTTTTATTTGTTCTATACCCCCCTAGGGGGTTCCACCCACTGTGTGCACCTACAGCCTCCGTTCTTGTGTGTGTGGTCATGTTTTGAGGATCTTTTAGCCAGCTCTGCTTTGTGACCCTTGGTTTGCATGTAGCTTAAGTATAGAGGTCCGTGCCATTATCGTTTCTGACCACTAGAGGGAGTGACGTTGCTTGGCTGGTCATACAATTGTATTGGCCATAGACTGTGAGACTAGCGGTGGGAGGCTCCTAAACGGACCAGAAGTGGCGGGTGGAACGCAAATACACCCGCACTTCCTGGTACCGTGGCGAGAAGTGTGCTGTATACAGGGGAAGCGGAACTGATGTCTTGGTACAACCGGAAGTGCGGGTTGGAACGCAGTAGGCACCCACACTTCCTGGTCGCAAGACAGCGTGCGTTCCATCAGACTTGCGGGGACATTTGCCGTGATAAGTACGGTGGCGGCGTGTGTCGCGTTATGACGAGCTGCTTCTACTTCTGTTTTGGGGTAAGTTCCTTTGGCCCCCACCGTTCTACACCACGTATGCTGATATCTGTTCACACTAATACCCCTCCCTAAACGCACCCCCTGTCTATAGGGAGATCACATCTTAAGAGGCTATGCCTATTAAGGACATACACTGCTGCACTGGTGGTCGGTACCACTAGAGGGCTTAATGTTGTATTAACAGTCAGCATCTCTAGAGGGTAGTGTCATGGTGCTCACTTTTCCTCTTATTCTCCACCCCCCCCAGCTATTTTGGATCAGTCATTGGGCTGTTCTCTATTTGGGGTCAGCTAGGAGCAGGGGGTGGGGCTTGCTAATTGGTGGTCACCTGAGCTGAGGCCTCTGCACATGTGTACACACATATATAATGGAGGGTTCTGTGGGTGAGAGCTACTATGGACCATCTAGGCTCTGAGGAAAGGGGTACGCCCCAGAAACGCGTCAGCTATCTAGATGTTTTAGGTATTGTCCGACCCTCTCTGTCATCAAGTTCAGTCGGCGGGTGCCAATTCCAGCTCATTTGTCCGATAAGCTTACACCTAAGCTCCGTTTGTGAGTAGGATAATTGCTTTTTATTCATATTTTAATAAAACTTTTAAGTGGTAATGCACTAGGTCGGTGCGCCCTCCTTTCTTCTTTCTTTTTTCTAGCCATATGAACACCCATTGTTCTGAGGAGGGCTGCAAGACTTTAGACTTTGCCTCTAGACGGAACCATACTACCCATGTTTTGACGTTACACCGAGAGCGCAGGAGATTTTTGTTTTTCTGCACATGGAATGGCGCCAAACTTCGATACTTAAAAATCTCCATAGGCGACACTTTGAAAATGTTTACAGGTTACCAGTTTAGAGTTACAGAGGAGGTCTAGTGCTCTAACGCATGCGGCGATACCTCACATATGTGGTTTGAACGGCGTTTACATATGTGGGCGGGACTTACATGAGCGTTCGCTTCTGATTGCGAGCTACCGGGGACAGGGGCGTTTTAATTTTTTTTACTTAATTTTTTTTATTTTTGTGCACAGAATCGCCGGCAGAAGAGAAGGATACCTGAATGATGCCTATAGCTGCAGGCATCATTCAGATATCCCCCCACAAAGCCCAGGACGTCATATGACGCGCCACTAGGATGGGTGTGAACATCATATGACTATGGGCAGTATTGAAGTGGTTAATGATGCATAAAGTGAAAAAAAAAGTGAAATATTCCTTTAAATATTGTACCTGGGGGGTGTCTATAGTATGCCTGTGTAGTGGCACGTGTTTCCCATGTTTAGATCTGTCCCTGCACAAAATGACAATTCTAAAGGAAAAAAAGTCATTTAAAACTGCTTGCGGCTTTAATGTAATGTCTGGTCCCGGCAATATAGATGAAAATCATTGAGTAAAATGGCATGGTTATCCCCCCCCACCTGGGTCTTGTATGGATATTAAGGGGAATCCCGCGCCCAAATTAAAAAAAGGAAAGGCGTGGGGCCCCAAGGCCCTATATACTCTGAACAGCAGTATACAGACGGTGCAAACAAGACAGGGACTGTAGGTTTGTTGTTACGTAGAATCTGTTCGTAATTTTGAACTCCCTGGCTGTGGTATTAGTATGAGAACACCAACAATTGTATTCAGGTAAGCTTTAGGTGCACACTGTGCAAAGAACACTAAATCAAAATACTGCAGCTCCCTGCCTGTACTTGTATCAGAACACCAGCAATTGTATTGAGGTAAGCTTTAGGTGCACACTGTGCAAAGAACACTAAAGCTAAATACTGCAGCTCCCTGCCTGTATTTGTATGAGAACACCAGCAATTGTATTGAGGTAAGCTTTAGGTGCACACTGTGCAAAGGACACTAAAGCAAAATACTGCAGCTCCCTGCCTGTATTTGTATCAGAACACCAGCAATTGTATTGCGGTAAGCTTTTGGTGCACACTGTGCAAAGGACACTAAAACAAAATACTGCAGCTCCCTGCCTGTATTTGTGTCAGAACACCAGCAATTGTATTCAGGTAAGCTTTTGATGCACACTGTGCAAAGGACACTAAAGCAAAATACTGCTGCTCCCTGCCTGTATTTGTATCAGAACACCAGCAATTGTATTCAAGGAAGCTTTTGGTGCACACTGTGCAAAGGACACAGTACACTAAGTGAAACACTGCAGCTAGCACAATCACCTGCTTGCCTGTCAGTATAGAGAATAACAGGAACGGATCTAGCTAAACTCAATAAAGTGTGTAAATATATATACAACACCTAGGATGCATATATATCCTCTAGACATGTGCATTCGTTTTCGTCCGAATGCATTTTCGTCCGAATTTCAGCTATTTTCGTTATCGTTTTAACAAACGAAAACGAAAGCACAGAAACCGAAAACCGAAAGATCCGACATAAACAAATGCTTTATTTTCGTTTTCGTTGCTACAACAGTTCGATATAGGTTCAATTAGTTTTTATTGTTTATCAAAGTTTCAATTGTACAGAAAAAATACAAAAATCCAGGAGCCCAGCAAGAGGCAACCTGGACCGATAAGTAAGGGGTGATCTCCCGTTACAGCATGTATACGGCAATATACAAATAACAACTAGCTCATTAGAAGAGGTGTGAAGTAATACACAAATCAAACAGTGTCGTCTGAAGATACATCATCCACTCTGTCCGACCAGGATGCCCCTGTGGGATCCCACTGCAATCCTGGATCGGAGGAGTCATTAGGGGATGACATGAATATCTGTACAAACGACACCATACCAACACCTATTGGTGAAGTCTAACAAGCGATGACAGTGTGAACAGAAACTGGACCGCATACATGTGAAAGCGTCTCCAAGTAACTTTAGGGGAGGCCCCAGAAAGAGATAGGAAGAAATAAAGATAGAAAAGGAGATCTAGAGTTTAGAAGGGGGGTGTAGTGCAAAGGGAAGGGTGGAAGGAGAAGAGGGGGGGGCGAGGGGGACAGCGAGCTGCGGATCAATGGAAGGGTATCCAGACATGGCAGGGAACCCGAAGGTAGGGGACTGGTAAGGCCTCAGGGAGTAGGCCCTATTGGGAGCCTATCCTTCAACTTATCCGAAGTTGAGTAATGTCTCCATATACTCCAGCTAAAGGAGAATTTAGCATGTCTGTCTAGAGAGTTGGCAATCATTTCCTCCATTAGCATACTAGTATTCATCTCATTCACCCATTCTACAATCGAGGGAGGGGAGGTGGTTTTCCAATGCCTAGAGATGAGACGTTGAGCCGCGCTAAGGAAAAATTTAGGAAGATTGTGTTTTTGGAATTTGATAGTACCCGGTAGGATGGAGAGGAGGGCAATAAAAGGAGAAGGCTGAAGAGGCATATCATAAATCTCAGAATAAATTTGAAAAATCTGAGACCAGAACGGTCGAATTACCTCACATTCCCACCAGACATGACTGTATGTACCTGTTGCCGAGTTACATCTCCAGCAGGTGTCCGCAGCTGAGGGGTACATGATCCTGAGGGTGGTCGGGACTCGATACCATCTGGCAATCACCTTATAGTTTTTTTCTTGGGAGTAGCTAGAGATGGATGATTTGTGGGTAAAGAGAAAGGCTTTACTCCATTCTACCTCTGTAATATCTCTCCCAAGCTCCTCCGACCAAACTTTTGTAAATTTAGGTAAGGAGTCATGAGTGTGGTCTAGAATCAGTTTGTAGGTCAAGGAAAGGGTATGGCGGGGGGTGTCAGGAAGTGTACATATTTGTTCAAAACTGGTCAGGGGTCTATGGATCTGTGCGGATTCGTGAAGTCCTTTGCAATAGGAAGTCAGGTGTAGTCGGGTGAGCCAAGTCAAGTGGGAAGACGTAGAGTTATGGTTTGGCTTAAAGGTACCCTGCGCGGAGTCAACAAATTGTCGTGCCGTGGGCCAGGAAGCTCTGTCGTAGCCGTCAAGTGTGTGGATGGACCTGCCCTCCGGAAGGGCTGGATTGTCAAATAATGGGGTGAGTGGGCTTGGTTCAGTGGATAAAGCATAGGCCTCTCTCCTGCGGTACCAAAGCACCAGAGCATCCCTGGTGAGGGGAGACAATGCAGCGAAAGACCCCGGAGTATGTTCAAAACCCCATAGGAGGGCCCGAAGATCCAACGGGGACAAGTCTTGTTCCACCAGGGTAGCGGCTTTGACAAAGGGGCGGGGGAACCACTCCAGGATCCGTGATAACACAGCTGAGGAATGATAAAGCTCAAAATCCGGCAGACCCATTCCACCTTTAGAGATGGCGGTGCATAAAAGATTATGATTCAATCTGGGGTGCTTCCCATGCCATACGAAGCGTATAGCCAAAGAGCGCAAGGTGCGGAAAAATGCGGACGGGAGGGAGATGGGGAGGGCTTGGAATAAGTACAATAATTTGGGGAGTATGTCCATTTTTAGGGTGTTCATGCGACCAAACCAAGAGAGCGGTCTGTCCATCCGGTTCTCGGTTAGACGCCTGATCTTAGTGAGCAGAGGGCCAAAATTCAGAGTATAGATATCCGCCGCGCGTGTTGGGATGGACGTATCTAAATACGAAATGGATGTCGCTTGCCATTGGAAGGAGAAATTAGTCTTGAGGGAGGAAAGGGTATGATGTGGAAGTGATAGGTTAAGGGCTTCCGTTTTGGAGATGTTAAGCTTATAATTACTGTGCCGTCCGAAGCGGTTGATCTCTGCTAGGATGGATGGGATACTAATGTGGGGTTGTGTCACATAAAGCAAGAGGTCGTCAGCATATAGGGAGAGTTTGCAATGTGAGGAGGGGGTCTGAATACCACTAATGCTCGGGTTTGCTCTGATGGCCTGGGCCAAGTGTTCTATAACAAGAGCGAAAAGGAGAGGAGAAAGGGGACATCCTTGCCTGGTACCATTAGCTATCGTGAATGTACGCGAGTGAGTACCATTTACTAAGATAGAGGCGGAGGGCGTAGCATACAGGGCCATAATGCGCGAGAGCGTCTTAGGTCCTAGTCCTATTTGGGTGAGGGTGGCTCGGAGAAACGGCCAGCTGACCCTGTCGAAGGCCTTCTCCGCATCACAGGAGAGGAGGCAGGCCGGCACCCGATTACGGTGAGCGTATGCTATAAGATGAACAGTTTTAGTGGTGTTGTCCCGCGCCTCTCGGCCAGGGACAAAACCCACCTGGTCCCTATGTATGATGTCAGGTAGTAATGGGGATAGACGCTTCGACAGGATCTTGGCGAACAATTTCAAGTCTATATTGAGTAAGGAAATCGGCCTATAATTGGCGCATAAGGAGGGGTCTTTACCGGGTTTCGGAATCACCACAATCTGGGCATGAAGCAAGGACGAAGAGGGGGAGAGATTATCATTAATGGCGTTAAAGGCATTTGCAAGGAAGGGGGTAAGCTGAGGAGCAAACTTCTTGTAAAAGCGCGAAGAGAACCCATCAGGTCCTGGGCTTTTACCATTTTTGAGTTCTTTGATAGCTAATAGAAATTCTGCCTCAGAAAGTGGGGACTCCAATTCCTCAACATCCGAGGATGGTATGGGGGGCAGGGAGGTTTCTTGAATATAGGAAGACATGTCCTGTTCGGAGCCAGACAGGGGGGACCTAGGAGAGGGGATTTGGGAGGATAGATTATATAAATTGGAATAATATTTGCGAAATTCATCGGCTATGGCTAAGTTAGAACTCAATTTCCCATCAGAGGGGGAGTGAATAAAGGGGATATGTTTTCGGGCTTGCTGAGGTTGTAGGGTATGGGCCAAATGTCTACCACACTTGTTGGCTTGGGAGTAATGGGTGAATCGCCCCTTATCCCTAGCCACCAGGGAACGTTCTGAAAAGATTTGCAGAAGGTCCCGCCTGGCATTAACTAGCTCAAGATGAATCCCGGCCACAGGGGATTGTTTGTGGGACTCTTCCAGTGAAGCTATTAAAGCTAACAGTCTGGTTATCTCTGCCGTGCGTGCATGTTTAAGCCTAGAGCCGTGCTGAATAAACTTGCCCCTAAGGACACATTTGAGGGCCTCCCATTTCGTAAGAGGGTTAGTGTCGTCGTGTGCGTGGTCTGCAATAAAGTGCTGTATGGTCCGGATGATGTCTTGAGCACACACTGTATCTAAGAGTAAGTTGTCGTTGAGCCACCAGGAACACCTGGTCTTGGGGGAAGGAGCCCTACCCAAGCTCAAGTGAATGGGTGCGTGGTCTGACCAAAGAGTAAGGCCAATCGAGGCGTCAGGAGAACAGTCCAATAGGGTTTGGGAGATGAATAGGTAGTCTAGTCTGCTGTAAGAGGAGTGTGCTGGGGAGAAATATGTATAGTCCTTTGTGGAAGGGTGTAACACCCTCCAGACATCCACCAGAGATAGGTCAGATAGAGCGGTTTTAATTTTGCTCAAAGCAGCAGGGGAGAGTGAGGACTTACCCGTCGAGGAATCAAGGCGAGGTATCAGAGCCGCGTTGAGGTCACCTCCCAGGATCATGTTGGTAGTACTAAACCTTTTCAGGCGTGCGGCCACCTTAGAGATGAACTGCGGTTGGTCCTGATTAGGAGAGTATACGTTAATTACAGTGTAAATCACATTCAAATACGACAATTTAAGAAAAACATATCTCCCTGCGGGGTCTATGAGCGTGTCAAGCACGTCAGGGGTGAAAGAGGCATGAAAGGCAATAGATACTCCTTTAAATTTTGCGGCAGGGTTGGTGCTGTGAAACCAGGTAGGGTACCTTTTATGGAAAACCTGTGGGATGATGTCGAAACGGAAATGAGTTTCCTGGAGGAGAAGGATTTGGGTTCGTAATTTGTGGAAATGGTAGAGGATATGTCTCCTCTTCTCCGGGGCGTTAAGGCCCCTACAATTCAGGGAAGAGATTTTTAGGGAGGCGGGCGTTGCCATGAGGGTAGTACTATGGGATAGGAATAAATCTTAATTAGTTCCGAGCTCGCTGTCGCTGGGAAAGGGGTAGGGAGGGAAAAGGGAGGGGTGTAGGATTGACTACAAAGAAGCACAGGAAATGAGAGGGGAAAGAGAGAAAGAGAGGAGAAGTAGAAAATAGGGCCTAAACGGCCAAACTAGTAACGTTGCAAGCAACATGTCAGCGGAGTCCTAATAGGACGCTGTAAACCTAGGAGGGGGGTCGTAGACAGTGCACAGAGGTGCCCGCACACACCGGGCTGCAAAAAATAAACATGTAAACATATCCATAAGTAAAGCGGTACAGGGCCCCCGACGGCTGCAGTTAGTTATACATTCATGTACTTAAGTCCGGGAGTATAAGACCCGGACTACCTGCGAGAACACCTGACAGCCGCAGGGGTCCTACACCAGGCTTCCAAACAAAATCATAATAAATCTCTTTAGGTATTGGGGGGGGGGCTGGGGGGGATTCAATGTGGTAATGGAGGACAGACATTACTTATGGGGGAAGGAGAAATTCACACGGGGTCAACGTTCAGAGAGAACAAATTGAAGGAACACACAATATGGCGGAATGTCCCTTGTGAGCAGGAAGTAAGACAGAAGTTAGTAGGGGAGCGCCCCAACAAAACTGTAACCTGAGAACAGGGGCGACTTTGCAGGTCTGAAGCCCAGCTACAAGAAGGGTTGATAGCATTAAATCATCCAGCGTTTGACTTGGAGGTTTCTGATCTGGAACGCCTGGGTTTCTTGGATCGCTTCTGCCATCCGGAGGCGCCTGGAAATCCGGGGGTGGCTGCGCGAAGGGGCCAGTCAGGTAGAGATATTTGAGGCAGTTCAAAGGTCCCTAGAAATTTGGGGAGATCGCCAAGTGTACGAAACACTGCCGATTTCCCTTCATGCGAGGCAAAAAGGTGGAAGGGAAAGCCCCAACGATATTTGATTTGTTTAGCTTGTAAGGCCCCAGTGAGGGGCTTCAATGCCCGGCGCATGTCAAGGGTCAGCTTGGAGACGTCTGGTAGTAAGGAAATCTGGGACTCGTTGAAACAAATGTTCTCTTGCTTTCGCGCCGCCTGCATGATGGCGTCTTTAATCGCGTAGAAGTGGACCCTGCAGATAACATCTCTGGGGTGTTCCAGATTAGGATTCTTAGGGCCTAGGGCTCTATGGACACGATTAAGTTCCAGAGGCGCGTCTTTCTCTCTCTGGAGCAGGTCATTAAACATAGCGATGACAGCCGGGGCTAGATCTTTAGTGTCCACAGACTCAGGTAGGCCACGGATGCGGATGTTATTGCGTCTGGCCCTGTTCTCCTGGTCGTCCTGATGGTACATAAGGTGCTGAATTTGCAGGGTGTGCTCATCCAGGATGGTGTCATGTGATTGTATGGCAGCTACAGTCTCTTCGACGGTGTGTTCCACCTCCTCCAGTCTGCTAGTGACATCCCTGCGCAGCTCAGCAATTTCCTGCTTGTATGAACGCTCAAGCCTCTGTACACAGGCCTCAAAATCATGTCTAGTGGGGAGGGCTTTGATATAGGCCTCCATGTCCCAAGCCCCATAGGAGCGGTGCGAGGCAGGGGAATGGCAGGCTGAACGTGTGGAGCCGTTGTCTGAGTCAGGGGGAGAGCTGGCTCGCACCCTAGATCTGGTGTGAGGTGCATGGTGCTGGGAAGCCTGTCCATGAGAGGCCGCATGTGTCCCCGAGGAGCGGGTCGACACCATCTTGGATGAGGGGGGGGCCGCGCTGCTCCGGCGACAGCTTTTTAAAAAAAAATCTGTCTATATCCCCCTCTTTGCTCGGATCGGGGGTATGACGACTTTCTCCCCCACCTTTCCTCCCCATCACCGACCTGTTTAGCTGGTCTGGAAGGCGCTGGTGGCCGCGATGAACCCGGTGTGTGCGGGAGCTCCTGGAGGAAGCTTCTTACTCCTCCATACGCTAAGCCACGCCCCCCTCAACAGTTCGATATAGATAGGAGATTCGACGTGACGCTGACAATAACAATCTGTGTCTATCGAACCTGTGGTCGAATGTGCCTAACCTTAACTCTATTAGTCCAAGATTATTCTACATAGGAGAGAAAAGATTCGACATTATAGAGAGAAAAGATTCGACATAGGAGAGAAAGATTCGACATAGGAGAGAAAAGATTTGACATAGGAGAGAAAAGATTCGACATAGGAGAGAAAAGATTCGACATAGGAGAGAAAAGATTCGACATTATAGAGAAAAGATTTGGCATAGGAGAGAAAAGATTCGACATAGGAGAGAAAAGATTCGACATAGGAGAGAAAAGATTTGTTATTATAGAGAGAAAAGATTCGACATAGAGAGAAAAGATCACTGCTGGAATTGGGTGGGGGAAGTAAAATAAAAATAAAGTTGATGATGAATGTTATTGGCTGATTGTAACCAAAGAGGAGGAGCAGTAAAATAGCTAGAATGACGAAGATTCGACAAAGCATCGAAAGTTAGAAGATTCGACGGTGCAGCAAAACTGTACGACGCTGCAATAGTACATTTCCGGTCAAATGCATCCGCCCATATGCTATAGAAGAATTCTAATGTTGGTTGACTAGTAATAGTAATGAATAAATATAATTATTACTAGTCATACAACATTAGAATTCTTCTATAGCTTGTGGGCGGAACATTCGACCGGAAATGTATGATTGCAGCGTCGTACAGTTTCACTGCTCCGTCGAATCTTCTTTGAACATTCGACAGACACCATAAGCCTTCAATGACAGATTCAACCTTAATTAATTCAGATTTTCGGACGAATGCAATTTCTAACGAAAAACGAAATAAATAAAAACGAATTTCGGGAGTAACTAAATAAATTTATTTTTCGGACAAAAACGAAATTCCGAAACGAAATATTTCAGTGTGCACATGTCTAATATCCTCTACACACTGTAACTGCAGCTAACTGACTCACCTGCCTGTTCTATCTAACTCAAATCAAATTACACTGTCTCTCTCTCTCTGTCTCTTTCCTTTAAGCAACGCCAACACACTACACAAGGCCGCCAAGCCGGCGGCCTTATATAGTGTGGGGCGTGTACCTACTCCTCTGAGCCATGATTGGCCAAAGCCACCCTGGCTTTGGCCAATTACGGCTCTCTGTACCTGCGGCGCTGTGATTGGCCAAGCATGCTTGTCATAGAGCATGCTTGGCCAATCATCAGCCAGCAATGCACTGCGATGCCGCAGTGAATTATGGGCCGTGACGCGCCACTCGAATTTGGCGCGAACGGCCCATAATGTTCGAAATTCGACGAACGGTCGAACAGCCGATGTTCGAGTCGAACATGGGTTCGACGCGAACTCGAAGCTCATCCCTACTAATAACGGTACTAAAATATTCACACAAGCAAGAGAAATAACAGAGTGTATGCCAAGTTGGTGGGGCAAAGTACCTAATTTCCTGTTATTCACTACTCTACTGTACATCTATGTTAAGAACCCACTAAGCACTTGATTACATATTATATATCATTCCCTGGCAGATGGTGAGTTCAAAATAGGATGGCCGCTTAAACTGCAGGACTATTTAAATACACATGCTGATCACATTTGCAGCATAGTTTTCTGGGAGTTTTCTGTCTGTCCTAGTATATATTATATACATCAGATGACATAATAAATATTTGTAGTATTTATTACTATAGTAGACACAGTAATTATACTGTACTCCTAGTAAAAGATGGGTGACACCACATTTAAAATGTTATTCATGTAAGTAATGGGAAGAAGTACACATTAATTATACACACCTAATTAAAATACGTGTACAGCTAAGAACATTTACTATAATGAGATTGTTCAGTGCTTTATGTTGTGTATAATCAAAGTGTCAAGAAATATCTAGTGTATAACACTAACATCTATTTCTGTCAGCTACAAAATCATTATATAACTTTCTTACTAAGAACTTGTCTTATTATCAAACATAATACAGTGAATTTGGAGTCATGAAACTGTAATGTAACTTTTTCGATGAAAAGATGATATGAAAGGTGTTAACAGCATACATGGCATAATATATAACATTTATAGCAACTTCACCCAGATAGGTGAAAATTATGCGTATACAGTAGCTGCAAAATTCTGTCTATATTTTGTGCTTCCGGCTACTGAAATAGATTTTGGGGTCTTTTTAGTCTTTATTTTTTCAACTTCAGTGAGTAATAAGACATTTCACTATCTTGCTTTCTTTCTCGTACATCACGGGACACAGAGCGACATAGTCATTACTAATGGGTTATATAGATACCGTCAGGTGCTGGCACTGGCAACTTCCAAAACCGGAAGTACCCTCCCCTATATAAGCCCCTCCCATCCGGGAGCACCTCAGTTTTTTGCCAGTGTCTAAGGTGTTGGCCAAGAAGAAACATGTGTTTTTCACTGAGCTTGCGTACAGGTTCTTTTGGGCCTCAGTAAGCTATTCCGGATCCGACCAAAAAAGCTTCATAGCTAAACGGTCGGTACCCGGGCCTTGCAGAGAAGAGCAAGGTTTTGCCTGTAATGCTTCTCTTAGGAGAGCTGGACCCTGGGATCCAGAGCTCTGGTCATACCCACGACCAAGATGTTTTCTGTGCAGGGTGCTATACAGGTCCAGGGGAGTGGAATCCTTGGGAACCCGGTCCCTGAAGGTTTGATTACAATGCCTGCCGTGATAGGTGAAGTTTGGGCTTTTGTGGACCAAACAAAGTCCTGCGGCGGGGAACAGGTAAGTGGGGGCCCCCAGGAACTTGGTTCTATTGGGGGACCCCCAAGCCTAATTTGTCTTTCTGTCTGTTACCTAATGGTATTCCCGCAAAATTCTGTGCATGCCTGTAACTACTAAAAAAATGTAATAATTTTTAATGGTGGTCAAGAAAAAAAAAAAAAATTTTTTTTTTTTATATATTTAATATATTAGACTGCGGTACCTGTGTTTGTCCACTAGAGGCCGCTGTGGAATGTTTTCTTGTCATGTGGACTAGTTTCTTCTCAGCAGAGCAAGTCCAGGCAGATGGTGAGTTCTCTTATGGGAAACTGCTTCCTCTGCCATGTTGCAATGCTCGTCCATCCCCCGGCCTGCGGCAAAGAGGGGCCCTGGCTCTTGTCCCTAGTTTCCATTTTTTCGAAATTAGCGCCGAAGGCGCACGTGGCCGCGCGCGTGCGCGTGCACGCGCCTCTATATATAGAGGTGAGCCGGAAAAGGGGGCGGAGCCTGGGGGATGACGCTCTGTGCGCGCCGCAGCGCTTCTGCGCATGTGCGGGCATCCCAGCATGATAAAAATCACAATTTTGTGTGGTGAGCTGGCTATGAAGTACAGAGACAGAGCTGGCAACATTTAAAAAAGGGCATACAGCAAGCGGTTGATACAGGCATCCCCTAGAAAGGCACATTAGTAGACACCAACTGTGATATAGCAGCAATTGTGCTAGACTATTCTCAGTAAAAGTGGTGTATTACGGCTGGAATACCTCAGCTTTAGGCTTAGGAATATGCCGTCCAGAAGCTCCGGAACTGAATCTTCCAGGAAGCGAAGGGGGTCTCATCGGGCTCGGAGGATCTTGGGCATACTTCTGCTGCACCAGTCTCCCCTGAAGTTCAGAGGTAAGTGACCGTAGAGACCCCGCAGGGGTACTTGGTACTGTGGCTGTCCTCAGTTCACCTGCTCCTGTGTATGTAACAGAGGAGGTTTTTTCCTCAGCTCTGGGAGGATTAGAGAGAGATTGTCAACATTTATCGCTGCCTCCCTGTCAGGGAAAGCACGCCCGATCTCCGTCTCCTCCTTCAGAGTGCCTGTTAGCAGAGCAACAGTCCCATACAGGGATCGACCTGCCTGAAGGGGATCAGGATGAGGTTGATTCTGTTATAGAGGAATCAACAGTGGGGGAACCTTTTCTCAGCATCTCAAGCTGAAAGATTATGGGTTCAGTCTCTGACTAACATGGTCCGATCAGCATTTAAAAATGCACCTTGCGGAACCATCAACCACTACTGTATCCTCGTTGGGGTCGCTAGAAGCCCCCAGACTGTCTGTTCTTTTCCACTTCACCCTTTACTGAAAGGGCTCATTTACCAGGATTGGGAACGTCCTGAGAAAATATTTATTCCCCCAAGAGATTTCCGGTGGTCTATCCCATGGAGGATAGGTTCATCAAAAAAAAAAAAAAAAAAAAGAAAAAATGGAAGGTCCCTACAGTGGACGCAGCCATCTCTTGTATGTATAAATCACTGACATGTCCAGTGGATAATGTCCAAATGTTCAAGAACCCAATAGATAAAAGATTGGAGTCCTTATGAAAATCTGCTTCTTTCTACAGCAAGCTTGGTGACACAACCAGCAGTAGCAGCTATTGGGGTCTGCTAGGCAGTGAAGGATCAGTTGAAACAGGTCTTGAGGGACTTGACAGATCAGCAGGCTTTGCCCTAGCTGATCTACCTAGAGCCTTAGGCTTTGCGGTTGACGCCATAAAGGATTCAAGGAATTTGCAAGAGTCCATCAGGCCTCCCGCCTTACGCTGTCTATAGTACATATGCGTAGGCTCCTATGGCTAAAAAACTGGTCTGCTGAAGCTCCCTGTAAAGAATGGCTGGTTAGCGTCCCATTTCATGGTGAACGCTTATTCAGGGAAAACCTGGACAAATATATCCAGAAAATTTCCAGCGGTAAAAATACGCTCTTGCCGGTTAAAAACAGAGTTAGAGGTCCCTCTTTAAGAGGCCTGCTTCTCCAGTCCCTGGGGCATCGGCTGTGTAACAGTTCCGACGGCCTCCTCGGTCAATTCCCGGGGGTAAAAAACAGGGACAATAGCAGGGTAATGAGAAACCCTGGGTCAGGGGAGGTACAAAACCTCCCCCAAAGTTAAATTCATTGAAGCCCCCACTCAGTCGGGTGCGGGGAGGACTCCAGTTGTTCGCAAGAGACCTGGCGGGACACGATCAAGACAGATAGGTGCTCTCCGCAGTATGTTTGGGATACAGTTTGGAGTTAAAAGACTCTCCTCCTTCCCATTTTTGAGGTCAAACGTGCCAAGGGATCCCCGGAAGAGAGAGTCCCTCCTGTTGGCACTAGAACAACTATTGCTCCAAGGAGTAATTATGGAGGTTCCCCTGGAAGAATGAGGGTTCGGGTTTTACTCAAACCTCTTTACAGTCCCGAAGCAAACGCGGACGGGAGGCCCATATTAATTCTAAAAGGGCTATACAAATTCCTGTATATCAGGACTTTCCAATGGAGTCAATCCGATCGGTGGCCACTGCCCTACAAGGGGAGGATTGGTTAGCCGCGATCGACATCAAAGATGCTTATTTGCGCATTCCCATCTTTCCAGTCCACCAAAAATTTCTACACTTTGCAGTAGAAGGGCGCCATTTTCAGTTCAGAGCCTTACCCTTCGGTTCGGCCACAGCACCACGAGTGTTTACAAAAATTCTGGCCCTTTATTGGCCAATCTAAGAACACAAGGTGTAATGATAATGGCATATCTAGATGACTTGTTGCTGATAGACCACTCAGTGAAAAAACTAGACGTGGTCGTTCACAAGACAATCAAGTATCTGGAATCTCACGGTTGGATTATCAACCGAGACAAGTCACCCCTAAAAACCAGTCAAAAGTCTGGAATACTTGGGGCTAAGGTTGGATTCAGGCCAGAGAAAAATATTCTTGCCTCGAGGAAAGGTGTTGTCTTTGAAAGATTTGATCCACTTAGTGGGTACAAAAAAGACAGCCGTCCATACGCCTGTATATGAGGCTGCTGGGAAAGATGGTGGCATCATTCGAAGCAGTACCCTACGGTCAATTCCATTCAAGGAATTTGCAAGGGGCCATACTGTCAGCCTGGAACAAAAAGTTCAGGCCCTAGACTTACAATGTCCTTGTCCCCTTCCGTTCGCAAGAGCCTCCGTTGGTGGTTGGTTCCCCAGAATCTGGAAAAAAGGAAATCCTTTAGTCCGATTTCTTGGAAGGTGGTCACTACAGATGCCAGCCTTATAGGCTGGGGAGCAGTACTGGAGCAATGGTCTCTCCAGGGCACATGGTCGGATGCAGAAAAGGCCCTGCCCATCAATCTCTTAGAGATACGAGCAGCCCGGTATGCCCTAGTAGCATGGACATCCAAACTCCAAGGGTCCCCTGTCAGAATTCAATCAGACAATGCCACAGCAGTGGCATATATCAATCATCAGGGGGGCACCAGGAGTCGTGCAGCCCAGAGGGAAGTAAATTACATCCTGAAATGGGCAGAAAGATATGTCCCAGCCATATCTGCGGTATTTATTCCAGGAGTGGAGAATTGGAAGGCGGACTTTCTAAGTCGCCAGCAATTATGCCCAGAGGAAGGGTCCCTTCACCCCGAGGTTTTCTGGACAATATGTCAGCGGTGGGGAACATCGGATGTAGATCTTCTAGCATCCAGATTCAACGCAAAGGTGGACAGGTTTGTCTCTCGGACAAGGGATCCCCTAGCTTGCGGCTCGGATGCCCTAGTGTTCCCTTGGGATCAGTTCAAGCTGATATATACATTCACACCGCCACAATGGTTACCTCGATGACTCCGCAGAATCAGGGTAGAAAAGGAACCAGTGATTCTGGTGGCTCCAGCGTGGCCCCGAAGAGCGTGGTACGCGGAGATTGTAAAATGTCAGTGGGGAGTCCTTGGTCTCTCCCACGTCGTCCGGACCTGCTTTCGCAAGGACCAATATACCACCCTTCCTTACCAGCCCTAGGTTTGACGGCCTGGCTATTGAAGCCCACATTCTAAAAAAGAGAGGGCTCTCTAATCCTGTGGTATCTACCATGATCAATGCCAGGAAGCCGGTATCCAGGCAGATCTACTATAGAATCTGGAAGGCGTACATCGCGTGGTGTGAGGCCAAGAAATGGCATCCACATAAGTACGTAATAGGTAGGATTCTGGACTTCCTACAGTGGGCTGTAGATAGGAAGCTTGCCTTGAGTACTATCAAGGGTCAGATTTCGGCCTTGTCAATATTTTTTCAAAGGCCCTTGGCTTCGCATTCACTAGTCAAAGCCTTTATACAAGGAGTGATGCGTATTAGTCCTCCGGTTAATATTCCCATATGTCCATGGGATCTAAACTTGGTTCTGTCGGTTCTACAGAAACAACCATTTGAACCATTACATCATATTTCTTTGGTGCTTCTCACCAGGAAATTGATTTTTCTAGTAGCCATTTGTTCGGCTAAAAGAGTGTCGGAATTAGCAGCTATGTCCTGTAAGGAGACATATCTGGTTATCCATAAGGATAGAGTAGTGTTACGTCCTCATCCAGCCTTTCTTCCTAAGGTGGTATCGAGGTTTCATTTGAACCAAGATGTGGTTCTTCCTTCTTTTTTCCCCAAACCTACTTCGGTAGAGGAAAAGTTATTGCATTCTTTGGATGTAGTAAGAGCAGTTAAAGCTTATCTAAAGGCCACTGCTCAGATTCGCAGAACGGATACTTTGGTTATTCTGCCGGAAGGCCCCAGAGAGGGTCAGGCAGCGTCAAAATCTACTTTAGCCAAGTGGATTCGACAGGTCATAATACAAGCCTATGGCTTGAGAAGGAGACCGCCTCCGTTCAAAGTTAGAGCGCACTCCACGAGAGCAGTTGGAACTTCATGGGCAGTGCATCACCAGGCCTCCCTGGCTCAAATCTGTAAGGCCGCAACATGGTCTTCAGTACACACGTTTACTAGGTTCTACCAGGTGGACGTTAGAAGTCAGGAGGATGTCGCCTTTGGGCGCAGTGTGTTGCAGGCCGCAAAAGATCCTCATGTCTGATAGCGCTCAGCTTATATATGGTGTATCCCCCCCCTCATTTGGCATTGCTTTAGGACATCCCATTAGTAATGACTATGTCGCTCTGTGTCCCGTGATGTACGAGAAAGAAAATAGGATTTTTATAACAGCTTACCTGTAAAATCCTTTTCTTGGAGTACATCACGGGACACAGAGCTCCCGCCCCTCTTTGGGGACACTTATTGCTTTGCTACAAAACTGAGGTGCTCCCGGATGGGAGGGGCTTATATAGGGGAGGGTACTTCCGGTTTTGGAAGTTGCCAGTGCCAGCACCTGACGGTATCTATATAACCCATTAGTAATGACTATGTCGCTCTGTGTCCCGTGATGTACTCCAAGAAAAGGATTTTACAGGTAAGCTGTTATAAAAATCCTATTTTTTCTTACACATTGGGCCGATTTAGAAATGGTGCATGGATCTTTCCGCTGCTATGAATTTTGGTAATTGTTGCAAATTTACAATTATAACTTCATTTTTTTCTCTCTTATGTACACATTGGAGAGAGGGATTTGCTAAAACTGAAACTGGAGCATGCAAAATACGGTGCAGTTCTGCATTGAAACCAATCAGCATCCAGTTTTTAGTGCCAAAGCTTAATTGGACAAGCTGAAGTTAGAGGCTGATTGGCTACCATGCACAACTGCACTATATTCTGAGTGCTCCAGTTTTAGTAAATCTTCTCTATTGCTATTTTCCAATAATTCAAATAGTGCATGGAGCTCTTTGAAAATCTCCCACAATGAACAATCCACCCAAAACCTGAACCATTTGGCTTCTCATTATTTTTAGGGATTTTTGCAACAAAGTCTATACCAGGGATATGCAATTAGCGGACCTCCAGCTGTTGCAAAACTACAAGTCCCATCATGCCTCTGCCTCTGGGTGTCATGCTTGCTGCTGTCAGAGTCTCGCTATGCCTCATGGGACTTGTAGTTTGGCAACAGCTGGAGGTCCGCTAATTGCATATCCCTGGTCTATACCCTAGAATTTCCAAGATAATCACAGTGCCCCACTCAGGAAGTCTTGATCTCCTTGTTGTTTTTTTCACTTAGGAGCATATTAATATAGTAGCAAATTACCTGTTTGCTGAACATTTGCTTCCTATTTGTCATATTCTTGCTATTGTATCATTTGTTACTGATATGAAACACATTTACCGCAGGAGGAGCAGACAGGGGGAGGTACAGTTGGTGCTGCCGATTTTGTGTCAATCTCGCCTCTTCTAGCGGCGAGATTGACACCCTACGAGCCCCATCGCGAGAGCCAGCGCCGAGATGTCTCGTCATCGGGAAAGGAAAAATGTTGTTTTTCCTTTCGCAATGAGTGACACGCATTGCTGTCATTGAGGCCGGTGGACGGGATCCGACGTGGATTCCCGCCAATACCAGGCACTATGTTTGGTATGAATCCTGAGCGGGAACTCCACGCCAAATTTTAAATAAAAAACCGGCATGGAGCATATCAGGCCCTTCGGTCTAGTATGGATTTGAAGGGGAAACCCCTAAGCTGAAAAAACGGCGTGGGGTTCCCCCTCAGAATCCAAACCAGACCCTTATCCGAGCATGCAACCTGGCAGTCCGTAGGAAAAGAGGGGGGGGCGAGAGAGCGCCCCCCCTCCCTCCTGAACTGTACCAGGCTGCATGCCCTCAACATGGGGGGTTTGGTGCTTTGGGGCAGGGGGGCGACCTGCGGCCCCCACCCCAAAGCACCCTGTCCCCATGTTGATGGGGACAAGGGCCTCTTCCCGACAGCCCTGGCCATTGGTTGTCAGGGTCTGCGGGCGGGGGCTGATCGGAATCCAGGAGCCCCCTTTAATAAGGGGGCCCCCAGATGCCGGCCCCCCACCCTATGTGAATGAGTATGGGGTACATCGTACCCCTACCCATTCACCTGGTGGAAAAAAAATGTCAATAAAAAAAACACACACAGGTTTTTAATGTAATTTATTACACAGCTCCGGGGGTCTTCTTCCGACTCCGGGGGTCTCTTCCGACTTCGGGGGTCTCCGGTGTCGTCTCCACACTCTCCGGTTCTTTCTTCCTTCTGCCGGGCCTCCACTATCTTCTTCCAGCTCTTTTGCTAACGGAGAGGCCCGGTCTTCCCCGTCGTCTCGTCCGGCTCTCCGTTGTCCTTCTGCCAGCCCCTCCACTATCTTCTTCCAGGTCTTTTGCTAGTAGAGGGGCCCGGTCTTCCCGTCACCGTCGGCGTCTTCTTCCCTCTTCTTCTCCTCGATGTTCACTCGTCGCTTCCTCCCGCTGTAATGCTGGGTGTTCGGTCCGCAACGATTTATGTAGGCTTCTCATGACGTCAAAGTCACATGCTCCCATGACGTCACAGTCACATGCTCCGGGGCCAACCGGAGCATGTGACGTCATGAGAAGCCTATATACATCGTTGCGGACCGAACACCAAGCACTACAGCAGGAGGAAGCGACGAGTGAACATAGAGAACAAGAAGAGGGAAGAAGACGCAGACGACGAAGGGAAGACCGGGCCCCTCCACTAGCAAAAGAGCTGGAAGAAGATAGTGGAGGCCCGGCAGAAGGAAGAAAGAACCAGAGAGCGAGAGAAGAACCGGAGAGTGTGGAGACGACACCGGAGACCCCCGAAGTCGGAAAAGACCCCCGGAGTTGGAAGAAGACCCCCGGAGCTGTGTAATAAATTACTTTAAAAACCTGTGTGTGTTTTTCTTATTGAATTTTTTTTCCACCAGGTGAATGGGTAGGGGTACGGTGTACCCCATACTCATTCACATAGGGTGGGGGGCCAGCATCTAGGGGCCCCCTTATTAAAAGGGGCTCCCGGATTCCGATCAGCCCCCTGCCCGCAGACCCCGACAACCAACGGCCAGAGTTGTCGGGAACATGCCCTTGTCCCCATCAACATGGACAGGGACAGCCCCCTGCCCCAAAGCACCAAACCCCCCATGTTGAGGGCATGCGGCCTGGTACGGTTCAGGAGGGAGGGGCCGCTCTCTCGTCCCCCCTCTTTTCCTGCGGCCTGCCAGGTTGCGTGCTCGGATAAGGGTCTGGTTTGGATTTTGAGGGGGACCCCCACGCCGTTTTTTAGGCTTAGGGGATTCCCCTTCAAATCCATACCAGACCGAAGGGCCTGGTATGCTCCTGGAGGGGGGGAACCCATGCCGGTTTTTTATTTAAAATTTGGCGTGGAGTTCCCGCTCAGGATTCATACCAAACACAGTGCCTGGTATTGGCGGGAATCCACATCGGATCCCGTTCAATACAGTGCCGCGTCTCCTCGCTATTGCAGCAAGCGCGAGATGTCGCCACCCTGACGCCGAGATGTCGGCACCCTGTCACCGAGAATGGGATCGCAATGGATATACAATGTCGGCGGCACCTACTGTATAAAACAAAAAAGCCTGGGAAGTGGAGGAAGGAGTTGGAGAGAGCCGTCAACTGGAGTGAGAGGTGTTTGTGACTCACTGGGGGAAGAAGAAGCCAATGGGGGGAAGAAGGATCTGGTGCTGAGCGCTGCTGTATCTTGATAAAGACTGCTGGACTGAGCTAGATGAAGCCTGTACTGTTGGCTACTTCGGTGCTAGTCAGTATTGCCAACCTGAGACCCAAGTCGCTGCTGCCCAGACATGCTGCAGGAGCAATGGAGGTGTACCGCTGCTATGGTACCCATCATCTTTCCCACCCGGCAAATAAACTCAGACAAAGGTGGGCCCCTCCACTATTTCTGCTAGTTGCTACTGAAGACCCCAAAGGAGAGTGGTGAGAGGATCGCAGACCCACAGTTTTGCTGAAATACTGACAGTGTTTACATTGGTCACTTGCAAGAAGCTTGTGGTTTCAAACTACCATACACCACTGTCCTAGCATTCTACTGCTGCTGAACTAGGCCCAACCTGGCCATTTTACCTGCTCTTTAAACCAATTGTTCAATTGCACCTTACAGATCCCTCTATACTTTACAGCCCAACCCACTTAGTACAGTACTGCCACTACCTACACAATAGACATACGTCATTCATGTGCGCCAACATCTTCAAGGGCCCCAACTTAGCCAACAGAAGATTAATTTTAAGGACTGATTGCTGATAACTTTATACTGAGGAAGATCTGTGTTTGACATTAAATCAACTACCTTAGGTCTAATCTTGGTCCCTCATTGTGAGTGCTCCCAAGTGACCTAGCCCTTGCTCAGTTTGTTACCTATTGGTAAAACTTGCTGTACCTAATCTTATGAGGAGAGCTACAGTTTATGCTGTTGAGGGGGGCACAGCATGTGCTAGAATTTACAGCAAAAGTCACTGAAAGTAACCTTGTGAATCTGGTTGTGGTTTCATTATTATGCTTTATGTTGGTTGACAATACATCCTGCTATTTTCCATAGAGTTGTGAGACCCATTATTGTGTGCTCATTAAAGGGTAAAGATAGATATACTGGTGGTGTCGGCAAGGTTGAGGCCTCAAAGAGGGGTGCAACAATAGCAGAGGACCCAAATCAACCAGCCCAATAGTCATTAGTGTATTTAGGTTTTGTGCTGCCCTAGGCCTGACTAAACTCGTGCACCCCCTAATTTAAATATGACCGACCCTTCCTGTCAAGGCCACACCCCTTTCTGTTTAAGACCCGCTCTGAAATTTTCGAGTGGGGACACTAGTTCTTAGGGCCTGGGGGGGGGGCATTGGATTCCCTTAATTTGCATAGATTTCCTCTCACTTCCTGTTTGGCTATGGGGCAGAAAGTGAAGGGAAATCTCTGCAATGGGACAGGGATAGTAAAAACTAAACTGACAGGGGCTAAAACCCTGCCTTAATCTATCCAAAATTTTTAAAAAAAAGTGTTGCCTATAGTTCTACTTTAAGCACAAATTTCATGGAGAGGACTAAGAAGATATAGCCATGCCAATGGTGCAGCAGAAAACATATAGCACAGTGAGGAAGGTTTGTGGTCCAGGCTGACAGGACAGTCAAAATTAGAAGCAGCTTGCGTTACACTAACAGTGTAGCACAAGCCGGGGGGACTCTTTCTGTGCTGCCCCCCTGCAAAGTGCTGCCCTAGGCCTGGGCCTTATTGGCCTAGGCCAGGATACAGCGTTGCCAATAGTGACTGTGCATTTAGCTTCCATTTGGAACAATTCTTCTGAATGCTATTCCTAATGACAGGATTCTGCTAAAAAAGCACAACATTTGTAGCATTCCAGACTTCTGGTACAGAAATAGAAAGATTTTCTAACTTCTAACAAATGCTTTTCATGTCTATGAATAAAACATGAACAAATAATAACTTTCTGCAGTCTCTGCTCATTGTTTTGGGGGCAAATGAAAAAAAAAATCATGCTCCAAAAAAGCTTTTGTACTAAAGCAGAAAATGAAGCCAACTAGAAATGAACAACAATTCAGTACAGTACATCCCATAGTGGCTCATAATCACTTCCATCCACACGAGAAACCTGCATAACTGCTGGGAATTAATTCATAACCTTCATCACAGGCAACTCGGCAGCCCGCAAAATAAACTTTAAAGAATGCTTCCTATTAAAGTATATAAGGATGGCACTTTAAAGTTGCTTTTTTATATGTACTTACAAGTAAGCCTATAATAAGGCTTACCTGTAGGTACAGTGATTATCTCTTAAATCTGTTCAGGAGATATTCACATTTGTAGCAGCCAATGACATCACCGCTGCATGTGCACTGTGCTCTAAATAGGCAGCACACTCAGAATGATGTGCCATGATTGGGATGCTCGTACGCATGCGCAGAAGTGATGTCATCGTGCCTTCTCCATTCAAACGCTCAGAGTGCACAAACCCAGAAGGAAGACCCAGTGACAATGGAAGCCCTGGCAGCGGTGACAGCATGTTGCTGGATGAATCCACTTTACAGGTAAGTCAGTCATAGTCTGCTAGTATGCGGTGCTTAAGACTCCATTCACACAGGGGCAACACGACTTCCAGCACGACTTTACAAGGCAACTTGGACACGACTTGAGTATGAATCACAGCGCGACCTGGAGCTACTTACAAGGCAACTTCAAGTTGCCTCCAGGACAGGAGACATTCCAGTGGCCAATCAAACAAGAATCAGCTCTGTGGGAGGGAGGGGGGAGGGAGAGGTTTGCCTGAGAAATGTATGTTCTCTTCCTGGAAAGTTGCTTCTGTTAAGACAGGGGATCCGACTTCTGAGCGACTTCCATTGAAATCAATGGGTACAGGTCGCCTAGCAGTTGCCTAGAAGTCGGATTGAAGTAGTACAGGGACCTTTTTTGAAGTTGGAGCGACTGCAGTAGTGTGCATTAAGACGGCTCTATTCACTTACATTGATTTTCTCATGCAGCGCGACTTGAGGCCACTTGGGGCGACTTGAAGTCAGATCCAAAGTTGCCCCTGTGTGAATGGGCTCTAACCCATAGAGATTGAGCACATTTTATAAAGTATATTTTAACAAAACTAAAACCCGCACTAACAGACTGTGCAGTGATAGTTGATTAAAGTGAGTAAATAAATAAATAGCTCCGCAGCTGCTGCAACAAAAGGTCTAACACCTGAACACAATGAAAAATATAGGTATTTGCAGCGCTTGCAGAAAAGTATATAAACAAAAGGAAATGTGTCACAAACACTTGTATCACAAACATCTATAAGTGAATAGCTTACTACCATATGACATATCATCAATTAATGGTGTATCAACTGTGCTCATGAATGAAAATATGTGAAAACAATAAGTGAACAAACTTTAAAGTTCATTAAATAGCAGCTGTACCAATCCTGGAGAACTGAGTGTTTCCACACCAGAAATCAGATGTTGGTTCCTAGATAAAAATTCCCCTCTTATGACCCCACTCATCAGATAGGGGAATAATATAAATACGAGATCTCACCAACTAAAGTCCAGGCAAAATTCATCTCATGTAGATAGGCTCCATAGTATCAGCAGCAAAGGCATTTAAGTGACCATAGGGAAAGAAAGGGAACAAAAAAACATTCATGTGAAGTACCGCTAGTGAACAGACAGCATGGCGCTGCTAGCAAAGAGACTCACAGGACTGCAGTGATAAACGAACATCAGTGTTGTTCCGGGTACACAGCGTGCGTTCCACCAAAACCGGAAGTAGCGTCACTGGTTCTGGATTGGCCGGAAATTGCGCAATTTCTCCAGGATTGGTACAGGATTGGTACAGCTGCTATTTAATGAACTTTAAAGTTTGTTCACTTATTGTTTTCACATATTTTCATTCATGAGCACAGTTGATACACCATTAATTGATTATATGTCATAAGCTATTCACTTATAGATGTTTGTGATACAAGTGTTTGTGACACATTTCCTTTTGTTTATATACTTTTCTGCAAGCGCTGCAAATACCTATATTTTACATTTTATAAAGTGGCTGGATTCCTAGAATTCAGCTTTAAGCAAATCGAACTTTATACTCTACTTATATAATTTTTTACAAATAAACATACATTTCTGGTGATTAATGTCTCTTTAGATGTCCAATTTCCTCTCTAGCTCACTGTCTCTCTCCCGCTTTTAATGTCAAGCCGTTTAACTGTGACAGCTTGTGAGAAATCATTAAAAGTAATGCTGTGTTGGTAGCCAAAAAACGAGAGAATGTGAAACGTTAACATTTAACGAGGTAGAAACTGCATGCTCTGACATCTCTTTTCTGAAACGTTGTGAGATTAGTAACGTGAAGCCCCCAAGAAATCACTTTCCTTTGAGGACAGACTTTTAGGAATGACAATATTTATGTTTTTATGTATATTTTCCCAACAATCAGCAGTATACAAACTACACTGTTTTCTACTGCTGCATTGACAAAACACTTTATTCGTCTTAAATGTCCCCATGTTTTTGGTTAAGTACTCCAAATACCATCTATAAAAAATGGTACACTGTCACTGGCTAATTGAGATGTTGTCTGCCTATTCCACCTTTCAGATTTATACAGATGGGCTTATTCAATAAAATGCAATGTAAACAGTAGCAGCAACCCACAGTGAGTATTTTTTAATTTACAGCAATAATATTAGCTGAGTTAAAACATGAACTGAGCTTATTCACTGCATTGAGCTTCTGTGCTTTGCATAATTTAGCTGATCTTTGTGCTGCTACTTAATTGGAATGAAAGTTTCTATAAGAAAAGTATTTTCTTATAGCCATGGACAGTTCCAAATTTCTATCACTGAAGCTTGTAGGCTCACAACCTTTAATATCAACAACCCATTGCTAGGATCATCTCTTTTAAGCATAGGTGTGTGCACAAGGTGTGCCCGACGTGCCCGGGCACACCCTAATCTCCCCATGCAGAGCAGATTAACCTTGCTGCCCAAGCCCTCCCCTGTTCCCCAGTAAATATATAATTTGCCAACCCCTTCCTTTTCTGAATAAACACAGTACCGATACCGGTCAAGCACTATGTTTATTCATAAATGTTTATGAAAGTACAGGAAGTCCTCAATCCCCTTCTCTGTCTCAAAAGTGAGACATCAGGGGTTTGTTTTGACCCCTGATATTTCACTAAGGCCCCTTAACAGGGCTCCTAGAAAAATTGTAAAAAAATGTATAATATTGTAAAAAAATAATAAAAATAATAAAAAATACTGACACCAACCTCTGCCCTACTGACAGCGTTCAATGCTGTACTAATGTACTTTCCCTACTGACACGTTCCACTGCCCTACTGACACCATCCATATTTAATACATTTTAAAATGTTGTTTACATTATAAATAAATATTTATATATATATATATATATATATATACACAAAACATTTTTTTCCTCAGTTTTGGCCAATACTTATTCTTCTACATATTTTTGGTAAAAAAAAATGCAATAAGCGTTTATTGATTGGTTTGCGCAAAAGTTATAGCGTCTACAAAATAGGGGATAGTTTTATGGCATTTTTATTATAATTTTTTTTTTACTAGAAAGGGCAGCGATCAGCGATTTTTATCGTGACTGCGACATTATGGCGGACACATCAGACACTTTTGACGCCATTTTGGGACCATTGTCATTTATACAGCGATCAGTGCTATAAAAATGCACTGATTACTGTGTAAATGACACTGGCAGTGAAGGGGTTAACCAGTAGGGGGCACTGAAGGGGTTAAGTGTGTCCTAGGGATGTGTTCTAACTGTGTGGGGGCTGGGCTATGTGTGACACGACACTGATAACTGCACCCGATCACAGGGAGCAGTGATCAGTGTCCTGTCACTAGGCAGAACGCGGAAATGCTTGTTTACATCAGCATTTCCCCGTTTTTCATCTCCGTGAGACGATCGCGGGACTCTCAGCGGACATCGAGTCCACGGGACCCACAGTCACATGCACGGAGCTTGCGGCGGCGTGCGCGCCCACAATGCCACGTCTTAAAGGGGACATACCTATACGTCCATATGCCCAGCCGTGCCATTCTGCCGACGTATATCGTCGTGCAGCGGTCGGCAAGCCCACCCTTTCCAGCTATAACATCTTCAACTCTTCTGGGAAGGCTGTCCACAAGGTTTAGTAGAGTGTCCATGGGAATGTTTGACCATGCTTCCAGAAGTGCATTTGTGAGGTTAGACACTGTTGTTGAATGAGAAGGCCTGGCTTGCAGTCTCCGCTCTTATTCATCCCATTAAAGTTCATGTGTGCGTAAAGGCAGGTGTCCCAATACTTTTGGTAATATAGTGTATACACACACAGACACATGCATGTGTGTTTGAGCTTTGGGGTGCACACCCTAATGCACTAGGCTGCGCACACCTATGCTTTTAGGGCCCATTCACACTGTCTTTTTGGTGCATTCTGTTAACACATGTTGTGTCATGTGTTAATGTGTGTTGCATTAAGGCAGCCCATTCAGTTTTAAAATGCACAAAAATAGAGCTAAAAATGGATGTCCACCATTTTATTCTGATGCGGGCACACCACAACGCACAATAGTAAAATAAAACACACGTGCAAAGAGCTGCAAGGCCTTAGTGCGCTGGGGTGGCATTCAAAATTACCATCCAACAACATGCTGATGCATGTAATGCGCATTGTGTTAACATTCCCTTGCCACAATCACCACATCACCAAAAAAAAATTCACCTTACACAGAACATCTCCATGTTTTAGGGGTCCTAACATGGCTTAGAATATTGTGACTAGTGATGAGCCGAACACCCCCGGGTTCGGTACGCACCAGAACCCGCGAACGGACCGAAAGTTCGTACGAACATTAGAACCCTATTAAATACAATGGATGCGAACGTTCGAATTCTAAAGTGCTAATTATAACAACTATTATGCATGTTATTGTCCTAAAAAGGGTTTGGGAACCCGGGTTCTGCACCAGGGGACATGTATCAATGCAAAAAGAAGTTTTAAAAACGGTCGTTTTTCGGGAGCAGTCATTTTAATGATGCATAAAGTGAAAAAAAAAAGTCAAATATTCCTTTAAATATCGTACCTGGGGGGTGTCTAAAGTATGCCGGTGAAGTGCCACGTGTTTCCCGTGTTTAGAACTGTCCCTGCACAAAATGACACTTCTAAAGGAAAAAAAAGCCATTTAAAACTTCTTGCGGCTTTAATGTAATGTCTGGTCCCGGTAATATGGATGAAAATCTTTAAGAAAAATGGCATAGCTACCCCATGACCCCCCCCCCTACCCCAGCCCATTACCAGCCCCTTTGGGTCTTGTATGGATATTAAGGGGAACCCCGCACATAAAATAAAAAAGGCCCTATATACTCTGAACAGCCGTATACAGGCGGTGCATACAAGACAGGGACTGTAGGTTTGTTCTTATGTAGAATGTGTTTGTAATTTTGAACAGGTACATTGTTGAACTGTAGCTCCAGCCCAAAAATCTATTTTTAAACTTTTTGGGAAACATAGGTAAGGGTTATCACCCCTGTAACATTTGTTTTGCTGTCTGTGCCCCTGTTCAGAACATTTCACCTCACTTTCCGTCCCAATGACAACTGTTTTTGAAATGTGGTGTTTTTCTTGAAACAAGGATTGCTGATAAAGCATCAGTACAGAGGAGACACCTTTCTCCCATATTTATTCTTACAGGAGAGAATTTTCCTTCCTAGGGGTAGATTTCCTCTCACTTCCTGTTGTCTTCTTTCGTTTGCAAGTAGGAGTCGTTTGTAAGTTGGATGTTTGAAAGTAGGGACCTGCCGTATATACTCTGCAGAAATAGGCCCCTTAGTTGTTGGTGTTGGCACAACACTGTAAGCACTCACAGTTACTCTTGGTTGGTGCTGGAACGCCCTGCTGTCAACTATTATATCAGGAATTTTAATTACATATAATTGTTGAACAGTGGTAGTAAAAATTGGGGCTTTGATGGTGGTGCTGGTGCCACAACACTGTAAGCCCTGACAGTTACTCTTGGTGGGTGCAGCAATGGGCCCTGCTGTGAATTATTAGATCAAGAATTGTAATTGCATGCCCCTGTTGAACAGGGGCTGAAAAATTGGGCTTTTCGTGGTGGTGGTGGTGGTGTTGCCACAACACTGTAAGCCCTCAGAGTTACTCTTGGTGGGTGCAGGAATGGGCCCTGCTGTGAATTATTAGATCAAGAATTGTAATTACATGCCCCTTTTGAACAGTGGCTGAAAAATTGGGCCTTTCGTGGTGGTGGTGGTGGTGGCGTTGCCACAACACTGTAAGCCCTCAGACTTACTCTTGGTGGGTGCAGGAATGGGCCCTGCTGTGAATTATTACATCAAGAATTGTAATTGCATGCCCCTGTTGAACAGGGGCTGAAAAATTGGGCCTTAGGCACTGGTGGCACAACACTACAACCCCTCACAGATACTGTACTTGGAGCACAGCAATGAGCCCTGTTGCAAAGTATTGCTTCAAAAATTGTAATGACACGCCCCTGTTAAACAGGGGCTGAAAAATTGGGCCTTAGGCACTGGTGGCACAACACTACAACCCCTCACAGATACTGTACTTGGAGCACAGCAATGAGCCCTATGGCAAATTATTGCTAAAAAAATTGTAAGTACACGCCCCTGTAAAACAGGGGCTGAAAAATTGGGCCTTAGCCACTGGTGGCGGCACCCATAAACAAAAATGATCTTCCAAGCTATCATCATCAATCGTATCATTGAGGACTCGGAGGAGGAGGATAGCCAGTCAACATAACAGCACAGGCACTCAGCATCAGCATCAGTCTTGAAGGGACGTGACATGTTAAAATCAATTAGTCTGTTATATCAGCATCAGGTGTGTGGTAGCTGGTGGTGATCCAAGACTGGTTCATCTTGATGAAAGTCAGTCGATCAACCGAGTCGGTGGACAGGCGCACCCTGTGATCCGTGACAAATCCTCCAGCAGCACTGAATGTGCGTTCCGAAAGAACGCTGGATGCAGGACAGGCCAGTAGCTCAATTGCATACTGTGCAAGCTCTGGCCAGTGATCCATCCTCAAGACCCAGTAAGCCAGAGGATTTTCGGTGGGGAAGGTGTCCAAGTCTGACCTTGCCCCTAGATATTCCTGCACCATGTTTATCAGACGCTGGCGATGGTTGCTGGAACCAATCATACTTTGGGGCTGCGGACTAAAGAATTGTCTGAACGCATCGGTCAGACGGCCACCTTCCCCACCGCTCCTTCTTTGACTGGCCGAAGCCTCAGCAACTCGTTGTCCTGGACCAGGAGTTTGTAACCTCCCAGTCTCTGGGAACGCGTTGCACAGACCTTTCTGCAAGGCCTCCCGGAGTTGTCTCATCCTCTGCTCCCTCTGCGACGGTAACATAAGGTCCGCAACCTTACCCTTGTACCGTGGATCAAGGAGAGTGGCCAGCCAGTAATGGTCCCTCTCCTTGATCCGAAGAATACGAGGATCCTTCCGCAGACTTTGCAGGATCAGGGAGGCCATGCAGCGTAGGTTTGCTGAGGCATTCGCTCCGGAGTCCTCTGGGTCACTAAGGACGACATGATCCGCAGTCACCTCCTCCCAGCCACGTACAAGTCCACTGGTTTCTTGGGACTGTAAATCATCCCTAAAAGACTGCTGCTAATGATGCTGAGTGCCAGCCTCCACCTCCATGCTGACACAATCCTCCTCCTCCTCCTCCTCCTCTTCCTCTTCCTGTGCGATGGGTGGGACAGAAGGAACACTGTCTGGGTAAAGGGGGCCTTGAGAGGCAAGGAAGTCCTCCTCTTCCTGCCTCTGTTCTGCCTCAAGTGCCCTGTCCATTATTCCACGCAGCGTGTGCTCCAACAGGTGGACAAGAGGTACAGTGTCACTGATGCATGCACTGTCACTGCTCACCATCCTCGTGGCCTCCTCAAATGGTGCCAGGACAGTGCATGCATCCCTGATCATGCCCCACTGGCGTGGAGAAAAAAACCAAGCTCCCCTGACCCTGTCCTGGTGCCGTAGTCGCACAGGTACTCATTGATGGCCCTCTGCTGCGTGTGCAGCCGCTGCAGCATGGCCAACGTTGAGTTCCACCTGGTGGGCATGTCACATATAAGGCGGTTCTTGGGCAGGTTCAACTCCTTTTGCAGCTCAGCCAGGCGAGCACTGTCATTATAAGATCTGCGGAAATGCACACAGACTTTCCTGGCCTGCCTCAGGACATCCTGTAAGCCCAGGTACCTGCCCAAGAACCGCTGCACCACCAGGTTAAGGACGTGAGCCACACAGGGCACATGGGTCAGTTGTCCCTGTCGGAGGGCGGAGAGGAGGTTGGTGCCATTGTCGCAAACCACCATTCCTGGCTTAAGCTGGCGTGGCGTCAACCACCTCTCGGCCTGGCCCTGCAGAGCAGACAGGACCTCTGCCCCAGTGTGGCTTCTGTCCCCCAAACACACCAGCGCAAGCACGGCATGGCATCTTTTTGCCTGCGTACTTGCGTAGCCCCGTGAACGGCTACGGAGCACCGCTGGTTCATAGGACAAACCACAGGAAGAGGCCATGGAGGAAGAAGAAGAGGAGGGGGTGGAGGAGAGAGGTGTGTCACAACCAGTAGTAGCATTTTGGAGGCGTGGCGGTGGGACAACCTCCAACACTACTGCACCTTGTCCTGCATCCTTCCCAGCTGCCAAAAGAGTGACCCAATGGGCCGTGAAAGAAAGGTAACGTCCCTGTCCATGCCTGCTGGACCATGAGTCAGCGGTAATATGCACCTTACCGCTGACCGCCCTGTCCAGCGAGGCCAAGACATTGCCTTCCACATGCCGGTAGAGAGCCGGAATAGCCTTCCGTGAGAAAAAGTGGCGTTTGGGAACCTGCCACTGAGGAACCGCACATTGCACAAACTCACGGAAGGGGGCCGAGTCTACCAACTGAAAAGGCAGCAGTTGAAGCGCTAGCAATTTAGCCAAGCTAGCATTCAACCGCTGGGCATGTGGATGGCTGGGAGTGAACTTCTTTCGACGGTCCAGCAGCTGGGGCAGGGAAATTTGCCTGCTAGAATCGGACGTCGGTGTACTGCTAGCAGAGTGGCCGCAAGTACTTGGCTGTGACACGCCTAATTCTACACCTTCATTCCTCTCAGTGCATGTTTCAGAGAGGACTGAAGTTATAGTGGGGTTGGAGATCCCAGCTGATGCGGTGCAAGGAGAGGTCCGCTTTGTTCTTTGGTGTGGGTCTTTGAGGTAGGCTTGCCAACGAGCTGCATGGCAGGTCAACATATGTCTGGTCAGGCATGTGGTACCCAAGCGGCTGATGTTTTGGCCACGCGATATACGCTTGAGACATATGTTGCAAACAGCAGCTGTGCGATCTGATGCACTAGCCTCAAAAAAGGCCCACACCAAGGAACTTTTTGAATGACGGGCAGAGGCAGCGCCCTGCACAGGCGGAGCTCTGCGGTGTGATTCCGTCGGTGTACTGCCCTTACGCTGGCCACCAAAGGGCATCCTGTCTCGTTGGAGATGTGCCTCCTCCTCATCCTCCTCCTCCTCTCTCCTATTAGGCACCCACGTGGAGTCAGTGACCTCATCATCCCCTCCCTCCTCATCACTGGAGCCAATCTGGCAGTATGCTGCAGCTGCTGGAACATGACTGCCAGATTGGTGTCCTTCTTGAGCATCCCCTCTGTCTGCTCTCACCCTACTGCCTTCCTGTAGCTGGGTTTCATCATCAGACCCTTCGAAACGCTGGGCATCCTCCTGGAGCATGTACCCAACACTGTGCTCAAACAGTTCGGGGGACTCCTCAGGAGGAGGACATGGTGGGTCTAGGGAAGGAGTGACTGATGATGAGTCTGACATTGATACCAGGGAAGAGGGCGCTTTGGCAGCTGCTTTGCCAGTACCCTGAGCCTGGGTGAGAGAGGATGAGGAGGAGGAGGAGGGCTTGGTCATCCACTCTACCAAGTCTTCGGCATGATGTGGCTCAACATGTCCAGCTGCCGAAAAGAAGGACAAGCGTGTCCCATGGCCATGTGCTGATGACAATGCACCGCGTCCACGACCAGCACTGTTGCCCCCAGACACAGAGCCTGCTTGCCCTCTTTTATTGCCTCCTGACTGTCTGCCTCTCCTTGTTTGCCTTCCAGACATTCTAATAGATGGCCTGCAGGGAGATGGGAAAAAAGCAATAAGGGCTACCTTCAGGTGTCCTTCTCTGTCCCTTGAAACAAGGACTTGCACAGTGAAAGAAACTGACACTCTCCCTACCTACAGTTTTCTGTCCCTAGAAAAAATGTTTTTTTTAAGCACAATATAGCACAAGGAGAATTCACTCACTGTCCTTCCAGGTCCCTGGAAACAAGGACTTGCACAGTGAAAGAAACTGCCACTCTCCCTACCTACAGTTTTCTGTCCCTAGAAAAAATGTTTTTTTTAAGCACAATATAGCACAAGGAGAATTCACTCACTGTCCTTCCAGGTCCCTGGAAACAAGGACTTGCACAGTGAAAGAAACTGACACTCTCCCTACCTACAGTTTTCTGTCCCTAGAAAAAATGTTTTTTTTAAGCACAATATAGCACAAGGAGAATTCACTCACTGTCCTTCCAGGTCCCTGGAAACAAGGACTTGCACAGTGAAAGAAACTGACACTCTCCCTACCTACAGTTTTCTGTCCCTAGAAAAAATGTTTTTTTTTAAGCACAATATAGCACAAGGAGAATTCACTCACTGTCCTTCCAGGTCCCTGGAAAAAAGGACTTGCACAGTGAAAGAAACTGACACTCTCCCTACCTACAGTTTTCTGTCCCTAGAAAAAATGTTTTTTTTAAGCACAATATAGCACAAGGAGAATTCACTCACTGTCCTTCCAGGTCCCTAGAAACAAGGACTTGCACAGTGAAAGAAACTGACACTCTCCCTACCTACAGTTTTCTGTCCCTAGAAAAAATGTTTTTTTTAAGCACAATATAGCACAAGGAGAATTCACTCACTGTCCTTCCAGGTCCCTGGAAACAAGGACTTGCACAGTGAAAGAAACTGACACTCTCCCTACCTACAGTTTTCTGTCCCTAGAAAAAATGTTTTTTTTAAGCACAATATAGCACAAGGAGAATTCACTCACTGTCCTTCCAGGTCCCTAGAAACAAGGACTTGCACAGTGAAAGAAACTGACACTCTCCCTACCTACAGTTTTCTGTCCCTAGAAAAAATGTTTTTTTTAAGCACAATATAGCACAAGGAGAATTCACTCACTGTCCTTCCAGGTCCCTGGAAACAAGGACTTGCACAGTGAAAGAAACTGACACTCTCCCTACCTACAGTTTTCTGTCCCTAGAAAAAATGTTTTTTTTAAGCACAATATAGCACAAGGAGAATTCACTCACTGTCCTTGCAGGTCCCTGGAAACAAGGACTTGCACAGTGAAAGAAACTGACACTCTCCCTACCTACAGTTTTCTGTCCCTAGAAAAAATGTTTTTTTTAAGTACAATATAGCACAAGGAGAATTCACTCACTGTCCTTCCAGGTCCCTGGAAACAAGGACTTGCACAGTGAAAGAAACTGACACTCTCCCTACCTACAGTTTTCTGTCCCTAGAAAAAATGTTTTTTTTAAGCACAATATAGCACAAGGAGAATTCACTCACTGTCCTTCCAGGTCCCTGGAAACAAGGACTTGCACAGTGAAAGAAACTGACACTCTCCCTACCTACAGTTTTCTGTCCCTAGAAAAAATGTTTTTTTTAAGCACAATATAGCACAAGGAGAATTCACTCACTGTCCTTCCAGGTCCCTGGAAACAAGGACTTGCACAGTGAAAGAAACTGACACTCTCCCTACCTACAGTTTTCTGTCCCTAGAAAAAATGTTTTTTTTAAGCACAATATAGCACAAGGAGAATTCACTCACTGTCCTTCCAGGTCCCTGGAAACAAGGACTTGCACAGTGAAAGAAACTGACACTCTCCCTACCTACAGTTTTCTGTCCCTAGAAAAAATGTTTTTTTTAAGCACAATATAGCACAAGGAGAATTCACTCACTGTCCTTCCAGGTCCCTGGAAACAAGGACTTGCACAGTGAAAGAAACTGACACTCTCCCTACCTACAGTTTTCTGTCCCTAGAAAAAAAAAATTTTTAAGCACAATATAGCACAAGGAGAATTCACTCACTGTCCTTCCAGGTCCCTGGAAACAAGGACTTGCACAGTGAAAGAAACTGACACTCTCCCTACCTACAGTTTTCTGTCCCTAGAAAAAATGTTTTTTTTAAGCACAATATAGCACAAGGAGAATTCACTCACTGTCCTTCCAGGTCCCTGGAAACAAGGACTTGCACAGTGAAAGAAACTGACACTCTCCCTACCTACAGTTTTCTGTCCCTAGAAAAAATGTTTTTTTTAAGCACAATATAGCACAAGGAGAATTCACTCACTGTCCTTCCAGGTCCCTAGAAACAAGGACTTGCACAGTGAAAGAAACTGACACTCTCCCTACCTACAGTTTTCTGTCCCTAGAAAAAATTTTTTTTTAAGCACAATATAGCACAAGGAGAATTCAATCACTGTCCTTCCAGGTCCCTGGAAACAAGGACTTGCACAGTGAAAGAAACTGACACTCTCCCTACCTACAGTTTTCTGTCCCTAGAAAAAATGTTTTTTTTAAGCACAATATAGCACAAGGAGAATTCACTCACTGTCCTTCCAGGTCCCTGGAAACAAGGACTTACTTGCACAGTGAAAGAAACTGACACTCTCCCTACCTACAGTTTTCTGTCCCTAGAAAAAATGTTTTTTTTAAGTACAATATAGCACAAGGAGAATTCACTCACTGTCCTTCCAGGTCCCTGGAAACAAGGACTTGCACAGTGAAAGAAACTGACACTCTCCCTACCTACAGTTTTCTGTCCCTAGAAAAAATGTTTTTTTTAAGCACAATATAGCACAAGGAGAATTCACTCACTGTCCTTCCAGGTCCCTGGAAACAAGGACTTGCACAGTGAAAGAAACTGACACTCTCCCTACCTACAGTTTTCTGTCCCTAGAAAAAATGTTTTTTTTAAGCACAATATAGCACAAGGAGAATTCACTCACTGTCCTTTCAGGTCCCTGGAAACAAGGACTTGCACAGTGAAAGAAACTGACACTCTCCCTACCTACAGTTTTCTGTCCCTAGAAAAAATGTTTTTTTTAAGCACAATATAGCACAAGGAGAATTCACTCACTGTCCTTCCAGGTCCCTGGAAACAAGGACTTGCACAGTGAAAGAAACTGACACTCTCCCTACCTACAGTTTTCTGTCCCTAGAAAAAATGTTTTTTTTAAGCACAATATAGCACAAGGAGAATTCACTCACTGTCCTTCCAGGTCCCTGGAAACAAGGACTTGCACAGTGAAAGAAACTGACACTCTCCCTACCTACAGTTTTCTGTCCCTAGAAAAAATGTTTTTTTTAAGCACAATATAGCACAAGGAGAATTCACTCACTGTCCTTCCAGGTCCCTGGAAACAAGGACTTGCACAGTGAAAGAAACTGACACTCTCCCTACCTACAGTTTTCTGTCCCTAGAAAAAATGTTTTTTTTAAGCACAATATAGCACAAGGAGAATTCACTCACTGTCCTTCCAGGTCCCTAGAAACAAGGACTTGCACAGTGAAAGAAACTGACACTCTCCCTACCTACAGTTTTCTGTCCCTAGAAAAAATGTTTTTTTTTAAGCACAATATAGCACAAGGAGAATTCACTCACTGTCCTTCCAGGTCCCTGGAAACAAGGACTTGCACAGTGAAAGAAACTGACACTCTCCCTACCTACAGTTTTCTGTCCCTAGAAAAAATGTTTTTTTTAAGCACAATATAGCACAAGGAGAATTCACTCACTGTCCTTCCAGGTCCCTGGAAACAAGGACTTACTTGCACAGTGAAAGAAACTGACACTCTCCCTACCTACAGTTTTCTGTCCCTAGAAAAAATGTTTTTTTTAAGCACAATATAGCACAAGGAGAATTCACTCACTGTCCTTCCAGGTCCCTGGAAACAAGGACTTGCACAGTGAAAGAAACTGACACTCTCCCTACCTACAGTTTTCTGTCCCTAGAAAAAATGTTTTTTTTAAGCACAATATAGCACAAGGAGAATTCACTCACTGTCCTTCCAGGTCCCTAGAAACAAGGACTTGCACAGTGAAAGAAACTGACACTCTCCCTACCTACAGTTTTCTGTTCCTAGAAAAAATGTTTTTTTTAAGCACAATATAGCACAAGGAGAATTCACTCACTGTCCTTCCAGGTCCCTGGAAACAAGGACTTGCACAGTGAAAGAAACTGACACTCTCCCTACCTACAGTTTTCTGTCCCTAGAAAAAATGTTTTTTTTAAGCACAATATAGCACAAGGAGAATTCACTCACTGTCCTTCCAGGTCCCTAGAAACAAGGACTTGCACAGTGAAAGAAACTGACACTCTCCCTACCTACAGTTTTCTGTCCCTAGAAAAAATGTTTTTTTTTAAGCACAATATAACACAAGGAGAATTCACTCACTGTCCTTCCAGGTCCCTGGAAACAAGGACTTGCACAGTGAAAGAAACTGACACTCTCCCTACCTACAGTTTTCTGTCCCTAGAAAAAATGTTTTTTTTAAGCACAATATAGCACAAGGAGAATTCACTCACTGTCCTTCCAGGTCCCTAGAAACAAGGACTTGCACAGTGAAAGAAACTGACACTCTCCCTACCTACAGTTTTCTGTCCCTAGAAAAAATGTTTTTTTTAAGCACACTATAGCACAAGCACAAAACACACTGACACTCTCCCTACCTATCCTTCTCTTTCCCTAAACTAAAGGAATCCAGGTTAAGCAAGAAAGAAATAAAAGTCACTGTCCCTGCCTATGCTGCTCTATCCCTGCTCCGGAACACACTACACTAGGCCGCCGTGCTGGCGGCCTTTTATAGTGTGGGGCGTGTACTAAACACCCTCAGCAATAATTGGCCACAGGCATCCTGCCTGTGGCCAATCATTGCTCTCCTCGCTGCCGGCGCTGTGATTGGCCAAGCATGCGGGGTCACAGTGCATGCTTGGCCAATCACAGCGCCTGGATGACACTGCGATGGCGTAGTGCATTGTGGGCCATTCGCGTCACTCGAATTTGGCGCGAACGGCCCAAATCGGTCGATCTTCGTCGAACGATCGAACATCCGATGTTCGAGTCGAACGTATGTTCGACTCGAACACGAAGCTCATCCCTAATTGTGACATAAAAATAACCTTATGTGAGATGTCTGAATTTCTATTGATAGTAAGAAAAACTATTTGTGGCTGATGACTGTGTAGTTAAAAATTACCTCTTTGTCACAGTCACTCATATATAAAACATGTGCATCATTTAAATTTTTGCAAGAATAACTAAACTGAAATATTGTTATAAAATAGAAAATTCTCCAAGGTAAAAAATCTTTCCAGGACAAAGCAACAGGACCAAACATTCAAAGATGTATATATGTTGCTTCTTTTTGTTTCCCCACTGCTTCATTCAGCTTCAAGGAGCAAAAGGAAAGCCTGGAGTTGTAGCTTACAGAGAGCTATGGAATCCCTGTGTGATACTGCTGATCGGCCCAGAGACATCACATAGAGTAAAGCTGGCCATACATGGATCAAGATTTGACTAGGGATGAGCTCGGTGTTCGAGTCGAACATACGTTCGACTCGAACATCGGCTGTTCGATCGTTCGACGAAGATCGAACGATTTGGGCCGTTCGCGCCTAATTCGAGTGACGCGAACGGCCCACAATGCACTACGCCATCGCAGTGTCATCCAGGCGCTGTGATTGGCCAAGCATGCACTGTGACCCCGCATGCTTGGCCAATCACAGCGCCGGCAGCGAGGAGAGCAATGATTGGCCACAGGCAGGATGCCTGTGGCCAATTATTGCTGAGGGTGTTTAGTACACGCCCCACACTATAAAAGGCCGCCAGCACGGCGGCCTAGTGTAGTGTGTTCCGGAGCAGGGAAAGAGAAGCATAGGCAGGGACAGTGACATTTTTTTTTCTTGCTTAACCTGGATTCCTTTAGTTTAGGGAAAGAGAAGGATAGGTAGGGAGAGTGTCAGTGTGTTTTACTGTGCGAATCCTTGTTTCTAGGGACAGGGAAGGACAGTGAGGGAATTCTCCTTGTGCTATAGTGTGCTAAAGCATTGATCATCAACCATCTTTAAAAAATCATTTTTTCTAGGGACAGAAAACTATAGGTAGGGAGAGTGTCAGTGTGTTTTACTGTGCGAATCCTTGTTTCTAGGGACAGGGAAGGACAGTGAGGGAAATTCTCCTTGTGCTATAGTGTGCTAAAGCATTGATCATCAACCATCTTTAAAAAAACATTTTTTCTAGGGACAGAAAACTATAGGTAGGAAGAGTGTCAGTTTCTTTCACTGTGATAATCCTTGTTTCTAGGGACAGGGAAGGACAGTGAGGGAAATTCTCCTTGTGCTATAGTGTGCTAAAGCATTGATCATCAACCGTCTTTAAAAAAACATTTTTTCTAGGGACAGAAAACTATAGGTAGGAAGAGTGTCAGTTTCTTTCACTGTGATAATCCTTGTTTCTAGGGACAGGGAAGGACAGTGAGGGAAATTCTCCTTGTGCTATAGTGTGCTAAAGCATTGATCATCAACCGTCTTTAAAAAAACATTTTTTCTAGGGACAGAAAACTATAGGTAGGAAGAGTGTCAGTTTCTTTCACTGTGATAATCCGTGTTTCTAGGGACAGGGAAGGACAGTGAGGAAAATTCTCCTTGTGCTATAGTGTGCTAAAGCATTGATCATCAACCATCTTTAAAAAAACATTTTTTCTAGGGACAGAAAACTATAGGTAGGAAGAGTGTCAGTTTCTTTCACTGTGATAATCCTTGTTTCTAGGGACAGGGAAGGACAGTGAGGGAAATTCTCCTTGTGCTATAGTGTGCTAAAGCATTGATCATCAACCGTCTTTAAAAAAACATTTTTTCTAGGGACAGAAAACTATAGGTAGGAAGAGTGTCAGTTTCTTTCACTGTGATAATCCTTGTTTCTAGGGACAGGGAAGGACAGTGAGGGAAATTCTCCTTGTGCTATAGTGTGCTAAAGCATTGATCATCAACCGTCTTTAAAAAAACATTTTTTCTAGGGACAGAAAACTATAGGTAGGAAGAGTGTCAGTTTCTTTCACTGTGATAATCCTTGTTTCTAGGGACAGGGAAGGACAGTGAGGGAAATTCTCCTTGTGCTATAGTGTGCTAAAGCATTGATCATCAACCGTCTTTAAAAAAACATTTTTTCTAGGGACAGAAAACTATAGGTAGGAAGAGTGTCAGTTTCTTTCACTGTGATAATCCGTGTTTCTAGGGACAGTGAGGGAAATTCTCCTTGTGCTATAGTGTGCTAAAGCATTGATCATCAACCATCTTTAAAAAAACATTTTTTCTAGGGACAGAAAACTATAGGTAGGAAGAGTGTCAGTTTCTTTCACTGTGATAATCCTTGTTTCTAGGGACAGGGAAGGACAGTGAGGGAAATTCTACTTGTGCTATAGTGTGCTAAAGCATTGATCATCAATCAGCTTTAAAAAAACATTTTTTCTAGGGACAGAAAACTATAGGTAGGAAGAGTGTCAGTTTCTTTCACTGTGATAATCCTTGTTTCTAGGGACAGGGAAGGACAGTGAGGGAAATTCTCCTTGTGCTATAGTGTGCTAAAGCATTGATCATCAACCATCTTTAAAAAAACATTTTTTCTAGGGACAGAAAACTATAGGTAGGAAGAGTGTCAGTTTCTTTCACTGTGATAATCCTTGTTTCTAGGGACAGGGAAGGACAGTGAGGGAAAATCTCCTTGTGCTATAGTGTGCTAAAGCATTGATCATCAACCATCTTTAAAAAAAAAAAATTTCTAGGGACAGAAAACTATAGGTAGGAAGAGTGTCAGTTTCTTTCACTGTGATAATCCTTGTTTCTAGGGACAGGGAAGGACAGTGAGGGAAATTCTACTTGTGCTATAGTGTGCTAAAGCATTGATCATCAATCAGCTTTAAAAAAACATTTTTCAAGGGACAGAAAACTATAGGTAGGAAGAGTGTCAGTTTCTTTCACTGTGATAATCCTTGTTTCTAGGGACAGGGAAGGACAGTGAGGGAAATTCTCCTTGTGCTATAGTGTGCTAAAGCATTGATCATCAACCGTCTTTAAAAAAACATTTTTTCTAGGGACAGAAAACTATAGGTAGGAAGAGTGTCAGTTTCTTTCACTGTGATAATCCTTGTTTCTAGGGACAGGGAAGGACAGTGAGGGAAATTCTACTTGTGCTATAGTGTGCTAAAGCATTGATCATCAATCAGCTTTAAAAAAACATTTTTTCTAGGGACAGAAAACTATAGGTAGGAAGAGTGTCAGTTTCTTTCACTGTGATAATCCTTGTTTCTAGGGACAGGGAAGGACAGTGAGGGAAATTCTCCTTGTGCTATAGTGTGCTAAAGCATTGATCATCAACCGTCTTTAAAAAAACATTTTTTCTAGGGGCAGAAAACTATAGGTAGGAAGAGTGTCAGTTTCTTTCACTGTGATAATCCTTGTTTCTAGGGACAGGGAAGGACAGTGAGGGGAATTCTCCTTGTGCTATAGTGTGCTAAAGCATTGATCATCAACCGTCTTTAAAAAAACATTTTTTCTAGGGACAGAAAACTATAGGTAGGAAGAGTGTCAGTTTCTTTCACTGTGATAATCCTTGTTTCTAGGGACAGGGAAGGGCAGTGAGGGAAATTCTCCTTGTGCTATAGTGTGCTAAAGCATTGATCATCAACCGTCTTTAAAAAAACATTTTTTCTAGGCACAGAAAACTATAGGTAGGAAGAGTGTCAGTTTCTTTCACTGTGATAATCCGTGTTTCTAGGGACAGGGAAGGACAGTGAGGGAAATTCTCCTTGTGCTATAGTGTGCTAAAGCATTGATCATCAACCGTCTTTAAAAAAACATTTTTTCTAGGGACAGAAAACTATAGGTAGGAAGAGTGTCAGTTTCTTTCACTGTGATAATCCTTGTTTCTAGGGACAGGGAAGGACAGTGAGGGAAATTCTAATTGTGCTATAGTGTGCTAAAGCATTGATCATCAATCAGCTTTAAAAAAACATTTTTTCTAGGGACAGAAAACTATAGGTAGGAAGAGTGTCAGTTTCTTTCACTGTGATAATCCTTGTTTCTAGGGACAGGGAAGGACAGTGAGGGAATTCTCCTTGTGCTATAGTGTGCTAAAGCATTGATCATCAACCATCTTTAAAAAAACATTTTTTCTAGGGACAGAAAACTATAGGTAGGAAGAGTGTCAGTTTCTTTCACTGTGATAATCCTTGTTTCTAGGGACAGGGAAGGACAGTGAGGGAAATTCTACTTGTGCTATAGTGTGCTAAAGCATTGATCATCAATCAGCTTTAAAAAAACATTTTTTCTAGGGACAGAAAACTATAGGTAGGAAGAGTGTCAGTTTCTTTCACTGTGATAATCCTTGTTTCTAGGGACAGGGAAGGACAGTGAGGGAAATTCTCCTTGTGCTATAGTGTTCTAAATCATTGATCATCAACCGTCTTTAAAAAAACATTTTTTCTAGGGACAGAAAACTATAGGTAGGAAGAGTGTCAGTTTCTTTCACTGTGATAATCCTTGTTTCTAGGGACAGGGAAGGACAGTGAGGGAAATTCTACTTGTGCTATAGTGTGCTAAAGCATTGATCATCAATCAGCTTTAAAAAAACATTTTTTCTAGGGACAGAAAACTATAGGTAGGAAGAGTGTCAGTTTCTTTCACTGTGATAATCCTTGTTTCTAGGGACAGGGAAGGACAGTGAGGGAAATTCTCCTTGTGCTATAGTGTGCTAAAGCATTGATCATCAACCATCTTTAAAAAAACATTTTTTCTAGGGACAGAAAACTATAGGTAGGAAGAGTGTCAGTTTCTTTCACTGTGGTAATCCTTGTTTCTAGGGACAGGGAAGGACAGTGAGGGAAATTCTCCTTGTGCTATAGTGTGCTAAAGCATTGATCATCAACCATCTTTAAAAAAACATTTTTTCTAGGGACAGAAAACTATAGGTAGGAAGAGTGTCAGTTTCTTTCACTGTGATAATCCTTGTTTCTAGGGACAGGGAAGGACAGTGAGGGAAATTCTCCTTGTGCTATAGTGTGCTAAAGCATTGAATATCAACCATCTTTAAAAAAACATTTTTTCTAGGGACAGAAAACTATAGGTAGGAAGAGTGTCAGTTTCTTTCACTGTGATAATCCTTGTTTCTAGGGACAGGGAAGGACAGTGAGGGAAATTCTACTTGTGCTATAGTGTGCTAAAGCATTGATCATCAATCAGCTTTAAAAAAACATTTTTTCTAGGGACAGAAAACTATAGGTAGGAAGAGTGTCAGTTTCTTTCACTGTGATAATCCTTGTTTCTAGGGACAGGGAAGGACAGTGAGGGAAATTCTCCTTGTGCTATAGTGTGCTAAAGCATTGATCATCAACCGTCTTTAAAAAAACATTTTTTCTAGGGACAGAAAACTATAGGTAGGAAGAGTGTCAGTTTCTTTCACTGTGATAATCCTTGTTTCTAGGGACAGGGAAGGACAGTGAGGGAAATTCTACTTGTGCTATAGTGTGCTAAAGCATTGATCATCAACCGTCTTTAAAAAAACATTTTTTCTAGGGACAGAAAACTATAGGTAGGAAGAGTGTCAGTTTCTTTCACTGTGATAATCCTTGTTTCTAGGGACAGGGAAGGACAGTGAGGGAAATTCTCCTTGTGCTATAGTGTGCTAAAGCATTCCTCATCAGCCATCTTTGAAATCCTTGTTTTTTGGACAGTCAGGGAAATTGTCGTTGTGCTATTCTGTGCGAAAGCAATCATCCTCAACCATATTTAGAAATCCTTAAGTAAAGGGACAGAGAAGGACACCTGAAGGTAGCCCTTATTGCTTTTTTCCCATCTCCCTGCAGGCCATCTATTAGAATGTCTGGAAGGCAAACAAGGAGAGGCAGACAGTCAGGAGGCAATAAAAGAGGGCAAGCAGGCTCTGTGTCTGGGGGCAACAGTGCTGGTCGTGGACGCGGTGCATTGTCATCAGCACATGGCCATGGGACACGCTTGTCCTTCTTTTCGGCAGCTGGACATGTTGAGCCACATCATGCCGAAGACTTGGTAGAGTGGATGACCAAGCCCTCCTCCTCCTCCTCATCCTCTCTCACCCAGGCTCAGGGTACTGGCAAAGCAGCTGCCAAAGCGTCCTCTTCCCTGGTATCAATGTCAGACTCATCATCAGTCACTCCTTCCCTAGACCCACCATGTCCTCCTCCTGAGGAGTCCCCCGAACTGTTTGAGCACAGTGTTGGGTACATGCTCCAGGAGGATGCCCAGCGTTTCGAAGGGTCTGATGATGAAACCCAGCTACAGGACGGCAGTAGCGTGAGAGCAGACAGAGGGGATGCTCAAGAAGGACACCAATCTGGCAGTCATGTTCCAGCAGCTGCAGCATACTGCCAGATTGGCTCCAGTGATGAGGAGGGAGGGGATGATGAGGTCACTGACTCCACGTGGGTGCCTAATAGGAGAGAGGAGGAGGAGGAGGATGAGGAGGAGGCACATCTCCAACGAGGCAGGATGCCCTTTGGTGGCCAGCGTAAGGGCAGTACACTGACGGAATCACACCGCAGAGCTCCGCCTGTGCAGGGCGCTGCCTCTGCCCGTCATTCAAAAAGTTCTTTGGTGTGGGCCTTTTTTGAGGCTAGTGCATCAGATCGCACAGCTGCTGTTTGCAACATATGTCTCAAGCGTATATCGCGTGGCCAAAACATCAGCCGCTTGGGTACCACATGCCTGACCAGACATATGTTGACCTGCCATGCAGCTCGTTGGCAAGCCTACCTCAAAGACCCACACCAAAGAACAAAGCGGACCTCTCCTTGCACCGCATCAGCTGGGATCTCCAACCCCACTATAACTTAAGTCCTGTCTGAAACATGCACTGAGAGGAATGAAGGTGAAGAATTAGGTGTGTCCCAGCCAAGTAGTTGCGGCCACTCTGCTAGCAGTACACCGACGTCCGATTCTAGCAGGCAAATTTCCCTGCCCCAGCTGCTGGACCGTCGAAAGAAGTTCACTCCCAGCCATCCACATGCCCAGCGGTTGAATGCTAGCTTGGCTAAATTGCTAGCGCTTCAACTGCTGCCTTTTCAGTTGATAGACTCGGCCCCCTTCCGTGAGTTTGTGCAATGTGCGGTTCCTCAGTGGCAGGTTCCCAAATGCCACTTTTTCTCACGGAAGGCTATTCCGGCTCTCTACCGGCATGTGGAAGGCAATGTCTTGGCCTCGCTGGACAGGGCGGTCAGCGGTAAGGTGCATATTACCGCTGACTCATGGTCCAGCAGGCATGGACAGGGACGTTACCTTTCTTTCACGGCCCATTGGGTCACTCTTTTGGCAGCTGGGAAGGATGCAGGACAAGGTGCAGTAGTGTTGGAGGTTGTTCCACCGCCACGCCTCCAAAATGCTACTACTGGTTGTGACACACCTCTCTCCTCCACCCCCTCCTCTTCTTCTTCCTCCATGGCCTCTTCCTGTGGTTTGTCCTCTGAACCAGCGGTGCTCCGTAGCCGTTCAAGGGGCTACGCAAGTACGCAGGCAAAAAGATGCCATGCCGTGCTTGCGCTGGTGTGTTTGGGGGACAGAAGCCACACTGGGGCAGAGGTCCTGTCTGCTCTGCAGGGCCAGGCCGAGAGGTGGTTGACGCCACGCCAGCTTAAGCCAGGAATGGTGGTTTGCGACAATGGCACCAACCTCCTCTCCGCCCTCCGACAGGGACAACTGACCCATGTGCCCTGTGTGGCTCACGTCCTTAACCTGGTGGTGCAGCGGTTCTTGGGCAGGTACCCGGGCTTACAGGATGTCCTGAGGCAGGCCAGGAAAGTCTGTGTGCATTTCCGCAGATCTTATAATGCCAGTGCTCGCCTGGCTGAGCTGCAAAAGGAGTTGAACCTGCCCAAGAACCGCCTTATATGTGACATGCCCACCAGGTGGAACTCAACGTTGGCCATGCTGCAGCGGCTGCACACGCAGCAGAGGGCCATCAATGAGTACCTGTGTGACTACGGCACCAGGACAGGGTCAGGGGAGCTTGGTTTTTTTTCTCCACGCCAGTGGGGCATGATCAGGGATGCATGCACTGTCCTGGCACCATTTGAGGAGGCCACGAGGATGGTGAGCAGTGACAGTGCATGCATCAGTGACACTGTACCTCTTGTCCACCTGTTGGAGCACACGCTGCGTGGAATAATGGACAGGGCACTTGAGGCAGAACAAAGGCAGGAAGAGGAGGACTTCCTTGCCTCTCAAGGCCCCCTTTACCCAGACAGTGTTCCTTCTGTCCCACCCATCGCACAGGAAGAGGAGGAGGAGGAGGAGGAGGATTGTGTCAGCATGGAGGTGGAGGCTGGCACTCAGCATCATCAGCAGCAGTCTTTTAGGGATGATTTACAGTCCCAAGAAACCAGTGGACTTGTACGTGGCTGGGAGGAGGTGGCTGCGGATCATGTCGTCCTTAGCGACCCAGAGGACTCCGGACCGAATGCCTCAGCAAACCTACGCTGCATGGCCTCCCTGATCCTGCAAAGTCTGCGGAAGGATCCTCGTATTCTTCGGATCAAGGAGAGGGACCATTACTGGCTGGCCACTCTCCTTGATCCACGGTACAAGGGTAAGGTTGCGGACCTTATGTTACCGTCGCAGAGGGAGCAGAGGATGAGACAACTCCGGGAGGCCTTGCAGAAAGGTCTGTGCAACGCGTTCCCAGAGACTGGGAGGTTACAAACTCCTGGTCCTGGACAACGAGTTGCTGAGGCTTCGGCCAGTCAAAGAAGGAGCGGTGGGGAAGGTGGCCGTCTGACCGATGCGTTCAGACAATTCTTTAGTCCGCAGCCCCAAAGTATGATCGGTTCCAGCAACCATCGCCAGCGTCTGATAAACATGGTGCAGGAATATCTAGGGGCAAGGTCAGACTTGGACACCTTCCCCACCGAAAATCCTCTGGCTTACTGGGTCTTGAGGATGGATCACTGACCAGAGCTTGCACAGTATGCAATTGAGCTACTGGCCTGTCCTGCATCCAGCGTTCTTTCGGAACGCACATTCAGTGCTGCTGGAGGATTTGTTACGGATCACAGGGTGCGCCTGTCCACCGACTCGGTTGATCGACTGACTTTCATCAAGATGAACCAGTCTTGGATCACCACCAGCTACCACACACCTGATGCTGATATAACAGACTAATTGATTTTAACATGTCACATCCCTTCAAGACTGATGCTGATGCTGAGTGCCTGTGCTGTTATGTTGACTGGCTATCCTCCTCCCCTGAGTCCTCAATGATACGATTGATGATGATAGCTTGGAAGATCATTTTTGTTTATGGGTGCCGCCACCAGTGGCTAAGGCCCAATTTTTCAGCCCCTGTTTTACAGGGGCGTGTAATTACAATTTTTTTTGCAATAATTTGCCATAGGGCTCATTGCTGTGCTCCAAGTACAGTATCTGTGAGGGGTTGGAGTGTTGTGCCACCAGTGCCTAAGGCCCAATTTTTCAGCCCCTGTTTAACAGGGGCGTGTCATTACAATTTTTGAAGCAATACTTTGCAACAGGGCTCATTGCTGTGCTCCAAGTACAGTATCTGTGAGGGGTTGTAGTGTTGTGCCACCAGTGCCTAAGGCCCAATTTTTCAGCCCCTGTTCAACAGGGGCATGTAATTACAATTATTGATCTAATAATTCACAGCAGGGCCCATTGCTGCACCCACCAAGAGTAACTCTGAGGGCTTACAGTGTTGTGGCAACGCCACCACCACCACCACCACGAAAGGCCCAATTTTTCAGCCCCTGTTCAAAAGGGGCATGTAATTACAATTCTTGATCTAATAATTCACAGCAGGGCCCATTCCTGCACCCACCAAGAGTAACTCTGAGGGCTTACAGTGTTGTGGCAACACCACCACCACCACCACCACCACCACCACCACGAAAGGCCCAATTTTTCAGCCCCTGTTCAACAGGGGCATGCAATTACAATTCTTGATCTAATAATTCACAGCAGGGCCCATTGCTGCACCCACCAAGAGTAACTGTCAGGGCTTACAGTGTTGTGGCACCAGCACCACCATCAAAGGCCCAATTTTTACTACCACTGTTCAACAATTATATGTAATTAAAATTCCTGATATAATAGTTGACAGCAGGGCGTTCCAGCACCAACCAAGAGTAACTGTGAGTGCTTACAGTGTTGTGCCAACACCAACAACTAAGGGGCCTATTTCTGCAGAGTATATACGGCAGGTCCCTACTTTCAAACATCCAACTTACAAACGACTCCTACTTGCAAACGCAAGAAGACAACAGGAAGTGAGAGGAAATCTACCCCTTGGAAGGAAAATTCTCTCCTGTAAGAATTAATATGGGAGAAAGTTGTCTCCTCTGTACTGATGCTTTATCAGCAATCCTTGTTTCAAGAAAAACACCACATTTCAAAAACAGTTGTCATTGGGACGGAAAGTGAGGTGAAATGTTCTGAACAGGGGCACAGACAGCAAAACAAATGTTACAGGGGTGATAACCCTTACCTATGTTTTCCAAAAAGTTTAAAAATAGATTTTTGGGCTGGAGCTATACTTAAACAATGTACCTGTTCAAAATTACAAACAGATTCTACATAAGAACAAACCTACAGTCCCTGTCTTGTATGCACCGCCTGTATACGGCTGTTCAGAGTATATAGGGCCTTTTTTATTTTATGTGCGGGGTTCCCCTTAATATCCATACAAGACCCAAAGGGGCTGGTAATGGGCTGGGGTAGGGGGGGGGGTCATGGGGTAGCTATGCCATTTTTCTTAAAGATTTTCATCCATATTACCGGGAGCAGACATTACATTAAAGCCGCAAGCAGTTTTAAATGGCTTTTTTTTCCTTTAGAAGTGTCATTTTGTGCAGGGACAGTTCTAAACACGGGAAACACGTGGCACTTCACAGGCATACTTTAGACACCCCCCAGGTACGATATTTAAAGGAATATTTGACTTTTTTTTTCACTTTATGCATCATTAAAATGACTGCTCCCGAAAAACGACCGTTTTTAAAACTTCTTTTTGCATTGATACATGTCCCCTGGTGCAGAACCCGGGTTCCCAAACCCTTTTTAGGACAATAACATGCATAATAGTCGTTATAATTAGCACTTTAGAATTCGAACGTTCGCATCCATTGTATTTAATAGGGTTCTAATGTTCGTACGAACTTTCGGTCCGTTCGCGGGTTCTGGTGCGAACCGAACCCGGGGGTGTTCGGCTCATCACTAGATTTGACTCGTTTAAGAGGAATCAGCTGAATTTTGATCCAGGGTCTTTATTATTAATTGGACCCTGGGCAACAATTTCTTGTCCCCCCCCCCCCTCCATGCAATTTCACTCTCCACCTGAGAGTGCTCTGAGACATACAATAAATAGCAGCTAGTCTCAAAATCAGTTTACTGAATCAGATCAGGCAGTGATTGCTATTGGTTGGTAGAGGTTGCAGTGTATCATTACCGCTCACTGACTGGCTGCTAGAGGTTACAGCACGCATTATGGCTCACTGATTATTTGCTAGAGGTTACAGCACATGACTTCTGCTTGTTGATTGGTTGCTAGAGATTACTGTACATCAATACTGCTCACTGATTGGTTGCTAGAGGTTACTAGACATCCTTATCACTCACTAATTGGTTGCTAGAGGTTACTGCACATGATTACTGCTCAGTGATTGGTTGCTAGAGGTTACTGCATATCCTTACCTTTCAATGATTGGTTGCAAGAGGTCAGTGCACATAATTACTGCTCACTCATTGGTTGCTTAAGGTTACAGCACATCATCTCCTCACTGCCTGCACACCATGGACTAGAGAGGTGAAGGAGTCCCATCAATAGACAAAAAACTCCTAGGGATCCTAGGATTCCTGGGAACAGTGAATAATGCTGGGGGGGTGTGATTCAGTGGCAATGCTGGGGGTTTGATGGGATCATTGGCAGTGGTGGGGGGATGGGATTAGTTAGGAGGCAGTACACAGTGGCAAATTCTGAATCATGTAGAGCAAAGCTGGAAATCTTTGGCATGTATATAATGGGGGTTTCAACAAACAATAGAGGGGGATTTCTACACTGGCCACAATGTTAAGGGGGATTTACAATGTCCATCGATATAAAGGGGGATTTACACTGACCACCAGTGTAAGGGCAATTCTGCACTGACCACCAATGTAATGAAGAATTTACACTGACAACCAAAGTAATGGGGGATTTTACATTAACAACCAATAAAGGGGGATTTCTACACTGGCCACCAATGTAAGGGGGGATTTACACTCACCACCAATTTAAAGGGGGCTTCTACATGGACCACCAATGTAAGGGAGGATTTAAAACTGACCACAAATACAAGTTTTTTTGTGATTAACACTATAAAGAGGAGTCCATACACTGAGCACCAATGTAATGGGGATTTACACTGACCACCAATGTAATAGGAGCATTAACAGTAACCACCAATGTAAGGAGGGATTTACACTGATCACCAATGTAAGGGGTAATTAGCTTAGCTTTGCAGAACAGGCTGACGTTAGGCTTAATGACCACAGTTGTAGGCAGGACTTTCAAGCATGCCCCTTTACCTCCCCAGTGGGCAGCATTCAGCAGAAGTGATAGTGGATATGACTTCAGGAGGGGCACGATATACATATGAATGCCGCCTCTATTTATATATCAAAGGCATTAGTCAGCAGCTATTTACATAGTCATGCCACTGCTATTTACTAGGGATGAGCTTCGAGTTCGAGTCGAACTCATGTTCGACTCGAACATTGCCTGTTCGCCCGTTCGCCGAACAGCGAACAAATTGGGGTGTTCGCGGCAAATTCGAAAAATCTATGGGAGAAATCTAAAGTGCTAATTATAAAGGCTAATATGCAAGTTATTGTCCTAAAAAGTGTTTGGGGACCCGGGTCCTGCCCCAGGGGACATGTATCAATGCAAAAAGAAGTTTTAAAAACGGCCGTTTTTTCGGGAGCAGTGATTTTAATAATGCTTAAAATGAAAAAATAAAAGTGAAATATTCCTTTAAATTTCGTACCTGGGGGGTGTGTATGATATGCATGTAAAGTGGCGCATGTTTCCCGTGCTTAGAACTGTCTCTGCACAAAGTGTCATTTTTGAAAGAAAAAAATGCATTTAAAACTGACTCGCGGCTATTAATGAATTGTCGGCTCCCGGCAATACATACAAAAGTCATTGATAAAAAAAAAAAAAAAGCGTGGGGGTTCCCCAGAATTCAATTACCAGGCCCTTCAGGTCTGGAATGGATATTAAGGGGAACCCCGCCGCAAATAAAAAAAAATTGACGTGGGGTTCCCCCAAATATCCATTCCAGGCCCTTCAGATCTGGCATGGATTTTAAGGGGAACTCCACCCCAAATTAAAAAAAAAATGGCGTGGAGTCCCCCTAAAAATCCATACCAGACCCCTTATCCGAGCACGCAACCTGGCCGGCCGCAGGGGAAAAGGGGGGGACGAGAGAGCGGCCCCCCCTCCCTCCTGAACCGTACCAGGCCACATGCCCTCAACATGGGGAGGATGTCCCCATGTTGATGGGGACAAGGGCCTCATCCCCACAACCCTTGCCCGGTGGTTGTGGGGGTCTGCGGGCGGGGGGCTTATCGGAATCTGGAAGACCCCTTTAACAAAGAGGACCCCCAGATCCCGCCCCCCCCTATGTGAATTGGTAAGGGGTACATTGTACCCCTACCATTTCACGAAGAAAGCGTATTTTTTTTTTAAAAAAACACACAAACACGTTGAAAAAGTCCTTTATTAAAAAAAAAAAAAAAAAAAAACCCATTCCAGCGGTGAAATCCAGTGTCCCGCGGCGATCCCGATGTCCAGCGCTGTCCGTCATTGGTTGTGCCTGAGCGGACCTGATGGGGAACTCCCTCTCATTATTTTAAATGTATAGACCCGCCCCTTCTAAAGTTCCCCATCAGGTCCGCTCAGCGGACCAGATGCGGAACATGAGAAGGGGCAGGTCTATACATGTATTACCAAAGTGAGAGCAGTTCCCCATCAGGTCCGCCTCCTCGGTATGTCGGACCCGCCTACGTCATTGGCTTGAGCGGGGAACTTCCTTCACTGTGTAATTTAAATTTACATAGTGAAGGAAGTTCCCCGCTCAAGCCAATGACGTAGGCGGGTCCGACATACCGAGGGGGCGGACCTGATGGGGAACTGCTCTCACTTTGGTAATACATGTATAGACCCGCCCCTTCTCATGTTCTGCATCTCGCCCGCTGAGCGGACCTGATGGGGAACATTAGAAGGGGCGGGTCTATACATTTAAAATACTGAGAGGGAGTTCCCCATCAGGTCCGCTCAGGCACAACCAATGAAGGACAGCGCTGGACATCGGGATCGCCACGGGACACTGGATTTCACCGCTGGAATGTTTATTTATTTATTTTTTTAAATAAAGGACTTTTTCAACGTGTTTGTGTGTTTTTTTAAACATTTTTTTACGCTTTCTTCGTGAAATGGTAGGGGTACAATGTACCCCTTACCAATTCACATAGGGGGGGGCCGGGATCTGGGGGTCCCCTTTGTTAAAGGGGTCTTCCAGATTCCGATAAGCCCCCCGCCCGCAGACCCCCACAACCACCGGGCAAGGGTTGTGGGGATGAGGCCCTTGTCCCCATCAACATGGGGACATCCTCCCCATGTTGAGGGCATGTGGCTTGGTACGGTTCAGGAGGGAGGGGGGGCCGCTCTCTCATCCCCCCCTTTTCCCCTGCGGCCGGCCAGGTTGCGTGCTCGGATAAGGGGTCTGGTATGGATTTTTAGGGGGACTCCACGCCATTTTTTTTTTAAACTTGGGGTGGAGTTCCCCTTAAAATCCATGCCAGATCTGAAGGGCCTGGTAATTGAATTCTGGGGAACCCCCACGCTTTTTTTTTTTTTTTTTATCATTGACTTTTGTATGTATTGCCGGGAGCCGACAATTCATTAATAGCCGCGAGTCAGTTTTAAATGCATTTTTTTTCTTTCAAAAATGACATTTTTTGCAGGGACAGTTCTAAGCACGGGAAACATGCGCCACTTCACATGCATATCATACACACCCCCCAGGTACGAAATTTAAAGGAATATTTCACTTTTATTTTTTCATTTTAAGCATTATTAAAATCACTGCTCCCGAAAAAACGGCCGTTTTTAAAACTTCTTTTTGCATTGATACATGTCCCCTGGGGCAGGACCCAGGTCCCCAAACACTTTTTAGGACAATAACTTGCATATTAGCCTTTATAATTAGCACTTTAGATTTCGAACGTTCGAGTCCATTGTATTTAATAGGGTTCTAAAGTTTACACGAACATTTTGTCTGTTCGCAGGTTCTGGTGCGAACCGAACAGGGGGGTGTTCGGCTCATCCCTGCTATTTACATATCAATGCAGGGTAAACACAGGGTCTGCAAGTGAGTCATCTGTAATAGGGCAGAGCTGGGCAGCATTAGTAACAGAACTTTACACTGAGATATCGGAATATAGCACAGAACTAATACTTCAAGGGACAAGGGAATTTAAACTGGGATAGTTGGCAAGTATAAGTCAGCTGCTTTGGACCCCACAACAATGATGGGGCCCCAGGGCAGCTGCCCCTTTTGCCCTGCCTTAAAGACAGCCATGTGTATAGCCACTGTGATTGAACAGAAATTGATCTACTGATCAGTTTTTATTCAACCACCATGTTATAAAATTTCTGCTTGATCAGTGCTGATCAGTGTATTCTGACAGTGGTGAAGTCTCCGGCTATCAGAATACAAAGACCCAGCAGGGAGTATTCCCTTATTTATCTCAAATGTATGGATGGGAGAATCGAGCCAATTGTTTTAGTTCAATCCACTGATTGAATTGACTCATCTACGGCCCGCTTTAGTCACATACTTTTTCATAGCGGGTATTTCCTTCAGCTTCTGACACTGATTGGAACACAGGTTTGCTTTAAAAAAAAATTGTCATTGTTGAAATGTAAAGACTGATGACGATTCCTTCTAAAAGTGGTAGTTGCCTGGCTATAATGCTAATGCTGTAATATCCAAACTTTAAAGCCTAACTTGGGGTTGGATTTAACTTTAAATAGTTTGTTTGGACCAAGCTATTTTTCTTTAGTAATACATGCACCCGCTGACAGTGCTGTATAAACTGTATGTAGCATTAGCTGCTTTGAGTATTCAACACTGTGTTCTACCAGTGGTACAGGAACATCCCATCCTGCTCCTGGAACAAAATCAAGTTGAGCAAAGCACTGCTCAGCCATTCACAGGATGCTTTGTATTCTTATGAATGAATGCAAGGCTTCCTCTGAGGAAGAGGTTAAGGTAAAGATTGTGATGACATCTAATCTCCTAAATAGCTCTTTTCCTTATTCGATTTGGCCCTGGAATGAGAAGAGAAGTCCCCTTACCGCTGCAGGAACACGGCTACATAAAATGTATACAGTGCTGACTGCATGTACAAGTACTAGTAAAGGAAATAGTTTGTTTGGACCAGCTTGGACAAGTAAGTTAAATCAAACCTACAGTTCAGCTTTAAGATACTGTCAGATAAAGATGTCTGTGCTTTCTTCAACTTTGCTGATCTACCTACTTGTTCTTTGTCAGTGACTAAGAACGAACTGCAGTCATAACAGCCAGCAATCAGCACTGGAAGTCCCCATTTTCTCTCATGAAAGTCTCACTTACCACGATTTGCTTTTTTTTATATAGCTTGTAGAACTGATATGAAGATATATCTCCTTAAAATTTCTACTGAGATTTTAGCCGTATATGTACTAGATTTGTGCATTCGTTTTCGTCCGAATGCATTTTCGGCCGAATTTCGGGTATTTTCATTATCGTTTTAACAAACGAAAATGAACACGCAGAATCCGAAATCCGAAAGATCCGACATAAAAAAATGCTTTATTTTAGTTTTCGTTGCTACAACAGTTCGATATAGATAGGAGATTCGACATGACGCTGACAATAACAATCTGTGTCTATCGAACCTGTGGTCGAATGTGCCTAACCTTAACTCTATTAGTCCAAGAATATTCTACATAGAGAGGAAAGATTTGACATAGAGAGAAGAGATTTGACATTATAGAGACAGTGTTGGGGTAGACCATTCAACATGAACGACGAAGATTCGACGAAGCAGCGAAAAACATACAAACTTTGAATCTGTCATTGAAGGCTTATGGCAGGGGCGTCCAAACTTTTTCAAAGAGGACCAGATTTGATGAAGTGAACATGCTTGAGGGCCGACCATTTTGCCTGACATTCGTTAAACCATTAAAATTCGGTCTAATGCCGCGTACACACGATCATTATTCACGGCGGTTAAAAAAACGCCGTGAATAATGTCATTTAAAACGGGGGAACAGCTTGTTCCCCACACACGGTCGTTTTTCACGTCATTTTTTCTCTTGACGAGAAAAACGACCGTCTGTGGGCTCCGCGGCAGTGTTTCCCTATGGGAAACACTGCCGCGGAAAACATGTCGAAAAAAACGACGAGAAAAATTAGAACATGTTCTAATTTTTCTCGTCGTTTGTAATGCCGTTTTTCTCGTCGAAAAAAACGACAGAAAGCACACAGACTATCGTTTTTCTCGTCGAATGGGAAAAATTTCGCTTTTTTCGACAAGAAAAACAGCCGTGTGTAGGCGGCATAAGTGTGTTCCTCCAAGCACTAATACACTGCCCAACAAGAATTCGCTTGCCTTTGTGGCCATGTGTGGTGAAGAGATGAGCTTGGGCGTGTTATTTGGATATACCGTATTTATCAGCTTATAACACGCACCTTCAATTTAAAAAAGGAAGTTTCAGAAAAAAAAATCTTAAATTTTAAATAAAGAACTATGAAGCAATATAAGGGTCAGTGCCCATCAATGCAGCCTCACCGTATTGCCATGAATGAAGCACCCTCCGTATTGCCATGAATGCAGCACCCACCGTATTGCCATAAATGCAGCACCCACTCCGTTGCCATGAATGCAGCACCCTCCGAATTGCCATGAATGCAGCACCCCCCGTATTGCCATGAATTCAGCACCCACTCCATTGCCATTAATGCAGCACCCACCATATTGCCATGAATGCAGCACCCACTCCGTTGCCATGAATGCAGCACCCACCATATTGCCATGAATGCAGCACCCACTCCGTTGCCATGAATGCAGCACCCACAGTATTGCCATTAATGCAGCACCCACCATATTGCCATGAATGCAGCACCCTCCATATTGCCATGAATGCAGCACCACCTGTATTGCCATGAATGCAGCACCTACTCCATTGCCATGAATGCAGCACCCACCGTATTGCCATGAATGCAGCACTCACCGTATTGCCATGAATGCAGCAACCACCATATTGCCATGAATGCAGCACCCACTAAATTGCCATGAATGCAGCAACCACCGTATTGCCATGAATGCAGCAACCACCGTATTGCCATGAATGCAGCACTCATCGTATTGCCATGAATGCAGCACCCACTAAATTGCCATAATTGCAGCACCCACTAAATTGCCATGAATGCAACACCCACTAAATTGCCATGAATGCAGCACCCACTAAATTGCCATGAATGCCGCACCCACTAAGTTGCCATGAATGCAGACTCACCATTATCGTCTGTGCAGCCTGCAGAGGAGACAGGGGGGGCGGGACGAGCGCCAACAGACAAACAGGAGAAACTCCTGTTTTCTCGACGGGCCTCTTTAATTGAAAGTCCCGCCTCCTGTGATGGACAGAACAGTTGTCCAATGGCAGCGCAGGAGACGGGACTTCCTTTTACACAGGTGCTGTGTAAACAGGAAATACTCTCCTGTATGCACGGCACTCGTCCCTCTCCTCCAAGGCAGCCAGCATACTATCTTTTGTGGCCCCTGGCGCTCGGGGATTCATTGGGGGCCACAAAAGATATATACATCAAGATCACCAGGCTGGCTGTCCGAAACCAGGCCACGGGCCGTGATTGGCCCGCGGGCTGGACTTTGGACATGCCTGACTTATGGTGTCTGTAGAAAGTTTTAAGAAGATTCGACAAGCAGCTAAACTGTACGACGCCGCAATCGTACATTTCTGGTCAAATGCTCGTCCCATAGGCTATAGAAGAATTCAAATGTTGGTTGACTAGTAATAATGATTTATAAATATAATTATTTCTAGTGTCATACAACATTAGAATTTCTTCAATAGCTTGTAGGCGGAACATTCGACTGGAAATGTACGATTGCGGCGTCGTACAGTTTAGCTGCTCCGTCGAATCTTCCTAGAACATTCGACAGACACCATAAACCTTCAATGACAGATTCAACCTTAATTAATTCAGATTTTCAGACTAATGCATTTTTTAACAAAACAAGATAAATAAAAACGAATTTCGGGAGTAACTAAATAAATTAATTTTTTCAGACGAAAACGAAATTCTGAAACAAAATATTTCAGTGTGCACATGTCTAATATGTACAAGTCCAGTATTCAACTAGTAAGATACCATTTACAAGCACAAGTTTTATCTGCAAGTATTTTTACCTCTTTTGGGTGTATGATCCTGTTGAAACATAAGCATGGCTATGAAAATATAACTTTGCTATCTGTAATTTCAGATCACGTTAATGTGAGTGGCACTGCAGCGGTTGCATAATTAAAATGGGCAAAAAGGTTAATGGAAAACCATACCATTTTTTTCTACACCTGTAGAATTGCAGTTGAACGTTTAAACCAGAAAGTAAAAAAATCACATGTCTGGCCATTTGATGGTGCCTTAATGGAATTTTCTTTTGAGTACCATGTCATGTTTCAATTTTCGCAAACATTATACAGTACTTCCAGATTACAATGACAAGTACACGAGCATAAGACTAGATATGATTTTTCTCAGCCAGGAGCAAATTCAATTATTAAAAATGTATTTGTTTCCATTAGCATTAACAGAAATTTTCCATACTTGTCCTCCAATTTGTTTGCTTGCTCTACTCGAAAACACCCCCTAAACCCTGGTACACACAATAAGATTATCAGACAAATGATGGTCCGTTTTTCTTTTTTTTTTTTGTATGCTAGTCTCCATATCGAAAATGCAGAGGTTACTAAAGTTACAAAAGTTCTCGTACGACAGAACAAAAATTTGGAAGTGATGTAATGTATTGTATTGTATTTGTATTGTATTTTCAGGTGAAAACTGTACTGATTAAATGAAAATTGTATGATCTGGTATCGTACATGAAAAAACTTTGTGCTTGTCCTATCAGATAATATCAATAAAGCTGTGTACTAACGGTCAGATTATCGCACGATCGATTCGAAAGCGGTATTTTTCATACAATTTTCTGATCGTGTGTACAGGAGTAACAAAATTCTACAGGTGTAAGGCCAGCTTTATACTGACCTATCCCTATTCCTCTGAGATCTGTAGTGTGTGGCTTGCTGGTAGCTGCACAGACACTGCTTGAAATCTCCCAGCCAGACTTCAATCTTCTTGCTGCAAAGTTAATTTAATTCCTATGGAAACGGACTATTTTTCATCCCAATGTTGGGCAGCCTTTCCATTAGAATAAATGGGAAAGAGAATTGCACTTATTTTAGAGTCCAAAAAATGTTATTATCCACAATCCAACAGAAATCATACACTTGTTGTTGAAACACCCAGTGAATGGATCTTAAACAGGTGCACCACTACCAGATGAATAAACCGCGTACCAGATAGTTTTAGACAAATGCACAATAGGTGCATATGCCTTTTTAGACACAAGTTACACCAATGTGTGCACAAAACACCCAGTGAATGATTATGAGAGAAAGTGCACCACCACCACATCATGGATATCTTGCTTACCAGATGTCACTCAAAAATGTGCAGATGGCTAAACCCAGGCAGGGCCTTTGACTTGGCAGGAGTGTCAGCTGGTAATGGTATACTGATACAATTCTCAAGCGGGTAAAAGCATGCACGCGTTTCGTCATACCAGACATTATCAATGAGGGACCATTGATAATGTCTGGTATGACGAAACGCGTCTGAGGAGGGGCGTGCTGACATCACCACGCTGTCTTGTGTTGTGGATGGGGATAGTTCTAATAGCCAGCTGGCTTTTCTTTTTATCGTGAATTTTATACTGCGGAAGTGTAAGTGTGTTTTTCTACTTACAAATAAACAAGTTAGACGGTCTTACACTATGGTCCCTTTTATTTTTTTCTCCCTTTCTGGCTGATCATCATGTACCCTGTATGATAATCATGGATGGCTGTTTAGCCGCTTGAGAATTGTATCAGTATACCATTACCAGCTGACACTCCTGCCAAGTCAAAGGCCCTAGCTGGGTTTAGCCATCTGCACATTTTTGAGTGACATCTGGTAAGCAAGATATCCATGATGTGGTGGTGGTGCACTTGCTCTAATAATCATTCACTGGGTATTTTGTGCACACATTCATGTAACTTGTGTCTTAAAGGCATATACCCCCATTGTGCATTTGTCTAAAACGGTGTCACGCTATGTTCTTCCTCTGTTTTGTTTTAGAATAATCGTGCCATATATATATATATATATATATATATATATATATATATATATATATATATACACGAAGCCTGTGGGACCCAGGAGTCCATATATATCGTGACGTGGGAGCCAACATCATATTACATAGGATTTCCGTGAATATCCATTGGGATAAAGGCCCTGGCTGGGTTTAAGCCATCTGCTTACCTAGCTTACTATCTGGTAAACGGTTTATTCATCTGGTACCTATTTTTGGACTCTAAAATAAGCCCAATTCTCTTTCCCATTTGTTACTGTGTTTATCCCACTTATTGCTGCTGACGGACTGGTCCATCCCTTTACTTTTGCCTTTAAGCGCAGTTTTTTCCCTTTTCCATTAGAATAAATGGAAATTGTTGTGTGTATGCACAGAACAATAAGTAATACTTATTATTTTCCTATTATTGCTTCACTCATATGAACACAGCAATCTTTGTACAGCCTTATTGCATGTTCCCTTCCTTTACTAAATAACACTGCATATAGGGGAATAAAAGCTTGCTTTTTATTCTGTTTTACAGACATTACATCTCTAATAACTCAATGCATTAATATGTTTTATTACAATAATGTAATCAAAATTACTCAGTATAAACAAAATCATCCAGTATATAAATAAAAAGTCCAGTGTGCCAATGACATTGGGGTAAACTGCAGTCAAAGTCCCATAAAATGGCATGAAGGACAAGGCAGGACCTGTAAAGATGTCACATAAAAGTCAGCTCTGATGTATCTTTCTAGCAAGAGGGAAGAGATGAGCATATAGAAGGAACCACAGATTATCAACTGATTGTAAAGACTTTGTCTGGCTATTATCAGAACAAATGCCATTTCATTGTGGCGGACATCTGTTAAATCTTCCTCTCTTAATAGAAAATGTTGCCTCTGGGACATTTTTTTATTTTTTATTTCTTTTATGGCTTTACTTTCTTTAGAGATAAAGGTCTCCTTGTTTTTATTTTTACAAAGGAGATTAATTTTCTGCAGGTATATTGCACATCCTCCATTAAGATTTTTATATTCCTGGCCAGGCATCTACCAAAATTAAAATAAAGCTATTTTCAATTTAATCAACCTCCTGCATAATATGTATCAACTAAAACACTTTTTTTTTTGCTAGAAAGAATATGCTTTACCCTTTTCTGAGCTTGTTTAGTGTTATGTGTAGTAATCAGTACTGAACTCTTAAAGATAAGCTATTTACTCCAGAATATGGCTATGGGCACTTAGTGATGCTGGAATGGGGATCATTTTGGTGAATAGTGGATCTGCAATGCTTCGTTTTTCTGGCTCATGTGTACTGTTTTTATGCTGTAAAGTTGGTTTTTGTGATGTTCTCATCCTCTGACCAGTGCATTGGAGGTAAAAAAAAAGGATGCCCATACAAGACAGACATCATAAACTAAACTTTTTTCAGTCTTTAACATTTGAACATACATATAGTTTACATTAGGCATTTGCAGTACTTATTTTCTTCTCCTAAACATGCAGACTAAGAAAATTAAACAGCGTTTGTAATATGCAAATTTAGACTTTTTGCCTAAATTTGTACCATTTGTAACATGAACATCACAAGAAGATGAGCTGTGATTCACATTCTGACTTCTTCTCTGTACAGGATGTTAACCTCAGGGGAGGTATACAGAAGTACTGTAAATTGTTTAATAGCTGAATAGTTCATATTTGTCAGAGGTTTATGTTAAAATAATCAAATGAAAGAAAAACTGTAATGCCCTGTACACACGATCGGAATTTCCGATGGGATAAAATCTGATGGAATTTTCCGTCGGAATTCCGTTCAAGCTGTCTTGCATACACACTGTCAGACCAAATTCTCACCGTCAAGAACGCGGTGATGTACAACACTACGATGAGCCAAGAAAAATTAAGTTCAATGCTTCCGAGCATGCGTCGACTTGATTCTGAGCATGCGTGTTTTTTTCTCTGTCGGAGTTCCACACAGACGATAGGAATTTCCAATAGGAGTTTAGAAATAAAACATGTTCTTTCTAAACTCTGATGGAAAAAAGTCAGATGGGGCCCACACACGGTCGGAATATCCGATGAAAAAATTCCGTCAGACTTTTTTCATCGGAAATTCCGATCGTGTGTACAAGGCATTATGGTTCTGGGTCGTTTTTTAAGCGTATACGTTTTTATTTGAAGAAACTTTTTGTCTGTTTCCCACTTTCTCTATCCAACTAAAACTCTAACATAGAGCAAGGGAGGAGGGGGGAGGATTGCTCTTCTAGTTCCTTTAGCTGTGATTATACATTTTTGCTTGAGCTATTGAGCTGTGGAACAAACAGGCTTTTTTTAAAAACAAGCGAATGATAGCCTGGAAAACATATAGAATTAGGCCTGGAGCTTTACCTGCAGGTTTCAGGCTAGATTAGGCATCAGTCTTTGTGTCTGCTAGTAGACTACTACAGAAAACCCTTGATAACCAGTTTCAGTGAAAATAGAAATCAGACAATTTAGATTTTTGGGACACTTGATATTGTTTTACATAGGACCGGGTCAAAGAACAAAGTATCAACTTATGCTCCTGCCCCCCAACTTCTTTAACATATTCTGTTTAACAAGTACAATCTTCCAATGGCCAGTTTAACCTATATATCTCATTGCCTTTACTCCATATATGGTTTAGATGTATTTTTTTTCAGAAGAAAGGACCAAACTACTAATCACGAGGCAGTCATGGGGAGATCTGTGGCTCCAATTTAAACAGTTTTGGCACCCTTGAACAGAACACTCATTTAGAATGACTTATCATGATGCCACTGTTCACGTGTTCAAAGCTTTCACATTACTAGTGCCTGGAGATTTAGAAGGTTTATAAAATGCATTTTGTGGTGTATTAAGAAGTCAGACTTACTATATCATGACAAATTGGATATTAGCTTTCAGAAATTGTGTTTACTTTAAAAGGTACACAATATTTAAATGAGAAGACATAGCCTTGTGATGCACGTTGGGTGCATAGCCTACCTGTTGAGTAGCTCGGTTTTGTATCCCTATCCACCCAACTGCCTTTGTCAGTAATTTGGAGATAGTGAAACACACCTGCTTAATGTGCTAGAACACCTCCCTTGTTGTCTCTCACACACTGAAGGACAATGGCTGTGGAAATCTAAAGCAGAGATGCTAGAGCAGCAGAAAAAAAAAAGTTACACAGTATAGGATTTTCCATCTTTACTGAATGCCATTAGTAATTCACTCAATTAAAATTTAATTCAATTGAATTCTTCTTTAAAATGTAAACTCACCTTTGATCGCTGGCCATAGGTTAGTGCACTTCTCCACAAATGGTTATGCCTAACAGGCCAGAGTAAAACTCAATAGAAAACATGAATTGTTTGGGAATGGTTCTTTTAATTTCCGACAAGAGTCTACAGATTGCAATTTAATTTAACTTCCTTTTAATTATGCAGAACTCACATATCTAATTTAATTTATTTACCTTGCCAGCTGCAGTACGTATAGGGCTTGTAATATGTTTTTGTCAAATGGGCAGTAAACATTGTTACTTAAATTGATTCATTTATGCATTCTGATTAAATGTTCTAGCTTATTTCTTACTAACTCTATGTTGGGCCTGATCTTCAATACTTAAGACACACATCAAAATTAAAAAATAATGATTGCAAACTCCCTTTTAAACTCCATTTTCTATAATTGAAAAAATGCAAATGTGAGCTGAAAGTTTACTTTTATATTGCCAGAGACGCTTTAACACAAATTAATATTATGATGTTGATAAGGGAAGCTATCTGAATAAAGAATGTATGCTAGAGCCCCTATATAACAATAAAATAATGTCAGAGCTTAATTAAAGAGGAACTATCACACTAAATTAGGAAGTGTGACATTCACATCACATCTCAGCAAGAGCTCTATTTACTACATCACTACACTACACTTACTTTTACACATGTGGGCCAATAAAATGTTATTTAGTGACCACTGGTGGGTCACCAGCTAGCATATAATATCTCTCAGTAAACCCAGTGATAACATTTTCTACTTAGTATTCTTGTTCTCACCTATAAGCCCATATTAGAGAAGCTTTCTAATAACAACATTCTCCAATTATTTGATTGATTGATTAGAGAATTCATCAAAATTACACCATAATTTGGTCTTGTAATTTCTGTAGCAATGAGAGAAGAGCTGGGAACTCCGGTGGAATCAATTTACCACTAGAGAACACAAGCGATGGAAATAATCTAACATTATTGGAGGGTGCTAGCCCTTATTTGTAAAGCTACTTTTATTTTTAGATTTGGATAGAGTTAGGCTGGGTTCACACCAGTGCGAATTGGATGCAGGTTTCCCCACATCCAATTCGCATAGCAGAAGATTGTGCCCGGCTCTCTATAGAGCCTGTTCACACATCTCCTGGGCGGCTCTGGTGAGAATTGCACAGGGGTCCTGTGCATCTTCTGGTCCATTTAAGGTCGGAATTCAGCCCAAAAGTTGGGCTGAAATCATACCTTAAACGGTGAATGGAGACACACTGAACCCCCTGCTGTGAGCCACTCAGTGTAAACCCACCCTTAGCCCTGGTTCACACTGGTGCTTTTTGACATGCGATTTGACATGCCAGCAATGGCACCAACCTAATAGGTGCAACGCCTTATCTGCGACGCTGCACTGATTTCAAATAGTAGTTTCTGTATTACTTTTTGCGAATTCGGCCTGCGATTTACATTGATATCTGTGCAGAAACCTGCACAGATGTCTCTGTAATTGCGGCCTAAATCGGGACTGACAAGCGGGAGTGAAATTGTGCGAATTCAGGTGAACTCGCACGGCTTCATTCCCGCAGCACAGTGTGAACCTGGGCTTAGAGTTACAGTTAGGGTCAAAATTTGTATTTTTATTTTATTGCTTTTGTCCACTAAGGCCCCTTTCACACTACCACGACTTCAAAGTCGCGCGATTTTACAGCGATATCACGGCCACGATTTTGCCACAATTTCAGGGATTTTGCCGCAATTTTGAACTCGTATCAAAGTCTGACCAAAGTAGTGCAGGGACTACTTTGAAGTCGGCACGACTTGAAGTCATACTAATATGAATGGTTGTCATTGGAAATCATGGGAAATGACCTGTCATGCTACTTTGCAGTCCCAAATCGTGGGACAAGTCGTACAAGTGTGAAAGGAGCCTTAGGGAGATTTCTCTTTATTTTCTTCCGCAGAGACACAAAGAAATTGAGAGAAAAGCTTTCCAAAGTAAGTTGTTATCACCATGAAAAGATTTCCTTTCTATTCTAAGCTTGATGCAGTATATTTAAAGCCAACATACAGCCAAAAACACAAATAGAAAAATCAGCACAAGGGACATAACTTACAGTTAGTATGATGTGTCCTTTGTCCTGATTCTTTTTTTTTGTAGCAATCCACTCGGTCCCGCACACCTGCCCCCACCCCCACTGCTATAATCATTTGGTGCTGTGGGGGTGGGTGTGGAAACAGGTAAATACAAGTAACGGGCTTTCAGGAGCTCTCATCAAAGAACCTTGACTATTCCCACCCTTTCCTTCCAGATTCACCATTCATAGAAGTTGTACTACAGCTTCTATGAATGACACAGGATCTCTGAATAGGAGAAGGGTAGGTGATTGACTGCTCCGGAGAAAGGAGAAAAGAACGGCGCCCTCTAAGTGCAGTATGTAAACATTTTAATATAGGTAAAGAAATGTTAGAATACACTCACAAAGGTGTAGTGGTTTCAGGCATGTATAACAAATATACAATTCATCCGCTCCAACTTCCGGGTGAAGGGAAAGGTCCGGCGTCACTGGTGTGGACGTGTGTCCGCGATCAAGTTGTTCCCGCGGCCACACCACTGGTGCACGGTGCTTCAGGATGGCTGGGACTGCGATCAGCAGTGTACACGGACGACGCCACTTCCGGGTCGGGTCAGCGGGTGGTGCTTCGTGTTCGGAGCATGCATGCTCCTTCCTCAGGCTTGGATCTGAGGAATTGGATTGACTGCTCCGCCTTCTCCATTCAGGGATCCTGTATCATTCATAGAAGCTGTAGTATGGCTTCTATGAATGGTTGATCTGGCAGGAAAGGGCAGGAATAGTTGTGGTCTCTTGATGAGAGCTCCCAACAGCCCTTTAGTTGTATTATTCCTCCCCCACCAGAAGATTACCATGGTGGGGGTGGAAGGTGCAGGACCAGGTGAATTACTACTACAGGAAGGAGAATCAAGACAAGGGGCATCATACTACTGTAAGTTATGTTCCTTGTGTGAATTTTTGGTTTTAGCTATACTAATGCCGCGTACACTCGATTGGAATTTCCGACTACAAATGTTTGATGTGAGCTTTTGGTCGGACATTCCAACCATGTGCAGGCTCCATCGGACATTTGCTGTCGAAATTTCCGACAACAAATGATTGAGAGCTGGTTCTCAATTTTTCCGACAACGAAATTCCGACCGTGTGTATCCGATTCCGATGCACAAAAATCCTACGCATGCTCGGAATCAATTTGACGCATGCTCGGAATCATTGAACTTAATTTTTCTAAGCTCGTTGTAGTGTTGTACGTCACCGCGTTCTTGGCGATCGGAATTTCCGACAACATTTGTATGACCGTGTGTATGCAAGACAAGTTTGAGCAAAAATCCGTCGGAAAAAAATCCACGGTTTTGTTGTCGGAATGTCCGATCGTGTGTATGTGGCATTAGGCTTTAAATGTTCACCATGCAAGTTTTTATGCTGTTGTTTTTTTCCCAATAGCTACTATTCACTGCAGAATGAAATGTATAATTATCTGCATTAATAACTCTCATTTGTAACATTTGAAACAATGAACTAGGTTTTCTCATTCCAACCAGTTCTGTTATTTTTGTAAGATGAAACACTTAGGAAAAGGGTCTGATAAGCTGCTATAGGTAATCCACATTACAGGTTTTATTGCTGATGCCAAACATATAAAAATATATGCAACCTGAGTAGTATATTCCCAGGGACATGGCTTTTACTGATTCTGAGTCTGCTAATCTTTTAAGAAGAAAATGTGCTTTTAATGAATCCTATCTTACAACACTGATTAACTGCTGGATAACATGAACTATAGCGCACTTACACTTTCAGTATTTACATAACTATCCCTTGCACCTCATGCCCTGATTCTTTGTCAGGGAATGGCATAGATGCAGTGCAGCTCAGCGGGTGAAGAACATCGACTATTCCCAACTACCGGTAAGTTCCGAAGCCACTAAGCAGCATTAGCCTAGAAAATAAACTGCTCTTCATTCAGTCAATTCAACTGTAAGGTAACATTAAATATAAATGTATTTTTAAAAGTATTTGCAAGAACAAATAAGTTAAATAAAAGAAAAACTAGACTTAGTTTAATGAAGCATACAACACTACTGGTGCGAGGGGTTAAAATCCTGTCAAGGACACACATTTCTAAAGATATAAAGGATACAAAAGTTAATTGAGATCATTAATCAGCAGAAGTGGACAGGTGTGTGGTATTCTAATGGGATATCTGGATGGGGACACATTGTCTATTGCTAGAAGATCCCATTAAGGCCTTCGATGAAAAACTCATCTGGAATTTATCATCGGACGCTGAAAGAACTTACAGTGCACAACTCTGCCAAGCATGTCTCATATAATATCTTTGGATAATGCTCATCCTCCTGCATCATCGTACAATTCACTGTAAAATGTTGTGATTTTATGTCACCTATGTTTAAAACTATTGTTACTTTTTATTGCAACACCTTGGACCAAACTATCCGTCACAATAAATACATGGTACCAAGAAATTCTATTTTAAAAATGTGTTGCAAAGCCTCAAGAAGATGCTACAATTCATCCAGACTTATGGGTTTCCATCCAGACTCTTCTATGGAAGTATATTTACTAACCGGTATCCAACAATTGAGACTATCTATAGCTGTCATGGCAAGACCTGCTAATTGCAATGGACAAATCAGCGGTTAAGCTCACCATGCACCTTTATGTTAGCTCTTGCCAAATATCAGAGGGTTGTTAAACCCATGGAGAATGGTCCTTGAAGGGACAACATAGATAGCAGATTTGGGTGAAATTGATAGGGTAGTAGTTGCTAAATGAATCAACAGTAAGGTTTAACAATATAATGTAGCAAAAAAGATGACTAGGTTGCCATAGATTTCACATATTGAGGCAATCATGCAAAGGCTTGAAAGGAATGATGTATGTCTTCACAAAGACATTTTCCAAATATGTGGTTGCTTATACAGCCTCCGCAGCTAGTTATTGGATCAATTCTAATGTTTAGTTCTTTGGTACTCACACATCTTGATGAAACTAAGAATGATAATAATTAAAGGAACATTAAAGGCACAATTTTTTTTTTTTTTTTAAATAACAAACATGTTATACTTACCTCCACTGTGCAGCTCGTTTTGCACAGAGTGGCCCCGAACCTGGTCTTCTGGGGTCCCTCGGCGGCTGTCTCGGCTCCTCCCTGCAAGAAATTTCCTCCTTCATGCGAGCTCTCTCGCATAGTGGTGAGTTCTTGCGGGTGCGCTCCTGTGATACAGCCGGTGGCCATAGCAGCTCACTGTATCACTCGGCTCCGCCCCCCGGCACGCCGCGTTATTGGATGTGATTGACAGCAGCGCGAGCCAATGGCTGCGCTGCTTTCAGCCAACCAATGAATGACCTGAGAATCCGACCGAGAAGCCAGCGCGTTCACGGCACGGGACTTTCGAGGGATCAGGTAAGTAAACGGGGGCTCGGGGGGGGGGGGGCGCAAATACTCAAATGTTTTTTCATCTTAATGCATAAAATGCATTAAGGTGTAAAAACATGTACCTTTACAACCCCTTTAAAAAATATATGTTTTTAGATGTGTTAACGTTATAAACATCCTCTGTATCATCCTCAACCATCCATGAGGCTGGTTATTGTGATAATCAAGGGAAACTTTAACAAAAATACTTTCCTAATTTTGTATACAACAGCACTATAATGCAGTATTTCTCAACTCCAGTCCTCAAGGCGCCCCAACAGGTCATGTTTTCAGGATTTCCCTCAGATGAAACAGCTGTGGTAATTACTAAGACAGCAAAACTGATCAAGTCACCTGTGCAAAATAATGGAAAACCTGAAAACCTGAAAACCTGACCTGTTGGGGCGCCTTGAGGACTGAAGTTGAGAAACACTACACTGCTATAATGTATGAAGATGTTTCTGCCTGTCATATTTTATGTTATCTTTTTGTACCCCCTACAGCTTGATATAAAAAAAAAAATTAAGATTTGGTTGCAAAATGTACACAGGAAAATAGGCTCAGCAACCAACCAGATGGTTTCTGGTGGAAGAGGACAGGGGTTTAAATGTGGAGAAGAATCCCAACACATATTTTGGATGGTTTAAGCACAAGTTACTGCATACACTCCTTGATATACAGATAACCAGGAGAGGGACAGTCTATAAATCTGTAGTGAAAAATTTCATTTAAATGCAACTACAGGCATGCAAAACTATGAAAATCACAATAAAAATGCAATACAGCAAAATGTTATATTAATAAATCAAAATGTGTAATGGCTGAAAATATGCTGTTATTTCTGTAACTTTTAAAATATAGTACTAACAATACAGTGTATATATAGCAGCAAGCATATGCAATTTAAGAATAGTTATCAAGCATATCAAATAATAAAAATCATACAGCGGGGAGAAAAGGACCCCAAGCGTCAGCAATATGACACAACACCTACATCGAGACAGAACCACATAGAACACATGTAATAAACCTTAGTGTCAGATGCCCTCCTAGGCACAGTACAGAAAATGGCTAAGTTCATCAGTGTTCCTCAAACATTGGAATAGAAAAAAAACACCTGGCTCAACATTCTGCCTTTTGGGTCTGAACAAACTACTGTTGCACAAAACAAAGATTTATACAGCAGCACAGTTAGCCGTGTACACACGATCGGCTTTACCGATGAAAACAGTCTGATGGACTTTTCTCATCGGACAAACCGATCGTGTATGGGCCCCATTGGTCTTTTTTCCATTGGTGAGAAAAAATAGAACATGTTTTAAATTTATCCGATGGGAAAAAAAACGATAGCAAATTCCGATTGTCTGTGTGGAGCTCCATCGGACAAAAAAACCACGCATGCTCACAATCAAGTCGACGCATGCTCAGAAGGATTGATCTTAATTTTTCTCGGTTGTCGGAGTGTTTTACGTCACGGCGTTTGGGACGGTCGGATTTTTGACTGATGGTGTGTAGGCAAGACTGATGGAAGTCAGCTTCATCGGATTTCCGATGGAAAAATCCATCGGATTAGAATCCATAGGAAATCCGATCGTGTGTACAGGGCTTTAGGGTTTTATCTTCAGCTGCAAACAGAAGATTAGCAAATTGTAACTTTGAAGGTACTGCTACTCATGGTAAATGTGATGAGTGTGCAGAAACTGGCATTACATAAACTTAATGTTGATGTCTATCATGAGTGTAGTTCTAGAACTGTACTTCAATAACCAAAGCAGACAACAGCATTTTCTGTAGGCTTTGGTAAAATACCTAGATGGAGCAAATTTCCATTACACCAACTCTCACCAGCTGGTGTCATGCTTGCACATGAATTCAGTTCTAAAATATTCTAGTATACAGGTAGTTTGAAAAAAGTATGTGTGCATATGTGCAACATTAACTTACTCCAAAAAAACTCATCCTGTGGACTACATTTATTAAAGTCTATTATTAAAGTCTAAGTTTTGTTAAACGTTTTTTCTTTTCAGTACAAGTGATGGCACTCACATTGAATGAGAAGAGTCCCTTGTGCTGGCGGCTGTTCCCCTACTGCAGAGGTATTGGGGGGGGGGGGGGACAGAAGAGTCCTGCTAAGGGAGAAGCCACAAGGACAAGGGAAACCTTATTCAATGTAAGCTGATTAAAAAACAAAACTTGAACTTTAATATGATAGAAATAAGAGCAGAGCACAGAAACATACATTTTTTTTAAAGGAAAACTCCAGCTAAAATTGAGATGATAAAAATGAATAGCCCATGGTTAAATAAAATAGAAAGCAGCTTTTGTTCAATGCACACTTTCAATCCCGAGCTTTCCTCGCAGTACTTCTTTTCCGCCACTAGACGTCCTCATGTGAAGGCAAGCATCACTTAACCCACTACTTCTGATCCCAGATCATCCTGGACCTGCCCCAACATGCGACTGGACAGTGAAAGGAGAAGCTGCACAATGATAAGCTCATCTCTCTGTCACTCTGTCTTCTCTTTGCTTATTATCAGCACAAATTGACTGGTTCCTTCTGCTACTTCTTCCTCACACACCCCAGCCCTGCTGAATGGGACTGTAAGAACTGTGGTAGTGTGGTACCCCACCAGTGTATGAATACAGGATTCTCAACCAGGCAGGTTGAGGGGCTCCAGGGTATTTGCTTGTTTGGGAGGAAACTGGCTTTTCAGTTTCCTCATGATTTACTAAAATCCACTTTGGGACCCGGAGCTTGGGGATTTCTTAGAGATCCGGGTGGGATGAAATCCCCAGTCCTGGATCCGGGTTTTGAGACTCAACTGCACACTGATTGTTCAGGTGTGTGTGGGCCTGATAGTAGAATCAGGACCAGCATTCTGGGCCCCACCCTCCCGACGAGTGCAGGTGTGCACTGGAGAAGTCAGAGAGTGCTTGTGTGCACAGTGGAAGCCAGAGACCCAGGTCTGAGGGTCAGAGCAGCAAGGGACTGCTATCCAAATGGATGGTGTTGCAGATGGAATAGTCTATAGGAGACAGACAAGAGCCTGAAGTGGAAGGCCTGAGCAGCACTGCTATATGTATAAGCCAGGAGGCTGAATGTCAGTTTGTTGTTGAAAAGGAGTACTGAAACCCCTGCGAGGGAAACCATTCATTTTGTTTTGACTTCTTTTAATAAAAATGGGCAAACAAAGCCCTTAAAAAGAAGAACCAGCGAGTGGCGGTGTCCTTCAAGCTCTACATTTGATGCTAGTCCTTCACAAGTGGTGGAGAATGCGGGCACAATCTGAGATCCCTACAATCAAGTAAGTTCATCTGTTATATGAACTGTGTTTTTGGTGCATGAGACTGCATAATCTGTGTGTGTGCAGGTGAAGAGAACCTGCAAGTGAAAGGTAAACTAGCCTTAAAGAGACAGTGCTCCAATTTGTTGCAGGTGGTGTACCTGTGAACAAAAAGTCAATTTTTTTTTTCTCTGCAGTGAACTGCTGCTAGCTGTGTGTGGCAGCCAGGCAAACTGCATTGCACAGAAGTTTGATGGACTGTGTTGCATGCAGGTTGTGTACCTGTGAAAGGAGAATCACATTTTCTTCCCTCTGCTGTGAACTGTGTTACTGGTTGCTGTGTGCAACACTGCAAGGATGGGGCGGTCAAAGCAGAAAAAGGAGGCGATCCTTGCTGAAGCAAGAGAAAGAGCTCTGTGGCTGGAGGGGTTGTTACCGCCTGATCGAACCCCATACATGCCTAAACAGAGTTTTCCAAGGGAAAAGAGGGCTGCTGTTGTCCCTAGCAACCCTGGTGCAATGAATGCACAGATGACGGCTAGTGTGGAGAGTCCACCAGCGTTTGAATCTGCAGTGGACTGGTGCAAGCGACATCTGGCAGGATTGGACCAAGCTAAAGTGGAAGGCAAGCCAACCTTCCATACAAAAAGAGAGCTGCCGAATGTCCATGCCTGGGAGAGGGGTGTTGTTGCCCCTGGCAACGCTGCTGCAGTCAAACCAGCAGCTGTTGCAAAAAGTGTGAAGGTGACACAGCTTGAGACAGGGTCCAGCAGATGCAGGGTGGGAAACCCTGACAAGACATGGAACCAAGTGCGCTGTTTGCGGTGCAGTGAGTGGGGGCATGCAGTCTCCAAGTGCCTTTTGTCCCTGGCTCCAGTGCAAAGCTACCTAGCAAAACAAAGGTCTGAGAAGCCTGTGTTATATGCCAGAAGAGAGGCTGATCAAAGGCCAGGACAGAGAGTGGTTGCCCATAGCAACACAGAGGAGGCCAGTCGGGCTGTCTGTGGACCAAGGGGTGTGCCTCCCATGGGTCGTGACAAGTGGCTTCCGGAGGAGCCAATACAGCATGTTGGAGAGAGCCAGGCATTGAGGAGATGCCAAGAAATTAAATTTCAGCGTCCAGTACTGTGCTTGGAATGTGGTCAAGTGGGGCATGGGATCTTTACTTGCCCAAGGTTCTGGAACACCGCTGAAGAGTCTGGAAAGGCTGCAGTGTCGCCATATGGCCCCAAAGAGACAGTAACTGGTATGGATACAGCTGAGAGACAGCGCACTCAAGTGAAGGCTATGATGCCAGCCACTGAAAATGGTAAGACTGTTCCAGTTTATGGTACTGAACCCAGTGAAGTGGGAGTAGATCCAGTGGGGAGATCCGCAGTGCCAATGGACATAGACTTGTGGCAGTGTGCTACCCAGAGCAGTGGGGAGGCACAAAATAAAGCCCAACTAGCCGCAGGGCTAAAGACTGGAAAGGACATGGGGACTCTGCATGTGCCTGCTATAGTCCAGCAGGTGGCTGGGAAAATAGAGTTAGGGGTGACCAAAACAGTGCTTGTGCCATGTTCCCTAGTGACAAGTACTGCAGGGTTGCCCAGGGAGACTTCCAAGAAGCCCGCAGTGACGGAGCCGAGCGTTTCCCAGGTCAACTTTGGAGCTGCCCATGTAGGAAAGGGTGCCCCTTTAAAAATGGAGGGCGCTGTGAGGAGTCACTCAGAGGCTTTGGTGGGTAATAGACAATCCACAAAAGTAGCAGTTATGTCTACACGTAGTGAAAATTCTGATGGTTATGCTGACAAAAGTGTTACTGTTGGCAAATGTGATGGTATTGGTGATCATGACATTGAAAAATGTGTTTCCTTTAGTGTCATGTCTGAAAATGTTGGAAATGTGTTTACTATCAATGATGGGAGTAGGATATCTCCCATGACAACCAGAAGCGCAGGATTGTCCAGGGAACTCTCGTGGGGCCTCCATGTGTTGGAGCCAGAGGTTTTCCAGGATTGCTGTGGTGCTACTCTGGTGAAACAAGGGAAGACTGTATTACATAGTGAGTGTGTGTGGGCGCAGCCCCACAACCCTAAGTGTAACCCAGTTGTCAAGGGGTTAGATCAGCCTGCAAAAGCTGAAAGTGAAGAGCTGTATGTGTCTGTAGCGCCACCAAAGCAAGGTGTTCAAAATAAGGTATTGCACCTTGCCTTGGTTGAGGATGCAATCTCCCAGTGTGATGTGAGAAAAAAAATATTGTCACAATGTGAGGTAGATAGAAGTGACAAGTGTTTTGTTTTGGCTAGTGAATCCCAGGTTCCTGTTGGGCCTTCTAGAGCAGGTGATGCAGTGCTGTGGAGCACCAGTGATGGAACCACAGGAGACTGGGATGATTGGTGTAAGGAAGCAGTTGCGGCACTAGGCCAAGTGACAAGGAATTACGAAGCAATGATGTGTGACAGAGTTGTGGACAGAACACCTGCTGTGCCCAGTGGAGGGATCGCAGAATGGCCAGTGCTCAAGGGCACGCCAGCCCCTGCAAAGGCTGATGCCCTCCAGTCTGAAGGAACGGTTCTGGGCGCAGGCATGGCAGATGGGTTGTCCACGGCCCAGCAACTAAATAATGGCAAGTGTCAAGTTGACAATGTGACTAATGTTGACTCGCAGAGGCTCATTGGTGTAGCGTTAGAGGTGAAGAGGAGACATGTGTCTAACAGCGCTCCAGGGGAGCAACAGGCTGGGATGAGGGGTACCTTCAAGAAGATGGTGGTCTCTTCAAAGGTCTCAACCTCACAAGCTGCAATGGATGAGCCCCTCCAAGTCTCGGACAGGGGAAAGGTTCCCAAAAAGGTCACGCATTTAGACATTGGTTGCATAGAGTTGACAAAAACTTTATTAGAAATGCTGGAGTTGGTAAAAGTGCCCTCACTGTACACTTGGGTGTCTCCACCGCAGTCGGACCAGGTGGTGCTGCGTGGTACCAATAGGTGGAGCCAGGTGGTACAGGCTGTGCTGGGAAGCTTGTTAACAGTGTGGCAAATAGTTCTGAGGTTCTCTAAGGGGGTGCTCCCAGTTACTGAGTGGCCTGGAAGGCGCTCAGAACTGTTGGAGTCATCAAAGGTCTCTCCGGCTGGTGTAGTGACTGGAAACATCTCTGCTGGTGTGCTCCAAGGTGCAGCTGAGCAGTGGTCAGTAGAGGGTGCAGATACTGTCTCAGCCGCTAAATCTCATGAGAAGGAAGGGCCCAGAATAGATGCAGCACTAGCAGAGATGCTTTCTATCACTCAGAAAGGGGTACAACTTAAAGTACCCGGAGACACTGTGAGAAAAGTGCTATAGGTGGATGCTGCAACAATGTAATGTGTACATCAGAAAGAAGTAGTTTGTGCCTAGATCAGTGTCATCTGTTAGATCCGTTACCCATGGAGTGTTGGACAACAGGTGAGGTAGAACTTGGCTTTAGTCCTGTGGGATTTAATTTCTCGCCTATGTGTGGTCCCTCCTCAGATCTAGTACTAACAAGCACTGAGATGGACAGTACTGATTGCGTTGGAAAGTGTGACATTAAAATATATGATTTAATGATTGGCGCTGTTAAAAGCAATGTGGTTGCCCTGGGTAACAAGAGAGAGGTTTTTGAACCTGAAAGACCTGTGGTGAAAGATAAAACTTATTTACGTAAGCTGAAAGGTAGGATCAGGGTAGGCAGAGTTTCCCCAAGAGAGGAGAGTATGCTCAGGGACCCAAAGAGAAGAGAGGGAAGGCAGAGTATACGGAATTATAGGACCCTGTTAAGATCCAAGCTGGGACATACCTGGAAGCGCACCCGGAAAAAAGGTTGGGCCTACGTGGCTGACAGCCAGCACAGAGGTGTCCCAACCATAATGATGGGTGCTGGTGTTCCTCCCTCCGGATCGAAACAAGGGGGGAGGGTATGTGGTAGTGTGGTACCCCACCAGTGTATGAATACAGGATTCTCAACCAGGCAGGTTGAGGGGCTCCAGGGTATTTGCTTGTTTGGGAGGAAACTGGCTTTTCAGTTTCCTCATGATTTACTAAAATCCACTTTGGGACCCGGAGCTTGGGGATTTCTTAGAGATCCGGGTGGGATGAAATCCCCAGTCCTGGATCCGGGTTTTGAGACTCAACTGCACACTGATTGTTCAGGTGTGTGTGGGCCTGATAGTAGAATCAGGACCAGCATTCTGGGCCCCACCCTCCCGACGAGTGCAGGTGTGCACTGGAGAAGTCAGAGAGTGCTTGTGTGCACAGTGGAAGCCAGAGACCCAGGTCTGAGGGTCAGAGCAGCAAGGGACTGCTATCCAAATGGATGGTGTTGCAGATGGAATAGTCTATAGGAGACAGACAAGAGCCTGAAGTGGAAGGCCAGAGCAGCACTGCTATATGTATAAGCCAGGAGGCTGAATGTCAGTTTGTTGTTGAAAAGGAGTACTGAAACCCCTGCGAGGGAAACCATTCATTTTGTTTTGACTTCTTTTAATAAAAATGGGCAAACAAAGCCCTTAAAAAGAAGAACCAGCGAGTGGCGGTGTCCTTCAAGCTCTACATTTGATGCTAGTCCTTCACAGAACCTAATGATAGGTTGAATTCAGATACTCACACTACTTGCATCAAATGAAAATATGTAAATGATTAATGTAATAATGATTGCAGAGCTATATTAATTTACATCTATTATATCTGCCTAGAGTTCAGCTTTAACAGTCTATCAAGAGTTAAAAAAAAAAAAATGACTCTTAAGTTTAAATCAGCTAAATACATTTAAGGTGCATCCAAACAAAGAGTGTTGTCAGTTTGGCTGTTTGTTTTCTTTCTTAAGCAGCTGCAACATAAGTAGAAAAGCCTGTCCCCTGCCAGCAGGCCACAGCCTTGAGACCCTTGCTTTCAGTGTGGAAGCACTTGGTCTCTACAGAGACTGACATGCACCTTGCTGAGTCAAAATTATAGCTTTGCAATCACAGAGCTCTGGCTGTGACTCAACCACTGCTTCCCCTCAGAAAACAAGGGTTCAGTTCTGCAGGTGCTGGCAAGAGACAGGCTTTTCTACTCAGGCTGTGACTGTGGCTGTTTTTAAGAAAAACAAACTGTAAAACTTTCAATACCTTTTGTTTTTATACATATGAAATGTATTTAGGGAATTTACACTCAGGCAGGGTTCACACTTATGCGAATTGGATGCAGGTTTCCCCACATCGAATTCGCATGACAGGAGATTGTGACCGGCAGGAGCCCATTCACACATCTCTAAAGCGGCTGCGGAGCGAATTGCCCAGGAGTCCTGTGCGTCTTTGGCTCTGTTTCAGGTCTGAATTTAAGCAAAACTTTGGGCCTGATTGGTCCCTGAAACGGAGAACAGGGATGCACCGAATCCAAATTTATTGTGATCCCAGCCTAAAGCCCTGTACACATGATCAGATTTCCTATAGATTCTAATCCAATGGATTTTTCCATCGGAAATCCGATGAAGCTGACTTCCATCAGTCTTGCCTACACACCATCAGTCAAAAATCCGACCGTCCCAAACGCCGTGACGTAAAATACTCCGACAAGCCGAGAAAAATTAAGTCGACTTGATTCTGAGCAAGCATGGGTTTTTTGTCCAATGGAGTTCCACACAGACGATCGGAATTTGCTATCATTTTTTTTCCCATCGGATAAATTTAAAACATGTTCTATTTTTTCTCACCGATGGAAAAAAGACAGATGGGGCCCATACACGATCAGTTTGTCCGATGAGAAAAGTCCATCGGACTGTTTTCATCAGTAAAACCGATCGTGTGTACACAGCATTAGAGTTCAAAATGGCTTCAAAGTCATTCCAGACATTTTGATTCTTTTTAAATCTGCAAAGTTGATTAGCCCCCTTTATGCCCAGGGGATGGATCCAATCACGTGACCATTGTGATTCACTATCACATTGGTCACATGATCTGGAGACCCACCTGCCTATTCCTGATAATATCTAGAGACCGAAAGCTGTCTATGACAGTTCAATCACTGTGCTGGGACCATGCAGTGAGTGCGATCTCAGCACAGAAAACATCCGGGGATGCATTTGTGCGGTGTGTGGATGTTAAAGACCATCCTTTTACCACCAAACACATGTGCATTATATGGCGGGCAAGAAGTTAAATTAATACCTGGTTATCCATCCATGCCTGTTCAGCCACTTCCTGTTAAGTGGTGACAACTGTCTCTTAATTGTGCTCCTGTATTGTCACTCCACCACCTGATGTCCTGGATGATGCTACAAGTGACCGTGTTGACTCACGTTGAACAAATACAGAGTAGTGACATACAGCCAATCCTGGAAGAATGGAATGCATGTAAACCGGACGTGGCTGAAAAATCTGCAGAAACGCACAACTTCCAAAATGCAAAAACCCCCAAAAAACTGCGAAAAAAAATATTTTATGGAGAAAAAAAATAATTGTTTATGATACACTTTGCTTATACAAATCACATCCAGTTAGGGGTTTGGTCTAATCTTCTAAAATGGACTTCTAATGGATTGTATAGGTTGTTCTATATCGATATTGTTTAGGCTGCTCTGACTCTAATTATTGCTCTCTTCTGCTAGTTATGTATGAATGCTTCTCACAAACATTGGGGACTGAAGTTGTCCTAAAGTGGCTTAAATTAATTTTGTTTTCTTTTTTGCACATTTTTTGTTTCTTTCTTCCTCAGTATTTCTAAATCACTTTTACTTTTTAAGAGGAAAAAATTCTAAAGCAGACTGACTTTGTGACCTTTCCGCTTGAAAAGCAAATTAATTCATTAATATAGAACTATTTCAGTGTATCCCTAATGGCTACTGCTGTTTTATGGCCTAATTTGCAAACATATTGTTGCTTTTAATTTTCAGAGAACATTTATATGGAATCCACCAAATGTGCCCTGGTGGTAATCTACAGATATAATCGTATTTCTAAGTGTCATTCGGAAAATCTTCCACTGAATAATAAAAATGTCCTATTTGTTATTGTTGTTCATGATATTGCCCTAATGCTTCTATTTCACGGCTGGGGCTCTATTTCAAATTAAACAGAATGTTCATGTGAGCACACAGTATTACAATATAGGCAGGGTGAGCTAAAAACCTTCCATAGAAACAGCTTGTATGCGTATTTGTGTGTTGCTTATTCAGGTGAAGAAGGTTAGACCAGGAGTAGGCACTAGGCAACCTTTTTATCATAGTAAATTGAAAATGTTTTCTTTAAAATTGAGAGTTCAAGATAGATAAAATAACATCTCTATTTTACAGTCTCAATCAAGAAAAATTATATTTAGTCAATTATTGTGCTATAAACTAGATTATGCAATAATAACACCCAGTGACTGCAATACCATACCACTCAGCTTAGGCTTTTTTTTTAAAGAGGGATGGCCTTTTTTAGTATGTTGTGATGAAAAGTGGGCATGGCTACATAAGGCTTTGATGAATCGAGGAGGGGCAAAAAGGCCTAGCTCTGTTAATAACCCCTGTGGCTGCGTGGTATGAGAGGAGGCAGAGAACTGAAGATTACCACTATGACAGCTGGCACGAGCACAAGGGATACTTCACATTAAATGTAGGTAACACCCCTTGTGTTGATTTTAAAAGCATTCTTCACCTAAACTTAGCCTTTAAATGGGTAAGATTAAAGGAAGGTTGGGATTAAACACAGTATACACTGCACACGTTTGTTGCAGTCCTTATATTATATACTACTGGGCTACTTAGTAACCACTGTTAGAACCTGTTTCCAGATCGCCCCTTTTTAGTAGTTCTGTGTGTCCGCTCTTCCTGTGTTCAAATTTTACTGCGTTGGACCCTCCAGATTCTCTTTGGAAGATTGCACATCTCTCTTCTGTGTGTATGGGCACAGCTTTTGTCCTGGTTTATTAGCCCTCTCCTTGTGTCTCTCCCATGGGAGTTACTCCTTGCTCACCCTGCTCTGTCCTTGCTCCTTTCTCAATCTCCAGAATCTGTGTCTGCTCAAGTCCCAGTGCCCTGATCTCCTCTTGCAGAATTGCAGGGCTATGTCTGGCTGACCATTCACACTACAGCTACCTTCCAGCTTTTAATTATAAAGACAGAGGGAGAGACAAGCTGCGGCTTGGCCATAAGGTTGCTGGAGTTCTGAAACTAAAGGGGTTTCTAGATAGACAACATAAGGTCTGTGAGTGTCTTATTTTGTGGCATGCCAGCAGGAAAGGTATCATGTCGCCAATGCCTGGATAAGAATAAGATGATATTTTAAGATGTTTCATAGCGTCAAATTATAAAATTGTTGCTTAAAGTTGTTGCAAAGGAACAAATCCTTAGACATGTTTGTTGGTTCTACTGGCAAGATAATATGTAAAAGATCTATAATTTGTCCAAACATTTTTTTTCATAACAGGCCTCATACTTTATCCATTGCAAACATCTCATACACCAAAATACTGTATAAAGTATACGTGTTAACAAAAGCCACGGAGCCTTGAAGTTCTATATCATGTTACTGCTGTATAATAATTTTAATTCCATGTTGTATGTTTTAACCTGCTATTGAGTAAGCCTCACTGTTTTAGCAGTCAACTATTTTTTTTTCTTTTTAAATATTTTTATTGGTATAGAAGGAAAAGGATAAAAAACAGGTACAGAATCAGTCTCAGGATACATAGAGATTAAATTCACACCATTTGTGCGAGGGACGCAGCCCTTCTTAATTTGGCGGGAAAGGCATTCATAACAGACGCGTAACGTATGCTAGCTGTAGCGTAACTCTATGAGCAGTTAACTAATTTTATACTAGTGGCTTTGCCTTGGAATAACTGGACAAGGTCTTCTAAAATTCAGGATTATAGCTTGTCCTGAAAATGCTCAGACTCTATGTATTATGATTACATTCTTTTGCTTAAAAATAATATAGAGCACTGCCACGTTGATTATCAAGCAACACTGGGTTACATAGTCTCTAAACACTGGGATGCTGAAGTCTGTCAGGAACTGGTACCACCAAAAGCCATAAGCCGCTACATACTTCAAAAAATATATAATCCACTTTAGCCCTTAGGTTTCAAATTTCTTTAAGATAAAAATATTTCTTACAGCTGAAATCCAAAAACTGGAAATTTTTAAACCCCTAATGTTCCACCTGAACTTGCCCGTATTAGAATTAATCTGTTGCATTTTAGCATGCCTTTTCATTATTTGGGTCTGAAATGAATGTATGTCCAGCTGTTCTTTTCTAAGGCTGGTTTCACACTGGGACGGTGGGGGCGGTGGCGGTATAGCGCCGCTATTTTTAGCGGCGCTATAACGTCGGGATTGTTGAGCTATTCGGCCGCTAGCGGTGCGGTTTTAACCCCCGCTAGCGGCCAATAAAGGGTTAATACCACCCGCAAACCGCGGCTACAGCCGCGGTTTGTGGGCGGTATTACCGCGGTATCCCATGCATTTCAATGGGAAGGAGCGGTGGAGGAGCGGTAAACACACCGCTCCTCTCACCGCTCCAAAGATGCGGCTAGCAGGACTTTTTTTTACCGTCCTGCTAGCGCACCGCTCCAGTGTGAAAGCCCTCAGGGCTTTCACATTGGAGAGAAAGGAGCCGCTGTTTAGGCTCGGTTTGCAGGCGCTATTTTTAGCTAAATAGCGCCTGCAAATCGCCCCAGTGTGAAAGGGGCCTTAATAAGCCCAACAATCCTACTAGGAGCTCAGGCAAGTAGATAAGAACAAGAGAAAAAATATTGTGAAGGTAAGGGCAATTCTACTTTATTCAGTGCAGAACATAACATGAGTATTTTTCTGACAAATAAAGGGCAGTAGTCTTAGTTTCATGTGCGTTATCAGAGCTACACCCATTATTGTTATGCCAAATGGTTTCCTTTACACTACAAGCTTGTGGCTGTCATGGATATGCAGTAGTGTTTGTCTGTCAGCTTACCTTCCTTCCCATGTGTTCATCTTAGAGGCCTGAGCCCTTTCACCTGGCTTCCTTTATAATCTCCTCCCAGCCTGACTCCACCCCAGGCCCTATCACTGAACACTATATTAACCTGTGCACTGCAAGCCTGCTTTGCTGATCAACGTGTTTGTTAGGCATTGTGTGTTTGGGTTCCTGCCTGCCGTGTGCTACGTCTGTCTCTCTGTTACGTTATTGGCTTGTCCCCGACTATCCCTGTCTGCTCGTGACCCTTGACCTTCGGCTCGTTCTTCGTTATCCTTGTCTGCTTGTGGCCCCTGACCTTCAGCTTGTTATTCGGATCTCTCTCATCTTGTGCTGCTGCTTCCCCTCTTTTCCCCTTATCCTATGGGGCGTGAGCTAGGAAACTCCAGGGGCCGCGACCTGGTCCCAGCCTGCAGCTAACATCCTCACCACTAGAGGCCCTGGAGAAGACCAGCTGGGTCTTAGACTCCGCGCCCTGGGGAATCTTGGCTCTAGCTTCCATTTGGATCCCGGTTGTGCTCCTCTGGTCCCGCTTTCCACAACCACCCAGTTTCCTATCCGCAGAAGCCAGCCATAGGGTTCACTACCTCGCGGTGCACTCCTGTCCCCCTACGGTGTGCATCTGTCACCTGGCCACAGGTGACCCTGACAGTTTGATCAGCCATGAACCCGGCTGACATCCTGCTACCCGCGGATGATCCATTGCAGTGCATGGTTTGCAGACTTGAAACCCAGGAATCGAATCAGACTCAGGTGATGTGATTCCTCCAGGATCTGGCTTCTCGCTTCGAGCAGCTTCAGGCCTCCTTGGGAACCCTGAATACGCAACCTCAAATACAATCAGCGGCTGCACCTATTGCACCAGTCGCAGCCACACACTCACTACAACTGCCAGCTCCGTCCCGTTTTTCTGGGGACTCCAAGGCTTGCAGGGGGTTCCTTAGCCAATGCACGATTCATTTTGAGCTCCAGCCCCAAAACTTCCTGTCTGATCGGGCTAAGGTAGCCTATATCATTTCCATCCTCTCTGGTGAAGCTTTAGCCTGGGCAGCCCCTCTGTGGGAACTGAATGATCCAGTGGTTTCTAGCTTGTCTGGCTTCTTGAAACTTTTTCGGAATATCTTCGAAGAACCGGCTCGTGTCTCTTCAGCGGCCAGCGCCCTTTTACGTCTCCGCCAAGAGTCTGCTTCTGTGGGACAGTATGCCCTTCATTTCCGCATACTGTCGGCTGAGTTGAGCTGGAACAATGAGGCCTTAGTCGCAACCTTTTTGCATGGCCTGTCTGATAGAGTGAAGGATGAATTAGCAGGAAGAACCATCCCCACTGATCTGGCCGGTGTTATCTCCTTGTGTAACCAGATCGATATTCGCTTTCAGGAGAGGACCTTAGAAAAGCAACGCCAGCACTCCTTGGTTCTTAGTCAGCCTGAGCTCCCCTCTCTTCGACCCGTAGAGCATCTCCTACCAGCTGTGGAACCCATGCAGCTGGGTCGGACCAGGCTATCCCCCGAGGAACGTGCTAGGCGCAGAACTCTTGGTCTGTGTCTTTACTGTGGGGGCAAAGGTCATTTTCGTGACACTTGCTCTCTTTGTCCAGAAAAACGTTCGGGTCCACTTCATCTGGAAAGTGGAGTATTGGACCCAGAAATATCACCTTCCCCTTCTCGTCTTCTGCTTTCTGTGTTCCTTCATGTTGGTGCTTCTTCTCATTCGGTCTCAGCATATCTGGATTCCGGAGCCGCTGGTAATTTCATGGACTGGGAAATCGCATCGTCCATGAGACTTACTCTTTTGCCCCTCACCACGCCATTGGTGGTCTTGGCGATTGATGGTACTGTTCTCCCAGGGGGACCTATCCGCTTCCAGACCCTCCCTGTTAAGATGTCGGTAGGGACACTCCACCAGGAGTGGATATCCTTCCTTATCTTACCCAAGGCCTCAACGCCTATAATTTTGGGTCTCCCATGGTTACAGCTCCATTCTCCTCATGTGGACTGGACTACTGGACAGATCCTGGCTTGGGGTCCCTCCTGTTCCTCGTCCTGCCTACCCAAGGTTGCCCCCTGTGAATCTGAGCCGGTCATTCATTCCAGGTTGCATAACCATTTACATTTCTCTGTCCCTAACCACCCTTGGATGCACAGCCAGGCTAGCTTGTCTACAAGTCCTGCAGTCGCTACGTCTTGCGATGCGATTCAGGTAGTCGCTACACCTGACTCAGCTATTCACTCTGCCTCTATACTAGTTATGCCAGTCCAGCCCATGCCCAGTGAGCCTCCTACTTTTTCTTGTTTGGGACATTCTGCTTGTCCTTCAGCTATTCAGCTTGACTCCGGCGACATGTCACCTTCTAACCAACCTGACTTCAGGGTTCCACTGACATCTGCCCAGTCTGATGGTCCTGTGCAAGATGACCAGTTCCCCTTTAAGGGTCTAGGGGACCCTCCTCAGATTCCTGTTGATCCTCTCATGCCCTTGCTTATTCCTAGAGAGCCTTTGGTCCTCAATAGATCTTCTTGTCTTCTCCCTACCTCGTTTTCGGTCTCTGAGGATAATCTTAAGTACGAGGTTAGACAAGTTCTGGATTCTCGGCTCTGCAGAGGCATTCTTCAGTACCTTGTGCATTGGAGAGGTTTTGGTCCTGAGGAGGCGTCTTGGATCGCTGCTTCTGATGTCGCTGCACCTCATCTGTTGAGAAGGTTTCATCAGAGATTTCCCTTTAAGCCTGGGTCCAGGCGGGGAGGGCCCATAAGAGGGAGGGTACTGTCATGGATATGCAGTAGTGTTTGTCTGTCAGCTTACCTTCCTTCCCATGTGTTCATCTTAGAGGCCTGAGCCCTTTCACCTGGCTTCCTTTATAATCTCCTCCCAGCCTGACTCCACCCCAGGGCCTATCACTGAACACTATATTAACCTTTGCACTGCAAGCCTGCTTTGCTGATCAACGTGTTTGTTAGGCATTGTGTGTTTGGGTTCCTGCCTGCCGTGTGCTACGTCTGTCTCTCTGTTACGTTATTGGCTTGTCCCCGACTATCCCTGTCTGCTCGTGACCCTTGACCTTCGGCTCGTTCTTCGTTATCCTTGTCTGCTTGTGGCCCCTGACCTTCAGCTTGTTATTCGGATCTCTCTCATCTTGTGCTGCTGCTTCCCCTCTTTTCCCCTTATCCTACGGGGCGTGAGCTAGGAAACTCCAGGGGCCGCGACCTGGTCCCAGCCTGCAGCTAACATCCTCACCACTAGAGGCCCTGGAGAAGACCAGCTGGGTCTTAGACTCCGCGCCCTGGGGAATCTTGGCACTAGCTTCCATTTGGATCCCGGTTGTGCTCCTCTGGTCCCGCTTTCCACAACCACCCAGTTTCCTATCCGCAGAAGCCAGCCATAGGGTTCACTACCTCGCGGTGCACTCCTGTCCCCCTACGGTGTGCATCTGTCACCTGGCCACAGGTGACCCTGACAGTGGCATCTTTAAAAACATTGTAACTGACCCAGTTTAACTTGTTGGGGAAACAGTGGTGGGAGCGTGACGCATCAGACCTCTTATTTCTGGTGGGAGTCCTGAATGGGTGTCTTGTCTGGAGTAAGAAATTACACTTAAGTAGCTCTATCTCATTATGGTAAAACTCTAGATTGGTTGTATTGTGTTCTTAAAGTTTTTTTTAATCAATGTTACATTTAAAAAAAAGTCACTGCATTTTGGGGGGATACCAAGAAGACCCCTTTATCAAGGTTAAAAAATAAATAAAAGATTATTTGGAGACATATATAAGTATTTACCCATGGTAAAGCATGAGAGGTAATTGTAAAACATTCACAGTTTATGGGTTGTCCTAGAGCAAGGGTATCCAAACTATGGCACGTGGACCAAATCCAGCTCAAGTTTATTTAAACTGTCTTTGTTTTGTTTTTCTCTGTTCATTTATCATATCATGCTTATTACAAAAAAAGAAAGCTCCAAGTTAAACGTATTCATTAGTTTATATTTGATTAATTGATTTATAAAAAAAAAAATTCTGGGCTGTGAATATTTGTTAAATATACAACATTCGGCCCTCGTTCTCCTGGTGTAAACACTAACAAATTATATAAAATATGCAAATGTCTATAAATATGTAAATATGTAAAGTATTACTATCACACTGTAGGCAAGCAAACAATATTAAAACCCTATTAGCAATTAATTTTAATGGAAACATAGTGTGAAGGATATTAATTATGAGCGGTTTACGATTACCTTTTTACATTCTACAGAATGTAGGTAAATTGTCATAAGTGAAAGAAGTTAAGGTGTACGGCCAGCCATTTCTTAGTTTTTAATGCAGTGGAGAAGGGTTAGAACCTATGCCAGGTTTTACAGCTATCCAGGGGTCAAAGGGTCTATAACTTTCTGTCCTGCTAACAATATTTTACCAGACATTTTACCATACTGGTAGAAATAAATGCTATTTTAGTAGAAAAGGGGAAGACTAGAACCGTTGTCTGGTCTATTTCTGTTTGTGTTGCTGTTTTCCCTTCACTTTCTGTCTGTTAAAACCACTGTCAACTGGGCAATAGAAGAGGGGAAAATCTCTCTAAAGCTGGCCATATACGAAAAGATTTCTCTCATGCAGCCCAACAGGTAGAATAAAATAAATCTATAGACCCCTATCAACTCTCAACAGCATGGAAGCATGAATCTCTCACTGCCAGCTATTGTATTCTGACAACTGGCACTTGCAGCTGTCAGAATACCCCAACATTGCCTGCATCTGATTGGCTACAGTCACTGTTTGGCTGACTTTTTTTTATCTGGCTCCTTGGATTTCTTAATGTAATTTTGCTGAGCAGAGTGTTGTCAGGAGGGCCACATATGGCTAAAATTCTGACTAATTCACAAGAATTGGCTAAAATTTGAGCCATTTACTGTATGGCCAGGCTAACTGAACCCCAGAAGTTAAAACCTAATAAGGTTTCCTTCCTCACTCTATCCAAAACTCTATCTGATAAAGAGGACCCCATTGGAACCTCTGAAATGTAGACAGGTAGGTAAAGACCCAAAAATGCAGTTATGTTGTCAAAGTCAATATATTTTGATCAGAGCATGTATTTTACCTGCACTTGTAAACAAGTGCAAACAAGTCCTTAAACCACTAAAAAGATTATTTTGGTAATTTAAGTAGGATGCTCATTAAATGCAGCTTGACAATAAAAGAAAACAGCACATTTTCTCAGTGATCTTCCCTGCAGTTCTATCACTTAGATCGTTCAGGGAACGCCAGTCACTAGGGCTTCCCTGCACAAACAAACAAGTTCTCATCATGTACCAGCAGAGTTATCACTGTGATCCTTGGGGTTAGGAGGCTAGCAGCAAGCAAACTCTCTAGATGCTACTGTGCTTTATGGAAACTGGACTCATGGGAGGCTACTGAGGTTATTAATGCAGAGGCAAGCTGACAAATGAAACACCAGGCAGCCAGTTATGTATACTAGCTTGCTTCCTTTTTATATTCAGTTTTTACATTTAACATTTGCTTCATTTCAGGTATACAAAGAAAATCCTTAAATTAAACTGTATCTGATTTCTTTAATTCTGTAAATTTAAATATTTCTTGCATGCAAGGTGATAAATGACAAACGGCTTTAATTGTTGGCAGCACCAAATATAGGCTGTTGATGAATGACAACAACAGATGGTTAACTGGGTATACCGTGCCAAATTTAAAGTATGCAAATTGTTTCCATTTTTATGGCAGCAGTCAAGCTCCCATGTGGTGATCTGGTCCACAGATCTCACAGGGGTCACTAGCAGATGAGACTTGCAGGTAAATGATTACAAAAAATAGGTAATACTACACGAAACAGCACAGCCAACTGCACAGGGATTACATGTGTCAGGAAAACCCCCCTACTGACCAGAGTCAGTGTTCTTCATTTGGTGCTGTTAAGTCTTTGCATCACGTATTTGCAGGTTAAGTCACCCGGGGGAGTTTTTTGTAGGAAATGTTGCACTTTGTTTTTTGCACATTCAGCTGTGATGACAGGCATTGCCTAAAACGTGTCATACTGTATATCAATGTTGGTGCTACAAAAAAATTAAATAATCCCCTGTGTTTTGCATAAGGCTGCCTGTATCTTGCATCACACAACTTGTAACTCACACAGTGCTAAGCTAGCTGAAGTTTCAACATGCTGAGAATATCATGCTTGCAGAAAAACACACTAGGGCTAAAAGTAAAGTGAAAGTGAACGACTAAACAATCAACATTTACATATTTCACAAACCCCTACTAAGCAGAAAATGTGTTTTAAAACAAGCCCACACTGATCTCTGCAACTGCAGGCTCTGTGGACAAATGGATCCTTAAAATGCACAATAGAGGCACTAAAGTGCTTTATATGCTTCCTTCAGCTCACTCTGAACGCCTGATCTTAAATTAAAGTTTCATGCACACAAGTGCCTTGATCCATGCAATGGGCGTTGACTTACTAAAACAGGAGAGTACAAACTCTGGCACAGCTGTGCATGGTACCCAATCAACTCAGCTTGTTCAATTAAAGTAGAACTATAGGCAGAGCCCCCCCCATGTTCACGGAATGTGGCCTGGTATGGTTCAGGAGGGGGCGCTCCCCCCCCCCTGGCCTGACATGCTGTATGCTCAGATAAGGCTCTGTTATTGATTTGGGGGGGGGGGAACCCCACGCTGTGTTTTTTTTTTTACCATCCTTCCCGGCAAATATTTTTTTTTTATTCAGCTGTCAGCAGGGAAGCCAGTTGACAGCTGATGACTCATCGATGGTTATGGAGCGCCGGGGTCAGCTTTCTGGACCTGCTCCTTAACAACCAGCTTTTACTGCCCCCTGTTTGGTAAAGCTTTGCCCAGTCAGGGCGCAGAATGCACTGTGCAGTGCGCAATGCATTGCAGGGCGTTCGGCGGGGTGAAAACCCGCCAAATATCCTGCAAATTTAGGTGTTCCACAAATGGGCGAACAGCCAATGTGCAGCCCAAACTCATGCCCAGGCCCAACACTATAACTCAAGTGCCCGGGAGCCATGCGTGCTGCATACAGCTGCCCAAATACAGCAATGACTGTACACAGGTATACAGTGATTTTTAAATTAAAATGCACATACAGTATGTACGGACTTACTCACCAAAACTTAGACAGTGTATTCCAGGGTTGTACGTTCGCATGCCCGTGTTCAGCAACTGATTTCTATGGATGGCTGCACGCAGCACCTGTGGCTCCGGGTTGGGGAAATATGCCCAAATTTTACTTTGTAGAACTCCAGGCACTCATGTGCATGAGGCCTAAAAGTTTGTAAGGCTTCTGAGTTACTGTTGGTAAAGGTAAAAAAGGGGGGAGCTGAGCTGTTGAGGAAAGTACCAACCTTTTGTGATGAATTGTGCCACAGTGCCTGTAGCACTGAAAAGCTCAGCGAGGGCTTGTTTTGAAAACATATCTATTGTATATTAAAATCATGAATGTTGATAATTTGAATGTCCATAGCCTTGATCTGATGTCTAATAGCCTCATAAATGTGTCTCATAATTATGTATGTTCAGCTTGGCAAAGTGTACTTTTTAAAAATTAAGTGCAGTGGAGGAAAGAGGGAGCATGTGCTGCTAGATTCAAACTCATTTGATCACCCTTCCTTCCCCATCCCTTGAAGAGTAGTTGGGTGGTGGTTGCCAGTTTTTTTTACAAAGCTTTGGGGAAAGTACAGTAAGTGTATAACTTCACCTGCAAAGAGCACTGTTATTTGCCTTTAGTAAATCCCACCTAATGTCTATGGCCAGATTTAAACTACTATATTAGTTGCAGAGTGATTAGATAATGGCTGTATCTGTAAATAAATGTGTCAAAAAGATCCAATTAAAGTATGACAAATCAAAATAGCTGGCAGTTAATGTCATTGTCCTCGTCTTTATGTTTTATTTTCTCATTAACACAGCTTTTAAACTCTAAATGTGGATTGAATTGCTAGGGCTTATACCACATTTGAAAAATAATATACTGTATCGTAAGAAATAAAACATGCAGGCATACATTTAATCTCAGGAGAGTATTTTACATGTGCAGTATATTTATCAAGATGTATGGATGTCAGTATGAAGGAAAATTATTTATTCATGTAAAGGCATTCTGTGCTTTCCTGATAATGTATTGTTAAATAATTGAAGGTATTTTCTGCAACAAAGCAAAGATCAGGAGCAATGAGGAAAGTTCTACTATCACTTGGGGCCTGGAGATGGAGTATACTGGCAGAATGCACACACACTGATGGAGAAACCCACTTAAGGGAATCTGAATATATCCCTAGCGCTAACCACAAAACAGTGTTATTAACGTATCAGAAAAAAGTAAAGAAAACGTGTATATATACATATATATATATATATATATATATATATATATTGTGAAAAATGTCATTATGTGTACTTGTTTTTACTAGGAGTCCTTGTCGTACTAAAGGAAATTAGGAAATGTATAGATTTGATATATATACCGGAATTGTAGAAAGCGGCCCCAAACCTTCTTTTCATGGGTCTTCTGCAGGTCCTCCTGGCTTCTTCTCCCTTGCAAGTGCCCCCTTACCAAGTAGCCTCTGTAGATAGTGGTAGTAAACTCTCATTTAATATTTTTGTAATTGTCATTACCGTCATTACTATTTGTCTTCTGATCACTATTTCAAGCCACTTGGCACCTAGTACTGAAAAAATATGAAGGCTACCATTGATAGCTACCTGGCTGTCTTTGCCTCCAATACCTTTAGTCGGTGAACCAGAACAGGAATGCAATTCAAAAAGCCAGAACTAATGATCTGCATATTGTTCCAGCTCAATGCTATCGCAGCCTTTTGACGAATAAGACAGCGGCAGCTAGTGCTCCATTTTGGGGGAGCAAACAAATCAGCGGACACACCCCCGGTCCGTCGGTCCCCCACTAAACCCCCCTATCACTCGCTTGTTCATTTGTCCATCCCGCACTTAACCCTGTGGGAAGCTGGACCAGAGAACAGAAGAGCCAAGCCTGAGCCAAAGTGTCAGGCGCGCCTGGATGACATGCGCGCATGGATGATGTAGGAGGAAGGAGAATGGAAGCCTGTGCTTCTTCTTGAGTTGAGTTGAGTTGAGTTGAGAGGTATCTTAATATAGCGCGGTCTTACCCCTAAGGGTCCCGACGCGTATAGCAGAGTTCCTGGGAAAAGAGGACCCAGGAACCAAAAGCAGCTCAGAGCGGCAGAAGGGGTGAAAGAGAGAGGCTACACAGGAAAGGCTTTCATGAAAAGCCAAGTCTTCAGTAATCCACGGAAGACCGGGATAGTAGGGGCCTCCTGGAGCTTGACATAATACGGCACCCTGGTGGGAGAAGGCCCGACCACCAAGCCGGATCTTCTTGGGCACCGAAATGTAGAGGAGATCTCTGCCGGTAGATCTGAGTGATCTGACAAGAGCTTGTTTATGAAAACGAGAGCAGAGATAGCTAGGGGCCAGGCCTCTCATAATTTTAAACATGATACATTCTGCCTTAAATAAGGTGGGATAGTGGACCGGCAGCCAATGCAAGGCGCAGAGGACAGGGGTGATATGATCCCTCAACAGGACATCCATGAGTAACCTTGCCGCAGCATTTTGAATAAGTTGAAGCTTCTGCACTAACATCTTTGGCAATCCCAGATAAAGAGAGTTGCAGTAGTCTAGGCAGCTACCTATCGTGGCACAGATGACAGTTTTTCTGTCCGAGATATCCAGATATTTAAACAGCCCCCTCAGGAGTTTCAGATGCCAGTGATATGCACTGACAACCTTTTTTACCTGAGGAGCCAGGGTTAAACCTGAATCTTGGACGAATCCCAGATCACGGACCTGGGGGGCCACCTCCGGAGCAGGACCAAATGTCATGGCCAAGGAGGGATATCTGGGGGGGTGGCCAGATCACTGAAGATGATCACCTCAGTTTTTCCCCATCTTTCGGCTAATCGGGGTCTTAGGAACTGTTTCCTGATTGGCCGGGAGGACAATCAGGAAGACAAAAGCGAATATTAATTCCCTATCGTCACACAAATGGGTGGGCTCAGAAATCAGAGCCTCCAGCTCTAATCACGTGCTTCTAAATAAAACAAAAAACATTGGAATTAATGCGTCCGGTTCCCTGCATGTAAATTAGGGGCTGGACGCATGGATTAGTTGGACGGCCACCACTGCAGTGGGGACGTTTTACTAAAACTGGAGAGTGCAAAATATGGTACAACTGTGCATGATAGCCAACCAGCTTCTAACTTTAGCTTGTTCAGTTAAGCTTTGACAAAAAAACAAAAAAACTGGAAGCTGATTGCAAAGCTGCACCAAACTTTGCACTCTCCAGTTTCAATAAATCAACCCCAGTGAGGCACTAAGCAATCTCAAAAGCAATGGTCAGCAATGGCATCCTCCATATTTTCTGCACTGGTTTCCTTTAGATGTCAAATACAGGTCAAGCATGTTTCAACAAGCAGAACTGAGATAGCACAAAAGTAGAATCAAGGTCACTCAGGCAGCATAATATTGGAACCACAAATCCTGAAAGGAACAAACAGCAACCCTTTTCTGTGGCTTTATAAAAAATTGTATGACTACTGAGTGCATCAAAGGAATCCCTGAGTGCTCTCAAACACAAAGCCCTAGGCTATTGCACACAGAAAAATAACACTGTGTTTTGGATTTCCAAAGTAAAGCTTCTGTGCATTCACATCCATGGCTGACTTATTCCGTGAAGTGCTATTGTGCAGCTTTGTTTTTTTTTTTTTCACCTCAAACACCCTAAAAAAAACTATAGATGTTTGTAGAGTTTAAAAGCCATACTAAAGGACAAATTGAAAAAATAAAGGCTGAGTGTCATGGTTATGCAGTAATGTTTGTCTGTCAGCTTACCTTCCTCTCCATGTGTTCACCTTAGAGGCCAGACACTCTCACCTGGCTGCTTTAATATCTGTTCTCCAAGCATGGCTCCACCCCAGGCCCTATCAGATAACTCTATATTAACCTGTGCACTGCAAGTCTGCCTTGCTGATCAACGTTGTTTGTTAAGCATTGTGTGTTTGGGTTCCTGCTTGCCGTGTGCTACGGCTATCTCTGTGTTACCGATCTTGGCTTGTTCTCGACTATCCCTGTCTGCTTGACCTTTGGCGTGTCCTTTGTTTATCCTTGTCTGCTTGTCGCCCTGACCTTGGCTTATCCCCTCACCATCTCCTGAGCTGCTGCTTTCCCTCTATACCTTATGGAGTGTGAGCTAGGGGACTCTGGGGGCCGCGACCTGGATCTAGTTGCAGCTCAGTCCATCCTCACCACTAAAGGCTCTGGTGAACACCTGCTGGATCTTAGACTCTGCACCCTGGGGAAACTTGGGCTCTAGCTCCCTGTGGGATCCCTGTTTGTGCTCCAGTGGACTTGCCTTCCTTAATCACTCAGTGTTCCATCCGCAGCAGTCAGGCATAGGGTTCACTACCTTGTGGTGCACTCCTGACCCCAATGGTGTGCATCTGTCATCTGGCCTCAGGTGACCCGACACTGAGTAACAGTACATTCACAGTAAGTCTTATATTAGCAGCATGTCCCTAAAATTTAGTTTATCAGAAATGGAAAGTGGATGACTGCACACTGATTCTAATAAGATCCATGAAATTTATTGCAAAAAAATCAAAACGTCACAAATCCACACTCTCCACACAGAGAGAGCTTGAATTACTTCTAAAGGGATGCAGACACTGCAGCTTTCCTCATTAGAGCAAGTTCATTAGCTGATTAGATTGAACATAGACTCTCCTATTTAGCAACCAGTCTTCCAAGGACATAGTAAAACATACAACTTGTTCTTAAGAACAGAAAAAGGTAGGGCTCTGCTACAAAGTTTGTTAAAATCCTTGCAATGCACATTGATCACCCAAAGGGTATTGTTTTTTTCAACTAAAGTGGAGTTATTCTTGGAGGCTGAAATTTAGACAGATATAAATTAATGCAGATCAGTATACATTAGTACATCATTAAATGTATTTTGTTTTTTTAAATATAAGCAGTGTAAGTACCCAAATCTCATTGCTATTAGCCTTTTACAGTAAACTGTACAGCAGAGCTCAGAAAGGGTAGGGAAAAGCAGCACAGGGAGCCAGTCTGGTGTGATGCAGTGTAAGAAGCAGGCAGATAGGAGGAGAGCATGGAGTGACAAAATGATGTGCTCGTCAGTGTACTGCTTTTCCTTTTACTGATCAGTCATAGGGTTAAAAGGTTATATAGTTACATAGTTAGTCAGGTTAAAAAAAAGTCCATCTAGTTCAACCATAAAAATAAATAAAATAAAAAATATCATACAATCCCATATACCCAATTCTATACCCACAGTTGATCCAGAGGAAGGCAAAAAAAAAACAGCAGAGCATGATCCAATTTGCTACAGCAGGGGAAAAAAATCCTTCCTGATCACCCGAAGGGCAATCGGATTTTCCCTGGATCAACTTTACCTATAAATGTTAGTACCCAGTTATATTATGTACATTTAGGAAAGAATCCAGGCCTTTCTTAAAGCAATCTACTGAGCTGGCCAGAACCACCTCTGGAGGGAGTCTTTTCCACATTTTCACAACTCTTATGCTGCGTACACATGCTCGGAATTTCTGACAACAAATGTTCGATGGGAGCTTTTGGTCGGACATTCCGACCATGTGTAGGCCCCATCGGACATTTTCTGTCAAAATTTCCGACAACAAAAATTTGAGAGCTGGTTCTCAAATTTTCCGACAACAAAACTTGTTGTCGGAAATTCAGGCCGCGTGTACACAATTCCGACGCACAACATTCAATGCATGCTCGGAATCAAGCAGAAGAGCCGCACTGGCTATTTAACGTCATTTTTCTCGGCTCATCGTACGCGTTGTACGTCACCGCGTTATTGACGTTCGGAATTTCCGACAACATTTGTGTGACCGTGTGTATGCAAGACAAGTTTGAGCCAACATCCATCGGAAATAAATCAACGGTTTTGTTGTCGGAATGTCTGATCGTCTGTACGCAGCATTACTGTGAAAAAACATTTCCGTATTTGGAGGTGAAATCTCTTGTCCTCTAGATGTAAAGAGTGCCCCCTTGTCCTCTGTGTTGACAGTAAAGTGAATAACTCAACACCAAGTTCACTATATGGGCCCCTTATATATTTTTACCTGTTGATCATATCCCCCCTTAATCTCCTCTTCTCAAGAATGAATACATTCAGTTCCTCTAATCTTTCCTCATAGCCGAGTTCCTCCATGCCTCTTATCAGTTTGGTTGCCCTTCTCTGCACTTTCTCCAGTTCCCCGATATCCTTTTTGAGAACTGGTGCCCAAAACCAGTTGGGGTGGGGAGAAGTGAAAGTGAAACTGCAGCAGGGAAAGCTCAAGAACTCTCCCCAGCAGGACTTTGCTGAGTTCCAATGACTGAAGTTTTGGGATGTGCTGGACACTAGTATAATAGATAATTTGAAGACATGTAGTGGGGGCAGCTTCAAGCAGGTGAACCAAGCAGTGGTAGCTGTAGTAGTGATGCAAAAATATTGTTAAAAAGGCACAGCCCCAAATATAATTAATAGCCTAATGCACACGGTCGGATTGCATACACACTGTCACACCAAATTCCGACCGTCAGGAACGCGGTGACGTACAAAACTAAGACGAGCCGAGAAAAATGAAGTTCAATGCTTCCGAGCATGCTTTGACTTGATTCTGAGCATGCGTGTTTTTTTCTCTGTCGGAGTTCCCTACAAGCGAACGGAATTCCCGATAGAAATGTTTTCCTTCGGAAAAAAAGAGAACATGTCCCGATGGGGCACACACACGGTCGGAATATCCGATGAAAAATTCCGTCTGACTTTTTTCCTCGGAAATTCCGACCGTGTGTACGCGGCATTAGTTGATTTTTATTTGCCAAAGTGAGAGACACAGGAGTATCCAACATGTTTCAGGAGCTCATAAGTCCCACTTCATCAGGTCTTGTAGTGGCAATTTCTGCTACTGATGTAGACAGAGTATGCTGTGTGGCAGAACAGTGTAAATCTCAGGACTGGGTGAACAAAAATAAAAATCCTTGGGCACGGAAAAGCTTTCATATATTTATTGTTTCTGCATAATTACCTATTTGTCTGGAGTTCAGCTTTTCAGAGGGAATGCAAACTGCAACCTATTGACAACCAACATGCAATATTCACTTGATCACTTGATCTGCAGACCTGGAAATATCCTCTAGCCCCTTAATGCGATTCGCATTCTCAATGACCAACAGAGAATATTTTGGTTCTGTCTACAAACACGATACTTAAAAACATTGTCTGGGCATTGTCTGAGCATTGTCTGACAGTGGTAATTATTCTCTCCTAAACACTACCCCTGAACAAATGTACAGGTACTAACACAAATGAATAATGCTGAACAATGAAGGGAACTGATGGGGTGGCAATTATGTAATTGTTAAAAAAAAAAAAGAGAATCAGCTGGTAAAATATTTAACAGATGTCTCATGGTAAGCTACAAAAATATAATTTGTAGAATAGTGATGATCAAACAGTCGCATCCCTCTAATGATGGCATACAGCTTACACTAAAAAGTATTTTATGAAAAGGGGACTTACAGCCAAAAAGCGTTAGCTATGTGTCTATATGTTACGACTGGCTCACAAAATGTGATCCAACATTTATTTGGTCAAAATAATAAACATGGTTAGTGTTGCCTTGAAGGCCATGGCCAATGGCAAGGCGCCTGGCCCAGATGGCTTTACGGTAGCTTATTATCGCTCTTTTGCCGATGTTTTTCTACCGCGCCTGACCTGCTATGCTAACGCTGTTTCTGATGGTGGTGCCTTTCGGTCTGAGACCCTCCATGCCCACATTACGGTTCTACCCAAACCGGGTAAAGACCCCAGTGTTTGCGGGAGCTATCGCCCCATTTCCCCGTTGAACATTGATGCCAAACTGTATGCCAAAGCTATAGCAAATAGGCTCCTCCCCCTGCTCCCCCAGTGGGTTTCATGTGTCCAAACCGGCTTCATCCCCGGTAGAGAAGCGCGGGACAACTCCCTCCGTACCCTATCCCTGATGTCACACGCGCGGGGATCCTCCCAGCCCACCCTTCTGCTTTCAACGGATGCTGAAAAAGGCGTTCGATAGGGTGGACTGGGAGTATCTTATGGAGACACTGTCTCACCTGGGCATTAGCGATTCTTTCCGATGTCAAATTTCAGATCTGCAAAGGTGGTCTACAATTGCCCATTCCTGGTTAGGGAAAATCAGTGTTGTGAAGATGAATATCCTACATAGATTACTGTTTTTGCTGCAAATGATTCCATATAAAATCCCCGTAGGTTTTTATGCTTTAGTCCGGTCTCTTATTGGCAGATATGTATGGAACAGAAGGCGTCCCAGACTTGCCAGGTCCCTCCTTATCAGACCAAAGAGGGAAGGAGGTTTGGCTCTGCCAGACCTTAAGCAGTATTTTATAGCAGTCATATTGAATAGAATCTCAGATTGGAAATATCACAAAGACTCTAAGCTGTGGGTAAATTTGGAAATAGAGCTCAGTGGGACTGACCTTTTTTCACAACTTTGGATCCCCAGGAAACATAGAACTCTAGCCCCGACTACATCACCGCTTACACGCTCTACTCTCATGGCGTGGGACTCGCTAAGTAAAAAACAGGATTGGAAACACAACTCACCCCTTTTGCCTTTAAGGGGACACAACTTTTTCCCACCAGGTAACACAGGTCCCAATACTTGGCTATGGGAACTCGGCTCTGCCACTCTTTTGCATCATGTGACTACCTCTTCGAGTGACTACCTCTTCGAGTATTGTTCCCTTGTCCACTTTAGTGCCTTCTGCTACTACAACACCTATGGACCACTGGCGTTACCGCCAACTTGCAGCCTTTGTCCGCTCCCTGCCAAAACATCTACGGTCCGTCTCGGACTTGACTTCCATTGAAGCGGCTCTTGTTGAGGACAAACCTGTGGATAAACCTATCTCATACTTTTACCGAGCTCTGCAAGCTCTAGCCTCCTCGGAGAAGCCCACCTTTCTCTGCAAATGGGAAGAGGATCTTCATAAAGAACTCTCAGCTGCTCAATGGGACTCCATCCTTTTACTAGCCCACACCTCCTCCATAGCCTCCAAGATAGCAGAGGTAAATTATAAACTGTTGACGAGGTGGCATTACACCCCAGTGATGCTCCATAAATCCTTCCCGCAAACGTCACCTTTATGTTGGCGAGGTTGTGGCGAACGAGCAACACATGCTCATATTTGGTGGCACTGCCCCCTGATACGCCCTTATTGGGTGACAATTTTACACTGGGCTAATGTGATTCAAGGTTTTGACATCCCTGATGATCCTTGGGTGGTCTTACTCCATTGTACAGGCAAATCAGTGGGAACATACAAGAAATCTTTAACACCCCACTTGCTTAACGCCGCGAAAGTGCTTATTCCGCGCTATTGGAAACAATCCAATATCCCAACCCTGCGCCAATGGCTGCTAGAAGTTGACCATATATAACATATGGAAGACCTCACACTCTCTCTCAGAAACAAATCGGATTTGGCAAAGAAAATCTGTTCCTGCTGGTTTGCCTTCAAGTACACCACTGACTATGCTGAACTTATGTCTAAGCCTGATTAATGTTTGATTGTTGACATAATGAATGTAGACGGTGTTGACCTAGGCGGACTCCCCTCCCCCCCCTCGCCCTTCCTCCATTCCCTCCCCTCCTCCCGTTCTTTTCTCTCTTTTTCTGCTTTTTTCTTTCTAATCTTCTTTGTTTTTATGTTGGGTGCACGATGTGGCGGAGAGATTTTTGTCATTTCCGCTTCATGCAACTCCTAGCTGACGAGAAATACCATTATGTGACTAGCCGGTGAGATTGGTCATTTTGTATTATGTAGTTCTCTCCATGTATTGCACATTCTATTTGTCTTGTTTTTACTTTGTCCTGTAATGTTCTTATCTATTTTTTCAATAAAAACAAATTAAACAAAAAATAAATAATAAACATGGTTTCTTTTTTTCTAGAGAGAACACAAGATGAAAGATAAGTGGTCGGGGGGGGGGGGTATCATTTGTACATTTGCTACCTTTACAGTTGTAAAAACAGTTTTGCATGCATCAATAGACCAAGATTCCTCTTAAAGCAGAATTAAAGCCTGGTACACACTATGATTTATTTTTTTCATTCAACCCTCTGGGTTGAATGAAAGAAAACTGTCAAGCCGTAAAGTTAGTGCAGTGATCTCCCCTGCCAGAACGCTCTAATCAGCACTCTCTGTCATTACCTGGGAGCGCTGATCGGGAGTCGTCAGCTGCTGGTTTTCCAGCATGCTCGTCCGACAGACCGACATACACATGGGGCTGAATGTCAGACATATTTTTTTCTTGAACCAGCTGATGTCTACCGACATTCGGCCTACGTGTACCAGGCTTAAACTCTCCCACGGATTAGGCCTCATGTAAATGGGAATATGCATTTATGCTCAAATTATGCTAGATTTTTAATGCCAGAACTTTGAAAAAAATGCATCTGTCATATATATTTATGCGCATTTATGCACATATGACATTGAGCATAAATGCATTCTATTGGCCAGTATTATTTTATGCTGGCCTTTGGAATAAATGTACATGCATATGAGCATGTTTATATAGGTACATTTAGGCCCCTTTCACACTGAGGAGTTTTTCAGGCGTTTTGCGCTAAAAATAGCGCATAAATAACGCCTGAAAAACTCCTGCCCAGTATGCTCAATGTGAAAGCCTGAGGGCTTTCACACTGAGGCGATGCGCTGGCGGGAGGAGAAAAAATCTCCTGCAAGCCGCATCTTTGGAGCGGTGAAGGAGCGGTGTGTATACCGCTCCTTCCCATTGAAATGAATGGGACACCGCGGTAATACCGCCCGCAAACCGCGGCTGTAGCCGCGGTTTGCGGGTGGTATTATCCTTTTTCGCCCGCTAGCGGGGGTTAAAACCGCACCTCTAGCAGCTGAATACCTCCGCAATTCAGATGGTATAGCACCGCTAAAAATAGCGGCGCTATACCGCCACCGCACCCACCGCCCCAGTGTGAAACCAGCCTTACGCTGGTAAATTATGCTCAAAAGCTCCTCTCAACATGCACCCTTGCAGCATTTTTTTTTCTACAGAAACAAAATAGCAGCTCTCAATCACACAGGACTTTTGAAGCTGGAAATACCTGTGATCTGGCTCGAGTGCCTCCACCACACTTCACATAGTATGCTATGAGTAAGGCTCTGTAGCTAAAATGCGTTAGCGTGTTCATTGCTGTATTTCACTATGTAGCCAATTAAGATTCATATCTACGGATGAAACCAAGCTGCTGGCCTGACTACGTTGTTTGCTTTTTTTTAAAAATCTGCCTGTAAACACTTCTCTTTAAATACGCCTGTAAAATCCTATGCGTGCATGGCCATCATATAGGTGCATTTATAGGTATAAAAAAATGCTGAACACCTATATAAACGTTGTTTTTTTAAACCCTGTGTGCGTGAGCCCTTGCAGCAAAATAAACTTTTGCCTATGTTTGATCTACAATAGCTATGGTGCTGCACATGTGATCAGCCATGATACCAGCCATTTGATGGCTCGACAGTTTAGTTGAGCATGCAAGCGACTGTGACATTTTAAGTGTTTTAATGCGGCGCTTGCTTAAGCTTATATAACAGTGAATAATTCACATATCCTACTAATAAATTAAACCAATAATTCATATATACAGTATATACTGTACAGTGCAACTGAAAAATAGTCCACAAGTGTTATATCATCCTACTAATTAAATAGATGTGCCATCAATTTATATATACACACAATATAAATGAACAAGGAAGGTGCTTCTTCTTGACCAATACTTCTCTGTGCCAACCCTGTTGGGGGTTGACACTAATATTCCAGTGCTGCAAAATAAAGTGCAAAAAAAAAAAATTATGTGCAATGTGATGAATAACTGCAATAAATTATAATAAATAATCCTGTGTCCAGTACTGGCAGTATGAGACATTACTCTATTGAAACATACTGCCAGTACGGCAGACACAGGACTATTTATTATAATTGATTGCAGTTATCTGTCACATAGGTTTATGCACTTTATTTCGCAGCACTGATGAATATTGGTATCAACCCCCAATAAATTTGACACACTATGGTCAAGCTGGGTGTCTTTACCAGGACCCAAAACCATCAAATAAACTACAATCACTTTGCCAGGACCCAAAACCATCACATAAACTTCAATTACATAAACTTCAATCACTTATCCCCAAATTTGAAGAAATATTTTCCTGAAATTTTATATAAATATACACTTCTGTATCCCTGTCCGTGGCTAGTACTACCGTTGTGCCAACAAATGAATGCCTGTTACTTTCATGCACAATTTTCACATAGCATCATGAGAAAAGTATTCATCTTGATCTTTTTTGTCTATTGCACATAATTCTGATGTCATATGACATGACTTTCTTTCATTTACTATATGATCTATGATACCATATAATAAATGTGCATTTGTTCTTTACCCTTTAAAAAAAAAGGGGGGGGGCAATGGACAATAATAAAATTGCCTGCCTAGTTAACATATTTTTCAACATTATAAGAAACATCTGCTTGAAGCTATTGGCAGTACAGGAATGGCTAGGCGATACTTTATATAATAGTTCATATACTTCTTTGCATCAGTGACCTTGATTGAAAAAACATTTGTTCAACAAAGATACGTAAGCATAATATATATAATATACATGTGCCCAATATAAACTGATTCATGTTAATTTATGAATCCTGACTTCCAGATTCATAAACCCTAAGTCTTCTCAGATCAGGAAAATTTGCATGCACATGTTCACGTAAATGGAATCTTTGCTTGAAAAGATGAGAACACAGTTTAGAAGGCACTCATGCAAAAATACAGAAAATCCTGAGTGTTTTTTTTTTTTTTTATGGCTTAGTTCACCCCATTGCTCTCTGAATTATTTTATTATACATTGGTAAAAAATATATTCTTCTACTTAATACTAAGCTGATTTTATTAAATAATATTGTTTGTTTTTATTTGGAACAATTAAACTTTAGTTGTGGTAAAGTGTTCTTTTATATTAGTACCTGTGACCCCTTTCACCTCATTTACAAGAAAATGAAATAAAGTTGTGTACTTTCAATGTCAGCAGATTGAACCAAATATTGTTTTGTGTTCTGTTCTACAAAGCTGTCATGGTACGTTGTGAGAAGCTGGCATGACCTTTAAATCTCAAGAAAGCTCTACATATTAACTTTTAATACAATGGCTTATCCTTTTGCTGCTGTTGTCATTTAAAAAAAAAAAATGCCACTGGTACTCTCGGGCAATAATATTATTTTCTTTTTAAGAATGATAACTGGAAGGCTGAAAGGTACTAACATGAGCTGACTATCTAGGTTGTGGCCAAGAAACTTTTTCACAGTCACTATAAGGCAAATATAGGCAGCCCTGAGGCTTTAACCCTCTAACCCTTTAATAAAAAGCTTTCATCAATGACAGCAGGGACTTTTAACACCTTTGTTGCCAAAGTTGTTTTTGTAGGAGTTTTTTGCACATATGTTTAAAAAATCATTTTAGGCCTGAATATTAGTAAAACACCCCAAACATTACAAATTTTCTTAAAGCAGAGACCCTGGAGAATAAAATAGTGGCAGTTTAAATGTTGTATGTCACACAATATTTGCACAACCATTTAGCACACAATTCTGTAACTATTTCAGGGCACAAAAACGCAATATGTTACCCATTTTTTGGTAAAATATAAAAGATGAGGTTGAGATGAGTAAATAGATACCCAACATGTCAAGCTTTAAATTTGTACATGCTCAAACAACAATGACAAACTTTGGTACCCTATAAATTTAATATAAAAGCCCCAACAGGTCATCAGTTTAAAATGAACCATGAATAATGGACTTGAGTTATTTCTGTTACTTCAGCATGCATCACAAAATGTAATAAGTGTATCGGAAGCAACGTTTTTGTACGTAACAGGTGTGTTGACAATCACGTATGCGTGCACATGGGGGTTGGGTAGGCTCAACATTTTTTGAGGGGGGTTTTAAGTGGTTGGTATAACTTTATTTTCTGATAAGGGCCAGGGAAAGTGACAACAGAAACCAGAGGTGATGTTTCTAAGCTTCACTGACCCCCCCCCTGCTGGATGGGTAAGGCTGGTGTTGGCGGGTGTTTAAGAAATACTTTGTACTTGCAGGTAAATGTTGATGTACAGAAGCATATATGTGTTTTTATAACTATGGCCGCATACAGGCATTTACTTATATGGAAGGCTGTACACGCCAAATGGGGCTCCCTGGGTGCAAGAAAGCACCAGAAATTTTACACTAGGCACATCAAATGCCTGCATATGTCTGTAGCGCCCACCCCAATTTTGGGGCGCTATATGTGTAAATTTAGGGGCAGTCTGAGCCAGTAGTTGGGCTCAGACCTATTATGGTTCAAATTGTTTGCTCTGCTCTGGGTGTGATACTGCCCGGCAGTGTTATTCTCCTCTGCCTGCAGGTAGCACTGTCACCGCCGGCACAGGTTGGATCACGGGGGTATCACAGCACCTTGGGTGTCTTCTCTCGGCAGCCATGCAGTGGGCGTGGTCTACCTGATGTGCATGCTGGGAGAGGGTACAACAGGGGCAGACGCCATTTGGCGTGAGGCGATTCCAGGGGGACCCCAAGGCATTTGGGGGGACCTCTGGTCCAGTAGCGTGTCTCGTGGCCCTCATGGCACGGGATGCGTGTGTTTGGTCTTGGGCACCTTTAGTCCGAGGCTCTGCTGCTGCATAGTAGGCCCAGCTCTCCTATCGTGGGCCTACGCTTCACAGAAGGATCCCAGGCTGCCCAGTTGAAGGGGGCCCATCTTTAGGGAAGGCTTGAGTGGCGACGAAAGTGCTCTCTAAGTGTTGCGTGCCTGAACCTTCCCCTACTCTGTCGTTTTTACTCTCTCTCCCTTCCAAGTTTTACCTCAAGAAAAGAATAAAACCTTGCTGCTTAGGTTTTACACCTGTGTGGACATTGGCTTTATTACAAAGGGACTTCCGCCTGGACAATGAAGACCAGGGATCCACTCTGGAGAGGTAACTTGCCGCAAGACCCAAAAACATTAACACTGCTCGCCTCTCTCTCTACACAAAAAGGAGGGGGGATACCGGGCAAGTAGCAGGTGTGCCCTGACTGCAGAAATGGCAGAAAAGCAGACACAGGGTGGTGAGTGCTACACGTCCATTAGATATTAAGGTGTTTTTACTGCTGCCACTGCCAGTGCTACCACCGTGTAGGTCAACCTTTGGGGTAAGAGGCAGCAGAGACAAGTGGTGGGAACACAGCGGTGGAGCACCTTTCTTTTTTGTCTATTTGGTTTGGGAGGTTCATATTTGGAGCACGCATGCAATTAAACGCATGATATAAATGAAGATATATCTAGATGACGGAGATTGTGGACTTGCTATTTGAACCTACATTTTTGTCGATGCTATCTGTGATTATATTAGTATGCTTTAATGTCTTTTGAGGGGTACGGTCACGTTTATGATATATAGGCTTGGAATATATATTATGCTGATGTTGATTTTTTTCAGATATATTTTTAATTGTGTTGTGCTGCACTTTTGTTTTTTTAATGCATGTCAAAGTTTATTCTGTACCTTTCTTCTTGCTTATCTCTAATGTGACAATCTGTTCAAACTAGTTATGCTGTCAAAACATTCTAATGTCTGAAAATACTGTTTACCAATCATGTATGTGCTTTCTACACTGTATAAATATGTCTGTCATAGAATATCTAGTGGGCGTTCTTCATTGGGGAATGTCCATGCACATGCATGTTAATAAACCCACTTTCTGTTCACTGTAAGATACAATAATTGGTAATGACTGAATTCCACAACAGTACCCAGTGGAAAGTCCTAAAAGCACAGGGAGAGCATGCACACTTAATGCAGATACCGTCTTGGCCAAGTGCTAACCATCAAGAGACTGTGCTGCCTCTTCAACTATATACACATCCATTATTTAGGCCATTATTAGGGCCTTTAATTTAGCATTTATTAAAATAATAGATCTGATATTTCTGTTTTGCTTTCTGTTGTGAATTATATATAATACCATCACAGTAAGTACTGTTAAGAAAATGAACAACAGAGAATAGTAGACCACATATCAAGCATCGTACACAATGTAAAGTCCATAATAAGCTCAGCACGCTCAGCACGCAGAATAGACATATCAGCTGTGAGACACATCTTTGCTCTTCCTTATGCAAGCCTGGACACCAATAGATACAAAACGCATTTCTCATGCATAGAATCACAACTTATTCTATGATAGTTGAGCCTCAAACACCATCTCACTAATCCTCTGGATACATAAACTCCTAGGATTTTAATTATGATCTGAACAACCAAGTAAAATCTTTAAAATTCTGAAGCCCCAAAGCAGTTGGATTCCCAGGAGAAGAAGATGATTAAACAAGAAGCAGCTTTCCTGAAAATAGCTGACAATTTCCAGCTATGTGTTTTCTTTATCTTTAGAAGTGGAATTGGGATTTACTCTCCTACTAACCATTCTAGCTTAATATGTGAAGTAACACAAAAAAATTGAATGGGCTCCAAGCTGGGATGTCAATTTATTCCAGGATTTAAACTTTAGAGTAAATAAAATCATCCTCCATACCCCTCAGCCATGTACTGTAGGAATGTGGGGCCAATCTGAGTGGCAATGCTCCGGCGCTTACTGGTAATGTTACCCAACCCATCCTGACCCACCCTGTCTCATGCATTCTTATTAGATAGATAGTGAGAAAGTACATCATAGTATTTGGTGAAAAAGAATGTGAGAGACACAAAATGGAAAAGGTAGGCTTCAGCATTTCTAGGAAATGTCAGAGCTTTGCCCATCATAAAAGCCCAACATGAGGAATAGTGGCAGGATTATGAAACTTGCTATGTATCAAAGCTTTAAAACTTTGGTCAAAACTGGGAATGGCATATTTTCCAATGTTTACAGGAACTGCTTTTAACATTAATCTTTCCATTGATAAACAACCCATCAATGCACAATCAGCGAACAAAAATTCAGCTATGGTCTGTCCCCTGAAACCCAGTTATTATTTGTTGGATGCCACCATCTTTTATTTTTGTCTACTGACAGCCATATATAGCAATGTTCCTCTTCTGATGGAGATGTAGAGATCTTACTCGCTCATCATATCCCTTGGAAGCCCAACCTGGAAGTAATATACTTTCTTTTGTGGGTCATGGATTCAGAATTGCAGAGCAATGATCAAGAAAGATCTCTCTTCATCACCACCAAAAGAGGAGCAGCACTGTATAGGGCTGTCAATAGACAGCCCCATACACCTGCATGGCCACTGTGTTGCAGTAGTAACAGTGCCTCCGGTGATTACTATAATTATGGTGAAGAAAGAAGTCCAGAAGCAGATAAATTATCTTTATTTATTTTACCCTACTAGATCACCAGGGGCTATTACTTTATGGTGGGGGCATCTACTAGAGCACGAGAGTTTAATAGTGAACATCTTTCATATTACGGCACCGTGTTACAAGGTGAGCACCATCTAAAAATCTTTTGTGCGGTTGTGTCATCTTGGGGAACAACAATATAATTGGACACTGTGCGATATGATTTATTTGGGTCATGTTTTACATTGCATTATGTTATTTTATAGGCATCCGTAGTATTGCACAATCAAGGTCTCTATTATATTAAGTTAGGTATGCTGCATACAAATGTGTTGACAAGGAACATGCTGATGGGAGAAAAGAGTGGAATGAACAGTGGGATCAGTCACTCATCAGTCTACTGCTGCTCTTTCACCATCAAGCCAATAGACTAGGGTGGAGAAAGTATACCACAGTATTCCATAACTGTAAGTGGTGTCATCCACCTGGCGGTGCTGTGTTGTGCGGCTGTCTAAATCTCAGGACTGGATAAACAGAAATAACTTAAATATACATTTTAAATTGTGAAAACTTGTCTAGTCCATAAGCAACCACTAATCTCGCAGTGCTTAATTATTAAGGATTGCATTTGTCATGCTAATGGGACTGTTGCTCGTTACACAAAATGTATCTGTGCATCACCATCAGAGGTCTCTGTTGAGCTGTTTTGATTAGAAATCTCTCATTACCCCTCTTTGATAAGAGATTATGTTGATTGTTCTTTGTAAGCGGGAAGAACGATGTGCCAAAATGCTGCTAGTTTTTGTTTTCTGCCAGCACACTAGTCTGACAGAATACTGGCAGATTACATTATAACAAATTCTACATTTAAATAATGTGCTTCTAATCAACCCAGATGTGGCTCATAAATCTCTCTCTGTTCAGCTCTATAAAGAACTTAGGGTATATTTGTTTTTTATACTGTATTACCATCCAGATATAGACAGCGGGTACAGGTAAATGGAAATACAGAAACTGTATTTAAAATGGAAAATTATTATCTCACAAGAGTTCTTCATGGGTCTTGAAGACTTTTTTTCATCAACATATTTCTTAGACAAAGTCTTTGACAATATAGAGCACAAAAAGGGCATATAACCAATTCTATTTTATAAAATATGGTGTATATAATTCTAGATTCAGCACTTTTGTTAAAAGTCTTGCATTGTGCACTTTATAGTTTCCTTTTTGCGCTTTATTTTAGGGTTTTATAGTGCTGCACTCACTTAGCATTTTATTATTTTAGACGTGTATGTAATACATTGGAGTACTGGTTGGCTTAGATAGGGGATATATTGTAGCGCAGAAGTTTCTTTGATTTACTTTACCTTTTAAAGTCATTAGTTGTCCTTTGCTTATCAATTCATAGAGTAAATAAACAGATGCAAACAGAATTAATGATTGTAAGCTTATGCACTCACAAAGCCCAGGTCATTCGTTTATCACGTGAAAACTGCATTTCTAATCAGACCTGTGAGCTGTTTTTATTCTTTTCATAAAAATTGTAGTGAGTACAAGAGATTTCCATTAAATTCCCAGCTAATACTTTTGTCATTGTTCACTCGGTAACATTGTTGGAATAATGAATCCCTGTTAACTTAACATCCAATTATGGGATGTAAATATGATAAATAAAGCCATTAGCTTGAATATGAATATGCATTTAATAGTAGCTATCTAGACTGTAATCCTACATTGCACTGCCTTTTAAAAATTCCCATTTCAATTTCTACAATTTTTTATGTACTATACAAGCTCATTTTAAACAGCAAAGAGGCTTGAAAATTGCATTAACAAATATAAACAAACTATATCACATTACTTGGAGAAGCATATTTGTCCTACAAGAAAAAGCAAGGATTTTGTATACAGGGCTCTGATATCAATTATAATAGCAAAAATATATGCATTAGGCAGAAAATAAAAATGTATTCAATTGGACTGCCTTGTACAGTAATACTTATATTAAAATACAGTGATATAGAATACTTCAACTGTCATATTACATCCAAAACCATGACAGATTATGAGTAATTGGCTAATAAGTCTTGAAAAATCAGTGTAATCATCTGCCTCAACGTTAAGTGAATGCACTGATGAAAGCTCACATTAAAGTAAAATTAAAGTGTATGTAACCTCAACATTTCATATTTATGATATATGTCTGTGTAACCATGTACTTGTATTAAGAAGAAGTAGGGCCAAAGCTCTTTTGGTCTTACTTCTCTTGGGGATCTTAGGTATGCACTTCACTCTGCACTCCTGTGACCCGTATTCAGCTGACAGCGGGCTAAATTTTGCTGCCGCCTGATGTCACTCAGCCAGTCCAGACTCTGCAGAGATCCTTACTTAAATGCTGGGATCCACCCAGAGTGCCACGGAAAGCCTAAGCCAGCCACTTCTGCTCCCTCCACAGCCCGGTGCTCCAGTGAGAGCTAGAGGGGCTGGGGATAGAGCCAGTGACTGACAGTCACCTCACTGTTTACTAATGACTGAGAACTGAGCGATCAGCAGTCTTTGATTGCTCAGTTCTCGGCCATAGAGGTGGCAGAGGACAAATGCAGCATTGGACTAATGTTGCATTCACCTAGCTTTGTTTTTTTCATGTGCTGCACTTCTCATTGGAAAAGTATACTGTTCTCTTTGCATTGCTTCCTTTGTGTAAAATACCCAGTGATCCTGCCAATCGCCCTGCTTTTCTATTTCAAATTGACCACACAAGTGCATGAAATCACATCCATCCGAGTGTTGTCAATTTTATTTTTGCATTCTAATTGGGAGCACAGCCTACCTGTACTCCAGTGGTCAGACTTCTGCTGCACAGCTTTTCACTGGGAGGATCATTGTGTTGATGTTTATCTTTTTCCTGTTGACATGCCCCCCCCCTGCACAGTTCTTCACTGGGAAGATCATTGCAATGTTGTTTCTCTGTCTCCTGCTGAAAAAACACCTTTTATTTTCCCCAGATTCCAGGTCCCTCAGCACAGCTTCCTTGAATGCGCTGAGGTGGAGCATGCTTGCTGCATATTCGTAACAAAATGACAGCACAGACACAAGCTGCTGTCCCTCAAGTAGCTTGTAAGGGGATGAGGGAGAGAGCAGTGGAGTGGCTTGGCAAAGGGCTGTGTGTGTGCATATATGCACTGTGATGGTCTAGGGCAGGGTTTCTCAACTAGGGTTCCTCCAGAAGTTTCTAGGGGTTCCTTGAGCAATGAGCAATTTCTGCATCTCAGAGAAGTTCCCACTGACACCATTGATCTTTATAGCTATCTGTATGGGGTAATTCTTTCCACTGACCATAAGCATATGGACCACTATTCCTGCTGACCATCTCACTAACATACCATGAGTTGTAGTTAAAGGGTGGATCCCTGAACTGCTGTCAGGTTCCAGATTATAAAGGCTGTGAACACCTGCATGCACAATCTGCTGGTTACTGGCAAGACCTGGACACTGGGTTGGAGACTCCAACCTTCCCAAAGCACTTTGGAATCTCTGAGTTCAAGCCCCAGATTCAGGAATTACAAAACCCAGGGGAAAGATGAAAAAACATATTTCTCTGTTCAGAACTGACATTCTGGAGCCCTGTACTCTGCATATATGCAAACCCTGTGTCACTTTCTCCTACACTTTTACAGTGGCAGGGCCTCGCACTGTCACAGAACATAGTGTTTTAGCACACAGCATATAAATTGGCTCTAGTCCTGGCCAGAAGCACTCACACAAGAGTGACTCCAAAGAATCCTGCAAGGGAAGCAAGTCCCACTCAATCTGTAGGTGGGTACAGCACTCAGGGAACCAGCTCATTCATCAAGAAACTGAATTTTCAGTACATCAAGGAGCATACCAGATTATAATTGACTTTGATATCACTTTAGAACACTAAAGAGATATAAAAAGACACATTCAGACAAACAATACATATCTAAACAGGTGAAAAGTTCTCTTTACAGGTAATGTAGTGGTCAAGTCTGGGAACGTATTCCTGTGCCATAGGAAATTGTCTTAATGGGCAGAACTTCTAAAAATAAATACTTAGCAATGGGCAAAGTCCCTGTTATGCCTTCCTGGTGACCAGAGAGCCCTTAGGGAATAATGTAGTTGGGATAAGCATTGGTAGGTGTGCTGAGGGGCTTGCCAGGAGACGCTGACAAGCCAAGAAAGCAGAGAGTGCTCAGTGCCAATACAGCTGTTAAGATAACATGCAAGTCAGGTGCAATTAGGAATTTGCTGTCATCCAATTTAGACCAGTTATGTGCAGTTTAGTTTTCTTGGCTGACTAGACTAACTTTGCTGAATATCTCTAATGCTTGTGAGACGTTTGTCTTCACCTGCTACATAGATTGTTATCCCTTTCAAGTTGTGTGCAACAATATGTTTGTCAACAACTCTACAGTCCCATCTCTATGTGTGGTTGTCTTATATTGCCTCTCATCTCTCATGTGTCTCCATCATAAGGACACATTAGAAAAATATATAAATATATAGGAACAGTTTCTTCTAACAAAATATCTAAACAAATAATGTGATTAATCTTGGGGCCATCTCTGCCTTGTTGAGACATGTCTAACTGGCATAACGAGTTTGGCAACCCCTATAATATCTACATTACTCATGCACTGTGCTTACTAATGTGATAATTGGCGCAATAGGCGAAACCAGGAAGTGACAGAAACATACGAGCTCGGCGCTCGTGGAGCACTATCTGTAATTTTTAACCAAAAGTGAGTGTATCTACGTTTTTATTCTAATAAATTGGCTTGTTTTAAACGGCATTACGCTATTGGGATTTCTCTTCCATTTTACACCCCCCCCCATTACTGAGCCTGTTAGCGAAGAAGGACATACTATGATCCATCTTTGGAACCATCAAAGTGGATTGGCCTGGCATCGGCTGTTGCTTTCAAGGTTGAGGGATTTACCACTCATCTTAACTGCATTTGATTGTCACAGTATTATCTAGGATTGGCTTACATGTCATAGATACTCTTATACCGTGTTTCCCCGAAAATAAGCCTGGGTCTTATATTAATTTTGGCAACAAAAGACCCAGTAGGGCTTATTTTCGGGGAAGGTCTTAACATTTTCTCTCCCTCCCTGCCTGTCAGGAATCCCCAGTTTGAACAAACTTAAAATGCCAAAATCCTCTCTTTTACAGTACCACACAATACACAATGTGTGTGCCCCTGCAATCCAACAGTGCCAAAACACTGCTCTCCTCCACCTCTCCCAGCCACCAGCGGGGGATCCTGACCCCCTCCCTCCGCAATGCTTGGAGCAGGGAAGAGAGCACGCAGTATGACATGATTGATTGCAGAGGCTCTGCACTGAGACTACCGTACCTTCCGTGACCCGCCGAAGCTCTGCAGAGGAAGGCCGAGATCCCCCGCAGACAGCCGGGAGACCAGCGATGAGATGAGCTGAGCGTCGCTCTGTACCAAAGGCACCTGACACCGCTAGATCGCAGAGACGCACACACAGCACACTGCCATAAAAGAGAGGATTATACCGTAGGAGTACACAAGCACCTCAAACTAGGGCTTATTTTCGGGGTAGGGCTTATATTGCAGCCCTTCTGGAAAATAGCGCTAGGTCTTATTTTCGGGGTAGGTCTTATTTCCGGGGAAACACGGTACAGAGTTTACACTTGGACTTTTTACTTCGTTTGGACTTTTTACTTACGCTTATTATAATTACTCATTTTAATATTGCACGGCAGTTTATTTCACTGTTTATCAATATGTGATTATTTTCAAGTTACCATCACTTGTTATTGTTGAATATTGTTTCACTTTGCACTTTAGCACCCAGCAAGATTGCACTGATATGCATTGTGTGTTCTAACCTTGCACCAGCACTTTATTATAGTAATTTTAGTAGGTTCACAGAGCAATATCACCATTTTACCAATTTTTACCACTTTATCTGTTAAGGATCAGCTTACCAGGTGTTTTCTGCAGTGTACCCTTAATCTTTATCTGACAGTGCGGGAGTAATAAATGTATTATATTAACCAACCTGCACCTCTAAATGTCACTATTAAATGATATTGTATCTCAGGAATTTATTGTATAGTTACAAATAATTCTACTTTAATGTCAAAATCTCTTATACAATGAATGCATACAGGCCAATATCCTATTGTAGCAATCCAGCAAACCCTAAGGTAAAGAAATGTCAAACAGCAGTGGGTCTGACATCTTGCTCTGTACAGCCTAACTTATGTATGTATGTTAGAGATCTTCTTTGTTTAATGCCCAAGCAGTCTGTATTTTATGTTACCTGAACTGCAGAAGTAGAGTAATTCTTCCATCTAGCAGAGATACTGAAAAAGGAAGTCTTTAGACATACGATTATCACAAATCTTTCTATGATCCCAACTATAAAGTACACATTGTCTACAGTCTATCAGTTTTACTTTGTGGTGCCTGTAGAGAGATCCAGACTGAAGCCTTGAGTGGCCTAGTGTGAAATGAAAAGAACTCTACAGCCACAAAGAGAAAAAGGAGATTTATTAAGGTTGAAGTTTGCCCATTTCACAGGATTATTGCCAATGATGTCTCTTTAGAAACAGGCCATCACCATCACTGAAAGAAAAACCTACACTGCACTGGGCTTTAGAAGAAAAATTGCAGCCTGTGAGCTTTGAATTGTTGATGTATAATTACTGTAAAGCAGCCAGGAGAATGAATAGGGTGACAGAGTTGGTGAGAGGATGCGAATGAGAAGGACTAAATGGGGGAGAGGGATGAAGGGTGAACAAGACCAGGGGAAAGTAAGATAATGGTTATGGATGTTGAAAGAAAGATTGAGAGAGGGGGGAATGTAGAAAGAGAACCAAAGCTAATTCAGATTATTCCTTTAAATAAAAAAAACATTCTGTATATAGTAAGTGTTTTCACGTTTTCATTCTATTTGCCTGGTTACAGCTGAAGAGTGTTCACAGATGGGTCTCTTTTCGATCCCAACATAACTTTATTTTCAGCTAATCTTTACTGAGCTGTCAAGGAACTACTATGGAGATTAGAACTGTATATAGGCGTTCCCTGTAGGTTTTTTCTTAAGTAGAATCTGTTTGTAAGTTGGAACAGGTATATTTTTTAAGTGTAGCTCCAGCCAAAAAAACAAGTTTTAAAGGGGTTGTAAATGTTCGTTTTTTATTTTCTAAATAGGTTCCTTTAAGTTAGTGCATTGTTGGTTCACTTACCTTTTCCTTTGATTTCCCTTCTAAATGTTTTTTTTCTTTGTCTGAATTTCTCACTTCCTGTTTCTTCTCAGTAAACTTCACACCATCATCCGAGTGGTGTTTAGTCAGCCAGAACAGCTTACTGAACAGTTTACTCAGGAGGACTAGGAAGTGAGAAATTCAGACAAAGAAAACAAAGAAAAATCATTTAGAAGGGAAATCGAAGGAAAAGGTAAGTGAACCAACAACGCACTAGCTTAAAGGAACCTATTTAGAAAATAAAAAACAAACCTTTACAACCCCTTTAAGTTTTTTGGACAGCATAGGGAAGGGTTAACACCCCCCTGTAATGTTTGTTTTGCTGTCTGTGTCCCTGTTCAGAAGATTCCACCTCACTTTCTGTCCCAATGACAATTGGATTTTACATTTTTTGGGGTTGTTGTGGAAACAAGCCTTGGTAATAAAGCATCAGTGGAGACACCTTTTTCCCCATAACTACTCTTACAGGAGTGAATTTCCCTTCCTAGGGGTAGATGTCCCCTCAATTCCTGTTGTCTCCGTTTGTAAGTAGAAGTTGTTTGTAAGTCAGATATTTGTAACTAGGGGACCGCCTGTATATAATTATCATTAATTGGTATGCAGCTCTGAATGGACAAGGACATACATTACATTGTCGATTAAGTAATCCTGCTCTCTGTATTAATTGCTGATTGAACATCAGGGGTGGGACATGCGGTGATGTTATTCCCAGCCTGTGGAACGCATGCTGCGGCGGCAGCGTTTCCTGGCCTTTCATGCGGTTTTGACATTTATTCAATTCAATGTAGGTGTTTAATGTGTTTTAACAATATATTTTTATAAACGATACTGCACTATGTGGCTCCCCCCCCCCCCCCCAAGGAGGAGAAGAGCAAGGAGGTGGAAAGGCTGAAATCGATTGTCTAAATACCCAGGAAGATTTCCACATGCATGCTGTGAGTTTTTTGCTGAAAAGCATAAAGCTAATTACATCTGGTGAGTGTGTGGAAGCACAGTGTTTGGCACGGAGCACTTTTCTGGAGCACTGAGAAACTATTTTAGGCACAGAGCACTTTTTGGAAGAATATTACTTATTATGAACTATTGAGCATTTTTTGGGACTGTCATTTTATACTGGCACAGGTTCCGAATGTTATATTGTGATATTATGGTTGCACATAGTAATATTTGATTTAACAGTACATACAAAAATATTACTTACTTACAGTAAGTGTTTTCACATATTCATTTTATTTGACTGGTTACAGCTGAAGAGTGTTCACAGACAGGCTTCTTTCGATCCCAACATAACTTTATTTAGAGCTAATCTTTATTGAGCTCTCAAGGAACTACTATGGAGATTAGAACTGTATATATAATTGCCATTAATTGGTATGCAGCTCTGAATGCGAGAAAAGGAAGATACATTACATTGTCGTGTAAGTAATTCTACTCTCTGTATTAATTGCTGATTGAATGTCAGTTGGGGATTCTCTGCAAGTAGAGCTGCATAATAAATTTTTTGAGACAGTCTCACGATAGTATTAAATATGGCTTGCTATGAGAAAGATGACACATGCAACATGTATCAATGTCATGCTAGTACTGTCTAAAACATAATAAAAGTAATGTCTCCTTCAACACTTCATTCATTTAGGTCAGCAAATAATAAGAATATAATATATAATATATTAAGAGGATCTGCACATTAAAAATGCATTGGGCTCAGCAAACCTGTGCTTTTTTCCGTGCAAGACAGAATAACAGGTGTGACAGCAGGAAGGTAAAGTCACCTGGTTGCATCCAGGGGGGTAGATATATTTCGCCCAGATTCAGGCTTTACGCCGACTTATACAACTAGGTGGAGAGTTGTATAAGGCTAGTGGGCTCATGGATGACTCATACCTCTAGGGAGAGGGCTGGGCGTCGTGCAGACAGGGAGTTGATGAGACCAGCTGAAGCTTGTCAGCTCATTTAGGCCTCTATAAGAACTCCCAGATTCATTAGGTGTTAGCTCATGCCTGGAACCAGACCTGTGTGGACTGTCTAGGGAGAGTGAACCCCTGTGCGGTGAGAAAAAGCCTGTGTGGCTATTTGCTTGGACATTTAAAACCAGGGACTTAGGGACTAGGACAGCACTAGGCTGATCCCAGTTGTTAGTTAGGAAACCTGTATGTTTAGTCAGAGGTCAACTTGACCAGGATTTATTTTGGTTATGTTTCTTTTGCTTTGCTGTGTTTTGTCACTGTAAATAGAAAATAAACCGCACCTTTTTGATTTTGAAAACCACAACCTCCGTTTGCTGGGCCTGTTTTTGTGTGGGGAGCCCATCCCGGGGGTCACACACACCCGCTGCCGAGCTAACCCCCTCACAGTTGGTGGAGAACCAGTGGCAGTTTTTTTAAGCCAGCATGGAGGAGATACTGAAACAGCTGGCTCTAGCAAATGCCAATCAACAGCAGACAAATGCAGGTTTGCAAAGGAGCCTTGCAGCCCAGCAGCAAGCTCATCAACAAGCCCAGCAGCAATCTGAGGCCCGCTTCATAGACCTGTTACAGAAGCAAGAGCAGAGACTACAACAAATGGAAGCAGTAATGCAGCAACGTCCGCAGACCAGTGAGGAAAGCCGTCCCACTAATACCGCGTCCTTTGGGGTGAGTCGTTTATTGACAAAAATGACTGGAGAGGATGATCCAGAGGTATTTTTGACCACATTTGAAAGGACTGCTGAAAGAGAAAAGTGGCCTGAGGAGCAGTGGGCTGGACTGGTGGCTCCTCTGTTAACTGGTGAATCGCAGAAGGCTTACTATGACCTAGAGCCTGACCAAGCAAAAGACTATGTGATGCTAAAAGCTGAAATATTGGCAAGGCTGGGTGTCACCCAGGCTGTCCGGGCTCAGCGTGTGCATAACTGGACTTTCCAGCTTGGAAAACCCCCCAGGTCTCAAATGTATGATCTCATTCACCTGAGCAGAAAGTGGCTACAGCCAGAGACTTTGTCCGCACCAAAGATTGTGGAACGTGTTGTAATGGATCGGTTTTTGAGAGCTCTTCCTACTGCCATCCAAAAGTGGGTAAGCCATGGAGACCCAGAGACGGCCGATGGTCTTGTGGATCATGTGGAGAAATACTTGGCTACAGAGAACCTGACGGCCTCTTCCAGAGACACTCGGACTTTCCACCCTAAGACCAGACCATCCCCAGGGGCGGATAAGAGGATTCCAAGGGGTGAGGGTGGAGAGAGTGAGAGGGTGGGAGCTCTACCCCAAGTTTGGCGAGAACAGCCTGGGAAATCAGCGGCTCAAGAGGCGGCAAGAAGGATCGTTTGCTACCGCTGCCGGCAAGCGGGACATATTGCAGCCAATTGCCCGGTTGTGGAGGAACCCATGCAGTGTGACTTTCTGACGGGCAGACGTCAGTCGCTGTGTGCGACAGTCGCATGCACTGCCATTCGAGGAACTGAGAAACATTTATGCAAAATGTGTGTTAATGGTAGAAATGTTGTGGTATTGCTGGATTCAGGTAGCCTTGTGACCCTGATAAAGGCTGAGTTAGTTAAAACAGAGGTCTCTGGGAATAGCAAGGTAGCTGTTATTTGTGTGCATGGGGACACCCGAGAGTATCCAGTGACTACAGTGTGTTTCGAGACCCCCAAAGGTACCCTCTCTCATCCAGTGGGCTTAGTATCTCAGTTACCGCATGACGCCATTGTGGGAAGGGATTTTCCGAAGTTCTGGGAACTGTGGGATGATCCTGAGCCCCTCACTGGTGCCCCTATGTACCAGGAATGTGATAGCCAGAACTCCCCTGAGAGTGGTGAGGACTCTCCGGAATTTCCCTTATCAGTATTGGCAGGGGAGACTCAAGAAACTGGAGAGGAGCCCACCTCCTCAGACGAAAACCTACCGTCTGTGGAGTTTTCTGATCTTGAGGTTCACAGGGAAAACTTTGCCACAGAACAGTTGAAAGACCCCGCCCTAATAAAGGCACGGGAAAACGTAGTGAAAATAGATGGCGAGTTAGTGAACCCAGATAATACCTGCACTTACCCATACTTCAGCGTAGAGAAGGACCTACTGTATCGGGTGGCAAAAAGGGCAGAAGAAACCGTTGAGCAGCTTGTGGTGCCCAAACCTTACAGGAAGTTGGTGTTGGAGTTGGCCCATGGGCACATTCTTGGAGGTCATCTGGGGACAGAGAAAACCCGAGAGAGGGTATTACAGAGATTCTATTGGCCGGGGGTGATGAAGGACGTAGAAAATTATTGTTCCTCCTGCCCTGTGTGTCAGAGGTTGGCCCCGATGCCACATTTCCGTAGCCCGCTGGTCCCTCTACCCATCATTGAGGTCCCGTTTGAGAGGATCGCCATGGATTTGGTAGGTCCTATAATCAAGTCCGCTAGGGGGCACCAGTACATATTAGTTATAATGGACTATGCCACCCGTTATCCAGAAGCGATCCCTCTCCGAAATACCTCGGCCAAAACCATAGCCAAAGAGCTATCTCTTGTTTTTAGCCGGGTGGGTATTTGTAAAGAACTGCTTACGGACCAAGGTACACCCTTTATGTCCCGGGTTATGAAAGAGCTGTGTAAATTGTTCAAAGTGACGCAATTGCGTACATCTGTGTATCACCCCCAAACCGATGGGCTGGTTGAAAGATTCAACAAAACCCTAAAACAAATGTTGAAGAAAGTGGTGGATAGAGATGGAAAGGATTGGGACTGTTTACTTCCTTATTTGATGTTTGCTATTAGGGAGGTGCCCCAATCCTCTACGGGATTCTCCCCCTTTGAGTTACTGTATGGGAGACACCCAAGAGGGCTGTTGGATATTGCCAAGGAAACTTGGGAAAGTGAGAGTTCTCCCCACAGGAGTGTGATTGAGCATGTCGCCCTGATGCAAGATCGAATTGCACAGGTAATGCCCATCGTGAAGGAACATTTGGCCCAAGCGCAGTTGGCACAGCAGAGAGTGTACACCCGTGGAGCCAAGACCCGTACCTTTTCCCCGGGGGATAGGATATTGGTACTTGTCCCTACGGTTGAAAGTAAATTCCTTGCCAAATGGCAAGGCCCCTACGAGATAATGGAAAAAGTGAGCGAAGTGAATTACAAGGTCAGACAACCAGGAAGGCGAAAGCCCGAACAGATCTATCACGTTAATCTGTTGAAAGCCTGGAGGGATAGAGAGTCCCTAGTCGCAGACACTTGGTCACCAGCTCAAACTGGTTGCGTGATTCCTGAGGTTGGAATAGCAGCCACCTTGTCACAACCCCAACAACAGGAGGTTAAGGAGTTTGTGCTTCGCAACAAGGAGGTATTCTCTGAGCTGCCAGGACAAACATCGGGGGTAGAGCATGACATCATTACCCCGCCCGGTGAAAGGGTGAAGTTAAAACCCTATCGGATCCCAGAGGCTCGACGGGAGGCAATACGGGAGGAAGTACAGAAAATGCTGAACTTAGGGGTGATAGAGGAGTCCCAAAGTGATTGGTCTAGTCCCATCGTGTTGGTGCCTAAACCGGATGGGAGCTGGCGATTTTGTAACGATTTTCGTCAGTTGAACAAAGTTACAAAATTTGACACCTACCCCATGCCACGTATAGATGAGTTGATCGACCGGCTGGGAACAGCCCGATACATGACGACTCTTGACCTCACAAAAGGGTATTGGCAAATCCCCCTGGCCAAGTCGGCCAAAGAGAAAACCGCATTTGTAACCCCAGACGGGGCGTTCCAATATAAAAGAATGCCGTTCGGGTTACAGAATGCGCCGGCCACATTCCAGCGGAAAATGGACCAGATGCTGAGGCCCCATCGGAAGTATGCTGCGGCTTACCTGGATGACGTAATTGTCCATAGCACAGATTGGGCCTCACATCTGCCAAAAGTGCAAGCAGTCCTGGACTCTGTTCGGGAAGCGGGGTTTACGGCTAACCCCAAGAAGTGTACCATTGGGCAGGAGGAGGCCAAATATCTTGGGTACACCATTGGGAGGGGGGTAATAAAACCCCAACTCAACAAAGTCGAGGCCATCCAGAGTTGGCCACGTCCCAACAGCAAGAAGCAGGTACGAGCCTTTCTGGGAATCGCTGGGTATTATCGGCGATTCATTCCCCACTTTGCTTCTAAGGCTGTGCCCCTAACCAACCTGACGAAGGGGAAAGGGTCGGTCATGATTAAATGGACCCCCGAGGCTGAGGCAGCATTCCAATTCTTGAAACAAGCCTTATGTAGCCAGCCAGTGTTGTACTCACCCGACTTCTCTAAAGACTTTGTCGTACAAAGTGATGCGTCAGATGTGGGGTTAGGAGCAGTATTGTCCCAGGTCTGGAACGGGGAAGAGCACCCAGTCATTTACCTCAGCAGGAAGTTGAAGTCCCATGAGGTAAATTACGCCACCGTTGAAAAGGAGTGTTTAGCGGTGAAGTGGGCTCTAGATTCCCTTCGGTACTACCTGCTAGGTAGGCACTTTGACATGGTTACGGATCACGCTCCGTTAAAGTGGATGGCTCAAAACAAGGAAACAAATAGAAGAGTGAATAGGTGGTTCCTGGCCCTCCAGGAATTCAACTTCACAGTAAAGCATCGCCCTGGCGTTCAAATGGGGAATGTGGATGCTTTGTCTCGAGTACATGAATGCCTGATTGCTGGTGTTCCAACCCCGAGGTTAAAACAAGAGGGGGGGGTATGTGACAGCAGGAAGGTAAAGTCACCTGGTTGCATCCAGGGGGGTAGATATATTTCGCCCAGATTCAGGCTTTACGCCGACTTATACAACTAGGTGGAGAGTTGTATAAGGCTAGTGGGCTCATGGATGACTCATACCTCTAGGGAGAGGGCTGGGCGTCGTGCAGACAGGGAGTTGATGAGACCAGCTGAAGCTTGTCAGCTCATTTAGGCCTCTATAAGAACTCCCAGATTCATTAGGTGTTAGCTCATGCCTGGAACCAGACCTGTGTGGACTGTCTAGGGAGAGTGAACCCCTGTGCGGTGAGAAAAAGCCTGTGTGGCTATTTGCTTGGACATTTAAAACCAGGGACTTAGGGACTAGGACAGCACTAGGCTGATCCCAGTTGTTAGTTAGGAAACCTGTATGTTTAGTCAGAGGTCAACTTGACCAGGATTTATTTTGGTTATGTTTCTTTTGCTTTGCTGTGTTTTGTCACTGTAAATAGAAAATAAACCGCACCTTTTTGATTTTGAAAACCACAACCTCCGTTTGCTGGGCCTGTTTTTGTGTGGGGAGCCCATCCCGGGGGTCACACACACCCGCTGCCGAGCTAACCCCCTCACACAGGTTTTATGTTATATCCTCTACTCTACCAGTTTATGCGCACTTTTGGTTCACCACCTACTGCTCCAATTATCACAAATATTTGTCACTTCCAAATATAAAAGGAGTATGGAACACGTTTATCTTTGTTTTACGTGAAAATTCAAGGACTTGTTGATAGTCCAAGTACTGCCACGTGGGGCAAAGAGGTAGTCCTCTGCCCTAAATAAGTTCCAAATATAGCAAAGTTCAGCTTACACAAGGCTCTTCACTCTCTGTGGCCTAATGGAGCAGCCGGGGAGCAAAGGAAGGGTGAATATGTGCCACTGATGAACTGGTATTTACTATAGAATGAACAATCAATAGATACAATAATTAGGTCTCACGCATATGGAGCCCAAAAAAATAAAAAATTGCCACTTATTCATATGTTCAGAATTTTTTTATGCCTGTATAAGCACCTCTATGTTACTCTATGTGGCCATGCACACGTTTATAGGAGTATTTCTATAAAAGTGTTTACAGAAAAAAACACTAAAGGCACGTTCTGAGAGGCACTTTCAAGCAGAAGAAACACGTTTACGGGCATAAGTGTATTCCAATGGCCAGAATAAAATAATATTCTACCAGTAGAATGCATTTATGCTCAAACGCTGTACGTGCATAAATGCACATACGGACCACTATGATACAAAATCACTTAGCTCAACCACAGTAATAAATACTGTACGTGACCTGTGCTCAAAATAATCAGAATATTTAATGAAATGTTGCCAGCTAACACCAAATAAGTGAATTCACATCACTCAATAATGACATAAACTAATAAAAAAGCAGTATAGCGCAAGCAAAAATCTATCATATACTCAAAAACGAAACTACAAAAAATCTCAATGTTCCAATATTCTCAAATTACTCACTTATATACTCAAGATACTCAATTACTCAGTGTACAACAAAAATTACGTTCACATTCCAACATTGAGTAAAACCAAACGGTAAAGTCCTATCCACTGTGCCACTGTTATCCAAATAAAAGTCCTCTGCGTCTCAACCACTATATAAGTTGGCCGCTCCCCTCAAAGCCACGACCCCTGCATTATCAGAAAGGTCAAAGCAAGCTGTGTTCCCCTCAGGGATAATGGTTCTGACAGACGCTTGGCAAGTCCTCACTCCTTTCTCCTCACAATGGGATACACAGGTCCTCAGACACTCAGAAATACCAGATGTATATGGGAAGGAAAGGGAAGCACACAAGATCTAATGCTCTCCGTTTTAAAGTTTCAATATATAAAAACTACCAGTTAGTATTACACTTACAGAGTGAAGTACTGCCGCCAGTGCTAACCTAAATGTAGATGTCAAACACATATGCCGGCATTAGACTCTGTAGCAAGATGACCATGGGATGGTGTCACACCCAACGCTCCGCCCCCCCCACATGCGTTATGTCTAAGGCAGGGACTTCTTAAGTAGGTTATTGATAAGTGCACATACATATGCACATAAACATGCAAACATTTATAACAGAAACAAAGAAAAACATATTCTTTTTCAAAAATGTTGGTCTTTTTTCGTTTATTTAGCAAAAAAAAAAAAAAAACAGTGGTGATTAAACGCCACCAAAAGAGAACTCTACTGTATTTGGGTGAACAAACTGATAAAAATTTTGTTTGGGTACAATGTTGACCACAGAAAGCTGGAAATTGGCCTGGGCAGGAAGGGAGTAAACACACTCGGCATTGAAGTGGTTACATTTATATATGTCATTGAAACGGTATTATTTATGGCTGCATATTCCTGACATTTTGCAACTTGCTGCAATTGTTCTTCAATAAAAGCATTTATGAAAAAAAATAAAATGGAAGAGAGTTATAGAGTTGACTATTATTACTGTGTCTCTGTTGGGGAGATTTGCCTTCACTTCCTTTGCTGCCAGGAAGTGATAAAATATCTTTCTAATGGGGACGGAGACAATAAGAATAATATAGTAAGTAGATTAGAACTTCAGAGAGTATTTTTATTGTTTTCTGTACCCTCATATCTGGATAAAAAAACGTAATTTCTTGTAAATATGGGAAGGGAGGGAAAATCTCCCCAATGGTATCACAGACAGAAATCCGAAATAAAAAACAGATAGAAATTGTAACTCTTCCCCACTCTGTCCCAAAATAAATACATGGTTTCAGTAAAAGCAGTATTAAACCCAAAAGCAAACATTAATTATATTGCAGCTTACACATTCTTAGATGTGATGTCTGCATTTGTTTTCTTTTTTAACCTTTCTTTCTTTCTTTTCATCTGGGGATATAGCCAGTAGGTCTGTTGTTTTTCAACAGAACAATCTGTTCTGCAAATGTAGCTGTTACAGGGTTGAGACAAACCATTTACCACTGACAGGGGTGCTTACAATGATCAGCTTTTATTTATCCCCCCAAAAAACTGTTGCTGTAACTGCTTGTGTAACTACAACAAAAACAAATTGAGCCACCACATCTAAAGATTGCTAAACTGCAATATATTACATTTTTGGTTTGGGGTTTAATACTGCTTTAAGCTTTAAAATGTTTTCTGGTAACATTAAAAGCTTACCTATTTTGTGCAAATAAACACCTTAAATGATATACGTTTGAGTATATTAATTTTATTTTGTAATAAAAACGTATTCATTAAAATGTACTCAATTTTAAAAATGCTTTGGGGAAAATCATCATCTTAATAATGCATATAAAATGTATTGTGCCAGATGCCAGCATATAAAGTAGTCAATTTGTCTTCAAATAGGGGCTGCATGTCCTTGACACATCGGTTGTCTACATAAAATAACAGCACATATGGACATTGGAGAGCTGGCTTCTTTCTTAATTACGATATCAAATTATTTACAATAATGTTTTGGACAATCATGTATTTGGCTAGAATTTGTTGAACATTAAGGACTTTTTGAATGCTTTAGTCCCTTCTTATCATAACCCTTATGATTATACTGTCTTGTTGGGTCCATGTAAGGAAAGGCTTGCATATACTGTAGACAAGATAAGTAGGGATGAGCTTTATGTTCGAGTCAAACTCATGTTCGACTCGAACATTAGCTGTTCGCCCGTTCGGCGAACAGCAAACAATTTGGGGTGTTCGCATCAAATTCGAAAAGCTGCGGTAACTCCCTTTAAAAGTCTATGGGAGAAATCTAAAGTGCTAATCTTAAAGGCTTATATGCAAGTTATTGTCATAAAAAGTGTTTGGGGACCCGGGTCCTGTCCCACGGGACATGTATCAATGCAAAAAAAAGTTTTAAAAACTGATTTTTTTTCGGGAGCAGTGATTTTAATAATGCTTAAAGTGAAACAATAAAAGTGAAATATTCCTTTAAATTTCGTACCCGGGGGGTGTCTAAGGTATGCCTTTAAAGTAGCACATGTTTCCCGTGTTTATAACAGTCTCTGCACAAAGTGTCATTTCTGAAGGAAAAAAAGTAATTTTAAAGCACTCGCGGTTATAATGAATTGTCGGTCCCGGCAATACAAAGAAAAGTCATTGAAAGTCATTGAAAAAAAAAATGCGTGGGGGTCCCCCCAAATTGAAATTACCAGGCCCTTCAGGTCTGGTATGGATATTAAGGGGAACCCTGCGTCAAATAAAAAAAAAATTATGTGGGATTCCCCCCAAATATCCATACCAGGCCCTTCAGGTCTGGTATGGATTTTAAGGGGAACTCCACGCCAAATAAAAAAAAATGGCGTGGAGTTCCCCCCAAAAATCCATACCAGACCCTTTATCTGAGCACGCAACCTGGCAGGCCGCAGGAAAAGAGTGGGGGACAAGAGAGCGCCCCCCCTCCTGAACCGTACCAGGCCACAGCCCTTGCCCGGTGGTTGTAGGGGTCTGCGGGCGGGGGGCTTATCAGAATCTGGAAGCCCCCTTTAACAAAGGGGACCCCCAGATTCCACCCCCTATGTGAATTGGTAACGGGGTACATTGTACCCTTACCATTTCACAAAAGAAAGTGTCAAAAATTTTAAAAACCAAACAGACACCGTTGTGAAAAGTCCTTTATTAAAAATAAAAAAAGCCATTCCAGCATTGTAATGCAGTCTGTCCAGCGACGATCCATGAATCATTCTCCAGCGATGCGGCGAGTCTCCAGCGATGAACGACGCACATCTTCCCTGCACCGGAGCCTCCCGTTGCTAATGATGCACAAGCAGTGTTGACAGTTCTTTTATATCTGAGGTCAGAAACCCCCATGACGCGTTAGAGGGGACGGGGTTACCCATCACGTCACAGGGGGTTTCCGACCTCGGTTATAAAAGAACTGTCAACACTGCTTGCGCGTCATTAGCCGGGGGGCTCCGGTGCAGGGAATGTGTGCGTCGTTCATCGCTGGATCGTCGCTGGACAGACTGCATTACAACGCTGGAATGGCTTTTTTTAATTTAAATTTTTAATAAAGGACTTTTCACAACGGTGTCTGTGTGGTTTTTAAAATGCTTGACACCTTCTTTTGTGAAATGGTAGGGGTACAATGTACCCTGTTACCAATTCACATAGGGGAGGGCCGGAATCTGGGGGTCCCCTTTGTTAAAGGGGGCTTCCAGATTCCGATAAGCCCCCCACCCACAGACCCCCACAACCACCGGGCAAGGGTTGTGGGGATTAGGCCCTTGTCCCCATCAACATGGGGACATGGTGCTTTGAGGGGTCACAGACCCCGAAAGCATCCTCCCCATGTTGAGGGCATGTGGCCTGGTACGGTTCAGGAGGGGGGCGCTCTCTCGTCCCCCCCTCTTTTCCTGCGGCCTGCCAGGTTGCGTGCTCGGATAAAGGGTCTGGTATGGATTTTTGGGGGGAACTCCACGCCATTTTTTTTTTATTTGGCGTGGAGTTTCCCTTAAAATCCATACCAGACCTGAAGGGCCTGGTATGCATATTTGGGGGGAACCTCACGTCATTTTTTTTTTTTATTTGACGCAGGGTTTCCCTAATATCCATACCAGACCTGAAGGGCCTGGTAATTGAATTTGGGGGGACCCCCAGGCATTTTTTTTTCAATGACTTTCAATGACTGTTCTCTGTATTGCCGGGAGCCGACAATTCATTATAGCCGCGAGTGCTTTTAAATGCCTTTTTTTCCTTCAGAAATGACACTTTGTGCAGGGACAGTTATAAACACGGGAAACAAGCGCTACTTTACAGGCATACTATACACCGCCCCCCCCCCCCCCCCAGGTACGAAATTTAAAGGAATATTTCACTTTTATTGTTTCACTTTAAGCATTATTAAAATCACTGCTCCCGAAAAAACGTTAGTTTTTAAAACTTTTTTTTGCATTGACACGTCCCCTGGGGCAGGATCCGGGTCCCTAAACACTTTTTAAGACAATAACTTGCATATAATCCTTTAAAATTAGCATTTTAGATTTTTCATGTTCCAGTCCCATAGACTTTAACGGTGTTCGGATGTTCGAACAAATTTATTGCCTGTTCGCATGTTCTGATGCGAACCAAACTGGGGGGTGTTCGGCTCATCCCTAAAGATAAGTCCTCTGGATGGACTTCTGTGCACAGAGTAATACATATTCCCTCTTGTGCATATTCGTGCACCTGTGACAGACGCTGGCGCCAAACGGGCTATTTAATCTTGGCCAGTGCTCAGGATCAGTGCTGTTTTGTCTTCAGCCTCCTATGTAACCTGTGACCCTGTAACTCTGTATCCTGTTTCCAGTTGCTTGCCCAGCTTGTCTTGATCATTTCTGAACTCCACCTGCACTGATCATGGCTTGTCCCCTGACCTTTTGTCTGCTCTATTGGCTCCTGCTTTACTGATCGGTTCCAGACCCGGCTTGTTTCCTGACCATGCTCCTGCCTGTGCCCTGTACCTGATCCATCCTGTCTGTGTATGACCCAGCCTGCCTGACTCTGGTACTCTGCCTGCTGTCGCCAGTACCAGCTGCTCACCTGCTCGCCTGCTTACTGGAGCCATGTGACGACTTCTCCTGCTCAGCATTGATACCTGCCCTGCTGATAGCAAGACTTACAGGCACTCGTGCCACTCTGTACTCCTACGCCTCCTGTCTACACATCAGGGGCCCAGAGTAAAAGGTAGGCTCTGCTACCAGGTACGTGATAGTCCCCAGCTCTACTCCATAGAGAAGCCATGATTTTCATACACTGCACTAATGATGGCCAAATAGTATAAAACTACTCTATACAGTTTTGGATAATTGGTTCTATATTATTAAGCTATAGTTGCACTATATACAAAAAGTAGTGAAGTTCCAGGCCTTCTTTCACTATCTCGGTGCTATGGGCTCAACAGATTAACAACAGCAGCTATCACCAAATGATCAAGTATTACCATAAATCATTTAAAATTTTAAATCAGCTGCCGCTTTTAAAACACAAAGTGCACAGTAGTAAAATAATAAGTTAGTAAATCAAAAACAAGTAAAAACTTGCCAGTTACTAAAGCAGCGCTAATTGGTCACAAAGGAAAATTATGACAATTCTATCATATGGAAGTCCATACACAAAAACAATACTGAATTCATAATAGGTGGAAAGGAAAACAATGTTCACTCTGTCAGGTAGAATTGATCGCATCTAATGGGATCTTTTGCAGGTAATATGTTTCCACAATGTCCGTGGCTCTCCCAATACTTCTCCCTTAAAACAGTCGCCCCATTGGGGTTCCTACTCACCAGATCAATGAATAAAGTAGTCACAATCAGCGTGGATCATCCACTCATCCTCCGCCCCTCGCACAGACAAGGAATGTCGGATACTTCTCCTGGTTATTCGAATGATGGATTGGAACAAACTCTGCAGTTCTGGATCATCAATTAATCCTCCGCCTCTCACGCTGATTCAAAGGCACACAATGTTCTTCCTAGTTATCTCCCAATAATAGAAAAGTGTAGCTTGCATAGCCAACCCACATGTTAACCCCTCATTAGCCTATTCTTACACCCCGATATATCCACGGACAATGTGGAAACATATTACCTGCAAAAGATCCCATTAGATACGATCAATTCTACCTGACAGAGTGAACATTGTTTTCCTTTCCACCTATTATGAATTCAGTATTGTTTTTGTGTATGGACTTCCATATGATAGAATTGTCATAATTTTCCTTTGTGATTATTTAGCGCTGCTTTAATAACTGGCAAGTTTTTACTTGTTTTTGATTTACTAACTTATTATTTTATAGTTGCACTATACACCAGTGATTCTGGATGTGCACGTGGCCAATGGGGTGTAAAGTATTGATTTTCATGGCTGTCTTGCAATGAGAAATTATTCTTCTATTTTTGGGACATCACAGAAGTTGTCCCCATGGCTTCAGTGCTTCTACATGGATTGGTGTGAAACGTGTTGCCATCTCCCGCTCTCTCCCCATGTGTGCTCTCGTGGCAGTTTTTTTTAATTTATCCTTCTCAATGCTAATAAAGATGATTTTTAGAGGCTCCTAGGAGTGCAGCAATCCGGATATCTTCTTTGAAGTATATGAGCTGGGCTAGCACATGTCCAGGCTGGTGAGTGGGGGTTCTGGCATGTAAAGAGATTTTAAAGGCAGGAGGTGTTTCATCTTAATGCATTGAGATAAAACACCTTCTGTGTGCAGCAGCCCCCCTCAGCTCCTCTTATACCTGAGCTCATCTAGATCCAGCGATGCTGTAGGAGTGTCTTAGCTGCCGGGGACACCACTCCTCATTGGCTAAGACAGCAAAGCGGCGCCATTGGCTCCCGCTGCTGTCAATCAAACTTAGTCAGCCAATGAGGAGAGAAAGGCAGCAGGGCTAGGCTGCGGCTCCTCTCTGAATGGACACAGGGAGCTGTGGCTCGGCTCGGGTCCCCCCATAGCAAGCTGCTTGTTGTGGGGGCACTCAACAGAAGGGAGGGGCCAGGAGAGCTGAAAAGGGACCCGAGAAGAGGAGGATCTGGGCTGCTCTGTGCAAATCCACTGCACAGGGCAGGTAAGTATTACATGTTTGTTATTTTTAACCCCAAAAAAAAAAGAGACTTTAGTATCACTTTAAGCTTACCTGGAGCAGTGGCAGTTTGTGTTTCCTACTTTTGGGCTATCTAATGAATGATAGACGTGAATACATTCTTATTCAAAAGGGCTTTACTGAGCTGCATACTAATTAGAGTGAGGACTTTTTGAATGCTTTAGATCCTTCTCACCATAACCTATGGTTGTACTTTATCTACTTTATAAGTACACATCCTGATTGACATAAGGCATAATGAGAGTTGGACAACAAGATTTGTGTGCAGACAGTCAGACATGCTTAAAAAGTCCTCCAATACTGCTTACGGCATTTAATAACAACAGCAGCTGGTAAGCACTTATTATACCTTTTAGACAATCATAGACGGGCCTCAGGAATAAAACAAATAAGTAGAAAACAGCTGTAAGCAGGCTGCTGGGACTACACCCAAACACAATCAGTATCTGGCACTAGAGGGAAATGTATTATTCATGGTGTACTTTTGGATGCATAATTTCTTCTTCTGTACTGTTATAATTCATTTCAGAGATTTACATATAGTGGAATGATGCCACATTACTAAATTGTTTGCATTGCTGAAAATGGCATTGATACGTTTACAATCGGAGAAAAGCATCTAAAGAAATAGAATAGTAATTTTCTAAATAAATAAAGGCTTCATATCTTTGCACTGTAATGCGGCCATCTGAAGAGGAATAAAACAGAAGAATAATGATTTTGCAATAGTTTTTCTTTTAGTCAGCTATTGTTCTAACCATTAACTTGCAGCATTTCTTTAAGTTTAACTCCAGTATAAGCAAATGTTGTCTAAAAACATATGTGAATTTCTTCCAGATCTGAGCAGTAATCCAGTAGGAAACGTTGTCTTTGTGCAGGAACTTCCTGTAATCAAGACCTGCGACTGCTGCTCTCCCTCCTTGTGCAGGGTAACTGGTCTTGTCTCCGCCCTCCTCCTGTAGTTTTCCGCAGGCAGCCTGTAGTGGGTGGAGCCGGTCGGGTCTCTTCCACAGCTCTGCTCTCTACACAGTGATGATGTGACTGCTACTGTTACAAGGTAACTTTCAAGTAGTCACAAAATCTCCTGCGCTTGGGAGTGGGCCCAAAGATGCCATCCTGGCTTGCCTGAATAAGTCTTGTTTCGCTGACCTCATAAGACTGGGGGCGTCTGGACCATAACTTTATTAAATAAAAAGACGTAAGTATTATACTCACAGAATGGCAATTGCATCAAAGCTCATCACAAAGCAAAGCATCATCCAGTCCACAGTACATCATAACATGTGACAGGATAAAGTGCAGATCCAATAGGCTAACGTGTTTCGAGGCCTAGCCTCTTCCTCAGAGCCACTGAATGGATGATGCTATGCTTTGTGGTGAGCTTTGATGCAATTGTCATTCTGTGTGTTGTGAGGGGGTTAGCTCGGCAGCGGGTGTGTGTGACCCCCGGGATGGGCTCCCCACACAAAACAGGCCCAGCAAACGGAGGTTGTGGTTTTCAAAATCAAAAAAGGTGCGGTTTATTTTCTATTTACAGTGACAAAACACAGCAAAGCAAAAGAAACATAACCAAAATAAATCCTGGTCAAGTTGACCTCTGACTAAACATACAGGTTTCCTAACTAACAACTGGGATCAGCCTAGTGCTGTCCTAGTCCCTAAGTCCCTGGTTTAGTAAAAGTCCAAACAAATAGCCACACAGGCTTTGCCTCACCGCACAGGGGTTCACTCTCCCTAGACAGTCCACACAGGTCTGGTTCCAGGCATGAGCTAACATCTAATGAAGCTGGGAGTTCTTATAGAGGCCTAAATGAGCTGACAAGGTTCAGCTGGTCTCCTCATCTCTGTCTGCACGACGCCCCACACTCTCCCTAGAGGTATGAGTCATCCATGAGCCCACTAGCCTTATACAACTCTCCACCTAGTTGTATAAGTCGGCGTAAAGCCTGAATCTGGGCGAAATATATCTACCCCCCTGGATGCAACCAGGTGACTTTACCTTCCTGCTGTCACATACCCCCCCCTCTTGTTTTAACCTCGGGGTTGGAACACCAGCAATCAGGCATTCATGTACTCGAGACAAAGCATCCACATTCCCCATTTGAACGCCAGGGCGATGCTTTACTGTGAAGTTGAATTCCTGGAGGGCCAGGAACCACCTATTCACTCTTCTATTTGTTTCCTTGTTTTGAGCCATCCACTTTAACGGAGCGTGATCCGTAACCATGTCAAAGTGCCTACCTAGCAGGTAGTACCGAAGGGAATCTAGAGCCCACTTCACCGCTAAACACTCCTTTTCAACGGTGGCGTAATTTACCTCATGGGACTTCAACTTCCTGCTGAGGTAAATGACTGGGTGCTCTTCCCCGTTCCAGACCTGGGACAATACTGCTCCTAACCCCACATCTGACGCATCACTTTGTACGACAAAGTCTTTAGAGAAGTCGGGTGAGTACAACACTGGCTGGCTACATAAGGCTTGTTTCAAGAATTGGAATGCTGCCTCAGCCTCGGGGGTCCATTTAATCATGACCGACCCTTTCCCCTTCGTCAGGTTGGTTAGGGGCACAGCCTTAGAAGCAAAGTGGGGAATGAATCGCCGATAATACCCAGCGATTCCCAGAAAGGCTCGTACCTGCTTCTTGCTGTTGGGACGTGGCCAACTCTGGATGGCCTCGACTTTGTTGAGTTGGGGTTTTATTACTCCCCTCCCAATGGTGTACCCAAGATATTTGGCCTCCTCCTGCCCAATGGTACACTTCTTGGGGTTAGCCGTAAACCCCGCTTCCCGAACAGAGTCCAGGACTGCTTGCACTTTTGGCAGATGTGAGGCCCAATCTGTGCTATGGACAATTACGTCATCCAGGTAAGCCGCAGCATACTTTCGATGGGGCCTCAGCATCTGGTCCATTTTCCGCTGGAATGTGGCCGGCGCATTCTGTAACCCGAACGGCATTCTTTTATATTGGAACGCCCCGTCTGGGGTTACAAATGCGGTTTTCTCTTTGGCCGACTTGGCCAGGGGGATTTGCCAATACCCTTTTGTGAGGTCAAGAGTCGTCATGTATCGGGCTGTTCCCAGCCGGTCGATCAACTCATCTATACGTGGCATGGGGTAGGTGTCAAATTTTGTAACTTTGTTCAACTGACGAAAATCGTTACAAAATCGCCAGCTCCCATCCGGTTTAGGCACCAACACGATGGGACTAGACCAATCACTTTGGGACTCCTCTATCACCCCTAAGTTCAGCATTTTCTGTACTTCCTCCCGTATTGCCTCCCGTCGAGCCTCTGGGATCCGATAGGGTTTTAACTTCACCCTTTCACCGGGCGGGGTAATGATGTCATGCTCTACCCCAGATGTTTGTCCCGGCAGCTCAGAGAATACCTCCTTGTTGCGAAGCACAAACTCCTTAACCTCCTGTTGTTGGGGTTGTGACAAGGTGGCTGCTATTCCAACCTCAGGAATCACGCAACCAGTTTGAGCTGGTGACCAAGTGTCTGCGACTAGGGACTCTCTATCCCTCCAGGCTTTCAACAGATTAACGTGATAGATCTGTTCGGGCTTTCGCCTTCCTGGTTGTCTGACCTTGTAATTCACTTCGCTCACTTTTTCCATTATCTCGTAGGGGCCTTGCCATTTGGCAAGGAATTTACTTTCAACCGTAGGGACAAGTACCAATATCCTATCCCCCGGGGAAAAGGTACGGGTCTTGGCTCCACGGTTGTACACTCTCTGCTGTGCCAACTGCGCTTGGGCCAAATGTTCCTTCACGATGGGCATTACCTGTGCAATTCGATCTTGCATCAGGGCGACATGCTCAATCACACTCCTGTGGGGAGAACTCTCACTTTCCCAAGTTTCCTTGGCAATATCCAACAGCCCTCTTGGGTGTCTCCCATACAGTAACTCAAAGGGGGAGAATCCCGTAGAGGATTGGGGCACCTCCCTAATAGCAAACATCAAATAAGGAAGTAAACAGTCCCAATCCTTTCCATCTCTATCCACCACTTTCTTCAACATTTGTTTTAGGGTTTTGTTGAATCTTTCAACCAGCCCATCGGTTTGGGGGTGATACACAGACGTACGCAATTGCGTCACTTTGAACAATTTACACAGCTCTTTCATAACCCGGGACATAAAGGGTGTACCTTGGTCCGTAAGCAGTTCTTTACAAATACCCACCCGGCTAAAAACAAGAGATAGCTCTTTGGCTATGGTTTTGGCCGAGGTATTTCGGAGAGGGATCGCTTCTGGATAATGGGTGGCATAGTCCATTATAACTAATATGTACTGGTGCCCCCTAGCGGACTTGATTATAGGACCTACCAAATCCATGGCGATCCTCTCAAACGGGACCTCAATGATGGGTAGAGGGACCAGCGGGCTACGGAAATGTGGCATCGGGGCCAACCTCTGACACACAGGGCAGGAGGAACAATAATTTTCTACGTCCTTCATCACCCCCGGCCAATAGAATCTCTGTAATACCCTCTCTCGGGTTTTCTCTGTCCCCAGATGACCTCCAAGAATGTGCCCATGGGCCAACTCCAACACCAACTTCCTGTAAGGTTTGGGCACCACAAGCTGCTCAACGGTTTCTTCTGCCCTTTTTGCCACCCGATACAGTAGGTCCTTCTCTACGCTGAAGTATGGGTAAGTGCAGGTATTATCTGGGTTCACTAACTCGCCATCTATTTTCACTACGTTTTCCCGTGCCTTTATTAGGGCGGGGTCTTTCAACTGTTCTGTGGCAAAGTTTTCCCTGTGAACCTCAAGATCAGAAAACTCCACAGACGGTAGGTTTTCGTCTGAGGAGGTGGGCTCCTCTCCAGTTTCTTGAGTCTCCCCTGCCAATACTGATAAGGGAAATTCCGGAGAGTCCTCACCACTCTCAGGGGAGTTCTGGCTATCACATTCCTGGTACATAGGGGCACCAGTGAGGGGCTCAGGATCATCCCACAGTTCCCAGAACTTCGGAAAATCCCTTCCCACAATGGCGTCATGCGGTAACTGAGATACTAAGCCCACTGGATGAGAGAGGGTACCTTTGGGGGTCTCGAAACACACTGTAGTCACTGGATACTCTCGGGTGTCCCCATGCACACAAATAACAGCTACCTTGCTATTCCCAGAGACCTCTGTTTTAACTAACTCAGCCTTTATCAGGGTCACAAGGCTACCTGAATCCAACAATACCACAACATTTCTACCATTAACACACATTTTGCATAAATGTTTCTCAGTTCCTCGAATGGCAGTGCATGCGACTGTCGCACACAGCGACTGACGTCTGCCCGTCAGAAAGTCACACTGCATGGGTTCCTCCACAACCGGGCAATTGGCTGCAATATGTCCCGCTTGCCGGCAGCGGTAGCAAACGATCCTTCTTGCCGCCTCTTGAGCCGCTGATTTCCCAGGCTGTTCTCGCCAAACTTGGGGTAGAGCTCCCACCCTCTCACTCTCTCCACCCTCACCCCTTGGAATCCTCTTATCCGCCCCTGGGGATGGTCTGGTCTTAGGGTGGAAAGTCCGAGTGTCTCTGGAAGAGGCCGTCAGGTTCTCTGTAGCCAAGTATTTCTCCACACGATCCACAAGACCATCGGCCGTCTCTGGGTCTCCATGGCTTACCCACTTTTGGATGGCAGTAGGAAGAGCTCTCAAAAACCGATCCATTACAACACGTTCCACAATCTTTGGTGCGGACAAAGTCTCTGGCTGTAGCCACTTTCTGCTCAGGTGAATGAGATCATACATTTGAGACCTGGGGGGTTTTCCAAGCTGGAAAGTCCAGTTATGCACACGCTGAGCCCGGACAGCCTGGGTGACACCCAGCCTTGCCAATATTTCAGCTTTTAGCATCACATAGTCTTTTGCTTGGTTAGGCTCTAGGTCATAGTAAGCTTTCTGCGATTCACCAGTTAACAGAGGAGCCACCAGTCCAGCCCACTGCTCCTCAGGCCACTTTTCTCTTTCAGCGGTCCTTTCAAATGTGGTCAAAAATACCTCTGGATCATCCTCTCCAGTCATTTTTGTCAATAAACGACTCACCCCAAAGGACGCGGTATTAGTGGGACGGCTTTCCTCACTGGTCTGCGGACGTTGCTGCATTACTGCTTCCATCTGTTGTTGTAGTCTCTGCTCTTGCTTCTGCAACAGGTCTATGAAGCGGGCCTCAGATTGCTGCTGGGCTCGTTGCTGAGCCTCCAGACTCTGTTGCAAAGTTGCGTTTGTCTGCTGCTGGGCTGCAAGGCTCCTTTGCAAACCTGCATTTGTCTGCTGTTGATTGGCATTTGCTAGAGCCAGCTGCTTCAGTATCTCCTCCATGCTGGCTTAAAAAAAAACTGCCACTGGTTCTCCACCAACTGTGAGGGGGTTAGCTCGGCAGCGGGTGTGTGTGACCCCCGGGATGGGCTCCCCACACAAAACAGGCCCAGCAAACGGAGGTTGTGGTTTTCAAAATCAAAAAAGGTGCGGTTTATTTTCTATTTACAGTGACAAAACACAGCAAAGCAAAAGAAACATAACCAAAATAAATCCTGGTCAAGTTGACCTCTGACTAAACATACAGGTTTCCTAACTAACAACTGGGATCAGCCTAGTGCTGTCCTAGTCCCTAAGTCCCTGGTTTAGTAAAAGTCCAAACAAATAGCCACACAGGCTTTGCCTCACCGCACAGGGGTTCACTCTCCCTAGACAGTCCACACAGGTCTGGTTCCAGGCATGAGCTAACATCTAATGAAGCTGGGAGTTCTTATAGAGGCCTAAATGAGCTGACAAGGTTCAGCTGGTCTCCTCATCTCTGTCTGCACGACGCCCCACACTCTCCCTAGAGGTATGAGTCATCCATGAGCCCACTAGCCTTATACAACTCTCCACCTAGTTGTATAAGTCGGCGTAAAGCCTGAATCTGGGCGAAATATATCTACCCCCCTGGATGCAACCAGGTGACTTTACCTTCCTGCTGTCACAGTGTATAATACTTAAAAAAATTTACATAATAAAGTTATGGTTTTAGGATAATGCACTAGGTGGATGCGCCCTCTCTCTTTTGTTTTGTGGTTTCTGTTACAAGGTAACAACTGGGTTTTCAAAGGCATTTGGTGTACACAGAATTAATTGAAATCAGTTTTGGCTATTGATGAATAGATTTAAATGAAAGTTATTGTGCACAAAGTTCAGATTTACTGAAAATCAATGGATGTCTCTTCCTACTAAGCTGTATCAGCTCAGCATAGAAATAATACGGTTTTCTCCCCTATCTAACATGCATTATGATCTGTAAGTCACTCCATATTTTCTAGTTTTACCCTAGTGGTGATGGAAATGCAAACTCTTTTCATTTCTATGTTGAGCTGCTACAGGTGGCTTCTGCAGGTAACAGAAATAGAAAACAGCCCACCTCTTTTGTTTTACAATATAGGCCCCCAGCTGTTGTTTGGCCTTTTTATTTTTGACTGTTTACATGTTACATTTTTTGACTGTTTACATGTTAAATTTTTTGACTGTTTACATGTTACATTTTAAAAGCAGCAGCAAACCTGCTGACCTTACATGGTTGTTAATGTGACAGAACACCTCTGATTTTCACATTTAACTAAATGTTAAATGTGAAAATCAGAGGTGTTCTGTCACATTAGCAAGCATGTAAGGTCAGCAGGTTTGCTGCTGCTTTTAAAATTTAACATGTAAACAGTCTGTTGGATTTCCAAATAATGTATTTAAGCATATAAACTCCATTTTGTGTTGAAAATAACTGTGAAATTTAAAACTCCGTTGGGTGTAACAAGATGTCCGCTTGGCCCCTTCTTACTATCATTACTGTGCAGGAGTGTGAGTGGAGCAAGATGGCGGCGACGAAACGTCATTACAGCGGCGCCGCCGGGTGTACCAAGATGGCCGCCGCTCCGGAGCTAGGCCGAAGCCGCGGCCTTTCCTATGGCCGAGGCTCCGGAACGCTCCTCCGCGGAGCGCGCGGTGATCCGATCCGAACAGGGTGACCCGTTCGGATCACGGATCACCACCGATCCGTTGCACCACTAATCCCAGTGTTAGTCTGTAGAGTTCAATATTGAGTTGGCCCACCCTTTGCTGCTATAACAGCTTCAACTCTTCTGGGAAGGCTGTCCACAAGGTTTAGGATTTTTCAATGGGAATATTTGACCATTTTACAAGAAGCGCATTTGTGAGGTCAGGCACTGATGTGGACAAGAAGGCCTGGCTCTCAATCTGCGCTCTATCTCATTCTAAAGGTGTTCTGTTGGGTTGAGGTCAGGACTCTGTGCAGGCCAGTCAAATTCCTCCACCCCAATCTCGCTCATCCATTTCTTTAACGACCTTGCTTTGTGTACTGGTCCAAATTATTTGGTGAAGGGGAGGTTATGGTATGCAGCAGTTTTTCAGGGGTTGGGCTAGGCCCCTTAGTTCCTGTGAAAGGAACTCTTAAGACGTCAGCATACCAAGATGCTTTGAACAATTTTGTGCTCTAAACTTTGTGGGAAAAGTGTGGGGATGTGCCCTTCCTGTTCCAACATGACTGCGCACCAGTGCACAAAGAGCGGTCCATAAAGACATAGATGAGTGAGTTTGGGGTGGAGGAACTTGACTGGCCTGCATAGAGTCCTGACCTAAAACCCGATAGAACACCTTTGAGATGAATTAGAGCAGAGACTGTAAGCCAGGCCTTCTCGTACAACATCAGTGCCTGACAACACAAATGCGCTTCTGGAAGAATGGTCAAACATTTCCCTAGACACACACCTAAACCTTGTGGACAGCCTTCCTAGAAAAGTCAAAGCTGTTATAGCTGCAAAGAGTGGACCAACTCTATATTGAACCTTACAGACGAAAACTGGGATGCCATTAAAGGTCATGTGCGTGTAAAGGCAGGTGTCCCAATACTTTTGACAATATAGTGTATATAAACCACCCTACAGATGAAATATGTTTTATTCAGGGGACTCCAGTCCTCCTGACTACCCTTAAGTAATAATACCATATTTTACCGATAGTTCCTCCCTCTTAGATTGGAAGCAGGGCTCCCTGATTCCTACTGTACTAAATTGTATTGTAATTGAATCACTTATCTTAGATCGGGACCCCCGAAGCCATCCTCGTCCCCCGTTTCGGCCGCAGCCATCGCTCCTCAGATACCTGGAAGGTTACTTCCAGGTATCGCTGCTCCATTCAATCACAGCGCCGCTCCGGCGCTGTGATTGGCCGGAGCAGCGAAGACGTCACCCCGCGCATGCGCGCTGGAGCTTTCTATTCCGGCAGAGCTGGAATTCTGAATGGGATTAACCCTGTGAATGCACCGTTGTCTATGGCGCACATGCGCCGTAGACATCGGTGCATGTCTTTTTTTGCAAATATCTCCTAAACCGTGTAGGTTTAGGAGATATTTCTTGCACCTACAGGTAAGCCTTAATCTAGGCTTACCTGTAGGTGTTTGTTTACAAAGTGGGTTTACAACCACTTTAAGACTATCCAAGCAACCCTAAATGCAAAATGTGTGGTTACTATGAGAAACAAAACCTTCTCCAAAGTCTGTCTGAACAAGGACTCCCTTTACTATAGCATGTAAAGCTGAACCTGTACCTGGATACCCTCCACTTTGAATGGCTATGCATTTTCCATAAATGACAGAGGGCTGGTTTAGCATAACACCACTGACTAAATAGCTGAAATTTTTTCTTAGTAATACTCACTGGATTTATCCATAAATAAAAGGTTCATTAAACATTTTTCAGCAGCCTGAGCATAGTTCCATTGAGTATGTGAAAATGTTTTCAAAGGGCTACTTGTTGTAATACCTCTTAAAGCTATGAAAGTGATCCCCAGGTTCACATTTGGATTGCTCAGATAATTAACTGATCTCTATTGACAAATCCACCACAAGCTAGTAACGACTACACTATGAAGTTACATTTTAAAGAGAATCTGTTATGAAGGGATTCCCCAATCGCCACATTCTAATTCTAGGCATTCTAATGATGGAATTATTATTTCAAGTGGGACTGGGAACAGCAGCTTCCATGAGGTAGAACGTACTGGGACTAGAAGCAGAGTCTTTTGTAGCATTTTGCTTTGTAAGGAGTTTCTTTTAGTACCTTCTGCGAAAATAGGAAGATACACAGCACAGCTCTATATTTTGGGATAAAAAAAACATTCCTAATAATGTATTACTATTCAGCTTCAAATATATCAAAAGCTTTTATTTATTTAATTTTTGGTTGAGTTAGAGTAGGCCATCAATTAATTCACTGAGTTTTTTTGCTGTCTTTGTCCCATTGGAGGGATTATCTTTCACTTCCTGTCCTGTAGACCAACAGAAATAAAAAATAAAGAGGGAAACCTCTTCGATTATGGTCACATCAATAATTTCCCCATTAGAAGACTTCCCTTCTTTGCATGTTCTGGTGACAACTAAAATTTTTGATGTTACCTTTTTCCCTTAACCACCTGACATCCAGCAGATTTACCCCCCTTCATGACCAGGCCATTTTTTGTGATTTGGCACTGTGTTACTTTAACTGACAATTGCATGGTCGTGCAACATTTTACCCAAATAAAATGTATGTGCATCTGTCACTTGGCCTCAGGTGACCTGACAGTTTGATTAGCCATGGAACTGGCTGATGTGCCCCTACCCGCAGATGATCCGTTGCAGGGCATAGTCAGCAGACTTGAGACCCAGGAATCTAATCAGACCCAGGTGATGCGATTCCTTCAGGATTTGGCCTCCCGTTTTGAACAGGTTCAGGCCTCCTTAGGACCCCGGTTCAACAACCTCAACCGCTATCAGCGGCTGCACCTATTGCGGTCGCAGTCGCAGCCACACATTCACTACAACTGCCAGCTCCGTCCCATTTCTCTGGGGACTCCAAAGCCTGCAGGGGATTCCTCAGCCAATGCACTATTCATTTTGAGCTCCAGCCCCAAAACTTTCTGTCTGATCGGGCAAAGGTAGCCTATATCATTTCCCTCCTCTCCAGTGAAGCTTTAGCCTGGGCAGCCCCTCTGTGGGAACTGAATGATCCAGTGGTTTCTAGCCTGTCTGACTTCTTGAAACTTTTTCAGAATATCTTCGAAGAACCAGGTTGTGTCTCTTCAGCGACCAGTGCCATTTTACGTCTCCGCCAAGAGTCTGCTTCTGTGGGACAGTATGTTCTTCATTTCCGCATACTGACGGCTGAGTTGAGCTGGAACCTTAGTCGCAACCTTTTTGCATGGCCTTTTTGCATGGCCTTTCTGATAGAGTGAAGGATGAATTAGCGGGAAAAACCATCCCCACTGATCTGGACGAAGTTATCTCCTTGTGTAACCAGATCGATATTCGCTTTCAGGAAAGGACCCTAGAAAAGCAACGCCAATACTCCTTGGTCCTTAGTCAGCCTGAGCTCCCCTCTCTTCAACCCGTGGAGCATCTCCTGCCAGCTGAAGAACCCATGCAGCTGGGTTGGACCAGGCTATCCCCGAGGAACGTGCTAGGCGCAGAACTCTGGGCCTGTGTCTCTACTGTGGGGACAAAGGTAATTTTCGTGACACTTGCTCTCTTTGTCCAGAAAAACTTTTGTGTCCAATACATCTGGAAAGTGAAGTATTGGACCCAGAAATATCACCTTCACCTTCTCGTCTTCTTCTTTCTGTGTTCCTTCATGTTGGTGCTTCTTCTCATTCGGTCTCGGAATATCTGGATTCCGGAGCCGCTGGCAATTTCATGGACTGGGAAATTGCATCTTCCATGAGACTTACCCTTTTGCCACTCACCACGCCATTGGTGGTCTTGGCGATTGATGGCACTGTTCTCCCAGGGGTCCTATCTGCTTCCAGACCTTCCCTGTTAAGATGTCGGTAGGGACACTCCACCAGTGGATATCCTTCCTTATCTTACCTAAGGCCTCAACTCCTATCATTTTGGGTCTTCCTTGGTTACGGCTCCACACGTTGACTGGACTGCTGGACAGATCCTGGCTTGGCGTTCCTCCTGTTCCTCGTCCTGCTTACCCAAGGTTGCCCCAAAAGAGAAACTTCCTGTTGCCACCATCCCAGTATCTTTTTCTCTTCCTACTGCATATAGTGATTTCTGGGATGTGTCCTGCAATAGTTGGGCTGATGCATTCTCTAGGTCATGTGGCACTCTGGATGAGGAGCCCACCTGTGAACCTGAGCCGATCATTCACTCCAGTTTGCATAACCATTTACCTTTGTCTGTCCCTAAACACCTTTGGACGCACAGCCAGGCTAGCGTGTCTGCAAGTTCTGCAGACGCTACGCCTTGCGATGCGATTCAGGTAGTCGCTACACCTGACTATGCTATTCACTCGGCCTTTGTACTAGTTATGCCAGTCCTGCTCATGTCCAGTGAGCCTCCTACTTTTTCTTATTCAGGACCTTCTGCAACCTCACCACACCCTAATACTATTACGTCCATTCAAACCTGTCTAAGGGGCTCAATCCATCCTCATTCTGCTTGTCTTTCAGCTATCCAGCTTGACTCCTGTGACATGTCACCTTCTAACCAACCTGACCTCAGGGTTCCACTGACCTCTGCCCAGTCTGATGGTCCTGTGCTAGATGTCCAGTTCATCTTTAAGGGTCTGGGGGACCCTCCTCAGATTCCTGTTGATCCTCTCATGCCCCTGCTTATTCCTAAAAGGCCTTTGGTCCTCAATAAATCCTCTTGTCCTCTCCCTACCTCGGTTCTGGTCTCTGAGGATAATCTAAAGTACAAGGTTAGTCAAGTTCTGGATTCTCGGCTCTGCAGAGGCATTCTTCAGTACCTTGTGCATTGGAGAGGGTTTGGTCCTGAGGAGGCGTCTTGGATCGCTGCATCTGAGGTCTTTGCATCTCGTCTGTTGAGGAGTATTCATCTGAGGTTTTCCTTTAAGCCTGGGCTCAGGCGGGGGAGGCGGAGGGCCCATAAGAGGGGGTAGTGTCATGGTTATGCAGTAATGTTTGTCTGTCAGCTTACCTCCTCCATGTGTCCTGCTTTAGAGGCCAGCCACTCTCACCTGGCTGCTTAAGTAATCTCTCCTCTAAGCATGGCTCCACCCCAGGCTCTATCAGGGAACTCTATATTAACCTTTTTTCATTATTTTCTATATTAACCTGTGCACTGCAAGCCAGCCTTGCTGATCAACATTGTTTGTTAGATATTTTGTGTAGGTTTCCTGCTTACCGTGTGCTCTACATCTGTCTCTGTTTTACCAATCTTGGCTTGTTCTCGACTATCCCTGTCTGCTTGTGACCCTGACCCTTGGCATATTCTATGTTTATCCTTGTCTGCTAGTCGCCCCGACCTTTGGCTTTTCCCTTACTATCTCTTGTTATCCTGGTCTGCTGCTTCCTCTCTATCCTCCTGTAGCCTACTGTGAGCGTGATCTGGGAGACTCTGGGGGCCGCGACCTGGAGCCAGTTGCAGCCCAGTCCATCCTCACCACTAGAGGCTCTGATGAACACCTGCTGGCTCTTAGACTCCGCGCCCTGGGGAATCTTATGCTCTAGCTCCCGGTGTGATCTTTGTTGGTGCTCCAGTGGACCAGCCTTCCTTAACCACCCAGAGTTCCATCCGCAGCAGTCAGCCGTAGGGTCCACTACCTTAGCGGTGCACTCCTGACCCCAACGGTGTGCATCTGTCACCTGGCCTCAGGTGACCTGACAGATGGTCTAAAGTGCTGTAGGGATATCCCAATAGGAACCCTTAGTTAATGGATGAAGCCTCTGTGTCCTCCTCTCCTCCAAATTCTCTCATAAGGAAACAGAAAGACAATCCATAGCGCAATACTGTTTTATTAAAAAAAATACACAAACATACAAAGCAGGGTGCCTGCTTATGTTTGTAGGTGCCTTAGCCTGGTACTGAGGGTAGTTTGCATAAATTACGAGAGGTGATCACCGCTGGGCTCACGTCCAAGCTGGCGTACATTCCACTCGGGCTAGAAGAGAAACTGGAAGCTGGGACCTCTGTCCGCCGGTACACAACAATCATTCCCGACAGAGGCAGAACAACGGTCTGCCTATGTAAACAAGGCAGATCACCGTTCTTTGAGAAGGGAAGACAGAGATCCTGTGTTTCTGCTAAGCAGAAACACGGATCTCTGTCATCTCACAGTTAAAGCACCCCCCACACAGTTGGAAAGCATTTCCTAGGGACACATTTAACTCATTGATGTTAATCGCTTCCGTGCCAGTGTTATTAGTACAGTGACAGTGCATATTTTTTAGCACTGATCACTGTATTGGTGTTACTGGTCCCCAAAAATTTTCACTTAGTGTCCGATTTGTCCGCCACAATGTTCCAGGCCCTCTATAAGTCGCTGATCACCGCCATTACTAGTAAAAACCAATAAATAAATAACAATTTCAGAAAAATATACCATACGCTATAACTTTTGCGCAAATATAAGTTTATTGGGATTTTTTTTTTACCAAAAACATGTAGCAGAATACATATTGGCCTGAACTGAGGAAAAACATGATTTTTTTTTTAATTATTGGATATGTTTTATAGCAGAAAGGAAAAAATATTTTTTTATTTTTTTTAAATTGTCGCTTTTTTTGTTTATAGCGCAAAAAAAACCGCAGAGGTGATCAAATACCACCGGGAGAACTGTCAGTTAACTCAGTGCCGTTTCGCAAAAATGGCCAGGTCATGAAGGAGGGTAAACCTTCCAGAGCTAAAGTGGTTAAAGCAGAATTAAATTCTCTCAATGAACAATAACCATTTTAATCATTATGCAGCTATATTAGTAAATAGAGAGGAATGTATATTATATTTCCTTTTTTTTCTTTCATCTGGGGGAGTTATTTCTTAGCTAAGCAAACCCTTCTGCTTGCATGCCTGAGCTAAGGGCAGATGGAATCCAAGAAGTAAATGTTACATGAACCCTCTGCATCTTGATTAATCAAGATGGTCATGAAATGCTAGGGGGGTGGCGGGGTTCAAAGTGATTTCTCAACAAATAAAGCAAGGAGACATTGATGGATGGATACATTTGCTTTGAATATTAAAAATGAATTAAATAGCATTTTCAGTTTGTGGTGCTCAGGTACAAGTAAGCTCTGCTTAAACTCTTCTTCCCTGTCCCCTTCTTCTAGTTGTAAAGTTCACTGATTTGCATCCTGTTCTGTAAAAATGTCAAGACGAATGCATGGTTTAACCTATAGCATCTGCCTGTTTCTTAAACTGATATTAAACACACAATGTTTTATTTACATTGTCCCTTCTATTTCTGTATGTGGATGATGGCACTGTAAGTACCTTTTTCCTAATCGATATATAGCTGTCACATGTCCTGGATTTTTCCCAGCTAACTGCAGGCAAACATAAGCAGGAGGAGCATCTAGTCCTTGGAATACGCAGTATAAATAAATAAATAATATCAATAAACTGTTTTCAGTTGGCATACAAATATATATTTGAAATACAATCTTTATTATTTTGTGGAAATAACATGGCGTGGGCGGGTTTCTGCCAGTCACAGGCTGTGTCATGCCCCTCCACCCTGTGTCATGGAATAAGAGGGAGGTGAAGCCTCAATCAATGTATATGTAATATCATTCCCCCATGTTTAGCTAGGTAGTGGGCATGAAGGAGGAGGGAGGGAGTGGGCTGTCATTAACCACTGAGTATACGCCCATATGTGTGACTCTATAGTCACATGGGCTGCTCAGATGTGATAGGGAGGAAATGCTCAGCTTAGAAACTCACTGAAAACTGAGCGTGTGCAGAGTTGCCACAACAGCTGCAAAATCCCTAGGGCATGAACAGTAGGTGGAGATAGAAAGCAGCAGGATCAACCAGGTTTTTTGCAGAACACAGAAAACTAATTTCATAGTGATTGGGTGAGTATGAACAGCATGTAATACATCATTCATTGATAGATTTCTATGATGTGGGTTTAGTGACACTTTAAAATTGGTATGTCTCATGCTCATAACAATAATTCACACAACTTTTTTTATGTGTTAAAACCTTTATATATAATCAAAGTCCTTTCTTCATACCATATAAAACCCATTCTCATAATTTGCTTCTTCTTCAGTTACTGTCTATTCTGAACTATTATTATTCTGCTTCACTTAACAGAAAGTCCAACGCTGTCTGTATAGCACTTAGTGATGAGCCGAACACCCCCGGGTTCGGTTCGCACCAGAACCCGCGAACGGACCGAAAGTTCGAACGAACATTAGAACCCTATTAAATACAATGGATGCGAACGTTCGAATTCTAAAGTGCTAATTATAACAACTATTATGCATGTTATTGTCATAAATAGGGTTTGGGAACCCGGGTTCTGCACCAGGGGACATGTATCAATGCAAAAAGAAGTTTTAAAAACGGTCGTTTTTCGGGAGCAGTCATTTTAATGATGCATAAAGTGAAAAAAAAAAAGTCAAATATTCCTTTAAATATCGTACCTGGGGGGTGTCTAAAGTATGCCTGTGAAGTGCCACGTGTTTCCCGTGTTTAGAACTGTCCCTGCACAAAATGACACTTCTAAAGGAAAAAAAAGCCATTTAAAACTGCTTGCGGCTTTAATGTAATGTCTGGTCCCGGTAATATGGATGAAATTCTTTAAGAAAAATGGCATAGCTACCCCATGACCCCCCCCCCTACCCCAGCCCATTACCAGCCCCTTTGGGTCTTGTATGGATATTAAGGGGAACCCCGCACATAAAATAAAAAAGGCCCTATATACTCTGAACAGCCGTATACAGGCGGTGCATACAAGACAGGGACTGTAGGTTTGTTCTTATGTAGAATCTGTTTGTAATTTTGAACAGGTACATTGTTGAAGTGTAGCTCCAGCCCAAAAATCTATTTTTAAACTTTTTGGGAAACATAGGTAAGGGTTATCACCCCTGTAACATTTGTTTTGCTGTCTGTGCCCCTGTTCAGAACATTTCACCTCACTTTCCGTCCCAATGACAACTGTTTTTGAAATGTGGTGTTTTTCTTGAAACAAGGATTGCTGATAAAGCATCAGTACAGATGAGACCCCTTTCTCCCATATTTATTCTTACAGGAGAGAATTTTCCTTTCTAGGGGTAGATTTCCTCTCACTTCCTGTTGTCTTCTTTCGTTTGCAAGTAGGAGTCGTTTGTAAGTTGGATGTTTGAAAGTAGGGACCTGCCGTATATACTCTGCAGAAATAGGCCCCTTAGTTGTTGGTGTTGGCACAACACTGTAAGCACTCAGTTACTCTTGGTTGGTGCTGGAACGCCCTGCTGTCAACTATTATATCAGGAATTTTAATTACATATAATTGTTGAACAGTGGTAGTAAAAATTGGGGCTTTGATGGTGGTGCTGGTGCCACAACACTGTAAGCCCTGACAGTTACTCTTGGTGGGTGCAGCAATGGGCCCTGCTGTGAATTATTAGATCAAGAATTGTAATTACATGCCCCTTTTGAACAGGGGCTGAAAAATTTGGCCTTTCGTGGTGGTGGTGGTGGTGGCGTTGCCACAAGACTGTAAGCCCTCAGAGTTACTCTTGGTGGGTGCAGCAATGGACCCTGCTGTGAATTATTAGATCAAGAATTGTAATTGCATGCCCCTGTTGAACAGGGGCTGAAAAATTGGGCCTTAGGCACTGGTGGCACAACACTACAACCCCTCACAGATACTGTACTTGGAGCACAGCAATGAGCCCTGTTGCAAAGTATTGCTTCAAAAATTGTAATGACACGCCCCTGTTAAACAGGGGCTGAAAAATTGGGCCTTAGGCACTGGTGCCACAACACTCCAACCCCTCACAGATACTGTACTTGGAGCACAGCAATGAGCCCTATGGCAAATTATTGCTAAAAAAATTGTAATTACACGCCCCTGTAAAACAGGGGCTGAAAAATTGGGCCTTAGCCACTGGTGGCGGCACCCATAAACAAAAATGATCTTCCAAGCTATCATCATCAATCGTATCATTGAGGACTCGGAGGAGGAGGATAGCCAGTCAACATAACAGCACAGGCACTCAGCATCAGCATCAGTCTTGAAGGGATGTGACATGTTAAAATCAATTAGTCTGTTATATCAGCATCAGGTGTGTGGTAGCTGGTGGTGATCCAAGACTGGTTCATCTTGATGAAAGTCAGTCGATCAACCGAGTCGGTGGACAGGCGCACCCTGTGATCCGTGACAAATCCTCCAGCAGCACTGAATGTGCGTTCCGAAAGAACGCTGGATGCAGGACAGGCCAGTAGCTCAATTGCATACTGTGCAAGCTCTGGCCAGTGATCCATCCTCAAGACCCAGTAAGCCAGAGGATTTTCGGTGGGGAAGGTGTCCAAGTCTGACCTTGCCCCTAGATATTCCTGCACCATGTTTATCAGACGCTGGCGATGGTTGCTGGAACCGATCATACTTTGGGGCTGCGGACTAAAGAATTGTCTGAACGCATCGGTCAGACGGCCACCTTCCCCACCGCTCCTTCTTTGACTGGCCGAAGCCTCAGCAACTCGTTGTCCAGGACCAGGAGTTTGTAACCTCCCAGTCTCTGGGAACGCGTTGCACAGACCTTTCTGCAAGGCCTCCCGGAGTTGTCTCATCCTCTGCTCCCTCTGCGACGGTAACATAAGGTCCGCAACCTTACCCTTGTACCGTGGATCAAGGAGAGTGGCCAGCCAGTAATGGTCCCTCTCCTTGATCCGAAGAATACGAGGATCCTTCCGCAGACTTTGCAGGATCAGGGAGGCCATGCAGCGTAGGTTTGCTGAGGCATTCGCTCCGGAGTCCTCTGGGTCACTAAGGACGACATGATCCGCAGCCACCTCCTCCCAGCCACGTACAAGTCCACTGGTTTCTTGGGACTGTAAATCATCCCTAAAAGACTGCTGCTGATGATGCTGAGTGCCAGCCTCCACCTCCATGCTGACACAATCCTCCTCCTCCTCCTCCTCCTCTTCCTGTGCGATGGGTGGGACAGAAGGAACACTGTCTGGGTAAAGGGGGCCTTGAGAGGCAAGGAAGTCCTCCTCTTCCTGCCTCTGTTCTGCCTCAAGTGCCCTGTCCATTATTCCACGCAGCGTGTGCTCCAACAGGTGGACAAGAGGTACAGTGTCACTGATGCATGCACTGTCACTGCTCACCATCCTCGTGGCCTCCTCAAATGGTGCCAGGACAGTGCATGCATCCCTGATCATGCCCCACTGGCGTGGAGAAAAAAAACCAAGCTCCCCTGACCCTGTCCTGGTGCCGTAGTCGCACAGGTACTCATTGATGGCCCTCTGCTGCGTGTGCAGCCGCTGCAGCATGGCCAACGTTGAGTTCCACCTGGTGGGCATGTCACATATAAGGCGGTTCTTGGGCAGGTTCAACTCCTTTTGCAGCTCAGCCAGGCGAGCACTGGCATTATAAGATCTGCGGAAATGCACACAGACTTTCCTGGCCTGCCTCAGGACATCCTGTAAGCCCGGGTACCTGCCCAAGAACCGCTGCACCACCAGGTTAAGGACGTGAGCCACACAGGGCACATGGGTCAGTTGTCCCTGTCGGAGGGCGGAGAGGAGGTTGGTGCCATTGTCGCAAACCACCATTCCTGGCTTAAGCTGGCGTGGCGTCAACCACCTCTCGGCCTGGCCCTGCAGAGCAGACAGGACCTCTGCCCCAGTGTGGCTTCTGTCCCCCAAACACACCAGCGCAAGCACGGCATGGCATCTTTTTGCCTGCGTACTTGCGTAGCCCCGTGAACGGCTACGGAGCACCGCTGGTTCATAGGACAAACCACAGGAAGAGGCCATGGAGGAAGAAGAAGAGGAGGGGGTGGAGGAGAGAGGTGTGTCACAACCAGTAGTAGCATTTTGGAGGCGTGGCGGTGGGACAACCTCCAACACTACTGCACCTTGTCCTGCATCCTTCCCAGCTGCCAAAAGAGTGACCCAATGGGCCGTGAAAGAAAGGTAACGTCCCTGTCCATGCCTGCTGGACCATGAGTCAGCGGTAATATGCACCTTACCGCTGACCGCCCTGTCCAGCGAGGCCAAGACATTGCCTTCCACATGCCGGTAGAGAGCCGGAATAGCCTTCCGTGAGAAAAAGTGGCGTTTGGGAACCTGCCACTGAGGAACCGCACATTGCACAAACTCACGGAAGGGGGCCGAGTCTACCAACTGAAAAGGCAGCAGTTGAAGCGCTAGCAATTTAGCCAAGCTAGCATTCAACCGCTGGGCATGTGGATGGCTGGGAGTGAACTTCTTTCGACGGTCCAGCAGCTGGGGCAGGGAAATTTGCCTGCTAGAATCGGACGTCGGTGTACTGCTAGCAGAGTGGCCGCAAGTACTTGGCTGTGACACACCTAATTCTACACCTTCATTCCTCTCAGTGCATGTTTCAGAGAGGACTGAAGTTATAGTGGGGTTGGAGATCCCAGCTGATGCGGTGCAAGGAGAGGTCCGCATTGTTCTTTGGTGTGGGTCTTTCAGGTAGGCTTGCCAACGAGCTGCATGGCAGGTCAACATATGTCTGGTCAGGCATGTGGTACCCAAGCGGCTGATGTTTTGGCCACGCGATATACGCTTGAGACATATGTTGCAAACAGCAGCTGTGCGATCTGATGCACTAGCCTCAAAAAAGGCCCACACCAAAGAACTTTTTGAATGACGGGCAGAGGCAGCGCCCTGCACAGGCGGAGCTCTGCGGTGTGATTCCGTCGGTGTACTGCCCTTACGCTGGCCACCAAAGGGCATCCTGCCTCGTTGGAGATGTGCCTCCTCCTCATCCTCCTCCTCCTCCTCTCTCCTATTAGGCACCCACGTGGAGTCAGTGACCTCATCATCACCTCCCTCCTCATCACTGGAGCCAATCTGGCAGTATGCTGCAGCTGCTGGAACATGACTGCCAGATTGGTGTCCTTCTTGAGCATCCCCTCTGTCTGCTCTCACGCTACTGCCTTCCTCTAGCTGGGTTTCATCATCAGACCCTTCGAAACGCTGGGCATCCTCCTGGAGCATGTACCCAACACTGTGCTGAAACAGTTCGGGGGACTCCTCAGGAGGAGGACATGGTGGGTCTAGGGAAGGAGTGACTGATGATGAGTCTGACATTGATACCAGGGAAGAGGACGCTTTGGCAGCTGCTTTTCCAGTACCCTGAGCCTGGGTGAGAGAGGATGAGGAGGAGGAGGAGGGCTTGGTCATCCACTCTACCAAGTCTTCGGCATGATGTGGCTCAACATGTCCAGCTGCCGAAAAGAAGGACAAGCGTGTCCCATGGCCATGTGCTGATGACAATGCAACGCGTCCACGACCAGCACTGTTGCCCCCAGACACAGAGCCTGCTTGCCCTCTTTTATTGCCTCCTGACTGTCTGCCTCTCCTTGTTTGCCTTCCAGACATTCTAATAGATGGCCTGCAGGGAGATGGGAAAAAAGCAATAAGGGCTACCTTCAGGTGTCCTTCTCTGTCCCTTGAAACAAGGACTTTGACAGTGAAAGAAACTGACACACTCTCCCTACCTACAGTTTTCTGTCCCTAGAAAAAATGTTTTTTTTAAGCACAATTTAGCACAAGGAGAATTCACTCACTGTCCTTCCAGGTCCCTGGAAACAAGGACTTTGACAGTGAAAGAAACTGACACACTCTCCCTACCTACAGTTTTCTGTCCCTAGAAAAAATGTTTTTTTTAAGCACAATTTAGCACAAGGAGAATTCACTCACTGTCCTTCCAGGTCCCTGGAAACAAGGACTTTGACAGTGAAAGAAACTGACACACTCTCCCTACCTACAGTTTTCTGTCCCTAGAAAAAATGTTTTTTTTAAGCACAATTTAGCACAAGGAGAATTCACTCACTGTCCTTCCAGGTCCCTGGAAACAAGGACTTTGACAGTGAAAGAAACTGACACACTCTCCCTACCTACAGTTTTCTGTCCCTAGAAAAAATGTTTTTTTTAAGCACAATTTAGCACAAGGAGAATTCACTCACTGTCCTTCCAGGTCCCTGGAAACAAGGACTTTGACAGTGAAAGAAACTGACACACTCTCCCTACCTACAGTTTTCTGTCCCTAGAAAAAATGTTTTTTTTAAGCACAATTTAGCACAAGGAGAATTCACTCACTGTCCTTCCAGGTCCCTGGAAACAAGGACTTTGACAGTGAAAGAAACTGACACACTCTCCCTACCTACAGTTTTCTGTCCCTAGAAAAAATGTTTTTTTTAAGCACAATTTAGCACAAGGAGAATTCACTCACTGTCCTTCCAGGTCCCTGGAAACAAGGACTTTGACAGTGAAAGAAACTGACACACTCTCCCTACCTACAGTTTTCTGTCCCTAGAAAAAATGTTTTTTTTAAGCACAATTTAGCACAAGGAGAATTCACTCACTGTCCTTCCAGGTCCCTGGAAACAAGGACTTTGACAGTGAAAGAAACTGACACACTCTCCCTACCTACAGTTTTCTGTCCCTAGAAAAAATGTTTTTTTTAAGCACAATTTAGCACAAGGAGAATTCACTCACTGTCCTTCCAGGTCCCTGGAAACAAGGACTTTGACAGTGAAAGAAACTGACACACTCTCCCTACCTACAGTTTTCTGTCCCTAGAAAAAATGTTTTTTTTAAGCACAATTTAGCACAAGGAGAATTCACTCACTGTCCTTCCAGGTCCCTGGAAACAAGGACTTTGACAGTGAAAGAAACTGACACACTCTCCCTACCTACAGTTTTCTGTCCCTAGAAAAAATGTTTTTTTTAAGCACAATTTAGCACAAGGAGAATTCACTCACTGTCCTTCCAGGTCCCTGGAAACAAGGACTTTGACAGTGAAAGAAACTGACACACTCTCCCTACCTACAGTTTTCTGTCCCTAGAAAAAATGTTTTTTTTAAGCACAATTTAGCACAAGGAGAATTCACTCACTGTCCTTCCAGGTCCCTGGAAACAAGGACTTTGACAGTGAAAGAAACTGACACACTCTCCCTACCTACAGTTTTCTGTCCCTAGAAAAAATGTTTTTTTTTAAGCACAATTTAGCACAAGGAGAATTCACTCACTGTCCTTCCAGGTCCCTGGAAACAAGGACTTTGACAGTGAAAGAAACTGACACACTCTCCCTACCTACAGTTTTCTGTCCCTAGAAAAAATGTTTTTTTTTAAGCACAATTTAGCACAAGGAGAATTCACTCACTGTCCTTCCAGGTCCCTGGAAACAAGGACTTTGACAGTGAAAGAAACTGACACACTCTCCCTACCTACAGTTTTCTGTCCCTAGAAAAAATGTTTTTTTTAAGCACAATATAGCACAAGCACAAAACACACTGACACTCTCCCTACCTATCCTTCTCTTTCCCTAAACTAAAGGAATCCAGGTTAAGCAAGAAAGAAATAAAAGTCACTGTCCCTGCCTATGCTGCTCTATCCCTGCTCCGGAACACACTACACTAGGCCGCCGTGCTGGCGGCCTTTTATAGTGTGGGGCGTGTACTAAACACCCTCAGCAATAATTGGCCACAGGCATCCTGCCTGTGGCCAATCATTGCTCTCCTCGCTGCCGGCGCTGTGATTGGCCAAGCATGCGGGGTCACAGTGCATGCTTGGCCAATCACAGCGCCTGGATGACACTGCGATGGCGTAGTGCATTGTGGGCCGTTCGCGTCACTCGAATTTGGCGCGAACGGCCAAAATCGTTCGATCTTCGTCGAACGATCGAACAGCCGATGTTCGAGTCGAACGTATGTTCGACTCGAACACGAAGCTCATCCCTAATAGCACTCAGTGTCACCTTACAGTGAGGATCGCTCTATTATTTTGTCCCTTTCTAATAAATGTTAGTCATGTACATTGCATCATGACAAGACATTACAACACAATACACCTGCAACAAGATCTTTTTGTAACTTTGACATGTAGATAGGCATGAGTGTTTGTATCCTACATGCGCACCTGGCCTGTCAGTTGTTGAGCTCTGCTTATCATTACTGTGACAGTAGAGAACATTTCCCACCCAAACAGCTGACTTATGTTAGATAGAGCTGACCCAAAGATGTCTTTTGCAGTCATCCACATCCCACAGATAGCCTGGCTGTTATCAAAGGAAGATGAAATTGCAATTACACATCTAATTATGTTGGTACATTTAGGTTGCATGCTAATTTTAGCAATCCATGCATTAGTGTATACAATATTTTAACTACCCTGTATAGCGTAATAATATGACCTGCATAATAATAATAATAATAATAATATAAATAATAATAATGAAAATAATTATTAAATAATTGTGTAATATTATATAAATATTAGGCACTATGTTTACCAAATTAATTTTTTTACAAGCTATTTTATACATTGCCAAAAGAAAGCAATCCTAATGGCCCTTACACACGATCCGAATATCGTACGAAAAATGTCGTCCGAGGAAGAATCGTACGTTAATCGGATCGTTAGTACAGGGCTTCCGTGAGCCGATCATGGCAGTTCATCCGATATTATTTTATCGGACATGCACGAAAATTTTCCTCGCACGATACCTAATCGTCCGATTTTCGTTTAGTCAGTACAGTTGCTGTCCGAAAATACAACAAAAATACATTACAACACATGACATCACTTACGATTTTTTTTTCTGTCGTACGAGAATTTTCGTGACTTTAGTAACCTATTCAATTTCTAGTCGCGACTATTAAACGAAAAAAGTCAGACGATCCGTCGTCCGATTTTCGGAAAGTGGGTACGTGGAATAAGGCTCTTATAGTTGTTGTTAAGGTATGTTGTTCATGTATACGATATTGTGGATTTTACTGCCAGCTCAAACAAATAAGCACTAATCACCTGCATAGTGCTTGCTGTAACCTTTCTGACACTACAGTGTCCATCAATAGGCAGTTTGCCAATGTAAAAAAAAATATATAAATACAAATGCAGCTGACAAATGTATGCAAAGTGCAAAGCCCCACTGTTCTGGGAATGCTCATTTCAATTTGCCTGCAATAATTATTGTGCACATAAGTAACTCAGGATTAATTGATTTTAAACACACAGGTTTGGATCAAGTAATTGCTACATTTGACAAGAGTATTCTGTACATGATTAATCAATCGACATGCAGTATACATCTAATGAACCCTCCATCTACCATCTACTGCTCTGCCCGCTGAAAACATAATTAGAGCAAATCACAGACTAAACATATGCTGCATAGCACAGGATAGAATGAAAAGCTGATGATTTCCGCCTTCATATTTAGTAATTTATTTTTAAGTAAAATACCCTGTCATTTCCATACTCACTCTAGCAAATATTTGGATGTGTGTGTTACTGATGTTTCTATAAATGTTATGTATGTATTACAGAATGTAATCCACTCCTAACTACAGCCCCTGAAGCATGGATGGTAGTCCTGGGAAGTAAAGGATGCTTTCTGAAGGCTGCCACCAATAACAATGCCTCTTTCTGCTATTTGTCCTCTAATTATTGGTGATTTTCCCTATAACATTGGATTGTTTTATGAAGGGTAATTCGAGGGAAGTAAATATTATTTTGCAGTGTTTGATGCACAACTCAAAGTAGCCAATGAATGAATCACACTAGATTATATTGAGTACATGAACATATTTGCTAATGCCAAAGCAGCAACAATATTTTTATACTGGCACCACTGGCAGCTTTATGCAGCTGGTATTTGGGGTTGGGTGGGGGGTTGAATCAGACTTTAGAATAAAGTAGACTGCATTTAAAGTGGAACTTAACTGTATCTGAGCACCACAAACAACAACGCTATTTAATTCATTTTTAATATTCAAAGTAAACTTGCCCATCCATCCATGTCTCCATACCTAATTTCATTGAGAAATCACTTTGAAATACACCCCCCTAGCATTCCTAAATGTGGCCATCTTGAGTAGGGACAAATAATTCATGTGGCATTTACTTCCTGAAATCCATCTGCCCTTAGGTCAGGCATACAGAAAGGGCAGTGTGTTTAGCTGAGAAAGCCCCTCTTCCCCTTCTCCAGGTGGAAAAAAATGCCCATGAAGACTCATTGGATGTATGGCATCATTTTGGCCTAGGCCAGAAACCAGTAAGAAACTGGACACATGTAAAAAAAAAAAATATATATATATATATATATATATATATATATATATATATATATATATGCCTTCCTCTCTATTTACTAAGGCTTGCAGCATAAGGATCAAAAATAGTTAATGGTGACTAGACATGTGCACACTGAAATATTTTGTTTCGGAATTTCGTTTTCGTACGAAAAATAAATTTATTTAGTTACTCCCGAAATTTGTTTTTATTTATTTAGTTTTTCGTTAAAAAATGCATTCGTCCGAAAATCCAAATAATTAAGGTCGGATCTGTCATTGTAGGCTTATGGTGTCTGTCGAATATTCTAAGAATATTCGACGGAGCAGCGAAACTGTATGACGCCGCAATCGTACATTTCCGGTCAAATGTTCCGCCTACAAGCTATAGTAGAATTCTAATGTTGTACGACTAGTAATAATTATATTTATTAATTATTATTACTAGTCAACCAACATTAGAATTCTTCTATAGCCTATGGGCCGAGCATTTCACCATAAATGTCCGCTCGCTGCGATCGTATGTTTTTAGCTACTTTGTCAAATCTTCATGTCTCTATAATGTTGAATCTTTTGTCTCTATGTCAAATCTTTTGTCTCTATATCGAATCTTTTCTCTCTATGTAGAATAATCTTGGACTAATAGAGTTAAGGTTAGGCACATTAGACCACAGGTTCGATAGACACAGATTGTTATTGTCAGCGTCATGTCGAATCTCCTATCTATATCGAACTGCCGTTGCAACAAAAATGAAAATAAAGCCTTTGTTTATGTCGGATCTTTCAGTTTTTGGATTCTGCGCTTTCGTTATCGTTTGTTAAAACGATAACGAAAATACCTGAAATTCGGACGAAAATGAATGCACATGTCTAATGTTGACTGAGAGAATACAGTTCCACTTTAACTTTAACTTACTTAAAACTTAAAAATGTATTCACTGATGTCAGCAACACTAACTTTCACTAAGCAGACATGGTCATGCACAGTATGCTGACTTCCATCATCCAATCATGTGCAATCAAAGCACCCTTTTTGTATTTTCTTTTCTTATGATTGAGAATTCTTTGAAAAGTAAATTTTCACTACATTCACTAAGCTAAGCAAAAATTTGCAAAGTGAACATGATCTACTTCTTTAGCAAATCTACCCCACAGTCTCTGTCTAAAGCACATTAAGGACATTTGTGCAATCTGGGGTTGATTTACTAAAGGCAACTCGACTGTGCACTCTGCAGGTACAATTGCTACGGAGCTTAGTGAATGAGGTAAAGCTTCACTTTGCAAAGAATACCCAATCACATGCAAGGAAAATTAAAAAAAAAAACATTTTTGCTTGCACATGATTGGATGGTAGAATTCAGCAGAGCTTCTGCTCATTTACCAATCTCTGGAGAAACTACTCTTGCAGAGTGCAAGTGCACTTTGCAAAGTGCACGATCAACTTGCCTTTAGCAAATCAATCCATCTGTCTGTATTTAAAATACAAATCAGAGACTGAAGCAAAACATTATATTTATCATAGGACTCCAAATGCACTGTCTTCTTCAGGTCTTATTTTCCTAAATAGTGGGAAATGAACCCTGACTGGTTTCTGTGTATGTAGCTCCCCTGTCACACCAGTTTCAGTAAATCAGCCCTTTAACATTAGCATAGTGCATTCCAGGGAACACTCCAACTGATTGATTTATCTCATCTGACTTTGCACTTAAATTTCCCCACTGTATTAAAAATATATTGACTGAGGCTTAGCAACCCTATAATAAATCACACTAGGCTATAAATATCCCCAGGCAAATGCCAGAGTTGCCAGTTGAATAGAAATCAACATTAATCCTTAAATGATTTATCAGAATTAATTAGGACAATAACGTGTCCCTAAACTGTTCCAAAAATAAGAACATACTTCCAAGTATTAGGGCCAAACATACTCTGAGCCCTCCGCTCCAAATGTATTCATGTATCCTCCATATGTTTACATTTTAAACATGTGGGCCTCCTTGGACTATGGTCTCCAACAAAATTATTCCTATACTAATCAAACATTGGGTGTGCATCTCTTCTACTATAACATCAATTAAAATCACTACCCAACACATTTTTTTATTTTGCTTGACATCTAATTCATTACTGCAGCATAGTTTTATTTGTTGGAAAAACAGCTATTATAAAGGGGTACCTACATGAGTGCTGAGCAGCTGCAACATGCACCTGACTCAAAACGCTATTGTTTCTCAATATTCAATGTGGTATTCTAAAGAAAGCTGAAACAGCTGCCTCAGAGCATTAGTGTCTACCTGGGTTTACCAGAAGTATATCTTACAATGTGATATTACACCACTTCCTCTTTAGAACACAAAGCCTGAGCATTTTCTTGTTGATGTATAGGCCTCTTGGGGTTCTCTAATTGGATTGATGCCATAAATTCTGGGCAGGAGGTTTCAGACTTGGTTATAGACTCTGTAATTCAAACACATGCAGCACTCATGTTTTGAATCAAGCAGAATTAATGAGGTGTAAATGTAAAACTTATCACTTTAATGATTGTGTGTCCAAACACTAGTTGAATAAAAAGAAGTAAGGCTGGGAGTTTCGGAAACATAAAAGTGAACAGTAGCCAAGGGAATCATGTCTTTTGTTAATTTTGTGAGCGGAATAGCTAAACGATTGGGAATGAAATCTCTTCATGCAACAAAGGTAGAACTTGTTAGAGAGACACAGAACTGTCCCTGGTCACATACACTTCCTGACAGGTTCTGGGAAGAGTCAGTCTTTTATATTCACAGATACTTCCTATTGTGACTAAAAGAAATGATGAGGAAACCTGCACGATATGGGTAAGGAAGCCAAGAAACTCTGCATGATAACTACAATATGCTCATATTTAATGAGCAGGTATTGTCCCTTTATGTTATTATCATCATAAAAGTACCATTGCTGAACAATGACATATGATCCAAGTGTCACCAAGGGAGGTCCAATACAGTTAAAGTGGATGTAAACCCACTCTCATCCTTTCTAAACTACTGCCATAGTGCTGATCTATAAGGATATAGATGCCTCCTGCATGTATCCTTATCTGTCAAATGTCTCCCCTCTGTCTGTTATGAGACCCGAAAAACTGCAGATTCTGTGGGTGGATCTGTTGTCTGGAGTTCGGTGGGTGGAGTCGTGATGTCAGTAGACTCCCTGACCACCTCTACACTCCCCTTGTCAACATGCATTTTCTCTTGTGTATTCCTTCTGCTATGATCACTAACATCCAGTCAAAATCCAGAAAAGTAACCACATGACTTCAGAAAAGGAGTGGGGGTGGGAATTAAAAAATAATGCCTGTCTAAAGCTAGTGCACGAGATATGTAAATAACCTGTCACTCAAAGCAAGAGGGCGGAACGGACAAAGATAACTCTGTTTGTCCATTTTATCTCACTGAACAATAAAAGAGGATTTCTCAGAGCTGGATTAACTCTTTGTGGCAAGACCTGGCACAAATGTTAGGAAATCTTATACTCTACATTGTGACAGCAAAAAAAAAAAAGAAAATCGGGTTTACATCCACTTTAAAGATAATGTAGATAGCTATGGAATAAAAAAACGAAAAAAACTAAAAAAAACTAAGAGAATTACTGCTGCTTTTTATGATAGCCCATGGACATGATTGCTAATGGCCCATGATTTCAAGGGACATTCTCAGGTGTGGATGTGTCTCCAAACTTTTAATACTGAACTCTTTGAAAAAGAAAGAACATGCGATATATGAATATCTCTGTTAGTCTTGCCATAAGCTTCCATTTGATATATGTTGGATATCCTTGCCTACATATATGATGCTCAAATAATGTAGTACGGGGACAAGGACTGTCATCTTCTGATACTTGTAGGTGAAGCCACCAAGAACAAGTGAGTTATCTCCACATCTGGTGGAGCTGCCCAAAAATCCAACAGTTTTGGCACCTATTTTTCCAAGTATATGACAAACTGCAATCAACAAATGTAAAAGGCAAACCAGAAGTAGATTATTGGTACTCCCGGGATCTCTGCAACCCATAAGGAGATAAACATATTTCCCTTACTTTCTTTATGTAATCATTACTGAACTGTAGACACATCCCATAACTATATAGTATAAACACTGTACTCTGCTGTAGTTCAGTATTAGAAATATTCCTCCTCATGCTGAAGCTTTGAGCTGTTTCTAACAGCAATCAGTGCTTGTATGGTGTATGTGAGAACATTCCTATCCACACCACAGAAAGAGCTGGGATATGCTGCTTTGTATTAGCATGTGGCACAAGTAAATGTCAGCATGAGAAAAAACAAAAAAGTGCAGCGCTAACTTACTAATCAATAACACAATAATGGTGAAACCTGCTAATGTATGGAAATCTCAATAAACTTCAATATCAGTGCGGTCTCATCTGTGCCCATAAGCGGTCCCATCTGTGACCATAAGTGTGGTCCCATCTGTGCCCATATGTGCAGTCTCATCAGAGCCCATATGTGCAGTCTCATCAGAGCCCATATGTGCAGTCTCATCAGAGCCCATTTGTGCGGTCTCATCAGAGCCCATTTGTGCGGTCTCATATGTTTAGTCTCATCAGAGCCCATATGTGCGGTCTCATATGTGCCCATATGTGCAGTCTCATCTGTGCCCATGTGTGCGGTCTCATCTGTGCCCATATGTGCGATCTTATCTGTGCCCATAAGTGCGGTCCTATCTATGCCCATATGTGCAGAGCGGGGATCATTACGAGACACCGGCCGGGTAACAGAGCGACCGTGACAGATCTTGTATCTTAAACACTGATCACCGTAACGTCCCGCCTCCTAGGCCAGAATTGTGATTGACAGCACACTGGTCCAATGCTGGCCCAGGAGGCGGGATGTACAACGATCAGTGTTTCAAATACAAGATCTGTCACAGCCCGAGATCTCCACTCTGTCACCCGGCTGATGTTTAGTAACGATCCCCACTCTACAATGAAAGATGACAGGCAGGTGGGTGGTGGCGGCAGATTGGGGGTGGTGCTGGCAGGGAGCAGAGGAGGAGGGAGGAGGAGAGGAAACCACCTCAATGGGCGGTACAGACTGGGGGCTGTGAGACCCCCTTGCCCACTACAGTATGTGGGGACAGAAGTACAAGTCCCTGCTTGCTGTGGAGAACTACAAGTGGGCAGTGACAAGACCGCTGGCTTGGAGTGCAGGAGGAATAGCAGCCAGCGGTCTTACAAGCTGTATATCACCAGGCAGTAAAAGTTTTTCTTCAAAATCAGCAGGCTATTGCAGAGGAACTACAGAACTCAGAAGAACATGGACGGTATAGTCAGTGAAGGTCGCAGATCAGCAATAAGGACATGGAAAAAAGTTTTTTCCCAGAGTTCTGCTTTAAACATGTGCTGGGAACTAGACTTGTGCACAACGGAAAAATTAGTTTCGTTTCGGTTCGTTTCTTGTGCACAACGGAAAAATTTGTTTAGTTTCGGTTTATTTCTTTTTGGTCCTGTTGATTCGTAATCGTTCGTAATTTTGCTAGACGGGATTTTTTGTGTTCGGACAGAATAGTTGATTCTGGACACAACTCCTACTTTCGTAACTTTTTTTGGGTTTGTTGATTCGTAATTTTCCGTGTCTCTCTCACAACGACGCTGCCTATTATGCCTAATGTGCTTCAAATGGATTTGTACTTTTCTAAATACATAGCGGTTATTTGTAACGATTCGAAATCTCGTATTTTACTTTCGTTTTTTACATGCGGCTATAGCCTCCGCCCCTGTACACCATTTTGAGAGGGAGTTCAGCACAGTGAGGGAGAAGCAGAGAGCAGAGCAGAGTGTTATTGTTCTTCGAATGGATTCGTACATTCGCAACTTTTTTCATAACGAATTATGCCGAAGACATTCGGGCATTCGCTATTTGGGATATAATTTATTTCGGATTCGGTTTTATTCGTAATTGCTTTGTGCGGAAATTCGAATGCTTCCGAATGTCCGAAAGTTGCTAAATTCGGACGAATTTTGATTTGTTACGAAACAAATTGCACAAGCCTACTGGGAACTTGTAGTAAGATGAAGAAAAACTTCAAACAAGGGCAATAGCTCTGTCGAGGCAGCTCCCACTCAGCAAGGCCTCCCTCAAAGAACACCCAACGATAGCCCAAACCATAGAAATACAGAATTGAGAATCAGATCAAAAATTGATAAAATTATAAAAAATCATTTTAATTGTTGATAAAAAGTCATATAAAAGAATCCAACTGCTGTCAAATTGTTCCTCCATAGGGAACATGTTATCCTTTGTTGAGGGTTGATGAAGGGGGAGTGATGTTGGCCCCAACAAATGTTGGATTTTTTTATGACTTTTGTATTAATGTTAAAAATTGGACTCCTATCCTATTTTGGTCTAATGGTCCTTTTTGTTTCTCTATATTTACTGCCCTAACACCCTAACCCCTCCTCCTCCGTTTCTATTTTCCTTCTCTAATCCCCTCCTTTTTGACAGAGAGGTGCCTAGCCCATTAGAAATTAAGACTTTGTGAAAGTCATCATTTGCATACAATATATGGGGGTCTCCAGCATTAAAAGGTATATACAGACATTGTAAAGATAACATTGTAAGATATGTTTAATACAGCTACACTTCTTGCTTACTTGCTGCAAGAAATCTGATTACACATTTCCTTTAAAAATAACCAAAGGTGTATTAATACTGAGATGAAAAGTGATCTTTAAGCACACCGAATACAGAAAATAATATTCATTTCAGCCCACTTGAGATAATATTAGAGTTGCATATGTCTGGAGACAGGAGAGGAATGTATTGGAAAGCCTGCTGTTTTACACATCTATTCACCAATAAATTGAGTAGTTCTACCCAACAATTTTTGCTGACAAAATGTCATATTAAACTCTTCTGAACAAGCACTTTCCTTTCCAAGATGTTATTATACCAGCTTTCCCAGGTTGTGTTATTTTTATGTTATTGTCTGTCATCTAGTATATTCCATGGTATGAGTTAACTCATTCTAAGTAGACTTTATGATTTAAGTTGTTTTTGTTAACCTGTGATAATACATATGCAGTTACCATTTCAGTAAGAAGCTTGTAATAATTTTAGATGAAAAGTGCATTCATGCAAGACAGTAGGGGTTCTTGGCAATTCTTTATTTACTGTTCTTTTGAAAGATTCTATTTTCCTCAGAAACAAGCATCTACTTTTTACTTTAGTTCTCGGTATAAATGTATATATGTTCAAAAATAAAGATACTTTTTTTTACATGTTATATTCCCTTACTATTTATGTACTAGTTATTATATAAAAAAAGACAAGTGATACTACTATGCTTTGGCCAATATCCCGTTGAACATATATGGACAGAGACACTAAGATTTGGTGGAATTGAACAAACAACATCCCCACAAATTAGGTAGTATGATCAAAGTAGAACTTTGAGAGTCACCCTGGAAGCTGTGCCTAAAAAAAGCAGACAGAGGACTAATCACCAACAGGGCCGGGTTCCCCACAAGGCCACCATGGCCAGGCCTCGGGTCAGCAGTGGATGCAGGGGCGGCGCCGCAGCACCCCCCCTCTGCTTCTTTCGCTGCAGAGGAGGGGGGCAGGCTTTGGTGAGCAGAGACCTCCTTTACACCAGAGTCCACAGCATGCCCCTTAAATCAAGTTTCCCAGAACACCCCTTACATCACATTCCCCCTTAAGTCAGGGTTCACGTTTACATCAAAGTCCACAGAGCTCCCCCTTACAGTGTAAGTGGAAATTCTGTGTGGACTCTGATGTAAGGGGGGCTCTGTGCAGACTCTGATGCAGGGGGGGCTCTGTGCAGACTCTGATGCAGGGGGGCTCTGTGCAGACTCTGATGCAAGGGGGGCTCTGTGCAGACTCTGATGCAAGGGGGCACTGTACAGACTCTGATGCAAGGGGGGCTCTGTACAGACTCTGATGTAAGGGGGGGCTCTGTGCAGACTCTGATGTAAGGGGGGGCTCTGTGCAGACTCTGATGTAAGGGGGGGCTCTGTGCAGACTCTGATGTAAGGGGGGGCTCTGTGCAGACTCTGATGTAAGGGGGGGCTCTGCGCAGACCCTGATGTAAGGGGGGGCTCTGTGCAGACTCTGATGTAAGGGGGGGCTCTGTGCAGAATCTGATGTAAGGGGGGCCTCTGTGCGGACTCTGATGTAAGGGGGGCCTCTGTGCGGACTCTGATGTTAGGGGGCCCTCTGTGCGGAATCTGATGTAAGGGGGGGCCTCTGTGTGGACTCTTATGTAAGGGGGGCCTCTGTGCGGACTCTGATGTCAGGGGGGGCTCTGTGCAGACTCTGATGCGGGGGGGGCTCTGTGCAGACTCTGATGCAGGGGGGGCTCTGTGCAGACTCTGATGCAGGGGGGGTCTGTGCAGACTCTGATGCAAGGGGGCTCTGTGCAGACTCTGATGCAAGGGGGGCTCTGTACAGACTCTGATGCAAGGGGGGGGGCTCTGTGCAGACTCTGATGTAAAGGGGACCTCTGTGCAGACTCTGATGCTTACATAATAATGTACATAACATAAAACATAATGTACCAAAAGATGCCAGTCAGGGGCTCTGGAGGGCCACATTGTCCTCCCCCCACCCTTGTGATCATGAAAAATCTTAGACTGTTTTCCACAATCCAACACTTTTCCACGCTCTATGGGCCACTTGACTGGACTTGCCCCCCCAGGCCTAAGAGGCTGCCACGGGAGGTGAGATGTCACTAGGACTTTCGGCAGAACCCCCCCCCCCACTTCTCAATCCGCGGCATTGAAGGACCCGGCCTTGGGGCGGCAAAGGGAGTAAATCCGGGCCTATGGGCTCCCGAAAGGTGAACTTTGCCTATACTTTGTTGTGCATTGTTGAAAAATTCTGATATAAAAAGGCACCTCTAAGAGTGTCGGCCGTTGAAAAACTAGAATCCAGTAAAGCGTGTACTGCTCACCTTACTGAATGGTCAGGATCACATATACTATGTACCATGGCAACCAAGCTTTTATTGTCTCTGGTGTAGTGGAAATCCTCAATATATCAATCCGTAAATTCACCTTTTGCATGAACATGTATTTTATCTGGAATGATAGCTGGGCACTGGAAATCCAGTGCGAAAAACCCTTCAAATTGTAAATGTCCTTGGGGTTCAGTTGCTCAAAAGACCAAATAGAAACTCCAAGATAAATAAAGAATGTTTAATAGTACTTTTCAGGAGCATCACAATAAGAAAGTGAAAACAAAACTTAAGTACGAAGACCGACCCACTTCATTAAATCTCTCTCTCTCTCTCTCTCTCTCTCTCTCTCTCCATATTTATTAATATTTAATAAAAAAGAAACAGAAGACTTAGGTACATTTTAAAACTTTAAGAGTTAAAAGAAAAACCAGAGCCCCAAACCCAGGAGAAAGGCTTCAACATACAGGTATATCACCTAGCCTGGCTGTGCCACCCATCTGGAGGAAATAAACTGTGGGCGGGGGGGGGGGGGGGCAAGCGTTTAAAGACATTTTTAGCAAAGGTTTTTGTTACTTCAAGATCCTCCAAAACTTTCCTAAAAAGTCATGGTTTATTTTTAGGTGAATTAAGACAACAGAAAACATGATCACTAAAAACAAAATGACCTTAACAAAAAAATCCAGGATTATGTGGATATGAATACATAAATTAAACAAACACTGATTAAATATTACTCTGGGTTTTCAAAAACAGAGTGTTTCTATACACTATTCCATATTCGATAATAATAATTCTTACAGAATTAAGTTACACTGCTTCAGTTCATTCCCAACATTGTTGGTCAGGATAGATTCCAAAGATTATGTTGCATGGTGAACATGTGGATTAATAGAATGAATACAATAATGGATTAAATAAAACTATTGAAAGGTTCACTTAGAGCCCATTTTCACTGAGCTAGGATTCATTATAAATATATTTAGACTTTGAATAGCTTCTTCTACACTTAATTCATTATGCAGTTTTTTTTTCACATGTAGTTCCCCTCAAGATAAGCTGTTAGGTACAGTAAGTTTAGTTATTAGCTTGTCACAACACGATAGATTATATCATAATAGAGACCCCAGCTTGGTAAAAGTATGTGGGATAGATAAAATAAAAGGACACTGGAGGGGAATTAATATGACACGAGCTGTATCCCAAAATGAAACCCGCTGGATACATGAACTGGGTAGTTTGTGTCCAGCAGGCCTGAATATAGACATTGATATTACCTGCTTTATTTCCAATTTTTAATTAGTTTAGAACCAATGTTGTAAGGAATAGATCACCATGGAGTCCATTTTCCCATAGGGGAGGTTCACACATAATCTACAGACATACAAGCATAGCATATTAACACACTTATTTTATTTTGTTTTTTATTTATTTTTTCTTTAATTTAATTCTATTTATTTTCATTTACATCTTTATTTTCTTTTTATTTTAATTTTATTTTATTTTGTATTTCATTTCAATTTATTTGTATTTATTTTATAAATTTTTCCATAAATTTTTAGTTTATTTGTCTAGTTTATTCTCACGTTTATTTTTAATTTAATTTCCTTTACTTGATTTATTTTATTCACTTCACAGATCTTTTCTAATCAATTTATTTTAACACAACACATTTTCTTTACCAAAACAATATAGTTCACATAATAGACTAATTTAAGATCACATAAGCACATGAAGTATGTAGTTAGTCAGATTGGAAACAAGATGTCCAGACTAAGGCCGTCTGTAATGAAAACATTGACATAGGTGGGGATAACATTTAACAAATGGCATATCCATCCAGTGGGATGCACTCCCTGGTGCTCTACTCTGAATTTAGTGAACGATCGGAGGGGGAGGAGTGCAATTTGTCATGACGAGCCTATTAAAGAGACTGGAATGCAAGGGATCCTCCTGCTTTTGATAACGTCACACTTTAGGACGCAACGCGTCAAGCTGATTCTCCGACACGTCACTACCGGCCCGGAGAGTGGAACGCGGGCGATGTTGTAAACAACGACCACATCATCCACACGAGCAAGGCTGATTCTTTATTGATGGTGATGTCCAGTTCTGTCATATTGACAGTTTTAACAATAATTTTATGAGTTTACTATCTATGCTGCTGTTTTCAAATAAACCATCTGAGGATTTTCTTTTTCTATATACCACGCATTGCACATTTTTTGTCCCTGGAGCCCCAAAGCCATCAATGGAGGCAAGCCATCACAGAGGGAATAACCAGAGGATATCGCATTCGGATTGGTTCCCACTAATGACCAACAAACACAGTAGACTCCTCTTCCTATAAGGCAAAGGAGTCCAACATATCTGGTGAGTGCACATCATTACACTACTCCTAAGAGGTGGATGCATTGACACCGAAGGGACACGAAGCACAACAGCACTTTCTCACAAGGAAAATACTCTGTTTTGCACAGTTATCACTATATGCACTTTAAATTCTCACTGCAAAGATTATTGAATTGATTAATTAATTATTCAGTCTTGACTTTGGTTCACACAGTTATCTATGAATGCATTTTAAATGTTAATTCCACCGCTGTATATTTATTAAAAGTCACCAATAGATATAGATATCAATACAATACAAACAAGTTATAGTCACAAACACAGATTATTACATTGGGTTTCAGAACACTATTTAGGTGGAGCAGGTGCTGTATACCATTCATTAAGTTTAGTTATTGGCTCCAACATAGTAAGTTGAGTGGTTGTTTCCAGTTAGGCTGTTAGGAAAATTTCGTTTTTGGCTCCACTGTAGTGAGTGGAGTGGTTGATTGTTTGGTCTGCTCAGGACTTCTAGGCTGCAAGTTTGATTGCTAGGGAAGGAGATTCAAATGATCGGCTGAATATTTATCATGCCTTGGTCAATCCCTGGAAGGGAGCATTCAGAAGGTGGTAATAAATGAGCAGGAGCCCTGGGCAGATTGTTCTTTCCTTGTCAAGGAGGGGGCCAGAACTCCAGGGTGTAAAGGGGCTTGTGATTGGCTGGTAATGAAGCCAAGAGCACAGGTCCCTGCCCCACTTCTTCTGGCTATCAGGACAACAACCCTCCATCCTGCCTTATATCTAAAGGAAGGAATGATCACACAAAAAGTTGTGATTTTTGCACTTTACTGATGGTATTTTAAGATGGCATTCTAGTCACATTACATGGGCATGCTATCTGAGATCACTTGACATTTTGTCAATCACATATAGTGGACAATCTGCAGAAGTCATCTATGAAAGCAGCACACATATATTAATACATTTTAGTAAGCCATCTTCCATCTTCCCTATTCAGTCTCTCTTCCCCTGGGGTGATCAGTACTCACTCAGAGAGTTCCTGTTTGCCTTAGGCTGTCTGTGTCTGTAGGAGCTCACTGCGCCTTTCTGAGACTGGATCACTGCAGTCACCTTTTGGTCATCTCTGACTTGGGTACACTTCTCCCAGGTCCCAGGGGATAGCCTCATTCCAGAGAACACTTGGCCTGGCCTAAAAGACCTTTTGCAATCCGCTCTAGCCTTCTCCACTACAAGAGTCAGGATGTCTACAACCAGTTCTTTAAACCGATTTTACAGGGTTCAGGTCTACCTCTTCCTGTTCTCCAGGCCGATCCAGGGCCTCCACTAGCTGACTACATCTGCCTGATGGTGGGGTATCTGTCTCACATAAACCAACTACCAGGGCTCCTTCCAACCTGGCTTATATGTGAGCACTGACTAACCCATTACATCACTACAAGAGGGCTCTAGCTAAAAGGGACCTATCACCTGATGACACTATTCCCTGTTGAGGCTCAACATTTGCTATGCAAAGGGGCCAACATTTGCTATGTTATGGGGCCAAGTAGGAAAGCTAAAAAGGGGATACCCGTTGAAGGACACCAGAGTTGTTTCAGAGTCCAGGTCTGGATGAGGACTTTGCAAGGAAACTGGGCTGCAGATGGTCCCTAGACAACTGTGAGTAACGGTCTTACTGAGGACCCCTTTGAGTGTGAACGCTACACATACATCAATAAATCAGTTTTTTATTTTTTAATAGACAACACCATTTTCATTTTATAGCAACATTACACTGATATACATTGGTATTGTATTGTATCTTATCATACAATTTGATTATATTAGTACTATCATATATTTCCAAAATAATTACCCTTTCTTACATTTCATTATTATCACTACATTACACATTTAAAATATTAGTTTTTTTTTTAAATAATATATTGTTAGTTACTTTTTTTGTATTAATTAATAATAATATAGGGATTTGATTTTCGTTGTGTACATTTTATATGATTGAATGAATACATTTTTTGGTCTCATGGTAATTGCAGCAGTGTGCATAAACACATTGCTGCTAATTATTTTCAGAATTGATTTTGATTATATTGGTCACAACTTAATAGACAGTAGATATTTACTTCTTGCTGCTGCTATATTGTATCTATTTACCTGCAAGTGATTCTCTGTATCTTTTATAAATGCTTCATCTTAATTGTGATTGACATCCTAGTATGTATGTACCAGGAATTTTGAGTGGGTTCCCTGCAGCTGTGTTAGTACACATCACTGCTTAGTATCAGACACATTAATTTGAGAGCAGATTTGCTGTGCTCTGGACCAGGATGTACCTGGGTTGGCTTGTTGTGGGGGGGAAAAGTGCAGGTGAGTTGTTTATGTGTCCTCTGTGCTTTGTATTCCACCAAGATGGGCTAGTTATGCCCCATGGTGTGTGCCAGTCCCTCTGGTTATCACATCACTCTTTCCTATTACTTTTTCCTTTTGCAGTTCAGAGTGCAGGTGGTATGTAATAATGGAATTGTACCTTCTGGCTTTGGCTCAGCACCTGCTCCCAGTTCCCTGTGTCTATCGTAATAAATACTTTGTATACTTAAAAAAAATGTTTTATATGTATATATTTTAGAGCTATTGAATTAATGTTCATCTGTTTTAATACCACTATTCTATTAATGATCCTGTCAAGGATCATGTGAAAGGCTGGATTTATTAAGTGTGTGCTGAGTCTTTGTAAACAAGGTACTTTGGTAATGTCCAGTAAAATATTCCCATTGTATACATTACTGGAAATGGCTTTGTATTAGGTGGGTGCTATAGCAACTGCTGGCTGGTAACCGGTATTAACACAAGATTAGGCATGTGAATCTTTGAAACAGCATCCAAAAGTTTACTCAAGTCATCTCTTTACAGAATTGTGACATTTAAAACCATGCAGGACCCATTCATCAGGCATGTGACAAGTGCAGAATAGACATGTGCACTGCGGAAAAATTTGTTCATTTTCGTTTCATTAGTTTTGGTTTTTTTTGTTGTGTTTTTTTTTTTGGGTCATTCGTTATGATAGCAATTTGAAAATGTGTAAATTAGAAAATTAGAAAATCAGAAAATAAGAAAGAAAAAACAAAAATTCTAAAGAATAACTAACTAATAACAACAACTAACTATTAAATTATAGGTATTGGAATTTCCTTTCAAATTTGGCTGTTAGTGAACGTAACAAATACAAATTTATCTGAAGTTATGAATTATACAAAATAAAGAATGCCGCATCTAAACAAATGGAACTGAACAAATTATTAATAAATAATAACAAGTTTTTATTATTATTATTTTTATTTATTATTATTAATTTGTTACGTTCCATTCGTTTATATACGGCATTCGTCATTTCGGATAATTCGTAACTTCAGATAAATTCGCATTCGTTACGTTCACTAACACACAAATTTGAAAATAAATTCCAATACCTATAATTTAATAGTTAGTAATAGTTAAGTTATTATTAGTTAGTTATTATTTCAGATTTTCAAATTTTCGTATTTTCGAATTTACGAATTTACAAATTTTCGAATATTCTAGTTTACCAATATTCGGAAAAATTCGCTAAATAGGCTTTTGTTAATTCGGATATTTCCGAATGAACCAATTTGTTGTAATTTGTTAAAAAATTTATTCGAAACAAAATGAATTGCACATGTCTAGTGCAGAATGCAGAGCAGGATAGTAACACAGTTAACACAGTTAACACAGTTAATATACACACATTGTGGCCTGTCTGCCTAAAAAAAGAAATTAAAATTGGTTCTTATGAGTCTTATCTCGGAGCAGGTAACCAGATGACAACCCTATTTCTATTTCAGTTTTGCAACTCCCTGAAACACTCCAGTATATGAACATCCACAGGGAAGTAAATCTACATCATTATACTGCTGATTCATTGTCCTGTGGGCATGAAGGCAACATCTAGGGTACTAGGAAATAGTGGAACCATGTTCCTAGCTATGTGTTGCCAATGGCACCCAATGCTCTTAGTCAAACTTGTGAGAGCAGGGAGAGATGACAGAAGACCTGGATCGATGTAGGACTCATGTAAGCAGTAGCGAATGGTAGGTTCTTCTTTTTGGGGGGCGGCAAACAAAAACCACCACCCGGCGGCGCTGCACTGACAGCAAACCCCCTGGCAGTGCAGCGCTGACAGCACCCCCTCCCTCCGCCACCAGGGGCGGCTGATGGTGCAGCACTAACAGAAAACCCCACCCCCCCTCCCACCGCCACCAGGGGTGGCTGACGGTGCGGCACTGAGAGTAAACCTCACCCACCCTTTGGGCAGTCTGGCACTTACCCGTTCGTGTTGCAGGCTGTGGTGTCCTCTCCGGGAGTGCGGGCATCGGTGGCTCCAGTGTTTGCTCCTTAAGCTTCCTTCCTGGCTTCCTCCACCATGTGTTTCCTCTTCCACCAAAGTGCTAGGCATCCAATAGGATCGTCTGATGCTTTGGCCAATTGAGAAACAGGTCTCACAACCTGCCTCCTGATTAGCAGGGAGGAACTTGAGTTTGAAAATAGGGAAAATTAATTTGCTATCGTCACACAATTGGGTGGGATCAGGGCGCAGTGCTCTACGCCCACCTTTTTTTTAAGCCTATTAGAGCCACTGGCTCTAATCACATGCTTCAAACCCCCCCCATTGGAATCCATAGTCCGACGCCCTGATGTAGATCAGGGGGTCAGACACATGGATGGGGGGGCGGCACCCATGCGCCCTCTATGGAGGGACCACCACTGCATGTAAGTATTTAGGGTATAGTGGGGGATTAAATGCATTAAGGTAAAAAAAACTTGACTTTAGAACCATCAGACACCTAATGAGAGTCTGAAACGTTTCTCCTATACACTATATAAAGAACCCACTTAATAAATATTGCAATAGAAAACACCTATTTCAAGACTTTCTAGTAAAAAAAAATGCACCTAAAAGATCCCTAACATTAAATTAAATAAATGAAATATTCATGGATGAGGTGTAAATAACTTATTTTTGGTGCTATTGCCTTGAAAAAATCCATAATCCCTAGCTTTACATGACCTCCTTACCATGGGCGTCCGCTCCATAGGGCAAGGGGGGTCAATTGACCCCCCTGGAGACACACTATATTTATATGGACATGGAGTGAAGCGGAACTATCCTCAAGCTATTTCACATTGCCAGCTGGCCACGTTATCGGCAAAGCGCCGCTAGTTTTAGCTGCGCTTTACCATCGTTTTTAGTGGCGCTATTCGGCCGCTAGAGGGGGGGGGGTTAAAAAAAATAGAAATTGCTAATCAGACAATGGCAGCTTGATCCTTCTATTAAGCTTTTGCATCAGGTTTCTCAAACCTTTGCATGCCTGCGCTTTATGTCATAATGACTAAGCCCCTCCCCTTCATGACATTGTCAAAAAGGGGCCGAGCATGGATGACCTTAAAATGATGCCCCCCCCCCTGAAAAAAGTTCAGCGGACGCCCATGCTCCTTACCCCTTTTTTTTCTCCCGCACAGAATGGTTAGTGAGATTTTGGAAAAAGTTGTCTGTGATAGGCATCATACCTGTGCTTTTAGAGTATATGCTTTGTATAAGCATTCTGTATTGTAGGCTTTGTATAAGCATTATGTATTGTAGGCTTTGGAAAAGTTTTGAATGAGGCTTTGTACAAAAATAAAAAAAATAATCGTATTATTCTCTGCTGTATTTGTCAAATATTTACTATGGCCTTTAGGAGAACCTCAAATTTTAAAATCCATAAAATGAATTGTAGAACTGTGAAACATACACAAAAAGGAAAGCAGGCAATCATTTGCTGAGTCATTTCGAATACTATGCTTGCCATCACCGATCATTATTGGCTTAACACCTAATGCACTTATTAATCTACAACACATTTGCACAGTTCAGTTTCCTAACTTGATTAGCCTATTTGTAGCTCAGCTAAGACAAAATTAATTTTCTCTGTGACCAGCCATAACATTTGTATACCAAGTTAAACTTGAACACAACCAAATAAAATGTAGTACCTAAATTCAAAGTACTGGCAAAAAATTTTTTATTTATTCTGTCTGTATATCACTATAAAAAAAAAAAACATTGTAAAAAAGATTTTCATTTAACATTCTGTTTTTTTATGTATCTATTTATTTATTTATTGCTTCACCCAAATTTTAGAAAAATTTAAATTTAGATTCCCAATACAGCTGATGGAAAATGATTGGTAGGGATGAGAGACATTGTGATGTACTTCATCACTTTTGGAAGTCTCCAATCCATCACCTTCCCAAACTTAAATGTCTATGTGTGTGATTTTTAAAGTCATGCTCACTTCAAAAGGTGAAACAACTCAGATAGGTCTGCCAAAAAGGTGCCCAATACAATTTTATTTGTCAATCACGTATGATTAATAATGGTTTTAGATCAAGAGAAGTGCTGACTTTATCATTTAAACATAACCCCCAACACCATTAACATTACTTTAACATATATCCATAACATTGCTATCTGTCAAGTCAACAACAGAATTTAACATTTTAACATAATACAAGAACCCAGCACAACTGTGTAAGGTAATATTTAAAGTGGGAGTAAACTCCTATGTATAATTTTTACCTATAGGTTCTGTAAATATCTCCTAAACGTGCACCGTTTAGGAGATATTTACTGTGCATGCAGCCGGTGACATCACTGGCGCATGCGCTCTGAAGGAACGGCCACCCGAGCTGTAAACGGCGGCTCCCGCATGCATGCATGGAAGTGACGTCATCGCGGCTAGAGCCACTCACACAGCTGGAGTTCATGAACCTGGAAGGAAGAACGGGTGAAGATGGAAGTGCCTTCAGCCGTGACAGAGTGTCGCTGAAGGGGCTTTGTTTTAATGTAAGTTTCACATAATGTGCTAGTATGCGATGCTAGCACATTATGACATTGCCTTGCAGGTTGCAAAAAAAACACAGCGGTTTACTACCGCATTAAGCTATTGTATGAAATTGTGTAAGGCAATGTTTACAAAAAGAGCACACCATAAAGCATAACGTAAGGAGGCTAACATGGTAATAATAAGGTCTAGGAGGACCCCTAAAACTGAGTAGCAAATGCCATGGTCCCCTTATTCTGTTACATTTAGCCAGTCTGTGACACATTATTATTATTATTATTATTATTATTAGTACAACATATAATACAGAATTTATATAGCGCCAACAGCTTGTGCAGCGCTTTACAATTCAAATCTTTTGCCTGTAGGATCATCTTATTCCTGGGCCACAAACTTCCTGAATTTCGTTACAACAGATAATATTTAAATTGAATATACATTTAAAGTGTTACTAAACCCACAACAGTAAAATCAGTCTGTATATTCAGTAAAGCATGCTTGTTATACTCACTGTGGAACCTAAGGGGTTAATCCTCTGCATTGTCTACAAAGGCTGTTTGATCCTGTCTTCTCTGATCCCCCCATTATTCCACTGTCCCCAAACCATCTCCTGATAAGACAGAGCCTTTGGAGTCACTCTGCACATGCTCAGTTTGGTGTGTATTGCTAGAGAGTTGTTTTTTTTTTTTTTCTTGGGATGGTGCACAGGGCCAATCAGACACAGGGTCAGGGGTCCTGCAGCCTCATAGGACAGGCAGAGTAGAATGAAAACTCATCCTACAAGCTTTAATCAGACATTGATAAAAGTCACAAGACTGCTATATACTGCTGATGAGAAAAGGTATTTAGCAGTTTATATTTACTAAAATAATTGTATTTCCAAATTCTGTGTACTGTGGGAGATCAGATATAGCTCAGACCATACGCTGCACACTGTATCAAATTGGTCTGCATGGCTGTCGTCTTAGAAGGAAGCCTCTTCTAAAGATGATGCACAAGAAAGCTCACAAACAGTTTTCTAAAGACGAGCAGACTAAGGACATGGATTACTGGAACCGTGTCCTGTGGTCTGATGAGATCAAGATAAACATATTTGATTCAGATGGTGTCAAGCGTGTGTGGCGGCAACCAGATGAGGAGTACAAAGACAAGTGTGTCTTGCCTACAGTTAAGCATGGTGGTGGGAGTGTCATGGTCTGGGGCTGCATGAGTACTGCCAGCACTGGGGAGCTACAATTCATTGAGGGAACCATGAATGCCAACATGTACTGTGACATACTGAAGCAGAGCATGATCCCCTCCCTTCAGAGACTGGGCCGCAGGTCAGTATTCCAATATGATAACGACCCCAAACACACCTCCAATATGGCCACTGCCTTGCTAAAAAAGCTGAGGATAAAGGTGATGGCCAAGCATGTCTCCAGACCTAAACCCTATTGAGCATCTGTGGGGCATCCTCAAATGGAAGGTGGGGGAGCGCAAGGTCTCTAACATCCACCAGCTCCGTGATGTCATCATGGCGGAGTGGAAGAGGACTCCAGTGGCAACCTGTGAAGCTCTGGTGAACTCCATGCCCAAGAGGGTTAAGGCAGTGCTGGAAAATAATGGTGGCCACACAAAATATTGACACTCTGGGCCCAAGTTTGACATTTAATTTTTGTTGTCGCCAGCGGTTTTAGACATTAAGATTGTGTGTTTAGTTATTTTGAGGGGACAGCAAATTTACACTGTTATACAAGCTGTACACTCACTACTTTACATTGTAGCAAAGTGTCATTTCTTCAGTGTTGTCACATGAAAAGATATAATAAAATATTTACAAAAATGGGAGGGGTGTACTCACTTTTGTGAGATATTGTGTGTGTATATATATATATATATATATATATATATATATATATATATATATATATATATATATATATCATTCACATAAACACATACATACAAGCACAATAAATGGTCCTTATATAACACATAAAGAAACATTATGTACTATGAATGTTTATCTGAAATGACACAACATTCCAGTTGAGATGTACTGTATATTAAACCATTTTCAAATAATTCTGCCAGTTACATAAGTTACTTAAGCATTTATAAGCCTTCACTTTCAACACCGTGAAGCTACAAAGGTGCTTTTGAAGCAATTAAGTACTTGCCAGGTGCCTTTACATGTGTATTTCTTACATTTTAGAGTGTCTTGCTTATACACTGTAATAGTGCGCTTTCATTATTATAAAGATTGTGAGATGGTGTATATATATATATATATATATATATAGTAGTATATTACTTTTGTACTACCTTTACAAAAAAAAAAACAGTACTTTGTTATAAGTACCTTGATCCCTTTTGTTTTCTGTTGGGTTATTGTCTCTTTCCTTTTGTAACATATTTCTTCTGTTAATATTTTGTTTGCACTGTTTTGCCTTTTCTTCTATTAAACAGTATTTTTAAATTGTTAAAATTATTTCTAATTCACTAAGCCAGAATTTAATTTAAAAAAATCCAGTCTCTTTGAAGAGTATTACTATATTGTAAATTTCTAAAATATTCCTTCCTGTCTGACATAACAGTGTATATTACAGACATTTCTTAAAGGTCATAATTATTATTGCAGATATTGTAAGATTGGCAGCTTGGTGTGTAACAGGTTAAATGCATAATTAACTAAACCCGATCACTTCCATTCTGTTGGCACCTAGATTGTTGTCCCGCCAGCAGGGTGAGGCTGAGAGTGCTATCATCACAGTATGAGTTTACCCCACTTCCTCATGTACTGGTGGCAGTGCAGTGGGATTTGACACAGTCCCACAGCCCCACACAATTGTCACAGCTAACACTAGTTCAAAAATACCTGCAAGGTTAAAATTTCAGATCAAAAGGCTGTCCAAACTAAAGGTTAAACCTTAAAATGAATACAAGCTGACCTGCTAACTACTTAAACTTTTCATGCAGGCATTGCTGTACTGTAATTCAGTATTCTGGTGATCTTGGAACACATCTGCTGGTGATGTAGGAACTCACACACACACTGAAAGCTTGATTTATTTATGTTTCTTTTGACCAACCTTCCTTTGGGGTCTTACTGTGATTGATGACTGAGGAAGTAGATATAGGATTTAACCATTCATGACCTTCTTCCCTCCTCCTGACTCTGTGTAGAACTCTTATGCCGCGTACACACGATCGGAAATTCCGACAACAAAACCGTGGATTTTTTTCCGACAGAATGTTGGCTCAAACTTGTGTTGCGTACACACGGTCACACAAATCTTGTCGGAAATTCCGACCGTCAAGAATGCGGTAAGAAGTACGATGAGCCGAGATCAATGTAGTTCAATAGGCAGTTCGGCTCTTCTGCTTGATTCTGAGCATGCATGTTTTTTTGTGCGTCGGAATTGCATACAGACGATCGGAATTTCCGCCAAGAACTTTTCTTGTCGGAAAATTTGAGAACCAGCGCTCAAATTTTTGTGGTCGGAAACTCCGACAGCAAATGTCCGATGGAGCCTACACACGGTCGGAATATTCGACAAAAAGCTCACATCGGACATTTGTTGTAGGAATTTCCGATCAAGTGTACACAACATTAGTGCTTTTTCTGCAAGGGATTACAATTACATTTAGTAAACTTCAGGATTCTTACATAGCTGCTGTGTTAACTGGGTACTATTAGGTGCTCACTTATAGTGTTTTTAGTCTGGAATTGCATTTTAATTACCGTTTGTTCTCTTCTCTGTACATGCTGATGAACTATGCAAAACATAGTCACCGTACATGTGGTTGACACACAAGCCCATGAAGGTTCTGTGACTTGTAAATTAACAAACAGAACTCCTAAGTAGGCCAACTTTAATGAAATACACTGTGCAATGCTAATGATTCCAAAGCATACCACCAAAGGCATTTAATGAAATTAAACTATATACCAGTCAGACTTTGGAGTATGGAGGAAAATCAGCCCACCTGAAGAGAACACAATGTAACATGTTATCTGAAAAATAGGAACTGATGCAGACTATCTCCAGAAATACTGTATCACTCCACCATGTTAACATACTGTATAAGTACTTTTCCATTAGCACCTTCTATATAAGGTCTACTGAAATGGATCCTTAGTAGGATATCCTTTACTGTACTGGCAGTGCTGTGGAGAGGTGCAGGTTGAGTTTGGCCTATAGTGCTCCACTACTCAAGTGTCTCACAACTAAGATTTACATTTATTTAAATTGTTTTGGGGGAAAAAAGTGTCCTCTAAATTGTATATTGGAAACATTGGCACTGAACCAAGACCAAAAATTCTAGAACCTACAGTACTTTTGAAGGCACTAGACAGACATCAACTGTGGGCAAATCTAAGTGTGACTCTTTTTTTAAAATATACAGGGGAGCAGTAATATTTCTGGGGACCTTCCTCTTACCCAATTATATATTGGCTTTATCTTCTAGCACAGTGGCTTAGTGATTAGCACATATGCATTGCAGTACTGGAGCCCTTGGTATGAATCTCACCCAGGACACTATCTGCATGGAGTCTGCATTATCTCCATGTGTTTCGTGGGTTTCTTCCCAAACTCCAAGAAGATGCTGGTAGGTTAAAGTGTAGCTAAAGGAAAAACATTTTTTTTTAGCTTTGGACAGTGTGGAGAGGGTTTACAACACATATTAGGTTTGTATTGCTGTCTGTGTCCCTATTAGGGTGATTCGTCCTCTCTATTAGTCTTGTTTACCATTATCACTGAAAGTAAAAGTAAAAGAAAGAAAATCCCAAATTTTGGGTTGTCCCCAAAATAGAAAGGAAATCTTCCAATAGGGAAACTCGTTCTTGGTGACCTAGAACCCCCCCCCCCTCCAACACACAAACATTTAAGTGCAAAAAAACTAAAGCTTGTATCTATAGTTGTACTTTAAACTGGCCCTAGTATGTGTGTACAAATTGGGTGTGAACATGTGCTATCATATTGCATGTTGGTCCTATGTCCCAGAAATTAGGGAAGGTTGAAGCGAGACCTGGCAACCTACCTATAAAATTCACTAAGAATATTATATGGAAAAGGTTATCAATAGTATCAGACATAATGCCCAGAGAGCAGGCCCATAGAATTGACAAGAGTTGGATATAAATGTAAGGATACATACATACATCTCCACTGATCAAAGATAGTGTTGGTTTTAAGCAGCACCCCCACTTTTACAGTTTGTGATATATTTTCTAGCAATCTTTTTATGTCTTCAATTGTTTGTTTCTTTCACATTGTCATTAATAAATGTTTCTAATATCTGCTTCCTGTTGGCTCAGTAATTTATAGTTTGATTATAGTAGACGTTTCCTGTTAGATACAATGGTGTTGATTATCTAAAGGAAAATACACTGTTCACAAGGGAAATTTCACTTTGCAAAGGGATTTTCCCCTGTGTTTAGTGTTGCTTTTTTTTTTCTTGCGTATGATTGGCCATTATTTGCAAAGTGAGATTTTACCACATTCACCAAGCTCTGTGGAAAATTCCCTTTAAAAATGTAACTTACCTTGCAAAGTGAACAGCCTATTTGCCTTAAGTAAATCAACCCCAATGTGTAAAGGGTTTTATTATAGACAAAAAGGAGGTGAAGAGAAGGGGTGGAACACAGCTTGGCTGTGATAGTCATGGTCCATTTGCATTAATATAGTGATTCTGCTTTTAAAACACTGAAGCAATTTTCATAGAAATTTTGTGTGCAGGCACTATAAGGTACATGAATTTTTGTGGTTCACCATTCATAGCAAGTCCACATTTTATAGTGAATTTGTGCCCAAACTATGTACATTAGTACATATTAGTACAAGTATTTACATTTGCATTTATATTTACTAAACATTTGCTTAACAAGTAGTATTTTTTTTTTAAAATAAGGCTTCATTTACCTCTGTAGCTATAGGAATTGTCTAGAAAAGTATCTTTAAAATTCACAATGGAGCCATTGTATCAGCTCTATATCTGATATAGCATATGTAGGTATTCCTCTGCTAAAGAGGATTATTTGATGTTTATTAACCACTCAAGGACCGCCTCATGCCGATATACGTCGGCAGAATGGCACAGCTGGGCACCTCAACGTACAGGTACGTTGCCCTTTAAGAGCCCAGCCGTGGGTCGCGCGTGCGCAGCCAGCGGCGCGCTCGCAACCCGGTCCTGAGTTCTTTGACCGCGGGACCGTCGCCGCCAGTGTCCCGCGATCAGGTCACAGAGCTGAAGAACGGGGAGAGGTGAGTGTAAACAAACCTTTCCCCATTCTTTTCCGTGGCATGTCAGTGATCGTCTGTTCCCTGTCATCGGAACAGATGATCAGTGATGTGTAACGTGTAGCCACTCCCCCCTACAGTAAGAATCACTTCCTAGGGAACACTTAACCCCTACAGCGCCACCTAGAGGTTAAACCCTTCACTGCCAGTGTCATTTTCACAGTAACCAGTGCATTTTTATAGCACTGATCGCTGTAAAAATGACAATGGCCCCAAAATGGTGTCAAAATAGTCCGATGTGTCCGCCATAATGTCGCAGTCACGATAAAAATCGCTGATCGCCGCCATAACTAGTAAAAATTAATTATTATTAAAAATGCCATAAAACAGTCCCCTATTTTGTAGAAGTTATAACTTTTGCGCAAACCAATCAATAAATGCCTATTGCGATTTTTTTTACCAAAAATATGTAGAAGAATACGTATCGGACTAAACTGTGAAAAAATATATTTTTTATATTTTTTTGGGGGATATTTATAATAGCAAAAAGTTATAAATATTGCATTTTTTTCAAAACTGTCGCTCTATTTTTGTTTATAGCGCAAAAAATAAAAACCGCAGAGGTGATCAAATACCACCAAAAGAAAGCTCTATTTGTGGGAAAAAAAGAACGCCAATTTTGTTTGGGAGCCACGTCGTACAACCGCGCAATTGTCAGTTAAAGCAACGCAGTGCCGAATCGCAAAAAGTGGCCTGGTCCTTTAGCTGCATAATTGTCCGGGGCATAAGTGGTTAAAGAAAAACTATTGACTGCTGACCAGTTCACTACTACAGTGTCTCAGAAGTTTAAATTTAAACTTAAGTTTAAGTTTAAATTCCCATACAGATTCTGTATTACATCAATATAAATTGCCGCGTGAGGAAATTTTGGGTAAGGAGCAAATACACAGTTCCTTGTATTAGAGGTTAGGTTGTTTGAGTCAGCCTCTACTTGTATGTCAGAGAGTCCAGAAATAAGGTTTCCCCACAGTGGTTTGTTTCTCAGGCCTTCTGATGAGACCATAATGATGGTGTGATACGCTAGAAACCAAATTAGAGTTATTTCTTGAGTGTACATTATGACATAGATAGAGCAGATGGGTGGAAGCAGGAATTCTGACTTCATGAATCTCCAACAAAACAAAATGCTAGCACAAGACTAAATTTGCTATCAAGCAACCAGAGCTGAAGTATCACATTTGGGTGCTGCTGGCCTTTAATTCTGCAATCTGCCATGTTTGTTCTTGCAGTAACTGTTCTCACATCAATAAAAGCTGCTTGCCTGTCTACATCCACCCAATCACTTCCACATCAAGGGGCAACAGCTATTATTTTTTAACATGTGCTTGAATAGAGTGTCAGAGCAGTTACAAGAAGTCTCAGGTAGCAATCAAGAGATATATGACCCACAGTTCACCCACAAGTTAGTCTGTCATTCACAATCCAGTTGAAATATAGACTTTCTTTAAACACGGCTCATGACATTGCCCAAGTGAGTTGCTTTAATTTCTGGCAAAGTCACTTAAGTCAATAGTAAATATAAGGTCAAACGTTTAATACTGTAAATTCTAAAATGTGTTTTTGAGTTCCTTAAAAAAAAAAAAAAACTCCTGTCCTTCACCCAGTAAAACTTTATTGCTATGTACAGACACCTGCTTCACTTGAACTTAAAAAATAACTGATGAGGGTATTAATAGAGATAGCTTTGAATTTCTAAAGTAATAGCGATGGATTGTGGCAATATGTATTTTTAGTCAACTATGACTGGTAAGTTAAATAATAACAGCTGTTATACAAGTGACAATGTCTACAATCTATTTTTCAAAAATGTATAAAAAAACTATTACCAATTCCTAACTAACTAACAAAGAAAGCGAATGGGCCGTAGGTGGTATGCAGACATGCATGAATGATAAGCTGTTGATACATATGTGCTGCTGTATAGAATTATGTAACTAAAGTGATTTTCTTTTTAGTTTTCTATTTATTTAGGTTTACTCTCTCGCTGGAGCCTAAGGAAAAGGTCCTGAAGAAGTTTTATGTGAAACATGTCGACCTTGTATACTATGTAATGTGGTAATGTGTGGAAATCTTAATTCCTTTAGTTCTTGCAGTGAAAACAACAAAACATTAAAATGTATACACTTTTATTATTAATAAAATTATATAAACATTTTAATGGTTTCTTTTTTTTACTATTGGAGTCCTAATCAATCTGATTTACATTATTTGGTATTTAGTTAAAGATTTGGGAATGATGCATTCCATAGTGTAATCTCAATTGATTATCTATTTTAACACACCACCTATATACCTTTGTAGTATAAATTCATATTACCAATTCCTCCTTGCTTCTGCTCTGGAGATGAAGACTCTTTTTATATAGACTACTTTTTTTTTTACATTTGTTATTTGAAGGTTTCTCATAGGGGGTATTGCTGTCAACCCACTACCATCAATGTATTTAAAAATGTAATTCTGCATTCATTATCCTTCAGTGTTTTCCAATCATCTGGGGTGCATTCAGTGTAAGCTGAATGATAATGCTACACGATGACAAATTTATTTGTGCGTTAGACCACCCGAAATTGTTTAGTTACAGATAGAGTGGGCTGTGAGGCCTTGAATTTTTATGGGTCTTAGAAGCTCCATCAATGAAATCTCTCTGCCGTAGTTGTCAACACTGTTCCTGTCTGCCTGGAAGTTTTGCATAGTACCACACATGTTTGTATGTTCCAAAATCTCCTGTGACCCACGATAAATGCTTAGTGGCTACCGCTCAGGCTAACAAGACCCGATGCATTGGATGCCGCTGACTAGTGAGGGTGCAGGCTGGGGAAAGTTGTACCCTGTGTATGTATGGAGCCCCTTCAATCTTAGGTTCAGACTGTACATGGGGTCTAAGCTACTGTTCAAGTCCAAATTAGGCCCCGCTGTTCCTGCTGTATTCTTTACATTTATTTAATTTTATAGATAATGCAAAACAAAGTGCTAAAAGAAGCAAATATGAGCAAGAACAGCTATACCTTCTAATGTTATTATAAAGGGGTTCCCATTCTATTATATAAACAGGAAGAGATAGCAGGGCCGCCCCACACCTCGCTCAGCCTGAGTGGTTAGCAGGTAAAAGCAGCCTCAACTTAAATCATCAACCCCATGCCACCAACATGTTTTACCCCGCCCCTGATTTTCATGATAAAGCCCTGGGGGGAATAAAACATGTTGGGGTCATGGCTTGGATGAATCGAGCTGAGGCTGCTTTTACCTGCTAACCACCTGGGCTGAGTGAGGTGTGGGGCGACCAGGCTATCTCTTCCTGTTTCTATAATAGAATGGGAACCCTTTTATAACAGCATTAGAAGGTTTAGCTGTTCTTGCTCATATTTGCTTCTTTTAGCACTTTGTTTTTCATTATCTATAAAATAAAATAAAAAATACAGCAGGAACAGCTGGGCCTAATTTGGACTTAAACAGTAGCTTAGATCCCATGTACAGCCTGAATCTAAGATTCAAGGGGCTCCATACATACACAGGGTACAACTTTTCAAAGTACCACAAGATGATTGCCCTTCAGTCCAGTTACATTAGAAATTTTTAGGTTTTAAGAAATGATTTACAGTCACCTATCATATTTAAAACTATTCCTGTTAAACTTGAATAAATGTTTGGTAATATATCAGCTTAAAGGAGCACTAAACCTTTTTTTTTTTTTGCTTAAAAATAACAAACATGTTATACTTACCTCCACTGTGCAGCTCGTTTTGCACACAGTGGCCCCGATCCTGGTCTTCTGGGGTCCCTCGGCGGCTGTCTTGGCTCCTCCCCGCAAGGACTCCACACCTTAATGCGAGTGAGCTCGCATGGTGTGGAGTGATTGCGGGCGCGCTCCCGTGATACAGCGGCGGCCATAGCCGCCGACTGTATCACTCGGCCCCGCCCCCCGGCGTGCCGCGTCATTGGATGTGATTGACAGCAGCGCCAGCCAATGGCTGCGCTGCTTTCAATCTATCCAGTGTAGCCAATCGGCGGCCAGGCAGAAAAACGAAGAGGATGACGGGGACGAGCATGGGACTTTCGAGGGGCCAGGTAAGAAAAACGGGGGCTCGGGGGGGGGCGGTATTGTCGAATGTTTTTTCACCTTAATGCATAGGATGCATTAAGGTGAAAAAACATGTAACTTTACTACTCCTTTAAGTAATAAGTATGCCTTTGCTCCAACCTCATCTTCCTTGCTCAGGAAGATTGCGTCAGTGCTCTAGACGATTTTACTGATAGTGACAAAGGGGACCATGGTTGAGTAATGTGCATCAGCACAACCATCAGGACCTGGAAGACAGTGGAGATCACTCTAGTAGTGATGCCTACTAGAGTGATTTTCCACTTCTACAGCGGTTCCTCAGATATGGCATATACATACTTACATTGGTTCAAGCAGGACCAATATAACTATTCAAAAAATCCATACCTAGAATTCAGCTTTAATACAATACTGTATAAAACTACTGGGGTCGAGATATGCAAACCATGGTGAATATGAAAAAGTGTAGCGCTTATTTATGTAAAAAGTCAGTTACCAACACATATCAAATGTTGCAAACATGCATATATATGAAATCTTAATTTCAGTGACACCAAGTGACTGAGCGTGATCCGTGAAAAAAAAAATATGTAACAAATAAATCAGAACGAAGCAGTCCTCTATTGTGACCACAAACAAATGACAGTCCAAAAGTGTAGAAAAAACTGCAAGGTTGAAATGAGGAGTCCCACATGGATATGACCCTCTCTGTGAAAGGATAGAAACACCACCACCGATATAAGGAGGAGGCTTACCAGATGGTGTTGACTTGGTGAGGTGTATACCACCCAAGTCAAAACAGGCTTATATAATCAGTCAGCAAGATGTATCCAGCTGGTCCTGAATCCGCATATAAGTCGGAACCGCAAATTCCTGTAAACACCAGGAAGTGTAAATACATGTAGTCTTGTTGGAGCCAGAGGTCCATAAATATCTCCTTTATCCCCCTGGACGTCCCATCATTAGTGGGATAGATTCCGTCACCTCTAAAATTGGTAGGTACATTGATTTCTTTTTGCAACCATCTGTACGCAAAACTCCATCCTACTTTAAAGACACAAAGGATGTGATTAAACGCCTGCCTGCTATCACCTTTAAAGGTGATTTGATTATAGCCAGAGCGGATGTGGCATCCTTATATACCTGCATTCCTCATCAGAGAGGAATGGAGGCTGCTAAGGATTATCTAAATAGGGATGTCACTCTCGCTAAACCTCAGGTGGATTTTATAGTTGATTTGTTGGCGTTTGCCACCCAACATAATTATTTTTGGTTTGATGGTCGCTTTTATTTGCAGCATAAGGGAGTTGCGATGGGAGCAAAGTTTGCTCCCAGTTTAGCAAACCTTTTCATGGCCAAGTGGAAGGAGGATGTCGTCTATGCCCTGGAACACCCGCAGTTAATTATGTGGGCCAGGTACATAGACGACATCCTCCTCCTTTGGGCTGGCACCCCTGAATCTCTTGAAGATTTCTTCTCAGAGCTCAATGAGAATGACAGAGGGATTTCACTTACATAAGAATTTAGCCAGTCTAAAATCCATTTTTTGGATCTTGAAATAGAAAGGTTTGAGTATCAATTCAAGTTCAGTAAGTATTTCAAACCTACGGATAGGAACGGATACATACCCACAGACAGTTGCCATCATAAGTCCTGGCTAAACTTCGTTCCCAAAAGCCAATTCCTGCGACTTCGCAGGAATTGTACTGATACAGAAACTTTCAGGATACAAGCTGACATTCTGAGAGGCCCGTTTATTGAAAAGGGATATGACAATTGAGATGTTGAGAATGAGATGACTAAGGTTCTGAATATCGACTGATCTCTATTGTTAGCAGATAGACCTCAAAGAGAAAGGGAAGACAATTTTAGATGGTCTTTTCTTACAGCCCTTTTCTACCCAACACAAGCAAATCAAGGCTATTTTTGAACAACATTGGGGTATCTTGAGGAATGATCCAATCCTCTGTACACTTTTACCAGAAAGACCTAAAGTGATATACCGAGGAGTGCCCTCACTTAAAAGTAAAATTGCACCAACCATCATTAATCCTCCGATTAGGCCAACATTTTTTCATAACTGGACAGGCTACCACCCCTGTAAGAAATGCCTTGTATGCCAGTATAACAGCTGTGGGAGAAAGGCCAGCAAAGAATTTAGGTCCACAGCGACTAACCAGGTCTATCCAATCAAACCATTTTGTACATGCGCAACTATTAATGTTGTGTATTTACTGACATGACCATGTGGTAAACAATATGTTGGGCGGAACATTAGGTCATTCACGATCAGGGTAACCGAACATATCAACTTAATCAAGTTTGGGAGTGTCACACGGTCCCTCTGCATTATCGGCAAAACCATGCCCGTGACCCAACAGGGACCCAATTCTTGATTATTGACCGTTATGTTGCTCCATGGAGGGGTGGGGCCAACACTAGAGGAGTTTCCAGACTCTAAACTTTCTGGATTTTCCGAGTTACAGACTCACCACCCACAGGGGTTAAATGTGGAGTGGGATATTAACGCTTTTATTAATAGATCTTGACTCTAAGGATGATTTTTCATAAATTTATGTAGTAATTTACAATTTTATCCTTTTTATATCTTTTTTAATAAAAATGTTTTAATAATTTTAATACTCATTTATAACAGCAATTTGTATCCATCAACTATCTAGTCGCCATTCAAATGGCTAGTTTTGACGGTTGAATTTATGTCGGTTCTGGAACATTAACCAATATTAGCTTTCTAGATTGTTAGGGATGACCCCAGTTTGATTTGGCATGCCAAAGCGGGGATTTGAACTCACGGCCTACCGGTGACACATCAGGCGCTTTGCCCATTGCGCCACCACTGGAGGTGTTTCTTAGGGCTCATAAAAAACAGGGCCATATCAGACATAGTGAGGCTTGGGGATCTTTTCCAATGTTCCTGTGCAGAGCGGAAGTGATGTCATCCAGCCTCGTCTTCATAGAAAGGCTTGGATGGCGCTTCCTGTTCTATATGGCTGATATAGAATTTCTGGCCATGTCTATACTGCTTATTTATTTATTGATCTAACACAATCTAATAAATATTTGTTGGCAGTACTATACTATATTATGGGAAGATTTTTGGAGATCAAATGGGACGTTTTAAATAGTGGCCGCCACTTCCTGTCCACCAACAGGAAGTGATGTAATTTCCAGGGTCACTCCAGCTGGGGTCCTTCCATCTTTAAATAGCGGTGTTGTTGTGGGGGTCCACACCCCAGATGATGACTATTTAGTTGAAACGCATCAGGTGGACCCATTCACACACATCGCTCTTGCACTTTGTGATATGTCTATGATGTTCTTCCAAATGTTAGTGTTTATTTTTTAATCTTTTTTAATAAATACTACCTTGTACGGTATCACACTATGTGAGTTTTTTTCCCATTACGCATGTTATGTGGTTACCGTATCTCTGGCTCCAACAAGACTACATGTATTTACACTTCCTGGTGTTTACGGGAATTTGCGGTGCCGACTGATATGCGGATTCAGGACCAGCTGGATACATCTTGCTGACTGATTATATAAGCCTGTTTTGACTTGGGTGGTATACACCTCACCAAGTCAACACCATCTGGTAAGTCTCCTCCTTATATCGGTGGTGGTGTCTCTATCCTTTCACAGAGAGGGTCATATCCATGTGGGACTCCTCATTTCAACCTTGCAGTTTTTTCTACACTTTTGGACTGTTATTTGTGTGTGGTCACAATAGAGGACTTCTTCGTTCTGATATATTTGTTACATTTTTTTTCTTTTTCACGGATCACACTCAGTCACTTGGTGTCACTGAAATGAAGATTTCATATATATGCATGTTTTCAACATTTAATATGTGTTGGTAACCGACTTTTTTACAAAAATAAGCGCTACACTTTTTCATATTCACCAGTTTTTGCTTTGTCTCAGCTGTGTTGGCAGCAAATTTTTGTGTTATATTGCACAGCGCAGTATATCCCATATATAATTTTTTGCACAATATGCAAACCATGCACCCAAAATTATTGCTTTAGATAACTAGGCAAAGAGGGTGATGTCACCACTTTGAGAGGGTGTACTGCCTGCATAAAACAATCATCAGAATAATGATTTATATTGTGGTGGGGTGGAGGAGCTCTGGACCTCTGGTCCTGGTTTGGTGTATCCTAATGATGTAAATAATTGGACAGGCAGCTCTATAATTTAGAGAGGCCTCAAATTGTTTCTAGTTAAAATATAGAATAAGGGTTTGTTCACACAAGCTTTGGCATGGAGTGTTTGACAGGTAGTGAGGAGACGTTGTGTTATCTCCTCACTGCTTGCACCTCCACCTAGAGCGCAAAAGACGCTTGCAAGATGGCCCCATTCACTTGGAGTCACAGAGGGTATAATTCCTGCTGCGTCTACGAAACAAAGCATTGTGGTCATGACATTTGTACACCCACACCTCTGCCTCTGCAGTTAAAAGGAGTAGTGGTTGTGGAACAGTAAAAGCACAGCCTAACCGCAAGCCTTAAGAGTAAAGTATGAGTGCCAGTCCACTGTTGTGTGCCCAGATTAATATTATTTGATGCATACATTTTTACTGAATGCATAAACAACAAAATTAATCTTTCTTTACTCAGCACAGTGATGTCTTTTGTAGCTGCTTTTATTGTGTTTTCCTAATACAGGGTTTTTTAAAGCAAGTGTAAGATCAAGCTAGATTATTCTAAACTGCAACTCCAATATATTACTGATGGTTGATTGATAGGATATATATCTAAAGTAAATACAAGCCATATCCTTTTTCCTATTTAGATGCAGCTTTTAACATATATGGATAACACAAAAAAAAAATCTGCATTGTTATCTAGTCTTGTATTGACAATGGCTACTATGACACATAAAGCTAAAAATACTGAAAGCTGAAGGAAAGATTAAATTTTTTCTCCTTGCTGTCACATCAAAGCTATTTCTGCAAAGGTTGGTGACCTGCTAGGCTGCCTATCTTTCTGCCTTCACTGTTTTCAATCCCTTCATTTCTTCAAAAGACAGCTTTGAAAATCTAAAGAAAAGAGGAAAACACAGTATTCCACAAACTGCATAGGTATAGCAGATGGCATTATTTTCTCGTGTGTATTATTTTGGTATATAGTACATAGATAAAACAGTACATTTCTAGGTTTTAATGCTCTGATATATCTAGGAACAATTCTTGATACAGATGTACCAATGTTGGGCATCATACAGGTCTGTAATGTTAATACAGAGGCTTTACGAATCCCATGTGATGAGGTCATAGCTGCAAATACACTATATTACCAAATGTATTGGGATGCTCACCTTTACACACACATAAACTTTAATGGCATCCCAGTCTTAGCCCCGTAGGGTTCAATATTGAGTTGACCCACCCTTTGCAGCTATAACAGCTTCTCCTCTTCTGGGAAGGCTGTCCACAAGGTTTAGAAGTGTGGCTAAGGTAATGTTTGACCATTCTTCCAGAAGCGCATTTGTAAGGCACTGAACAGTCAGGCACTGATGTGGACGAGCAGGCCTGACTCACAGTCTATACTCGAATTCATCCCAATGGTGTTCTATCGGGTTGAAGTGCAGGCCAGTCAAGTTCCTCCACCCAAAACTCGCTCACTCGCTCACAGCATACCAAGACATTTTGGACAATTTCATGCTCCCAATTTTATGGGAACAGTTTAGGATGGCCCCTTCTGGTTCCAACATGACTGCGCACCAGTGCACAAAGCAAGGTCCATAAAGACATGGATGAGCGAGTTTGGGGTGGAGGAAGTTGACTGGCCTGCACAGAGTCCTGGCCTCAACTCGATAGAACATCTTTGGAATAAATTAGGAGCGGAGACTGCGAGCCAGGCCTTCTCGTCCACATCAGTGCCTGACCTCACAAATGTGCTTCTGGAAGAATAGTCAAATATCCCATAGACATACTCCTAAACTTTGTGGATAGCCTTCCCAGAAGAGTTGTTACAGCTTATAGCTAAGACTTGGATGCCATTAACGTTTATGTGCGTGTACTTTTGGCAATATAGTATATAATTAGGTCCCCCTTTACTTTGTCTCTGTAAAAAACACTAAAGGGTCAGTCTACATGTTCTGTTTCAAATTTTGCTTTGTGCAAAAGACATACCCTCCTGAGGCCCAGTCTACAGTATATGGACAGTTTTGCCACTTGCTTAACAAGATTCACAGACAATGCCAACTCACCAAGGCATTCAGAATAGAATCCAGTGTAGCTTATTCTAGACTGGCACATACAAAGGATGTTTTCTAGATTTTTTAACATGTAGAAGACATTTCAATCTAAAAGCCTCTTGACTCTCTGAAAGCCCTTCTCTCTCAGTGAGGGTAAAATTGCAACTAACTACTAGGACATACAGAGGTTGGAAGTGTCTAACCAAGGCTGTAATGATTACAACACAAACATAAGTGGGTAAACTGGAATATACCACATGCGATAACAACAAATTATAAATCAAGCTGCGTGTAATAATATTTTAGTTCTAGGTGAAGGTGAATAAAGGGAGTCAGGACCTGGATTCCTATATGTTTTGGATACTCTTACAGTGAGCTCTTCCTGTAATAAATCCCAACTCACCCACCTGAGACTTTTGAGTGTCTAGCACCTTGTTACATTCTACCTAACGTGAAACAAATGAAAATTCAATCAGGGTGAGTGGGAACTTTTTATAATGGCCACATCACGTATGCAGACCTGACAAGTCACAGACATATACCTCAAAAAAACACAGCCCCTGAAACACATACAAAATATCAGGTGGTGTACCACTCCAATATCAACTGGAAGCTAAAATGATCCATCTTCAGCAAACTTTAAACGCTGCTATTGATACCATGTTATTTGCTTGAGGCCAATTCCAGTTTAGACATTTTTAGTGAAATTACTATATTCGGCAATCAAGGCTGTTATCACGAAAACTCAAATCTCTATCAGAGTATAAAAGATAACACATCAAATCCAATGCTGTCACTATCCTCACGCCCAGCTCTAGGCAAAATCTTTTTACAATTTCTCCCACCCATCTCTCTCTAATGCATCATACCAGGTGTTTCTATTTTTTTACCCTGTGAAGCAACTTATACTCACCTCAGTCCCGCCAACCAGGTTCTTCGCTGATGCCATTTCCATCTGTAAAGGCTGCTAATCCAGAAGCACAAATTAACCCTTGCTGTTTAATCTTCAACTCCTCTCGAACCAATTTTAGTATTTTCTGAATCTTGAGAGAATCACTTCAGAGGACAGCCAATGATAAATGTACACATGACTTAGGCAATTACAAGGACACCCGAAAGGATGACCCCAGCAGGAAGTAAATAGAGAGGAGAAGGACTGGGCAAAGGATGATCATGTGAAAACAACTTAAAGAAAAGTTCCACCCAAAAATGTAACTTTCGCTTTTTGGAATCCTCCCCTCCTCCGGTGTCACATTTGCCACCTTTCAGGGGGGAGGAGGGAGCAGATACCTGTGTAATACAGGTATTTGCTCCCACTTCCGAGTATAGATCACCTCGATGATCGAGGTGACCTACGCTACGTCCGGCGCCTATTCTGTCCCCCCCTCTCTTCTGGGAGACACACAGGTCCCAGAAGACAGCAGGGACCTGTGGGATAGCGGAGTGACTTGCGAATGTGCAAGGCTTCACTTCCTGATTTCCTTACCGAAGATGGTGGCGGCAGCACCCGAGAGCCGAGCGACAGATCGGCTTCGGGTGCCGACATCGCGGGCGCCCTGGACAGGTAAGTGTCTTAATATTAAAAGTCAGCAGCTGCAGTATTTGTAGCTGCTGACTTTTTTTTTTTTTTTTCGGCGGAACACCGCTTTAAGAAAAATAAAAAAGTGCATTTAGAAAGTTTTTTTTTTACATTTCAGCACAGAAATCAGTGAGAGGGGGGGGGGGGGGGGGGAGAAAGGACAATATTTTTATCTAGGAGTAGGACTTTAAGCCTGACACTTTTCAATTTTCCCTTTTCTTAGTTTTGATGCTACAGACTTTGACAAATAAGATTGTTTTGTAGTTGATGTTTAGGCAAAGAAAGAAAAATATGTGCCTAAGACTAATTAGACAGATCTGCAACGTATGTTTGGCTGCGTTATGCACATTTGGAGGAAGCAAGAAGCGCAGATTGGGTACGGCAGATTTTAGCAATGTATGTCATTATGCTGCATATCTGTGATCATCAATCTCATATTCTGCCTGTAAGATCTACAGTAGGCTTGGTTGGTACTCAACACACATAACAAATTAGTATAATCTGTCTTTCCCTTAAATGGCAACTTGCTGTAAGACCCAATTTCATAATTTTAATTGTATGTGATGACTAATTTACCCTGTCTTTTTCTGTGGTGCAGTAATATATAAATGTAGCTATCAAGCCAGGCACAAGCTGCAGGAAGCTTTATCTTTAGAGGAGAAAAATAACTGCAATGATAAAACCAAATAGCGATTTTAAAGGATTTCTGTGTTTTTGCACATTTTAGTAGTTATTAGAGGTGTATAGGGGTTTATGTATCTGTTCTTTCAAATAAAAATATATATAATTTTTTGTTTTTGAATACAAAGCTTAGAAATGAAACAATATTCCTTTAATATTTTGACCTGTAGAAGGAAATTAACCCTGTCTATGTCATTTCCATATTTAGGTTGACAAAATACATGTCCAACATTTAAACGTAAGAAATACAGTGAATAAAACAAAGATCCATAGACAGGCAAATAAACCTTTAAAAAAAATCAAGGTCTCATTTTCTCTAACACGTGAAATATATTTTTTCTTGTAAATATGATTAGCCATTTACAGTAGATTGTGTGCATTTAACATCCAGTCCAATTTTAAAATAACCTACTGAGTTGGCTACAACCATATGGACAATTTATATAATATTACAAGGTTATCAAATCTCCCACTTCTCAAGGCAGTTAAGTTCTTCCATGTCCATTATTAACCACTTGGTGTCTGCGCTATAGCCCAAAGACAGCTACAGCATGGGCTTAAAATGCTGGGAGGGTGTACATGGATGTCCTCCCCTGCTTACTCTGCCCACGCGCCCCCTGCGTAAGGCCTTGGGACTCAGATGATCACAGATTGGAGAAAAGGGCCAATTACGGCCCTTTACCACTTGATCAGCTGTCAATTATGGCCCTTTACCACTTCATCAGCTGTCAGCCAATGACAGCTGATAACATGATGTAAACAGAAGCCTTTTCCCCCCCTCAAACTGACAGCGTGATGAGAAAATAAATTAAGCCCATTACCGGCTTCTGTAAAATGGACATTGGTCCCACACTATGCACACCAGTGCAGGTAAACAGTACCCACCAGTGCTCCTAACCAGTGCCCACCAGTGCCACCTACCAGTACCCATCAGTACTGTTAACCAGTGCCAACCAGTGCCATCTACCAGTGCCCACCAGTGTCACCTATCAGTGCCCATCAGTGCTGTCTATCAGTGCCATCTACCAGTGCCATCTATCAGTGCCTATCAGTGTACATTAGTGCCAACTATCAGTGCCACCTCTTATTGCCCTTCATTGCCCCCTATCAGTGCCACCTACCAGTGCCACCTTTCAGTGTCCATCAGTGCCACCTATCAGTGCCTCCTCATCAGTGCCTCCTGATCAGTGCCCACCAGTGCCACCTATCAGTGCCCATCAGTGCTGCCATGAATGAAGGAGAAAAATTACCTTTTTTCAAAATTTTATAACAAACTATAAAAATAGTTGTTTTTTTTTTCAAACTTTTTAGACTTTTTTTGTTTGTTTAGCAAAAACAAAAACAAACCAAGTGGTGATTAAATACTCTACCACCAAAGGAAAGCTCTATTTGTGTGAAAAAATATATAAAAATGTTGTATGGGTACAGTGTAGCATGACCGCGCAATTGTGATTCAAAGTGTGACAGTGCTGAAAGCTGAAAATTGGCCTGGGCAGGAAAGGGGTATATGTGCCTAGTAAGCAAGTGGTAAATATATTTCCACTTTCTGCACTTATCCTAGTTCTACAAAGTCTTTTTGTAAACTGGTATCCAAAACTAAACAATATATTGAACATAAGATGGCCAAGATTATGTCTCTCTAGTTAGTGTAAGCTCTTTTAATACAAGCAAACTAGGTTGCTCTAGAAGCATGTTTTAGTATCTATGGTCAAAATTTTAAATCATATATTTATTTTCACATTGTATTTCAAATATTTATAGCCTACTCCTATTACTGTGATTGATCTTGAAAAGTTTGTAAAATGACTTTGGGAAGATCCCCACACATTTACCTACTTGAATTCTGTGACATATATTCTCTATGCCCTGTGAGTAGGCACTGCTGTGTCACACATTTTACAGACTCTGCCTTCTGAACTACAAGTGCTGAAAGGAGGCGTTTCAGGAGGTGAAGTCAATACAGGGATCACTGCTTGCAGGTAGGGTACTGTGGCATATGTAGTCCTTAGAAATTCTAAGTAAACAGCAGAAAAAAAGTTGTAAAGCATGTTGGGAAACCAGGAAGTTGTGGAAAGAGATGACCAGCAGTCAAACAGAACTCACAAGAATAAAGGAGATTTTCCAAGTAAGCTTATATTGGATTGTCAAATATAACTATTGTTTGTATTGTTGTTACAATGCCTCTGTTATTTGTTTTAAAAATGAAAGTGTATTCTGTGACCATACATCCCCTTTAAGTGCAAAAGTTTACATTGATCAAATGAAAATCTTTGTCCTGTAGTTGACTAATCAAACAATGAATACAGGTTAACTAAAAAGTGTTTTATATATAAACCTTATGCCAATACATAGCTTTGTGTAATCTATTAACCGGTTCCCGACTGGCTCTCGTCTATTTATGGAGGGCAGAATGGCTCCCCTGCATGAAACCCCATACAAGGTTTCCTTTAAGAACCGCCAGAGGGCGTGCCCGTGCACCCGCAGCACGGCAGGGGACCCTATGTGCGTGGCCGGCGGTCGCATGCATGAGCGCCAGCACAGGGATTTGTGTGTGTAAACACACAAATCCCTGTGCTGTTAGAGGAGAGGAGACATGTAGTTTGTTCCTAGTAAGTAGGAACAGCGATATGTCTCCTCTCCTAATCAGTCCAATCCCCATATTGTTAGAACACACTGAGGGAACACACATTTATCCTTGATCGCCCCCTAGTGTTAACCCCTTCCCTACCAGTGACATTTACACAATAATCAGTGCATTTTTATAGCACTGATCACTGTATAAATGTCAATGGTCCCAAAAATGTGTGTCAAAAATGTCCGATCTGTCCGTCACAATACCGCAAAAAATGGCAGATCACCGCCATTACTAGTAAAAATAATAATAATAATAAAAATGCCATAAATCTTTCCCATAGTTTGTAGACTCTATAACTTTTGCGCAGACCAATCAATATACGCTTATTGCAATTTTTTTACCAAAAATATGTAGAAGAATATATATTGTCCTAAACTGATGAAGAAATTTGTTTGTATTGCTATTACAATGCCTCTGTTATTTGTGTATTCTGTGACCATACATCCCTTTTAAGTGCATAAGTTTACATTGATCAAACAAAACGAAAACCTTTGTCCTGTAGTTGACTAATCAAACAATGAATACAGGTCAGCTTAAAAATATTTATATATAAACCTTATGCTAATACATAGCTTTGTGTAATCTATTAACACAGAAATGGTTCTCTTAATGTAAAACTTTATATAATTGATAAACAAGTTAAAAAGTAACACTACCCACACTGAACCTTGGGGTATACCACTAACAACCTCAGACCATTCAGAGTATGAATCATTAATCACTGCTCTCAGAATCTGGTCTTTTAGCCAATTTTCTTTCATTTACATATTACTATCTGTGGGGAATTGTGTCAAACGTTTTAGCAAATTCCAAATATTCTAAATTTAAAGCTGCTCCTTGTCTAAGTTTTTTATAGCCATGATATGCTAAACACTATTAGGCAACACTGAATTAAACATATTCACTTCCTTTAAATAGGGAAAGAGGTATGTTACTATCTTTGTAAGACATTTTACTTCTTACAATTAGGAGAAAAAGAGCAAGTGCATGCATATAATCCCTTGTACAATTCAAAGCCTTCAGGGATGTGGCTACCACCAGCATGGACATTTTTTGTTGAACAAAGACAAGCAGCAAGCAGCTACTCAACAGCTTAAATAATTCACTGATATGGATAGATAAGATGTCAACTAGAGTCCTCTACACACCAGAAGTGGTGCCCACACAAAGTCTCAGATGGCAGTAAAACTGTTGAGGGGCGGGGGTTAGGGACAGCAGAGAAACCCCAGAAGCTTACACGGGAACATGCAAATCCTGGCAGCAATTAGAGCATGTAATACATCTTTAACAAGGGACAAAAGAGAAAGGGAACGTTTTTATAGGCCTCATCTTCATGACCTGCAGACATAAGGGAGAGGGTTACAGATACAGAAAAAGACTTACCTCTCTGGAAGATGTCTCCTTCCTTATTCCCTCCAGAGTGTCAACAACTAAGAAGAAAGTTGATTTTTGTAAAAAAAAAAAGAAGAAAGCCGACGATATTGACAGCAATCAGCAACAGAAAAACATCTGTATTTTTGGAGTCCCAGAAAAATCTGAGGGAGAGTATCCTAAGGGTACAGTCACACCAGGTGCATTGGGACTACATTGGTTGGCAAGAAACAGCTTTTATTACTCCTGATTAGGGATGAGCCCGATGTTCGAGTCAAACGTACAGTAGGTGCCGCCGATATTGTGTCAATCTCGCCGGTTCTAGCGGCAATATTGACACCCTATGAGCTCCGTTGCTGTCTCGTCATCGGGAAAGGAAAAATGTTCCTTTCACGATGAGCGACACGCATTGCCGATAGACGGAGATCCGACGTGGATTCCCGCCAATACCAGGCACTGCGTTTGGTATGAATCCTAAACGGGTACTCCACGCCAATTTTTAAAGAAAAAAACGGCGTGGGTTCCCCCTCCAGGAGCATACCAGGCCCTTGGGTCTGGTCTGGATTTGAATGGGAAACCCTACGCCGAAAAAACGGTGTGGGGGTCCCCCTCAAAATCCAAACCAGACCCTTATCCGAGCACGCAACCTGGCAGGCCGCAGGGGAAGAGGGGGGGACGAGAGCGCCCCCCCTCCCTCCTGAACCATACCAGGCCGCATGCCCTCAACATGGGGGGTTTGGTGCTCTGGGGCAGGGGGCGACCTGCGGCCCCCCCACCCACCCCAGAGCACCCTGTCCCCATGTTGATGAGGACAGGGCCTCTGCCCGACAACCCTGGCCGTTGGTTGTCGGGGGTCTGCGGGCGGGGGGCTTATCAGAATCCGGGAGCCCCCTTTAATAAGGGGGCCCCCAGATCCCGGCCCCCCCACCCTATGTGAATGAGTATGGGGTACATCGTACCCCTACCCATTCACCTGGTGGAAAAAATGTCAATAAAAACACAACACAGCTTTTTTAAGTATTTTATTGCACAGCTCCGGGGGTCTCTTCCGTCTTCGGGGGTCTCCGGTGTCGTCGCCGCGCTCTCCGGTTCTTTCTTCCTTCTGCCAGGCCACAATATCTTCTTGCAGCTCTTTTGCTAGCGAGGCCCGGTCTTCTCCGTCGCCTTCTTCCCTCCGGTTCTTTCTTTATTTCTTCTGCCGGGCCTCCGCTATCTTCTTGCAGCTCTTTTGCTAGCGGAGGCCCGGTCTTCCCCGTCGTCTCGTCCAGCTCTCTGTTGTCCTTCTGCCGTCCCCTCCACTATCTTCTTGCAGCTCTTTTGCTAGTGGAAGGGCCGGTCTTCCCGTCGTCGCCGTCGGCGTCTTTTTCCCTCTTCTCCTCCTCGATGTTGACTCGTCGCTTCCTCTCGCAGTAATGCTAAATCTTCGGTCCGCAGAGATTTATATAGGCTTCTCATGACGTCACAGTCACATGTTCCCATGACGTCACAGTCACATGCTCCGGGGCCACCCGGAGCATGTGACTGTGACGTCATGAGAAGCCTATATAAATCTCTGCGGACCGAAGATTTAGCATTACTGCGAGAGGAAGCGACCAGACCCAAGGGCCTGGTATGCTCCTGGAGGGGGAACCCACGCCGGTTTGTTTTTTAAAAATTGGCGTAGAGTTCCCACTCAGGATTCATACCAAATGCAGTGCCTGGTATTGGCGGGAATCCACGTCCGATCCCCGCTCAATACAGTGCCGCGTCTCCTCGCTATTGCAGCGAGCGCGACATGTGTCGCCACCCTGTCACCGAGATGTCGGCACCCCTGTCACCGAGAATCTCCGCGATAGGATCGCGATGAATATACAATGTCGGCGGCACCTACTGTAAGTTCGACTCGAACATCGGGTGTTTGCGTGTCCGCTGAATAGCAAAGATTATGCAGTGTTTGCGGCAAATTCGAAAGCCAAGGAACACCTTTTAAAAGTCTATGGGAGATACACATGAAAAATCAAAAGTGCTCATTTTAAAGGCTTATATGCATGGTATTGTCATAAAAAGTGTTTGGGGACCCGGGTCCTGTCCCAGGGGACATGTATCAATGCAAAAAGAAGTTTTAAAAACTGTTGTTTTTTCGGGAGCAGTAATTTTAATAATGCTTAAAGTGAAACAATAAAAATGAAATATTCCTTTAAATATCGTGCCTTGGGGGTGTCTATAGAAGGTGTCTATAGGGGGGCATCTATAGATGTCCTCCCATGTTGAGGGCATGTGGCCTGGCATGGTTCAGGAGGGGGGCGCTCTCTCGTCCCCCCTCTTTTCCTGCGGCCTGTCAGGTTGCTTGCTCAGATAAGGGTCTGGTATGGATTTTTATAGGGACCCCTACGCCATTTTTTTTTTGCCGCAGGATTCCCCTTAAAATCCATACCAGACCTGAAGGGCCTGGTTGGAATTTTAGTACAACAGGTACTTTTCTGTATGTGTTAAAGTTTACATATATGCAGTCATTGCAGATAAGTGCTGCATATGATTTTTTTGGGCACAAACATACACTATATTTACCAAAAGTATTGGGGCACCTGATTTTACATGCACATGAACATTACTGGCATCCCAGTCTTAGTCTGGAGGGTTCAATATCGAGTTGGCCCTCCCTTTGCAGTTATAACAGCTTTGACTCTTCTGGGAAGGCTGTCCACAAGGTTTAGGAGTGTGTCTATGGGAATGTTTGACCATTCTTCCAGAAGCGCATTTGTGAGGACAGGCAATGATGTGGACGAGAAGGCCTGGCTCGCAGTCTTCACTCTAATTCATCCCAAAGGTGTTCGATCAGGTTGAGATCAGGACTCTGTGCAGGCCAGCCAAGTTCCTTCACCCCAAACTCGCTCATCTATGTCTTTATGGACCATGCTTTGTGCACTGGGCCAAATCATTTGGTTGAGGGGCGATTATGGTGTTGTTTTTCAGGGGCTGGAAAATCTTAAGGTGTCAGCATACCAAGAATTTTTTGTCAATTTTATGCTCCCAACTTTTTTTTAACAGTTTGGGGATGGCCCCTTTCTGTTCCAACATAACTGCGCACCAGTGCACAAACAAGGTCCATAAAGACATGGATGAGCGAGTTTGGGGTGTAGGAACTTGACTGGTCTGCACCTCAACCTGATAAAACACTTTTGGAATGAAATAGAGCGGAGACTGCAAGCCAGGCCTTCTCGTCCACATCAGTGCCTGATCTCACAAATGCACTTCTGAAAGAATGGTCAAACATTCCCATAGACACACTCCTAAACCTTGTGGACAGCCTTCCCAGAGGAGTTGAAGCTGTTCTAGCTGCAAAGGGTGGGCTACCTCAATATTGAACCCTACAGACTTATGCCTCGTACACACCATCGGAAAACCAAAAACAGGCTCGGTCACTTTTCCTCTGTACACACTGCCGGTTTTCCTGACAGGAAAACTGCCAGGAGAGCTTTGGTCAGGAAAACCGTCCGTGTGTATGCTCTCTCGCAGTGTTCCCCATAGGAAGACTGCGAGGAAAAAAACGCTGCGGGAAAAAATAGGACAAGTTTTTTTTCACCGCAGTTTTCCTGTCGGGAAAACTGCTATGTAGCATACACATGGCCGGTTTTCCCGGCCAAAAGAAAACATGGCAGTTTTCCCGAAGGGAAAACCGATGGTGTGTACGAGGCATAAGACTGGGATGCCATTAAAGGTCATGTGCGTGTAAAGGTAGGTGTCCCAATACTTTTGGTAATATAGTGTACTTTAACACCTACAGTAAATGCCTCTGATCTTAAATAACCATTCATAATTCCCTGTGCAGAGTGAATATTAGTATCCCTGGCTCATACTAATGATTGGGATTCAATTAGCATGGTTCCTTTTTATGTGTTTACCATGACAGCCATTTATGGTGATCACATGGGTTTCTTTATAAACAGACGCACAGTAACAGTTGAAGCTGGCAGACTATAGCTGTCACCGTGAAATACAGAGAGTGTAAAAAATATATGAACTAGAAGTTTTAAAAAAGCGATTAGAAACCTGTTCAACATTTTATGCTCATTTGTCAGCTTATAATAGCAAATACTTATTAAAACAGCGTGTCAAATAAAGCAACTTGTTTAGGCAGACAAAAAGTCAAGTTAACGGATTTATAATGTAATTCCATAATTTAGTAAATACAACAAATCAATGATCTCTGGTCATGAAGGGGTTGAAGTTTGATCTGTAGCCGCATAGAGAATTATAGGTGTATGAATGGTTGTGCTATGACAACATTTTCAAACTTCTTCTACAAATGGTTGTATCTCGTAAAACCTAAAATATCTCAGGTTATGATTATAGGGTAAAACTTCTAAAAGTAGGCTAACATTTACTAAGTGCTCCTTATCTTTAAATTTGATTGGCTGCAACGAGCAATGGCTTTATTTTTGCTCCATTTTTCAGTGTTTTGTGTTTTGTATATCAGCTCCAAAAAGGGAAATTTTTGTGTCAACTCATACATTCATATGATTTGTTTTTCAGTAATAGTTTAGCGTCACTTTATCACAAATCTGCCAGAACGCAAATTTTGTTTCCATATCATGTGACATTGCACTACTGCTCGCAGAATAGCCCTTTAACATGCCCTTCTATCTGTTTGGATTGATAATACTGCAAGGAAACTGTTTCTAAATCTAGCACACCTACAGTATGTATAATGCAATGCGCTATCAGGGAAGAAGCCCCAGCGCAAGGTAAATAGACCAGGGTTAGAGAGCACGCTTGAAGATACAATTTTATTGCTTATCATTACTTTAACAACACAATACAAGACATGGCTTATTTGATGCACTATAGTTTCAGCACGTTTTATGATACTGGCTGTTGTTATGGAATACTGAATTCATTCTCAAATGCCATTCTTCATGGTTGAGTTGGCAGCCCATTCTAAGAAAATCCACAAAAGCAAAGATAAAGAGGAATCAGAAAAAAATACATCAGCATTTCTGCAGAATAGAAAAAATAAAATGTATTTAACAATACAGAAATATATAGCTGAACAAGTATGGCAGAAATACAAACTGAACATTAATGCATTCGGACACAGCGGGCCTGAATCACTAAAGACTGATAAGTACATGTTTTACTTTCGATTGCATCTTAAAGTGTATTAATAGCCAATACTTTAAAGGGTTTTATTGCGATCTATGCCTCCTCTTGGGATAGCCATGCTATTTGACCATTGTCACTGTAGCACTACCCCCGCAGGAGCTGCAGGTTTTGTTTTGGGTCTTACCGTTACCTCACTGTTCCACCGTGTCCGTCATAGGGGTCCCATTGAAGAGTTGTTCACAGATGTCAGCACCAACACACAGTCTCTTTTTTCCAATGGTTTTATTTAACAAAGTCAGTTAGAGGGATGGAGGGTTAAGGGAGATTCAGGTACCTTGTATTTGCGGATCACGGGTACTTCTCTTTATCCAGAGGACACACAATTTCCACACTGGATCTAGCAACCACCAGATAGGCCTCTCTCACTGACCTAGCAGCCGGTGTGGTGCTCGGTCAAAAGTCTCTGCCACAGACTTGAAGAATACACATAGTCTCTGCACAATCCTCTGCCACAGGATTGTATGATCCAGAACTTTTGCAAAGTCTAAGTAAAGTCACCCCAGTTTCTTTCAGCCAATCCGGCAACACTGTGAGGTAGATGGGCCGGGATGTGTCCTCCAATTGAGTCTCCAATTGTTCGGCTTCTTCCCGCAGGCAAGACAGCATGGGACCATCCCTGGACCAGTAGGCCCCAGAAACTCCTGAGCCTACTATCAGTAACGAGGCCTCGGGCCAGCAGGCCCCGAGACAGGAAACTGCTATGGCATACCTTAGGCTAGGAGGGCCATCAGGTCAGAGAGAGACCCGGAAAATGGTGTCTGTCCCTTAAGTACCCTCTCCCAGAATGCACAGTGGGGGGACCACTCCCACTGGGCTGCTTCTGGGTAAAAGGCACCCAATACACCCAGCCTGCTGCATTTCCAACCTTGACCTGATGTGACAGCGACACCTACAGTCAAGTGGGAAATGCGAAACACAGCTGGACTGGAACAGAGACCACAATTTAACACGATCATTCTGAGTTAAACTACAGCTCAGACAAACTTAAATTTACAACTAATGCCTACCCAATAGGAGCAGGGCGCTACATCACCATGACAGAAAATTACAAATTTGAAATTTTGAGTTGCCATTGGAACAGAAGGTGAGCAAAAACCTTTCAAGAAATATTTAAATTTCCTTGACTTTGTAGAGATTTCCTCTTACTACTTTTTGCATCTAGGCAACAGTCTGGGCTACGCATACACTTTCATTTTCATAATAATTGTCATTCTTAACCTATTTTTTGCATAATCATGCATATAACATTAGCAATGTTGCATTCTAGTTTAGTGTTAATGTGAGGAGAATGCAAGCATATAGGAGACAATATAAGAAACAATATGGAGCTTACTGCCTAAGATATCAGCAGATACAGATTATCTTAACATTTTGCACATGCAATTCTGTACAGGGCACTCAGGGATTGGATAAAGAAAAAGCAATGTATTGATGGCTGCTATCTGCCTTTTATTATGTGATAAGGGAAGAAGGTATGCATGTTCTCTACTACCGGATGGTCAAGAAATTAGAGTTGCTAGCCAAAGTTTTGACCCACCAAGTAATTTCAACCTAGAACTTCAGTCTTGTTGCCTGGTATGCCCAATAGCTAGATGGCCGAAAATATGCAGCCACTGCCATGTTTGTATTGCTCCACAAACCCTTCTGCATTAGATTAGCTCATTGAGGAAGGAGGAAAGTCCACCCTCCCAAATCACCCATACCTGATACTAAACAGCACCAAGGCCAGGAGGAAGTTCTAACATCAAGTCCGTTTAGTTACAACCCCCTCCCTGATGAATAGGAAAATGATCTGAAGGACTATGTCACCTATTTAAAAAGGATCATTGATGAAATCAAAAACTATGATACAATAATTTGAATACCAATAACCCCCATCTACCTCATACTGACATTCGCTTGGACACTGGGACATACATGATTCACTCTTTTTTTGGGAACCCTATGAATGTGCTTCCCTAAGGCTTAGAGTGTATCGAAACCCAAAACGATTTTTGGATACAATTAGGAATTGTTAGGTTCCTTGGAAGACCTGCCCTTACAGTAGTAGCTTAGTATCCAGTTCTACATCAATCAACGGTCAGGCGAATGAACCTGTCTTATGTAATATCCTTAAAGGATAAGTTCACCTTTTGAAACCTGTTACACATTACACCTATATTTAGGATATAACATGTAACATACTCCAGGTCTACGCCCACACTGGGGGCCTTCATTCAGAGCAGTCTATGAATGAATGAACTACAAGTCCCATCTACCACTGCAGCAGATAGCTTGTAGTTCTCAAAGCACTGCAAGGGACTGAAGACTAGCACCCTTGTAGTTCATTGACAGTTCCTCCAGATTTGTAACAGTCTGCACACATGGTACAGGCATGCAAACAGGAAGCAGTGTCTGCAGGAGCCTTATGCTGCACTCACGATCTACTGATCCTGGATGCAATGATCTGCTGGCTCATAAAAATAAAGTGCACATTTATTTTCCTGCAAAAACATATGCATTTATTTATTTTTTCTTAAAAGTGAACTTAGCCTTAAAGCATACCAAGTTACAACTTGCCCTACAGCAGAAAATCCGACTGTGTGTATGCTCCATCGGATATTTCCGACAACAAAAATTTGAGAGCTGGTTCTCAAATTTTCCGACAACAAAAGTTGTTGTCGGAAATTCCGACCGTGTGTATACAATTTAATGCACAAACATTCTACGCATGCTCGGAATCAATTTGACGCATGCTCAGAATCATTGAACTTAATTTTTCTCAGCTCGTCGTAGTGTTGTATGTCGCCGCGTTCTTGACGTTCGCAATTTATGTGACCGTGTGTATGCAAGACAAGTTTGAGCGAACATCCATCGGAAAAAAATCCACGGTTTTGTTGTCGGAATGTCCGATCGTGTGTACGCGGCATAAGTGTGTATCATTACCATAACTTTTTTAGTGGTTTGAACTCTAAAAATGGGAGGATGCTTGCAGTTATGGTAGTAGGACAAAGCATATATTGTAGTATTTAGGGAATATAATTTAAATTATGAGATTATGATTTCTTCCTGGAGTTTTTTTTTTATTTTAAACGTCATAACGAACCTAATGTAAATACACATCTATTGATAACTGCATTTGAAGGTTAGCTGTGGGTTATTGAAGAAGCAGCCATGCAAGCTCTGTGATTACTTACATAGGTAGGCGTTAAATAAGACTCAATTGCCCAATTACTTTACAGTTTATTTCTAAATGCCTTGAGATGTCTACCTGCTGGGTCTTGAATATTGTTTAGTTATATCTGAATGGAAATATTTCTGTGAGCATAATTAGCATGACCCTTTGTTTTCTTTAATTTGCACTCAAAACAGCAATTCATTGTATTGTGTTGCTGCTTTCACAGCTGAAGGTAATACACAAATGAATTATGATTTAGAGTATTTATAATTAAGAAAGTACTTAAGGCATAGCTGTATACTGTATTTATCATAAAACTGTTGTATGTAAATGAAATTCAGATGAAACTGCTTTGCGTTTCAAGAGCCACCATCTTATCATGGCCTCATAGTCCCCTGGCTTACAACCAGAGACTGGTTAACTGGTTAATTACTTCACATTTTAATTGGGCCTCTCATATAATGAGAAGTCATTAGGGATACAAAAACAAGAAAAAATAAGGAACATGTAATGGATTTTTCACAAATATTCTGCATACATTTTTTATTATTTTGGGAACATTCAGTGATGCACTGCCTGAAGCTGCACACTCTGGAAGTTCAAGGCAGAGTAAGTACCGTATATACTCGAGTATAAGCCGACCCGAGTATATGCCGAGGTACCTAATGTTGCCACAAAAAACTGGGAAAACTTACTGACTCGCGTATAAGCCGAGGGTCAACAATGCCTCACTGTTCCCATCCTTACTGTTCCCATCCTTACTGTTCCTATCCTTACTGTTCCCATCCTTACTGTTCCTATCCTCACTGATCCTATCCTCACTGTTCCTATACTCACTGTTCCCTATCCTCACTGTTCCCTATCCTCACTGTTCCTATCCTCACTGTTTAAATTTTACATTGTAAATAGTACCTGAAAAAAAGTTGAGGCTGCGGCGTCCATCGTTCAAATCCCGCGGTCTCTTCCTGGTCCCTTCCGTGATAGGCGATTCTCAGCAGACACTCTCCGCCTATCACGAACGTTCTCTCATCCTCAGTTTCCCAGCAGACACTGTGTTGGGTGTTCCGCCAATCACAGACGTCTGCTGGGAAACTGAGGATGAGAGAACGTTCGTGATAGGCGGAGAGTGTCTGCTGAGAATCGCCTATCACGGAAGGGACCAGGAAGAGACCGCGGGATTTGAACGATGGACGCCGCAGCCTCAACTTTTTTTCAGGTACTATTTACAATGTAAAATTTCGCTGACTCGAGTATAAGCAGAGGGGGGGGGACTTTCAGCCCAAAAAAAGGGCTGAAAATCTCGGCTTATACTCGAGTATATACGGTATATGGCTACAGTGTCCACTCATGATGCCTCTGGTTCCATTCACAAAAAGCACAGAACAGCACGCTCTTACATAACGGATTAGTCTTTAGAACGTTTTTTGAAGACAGGTCTACACTGACCCTTTACCTCACACTAGTGCGGTTAGTGATAATTCTTTGGATCCATTGCATGCACAGTCTCTGACTCTAGCTTTTGTCCTTGGTCATTAATGCAAGGCTGTATTGTGACTGGTTCAATAGCCCCAAAGGTGGAACCAGCAACGTCCTGATCATCCCTGGACAACCCAACTATGCATGGAGTGATGAACTGTAAACCTTTTTTGTTCATCAAAAATCAAGTATCTATGGTTTCTGCATTGTGGTAAAAAAAGTTTGTATTTCTGTCAATCAATTAAAGGGGTTGTAAAGGTTTGTTTTTTATTTTCTAAATAGTTTCCTTTAAGCTAGTGCATTGTTGGTTCACTTACCTTTTCCTTAGATTTTCCTTCTAAATATTTTTTTTCTTTGTTTTCTTTGTCTGAATTTCTCACTTCCTGTTCCTCCTCAGTAAGCTGTTCAGTAAGCTGTTCTGGCTGACTCCACACCACTCGGATGATGGCGTGAAGTTTAGTGAGGAGAAACAGGAAGTGAGAAATTCAAACAAAGAAAAAAAACATTTAGAAGGTAAATCAAAGGAAAAGGCAAGTGAACCAACAATGCACTAGCTTAAAGGAACCTATTTAGAAAATAAAAAACGAACCTTTACAACCCCTTTAAGCAGAACCATGTTCTTGTTTACATTTTTTGGTTAACCCATTGATTACAAGTTTAAGTATAAAGCTAAATTGTTTATAAACTGCGTCTATAAAACCACACTGATTTCCAGTTGAGTTTGGCCAATGTGTGCACATTTAAGCACCCTCAGTGAAGCCACATTAATCTATACAGAATGTTTGAGCCTCATATGCTTACATTATATTTTTATTGTTTGTTTCCTTATTAGCTTTTAAAGGGTGAAAATAAGTTCCCAGAATTATTTTTTGGCAGCTTAGTTCTTAACAAATGAGTGTTAGATTATGGTAGAACAAACATTTAAAATACATCATTAGCAACTTTTATTCACAAGGACAATTTTTTTATGGTTACCATTGCAAGTTGAAATGAATATTTCAAGTATGTTCATTAAAATAAAAGTTCATGTAGTAGCGAAATGATAGTTTACAGATAAAGATTTTTAAAAAGTCAATAAACCTTGTCAGATGGGGGTCTTTAATACAGATGAAGTAGGACTGCCAGGGTTTGGACAACACTTGAACATGTGAATACCATACACAACAGAAGATGTATTATAGCCATGAGAATTGCAATGACTTTAGGGCTGTCCAGGGATAGGCTTTTCTTTATGTGGATAGGCTCTTTCTTCGGTTTAGACAGAGGAGTCTCCTAAATGGGTGCTGAAATGTCTACAATCAGACCATAACAGCACAGTTCTTAAAAAAATTCTTTCAGGATGACAATAACTTTATGGGATGAAATGTAACAATGATTACTGTGTTGTGATCCATACACAAAAGAATAGAGGAGCAAAGAATCAAAGGAACCACCCTACAGCCACAAACATATGCAGGAAAAGTAACTAAGAAAAGCGCAAACTTTCTTTGAACCTGATTTTATAGCAAAATTTGTGGTTTCACATTTGTTACATTTTACAGAAATTGTCTTCTAATATTGTCTTTCAGCTCTGCAAAAATAATTAAGCAGGTAGCTTTAAACACACCAGATATACTGCACTTATCGTTTAGATCTGTACAGGCATTCTCTGTCGCTTTAACACATTGTCCATGCTTGTTAGGACAATGGACAAGGACAGAATTACGTTTGACTATCTGAAAAAAAAAAAAAAAACTGAGTGGATCTAAATACAGATATTTAAATACATACTTCTACTTTCTATTCATCACTTTTTATTAAATCAAGGAATTGCTAGAGACCAAAAGTAGGGGAATGAATAGAAAATGTATGCTCCGAATTATTCTCCAGCCCAAATATAGCAGGAAACGTATAAATCTGCTGGACCTCTAGAGGTTCTGGCAGAATACCAAGTGTTAGTGCATCTTCTGGTGTAACCAGATATAATAAAACTACACAGAAAATACCAGATTCCTACCTAAACATGAACAACACTTTCTATATAATTTGATGAAAACACACATGGAGAGGGAAAACTGTCTTAATACAAAATGGCAGGAAAAGAAGTGCTTGGACAGACCAGGTACAGTTGAACATATCTTCAAAGCAAAGCAGGTACTTGGGCAAAATGTTGTAGCAATAGGAGTGAAGAGGGCTGGAGCTAATTAGCCATCCAGCATCCGGCATCAGTTGGTGACCAATCAACAAGTCTGTGGGCTAATGAGAGACACCCACTGGTAAAGTACTGAAACTGTGCCATTCTAGTCCAGTCACCACAATGCCACCAGCAGGTACCCTAGCTAATATGCATATTTCCAACATGTCCCTTCCTCCTCCACCTTGCGCACTTAAATTTTGCTCACTTAAGGAGGTTTCTGATTATTTTGTTTTTACTAAATCTTCAAAATCTCACAAAGGCACTGAAGACATGTAACTAACCTTTTTGGTACAGAAATGTTTTGCTTTCTTTCCACTTGCTAGGAGATTAATGGTAAAAGTGTGTGGAATTGTAAATATACTGAATAAAATGTGTGAACATTAGGATTTCATCTCTTCTATATTCCTTATGTCCTCAGCTTCCCCTCCCATTACGGTTTGCGATTTTCAAGGTCAATCCTGCTGTTGTCTACAGTTTGTGATTTTCTGGTACAGTCCAAGTTTAAAACATGTTCCTAAATTACCGGGAAAACTATTCCTGGTTTGTAATAAAGCTTAAAGCTATTAAAGCTTAACTGCAAGCACAAAAACTTTCATTAAAATAAATTTAATAGCCAAAAAGGATACACATCCACTTTGTGTGCACCTAATGCCTTTTTATTGACTTTTAAAAGTAATGGAAATGCCATCACTGTGCTGTACATAGCCTATGCAGAGAGCAGAGACCACCCACTACAGGCTTTCTGTAGTGTAACTGGTCTAGGATCTGACCCTCCCTATAGGAGAAGGATGGATACAAGGCCAGTCACCCTGCAGAAGGATAGAGAGATCAGTAGCGGCTGGTCTTTATTACAGGAAGCTACTACACAAGGTCAAAGTTGCATGCTGTATTGCAGACCAGCTCTGTAAAAAAAATACACAAAGCATCCCATGATTCAAGTAAGAATACATGTGCCTCTTGTACTGACAATATTTGCTTATCCAGGCGGTCAGCTTTAAACATCAGTATGCTTTGATTATACTAAAGCTAATGTTTCAGGATGTAAAACAGAAGTGTAAGTTTACAGTATGTTAAAGTGGCATAAAACCTAAAAACATACATTTAATTTATTACAGCTTAGAAATTTGTATATGCGGTGGCTGCATTAATTTTTTTTTTTTTCCTTTATTTTCACCAGGTAAGCTGGCCAGTAAGTCTGTTATTTTTAAACTTCTTTCAACAGACCAAACTGTGAAGCAAAAGTGTCAGTTATTTAAATTCCTTTTCTCAAAGAAAAACTGTTGCTGCTCCTTTACGCTAGGTTCACACCTTAGCACTTTTGTGGCCTGCATTTATGCGGGCACAGCAGCCCATTCAAATGAATAGGCTGCTGTGCCTGCATTTCAGCACAAAAAAAGGTGCATGCACATTTTCAAAAATATGGCTGCAGTGAAATTGCACAGTCTTTTTGACCATGTGATTTCCCTGCGGCTCCCGCAAACACAATGCATGCTGAGATGCGTGGGAGTGCCATTCAGAATGAATGGCAGCCCAGCGCGTCTCCTGAGACCAGCGTGATTTGGCTGCGGGTGGTTGCGGGTGCAGGAACAGATGCGATTCCTGCAGGCACACCCATAGGTGTGAACCTTTTCATAAAAGTGTTACTTGAATTCAGCTTTAATTTGCTAGTCAAGTGCATCTAAATCTGCTAGTGCATCTAACACTACACTTTTGCCAGTTTGACAATGCTGCTGTCCAAGGGTGGCTCAGTTGCTCCTTCATTCAGAGTGGAGACACCCTCAGTCCCTTTTCCCACATGCGGACTGTTTGTTTCATCAGTTCAGTCATATTTTTTTCAAACAAAAACATATGAAGTTTACATCAGTTTGTCATCAGTTTTTCATCCATTTTTACATCAGTTTTTTATATCCTCTAGCTAGAGTCCTTAACTAATTGAGTCCTGGAGCCATTTTTCCATGCAAAAACTGATCGTTTTTGTCCGCTTACATCCGTTTTTCGGCTGATCTATTTTTTTAATGGAAGAAAAATAGGGCTTTGATCCGTTCCAAAAAACGGATGTTGACGGAAGCTGATGTAAATGGAAGTAAATGGATGATCATTCATTTACATCTGTTTTTCCATAGAGATGCATCGATGTCCGTTTTTCATCCGTCAACGGATGAATGAAAAAACAGACAAATGGTCCGCATGCATGAATGGGCCTAAGATAGGAAGTGTGTAACTGGCAGGATCACCAGGTGAAAAAAAGGAAAAAAAAAAGCCTAAAAAACAAAAAACAAATGCACCCACCATATTTAATAATTGGTAAGCTGCAATTTCTAATATATTTTTTTTTGGGGGGGGGGGTTTAATACCGCTTTAACTCCATAATTGTAATACACGTTGTAATAAAAGAAAATATTACATTCCAAAAGATGAGTACATTCAGTTTTTTATTTCAGAACATCCGTAAAGATAAAATTGGATAATTTGCATCTGTTTAACAAAATATTACCAAACATTTCCCTAAAGCATAACCAGTGAGTGTTAGGCTGCTTTCACACTGGAGTGGGCGGGTGTTGACGGTAAAACGCCACTAGTTTTAGCGTCACTTTACCATCATTTTAGCGGTGCTATTCGGCTGCTGGGGGGGGGGGGGCGCTTTTAACCCCCGGCCGATGAAGGGGTTAAATGCGCCTATGTAGCACCACTGCCGAAGCGCTTTGCAGGCGCTTCGGCCTGCGGTGCCCATTCATTTCAATGGGCAGGAGCGGTGTATACACTGCTCCTTCACCGCTTCAAAGATGCTGCTTGCAGGACTTTTTTTAACGTCCTGCAAGCGCATCACCCCAGTGTGAAAGCACTCGGGCTTTCACACTGAGACTTTAGGGAAGCTGTTTTTCAGGTGTTTTTCAGGCGCTTTTGAGCTAAAAATAGCGCCTAAAAAATGACCCAGTGTGAAAGGGGTCTTACGTGTTAGTGCCATATTAAAATGATACACTCTATATGGTAGGGTCGCAGCTTCTCCACTCTGAACAGTGTTCAAGACACTATTGGGGCAGTCTTTTTCTATGCATGCTCCATCAACAAGCTTGTCAGACAAAGCTGGTTAGCAGATCTTATATAGATCAAACAGTCATGTTATTAATAAAAAATTTCAAGAAGTAAAACTTGGTTTACTCCCATGGTGCTGACAGCTTCTGTTACATGTCTCATGCTAAGGGTATGGATCATAGAGGATAAGGGCAAAAACACCAATGTCCCCAACAAACACCAAAGTGCCATTTTTATTTATATATGATAGTTATAAGATGTACTTATGTATTGGTCCAGACATTGCAAATGAAACCCACAAATAAGTGGAGGAAATACAGTATGTCTGTCCTCAGATACAAATAGCTTACAATTATGTAAAACATCAAGTGTGACCACATGGTTCCACTGAAAACTGTAGATCAACCCTATGCATAATGCTATATACCCTTACCTATTTTCATAGTTTCACCTTTAAAACTGGATTTTTTTCACATATATTGTAATACGTGTCCAAGCTGGCCAACGGCATTAGTGTAAAAGGTGTATAGCAGTGTGCAAAGGGTAATTCAGAATTTTCAGTGGCAATACATAACTGGATTAAAAAAAGAAAATAATATACAGTGCCTTGAAAAAGTATTCATACCCCTTGCAATTGTTTACATTTCGTCATGTTGCAACCAAAAACGTAAATTTAAGTGGAAGGAAAATGATAAATGGTTTTCAAAATGTTTTACAAATAAATATCTGAAAAGTGTGGTGTGCATTTGTATTCAGCCCCCTTTACTCTGATACCCCTAACTAAAATCTAGTGGAACCAATTGCCTTCAGAATTCACCTAATTAGTAAATAGAGTCCACCTGTGTGCAATTTATTCTCAGTCTAAATACAGCTGTTCTTTGAAGCCCTCAGAGGTTTGTTAGAGAACTTTAGTGAACAAACAGCACCATAAAGGCCAAGGAGCACATCAGACAGATCAGGGATAAAGTTGTGGAGAAGTTTAAAGCAGGTGTAGCAGGTATATGCTTTCTATTTTTTTTAATCTGGTGGGGAAACTGTGATGTATGGTTCCCTGGGGCCCACTAGGTGGTACTGTTGCTTTGGGCCCGGGGTTAAGCCATCGTTGCGGTGGAGGGGGTATAAAGGGGGCGGCCATTTTTGGTGGGGGGAGTCGAGTCCCGGGCACCTTCAGCCTGAGGGCGGTGGTTCGTGTCGGTCCCCTAGGCGGGCCTAGGCCTAGAGGACGTTCGGAGGTCGTGTTCCATCCCAGGCACTTTTAGCCTGGGGTGAGGTACTCGGAATGGAGGTCTGGAGCTCAGTGCCCAACACTGAGTTCTGCGAGGGAAGGAGATCCTAGGGAACCCCGGGAGTGGGTACCCGAATCCGGAAGGCGTAATGGACCAGTGGGAGATACTTGCTTGAAGACCCGGTGCAGCATATTGCCAGTGACAGGTGAGCCTCCTATCGGAGACCACCTGGAAGGAAATTCCCCCCTCGCTCGGAGACCGCAGCCCACTTTCAGGAAGGAAAGTGGAGAGTTCATTGTGTCTGGGCCTACTCGCATCCACACCCCCTTTTCTGTTCTATTCTGTTCTCCAAGGGAGTCTAACTGATTGTGTTCATTCAGGAAGAATAAAGGAGTGTTGGACTTTAATGGTGTGGGGCTCATTTTCTGGCAGACATTGTTCAAGGTAACTCTCATTGGAGGTTCCAGGTGCAGAACACTGACCCGAAGGTAAAACAAGAACTTTGCTTCCACCACACAAACATCTGCGGTGAGGGCTTGGCGTGGTGACCCCGCTCTCTCTCCTCTAAAGTACCCCTAGACAAGAGACAGACGAGCTGATAGAAGAGAGGGGAGAGAGGAGGCCGCTACACAGGGTAAGGTTTTAAAAAAAATATCCCAAGCTTTGAACAGCACCAGCTCCAGTGGCAACCTGTGAAGCTCTGGTGAACTCCATGTCCAAGAGGGTTAAGGCAGTGCCAGAAAATAATGGTGGCCACATAAAATATTGACATTTGGGGCCCGATTTGGACATTTATATATATATATCACTCACAGAAACACACACATACAAGCGCAATAAATAGTCCTTATATAACACATAAAGAAACATTATGCACTATGAATGTTTATCTGAAATGACACAACATTCCAGTCCTGAAAAAAATGTACTGTATATTAAACCATTTATAAATAATTCTGCCAGTTACATAAGTTACTTAAGCATTTATAAGCATTAGCTTTTAACAACGTAAATCTACAGAGGTGCTTTTGAAGCAATTAAGTACTTGCCAGGTGCCTTTACATGTGTATTTCTTACATTTTATAGTGTCTTTCTTATACACTGTAATAGTGTGATTTCATTATTATAAAGATTGCAGGATAAAAGAGCACTTGTAGTCTAAGGTAGTGTTATTTATTGCATACCACAGAGAAATATACAGCACAATATAAAAATAATGAAATCACTTATCATATTTTCCTTTTCTTGAATTCCATCTGCTCCCAATACAGTGCCTTGTTCATTTGCTCAGCTGGTGTTCACTCTGCAGTGTTCTCACATTAATTTAGAGACTGCTGGGAAGGAAAAGTAGCAGTGGTGGAGGAGGACTGGAAGGGCCAATAAAATATGGATCTTATTTTTTTATCTCATTTTTATATTGGTCTAAAGAGGAAAAAGGAAATAAATTGTACTTTCATTCAATGAGTGAGGTATAACACACTTGCATTGTTATGAAAGTTTAACGCCTTGTCAAATGATAACCTTTGTTTCAATCTTCTTACATTGTTAAAAGATGGAAGAATCCGAATCAGAAGAGTCAATTAAAATAAGATTAAAAACCTAAAGTTGGCACCAATATTATGTAAAGTAAAAGTATATTTCTCTTTAATTAGTCTACTTTCTACAGTACCCACTAGGATACATGTACACTCAGCACTGAGCCCATGTGCATCAAATCCTGTTTTTTTAAGACACCCGGGAGGACCTGTCGCCCTTGAGGCTGGGTTCACACTATTGCCAATTGGATACAGGCTTCCCCGCATCCAATTGGTATGTCAGGAGATTGTGACTGGCTCTTAATGGAGCCGGTTCACACAGCTCTGGGATGGATGCGGAGGGGTTTGCAAAGAGTCCTGTGCGTCTTCTGGTCCATTTCAGGTCCAAATTCAGCCAAAAATTTGGACAGAAATCGGACCTGACATGGTGAACAGGGACACACTGGACAACTGCTGTGAGCCGTTCCGCACAACAGTGTGAACTCAAACTCTATAACAGTTCAAAATATGCAGCAGCTAGACACGGCTGGACGCTGTAGTGGTACTCGGGGATATTCCCCTCAAAGTATATGGCCCTAAACGCAACCCTAAACTTAGTAAAGCATCAAGTGGTGTCCAGCTGCTCAAAATGTCACCCTATTATAGATTTTGACAAACTCTTGGCAGAGGGGCTGGGTGCTTCACCTGTGCCTCCCAAACATCCAAACACACTGGGATTTGACACACATGGGCCAAATGCCCAGTGTGCATGAGCTATCAGTGAGTTAAGGGCATTTCACATAGACACTGCCACTTTGGCTAAAGTGGGAAAAGTGACTTATTATGGAAGCATAAAAAAATAAGCATAAAAAAGGTCTGTAGGAGCAGGGGGATGGGTGCAGTAACAATGGAGCTGTTATATCATCATGTTCCCATTAAAATCTGGATTAAAATAGTGTTCAAACCCAAATACAAAAATGTAATATGTCACAGCTTACCAACCCTCAGATGTGGTGACTATGTTTGTTTTTCTTTTTAGGCTTTTTTTCACCTGTTTATCCTGCCTATAAGTGTTTGATGGAGTTAGGCTTTCATTTGTTAGCCACCTATGTAAAGTCCATCCAAATCTACTAGCATACCTAATTCTACCCTCACCACAGGTTGCTCAATTTTGATGCCCAAGGGTAGATACATTGTTCCTCCACAGATACAAACAATGGGAGGCAGAAAGTTATTACCTCTCAAAAAACAATACAAACTGCTAAAAAATACTTTTTTTTATTATATAACAACTATCAGTATAAAAATTAAGATCACAAATACAGTATAAAAACACAGATTTTTGCATTCTAATAGCGTTTTGCCAACCCATAAGCACTGGTAAATGTATTCAAACATAATATAGTATTCCAAAGCCAGAACACCACGGCTCAGTTCAGGCCTACAATGGCAAGATGTCAAGAATGTTGGCTATGGTTATAGCCATGACATGCTTTGCTTATTGATTCCTCAGGAGTGAGAATCTGTAATAGTATTGCTATCAAAGGGTGCTGTCTGTCAGATGCCGGCATGGGGGAGTCCATGAAATCCCAAACAGTGGAAGTCACCAGTGGAACGAGGTGGAACCAGCAGCACAACACACAAGCATTCATTTTGTAATGGTGCTCGTGCCAAAGATATTTTAAAGCGGAGGTTTACCAGAATTTTTTTTTTTTAAATACTGCAGCTGCTGACTTTTAAAAAAAGGACACTTACCTGTCCAGGTCGCTACCGATCGGCTCTTGGCTTCCCCCGCCGCCATCCTTGGTGAGGGAATCGGGAAGTGAAGATATGCGGCTTCACTGCCCGGTTCCCTATGGCGCATGCGCGAGCCGCGCTGCGTCGTCCTCACTGGTCCCCGTTGTGTTCTGGGAGCCGAGTGTTTCCCAGAACACAACGGGGGGGGGGGGGTGTGATGCAAAGGGGCGGGACTCCCGGAAGTGGTGCAAATACCTGTTTTATGCAGGTATCTGCACCCCCTCCCCCCTGAAAGGTGCCAAATGTGACACCGGAGGGGGGGAGGGTTCCGAAAAGCACAGGTTCACTTTTGGGTGAACCTCCGCTTTAAAGATAATTGTCAGACATGTTTAATGCAGTGTTTAGATGGTAAAAGCAGATCAGTAAACCTAGTTACTGTCCACTATTGTGCCAACTGTAGTGAAAAAAATAAATCTTGTTTTCCTCATGGTGTGTTGTCACCCAGTTGGATTGGCCCTGAATACAGTGGAGAAGTCATTGTAGCCACCCTAGGATAGGAAGTGTTACTGACTGGATCACCAGATGGAAAAAAAAAAAAAAAGGAAAAAGCTGAAAAAGCCACAAGCTCTTAGGACTAAGCTGCAGTATATATTGCAATATATTTTTTTGGTTTTGTTTTGTTTTTGGGGTTAGATACCTTTTAATTTTTTTTACAGCTATCTATAATCTCCCAAAAAGTGTACACACGATAGAATTTCCGCTGAAAAAGGTCTGATAGAATTTTTTCATCGGATATTCCGATTCTGACCGTGTGTGGGCCCCATCAGACTTTTTTCCATCGGAGTTTAGAAATAGAACATGTTTTATTTTAAATTCCAATCGTCTGTGTGGAACTCCAGTGGAGAAAAAAAACACACATGCTCAGAATAAAGTCGACACATGCTCGGAAGCATTGAACTTAATTTTTTTCAGCTCGTCATAGTGTTGTATGTCACCGCGTTCTTGAAGATCGGAATTTGGTCTGACAGTGTGTATGCAAGACAGCTTGAACGGAATTCCAAAAGAAAATTCCATCGGATTTTATCCCATCGGAAATTCCGATCGTGTGTACAGGGCATAAATGTAATTGTGGATTTATCACTGGTTCATAGTAGGCACTTATTGACACAAGCACAAAGAGGAATCATAATCATTTAGTTTTTCTAGGAAATCCCTTTAAACACAGCTGACTACTGTATAATTCATAGGCACTGATAGTCACCAGAAGAAAGACCTCAAATGACATTATGCCCTTGTAGCTGCAAGTGTAAATAAAAGCTGACAGATTGACCCAGCACTTCTATGACCAATGGCAATAATCTGGAACAAATAGAAGCAGGTATGAAGGGTTCTCTTTCTCATGTATCATGTCAGAATTCTGCAAGCAATTCTTTTTTTTATTATCAGCTTTCCTTTGAAAGCTAACTCAATAGATGCTCATCTTTCTCCCTTGTGTCTGGCTTATTATTCAGGTCATCTTTAATGCATTTGGTTTGGCATCGTGCTTTGGTACATGTTGTTCTTAGCACATCTTGTAGGTGTTTTTGCACCTGTACATATACTCTGATTTTAGACCATTTTCTGACAGTTATGTTTTTTTTTCCCCTGCAGTGTGACTATAGCTTGCAAGCACTTCACAAGCTCTTAAAAGCAAGAAGGATTTTAAATGCTTCATTGCAAATTTCTCCTTTTGTTAAGAGTAAAGAGCTGCAAAAAGCCAAGGCTAAGTTGACATTTGCATTGCTGAAAAGTGCAAATGGACTCTACCCGTCACATTTTAACACCACTTTTGCATTAAATAATGCAGTAGCAAGTGTAGAGGGAAAACAGCACACAGCTTCTTAGTGTGAGATGTTTCCAGAGGGAAAAGAAAGGTTGTCGTTGTCAAAACGAAAAATTAGCTTGGTGCCCCAGGTGCAGAACTGAGTTTTAAAGCAACATCCCATCTTCATTAAATGTTATTATTACCGTGTGTATAATGTTATGTGTTGGATATTAGGGGGTATCATATTTTATTCATATTTTATTATTGCTTATACTCTCCACTTCAACATACAGGAAAACACTTGTCTGGCTTTTACATAGAAGAGAGGATGCAGAGCGTTAAAGTGAAATGGCAGCCAGATAAAAAAAATTAAGCGGCCCACTCGCCCATGCTCCTTGTCGGTTCCAGTGTGCGATACCCTCCCTCCCTTCCCTTTTTCAAGGCACTTCTCAGCATATCCTTCTCCATAATTACCCTTTACTTATCTTGGGTATGCCCCCTTTTCTTGGCATACCGACCAGACCACCAAGGCACACTTCAGGTCTATTTATGTTGGAAGCCTAATTCCATATCTTTCTAAGTCATAGGGCCACGACTATATATATATATATATATATATATATATATATATATATATATATATATACACACACAAAAATGTGGACATTGAAGTGCTGCATCACTGCTAAGAGGTCCAGAAACAATTATTTCAATAAAAGTCAGTGTGATAATCCAAAAAGTAACCAACACATTTCAGGGGTCCAAGAGCATCCACTTCATCAGGGCTTGATTGACAACAATGTTAATAGACTAGAAGTGAACTGACCAGCCAGTGGACAACCAAATTGACCTGTCTAACAGTATGCGTTAAAAACGGGGGTTTAGTCTGCACACATTTGCAAATACATGTGCAAGCTACAGGCCCGCCAAGGCACCCTGGTATCTGTAGTCCTATCACTAGCTTATGAGTTACTCTACAATGGAAGCACATGCATTCTGATGGATAGATGGAGAGCAGAAGGACTGAAGGGAGCCCACCCCTTTTTAAAAAGGTACAGGGGCACACTGAGTACCCAGTACATAGCACAATGGCTGCAAAGGTGTCAGTGTGTTACCTGACCAATATAACAATGATACAAAAAAGGAAGCCACTGCCCCACCTATAACTGGCCATTGCAGCAAGCAGCATTGGAAGGCAACATATGTTAGAAAAGAGCCAAGGATAAATCCAAGGGAAACTCCAAGCTCACTTACCGACCAGCCCGCAGACAACCAAATTGACCTGTCTAACAGTATGCATGTATTTGCAAATGTATGCAGACTAAACCCCTGTTTTTAATGCATACTGTTAGACAGGTCAATTTGGTTGTCCGCGGGCTCGTCTGTAAGTGAGCTTGGAGTTTCCCTTGAATTCTCTTGTACATTTAAGAAGGAGTGGGCTCCCTTCAGTCTGTCTGCCGTCCATCTATCCATCAGAATGCATGTGCTTCCATTGTGGAGTCACTCATAAGCTAGTGATAGGACTACAGATTCCAGGGTGCCTTGGTGGGGCCTGTATCTTACGCATTTATTTGCAAATGTGTGCAGACTATACCACTGTTTTTAATGCATACTGTTAGACAGGTCAATTTGGTTGTCCGCAGGCTGGTCGGTAAGTGATCTTGGTTTTTCCCTTGGTCTTATCCTTGGCTTTTTTTCTAACATATGTTGCCTTCCAATGCTGCTTGCTGCAATGGCCAGTTATAGGTGGGGCCCGTGGGGGCAATGGCTTCCTTTTTTGTAGAAGTGAACTGGACCTCAAATGCTATTTTTTTCCCAGTTTGATTGCAAACGCAGGCCTTGTCAGCAGCTGTTTTGGTCCCTGGCTTATATTGGAATGAAATTGTGTCTGGACCTCTTAGCAGTGCCGTGGCACTTCAATTTCCATTTTTGTTACATTACAATACAAGCCAAGAAGACAGTGGAGATACTCTGGGGATGTAGAAGCTGCATGCCCAGGAACCAGATCATCACATCACATTGCATCAACAGCAATACCAGTGACATACCCTTACAGGTCCAGCGCTGTTTTTCTACTCTCTTCAATCATTTTATTGCTGACTGTATCCATACTAGTGAGCTTTCCCCTTACTTTATACCATGTCACCAGGACAGTCAACAGGCACCCAGACAGCAGTAATACAATTTCATGGGGAAGATTGAAAACTTCAAGATTTTTCCCTCTACCTTCCTGCCTTTATGAGTGTGACTGGGACCAAGAGTGACGGAAGTATCTGAAGTTCCACTTTAGGCATATTAGCTGCTAAAGATGGTTTAAATAGCTTAGCTTTACATCAATTTAGATGCCCATTTATAGAGCCTGCTTTTGATCCACAGCCAAACAAAATTTGCCCAATCAATGACCTAAATGCTGCAATTTACAATTACCATGCTGACTGGTTGTTATTCTAGGACAATTAAATCAGTTGTACTCCATTAATGTGACAGGATATGGGTACAGATAGAAGGATAGCTAACAGAGTACAAATGCCATTATCAAATTTATCTTATGACTGTACACTGCAGATCACAGGGCCAGGCCACAAACAGTACAATTACAGCAGTATTATCTGCTAACCAGTTGATGCTGGCAATCAAGACAACTTGCCAAGCTCTAGCTTTGTTCATGTTTTGATGCGCTTTGCACTTCAGTTTCATCTTGTGTGTTTAGTATATGATTATTTGACTGGGGATGCAAGACCCTAGACAATTGTGAGGAGGTGGTTTTTGCTAAGTGACAGCTTAAAGCTTCACTAATGGAGGTACACTGGTTAGCAACTCGTACTAGAGAGTGCATGCATGCATGCTGGCAAATTGCAAAGTATTAGCAGCCTGTCAAGATCATTTTTACACTTTGCGATCTTTGGTGTAATGTACCTGAAAAATAACCAGCGGTAAAAAAAACGCAAAAAGGTGAGGATGACACCAATGACATTGGGTTGATTTCAGTTTTCACACTGTTTTTTTTATCAGATAACACTCACACATTTTTTTGTCCTGACAATAGTGTTGATTTATTAAAGCAGTAAAGAATGTGCAGATTAGGCAATAAATTGAAGGTGTGTTTACTTGGAAAATATGTGTTTATTACAATATCTCACAAAAGTGAGTACACCCCTTAAATTTTTGTAAATATTTTATTATATCTTTTCATGCGACAACACTGAAGAAATTACACTTTGTTACAATGTAACGTAGTGAGTGTACAGCTTGTATAACAGTGTAAATTTGCTGTCCCCTCAAAATAACTCAACATAAAGCCATTAATGTCTAAACCGCTGGCAACAAAAGTGAGTACACCCCTAAGTGAAAATGTCCAAATTGGGCCAAAAGTGTCAATATTTTGTGTGGCCGCCATTATTTTCCAGCATTGCCTTAACCTTCTCGGGCATGAAGCTCACTAGAACTTCACAGGTTGTCACTGGAGTCCTCTTCCACTCCTCCATGATGACATCACAGAGCTGCTGGATGTTAGAGACCTTGGGTTCCTCCACCTTCCATTTGAGAATGCCCCACAGATGCTCTCGTTATCATGTTGGAATACTGCCCTGCGGCCCAGACAGTGAGGGGATCATGCTCTGCTTCAGTATGTCACAGTACATGTTGGCATTCATGGTTCCCTCAATGAACTGTAGCTCCCCAGTGCCTGCAGCACTCATGCAGGCCCAGACCATGACTCTCACCACCATGCTTGACTGCAGGCAAGACACACTTGTCTTTGTACTCCTCACCTGGTTGCCGCCACACATGCTTGACACCATCTGAACCAAATTCGTTTATCTTGGTCTAATCAGACCACAACTTTTTGCAGGCTTTCTTGTGCATCATCTTTAGAAGAGGTTTCCTTCTGGGACGACAGCCATGCAGACCAATTTGATGCCGTGTGCGGCGCATGGTTTGAGCAGGCTGAACCCCCCCCCCATCCCTTCAACCTCTGCAGAAATGTTGGCAGAACTCATACGTCTATTTCCCAAAGACAACCTCTGGATATGATGCTGAGCACATGGACTAAACTTCTTTGGTTGACCATGGCGAGGCCTGTTCTGAGTGGAACCTGTCCTGTTAAATCACTGTATGGCTTTGGCCACCGTGCTGCCGCTAAGTTTCAGGGTCTTGGCAATTTTCTTATAGCCTAGACCATCTTTATGTAGAGCAACAATTCTTTTTTTCAGATCCTCAGAGAGTTCTTTACCATGAGGTGCAATGTTAAACTTACAGTGATCAGTTTGAGAGAGAGAGAGAGAAAGTGATAACAGCAAATTTAACACGTCTGCTCCCCATTCACACCTGAGAACTTGTAACACTAATGACACCGGGGAGGGAAAATGGCAAATTGGGCCCAATTTGGACATTTACACTTAGGGGTGTATGCACTTTTGTTGACAGTGGTTTAGACATTAATGGCTGTGTGTTGAGTTACTTTGAGGGGACAGCAAATTTACACTGTTATACAAGCTGTACACTCACTACTTTACATTGTAGCAAAGTGTAATTTCTTCAGTATTGTCACATGAAAAGATATAACAAAATAGTTACAAAAATGTGAGGGGTGTACTTACTTTTGTGAGATACTGTATATCTTTGCCATATACTTACACTTCAATTCCTTTGGCCTGTATAGAGGGATAAAAGAAATGTAGGGAAAAAGCAACAAAAATACATGTAAAATGATCCTTACAAACCAATTCACTTTGCCTGGTTCTTCAAAATGATTTTCACAGACGCATCTGAAACAAAATCTTGTGCACTTTACCTTAAGGCCCCTTTCACACGGGATGGATCCGTGAGTATCCGCCCCCTGAACCTCTGCTTGCTCAGCCGGGATCGCTCCGCTGATCCCCGCTGAGCCGGCGGATGACAGGGCGGTCCCCGCACACTGTGCAGGGACCGCCCTGTCAGATCTCCGCTCTCCCCTATGGGGGGATCGGATGAACACGGACCGTCTGTCCGTGTTCATCCGATCCGCTCTGCAGACGGATAGAAAAATAGGATTTTCCTCCGTCTGCAGAATCGGGGGATAGCGGACACGGAGGAGAGTGGGTGTCAGCGGATGTTCATCTGCTGACACCCGCGATCTCATAGGGACCAATGTATGTCCTTTTTCATCCGTAAACGGATGGATGAAAAAGCGGACATACCGTCCGCTAGTGTGAAAGGGGCCTTAGATATTTCCATACATGTAATGAGACTGCCTCTGTTATGTTATTCCTTTTAATTATCCAGTAACTTACTCTGACCCAAGATAAATTCTTAGGGCCCCTGTTCAGGCTAAGAAGGTCTAATAAGTTGGATGCCGCTGACTAGTGAGGGTGCAGGCTGGGGAGAGGTTTGTCCATAGATAGTTTTCAGTTTTTTTAAATAATTACAGTGCCATCATCAATATACAGAACCCAAAGGTGCAATATAAATGAAACAGTGTGTGTTTAGTATCACTTTAAAGCAAATCTATCATGCATAAAACATAAATATATAAAAGGAAAACAGATGTCTGGTATAAAGTGCAGGCACCTCGACATGCACTGTTATCGATGGGCAAAGCTTTGACACCTCCTGGTTATGTTCATGCTTGCCCACTCACTTCCTCTACCACAAATTCCTATCGGCCAGTTAGACCGCCATTTATAGTGATGGACCAGTTTGAATGTGTTAGAGGCAGGAGACAGCAGACAAGCTTCGAAAATGTCAGGAATTTTCCCATCATAACAGCCAACCTATCAAGAATAATGACCACGCTTTGAGGCTGCTGAGCTATGTTTCTCTAGGTGGCTTTATGTGAAACCAGTTCTTTTCCATATGACAGAATGCCTTAAAAGCTGGGTTTATAATTATTTGGAATAATATTTTGCTTGACATGAAAAAAAAAAAAAAATATAGCATTTTATATACTGCATAAAATAGTAGTCAGTCTACCAAATATGATAAGATATCTCCCACCTAACCTGGCAGAGAAAAAAAAAAAAAAAACACAAGAAAATTGTATTAGGAAAATGTTGCTGAGAACTCTGTCAGTGCTGCACGGAATGTGTCTTCATTAGCATACATTTCCTGGACTCTGCAGTCCTATGGTCATTGCAGGCTTCATTTATCATCATTATGATACACACTGGGTAATCCCTACTGACTTCTACTATTTCATTTATTTACTGTTTCGACTATATGTCCATGTGGGAGGGAATCCATCTTACAGCGTAAGTCTATGTACATAGGGGAACATATTACTCTCTCAAGGAGCGACATTGATGCCCTATACTCAGTTCAGCATAGAGGATGTGTCACTATTAGATTACAGCTGTGTGCATATACAAAGGAGGACATAATGATCAAAAATCAGAGACATATGATTGATGGATATATAGAATATAAACCTGATAAACATTTCTCCTGAGATCTACGCTAGCAGGAAAGAAAGAGAATTGAAATTCAAATATGTGACCAGACCTGATAGGGATATGATGAGAAAATTATGTTTTTGTGCTATCCCATGGTAGCATTGAGGAGTGCATGACAGAGGAGTCTATATGAAGACAGCAATCAACACACTTACAGTATCATTTGAATGTCACTGTCTTTAGCCCTGCAAGGATCTCTATTGCCTACAGACTAAATTAAAGTTGGATGACACATTCAAGTTTTTCCATTTACTATGCTACATATCATTGTAGATGGTGTAGCACTATGAATGGTTATTTGAATTTGTCTTCATGAAATTCTAACCTAAATGATGAAAATACCACTATAATCAAAAGCAAGTCGATAAAAGGGTTTGTCATATGTCCAAATGACAACACTAATGCAAAAAGCTGTTATTTGTATCTTTTTTTAAAATCAGATCTTTTTTAAATTAAAATTTTCATTCTAAACAGCTACCTTAGTAACACTTTACACACAACAATCTAAAGAAGGTAATCAGACATACAGGGGTTCATTTACTAAAGGCAAATAGACTGTGCACTTTGCAAAGTACAGTTTCTCCAGAGCTTAGTAAATGAGTTAAAGCTTTATGTTGTAAAAAATACCCAATCACGTTAAAGGAAAATGAAAAAAAAAAAACCTGCATTTTTGCTTGCAAATGATTGAATGATTGAGTCAACAGAGCTTCTGCTCATTTACTAAGCTCTGGAGCAGTCACACTTGCAGAGTCTATTTGCCTTTAGTAAATCAACCACATAACGACAGTTCAAGTATTCCAAACAAAGTCATTAGCAGCTTCCATAAGCATACGGACACCCGTAATCAGCAGGCATTAGCTCGTTTGGTAGCAAGGTAGAAAACACTGCAATATAGGACAATTACCGTATTTATCGGCGTATAACACGCACCCTAACTTTAAGAGGGAGGTTTCGGGAAAAAAACTTAAAACAGCCCCCTGCGTATAACACGCAGGCACAGTTTACCCTCTATTTTCAGGGTAAAAAAAGTGAGTGTTATACGCCAATAAATACAGTAAATCTATTGGTTATATTTTTCAAATAAAGAGTGTACACTGTATGAACATGAACATGTATTCGTGTATATCTAATAATCTAAACCTAACAACATATGGCTTGTAGTACAATGAGACCTCTTCAAGAAAATAATATCAAGACTTTAAGTGCGCATATTGGCTCTACACTCAAAGGGACAGTAGCCTGTCTGAGATCAGGTGGAATAGGGCCAGACCAGGCACTGCCAGCCAAGGGTTCCATAGTCTATCAAATCTTCAGGTACAGTTCTTATGCTGGTATATGAGCTTGTTAACTTGTTTTTTACACTCTGCAGTCGTTGGAGGGTTACAGGACATCCATTTTTGGGCAAATAAATTCCATGTGATGTGAATCAGTCTGATGATAGAATCTGCCACCCCATCAGGTGCCAAAAAGTAAACAAAAATGTTGAGACGATACAATTTAGGATCTAGGGATAAAGTACCAGGTACCAAGGTGGCACATGTTTGATTCTGCATTCCAGTTTCGGCAAGGCTGGTTAATAAAGGGAGTTAGGGCAACCCATGATACAGATTGGAGGTTTTAATTATTGACTTTTGCATCTTTGAAAAGTGATTTCACTATCATACCTGGAATTTTTTCAAGCAGACTTTTAGACAAAGCACATGAACTTGTACATAATATGAGTTAGATTACCTCTAAAGCCAAACCATATTTTATTATTTTGGGCAAAAAACAAATAGTTTAGATTCCTCTCAGTTTCATGTGTGATCTGTGTCACTTTGAATCCTCTAGACCAGGGGTCTCCAAACTTCCTAAACAAAGGGCCGGTTTAATGTCCTTCAGACTTTAGGGGGGCCGGACTGTGGCCATCCAGTGTACAAAATGTCCCAGCATCAGTGGGAGTAAGCAAACCCCCTTCATTGGTGTCAATGGGCCCTTTGTTGGTACCATTGGGAGGAATTGTGCGCCATAATTGGTGTCAATGAGCCCTTTTGTTGGTGCCATTGGGAGGAATTGTGCCCCATTGTGGGTGTCATTGGGCCCCACGGTTGGTGTCATTGGGAGGAATTGTGCCCTTCATTGTTGTCAGTGAATAAAATGGTACCCCAAGGGTCAGTTAAGAGCAAGCAAAGGGCCACATCAGGCCCCCGGGCCGCAGTTTGGAGACCACTGCTCTAGACCCAACAGATGTTCAGACTCTTCAATGTAGGGTAAATCCCATCTTAGACCATATTACACTAACAAGTGTCCCCATTGGAAGATTTCCCCCCCATTCCTTTTCTAGAGAAAAATCTAAATTTTGGATTTTCCCTCACTTCATTCCTGGTAGCAGCAGTTATTCAAGACAAAGAGCAAAAAAAAAAAACGACCAATCTATCCAAAGCAACAACAAAATAAAAAAATGTATATGACCAGGCCTAAGAGTAATATGATGACTACTCTAAAGCCCTGTACACACGATCGGATTTCCTATGGTTTTTAAACCGATGGATTTTTCCATCGGAAAACCGATGAAGCTGACTTCCATCAGTCTTGCCTACACACCATCAGTCAAAAAAACGATCGTCCCAAGCGCCGTGATGTAAAACACTCCAACGAGCCAAGAAAAATGAAGTTCTATGCTTCTGAGCATGCGTCGACTTGATTCTGAGCATGCGTGGGTTTTTTATCCGATGGAGTTCCCCACAGACGATAGTAATTTGCTATCGTTTTTTTTTCCATCGGATAAATTTAAAACATGTTCTATTTTTAAACACAGATGGAAAAAAGACTGATGGGGCCCATACACGATCGGTTTGTCCGATGAAAAAAGTTAATCGGACTGTTTTCATTGGTAAAACCTATCGTGTGTACACGGCATAAGACTGGATTTAAACTATGTGATACATTACTGCATGCACATAATGTGTGTTATGTCACATGTTAACCTGTGTTGCAGCAAGGCAGCCTATACATTTTGAAGATTGGAACTTGTACATTCACCATTTTTTTTCCCAGTGCACCACAACATATACATGGTTCACATCTATGCTCCATGGTGTGTTAAAACACTGTTCTGTTGTGGTGCTTTGCATTGGGAATGTGTGTTGAGGCACTGCTGGTAACACATCATAAAACTGTCACATGCTACTGCAATGCAAGGTACAGATCTTGCCTATACAGTAGGTCAATGCTATACAAATGTTCGTTCCATTTTCCAGATTTACTGCCCATTTTCTGATGTTCGTAGTGATACCTCAAATGTGTGGGGCGATCGCACAATAATAATGTCATCACTTCCGGGTTACCATAGCCAAGAGCTGATAAAAGCTGATCAGGGGTTTCTTTGGCTCTTCCACCAGCTGGCAGACATGCCGGCTGGTTGCTTGGGTCTCCCTTTGGGAAGGAATAGCCTGAGAAAGCTGCAAATGCGGCAGGAGGGGGAAGATATCCCCTCCTGTTGCTTGTAAAAGCAATCCAGCGGCTGGTAAGCCATTAGGATTGCTTTTACAAGAGAGCTGACCACCGGCTCTAAAAAAACGTACCGGGTAGATGCTGTAGGCATCATCCCAGTCTAACCAATTGAAGTCCAGCAACGTATGGTCACTGGTCGTCAAGTATATATATATATATATATATATATATATATATATATATATAATTATATACACTTGCATAAAGGATGAGGAATATATTATATTATTACTCGTCCATTCTGCTAAGACAAAAAAATACACAAGTTGTATAGCTATCTAGCTACTATAAATCTTACTTTAATTATGCAATAAAACAGAATGCTCATTGTTAATTATGTCAAATTTCTGAATTTCGTAAATGGTGGAAATCAATATACAAATACCACAGATATAAAACATTTCCTTTTTTAATAACTCTAACTTTAATAAGATTATTATGCAGAAAACACTGAATTCACAAAACGCAGTTTAACTCAATTAAATAGGTATAATAAATGAAATGTAATTACATTTCAGAAATTGCCTGAGGAAAAAGTATGCTCATGTACCACCAGTTATCTGTACATTTTATGAATGTCAATTATACAGATATATACATATATAAGAAGATAGACTAACAGAATTGTAATTAGCTACGTTTCATTCATAATTTGTGCAGGAAATTAAAATATGTCGGCCCACAATAAGTTTATAAATATATAAATCACTTGTTTGAAGGTATGCTATTGTATCTTGCATCAATCCCTCAGTAGCAGATTCTTTAAAGTGGAGTTCCACCCAAAAATGGAACTTCCGCTTTTCCAGTTCCTCCCCCCCTCCGGTGTCACATTTGGCACCTTTCAGGGGGGGGGGAAGGGAGGAGCACATACCTGTCTCATACATGTATGGCCCCTCCTCTGTCCCCCCGCTGTCTTCTGGGAGACACACAGGTCCCAGAAGACAGCAGGGACCAGTGAGGACGTGCAGAGTGACCCGCACACGCGCAGTAGGGAACCAGGCTGTAAAGATGCCGGCGCCTGCACCCGGGAGCCGAGGGAAAGATCGGCTCTGGGTGAGGACATTGCGTGCTCCCTGGACAGGTGAGTGTCCTAATATTAAAAGTCAGCAGCTGCAGTATTTGTAGCTGCTATTTGTAGCTCCTACAGATACCCAATTGAATTGAGATCTGGAGAACTTGGAGCCAAGTCAACACATCAAACTTGTTTTGTTCCTCACACCATTCTTAAACCATTTTTTCAGTGTGGTTTGGTGAATTATCCTACTGAAACAAGCCACTGCCATCAGGGAATACCGTTTCCATAAAGGGTTGTATTTGGTCAGCAACAATGTTTAGATAGGTGGTACATGTCAAGTAACATCCACATGAATGGTACAACCTAAGCTTTTCCAGCAGAATATTTCCCAAAGCATCACACTGCCTCTGTCAGCTTGCCTTCTTAACATACTGAATTCCTGGTGCAATCTCTTCCTCAGTAAGTGACACACAAGCACCTGGCCATCCACATAATGTAAAAAAAAAAGTGATTCATCAGACTATGACACCTTCTTCCATTGCTCTGGGTTCCAGTTCTGATGCTCATGTGCCCATTGTAGGCAATTTTAGCTGTGGACATGGGTCAGCATAGACACACTGGGGCTGATTTACGAACCGTTTGCGCCTTGAGTTGCGGCGCACGCCGAGGCGCACCGGCCATTTTGGTATTTACGAAATGTTTGCGCCCGTAACGCAGCACTATTCCCCATTTACTAAAGTGTTCTCGGCGCACGGGAGGAGGCTCTCAGTGCGCCGCTAAGGACCTGGCACACGGCATCTTCAAATCAAGATTAAAACAAGCTGGAAGTGCCAATATTATGGGGTGATGTGGGGTGATTTGAGGAAGCATAGTAACAACTGCCCAAGTAACAATATAAATGGGATTGCTCAAAAGGAGCAAACAGAAGAATCAAACTTTACAGGCAACACAAACAATGGAATAAGAAAAAAGAAACACTTTAATAACATAGAAAATATTATACAATGTTCAGAATAAAAAAACATACAGAATGAAAAACAGTATGGATGGGTCCCTTGTACATCTACGTCACGTTTCGTCGTGAAGCTTCGTCAGGATGGACAGATAACAAGAGAGTATAGAAATGGGACAAATCTCACTCTCTCGCAGCAATCCACCTGTTGGAGACCTCATAATAGTGGGAAGTTCCGTAAATAATATAATCGAAGACATGTACCCAGGTGAGAGCTCTGCAGCTCCGTAGTAGATAAACTGAGGTGCCTAAGCAGGAGTGTCTGGCCAAAAATCAGGGGTATCCAATCGCACAAGCAAATAGGGCTCTGCACCACTGCATCAGATTTATCCAAGTAGGTGTAGGTAGCGGGGGTAAAGCGTCCAATAAGAAAGAGGGAACCATATAGTGTTCAACCCAAGTCAATAGAGGCACTTCAAATTGCCAGGCAACCGAACGAATACATCCATGTACAACAATATATACAAGGGTCCAAGTATGGCCAGTGGACGTGTGCGGTATAACCCCCAGGAGACAGTGTACAGCGTGAGGCGATTCGGCACTGCGTCAATTTAACAGACAATTGCGCGGTCGTGCGACGTGGCTCCCAAACAAAATTTACGTCCTTTTTTTCCCACAAATAGAGCTTTCTTTTGGTGGCATTTGATCACCTCTGCGGTTTTAATTTTTTGCGCTATAAACAAAAAAAGAGCGACAATTTTGAAAAAAAATCAATATTTTTTACTTTTTGCTATAATAAATATTTATATATATTTTTTCCACAGTTTAGTCCGATACGTATTCTTCTACATATTTTTGTTTTTTTTGGTAAAAAAAAACATTTTGGGACCATTGTCATTTTTACAGCGATCAGTGCTGATTACTGTATAAATGACACTGGCAGTGAAGGGGTTAACCACTAGGTGGCGCCGCAGGGGTTAAGTGTTTCCTAGGGGGTGATTCTTACTGTTAGGGGGCGTGGCTACACGTGACACATCACTGATGACCATTCCCGATTACAGGGAACGGTCATCAGTGACAGTGTCACTAGGCAGAATAGGGGAATGCCTTGTTTACAAAGGCATTCCCCTGTTCTGCTCTTGCCAACCGCAATCGCTGGCCGCCCAGGAACATGGAGTTCCCAGGACCCGCAGCCACATTCGCTGGGCGGCATATTTAAAGGGACGTACCTGTATGCCCATGCCATTCTGCCAACGTACATCGGCGTGCGGCAGTCGGCAAGTGGTTAAGGATATTTGTACACACGTCATATTAGCATGTTATGTTGTTAACATGTTACATGTACCTTGTTAAAATTATGTAAAAAGACTCTCGCTACTCTAGCTCTTACTAAAAGGGCATTTAACCCCCTCAAATGCATATTTTAAAAGGGAACTCTACACTCCAATGCTCTTGTCTCCCCCTTCTAATGCATATGTTTTATTTGGTTTCGTTTTTGCTTTTAAAAGGGAACTCTACACTCCACACACCTATGCTCTTGTCTCCCCCTTCTAATACATATGTTTTATTTGGTTTAGTTTTTACTTTTAAAGGGGAACTCTTCACTCCACACTCCAATGCTCTTGTCTCCCCCTTCTAATGCATATGTTATCTTTGGGGCTAGTTTTTGCTATTAAAGGGGAACTCTACACTCCACTCCATTCTCTAAAGGCTGTGAGCTGCCTTTACCAATCCAAACCACTCTTGGGGTGCCTGAGCCCCTTCTGCCCCCAAGCATCCACCCCCTTTCATTAGCTGGCTTGCTGTGTTTGGCTAGGGGTTTGTTAGTGCGTGGGAAGGGGGTGTTTTTTTTAATTGGGGGTTCTCATTTTACGCCTTTCCAGACCCAAATGGCCTTGTATGTATTGGGGGGGGGGCAGGCTTTTTCTTTTTTGGAGTTAAAATCTTGCAGCTGCAATGTCGATTTGTAAGTTTGCTCTAAAGCCGTACATCTTTGAAGCAGCATTTTGAATACATGCTACATATGCATCACTTTACAGGCAGAGTAACCCCCCCCCCCCAGTGCAGGAAAAATGCAGCATGTTCTACTTTATTTTTTGGAAATGGAACGCACTGGAACTGCAAGCAATGGCATGCCATTGAAAAAAATATAACCTACTTTCCATGCGTTTTTGAGGCATAAAAAAAACGCACTGGACTTCATGTGGTGTGAACTGGCCCCTACGCAATTTGGCATATTTAAAGGCACTTCTCCTTGTTTCGTTTTTGGGGTTCTCCAAATTGATGACATTGATATATGTCCCTTAGGGTGGGACCTGGGCCCTATACTCATTTTAAGGCCGATAACTAGAAGATAAGGCAGCCAAGTGGGGACTAGCAAAATTAACAAGTTAGTTCCCATAGACTGCAATTGTATTTGTTGTCTAACTTTTGCCCATGTTAGGCTCTTTGTTTTCCCCCCTGGACCGGGGGGTGTTTGTCCCATCTCTAATTTAGTAGCATGCTGGATGATGTGCTTAATTTTGGACAGGGGGTGGCTTATTTTGTGCTAGCTGCATTTGGGTTGGTCTGGGCATGCTCAGGGACTTTGCTTTTTTGGGTGTTTTTTGTGTGTGAACAGCACTAGGATGTTTATGGGCATGCTCATAGAGCGTGTTTTTTGGGTTAGTAATTTAAGGACATCCTTAACAGGTGTACCCACTTTGAAGTTCGGTCTCTAAATTGGGTGAACTTGCGTTTTGTGTGTTTCATGGACTGTGCATGTGTTTTCAATTGCCTCATTAGCACACAAACCCTATGTTATATAAAGCTTACAGATAGCATTCTCTACCTTGCCCTGAAAAGAGGCGAGATTGTGTGTGCGTGTGGCCGGCCGGCAAGAGAGTACATTTTGCTCTCCTTATCGAGTTTGTAACACATGTATTTTCGCTTTGTATTTTGTTTGTTATGTCTTTGCAAAACAGATGTTTTTTTTTTACTTTGGTTTATTTATTTTTTTAGGGTGGGGGATATTTTCCCCTGAAATATTTTTGATGTTGTTAATGTGTGTCGTTTGTTCACTTTGATTTAATTGTCTGTGCTGCATTATTTTGCAAAATCTTTCTCAAGATGTTGTGACTAATGTTTAGAATTAACATACATTTTTTTTTGATTTCCTTGCTTTTTTTCCAAGTCCTGTTTTGTTGACCAATAAAATTTGAGGGAAATTTTGATGTTTGCTTTTTGTATTCCATGCAACAAATTTCACAGTTGCAGCTTAACTAGGCTGATTGGCATGTCAAAACAAAACAGGTGTGATTTGTCTAAAAGTTACTTTCCTGGTGCCTTGATGGTAGCATATGCATGGATTGTGTGCTGCTATGGATAGTCGCCAGGAAAGGAAAAATACAGAGCGGTAAGTATTCAATTTTCCTTTTTACTGCAGTGGTTCTCAGCCTCAGTGCTCAAGTACCCCCAGCAGTACATGTTTTGTGAATTTATCTTATCAAGAATTGCTGTCCAAAATACCAAGCCATTGACTGTGATTTAAAGCACATGTGCAAGATGAAGGAAAACCTGCAAACATGGCCTGTTGTAGGTACTTGAGAAGCACCGATTTAGAGCACTGAGCTAAAATCTAGATCAAGGCAATACTATTCTAAATGTGGGCATTTGAGGGAAACTAAGTGAGTGTTAGAACCCCTGCTTGTTTTTTTAGGTTGGGCTTTGTGTCCTTTTTAGTAAAATTGGCTTCACTTCCTGTCTCACAGCCAAACAGGAAGTGAAGGTAAAACCCTACTAATGTCTTTTCTTGGGGACACACAGATCAATCTAACTAGTGTCCCTATTAAGAAAATTGCACTCTAGCACTTTGTTGTGTACACCCCAAATCATTAGATAGTTTGAGATTTAGTAAAGGAAAATCCACTTTGCAGTACAAGTGTAGTTGCTGAAAATCTGAGGAGAAGCACTTGTGATTTTAACATCCAATCATGTAGAAGCAAAGATGGTGTTTAATTAACTTTCATGTCCCCCACGGATATCCAGCAAGTGCACTTGTAGTGCAAAGTGGATTTGCCTTTAGTAAATAAACCCCAAAGCCCAAGATACCTAATAATTTGGGGTGTACCCAGCAAAATGCTGGAGTGCACTTTACATAATGGGGAAACTATTTAGATTGACCTGTGTGTCCCCACCCAAGGAAAGACATTTCACTAGAAATATTTGTTAGTCCAGTCCTGGAAATCTGCATCTGCTTTACTATTAATTTCCATAAAAAGTGAGTTCCTGCAGCTAGATGCGCCAAATGTATGTAGATGCGCGACCGCTGTGTATATGGGATGCGCAACTGCTCTGTGCGCACAGGTATGCGCATATGTGTCTCGCGAAAAGCGGTGGCCAGCACACAGGAATAATAACATCACGCCCCTACAGGAAGTTGCTTGTACTGCTGCTAAGTTCTGAGGAAGAGATGATCCTTATTTGCTAATTAAGAAATTATTATTTTTTTAACATGGGGTGGTGTTTGTGTGGGTCCCTAACACACATTCATAAATATTAGGGCCAATTTAGACAGGATCCGATTTACAGCATGTTTTTAGATTGTGGGAGGAAACCCATGCAGGCACAGGGAGAAAATGCACTCTCCAGGCAGATGGTGTCACGGCCGGGATTGTGAACCGGTGACCCCCTTTTGCTGCTAGGTGAAAGTGCTAACCACTACACCACTGTGCTGCACAAATATGTATCTAGAGATGTAGGTTCTTGTGTCCACTTGTGAAAATACAAGTGGGTCATGGCACATCTACATTCCAAATTTGGCACTTAAGATGGTCATGCACTATGCAATTTGATTGCCCAATCTCTGTACAACTCGAGCTTTCGGCAAAATAGGTATTAGGAATACGCACTTGAACAATTAATTCAAAGTTTTGGAAATCCAACAGGCTCTTGCCTAATCTAATTTTTGTAATTTTTTTAAGATTGCAGTGTATGGTCACCTTTAAAGATCAAGATCTGAAAATATTAATTTATTGGGTTTAGAAACACTTTTCTGTTCTTTGTAATGTATTGAAAGATTTGTGTGAAAATAGAAAATAAAACATTTCAAAGATATATTAGAAGTAATAGGAATGAGATTAGCATCATAAGGGTTAAGTGAGAACACCTACTAATTGCCCAACAAGACACATCCAATGAGATGGGCGTGCGCTATTATCAATGAGAAAACAGCTGTTACCCTGACAACAGTTGCCGTTTCCATATTTATTATTGCGTTGCGCATCTGCGTGCGCCAGTTCGCACACTCAATCACTAATTTATCCGGCGCACCAATTAAGGTATGAACCAGCGCAGCACAGTGTTCTTAGTAAATCAGCCTGACTGTATTTTACTGTTGTAAATTTTAGTAACACTTTAAGGTAAAAAAACGTTTTGACTTTAAAAGCACTTTAAATGTTCATGTCTTATAAAAGGTGAGATCAAAGATAAGTTTATACACTTGTTAACTCTAAAAAAACATTTAATAAAATAAACAAATCACATTATAGCTTCCCTTTATTACAGGTAAGATATTGACTGAATCTATTTACCTTTGCCGCCTATATGAAATGATATGTCAGTAGAGGGATGATTTGGCAACCTCTGAATACTGCTGCATTTTAACCCCAAAGACGCATTCTGATGCACACTAGTTTCTTAGCAGGTGGTATAGTATAACATGTTCCTACTTCTATAGAGACCAAAGCTATAGAGGTTACAATATCTGTGACAGAATCTACATATATTATACAGCATCACTGAGCATGAATAAATCTTGTAAGTACAAACTGCTGCAGATGAAAGTACGGTGCGTGGAAGCATGAAAAGCAACACGAGTCTTTACAATTTTCCTGTCATATGGGAAATCATACTGTTAAATTACAGATGTCCACAATCTGAATAGATATATAAAAGAACACTTTAACAAGCGTACTGATCAAAGTTGTGAGAGGGCGGGAGCAAATTTACATACACATTTTAAGTTTTTTCAAACAGGTCTTTGTTGAAAGCCATATCATTGTTCTGTCAAGGGGCTGTAAATATGCATGTGCTCAAACCTCATTTATAGCTTCAAAACGATTGGTTCAAGGTAAGCATTAACTCCATTATTTCCAAAGGAAACCTCTATCTAGTTTTCACTTCTTACACTAACATGCACGTATCCTTTAATAACAGAATTCTAACATTTTACTGCTGATCTTTAACTACAACTACCATGTATGAATTAATTAATGTCCATAGTCTGAGCATAGGTGCACTGTGAGTTTCACTGCTTTGATAGTAAAAAAGTAAATGGACTTTAGCATTGGGTACACTTAAACTTTTTTCAGGTTGGCTTATTGTACTTTTGGCCAAGGCACAACACTGGGAAAAAAATACTTTGCACATAAAAAATAACTGAAGGAAAAAAACATGGAATGGTTTCATTTACTAACAGTGGCCCATCGGCACTTCTTTAAGTGCTTGTGCTAGGATCTAGGAAATTCCAGTTCAGCACCATGGTACAGTTCTCCCTTTTAACCTAAGCAATACTTTGATAAGCTTTATCTTATTTGGAAGGGTCAATCAGGCAACTGCCATCTCTTGGCTTGTGTCTTTTTATTTTCTTAGCAAGAAACACTTTTATTCACATTAGTACTGTAGTTTCATTTTGAGTTTTTCTATCCTTTATTATTACCTGGTGAGCCAGCCAGTAAAGAACGCATTTGCTGTAAAGTATCTATGCAAGGACAGTGTTGTCACCCTTCGAAATTCTAAACACACTTCACCCTTTCCTCATCTTCATTAACCACTTAAGGACCTTGCCTGTTTTTCAAATTTGGTGTTTACAAGTTTAAAACATTTTTTTTTTTTTTGCTAGAAAATTACTTAGAACCCCCAAACATTATATATTGTTTTTTTTCTAACATACTAGAGAATATATAAGTGGTCATTGCAATACTTTTTGTCACATCGTATTTGCGCAGCGGTCTTACAAGCGCACTTTGTTTGGAAAAAAATCACTTTTTTAAAATAAAAAATAAGACAACAGTAAAGTTAGCCCAATTTTTTTTTTATATTGTGAAAGATAATGTTACGCCGAGTAAATTGATACCCAACATGTCACACTTCAAAACTGCGCCCGCTCGTGGAATGGTGTCAAACTTTTACCCTTAAAAATCTCCATGGATGACGTTTAAAAAATTCTACAGGTTGCATCTTTTGAGATACAGAGGAGGTCTAGGGCTAGAATTATTGCTCTCGCTCTAACGATTGCGGGGATACCTCACATGTGTGGTTTGAACACCGTTTTCATATGCGGGCGCTACTCACATATGCGTTCGCTTCTGCGCGCGAGCTTGTCGGGATGGGGCGCTTTAAAAAAATTTTTTTTTGTTTTCTTATTTATTTTACTGGATTCTATTTATTTTTACACTGTTTTAAAAAAAAATAATAAAATGGATCACTTTTATTCCTATTACAAGGAATGTAAACATCCCTTGTAATAGAAAAAAGCATGACAGGTCCTCTAAAATATGAGATCTGGGGTCAAAAAGACCTCAGATCTCATATTTACACTAAAATGCAATAAAAAAAAAAATGTCATTTGAAAAAATGACAAAAAAAAAATGTCCCTTTAAGACGTATGGGCGGAGCTGACGTTTTGACGTCAGCTCCGCCCTGCTATGGTATGGAGACGGGTGGGGGCCATCTTGCCCTCACTCTTATCCATACCACAGAGGGAGAAGGACCCGATCGCCTCCGCCGCTACCGACGGCTCCGGTAAGCGGCGGAGGGCGCGGGAGAGCGGCGGGAGGGGGGGCCTCTCCCGCCGCCGATAACGGTGATCTCGCGGTGAATCCGCCACGGAGACCACCATTATCGTAAACACGACCGCTCACTGAAGAGATGGATATCTCGGTTGTGGCAGCAGCTGCTGCCGTTACCGAGATATCCCTCTTCAAAAAAATGACGTATATATACAGTGCACGGTCGTCAAGTGGTTAAATTAGGTTGATTAGGGTTGTAGTTCACAGATATTAGCTTGAAAAACTAAAAACAATGGAGGGAATTAATAAACATAAAAATGGAAATGTTGCCCCTTTGTTAATTAAGAGTAATTAGTTCTCTATTCTTTTTTGTCTATGACAGGCAACAGTATAGAGAACAGGAGAGCTTGAGTTGCATGCCTCGTAACTGTGCCCATCCCTGCTCCCACTCAGCTCAGAGCTTGAGGAAGGAGAAGAGTTGTCAAATGTGCAGGCTCTGCTTGTGTAGTGTAATCACTGCATGGACAGAGAGAGAGATATGATGTGGTATGATATGGTTTTCCAGCATGCTCATTCCACAGAAGCCGGCCGACATACACACAAGCCAAATGTTGGCTGCTTTTTTTTGAACCGACAAATGTCTACCGACATTCGGCCTGAGTGTATGTCAGGGCTAGGGATGAGCTTTGCGTTCGCGTCGAACACACGTTCGACTCGAACATCGGCCGTTCGATCGTTCGTCGTAGAACGAACTTTATGGTCCGTTCGTGCTAAATTTGTGTTGCGCGACACGGCCCATAATTCACTGCGGCATCGCAGTGCATTGCTGGCTGATGATTGGCCAAGCATGCACTATGACCCGCATGCTTGGCCAATCACAGCGCGGAAAAAACGGAGAGCCGTAATTGGCCAAAGCCAGGGTGGCTTTGGCCAATTATGGCTCAGGGGGTTTAGTACATGCCCCACACTATATAAGGCCGCCTGGAAGTCAGCCTTGTGTATTACCGCGGTTCCCCATTGCTTTCAATGGGAAGGAGCGGTGTAGGAGCGGTAAACACACCGCTCCTCTCACCGCTCCAAAGATGCGGCTAACAGGACTTTTTTTCACGTCCTGTTAGCGCACCGCACCGCTTCAGTGTGAAAGCCCTCGGGCTTTCACATTGGAGAGACAGCAGCCGCTGTTTAGGCTCGGTTTGCAGGCGCTATTTTTAGCACAATAGCGCCTGAAAACGACCCCAGTGTTAAAGGGTCCTTAGTGTACTACTGTGTCCTTTGCATAGCGATCACCTAAAGCTCACCTGGATACAGTTATTCTCTATACTGTGACAGGCAGGCCGGTGATTGTGCTAGCTGCAGACAGTCAGTGTTTCACTTGGTGTACTACTGTGTGCTTTGCATAGCATTCACCTAAAGCCTAAATTTTTGATGCAATACTTTGCAACAGGGCTCATTGCTGCGCTCTAAGTACACTATCTGTGAGGGGTTGCAGTGTTGTGGCACCAGCACCAGTGCCTAAGGCCCAATTTTTCAGCCCCTTTTCAACAGGGGTATGCAATTACAATTCTTGATCTAATATTTCACAGCAGGGCCCATTTCTGCACCCACCAAGAGCAACTGTCAGGGCTTACAGTGTTGTGGCACCAGCACCACCACCAAAGGCCCAATTTTTCCTACCACTGTTCAACAGTGGCATGTAAATACAATTCCTGATATAATAGTTGACAGCAGGGCGTTCCAGCGCCCACCAAGAGTAACTGTGAGGGCTTAAAGTGTTGTGGCAACACCAACACCTAAGGGCCAAATTTCTGCAGACTATATATGGCAGGCCCCTACTTTCAAACATCCAACTTACAAACGACTCCTACTTGCAAATGGAAGGAGACAACAGGAAGTGAGAGGAAATCTACCCCTAGGAAGGCAAATTCTCTCCTGTAAGAGTTAATATGTGAAAAAGGTGTCTCCTCTCCACTGATGCTTTATCACCAATCCTTGTTTCAATAAAAAAAAACAAATTTTCCAAAAACATTTGTCATTGGGATGGAAAGTGAGGTGAAATGTTCACAGACAGCAAAACAAATGTTACAGGGGTGATAACACTTCCCTATGTTCTCCAAAAAGCTTAAAAATAATTTTTTTGGCTAGAGCTACACTTAAAAAATGTACCTGTTCCAAATTACAAACAGATTGTACTTGAGAACAAACCTACAGTCCGTGTCTTTTTTGCACCGCCTGTATATTGCTGTTCAGAGTATATAGGGCCTTTTTTTATTTTGGGTGCGGGGTTCCCGTTAATATCCATACAAGACCCAAAGGGGCTGGTAATGGGCTGGGGTAGGGGTGGGTGATGGGGTAGCCATGCCATTTTTCTCAATGATTTTCTTCCATATTGCCGGGACCAGACATTACATTAAAGCCGCAAGCAGTTTTAAATGGCTTTTTTTCCTTTAGAAATGTCATTTTGTGCAGGGACAGTTCTAAACGAGGGAAACACATGCCACTTCACAGGCATACTTTAGACACCCCCCAGGTACGATATTGAAAGGAATATTTCACTTTTTTCTTTCACTTTATGCATCATTAAAATGACTGCTCCCGAAAAAATTACCGTTTTAAAAGATTATTTTTACATTGATACATGTCCCCTCGGGCAGGACCCGGGTCCCCAAACCCTTTTCAGGACAATAACATGCATATTAGGCATTATAATTAGCACTTTAGATTTCGAACGTTTGCGTCCATTGTATTTAATAGGGTTCTAAAGTTCGTGCGAACGTTCGATCCGTTCAAAGGTTCTGGTGCAAACCGAACGGGGTGGTGTTCGGCTCATCCCTAGTCAGGGCATGAACTGATTGGCTCCTTGTTCTCCTCCTTTTCACACCACAGTTCTGCTGTATCTGGACTAAACGCTGATACAGGCTAAATTCAGATTTTTACACTGCTTGCATTAAAAACACTTTTACTGTATGTTTCATTTAACACACTCATGAGTGCATTGTGTAGAGTCTGTGTAATGCCTTGTCACAATGCATGACACTTCATCTGTTTCCGTTTTTTAATTTATTTTTATTAAGGAAATGTCACTCAATGCAATGCTCAGTGGTGCAGTGACGTGAAAAGTTGTGCTGTGTAAAAAAGTGCAGACATTCTGTATTTTTATGCAAAAAACACCCCTGCACATGGTGAGAATAGGGCACAATTGTTTTCTCTGTGTCCTTGCATTGGGCCCGTGTTGATATACTGTATGTAGATCAGTACAGATTAACAGACAAAGTGTGAACAAGACCTTAATAAGTTGTTAGTAATGATTACAGAGCTACATTATTTTGTGTCTTCAATTTCTGCCTAGAATTCTCACATTTCCCAGTTCTCAAAATTGGGAATCGTGGTGAAACGTCCAGAATTTTGGCCACCTTTTAGTAACGCAAAAACTCTTAATTTCATTCATTATGTCAAGTTGAAGCAGGGTTCCACCCTAAAGTGGAACTTCCGCTCATCGGATTCCTCTCCCCCTCCAGTGCCACAATTGGCACCTTTGGGGGGGAGGAGGGGGGACAGGATACCTGTCTTTGACAGGTATCCTTTCCCACTTCCGGGAGTCCGGGCTTTGGCCCGTGACATCACCGTGGGGCTCCCTCCTCCTCCCCTGGCTGCCGGGCCAATAGGAGAGAGGAGCAGGGCCTCGCGCATGCACAGTAGGGTTCCCGGCGTGAAGCCGAAAGGCTACACTGCCGGGTTCCCTTCCCTGCAATGGCGGCGGCAGCACCCGACAGCTGATGGAAACATCAACTGCGGTGCCGACATCACTGGACTCCAGGACAGGTGAGTGTCCTATTATTAAAAGCCAGCAGCTGCAGTATGTGTAGCTGCTGACTTTTAATAATTTTTTTTGCCCAGAACACCGCTTTAATATGGACAGGTGGCCCCTTTAGAGACACTGGTGCCTCAAGATTTCCAATATGAGGTTAAAATCCACTTTTTAGTTCTTTGTTCTCCAATCGTACTGTTAATGCTATCCTATTAATGTTGGAGAAAAACTGATGTATATGTTGCATATTTTTATTTTGTTAATCATTCAGCATTACATTAATTTTCATTACTATTCCCTACAGCTATTCAAAAATGCATAGGAGCAGGAACGCCTTACAGTTCATTACATTTGAATCAATGTTAAATTTGGGATAGTTAATAGTTATTTAATGCAAATTAATTAGCTATTTTCCTCCAACATAATCCAATATTATATTCCAGAAACTGATTAACTTTTTTTTTTTTTTTTAATGCTATGACTAAAGTGTCGACTGCCAAGTTTAATTAAATCCCTGCTATTAAAATCTGGCACCTATTGTGACATTTTTATTTTTTTTCAGAAAAAACTAGAATGCTCTAATTACAGAACAGAATCATACTGAAAGGGTAATGCTGGGGAAGGCTGCACTACAAATATGCATTTTCACCCACAGAGCCTGCCTGACTTTAGTGGCATTTTGAATTATTACCAGACATCAGAGAATGGAATTAAAAAGCAAATCTATTATTATAGTTTTTAGGAATGATCTAAGATGGTCAAATCTGGTTAACATCCAGAATGACAATGATCCTGAAAACCAAGAACATATTGAATAAGGCAGAAGGAAGATCAAGTATACCATGCAAAATACATAAAAATTATATTTCACAATTAATCAGTTAAAAGCTTTGGAGACAATTAAACATGATTGTAATTTGTTTCTACGAAAAAGACATTGCTTGGTTTATAAATGAGCCTGAGAATCAATGCTGGTAAGGAGACAGTATATGCCTGAATTATTTAGGCTTGATGAATGTCCAGGTAGCCCAGTTAAAACTACAATTGCTCAAGCAGTTAACAAGAGGGAAAGGGCAATTGGTAAAAACCAGTACATGTCCGTCACTTGACATGGAATCAAGCACTTGTAGGCAGTTGGTGTCCCATGGGCTGGGCCATATTCCATACAGACAATGCAGTAGGGATGGCTTCTCTCTGCCTATTGCAATCCTTATCAGTGTAAATTAAAGGGGTGGGGGCAAAGCTGCTATATAGGACACCAACCTGCTAGTACATCTAACTTTCTCCTCCCCCAGACTGACAATGCTGCTGTCCAGTGGTGCCCCTATGCTCCTTCATCCAGAGTAGGGGCACTCTAATACTGTAAGTGTATTATTGTCCAGATCACCAGGTGAAAACAGAGGGAAGCCATGTAAGTTGTGCTGCTAATGTTTTGGCTTGAAAACTTTCTGGCTCAAGACAAAAATTGGAGCTATGGAATTCTAAGGTAGAATAGGTTGGTGTCCTATATAGCAGCTTTGACACAAATTGTCTGCATGCTTGCTGTATGCTTGTTCCTAGTTAGTGACCCATTAATATGGAAACATGACACAGCCATAAAAGGAAGATTCAAATTAGTAATGAAAGTCTACATGTTTCTCTCAATGCATATGGATTTTCTCTGTGGTATTTATTACAATACACTGGTGCTTACGAAGTATGGAGGCTGCCTTTGTGATCTCCCCATCTGAAAGTACTATTTACTTTGTCTTTGAATAGAGTATGGATGGAAGGGGCTTTATTTGCTGTCTGGTCGGTTCCCCTTCATTTTTGTCCCAGGAAGACAGCAGGAAACTAAGAAAACGTCCATATAGTAAAGAGAAATTCCAACTTTCACAGTCACCCAAAATTATGTCTCCGATGAACAATTTCCTCTCAAATTTTTGGTGACACATCATTTTTTGGGGATTTCTCCTCACTTTTTTATGAAGACAACTGTAGTGTGGATGAAACTACAGAAGCTGCAAGGATGTACATGACTTGTTTGCATGAAATTACCATCATGCTAACAGGTGCAGATGCCTTGCAGATAAGGTATTTACCAAAAAGGTGTAGGGGAAAAAAAAGATATTTGTATTTTCCAGAGATTCATTCATCATCAACACACCCACAAATTATTTCAAGCATATCTCCATAAAAAACATTTGTTTTTATTTTGGCTTTGGAAATAGAAGGAAAATTACAGCTTCACCATACATGAAGTGCAGGAAAATCGACAAAACATTACCAAACAGAAAAGGTTTTGACTGGGCAAGGCATATACTTTAAATGATCTTCAGCATGATATTTAATGTATTTGTAAATTCTTTAAAAATAAAAGCACAATTATCAGTTTCTTGTTATCCCCTTCAGAGCACCAGTCAAACAGACAGAGGGAGGGACAGCATCGGAAGCCAAGCAAGTTCTAATGCATGCACATGTCTTGCTTGGGAACATGCTTGAGTATGGTAGCATGGATGTACCCAGTCATCTCCAATTCCACTGCAAGGCCATCACCACCTCACCCATGAGATTAGCTATAAATTACCAGACCACACTTAATGTGGAGTTAAATGGCCATAACAGCCTTTTATTACAATTTCACAAGAATATAAAAAAAGTGTATAACTTTAAATCAAGAAGCAAGAATGGGCTTAAGTGTGCAGGTTTTTGAGGACTCTAATAACACCAGATCCCTGTTTCTGCAAAGCCCCAATGTATTAGACCCCAAGCTGCCACACACCATCCCGAGGACAATCTCCAAACTACCCACAGAAACCTCAGTATCCAGAATTCCCTAGTTCACTAACAGTTAACTATAACTAAATCAAGGATACTATACCAAACACAGGTCCACCATCATTACTAACCAGTACCAATCTGACCACATTTAAGCAACTTGGGTGTTAAGTTCTCTCTCCATCCTTAAGCTACCAACTGTACCTGACCACTCTCTGCCCCTTCAGACACTTGCTGAAGCACCTTCTAACCTTGAACCCCTGACCAGTAAGGTAAACGTTCTATTTTTTATGTATAACTTTGTCTTTGATTCCCTGTCTCCCCTATTCACCCTATCATGTATGCTTTCTACTTGTGTATTTATTTATTTTACCTGGGCTTAACTGATAGGAAAGCAGGGCAAGAAAAACTGATAACATTTCAGTGTGGTGCTGCAATCATCTGATTGTGGCCAGGGAGGCGACACCAGTGAATTCTTATGCCGCGTACACACAACCATTTTTCTCGTCGGGAAAACTGTCATTTTTTCACTTGGACGAGAAAAACGGCCGTGTGTAGGCTCTCCAGCAGTTTTCCCGACGAGAAAACCGCAGAGAATCACGACGAGAAAAATTAGAACATGCACTCATTTTTCTCGTCGCGAATCGTGGCATTTTTTTCCTCTGCAGTTTTCCCATAGGGAAACACTGCTAGGGAGCCTACACACGGCTGGTTTTCTTGACCAAGAGAAAACATGTCGTGAAAAACGGCCGTGTTTAGACTGGGAAAAGGGGACCAAGCCAGTCCTCGTTTTTCCCGTCGGGTTTCACGGCAGTGTTTTCACCGCCGAGAAACTCGGTCGTGTGTACGCGGCATGAGTGTCTTACAGAAAAAGTGGTGTCAAGCTCTTTTTTTAAACATTCTTTATTTTTTATTTTTTTATAGTGTTTACAGTGAAAGATAACAAAAATGATACTGCTCATTTACATCACAGAGAGTTCAATTGAGAAATATCTTGTACACATGAATGCTGAAAGCTATGGTGACAATACTCGATCTTGCATGAAGGTAGGTTAAGCATGTTAGAGATAAGTAAACATTAGACTAGAAACACAAAATAGTGTTACATGTAGGGATGAAAGATCCAATGTACTCGATTTTGCAAATCCTGAAGTGGTACAGAGAAAAAAATGTTCAAAGACTGTCTGGTTGAGCATTAGTGTACAAGAAGGAAAAAGCAGGAAAACAAAAAAAAGGAAAGGGAGGGATAGGGAGAGAGAGAGGGGAATAAAAATAAAAAATAATTACAATGCGTCACCTCAAAAATATCTATCTTTGTGTTCCACAATATTGTCCAGAGAATGAATACCCTCCGCTTTGGATGTCTTGTGTATCAGGTAGAAGAGATAATTATCTGGTATTCTAATCAAAGGGGGATGAGCCAGAGAGACCGTGAGGGAGGAATTAGAACTGGTAAGAGAGGGGAAAGGGTAGGAATATGGAAATTGATGGGGAATGAGAGAGGAAATTAGGTACTAAGATTTCAAGAAAATAGGGACATTTCTTTTCAAAATTAATCAAGGGTAATGTATTAACCTAAGTTTAATCCAGTCATCTAATGGCTTTATGGCAGTACTCTTTTAGCAGAGGTGTATGAATCACAAAAGTAGTTGGACCGAATTAAAACCATTTCAGTAGACAGTTGTATGTATTTTAAGCTGTGCATTTAGCTGTTTGCCTAGAGTTTATTTTTAAGATATTCTTACATCTTGAGTTTCTTGCAGGTATCACAAACCAGCATTTGTGTGGTATAGATTAGCTCACTGCTCTTACAACAATACATGCTGATATGTACAATCTACTTCAAACTGCAAGACAGCAAAACATGTTAATTTGTACCTGTAAAGAATTCATTGATCCGCTAAAAGATTCTATAGCCTATGACAAATCAAGCATTCAGCTGAAATTGAAGCCACATCCACCTTCATCTGCATCATTAGAGATACCACAGTTCACTGCATGAATGATGGCTAAATCAGCTCCTTATATAAGCTCAACTCGACACTGCCATTCACTTACTAACCTGACAATAAGAAAAGGAATCTCCCCAATACACATATAATCTTATCCTAAGCACCACATCAAAAGTATCATGTTTTGAGGGTACTGTGCTTGTGATTATCACATCTAAATCATTTTTAAAGCTTCTTGGATTTTAGCCTAAAGTGTTCCCCCCAAAGCGGCTATAAAAAGTCATTTAATCTTGCCCTTTAAAAATGCTCCCAGTTTCCACCTATTGACCAAACCTATTGCATTTTTCATTGTGAAGTGTTTCCTTTATCATTCTTGGAATTTCATGTCCTGAAGACCTCCAGGGTTATGGATCACTAAAGTTAATGTTTCCAAAATGTCAGGGTTCCGCAGCCAGATTGATAACTTGTTTTCTCCATGTCTGAACACAGCCATGAACAGAGCAGGCTGCAAGCAAAGGAGCCCAAGAATCATTTGTTTCAGAGACACGCTTTGCCCTTAGACGGACATGGTTTTTAACACAAAGGAACAGGTTGGGTCTTCAATGTGTGCTTTTGTTTCCCATTTCTTTGTTGAAGAGTGGCAGCAATATAAGAAAATGACAGTGATTATTAAGCTACTGACACAGATTTTGAAAATACACCATTCAAGCAAATAAAAAGCAGGTATGTTGTTGGCTAAATCTATTAACATGTTCAGTTCAATCATAGCTTTTAAAGCAACTGTTTTCTAATAAATATAAATGACTATAGAAGGAACAGGCCAGGATGTGCCCAGACTTTATAAACACAGATATTAGATTTGGGCGGGCAAGTCAGCTACAGTGTTCAAAGAGGGCTCTTATAAGAATCAGTTGCGTGTACCATGGTGACATAAATGTTCTGTTTGAAGTCTAAAATATAAGTTTCAAAAGCCACGACTGAAAAAAACCTGTTCTATTATCAATCCCTACAATGACTTCTAATGTAATCTCTAGATAATGCATTTGTTCTGTGATAGTCTTTGACTGACTGAACACAAATGCAGCATTGCACGATCAATTAAAGGACGTACTTGGAAACACGCATCTGTCTGTCAACCACAAGGGCAGTCAATTGGGAGTAGCTTAAAGAGATTAATCACAGGTGTCAGAAACCAGTGAGTGGTGGTTTCTATTTGCAGTAAAAATTACAATTTGGACTTTAATACTATTTGGCTTTATGTCTGTTAATTGTATTGGAGTCACAATATATAAACTTCCCTTGACTGGGTGTGCAGTGCACAGGTCTTTCTGAATGTAACAACCATAGGTGCCTTACGCCTGCACAAGTTTTAAATCTAGCTGATAACTTAAGAAAAGAAAAAAGGTTGCGTGGAATTTTCACAACGCCTAGTATTTATTTTCATTAAAAAAAGTCTCCACAAGGTTAGTCCAATACTATCTGTAAAATTCAAGATGAAGATACCACACTTGCAAATACCTTTTTTTAAAGGAAAAGTCCAGGCGGACACTAAAATGGCAACATCCATAGACATCCACGATCTAACACTAATTTATCTAATCCTGTAAAGAAGAAATCAGTATACAGTTAAACCTTGGATTGCGAGTAATGTGGTTTGCAATACGAGCTGTTTTTTTTAAAATCCTGGCTCGATTTGCGAGCGTCGTCTCGCAAGACTAACCAGATTCAAGCCTCTGGGGTGTGCAGTATCGCATGTGGCCAGAGCTGGGGGGGGCGCCGAGACACCCGGAGATGCTCGGAGACCACTCAGAGACACTCGGACACTTTCAGTTCCCGAGTGTCTCCGAGCGTCTGAGTGGTCTCTGAGTTCTCGGGTGCCCCCACCTCTGGCTACATGTGGTACTGCATACACTAGCAGTTACACTGGAACAAATTATCTGAGTTTCCATTGATTCCTATGGGGAAACTCGCTTTGATTGACGAGTGCGTTAGATTACAAGCTACAAGCATGCTTCTGGAACAGTTTATGCTCGTAATCCAAGGTACTACTGTACATACCTTTTCTAAAGCCGATCCGACCCGATCCCACGCTGAGCTGTCAGCTGCGGCTTTGCTGTGGAGGCGGGGGCAGAGGACACAGCCAACAACGGAAGCCCCATAGTAAGTCTATGGGTGACGTAACTCTCATATCATTTCACAGCTGTTGTCGGCTGTGTCTTCTGCAGAGCTTCCGCCACTGAAGACAGGACTGGATCGGCTTCAGAAAAGGTATGTATACTGATTTCTTCTTTACAGAGTTAGATAGGATAGTGTTAGATCATGGATGTCTGTAGAGGTAGCGATTTTAGTGTTAGGCTGGAATTCTCCTTTAATAATCTCTCACCTTGTTAGAAATAATCCCCATTTATTTAAACAAAGTGTACATTGTAGATTGTCATGTGATCTACACATTACCTGTTAACCTTGGGGTTAGATCAGGGATATGCAATTAGCAGACCAGCTGTTGCAGAACTACAAGTCTCATGGGGCATAGCAAAACTCTGACAGCCACAAGCATGACACCCAGAGGCAGAGGCATGATGGGACTTGTAGTTTTGCAGCAGCTGGAGGTCCGCTAATTGCATATCCCTGGGTTAGATGGATTATGGAAAAACAGGACTTCACAGTTTCCCACCCCTTAACTTTTATATATGTTTTAAAGTGGGATAACAATTACTTCCACATCCTATGTATACTTTGCCTTATTTGAAATGAATTTTAACATGTTATTGCTAGCAGTGTAGGAATTTTGAAACATTTATTCATATTTATATTAATCATATTGTTATTAAGGCTAATGAGGCCTATAGAGAATGTGTAGAGCCCCCTATTTTATTATCTCTGGAGCGTTTATTTTGTTCCAGGTTTGGAGAGCAACAGAGTGAGACCATGTAAAACTAACTGTACAGATTGTTGCACAGAGTATAACATTATGGCTGCCACTCTACTCTAATTTTTTCTTTATTAGGTCATTAACCACTTCAATACAGGGCACTTTCACCCGCTTCCTGTCCAGGCAAATTTTTAGCTTTCAGCGCTGTCACATTTTGAATGACAATTGCGTGGTCATGCAACACTGTACCCATATGACATTTTTATCATTTTTTTTTTCGAACAAAAAGAGCTTTCTTTTGGTGGTATTTAATCACCACTGTTTTTTTAAATTTTTTGCTAAATAAACGAAAAAAGACCGAAAATGTTTATTATAAAATTCTGCAAATAAATAGTATGTTTTCATAAATTTAGGCCAAAATGCATTCTGCTACATTTGGTTTGTGAAAATTACCCAAATCAGTGTTTCTTTTTTTGGTCTGCATTAAAGTTATAGAGTCCACAAACTATGGTTTATACTGTATGTAGTGGGTATACACTTTTCTCTCTATTTAAAACTGGCAGAGACACCAGCAGTGTGCAGTTCCTTGCGGTCCAGCAGGTGGCGCTGTCACCCTGGGCTGGGGTTGAACCATTGCTGTGTGCCGTGCCTCCTTTTTGTCCTCCCTCGGCAGCGGTATGGTGGGGCGGGGAACCCGCCGTGCTTGCTGGGAGAGGGTATAAAGGGGGCCGGCCATCTTTGTCACGGGGTCAAATCCCAGGCACCTTCAGCCTGAGGGCGGTGGTTCGTGTCGGTCCTCTAGGCGGCCTAGGCCTAGAGGACGTCCGGAGGTCGTGTTCCATCCCAGGCACCTTCAGCCTGGGGTGAGGTACTCGGATGGAGGTCTGGAGCTCAGTGCCCAACACTGAGTTCCGCGAGGGAAGGAGGTCCTAGGGAACCCAGGGATTGGGTACCCGAATCCGTAAGGCATAATGGACCGAGGGGAGATACTCACTTGAAGACCCGGTGCAGCAGATTGCCAGTGACAGGTAAGCCTCCCATCGGAGACCGCCTGGAAGGAAATCCCCCTCGCTCGGAGACCTTAGCCCACTTTCATGGAGGAAAGTGGAGAGTTCATTGTGTCTGGGCCTACTCGCATCCACACCTCCTTGTTTGTTCTGTTCTTTGAGGGAGTCTAACTGATTGTGCTGTTCACTCGAGAAAAATAAAGGAGTGTTGGACTTTAATGGTGTGGGGCTCTTTTCTGGTGGACATTGTTCAAGGTAACTCCAGGTGCACAACACTGACCTGAAGGTAGAGAAGGAACTTTGCTTACACCGCACGGACACATGTGGTGAAGGCTTGGCGTGGTGACCCCGCTCTCTCCCCTTTAAGGTACCCCTAGACAAGAGAAAGACGAGCTGATGCAAAGAGGGGAGTGAGGAGGCTGCTACATGTATATCAGAAAATTGATCAATTCTGATGTACTGACGGCCTAATTTCCTGAGGCCTAAAAATGTCACGACATGACCCGTTTTTGGAAAGTAGACAATCAAAGATATTCAGTAAGAGGCCTGGCAAGATTTTTAGAGTTGTAATTTTTTGTCATAATTTTTTTGGAAAATAAAGAAATTAAATAAAAAAGTCACTTTTTTCTTCTTTTTTTAGGGACTGGTGACAGTTTTTTTTTTCTTTTATTAGATTTTTTTTTTTTTAAATAAAACTTTTTTTTAGACCCTGTGACCAGAGCAATACAGTGTTACCATAGTAACACTGTATTACTCAGGGGAAGTGATCATCAGGATTTTTATTTTTATTTTTACACAGTATGATTGCTTATACCAGTGAATTTCACTGGTAAAAAAAAATATTTTTACTGAATGAAATGATTGATTCAGTATGTATTGTTGTCATTGGCCACATTTGATCACATGGTATAGATGGGCTGTGATTGGCCCTGTCTGTACCATGTGATTACTGTGACCAAACACAGCTTCAACACAATTGCATACAATGAATGGCATGAAAGGAAGCCATTCATTGATTACAATTGTCATATGATCTGATGTGATTAGTCACTTCGATCACATGGTACCTGCCAGTACAGTCATCAGTTGTGTCCAGATGCAAGTTTCGGGAGGACATCATATGACGTCCATCCGAAACGAGGAAAATTCTGCTCGGCTGTCATTTTACAATAGGCCATGCAGGAAGTGGTTAATGTATGTCAGTACAATACATTCTGTATATCTTTACTAGTACTATAATCCCTTTTGATTCTAATAATTAATATACAAAATAATGAAAACCACATGATACATTTTAACAGTGGGAACAAAGACATTCAAACTACACCATGTTGTACATAAAAGTGCTCTGGGCTAGGATTACAATTTTGGATACATACTTTTTACATCTGAACATACAGACACACAAGCAAACACATACACACCAAAAAAAAAAAAAATCTATATATTTTTATTTTGTGTTATTTTAATTATCCTGTAATCGTGTGGAATATATAATAAACACAGATTTAATCTTTTTATGCAAGTATCAAAGTAAATTTCATCTGTAAATGCTTCACACCCTTAAAGGTAAGAGGCACTAAAATAACATTTACCAGGGTGTGACTGGTAGAACGAAAACAAAAATCATGCCCTTTAGCCAGAGATAAGCAAATCATTTGGATTTATCTGGTGAATATTAAAGCTTGAAAAAACATTTTATAGCTGGAGTTCCTCTTTACCAAGAACCCATCTCAAACATTACTAATTGTTGGTTCTCCAAATAGCTGCAAAATAAATGTTTATGAGCTATAAACTGAGAAAACAGTGTAGAAGACCATTGTTGTAAAATCCATTTCCATCATTAAAAGGTCAGAAAAACCTTTTCCACTAGCGGAGTCATGAATGATAATTGAAACCGAATTTGCTTTACAAAACAAAATCCCTTGAGCAGATGTCAGCAATTTCCATTTATTAACAGATTTCTATCAATCATATGCAAATATTAATCCAATCTAAGACCTTTCTGAGTATCATGGCACCTGGGCATTCATACAATGTCAGGTACTCTGGGGATAGAAAAAAATCATTTAAAAGGAGCATGCCTGGAGATACACTCTGGACCTGCATTGGTTGCAGGGCTACATTTCTCATGTTGCTCAGCTTGAAGGTCAAATGTGTAAAGGAAGTGAAGGAAAGTAGCATAAATATGAATATATATTTTTATTTGACAAGTCAAATCATAAAAACATACATTTCAAGATTTTCAAAGTCTTTTTTTTTTCATAGAGCCATTTCAATGGAGCACAGAATAGAAGCTACCTAATTATGACTATTATAAAACTTCAAGCAAGCAGCTAAATATACAGCTATGTGTGTGTATAACCTTATAACCTAAGATGGGGTTATTCTGTTTAAAGTGGTTGTAAACCCTTTACAACTACTTTGTGCTACAGGTAAGCCTAAACCTGCACGGTTTAGGAGATTACCCCTGTTCCCTGCATTTGCGGCGGTATTCGGCCACTAGCGGTGTGGTTTTACCCCCACTAGCGGCCGAAAAAGGGTTAATACCACTGGCAATGCGCCTCTGCAGAGGCGCATTGCCGGCGGTATAGCCGCGGTGTTCCATTGCTTTCAATGGGCAGGAGCGGTGGAGGAGCGGTAAACACACCGCTCCTTCACAGTTCCAAAGATGCGGCTAGCAGGACATTTGGAGCAGTCCTGCTAGCGCACTGCTCCAGTGTGAAAGCCCCGAGGGCTTTCACACTGGAGAAGCAGCAGCCGCTGTTTCAGGTCGGTTTGCAGGCGCTATTTTTAGCGCAATAGCGCCTACAAACCACCCCAGTGTGAAAGGGGTCTTAAAACAAGGTAATATAAAAGTAATGCACTAATTTGCAGAAGAAATCACCTTGGTTGGTGTGTAACATCACTGTCCAAGATAAAAAAAACTTTTTTCATGGGATTCTATATAATAAGGAAACATCTTATCTGGGCACTTATATTACAGGTATGGGATTCTCACCCCATAACCCCATGTAGGGTTCATAGTGAGATCCACATTGGTTACTCAATAGCTTATGCTTCTTTGGAGCTGTGCCGTCTGGATGGAGGACAGTGGTTCTGCTGCTGGACAATAACCCCTTCCTGTTGTTCGTATACATATACAGTATGTGTCAGCCCTAAGTGGGCCTTATTCCATGCTGCCACATATATGCCTTGCTGTCTTGTGTCGAGTGTGCGCTCAGTAGCGCCCCCAGCACTGTCACAGGCATGCCACTGACAGCTCCTGGTCACAGATTGAGGATTGCAAGCTATCAGGATGAGCTTCTGATCACTGTGACAGCAAATCACAGGACCAGGAAGGCCATGAAGACAAAAAGCACACTATTGTTTTTGGACACTACTACATAGGATAATTTATTTTGAGTTTTTTTTTTGGTGTTGGGTCATGGTAATGGCAAGAAATATAGAGCTAAGGTTTAAAAACACATTTTTTTACAGTTTTGGGCCAGTTTTCCATATTTTGATAATGAAACTATTTAGAAGAGATCTATTAACATTTACCACCAAATGAGGGCCATATTTGTCCTTAATTACTTGCTTACTGGGCACTTAAACCCCCTTTCTGCCCAGGCCAATTTTCAGCTTTCAGCGCGGTCACGATTTAAATGACAATTGCGCGATCGTGCGACGTGGCTCCCCAACAAAATTGACGTCCTTTTCCCCCCACAAATAGAGCTTTCTTTTGGTGGTATTTGATCACCTCTGCGGTTTTTATTTTTTGCGCTATTAACAAAAAAAGAGCGACGATTTTGAAAAAAACACAATATTTTTTATTTTTTGCTATAATAAATATCCCATTTTTTTTAAAAAAAAAAAATATTTTTTTCCTTAGTTTAGTCCGATACGTATTCTTCTACACATTTTTGGTAAAAAAATCGCAATAAGCGTTTATTGATTGGTTTGCGCAAAAGTTATAGCGTCTACAAAATAGGGCATAGTTTTATTGCATTTTTATTAATATTTTTTTTTACTAGTAATGGCGGCGATCAGCGATTTTTATTGTGACTGCGACATTATGGCGGACACATCGGACACTTTTGGCCCCATTTTGGGACCATTGTCATTGATACAGCGATCAGTGCTATAAAAATGCACTGGTTACTGTAAAAATGACACTGGCAGGGAAGGGGTTAACACTAGGGGGCGAGGAAGGGGTTAAATGTGTGCCCTGGGAGTGATTACTACTGTGTGGGGGGAGGGGACTGACTGGGGGAGGTGACCGATCTGTGTCCCTATGTACAAGGGACACAGCATCGGTCTCCTCTCCCTGACAGGACGTGGATCTCTGTGTTTACACACAGAGATCCACGTCCCTGCTCTGTGTACATGCCGATCGCGGGTACCTGGCGGACATCGCGGCCGCCAGGCACGCGCATCGGCATCTCAGTGATGCGCCGGGCGCGCGTGCGCGCGTGCCGCTGGCGGCGCTTGCACGCCCCCCAGTGGCCGAAATAGCCGAGGACGTCTATTGACGTCCTCCCGGATTTTTAGATCCACATTGAGGCCGTCAATAGTCTATGGCCCGGATCTAAAGAGGTTAAAAAACAAGGCACAGTTTTACTAACACATGCCAAAGTTGCTGGGTTCAGGCAATAATGAGTTAACTGAACTGTAAAGCAAACAGTTCAGTTTCTTCTTTTCAAACCCTGGCACAACAGAGCTGTCCTGATTTTCCACTGTTCTCACATAAAGTTACAATATAAAATGTATATATATATATATATATATATATATATATATATATATATATATATATACATATATTTATCAATAAAACTTTTCCTGAAAAATTCACAAGGCTAAAATTTTGAATGGAATATGTTATAAACGTTTGTGTCCTCCAGAACAGACTGTCCTAGCATCAGGAAATGCAGGTTACATCACAGGCCTGCCATCTGCTGCTTCTGCCTCCAAGTCAAAACCTAATTCCGTCTCTATGGCTGCTCTACACTCTAACCTGATTCCATTTTGCATATATTTAATTAGAGAGGCTGTAATTTAATTTCATATTGTGTTTGACCTGAAATACGAGCTTCATTTAATTACTCCTTTCACTTGCCTGGATGTCATGGCTCAAGTCGATGTTAGCTGATCAGTAAAGATGTCACACGAGGGCCAAGAATTATACTTTGTAAATGGAATATTACATACCGTGGAGAAACGGATTCTGATATTTAGCCACGTTAATTCTATTCTTGTTGTACAGCCTGGATGAGAGTTACAGGTGCTATCTGCATGCCTAAATTTGTCAGTGCTTTCAACCTGCAGGAATTCATTATTATTTAATGGATGAATATGTTCAGTGCATGCTAACTGTATTGCAGATGAATTTCTGCTTTTTATAAGGTTGCCCTTACTCAAGTGTGAAGATTAGCAATAGTTATGCCTGTATTCTTCCACCTATGTTCTTCATTTCTTCAGGGCACATGGCTCTTTATTGAAGATCAGCACATGAGCAGCTTAAACATGCATCATACAGTATTTGCTTCACCAATGTGCATATCATTTAAAGCAGAGATGAACGGAAATCTACAGATAGCAAGATATAGCTTTCAAGAAGGTTAGTTGACCAGACTTCATCATGCGCAAGGTGGAGGACAAAGCAAAAACCAAGGCTCCTTTATGAGAGCAATTTTTTGCCTACCTCCCCATCCTCCCTTCAACTAGGTAGACAGATGAAATGAAAATGAAATTAAAGAAGCATTCTGCATGTCTCGATGCTTATCAGTTGGGTAGGATATAATTTTCTAGTTGACCAATACCAACTGAATATTAAAAATCAATAACTTGGTTAGGTCATTATGAAGAATGTCTCTCATTTCAAACAATGTTCAAAAAAGGCACTGTCGCAATGAAAATGCTATCTAGGGTATTTCTATTTAATAAAATTATAGGCTATCACTGCTAATAATCTCAGTAGGTCCAGCAGGAAAGCAAGAAAATGAATCTTTGAGGTAGAGAAAAAAATATGGATAAATCAAAGATTAATAATTTCAGTAGTTAAATATGCTTTTCAATTGAAAAATTTAAAATTTCAACAACTATTCCATATTTATATTTAAGGAATGAACATTACAACAAAATCATTGTTGTAAAATAAAGAATGCAGCCAAAATCATTCCTACATATTAGTGATCAGACCCTAAAATCTGGAGGGGCTATAGTCCTGAAGATGTCAAATTTTCCCAATTTTAACGTCACTATAAATGCACAGAAATCAGCACCTGAAGATTCTTCAGTAACTGAGACTCCCTAAATTGTTAATTTTGTGGTACTCCACTGTGATTCCTCCCACCAACCCATATGTGACTCACTACAAGACACAGTAGTGGTTTAGGGGTCAGCAAGATAAACAATTGAGCATAGCAGGGTACCCAAAGATTGACAATCAAGAATGTGCTTGGTACTGATCCTGATGCTACAGGTGCAATTTTTTCTAAATTCCAGCAGCATTCAGTACCACAGGTAGCCAGATAGGCATTTATTATCTTTATTACAGGGATCAGCTTTGTTGCCAGCTTTAAACATAATGTAAATGTAACATAAGTAAAAAAAAATGTAGATAAAACAGCTAATGACTCAGACTTCAAAGCTACACAAGTGGGTACTGGCAGCATAACACTGGAAATTGCTCTTTTCTGCTGCCACATGCTATGATGTCACAAGTTGATGATTTAAATCCATACTCATGCTGCACATTATAGAAGGGCTCACAGCTTACTATTGCAGTTTAAGCCGTAACAATCTTCGCCCATCAGTGGAGTCTGCGGGCTTTTCATAAACACTTGCCATAACACCCTTCATGTTTTGGCAGCAGATGCCAGCTTTAAGTGCTAATCAAAAATATGAACAGCATGTTCAGGTCACTGAAATGAATATTACTTCCATGTGGTCTTCCAAATCATTGACTGTCAGCAGCTGGTACGATAAAATGTGAGCACTCTGGACCATGGGTGTTGTTCAAGAATTTTTGGAGGCTAAAGTAAGAAATTTACTTTCATTACATAAAAATAAAAAAGAAAGTTTTGTTTCAGATAAAATGAAACTTTCTGCAATGCAATAAAACATCTCAATGGATAACAAATATAAATTGTGTCATGAATATTTTGATATTGTATATATATATATATATATACACACCGTATCTTACAAAAGTGAGTACACCGCTCACATTTTTGTAAATATTTTATTACATCTTTTCATGTGACAACACTGAAGAAATGACACTTTGCTATAATGTAAAGTAGTGAGTGTACAGCTTGTATAAAAGTGTAAATTTGCTGTTCCCTCAAAATAACTCACACACAGCCATTAATGTCTAAACCGCTGGCAACAAAAGTGAGTACACCCCTAAGTGAAAATGTCAAAATTGGACCCAATTAGCCAATTTCCCTCCCCAACTTCATGTGACTTGTCAGGTCTCAGATGTGAATGGGGAGCGGGTGTGTTAAATTTGGTGTTATTGCTCTCACTCATACTGGTCACTGGAATTTCAACATGGCACCTCATGTCAAAGAACTCTCTGAGGATCTGAAAATTAATTGTTGCTCTACATAAAGATGGCCTAGGCTATAAGAAGATTGCCAAGACCCTGAAACTGAGCTGCAGCATGGTGGCCAAGATCATACAGCGAGTTTAACAGGAGAGGTTCCACTCAGAACAGGCCTCGCCTTGGTCGACCAAGGGAGCTGAGTGCATGTGCTCAGCGCCATATCCAGAGGTTGTCTTTGGGAAACAGACATACGAGTGCTGCCAGCATTGCTGCAGAGGTTGAAGGGATGGGGGGGGGGACAGCCTGTCGGTGCTCAGACCATACGCCGCACACTGCATCAAATTGGTCTGCATGGCTGTCGTCACAGAAGGAAGCCTCTTCGAAAAATTATGCACAAAAAAAGCCTGCAAACAATTTGCTGAAGACAAGCAGACTAGGGACATGGATTATTGGAACCATGTCCTGTGGTCTGATGAGTCCAAGATAAACTTATTTGATTCAGATGGTGTCAAGCGTGTATAGCGGCAACCAGGTGAGGAGTACAAAAACAAGAGTATCTTGCCTACAGTCAAGCATGGTGGTGGGAGTGTCATGGTCTGGGGCTGCATGAGTGCTGCAGGCACTGGGGAGCTACAGTTCATTGAGGGAACCATGAATGCCAACATGTACTGTGACATACTGAAGCAGGTGTGGTGGATAAAGCATGGTGGATAAATGAAACAAACATAGTTAGAGAGTTGAAACTTCTCCAAGACAAGTCACTTGGTCAGTACACATAGATGAAGAAAGTTCCAAAAGGGGGCAGGGTGCCATTTAAAAAAACCTGAGGGATTTCAGTGCCTTCTGTTATTTTCCATGCTAGAAATATAGGAGAAGTTAGGGCTGGTGGAAATTCAGGGTTGGAGAAGAAAGGCACCACCAGACCCGGCCTAGAGGATAATAATCATTGTTTAGGAATGTCATCTCTTATCTGTAGAGTATTAGACAGACATGGGAGTAAGTCACACATGTGCAAGTCACAAGCAAGTCTCAAGTCTTAACCTTCAAGTCTCAAGCAAGTCCCAAGTTACTGTGACGAAAAGCAAGCAAGTCAAGTTGAGTCCCTGCTAGAAGTCAAGCAAGTCAAGTCAAGTCATTTATTTTGGTCAAGTCACACAAATCAAGTCAAAATACTGATCTACCCCATACTGTATAAAAATAATAGGAGGGATAACAATAAATAATCTTGGTTATGTGCCCATGCCTTACTGTGCCTCACTGTGCCCATGCTTCACTGTGCCCATGCTTCACTGTGTCCATGCTTCACTGAGCCCATGCTTCACTGTGTCCATGCTTCACTGTGCCCATGCTTCACTGTGTCCATGCTTCACTGTGCCCATGCTTCACTGTGCCCGTGTCTCACTGTGCCTGTGCCTCACTGTGCCCGTGTCTCACTGTGCCCGTGTCTCACTGTGCCTGTGCTTCACTGTGCCCAATGCCTCACTGTGCCTGTGTCTCACTGTGCCCGTGTCTCACTGTGCCCATGCTTCACTGTGCCCAATGCCTCACTGTGCCCGTGTCTCACTGTGCCCAATGCCTCACTGTGCCCAATGCCTCACTGTGCCCGTGTCTCACTGTGCTTGTGTCTCACTCTGCCCGTGTCTCACTGTGCCCATGCTTCACTGTGCCCGTCAGCCATGTACCTGATCGGCGGCATCCCGGCAGCCATTCCAGTATTCAAAAGCCGCGCCTCCTCCTCGTCTGTGATAGGCGGAACACTCAATTTCCCAGCATTCAGTGTTCCGCCTATCACGGACATCCGCTCATCCTCATAACACAGACGAGGATAAGAGGATTCCGTGATAGGCTGAACACTGCCTGTTGTGAAATTGAGTGTTTCGCCTATCACAGACGAGGAGGCGCGGCTATTGAACACTGCAATGACCGCCGTCTGTCTGCATGACACGCTGATCAGGTAGGCAGATGGCGGCTTGCGGTTAGTGTTAGTGGTGCCAAGTCATTGCAAGTCATATAGCCCAAGTCAAAGTCATTAGTGACAAGTCAAAGTCAAGTCGAGTCATTTATTGAATTCTGTCAAGCAAGTCGCAAGTCCTTAAACAGGTGACTCAAGTCTGACTTGAGTCAAGTCATGTGACTCAAGTCCCCCACCTCTGGTATTAGATACTGTAAGAGGTACGCTATCTGAAGTAGGTCCCAACTCTAGGGCATCCCAGGGTACCGATTTCGGTTATAAGGAAAGGACATCCTCATGCACAGAGATCAAAAGTTTGTTCTGTTTATTGTGAAACCAATCCACTATTCTAGTGATTGTAGCCACTGAGTGCTTTTATACTGTAGATAAATAAGGAAGGTCAAGCTCACCATTCATTTTAGGGTTGCCTAAAATATAAAGGTGTCAAGTCTTTTTTTATTTGCTAGTGTGATGCCGCCTTTTTGCCAAACTCCCCTATGCCAACAGTAAGCTAAAGATCCAGACCACTGCTCTCGCTGATAAAGCAGCTTTCCTGGTCTTCAGCGGTCTGACATGATCCTTTCACAGTCACAACTACTGTGCTCCAATCAGCAACACTCATCCTACCTGAGCAGGATTGTTAATCGGATCACTGTGTAGGGTCGTCTTGATCATGTGAAGACAACAGTCTCCAGCTTGCTGCTGGCACAGGGGAGTTAAGCTAAGCTGCAGCACATTATTATTTTAAAGAAAAAGAAGACTAACACAACCTTTATATTTTAGGTAGCCTGACTACATCACAATAATACAGGTTAGAGGTTAAAATGGTATTAACAATGCATGTCTCTCTAGAGCCTGGGGCAGGAGCTTGTGTCTTCTCTATACTATAGTGAGCCATTCTCTTGATATTAGAAACAAAATGGAGGTCCCCCTGGATCAATCCTTGCAACTATTGGAAAGAGATTACTACTATTCCTTGGTGCGTTCACACACACACACGTACACGTCTTCCCTAAAACATATTTTTATTGTACTTATAAGTATCATGAATCTCTACAGTCAGCTCTTGCTGGGGTCAACCTGTCCAAATGCACACAAAAAACAATTCACACCTCTGTATAACACTTGATTAGTGCATCTGCTGGGATTAATAAAAAAATGTCTGATATTGTTCACTGAACTTGTTGAAACTGCACTGTGAAGCAGAGAGATGCCATAAACCACTGTTCACAGCATATGAGTAAGGCCGATAACTGCAAATATTTTTCATTTCTCACTATTTCATTTTTTAGAGCTCCAAAACCATGTAAAATTATTTTTCTGTACAGAGTGGGGAGTGATAGAACATAATTTTCTAGCTGTCTGAGACCCTTCACATTTTATTCCTGCAATACCATGAAGGAAAAAGAACAGGTCCCTAGTATAATTAACAAGTGTTTTTTCCATGCTGAGATTTTTTTTTATATAATGGACTGCTGTTTAAGGGATGCAATTGTTCAATAGAATAGAGAAGTTTTGACAAGCGTCCAGATTGGAGCAAAGAGTTATAGAATAACCATGTTAGCTGTAAGGGCCTGAATATCTGGGCCGCCTAATGTTGAGGAGCCATATTTCGAGAGGCACACGTCCAGACACAATTCCGGGCGTCTTGCAGATCTTGGCTGTGTCATACTGCCAGCTGGGTGCTGGAATGAGTGTTGCTGGAAGTGGCTTTGGCCACTTTTTAAAGCATTACACAGTTACATAGTTGGTAAGGTTGAAATAAGACACAAGTCCATCAAGTCCAACCTGTGTGTGCGCACTTTTATGTCTATATTACGTTGTATATCCCTGTATGCTGTGGTCATTTAGGTGCCCATCTAATAGTTTTTTTTTAATTATCTATGCTCCCTGCTGAAACCACTGCTTGTGGAAGAGAGTTCCACATTCTTACCGCTCTTACCATAAAGAACCCTATACGCAGTTTCCGGTTAAATCGGTTTTCCGCTAATTTTAGTGAATGGCCGCAAATCTTTTTAAATGCCCTTTCGCAGAAAAGTTTTATCCCTATTGTGGGGTCACCAGTACGGTATTTGTACATTGAAATAATATCCCCTCTGAAGCGTCTTTTCTCCAGAGAGACTAAGTTGAGTGCTAGTAATCTTTCCTCATAACTAAGATCCTCCAGTCCCTATATTAGCTTTGTTGCCCGTCTCTGTACTCTTTCCATTTCCAGCACATCCTTCCTGAGGACTGGTGCCCAGAACTGGATGGCATACTCCAGGTGCGGCCGGACTAAAGTCTTGTATAGTGGGAGAATTATAGTTTTATCTGTGGAGTTATTTCCCTTTTTAATGCATGCCAATATTCTATTGGCTTTGCTTGCAGCAGCTTGGCATTGCATGCCGTTGCTGAGCTTGTTATCTGCTAGGACCAGCAGGTCCTTTTCCATCCTAGATTCACCCAGAGGTTCTCCCCCTAGTGAGTAGATTGCATTCATGTTTTTGCCACCTAAATGCATTATTTAATTTTTTTTTACAATAAACCTTATCTGCCATGTAGTTGCCCACCCCATTCATTTGTTCAGATCTTTTTGCAAGGTTTCCACATGCTGCGGAGAAGCTATTGCCCTGCTTAGCTTAGTATCGTCTGCAAATACTTAGATTGAGCTGTTTATCCCATCCTCCAGGTCACTTATAAATACATTAAATAGGATTGGTCCCAGGACAGAACCCTGAGGGACCCCACTTTCCACATTGGACTATTCCGAGTACTCCCCATCACTACCCTCTGAACCCTTGTAGCCAGTTTTCAATCCAGATACTCACCCTTTGGTCAATCCCGACAGACCTTAGCTTGTATAATAAACGTTTGTGGGGAACTGTATCAAATGCCTTTGCAAAATCCAGATACACTACGTCTACGGTCCTTCCTTCATCTAGATGGCAATATTGGTAGGGTGCAATTATTAATGCCTGTTATCACCACCAGTGCAGTGCCCAGGCATTTGCTGCCCACTCCAGCTGTACAATGTAAACAATACACTCTATGTCACTAGGCAGAGGCTCACCAAGAATTCTGGATGGACCCTCTGCACACTGCTACACCCTTCTCAGCAAACTATGCAATGAAAAACAGGGATATTTAGTTCACATATATTGCAATACATGTCTAAGCTGACCAACTGCGTCAAAGTAATCCCTCTTCCGGCCAGTCCTACAGTGCCTTGCCACTGTGGACACCATGCCAACATGGGACATAAAGACCCAAGGTGGGGGAGAGCAACAAGGTTCAGATCTGGTCACTGACTTGTTGCAACAGAGAAAAGATATACCTGTGCTCAAAAAGCTTTGAGCATAGGTATATCTTTTCTCTAGGCTCTCCAAGAAGACACAATCTTTAAGACACAGTAGTGGCCGAATTCCAGTCTGCTGGCTATGAGGGCAGCTAAAGTGAAAGTATCAGCTACCTTTTGGCTGTTATGTCTGTCAGTCTCCACTAAGTGGGCACAGTACCACACAGACACAGACAGGGGTAAAAACGATTGTCTAGGTAAAGTAGAACCCTTGCTAGTTATTATTCAAAGAGTATCCATTAATTTATTGTTGGAGATAGTGAGGGAATAATATGTGTGGGTTACAATTACAATTGTAAATGTTACAATTCTATAAAAATAGAAATAAATAGATATTAGACAAGCAATTCATATACATAGATACGCTGATAGCATAAACCGAGGGTAGGCAACCTTGGCAGTCCATACAAAAGGAAGGAAAGGAATCCTACAAAGAAGGTCGCTTAGCAGAACACCATGATGGAATAAAATAAATTTATTATAGAAAATGCACCATCATAATTCCAAAATAAATATTATTAAAATCCAAGTGAAAAAAACAATCTTCCACAAAAATTTATAAAGACAACGTTGCCTTAGGACCGAATGCAGCTTCGCATACATCCATACACTCCAGCAATCGCACTAGGTAATCTAGGTGTTTGAATAACAGATGCAAAAAAATTGCATAAAAATTCAGATAAGAGCTCAATAATTCAATACAATTCCTACATAGTACTAAAGTGTGTATATTCACTGGCGTGGATGTTCAAGAGTAGCTTCAGGTTGGAATAGTCCAGGACAGACCATGTATAAGAAACTATTTAGTATGGATATTTCCTTAGTCTTGCGACTTCCTAGAGTGGCATTGCATGGTAAATAGAAAGTCCTTGTAATTAATTCCTGAATTTCAGTTCATTAACAGCTAGTAAGTCTCATGTGATATCCTTTATCAACATACAGGGAGACTCTATTCTCACCACCACAGCCGTTTTCACTGTCTGATCCACCAGACAGCTCCCATATCCTGTTTCAGGGTGCATGTGTTATCCAATTTGCATTTGAGCTTATGACTCTGTCCAGGCAAAGTACTGTGTCTTCACGTCCAAAAATTATGTAACGTTTTCCAAGGATCTCTATACCATCCCCATTAGAAACTGTACATTACATCCGGCCTCTCAACGTCGACGTGTTGACATCACGCTATAATGCCTCTGCCACTGGGAGTCATACCTGTGGCTGTCTTGCAATGCCTCATGGGTTTGTAGTTCCACAACATCTGGAGTGCTGTGGTTGTCCACCCCGGTAAAAACTAATACTAATTCTTAAAGTGGTTGTAAACCCTTGTAAAGATTATTATTTTTTATGCCACCTGCAAGACAAAGGCATAATGAGCTAGTATGACTAGCATACTAGCTCATTATGCATCACTTACCTTAGATCGGGGCCCCCAAAGCCCTCCTTGTCTCCCTCTCCAGCCACAGCCATCGCTGCGGCGATAGCTGGAATGTTACTTCCGCTCCGGCGCTGTGATTGGCCGGAGCGGCGAAGACGTGACTCCGCGCATGCGCGCGGGAGCCGTCAAATCCGGCTAAGCCTGATTTGTGAATGGGATTAACCCTATGAATGCGCTGTTGTCTACGGCGCGCATGCGCCGTAGACAGCGTTGCTTTCTTTTTTTGTAAAATATCTCCTAAACCGTGTAGGTTTAGGAGATATTTCTTGCACCTACAGGTAAGCCTTAATCTAGGCTTATTTGTAGGTGCAAGTTACATATGTGGGTTTGCAACCACTTTAAACCCTCATTAAACCTATTGCCAACATTGAGTTCCACCTTGTGGGCATGTCACAAGGATGGATGGAGGAATCCTCCCTGCTTTGCTATTGTATTTTAAAAGCAAGGATTCCTCCACTGTCAGAATACACCGAACAGCACTGCAGCTGGTTGATTAATCCATGTGTACCCGCCTTCAAGTACAGAGGTATGGGAAAGGTGTAGATGCTTATGTACTTATAGAAGCACGTTATATAAATGTAGGACTGTTACAAACAAGAGATCAAACTTATCCTGTGCTCAGCCAATTTAAAGCCAGTAGTAGACATGTCTATGAGGTGTTAGCTCTCAGATAATCCACTAGTAAAAAGAGATTTAAATTACCTTGCTATCATAATGCGGTGTATGTAATCAATTCAAGCCTGTTTTCATTAGTGCTGTTTTGATTTTTAAGTCACTGAGCACAGATGCTACCGCTTGATGGGATTAAGTTAAGTATTTTAAATGAATGAAGCAGATACACGGCAGTGGCTCCACATACATACAAGCCAAGGCTTTTATTTATTTATTTATTTATTCTTGTATTTATTCTCAATTTTTTAAACCCATTTCTCTGCTTTAAGGTCCATTCTGCAGATTAAAGGATTAACTGGCAGACCAAGAGCAAACAGGTTCTATAAATTGTAGGAAGGAGATTATGTCTCCTCTGATATTCCGAATAAGAATATAGACAGACATTCACATTGATGCTTTCTATAAACAGCGCAGGATCATCTTCATAAATGCTGAAATCTACTTTTATAGACTAAGGTATCACAAGAAAAAAAGCAGCACCATTCAATGCAATGTTGAGTCACATTATATATTTCCAGTTATATTATTTGTTAGCTTTTGATTTCACGTAGTAGAGAAATGTGTCCACAACTTATTAGCGTGATCCTTTAAACCCTGGATAAGAAAAGTTTGAATTTCAGAATATTCAAAATCAGTCCAATTTTTTTAAAATATATGGTGATCCTACAATATGCAGTGCAGACCCAAATATATTTCCCACAAACCATAAGAGTTATCATTTTAAGAAATCCTGTACTTGGAATTTTTCTTACAACCACCAATCAGATTTAAAGGAGTAGTAAAGTTACATGTTTTTTCACCTTAATGCATCCTATGCATTAAGGTGAAAAAACATTCGACAATACCGCCCCCCCCCGAGCCCCCGTTTTACTTACCTGGCCCCTCGAAAGTCCCGCGCTCGTCCCCGTCATCCTCTTCGTTTTTCAGCCTGGCCGCCGATTGGCTACACTGGATGGATTGAAAGCAGCGCAGCCATTGGCTGGCGCTGCTGTCAATCACATCCAATGACGCGGCGCGCGGGGGGCGGGGCCGAGTGATACAGTCGGCGGCTATGGCCGCCGCTGTATCACGGGAGCGCGCCTGCAATCACTCCACACCATGCGAGCTCACTCGCATTATGGTGTGGAGTCCTTGCGGGGAGGAGCCAAGACAGCCGCCGAGGGACCCCAGAAGACCAGGATCGGGGCCACTGTGTGCAAAACGAGCTGCACAGTGGAGGTAAGTATAACATGTTTGTTATTTTTGGGGAAAAAAAAGGAAGCTTTAGTGCTCCTTTAAACCTTCCTTGGAACCTTCAATGTTATTGGCGGTGGAGTAAGCAGAAGAAGTTAGATAGTATATGCTTATGCAAGACTACGGCTATCAAAGTAAAGAGCTGTTTATGACTGAAATGCAATTAATTGTAACAGATTCCATTTAAAGCTAAACTCCATGTAAGCAAGCCATATACCCTCACCCCCCCCCCCCCACACACACACACACGAACCTTAGGGTAGTGCTGGCAAGGGTATACTTCCAGTTTGATATTTCCAGTCATTTTTGCTATATCTTTTTGGGAAAGGCCACATTAATAAAGTTTGCAAGGATAGTACACCACTAACTTTACCCTTATTCATCAGATTTGTACCAGTTGGACAAGGATGTTTATCTATTTATTTAAAATACAATACTCTGTGGTATAGCGGGCATCAAAGCTCCCAATATTGACATACACATTTCAGTAGGCATTGTTTGTTTCATAAATAAGCCTTTATAAAATCTATACAGTAACTTCAATATGGGCACATACTGATAATCATCTACACTCCACCTTCAGTGTACCCGCTCCCCCTTTGTTTTATTAAATATTATTAGATATCCTACAGCCATCTGGATGGTCTGGTAATATCTCATGTTGTTCCTCATCTTTAGTGATGGCCAGTCCTCACGTAATGAGGTGTGAGTACCACGTTGTCAAGGGGTACTTTGATTCCTGACCAGCAAAAAGACATGTCCAAGATGGCCTAGGCTCAAAATAAGTGGATTGAATGAGACTAGGCACCATTCAACATGGAAGAGGATTGGCTTAGGTGTGGAGAGCTGGCGAGTCTGTGGAGGACTATGATGTAGAGTAGGTAGGTAGGTACTTCACCCAGGGCTACAATCATTATTTTCAAATCTGCAGGACAATTCCTTTTTAACTTAATTTTTTTAAAATATTTTAATTGTATTTTATTTGGTAAACTTCATACATTCAGTTCTTTTCTGTGTATATTATGGTTTCACTGTTAACTAAATACCAATATTACAAAAAAACACACTAATTACAGTGGCAATGGCAATGGCAAAGGGATTTTCTATAACAATAATTAAACTTGAGAGGTTAGTCTTCTGCTTCTACAATGCTAGAGATTCTACCAATTTGCTTCAATGCCATGGCTCCTAATGTATCTAGTGACCATGTTTACCAAGTGATCTGGATTAGAATAGTCATGGCACCAACCAAGACAAAAGAAACAGCGGGCGCCACCATCTAAGTGTAGATTTATTTAAAACAATAAAAAAAGTTAAAAAGCACTCACATTGTAAAAAAACAAAAAAGCATTACTAGTCCTCTGGTATCTGCAGAGCTTGGCAGGGCAGCAGCCACGTAGAGCAGAGTGACGTCTAGAAGCAGCTTGGCTGTATATGCAGAACACGTGGCTGGAGACCACAGAGCTAGAGCTGGAAGTGGTTATAACTGGGACCTTCAGTGGGAGCCAGTACACCATCAGCCTCTAACCAAGACAGGAGCCAAAGATACACGAGTATGACAGGATGGAAAGGGGTGTAGTTTCTGGGACACGCACCTTTGTCAAACTTGGATAAGGGATTGGTTGGGATGCTTATGATGGAAGGAAAGGGCAGGCTGTATGCAAATCACTGAACAATAGGGAGAGGGAAAGACCTGTATGAATACTCCTACTACACCCTCTCTAGAAATAAATGGCGGCATGGAAACAAAAAATATAAGGTGGACATCATCAATACTGACTAGACTAAATCGGGTGACTAAAAAAGAAGAATAAAAGAACACAAATAAAATTGTAACAGAATTAAAGAACAACGAAAGTTAAAAAGGATACTAGTGAATTTGTTTTAAGGACAGGAGTTGGGCTGTTCACATAAAGAGCAACACATGCAATCTTTTTTTTTTGTCTTTGATGTTATCTTAACCACTTCCATACAGGGCTTTTTATACCACTTCAATACCGGGCCTATTCTGGCACTTCTCTCCTACATGTACAAATCATCATTCTTTTGCTAGAAAATTACTCAGAACCCCCAAACATTATATATGTTTTTTAGCAGACACCCTAGGGAATAAAATGACGGTCATTGCAACTTTTTTTCTTGCACAGTATTTGCACAATAATTTTTCAAATGCCTTTTTTTGGGAAAAAAATGGTTTCATGAATTAAAAAACAACAAAACAGTAAAGTTAGTCCAATTTTTTTGTAAAATGTGAAAGATGATGTTATGCTGAGTAAATAGATACCTAACATGTCACACTTTAAAATTGCGCACACTCATGGAATGGCGCCAAACTTCGGTACTTAAAAATCTCCATAGGCGACGCTTTGAAAATTTATACAGGTTACCAGTTTAGAGTTACAGAGGAGGTCTAGTGCTATAATTGTAATAGGAATGGTGTGTGACAGGTCCTCTTTATGGAGAGATGCGGGGTCAATAAGACCCCACATCTCTCCTCCAGGCTGGAATGCATGAGATTGTGAAAACAATTTCACCAATCTGATGCTTACTAGCCGCAATCGCGGCTTTGCTTACTTCTGAGAACCCGGGCGTGATGTCATCACATCACGCCCGGGCCTCCGACGGTCATAGAGATGACTGGTGACCATCTTGAGAGCCCGGAGAAGCACCGGATGGCGGCGGATGTCCCCTCTCGCTGCCTATAAGAATGATCAAGCGGCGGAACTGCCACTATGATCATTCTTATTGTGCGCAGAATCGCCGGCAGAAGAGAAGGATATCTGAATGATGCCTCTAGCTGCAGGTATCATTCAGATGTCCCCCCACAAAGCCCAGGACGTCATATGATGTCCACCCAGGATGGGAGATCCCATCTGTGGACGTCATATGACTATGGGCGGTATTGAAGTGGTTAATGAAGCTCCATCACTGAGAGAGACTCAAGGTAATAAGTTAACATAAATCATATCAGCAGTGTATTGGGCTGTCTGGCAGCCATTGCCTGGTTTTGACAGGTGGATGAGGGGAGTTAAAATTAGTTCTCATCCACCTGGTTTTTCCCTGACAACCCCCCATGTGATGGAGACATTTTACTGCTTGTTAAAATTAAGTAAACAGTTCAATGTCTATCATGTCTTCAGTCTATCTTCAGACTATCATGAATGCTGCTTCCAGACCAGTGTTTATCAACTCCAGTCCTCAAGGCGCCCCAACAGGTCATGTTTTCAGGATTTTCCTCAGATGAAAGGGCTGTGGTCATTACTAAGCCATTGAAACTGATCAAATCACCTGTGCAATATAATGGAAAGCCTGAAAATATGACCTGTTGGGGCGCCTTGAGGACTGGAGTTGAGAAACACTGTTCCAGACTCATCTACCTTACTAACCGCTCAGTGTCTGCCACCCCTCTCCGCCTATCCCTACACTGGTTTCAGATCGCCCAGCGAAGTAAATTCAAATTACTAACAACAACATACAAAGCCATTCACAACTCTGCCCCCAGCTACATCACTAAACCGTCCTCTCCGCTCCTCTCAAGACCTCCTGCTCTCAAGCTCCCTTGCCTCCTTCTCCAATGCTCATCTCCAGGACTTCTCCAGAGTCTCTCCCATCCTCTGGAACTCTCTCCCTTAATCTGTCCAACTAGATCCTACTCTTAGTGCCTTCAGGCGATCCCTGATAACTCAGCTCCTCTGGAAAGCCTATCACTCCTCCAACTAATCTTTTACCACTTCCATCAGCTTATTCCCCACAGTTACAACCTTTTGTACCACTTTCCCTACCCTATTAGATTGTAAGCTCTTCTGAGCAGAGCCCTCTTAACCCTCTTGTATTTTATTGTATTGTAACTGTATTGTCTCCCTTTTATATTGTAAAGTGCTGTGTACACTGTTGGTGCTATATAAATCCTATATTATATAAGCATACCCAACTTTTAAGTACACAATAGGGTTTATTTACTATCGCTGGAGAGTGCAAAATCAGGCTCACTTCTGCACAGAAACCAATGAGCTTCCAGGTTTTATTACCAGGCTTAATTGAACAAGCTTGGGTTAGAAGCTCATTGGTTTCTAAGCAGAAGTGAGCCTGATTTTGCACTCACCAGCGATAGTAAATAAACCCCATTGTGTACTTAAAAGTGGGGTATGCCTGTAATAATAACAATATTAATAATATCCATAGTCTGGACACAGGACTTTAAACTGTAAGCACTGAAAGTGGCGATCCCAACACAAAGTACATCCCTGTCCTACCTCTAAGTCGGTGTCCACAACATTTTTGCACATAAAGTAACAGAACATGTCAGAATTATAGCAATAATTGTAAGCTTATAGTTGCTCATCCCCAAATATTGCAGAATGAATTAGAACAGTATATAACAATTATTAGGTTGCTGCCCATATGATTCTCATCTACCCAATATATTGCCATCTCATATGGTGGCCAGTGCTAAAAACCTTAGTGGCCTGACCAATGCTTGACCCTATTATAAACATTGCACTGAGGATGTAAAGTAAGAAAGACATTAGCAGAGATGTATGATGTCATTTATTTACGTATGTGAGGCTTTGAAAAATCACAAACGAATCTCCCAGGATTGCCCGGGAGCGATGATCCATGTTTTTTTTCCCCATTTTCTTTTTGTAAAGCAATGACATACCTTGTCACCTCCTGCTATCAGTCGCACAGTCTTGAAATATGTCCTTTTTATAAGAGGAGAGCTTTGTCCTGTGCTTGCCAGTTAGACCTTACAAATCAATGACATTTCTCTTAAACAACCAGGCTGCTCCAAATACTCGTATTGTATCAATTCACCTCAAGGGAGTGTGTTCACATTAGAGAAGGATAGATCTATGAACAGTAATAACCTTTCCTACAGGAACAAATCAAAGTGTATGACTTTATAGCTACAGTTATATGTACTACCGCTGTGGAAGACTAACTGTCTTCCTGGGTTTCTCTTTTCTGATTCAAAAAGAATTACAGAGCACAGAGTTAAATCCTAAATTCTACATTACATAAAAACATAATAAAATGTTGTATTACCACATCATTATTATAAAATAAGTGGCTGGTTTAATTAGCTAGACTTACATCAGCTGCCGTTTGATCTAAGATCTTCGTAGAAACATTCCTCCCAAGTAGAGATGAGCAAATTGATTCAGCAAAGATGACATTTCACAAGCGAGCAGCGTTGCACTGATCTGTTAGAATATGCGAGTGTTGGCTTGATTGATTAGCGGCAGAAATTGACAATATTTAAGCTTGGTTACTGGCATTAGAAGATTCATATCTTTATAATTCAACTGCAAAGAACAAAGTCCCCTTGATTAGAATTAGATATATCATGTTAGAGATTAGAGATCATTTTTCTCATGTTTACGCCTTTACTGCACCATTTTAAAGCCTGAAAGGAAATGATTAATCAAATATTGTTACTGGTTGCTTTAAAAGATGAGGGGAAGGGCTTTTGAGGGAACTGAGATAGGGCTTAACACGAAATGCCAATAATATATACAACATAATGGGGTCGATTTACTAAAGGCAAATAGACTGTGCACTTTGCTAGTGCAGCAGAAGTCTGCAAGTGCAATTGCTCCAGAGCTTAGGAAATGAGGTAAAGTTTCACTTTACAAAGAATACCTAATCACATGCAAGGGGGAAAAAAATGCTTGTGTGCTTGCACATAATTGGATGATGGAAGTGAGCAGAGTTCCCTCTCTTTTTCTAACCTCTGGGGCAATTGCACTTGCAAAGTACACAGGGGTTGATTTACTAAAACTGGAGAGTGCACAATGTGTGCAGCTCTGCAGATAAACCAGTTTCTAACTTCAGCTTGTTCAATTAGGTGGAAGCTGATTGGTTTCTATGCAGAGCCGCACTGGATTTTGCACTCTCCAGTTTTAGTAAATCAACCCCACTATCTATTTCCCTTCTGTGGATCAACCCCAATGTATTATGTTTTCACTAAAAAATAATCATTAAAATAAACCCTAACAGGTTGACAGTTAGACCCCTTTCACACGGAGCCACCCATAGCGTCGGCTGTAAAACGCCGCTATTTTACCGCCGACGCTATGGGCGGATTTGCGGCGCATTTCGGCTGCTAGCGGGGCAGTTTTACCCCCGCTAGCGGCCGAGAAAGGGTTAAAACCACCCGCAATGCGCTGCTGAAGCGGGCGGTATAGCCGCACTTTCCCATTGATTTCAATAGGCAGCAGCGGTGGAGGAGCGGTATACACACCGCTCCTTCACTGCTCCAAAGATTCGGCTAGCAGGACTTTTTTTTACCGTCCTGCTAGCGCAACACTCCAGTGTGAAAGCCCTCAGGCTTTCACAATGGAGACAATGGAGCAGCACTTTTAGGGCGGATTGCAGGTGCTTTTCTTAACGCTATAGCGCCTGCAATATGCCCTCAGTGTGAAAGGGGTCTTAGCTTTCTGTTTTAGCTTTTTTTTTTTTTTTTTTAATACTCTTTTCACATTTTCTTGCATCTCAGTGTTGCTAATCTCCTCCAGCTTCTTTTAGACAATTTCTGTCTACATGTATTGGCTTCCATATCAGCTGCACATAATTGCTGTGGACCAACTTCCTGATAGTAAACAAGCGGGTAATGGGACTTTAAATGACGTGCATGATTACATGCACTCCATCCCTAAATCAGAAATAAAAAGAAAAGTTTTTTTTGGGACTTTGTGTGAGGCACAAGACACGTGGTAGGATAAATTATGTAGATTTTTAATTGACATAAAAACATAGCATTCCCCATAACATGTGATACATGATTAAACATGAGTATTTCAGCTATATACAAGATGATGACATAGGGGGTGTATGGGGAAATGCATAAAGTGTGCTTATATAAGATAATTTTCTGCTGTTTTTAAAAAGAAATTGGGGGGGCCCAAGTAACTGGTCTTGCCTAGGGCGCAGAATGGTCCAGCACCGGCCCTGCAAATGCTTGCCCTCCACTGTGCTGAATGGTTCATCCCATTGGCCCCTACACCCAGTGGTGTATTTAGGTTTTGTGCTGCCCTAGGCCTGACTAAACTCGTGCACCCCTAATTTAAATATGACCCACCCCTTCCTGTCAAGGCCACACCCCTTTTCGAGTGGGGACACTAGTTCTGAGGGCCTGGGGGGGAATGGATTCCCTTAATTTGCATAGATTTCATCTCACTTCCTGTTTGGCTATGTGGCAGGAAGTGAAGGGAAATCTCTGCAATGGGACAGGCATGGTAAAAAATAAACTGACAGGGGCTATAACCATCCCTTACTCTATCCAAAATGGAAAAAAAAAGTGTTGCCTATAGTTCTACTTTAAGCACAAATTTCTGATAATTTTATTGAGAGGACTAAGAAGATATAACCATGCCAATGGTGCAGCAGAAAACATATAGCACAGTGAGGAAGGTTTGTGGTCCAGCATGATAGGACAGTCAAAATTAGAAGCAGCGCAGGAATGCCGTCCGCCCGCATACCGGAAGCAGTGCGGCCGCTTTATGGGGGTGCTAGACTAATTTGCCTCTCAGCCAAGTCCGCCCCATAAGACTGGTGCAACACTAACAGTATTAGTGCAAGCCGGCGGGGACTCTTTCTGTGCTGCCCCCCTGCAAAGTGCTGCCCTAGGCCTGGGCCTTGTTGGCCTAGGCCAGGATACAACGTTGCCTACACCACCAATGAGTTGTGTAGTAATGTAGGGCCAGCAGGTGGAACAACAGAGCAGTGTGCGGAATGCAGACATCCAATACTCCCAAATGTGTTGAATGTTGAAGATTATGATGGAGGCTGTAACACTTAAAGGTAGCAAAGTTTTCAACTCACTGCTTATCAGAGGGGAAAATGTTCAGAGGCTTCTTTTGTGAGTAACTTTAATTTAAGAAATATGCAAATACGTATACAAATTAAGCATTATCCAGCTGTATTTAAAGATCCCAGTTATAGAAGCATTAAAAATATGTGCAAAACTCTCACATCACGAAGTCACCCACTTACAACTAAACTTCCCCTTTACCTGGTCTACCACCTCTCTCCCGTACCTTGGTATAAAACTGACCGGAAACCCAGCTTCCCTATACCAAGCCAACTATCTCCCCATGCTGGCACAATTGTCATCTATCCTGGACACCTGGAAACCTTTATGTGTTTCCTGGCTGGGTCGGGTGGCAGCTGTTAAGATGTCCTTGCATCCCAAACTCTTATACATATATAGAGTCCTTCCAATCAACGTCCCCTCTTATTTCCACCGGATTATCCAATCTAGAGTCTTTAAATATATATGGGGCCCCACCAAACCCAGAGTCCCGAGAAGCATTCTTCTTCGCCACAAACTACACGGGGGCCTGGGCATCCCAAACTTTGCTAAATATTACCATGCAGCACAATTGGCCCACTTTGCCCTATTACACGCACTTACTGAAACCCCAAAATGGGTCTCCCTTGAGGCTATAGACCTCTACCCGCTAACGGTTGATAATATTCTATGGTTACCCCCTTCCATCCGTGGTCATATTGCCAACCCCATCACCCGCCACTCCTTAAAACTATGGGACAGACGACGCGACCCCTTTAAACTGATCTCTCCACATAACCCCCTATTATCCTTCTTACACCACCCTTCATTCTACCCTGCCTACACTCAACCCAGCACCTTTTCTTGCTGGTCACAAGCGGGTATAACTAGAATATGCGACCTTACCGCTGACTCCACCTTTCAGTCATTCTCGGATCTCCAATCCAGCGCCACACTCCCAGCCTCGGAATCTTTCCGTTACCTTCAAGTGGTCCATTTTGTCAAATCAATAGTCGGCCCTTGCACTAGTCTGAACACTCAATCTCTATACGAAAAAATCTGCGCGGTGGACCCTCATGCCCCAGGCATTATATCTAGCCTGTATAACCACTTCTCCATACCACCAGCTGATCTCCCTCTATATGCTACACAGTGGTCCAAGGACCTAAATATATCTCTTACTCCTGAAGAATGGTCCGATATTTGGGCCACTACCAAATCTTCCTCCCAAAATGTGGTAGCGCTTGAAACGAATTATAAAGTATTAATACGCTGGTACTTGGTTCCAGCAAGAATATCCAAATTTGTACCGAATTATCCATCAAACTGTTTACGAGGATGTAGTGAACATGGCACACATTTCCATATCTGGTGGTCTTGTAAGATAGCACAACAATTCTGGAAGGCTATCTTCCAAATGATTTCCACAATATTACATGAAATAGTGATCCCTGACCCGGCCTTAGCACTTTTAAACCATATCCAGGGAGAATACACCAGAAATCAGATCAGTCTCCTCCTCCAGTTGACCACTGCCGCCAAACAAACTATAGCCAAAGCCTGGAAAACCCCGAAACTCCACATAGCAGAAACGAAGAATTGAGTAACCCAAGCCATGATCCACAGCAAAATTGAGGCCACATTACTAGACCGTGTCCTTCGACACACTAAAATATGGACCCCATGGGTGGATAATTTTCTGCCCCCGGACTTTGATCCCAACCTCCTCATCCCATAACCTTCCAACAATCCCTACCTTTGTACATGGTGGTCTCCTTGGCCACACCGCGGCCCCGCCGGCGCTGTTCCCCCTCCCCCCCTTTCTCTTTCCTCTCTTCCTCTTTCTCCTCCGTTTGCCCTTCCTCTCCTGGTTCTCCTTTCCCTTTTCCACAAATTCCGCTTGAACACCTGTTCCCCTACTTCCTCAACATGAACAAGCCTTTGAGGCTGTGATCTCACAAACTCGATACCCTAAGAACCTGTTATAAATGAACAATGATTCTTGTTGTCTAAGTTCTAGGGACCACCTCTGCTGATACATACTGGTGCCACCATGATAACACACTTCCCCATCTTGGTCAGCGACAAATGATAGCACATAACTCACTAATCCTCTGATGTTTTGTAATGTTTACACTATGTATACAACGTGAATGATATGCATTCACCATTGTTGACTGCTTCTTGTTGTACTTTGTATTTTGCTCTAATAAAAAACTTTTGAAAGAAAAAATATGTGCAAAAAATGAAAACAAAAAATAAAATGGCAAGCTTGCAGCAATTACAAAGTAGTGTTCTTCCAGCATTAGTCTGTTATGGCCTTCATTTTCTATATGAATGAGGCTGTAAAACCCTTGCTGGGTTCCCTAATATATAAACATTTTTTACCTTTTTTTTTTTTTTTTTTTTTAAAGGAAACCCTCAAGCCTTATTCACTTATTTCTTTTAAGACCTATAAAAATAAAACTGCATTACTTTTTCACATCAACAAAATGGATATCTCTAGGCTCTCTTTTTTTATTTTTTTATCATTGAAAGGATTTAAGCTATTGGACCCAATGACTCCTTCTCATTCAGATAAAACATTATGAGCAGTAAATGATTCCTCATAAAAGGAAGGGTGGATGGAAGCGATGATGGAGAAGGTGAAATTTACAAGAGAAGAGGGGCTCTATGCTCACACAAACACTGACCATATTAACCTTTTAATTAGAAACGTTACTTCTATAAAAACGAGATTAATGTATCTGCAATAGGATAACAAACATGTATTTCCTGCTCATAAAAATCATTGACAGCTGATTTTTTTTTTCTTTTTTTTAGCAAGAACACTTCCATGGAGGGTATGCCAGAATATGCGTATATACTACAATACTGTCTCTAAAAGAATGAATAAAATCATTTGTGATAATAATATTGATTCAGGGTTTCATACAGTTCTAATTTTCAAAATCAGTCTGGGAGCCAGCACACAGAGCATTGAAGACAGGCACAGTGTAGTAACCAAAAAGCAATTTATACATTTATTTTTCTTTACTGAATAAATCAAATAAAAAACATCTAAATTACACAGACGGTTTGTGAAGATATCATGTAAAATAACAACAAAAGAAGTTGAAACAGGTTATACAAATTTTTTAAACGCCTTTAAAGCTGAACCCCAGGCAAATACATCAAACACCTTTTTTTACTCAGTTATGTAGTCATCATAAAAATTATGGAATACATTAAATGGTAAATCCCAAATCTGCCCTCCACCCCAACCAGCCCCCTTCCCTTGAGACCCATTCTCCCTGCAAGTTACTTCTTATTATAATAATTTTTTTCAGGAGTCTTCAAGCCAGCCACATGATGTGTAGAGTCATCTGTCTTTTCGTAAATTCTCTGGCAATAGACGGTCTTCAATGACAAGTAAAGCTTGGCTGATGTGATGGCATTGGTGCCATTCTCTTCATCATTATACGGTGAGTACAGAGCACGGTGGTAACTAGCCCACCAAGGGATGAATCCATGATACCCTGCCCTCCAGGTGGTGGGTTGGATGATGCTGGGCAACAATTAAACCCAAAGAGGCTCAGTACTGAATCACAGAGTGGGCAAGTCTACTGAGAGAGACAGCGCCAGAGAAGAGGCAAGTATTGGAGCGAGAGTTGCATTTTTTATTGATTACTCAGCTAATAAAATATATATATAAAAATATATATATAAAAGTATATTGGGCTTAAAAATATAATAATAAATAAAATACCTGGATTTTGTTATAGTAGCTTTCCATAATACCCTGCGCACCAGTAGAGTGAGGGAGGGCAAACATAACATTACAATTAGGCTCTATTCCACTCTGGATAGTAATGGTAGGGTGCTTTGAGGATCAGAGAGTTTGGGGATTACCTAATCAATGGGATTGATTTACTAAAGAAAAATAGGCTTTTCACTTTGCAAGGGAAGTTGCACTTTGCAAACACATTTGCCGCAGAGCGTAGTGAATGTGGTGAATTTTCACTTTGCAAAAAATAGCCAATCATGTGCAGCGGGGAAAAAACAAACATATTTGCTTGCAAATGATTGGATAATGGAATCCGCCAGGGCTTCACCTTATTCATTAAACTCTGAGGTACATTTCTTTACTTCACTTGCAGAATGAAAAGCAAAGCAACTCCAATGTCTGCAAGCTGGGAGTTGAGATTCTATGAAAACAGTTACTTTTATTACATTCTTCTATTAGATGGGTACCATTTTTATGAGTTTAAGTGAGAGGCTGGGGAAGGTTGTCAATATATACACATGGTGAAACTTTGCAGCTATAATAGTAAAGTAGTATATTTTACCTCCTGGAGTTGTCTCTATGGGAAATAATAAGGCATGACATTATTGTCTAGAGAATTAAACACCTGATACACAGAGCTTCTTAAGAGCTAATTTTGGGTGTTCAAATCGCTTTAGGTTTTCACTTGCCAGAAGCAATAAAAAGCTAGTGATGGCGCACAGTCAGCAGAGTTTCTGTTGTACAAAAGTACTCTTGGGCTTCAATGTTGTTTTAAAAAATGTTTTTCAAGTTGTTATGGATTTGAAGCTCAGTTGGGATTATCAAATTAAATGTTTTGTTTTTTTTGGTAGCCATGCAAGAAAGAACATTGAATTTCTACAAATTCTGTATGAAAATAGGCCTTTGTCATGTAATTAAAATAAAACCGATTGGTTTCTATAAGACATTAGGCATTAAGCAGAAACATTGTATTGAGCCGATTAAGCAAATTATTAAGCTATTCAGGCAGAAATTTTTGTGTTATACATTCTTACTCAAATTAGAAGAAGTCTGTGAGGCGGACTCCATGATGTTTCCTTTCTTGAAAAATCTAATATTTGGACAAGACTACTGTTTGATGGTAATCAAGAAATATTATTTATATTATATTAAAAATCTTCTTAGCAATATAAAATGTATATAAAAGCACAATGTCTGTCTACAGTCTCTCTAATGCCGCGTACACACGACCGTTTTTAATGTCATTGAAAAAAATTACGTTTTTCTCGACTTGATTCTTCTCAAGCCTGCCTTGCCTACACACTATCATGAAAAAAAATGCTTGAGCAAAGCGCAAAATGTACGACGGCACTATAAAGGGGAAGTTCCATTCGGATGGCGCCACCCTTTGGGCTGCTTTTGCTGATCCTTGTGTTAGTAAAGTTTGGTGAGAGACGATTCGCGCTTTTCAGCCTCGCGCTCTTCAGTCCGTTACAGTGTGATGAATGTGCTATCTCCATTACAAACACTAGTTTTACCAGGACGAGCGCTCCCGTCTCATCACTTGCTTCTGATCATGCGCGGTTTTTTTCACATCGTTAAAGCCTACACACGGCCGTTTTTCATGACGAGAAAAACGACGACGTGAAAAACTATGAGAAAATTTAGAGCATGTTCCAAATTTTTAATGGCCATTTATCACGTCGTGAAAAATGCTCTGGAGCCCACACACGATCGTTTTTAATGACCACATTAAAAAATGACATTTTTCTCGTCATGAAAAATGGTCGTGTGTACGCGGCATTATTTACATGCATTTGCTTTAGCGTTGGCTTCAAATCATCACTCTTGACTAATTTATTTTCGTTATACACTGGATTCCAGGGGAAAAGAATAAGCATCAAAAGTCAAAGGAGCCTTAACATTAGGTTAGGTTCACACAAGTGTGGGTCCTGTGTGGTTCTTTTCCACGGGCACAGCAGCCCATTCATTTGCACCTGCTGCAAATGTGGGCAAAAAGTCTCTGACCCTTTTTTTTAAAAACGCAGTCGCACAGAACCGCATAGTGTGGCGGTACCATGTGGTTTTGTAAACCCAAAAGCACAGTGCCTTTTCTGATATGTGGGAGTCTTTAACCTCCCTGGCGGTATGATTATGTCAGATTTTTGATGCTGAAAGCGGTACAATGTTTCGCATGGAAATTTGGCGTTTTTCATTGTAGGTCTGTAATTCTTAGGAATAACTCACTTAAATATGTCAAAGAGTCTAGTAGACATCCCAGGTATGATAACATTTGAAAGACAAAATCATAAATTATAATATAATAAATAACTATAAATAATTATCAAAAATAATAATATAATAATAATAATAATACAATTTATTCAATAATGTAATCAACTCAAAAACACTGAAATTTGCTCAGTTGCAGAATTGTTGCTGTCGTCACTTTCAGTGTCTGATGACGAATTTCCCTGCGAATCACTATCGCTCAATTCTGCAAGTGTTCTAATTTACTATCGTTGTTTTCTAGCTGGTCTAAAACCACTTTTGAGGTAAAGGGACACTTTTTGGTTGCCATGGACGATCTCCATTTTCCAGGCACAAAGAACAGTATATATAATATAAAAGTGCATGCAGGACACTGGACAAAGCATTAGGGACAATAGGGAGGTGAAATAATTTGATACACATCTTACAGATTACATTACTGTAATGTGTTTTGCACTTTTTGAATTTCCCGCCGGGCTCCATCCCCATGCGTCACGCAGCTCGCAGGGAACGGAGCCCGGCATACAGTACATCTGGCGAAAGACACAGCCACCGCACACAGCGGGGAGACATCGCAGGATCCTGGGGACAAGGTAACTTACTTTCCCTGGATACTGCGATGCAATCCTAGGTGTGGCTCGGGGTTACCGCTTTTGGTATGAAAAATTCACCCTGAGCCACACTCGGGAATGCCGCTAAGAAGGTTAAGAAATAATGGCATCTCTGTGTGTCTGCTAAAGAGCAGCTCGTTTTGCTGCGGGTCGAGGAGCGCATGTGATTAGCACGTTTTCCCCATCCTGCATATGTGTGAACCTAGCCGCAGACCATGTGTTTCAACACAGCCACTAAATGTGTCAGCACAGCCTCTTGTAATCTCCATTGGGGCATTAGTGAGAGGATGACAACACAGAAGACTGAACACAACAACTAAAATAACAATAACATTTTAACGGGTATATGAGATTGTAGTGAACAGGTTTTAAATTAAGTGAAATTTGTTTTTTTTATGTAAAAAAAAAAAATGAATCTTCAATTAACACTGTGGACAGAATGACAAGCATTGCTGGTTGCTGCTCATTTTCTCTGGATATCTGCTTAAAATAAATGGCAAAGTGGCACATTTGATGCTGACTTTTGCATATATTTGTATCTGCATGTGAATCAAAAATCAGGCAGAAAGTAGATGGGATCCCATGGGTACAATTATCGCATGGAACTTCCCTTTTTCAAGGCTTAATACATTGGGCCTGTAGTGAGATTGTTTTTTTTTTGTTTTTTTAATGCATAAAAATGAACATAGTTGCCACTAACAGGTTGGCTTTCTGTGTAACTTTTTCTGTTTAAAATGTTCAATAGCTAAAACACAGGTAAATCAGACTACCTAAAGTGGACCTAGTGTCAAACATAATTTTTGTGTTTAAAGTGGTTGTAAACTCTGTTATACCGCTTGTACCTACAGGTAAGCCTTTAGTAAGACTTACCTGTAGGTACTGTGAATACCTCCTAAACTTGCACAGTTTAGAAGATATTCAGAGTGCATGCAGCTTGTGACATCATTAGAGCATGCGCTCTGAAGGTCCTGCTTACAGTGGCTCTGACCACTTATAGCGCTGGAGCCTGCGAACCCAGAAGAAACACCGGGGAAGATCTCAGCCGTCTCAGTGGTGCGCAGGCGCTGCTGGAAGGGCGCTGCTTAATTCTAAGGTAAGTATTTCATAATGTGCTAGATTGCTATGCATACTAGCACATTATGCCTTTAGCTTGCAGGTTTACAACCGCTTTAAGTGCATGCATGCCAAGTGATGTGTATGCGTAACACTCAAAAGTAATAATTACTTCTCAAAGAGATCACAGTATTCTTTTTACAGTGCCTTCATCTTCCTTTCTCCGTAGTAGGTCATGTCTATGTTAGTTCAGGCATTATCCAGGATCAGCATCCATTCCTCCACATGACTTTGTGACATTATAGGGGTGGTTTTACTAAAATTGGAGTGAAAAATCTGGTGCAGCTGTGCAAAGAAACCAATCAGCCTCCAGTTTTTGTGGTCAAAGCTTAATTGAACAATGTGAAGTTGAGGAGCGGATTGGCTACCATGCACAGCTTCACCGGTTTTAGTAAATCAACCCCTATAATGTCATGTGGAAATGCTTCCTACTGCTTGAAGCAGACTCATAATATCATTCTCCCAAATCATACCAGGCTAGGCACAGTCATGGACTGGTTTCTAATGATAAAAAGGTACAACTTTTTGGAAAAATCATATTATGAAATGTCAGGATTTGTTCATGCTGATAGATCCACTTTAAACCCAATAAAAATTATTAGTTGTTATCACATCATCCCCCTTCTGCAACCATCCCACTACTGTGCAGGTAGAGAAACTATCATGGAAACCATACAATGTCATATATTATTTTTTAAAACTTAAATTTTCACAAGACATTTACCATCATTTGAGATCCTCAGCAATGCTATCTCAGTGCAGAGAAAGATTATCAAGCTTTGCAAACCTCTTAATCAACTAGAATCTGTCTCCAAATCACTGTTTCAGGAATAATTTTCTCAAATAGCTGATATTACATTAATTTACGGTCTAAAGCTCCATTACATATGTATCTCCTTTGAGTAAAAGACAAAGCTCTCACTATGAATATGGAATGTCATTACGTAGGGGACAGAAAATGGGACAACATAATAACTGATATTAAAATAAATAAAATTGTAGCGCTAAAAGAATCTACTGAATTCAAAAAAAGGTCCATTCCATCAGTATAAAAGTTCATCAATATAAAAGTTCATAAAGTGCAGCAAAATCTTCAAACGTTCCAAACAGCCGGATGGTCCACACACCAGAAGTCAAGGCTGCTCAATCAAGTGTGGCAACAACGCATGTAACTCCTTTAGGCTGATTAAGACATCCTTGGGTGTTTGGAACTTGTCATATATAGCTGCCAGGTTAACCACTTGTCAACCGCCCGCCATCAAATGACGGCGGGAGGAAGACCCTCTTGTTCTGGGCGGATGTCATATGATGTGATCGCCTTCACAAGCCACTAGGGGGCGCGCGCGTGTGCCCTCCGCGTCACTGGGGACCCGATGCGCGTGCCTGGCGGCCGCGATGGCTGCCAGGCACCCGCGATTTCCCAGTAACTGAGCAGGACCGTGGCTCTGTGTGTGTAAATACACAGAGCCACGTCCTGTCAGGGAGAGGAGACCGATGGTGTGTCCCTTGTACATAGGGACAACCATCGGTCACCTCCCCCAGTCACTCCCCTCCCCCCACAGTAAGAATCACAACCTAGGGAACACATTTAACCCCTTGATTGCCCCCTAGTGTTAACCCATTCCCTGCCAGTCACATTTATACAGTAATCAATGCATTTTTATAGCAGCGATCGCTGTATAAATGTGAATGGTCCCAAAAATGTGTCAAAAGTGTCCGATGTGTCCGCCGCAATATCGCAGTCACGATAAAAATCGCTGATCGCCGCCATTACTAGTAAAAAAATTATAATAATAAAAATGCTATAAATCTATCTCCTTTTTTGTAGCTTTTATAACATTTGCGCAAACAATCAATATACACTTATTGCGATTTTTTTTACCAAAAACATGTATAAGAATATGTATCGGCCTAAACTGTGAAAACATTTTGTTTTCTTATAGATTTTTGGGGATATTTATTATAGCAAAAAGTAAAAAATATTGAATTTTTTTCAAAATCATCGCTCTATTTTTGTTTATAGCACAAAAACAAAAAACAAAAAAAAAAGCAGCAGAGGTGATTAAATACCACCAAAAGAAAGCTCTATTTGTGGGGAAAAAATTTAATAATTTCAATTGGGTACAGTGTTGCATGACCGTGCAATTGTCAGAGTGACAGCGCTGAAAACTGAAAAATGGCTTGGGCAGGAAGGGGGTGAAAGTGCCCTGTAGGCAAGTGGTTAATGTGCAGTAACAGAGCTGAGATATAGATGCCTATATCACCGTAATCCTGTGGAACTCTCCAGGGGGTACAGCTCAGATGTATATTCCATCACATGCCACAGACAATAAACAGAATGTGCTGCATAGTATAGTATGTATTGCCAAATTAGCATGAACAGAACAAGAGCATCATAAAACTTAAAAACAAAAAGTAAAATCACCAACACTTACATCTAACACTGCCACCAGGATCTCCGTCGTGGTGGTGTGACGTCACATGTCTAGCAACCCTATGTACGTTTCGTACTAGAGTGTGTCAGTGGCGGTATTAGATGTAAGTGCTGGAGAGAACATGCAACAAATATAAAGTAGCTATTATCCCATTTTGGCTGCAAAGGTGGAGATATATTTCAAAGTCTGTGCTTTGTCTATGCAGGTTCACTTAAAGTTGTTGTAAATTTCAGACATGAAGTATAAACCTAGCACATTCTTCTATACTGTTTACACCTGTCTCTATCCAAGCACTAAGTATGATTTCTCTCTACTGTTATCTGAATGAATCATTTCCAACAGCTTTTTCTGACTTCAGGAGATAACTGGTGATGGGGAGGAGAGCTCCAGCACACAGCCTGTGATTGACAGCCACAGCTGTGCATGTTCATGTGCACTGTGTGGAGGGGATGTGTCCCTTCCTTCCAGTCAGGGCTCAGAGGTCTCCTCACTCTGAGCTCTGCAGTGTGTATCATCAGATGCCTTTCAGAGCTGAGAGATGCTGTTTAAAATGTGTGTTTTTGATCACTGCAGAGGATAGAATGCCGCAGATAAACAGGTACAACTTATACAGGGGGATTTCTTTTATCTCTGTGTATCACTTGATGCTAGTCAGTTCACTGGGTATATTTAAGGGTTTACAAACACTTTAATTGCCTGCCCACTTGCTGTTTATGCATTATCACTTTCTAATGCTCCATTTTCCTGTCACCATGGAATGAAGACCAGCCCCTACATGACAGCACTTGGGTTTAGTGATTGGCTGCTCTGGTACCCACAACTACCTCATGGAAAGAACGGGAGAAAATCACATGCTTCACTATTTCTGGAGGTACTGAGTATTGTTCGCTTGCATATTATATTGTGATACTACATTGTACTTTTTTCTGTAAAGATTGTACTGACTCTATTCAGATAATAAACTAAAACTTGAATGAAAAAAAAAAAAAGAGTAACTTGGTTTGAGAGCAATTTGATTTGCAAGCAACTTTAAAAAAAAAAAAATCTGACTCGGTTTGCGAGTGTTAACTCACAAGACAAGCAGAATTCAAGCTAAATTTGGCCTGAGGTACGGGGGCGCAGGAGCCGAGCAGAGCCGAACAGCGACTTTTGCCGCCGTTCGGCAATGCTCGGAAAGACACGGAAATACACGGAAATACTCAATTTCCGTGCATTTCTGATGTTTGCCGAGGTCAGCTGACGTGTCCTCAGGCATTTTCGGATGTTTTTGGCGCTCTCTGGCGCCCCCCACCTCTGGCCGCATTCGGTATTGCATCCCATTGAAGTCAATGCGGAACAAATTAATTTCATTTCCATTGACTTCAATGGGAAAACTCGCTTTGATATGCGAGTACTTTGGATTACGAACATACTCCTAGAACGGATTATGCTCGTAATCCGAGGTTCAACTGTATATATATATATATATATATATATATATATATATATATATATATAAAAAAATCATATCTGATGCTCTTAATTATAGCCCCGCACCCTCACACAATACATTAGGCTAAGTGCTGCTTTCTTGGAACATTTGGGGAACAAGGTCTATATAATAAGTGTTCTGTGCTGTAAAGTAAGACATTTAAAATGTAAACTGCACAGTGGGTGCATTTAGCTTGCTGAGTTAGAAAATCCATCTGCTGAGCCTTTGGTTGACTGCACAGGAAATTTCTCCCATGGACTGTGCTGACTACAAACACTGTTGTTTCTAAAGACTGTGCCAGTTAAGGCCATATTCTCCCACTGGTCTGTGGAAAAGAAAATTATAAGTTTTAGAAACATTCTATTATAACAATTTAAACATGGGGTAACAGAAAAAAAAAACTTTAATTATGTATTCTGCATTAGAAATCTTACACTGTTTTATAAAAATAAAAAAAACAGCAGGAATAAAACAGCTATACTGTGGTTGCTTTCATATGTTCAATAACAAAAATGTAAAATCGATGTTTAAAGAGAAAAAAATAAATATTACTATACCTTTATGACAGAACTATTATTTTGGTGTCTTTAATAAGACAGCATAGGCATGCATGATGTACAAACAGTAATCCACAGAAAACCAATCAGAATTAAAGTAATTTTTTTTAATTAAAATAAAAAGATGGTATACTTACCTTTTCTTTGCAAGGATATTGCACAGAGCGGTGGCTTAACTCCTCTTTTGGTCCCCTGTCTGTGGTTTCTCCTCCTTCCTCTTGCAGGTGCCCCCATAGAAAGCTAACAGGTGCTAACTGGGCACCCATGCAGACTCACTCCCGAGCCAGACTGTGTGCATCTATAGACACATACAGCACAGCTTGGCCACGCACCCCCACTTCTTCATTACAGAATTTGACTGATAGCCCATTGGCTCTAGCTGCTCTCAAAGTCTCCTGTGAGACCAGGAAGAGGGAGCAGAAGTGCTGCAGATGGGACATCGATGGATCATGAGAGGACTCAGGTAAGTGTTTGGGGGGTGTAAGGGTCCATAAACACACGGATGAGCAAGTTTGGGGTGACAAACTTGACTGACCTGCACAATGTGCTGACCTCAACCCGATAGAACATCTTTGGGATAAATTAGAGCAGAGACTGCGGGCAGACCTTCTCATCCAACAACAGTGCCTGACCTCACAAATGCGCTTCTGGAAGAATGGTCAAACATTCCCATGGACACAGTCCTAAACCTTGTGGATAACCTTTCCAGAAGAGTTGAAGCTGTTATAGCTGCAAAGGGTGGGCCAACTCAATATTGAACCCTACACACTATGAATGGGATGCCATTAAAGTTCATGTGCGTGTAAAGGCAAGTGTCCCAATACTTTTGACAATATAGTATACATATTTGTATATAACAGAGTGTTCATATTCCCAAAACCACTGAAACATTTGTTATGTGTTTGATCCTGTCTATAGCTGTCCCTCCCATCTTCTCTGTGCCCCCACTGCAGCCTGGGAGTTTGTAGACCCACTGATGTCCTCTAATGAGCATGTTCGTACCTTCTAAGCTCTTAATTTCCTCTCTTTTCTTATCTGTGCAGCCCACATGATTATAGAGTCAAACATGTGGTTGTTTACATAGTGGTAAAGAACACTCCCCTCCCTCCGTCCTTGTCAATGTTCTCCTATTGTTAAAACCATATGGGGTGGGATACAGAATGCTGATTGATCATATTCACTAAGAAACTCACAAAAAGCTTAGTTTTAATATAAATCAGAATTAAATATATCAAATGTATTGCTAATACCTGTAAAGTAAAAAAAGAGCCTTGGATGCAGATGTTGTGTGAACAAAATGAAAGTTAAGCCTCATACACACGATCTAATTTTCTGCGGACAAAGCATAGGACTTTTGTCCGAAGGGCGTTGGCCAGGAACTTGTATTGCATACAAATGGCAAAGAATTGTTGGCCAACAAACACAAAACTATGTGTTTTTTCAGCTCTTTAGCGCCACCTTTTGGGCAACTTCTGCTAATGTTGTGTTATGGTGAGCATTGCTTCTGAACATGCGTGTTTGTACTTTGGAGTTTTGTCCGACGGACTTGTGTACACACGATCGGACAATCCTACAACACACATTTGTTGGCGGACAATTTTAAAGCATGCTATCCCACATTTGTCCGCGGAAAATCCGACAATTGTCCGATGGAGCGTACAAACGGTCAGATTTTCCAACAACAGCCTGTCATCACACAATTACCGTCAAATAATCCGATCGTGTGTATGAGGCTTAAGTGTCAATCATCTCTGACTCTGCCTACATCATGTAAATGCACATTTTATTTTCACTAAAGATCTATAGAGAGCTGTAAAACAGTTACCATATATACTCGAGTATAAGCCGAGTTTTTAAGCACATTTTTTTGTGCTGAAAATGCCCCCCTCGGCTTATACTCGAGTCACCTTTTTGTGCCTGATCTCCCGGACTTTGGGGACCCGGTACCGGCCGGCCGTAGGTCCTCTTCCTCTACAAGTGTGCAAAGTTTGTTGTCCGGGGGACCTACGGCCGGAGAGCACCGATTTTTCAAAGCCGGGCACCCCTTCCATAGACTCCCATGTTAAACGTCAGTCTAGTCATGGACACAGTGAGGCATGGGCACAGTGAGGCATGGACACAGTGAGGCATGGACACAGTGAGGCATGGACACAGTGAGGCATGCACATGGACACAGTGAGGTAAAGTGAGGCACAGTGAGGCATACAGTTGGACACCCAAGGCTTATACTCGAGTCAATACGTTTTCCCAGTTTTATGTGGTAAAATTAGGTGCCTCGGCTTGTATTCGGGTCGGCTTATACTCGGGTATATACGGTATTTGATATTTATAATTTAATTTGAATTTTTCTTCTGAAACAGTTTTATTTTTTTATTTTAGTCATGTAAATGTACCAATCAGGGCTGTGCAGACACAGACTGACACTGTAGAGACCGTACATCAGTAGAGCAATAGTAGCCCTTTCCAAGGATCTTTCCCTACAGATATTAAAGAACAGGGAATGATCATGTGACCTGCACTGCAGGAATAAGATACTTAGAGGATTTAGAAGAAAATACAGTGACATGATATATGTGACTTATGTAAATGGATATGTCATTTTACACTTCTCTGTTCAGTAAGCTGCCCTCTCCGTGTGCCAGGATCACTGGACTGCAGCTCAGTAAAGTACAACAGAGCTCATGGAACCTTAGGTTTTTATGAAGCTTGATGTTAGCAGAATCCATGTTCCACATATCAAATCTATTTATATCTCATGGTGTCTGAGCTGGATGTATAAGTCAGTCATCACAATGGATATAAATGAGATGCCCTCAGGTGGTATATGTACTATCTAAACTCAATACACGTCATACAAGGTAGCACTAGGGATGCTGTATTTCAGAAAACACCATAAGCTTTGAGGTGGTCATTTTTACACTATATCAACCAGAGAGAGCAGCAATGGACTGGTAAAAAATGTAAAATACACATCATCTTGACTATTCGAAGACATGGAAAGACTGTGACTGTTATGAAACATGGGATGTCTATGATTGTTACAAGGCAGGGATCTCCAAACTACGGCCCTTCAGTTGTTCAGGAACTATAATTCCGATCATGCCTAGTCATGTTTGTGAATGTAAGTTTCACGGTGCCTCATGGGATGTGTAGTTCCACAACAACTGGAGGCTCGTAGTTTGGAGATCCCTGTTATAAGGCATAGGATGCCATGACCATTATGGCATGGGATGCATATTAAATATAAGCTCATACACACTGGTTAATTTCCCCATTTGTTTCTGGCTGCTGAAAACAAAAGAGGAAGAGAAATTGCTTCTGAATTTAATGGAAACCTGTTATGAGAGACATATGGAGTTACTGAACACCACTACAGAGCCTTGTCACAATATATAAAAGCAGACACTATATAGAACACTATTATTTCAATTTATGTAAGGGGGCAAGTTGGTGATCCACAACATATGGCTACAAAGGAAGACCTTCTCATGTACAAGAGAAGAAGGTGATACCTCCTTCACACAGACTAAAAAGTTCTCCAATGCTTTTTTTGAAATAGCTTCAGCTATACCTCAAGTCCTTGTCATTTCCCCTCATTTACACTGATTCTACCAAACTTTCTCTAGGAACTATAATGCCGCGTACACATGACCGTTTTTAATGTCATTGAAAAAAACTGCATTTTTCTCAACGTGACTCTTCTCAAGCCTACCTTGCCTACACACTATCGTGGAAAAAAATGTTTGAGTAAAGCGCAGTGACGTACAACGCGTACGACGGCACTATAAAGGGGAAGTTCCATTCGGATGGCGCCACCCTTCATGTTAGTAAAGTTTGTTGAGCGACGATTCGCGCTTTTCAGCCGTGTGCTTTTCAGTCCGTTACAGCGTGACGAATGTGCTATCTCCATTACGAACGCTAGTTTTACCAGAACGAGCGCTCCCGTCTCATACTTGATTCTGAGCATGCGCATTTTTTTATCACGTCGTTAAAGCCCACACACAGCCATTTTTCATGATGAGAAAAAGGACGATGTAAAAAACGACGTGAAAAATTGGAGCATGTTCCAATTTTTTCATGGCCGTTTTTCACGTCGTGAACAATGCTCTGAAGCCCACACACGATCATTTTTAATGACCATTTTAAAAAATTTAATTTTTCTCGTCATTAAAAACGGTTGTGTGTACACGGCATAAGACCCTTTCCACAAACCTTCTACTTAGCGCCATAAACTACCCTTTCTCCCTTTTTTTGTGCACAAGAGAGTCTTGCTCTCTTCCTTGCATCAATCATTACAAATGTTTTATAAAGGTCAACTACTTAGGGGTGTAGCCAAACAGTACGAAGCACATGAGCTTTGTGGGTGCCAACTGTTCCCTGTTTGAGTTAGCTGGATCATATCCTTTTGAGATGGCCTGCACATGAAGCTAAAAAGTTAAGGTAGTAACACTGCAATGCCAATACTCTCCACACTCCAATGCAGCAGTTAAAACTGTCATCAAATAGGTAGAAATGTGCCAAAAGGTTTACAGGCACGTCATTCTCCAGTCTGGTGTACCAATTAGTAGACATGTGTACACTGAAATATTTTGTTTCGGAATTTTGTTTTCGTCCGAAAAATAAAATTATTTAGTTACTTCCAAAATTCATTTTTATTTATTATGTTTTGTTAAAAAATGCATTCGTCCGAAAATCAGAAATAATTAAGGTCGAATCTGTCATTGAAGGCTTATGGTGTCTGTCGAATGTTCTAAGAAGATTCAACGAAGCAGCTAAACTGTATGCAATCATACATTTCCGGTCGAATGCTCCGCCCACAAGCTATAGTAGAATTAAAATGTTGTATGACTAGTAATAATTATATTTATTATTACTAGTCAGCCAACATTAGAATTTTTCTATAGCCTATGGGCGGAGCATTTGACCATAAATGTCCGCTCGTGGCGATCGTATGTTTTTAGTTGCTTCGTTGAATCTTCGTGTCTCTATAATGTTGAATCTTTTGTCAAATAATCTCGGACTAATAGAGTTAAGGTTAGGCACATTCAACCGCAAATTCGATAGACACAGATCGCTATTGTTACCGTCATGTTGAATCTTCTATCTATACCGAACTGTTGTTGCAACAAAACTAAAATAAAGCATTTTTTATGTCGGCTCTTTCGGACTCTGGACATTCGTTATCGTTTGTTAAAATGAATGTGAAAATCCCTGAAATTCGGACGAAAATGCATTCGGATAAAAATGAATGCAAATGTCTACCAATTAGTGCATAGGGATTATCCACAATGTGAAGGGGCTGTTGTGTTAGACATTTGTGCAGTTTTCTTTATCATCTCACAAGTCACAACAAACCTGAAGTTGTATAGGTAAGATGGACCAGTAAATTACTCGGGCATTGTCATGATTCTTGAGCAGGTCATTCTGCAGTAGATGAGCAAACCTGTCAAAGCTAGTGTCCTAGTTTTGCAAAGCAGGCACTAATTACAATTATTGAATTTGGCAGCAGGTGCTTGTAAAATTTGGCAAGCTATCTAATAATGTTTACATTCATATAAAGAATTGAATGTTTCAAAACTTAAGTTATTAATAGCAGTAGCTACTGTTTTGCAGAAAGTGACATATTATAAAGAAAAAGTGTGAATCTTAATGGGAAGAGGGGTTCCTATAGCATCCTACAAAAGATCGAATGACAGCTGGAATATGGCAATAGAGTTTAGAGAGCACAATAACCTTTCAAAATCTATCAGTGTAAAATTTATTTTGTAATAATTGCTGGAAAATGCATTTTTTACACAAGGACATTAATTCAGTTGCTGGCACAGAAAATCACATTAGCTCTGTGCCTTCATCACAATACTGACTGTGAGCAGCACAAAAAGTAATACAGATGATTTGCCATTACTAACTAGAGAACCAGTCAGTAGTTAAAGGGCATACATTAAGGGGTTAATTTAGGCAAATGGACTGTGCACTTTGCAAAGCCTGTACTCTCCAGCCACCTTTTCCTCTCATGGTGATGTCCGGAGTGTTCCACACTGGTTGTCGTGGTCTTCCTGTTTTTGCAGAATGTCCATTCCTCCTCCATCGTTTCCCAGTGAACCAGAACCCGGCGGCCCATGCAGGATTGAGGACACTGGCAGGCCATCCACTATACAATAAGCATGTTTATGTCTTTTATCCTGTAAGTGTTTTTAACCGTTTTCTTATTAAATCTCTTTGTGATACTGCACGAATGACGGCTACAGCGTGGCTGGCCAGTTTTAGAAGGGCATCATATTCCTGTGGCATGCGGGCGGTACACTATGTGAGCGCTGTGTCCTCAGGACACAGCTAATCACAGATAAGGGTAAAGGGCTAATCACAACGGCCTTTTACCACGTGATCAACAGTGTCCAATGACAGATGATCATGATGTAAACACAAGCCAGTTTTCTGCATTCCTTTCCTCACGCTGACAGCATGAGGAGAGGAGAGCCGATAACTTGGTTGTGTGAAAGAGACATCTACACTGATAATCAGGGCACTGATTATAAGTGTAGTCCCAACAGTGTCCACCAGTGCTGCCAATCAGTGCCGCCTATCAGTCCCCCTTAGTGTCGCCTATCAGTGCCCATAAGTGCCTCCTCATAAGTGCCTCCTAATCAGTGCCTCCTCACCAGTGCCCATCAGTGCCACCTCATCAGTGCCCACCAATTCCACCTTATCAGCGCCCATCAGTGCTGCTTCATCAGTGTCCATCAGTGCCGCCTATCAGTTCCCCCATCAGTGCAACCTATCAGTCAGTGCCTCCTCATCAGTGCCACCTCATCAGTGTCTCATCAGTGCCCACCAGTGCCACCTCCCCATCACCCCTCAGTGCTGCTTCATCAGTGTCCATCAGTGCTGCCTATAAGTGCTTAAGTTTTTTATTTTTTTCACAATTTGGGTATTTTTTGTTTATTTAGCAATTTTTTTTTTTAAAACAGTGGTGATTAAATGCCACAAAAGAAAGCTCTATTTGTGTGAAAAAAAAAATTGTAAAAATTTCATATGGGTACAGTGTAGCATGACCGCACAGTTGTCATTCAAAGCTGAATGACAGCGCTGAAAGCTGAAAATTGGCCTGGGCAGAAAGGGGGTAAAAGTGCCCAGTAGGCAAGTGGTTAAATTAATGATAGGAGACAGCATTTGTTGCCAATAGTTTTAATTATTTATATGATTATGTTCATTTAACCTTTCAAATGAATTATATGTATCCAGGATGGGATTTTCACCAAAGGAACATGTAGGTGCAAAACTTTTGGAAACCAGGGATGAGCCGAACACCCCCCTGTTCGGTTCGCACCAGAACCTGCGAACAGACAAAATGTTTGTGTGAACTTTAGAACCCTATTAAATACAATGGACTCGAACGTTCGAAATCTAAAGTGTTAATTATAAAGGCTAATATGCAAGTTATTGTCCTAAAAAGGGTTTGGGGACCCGGGTCCTGCCCCAGGGGACATGTATCAATGCAAAAAAAAGTTTTAAAAACGGCCGTTTTTTCGGGAGCAGTGATTTTAATAATGCTTAAAGTGAAACAATAAAAGTGAAATATTCCTTTAAATTTCGTACCTGGGGGGTGTGTAAGGACTTTTTCAAGGTGTTTGTGTGTTTTTTAAAAAAAAAATTACGCTTTCTTCGTGAAATGGTAGGGGTACAATGTACCCCTTACCAATTCACATAGGGGGGGCCGGGATCTGGGGGTCCCCTTTGTTAAAGGGGTCTTCCAGATTCCGATAAGCCCCCCGCCCGCAGGCCCCCACAACCACCGGGCAAGGGTTGTGGGGATGAGGCCCTTGTCCCCATCAACATGGGGACATCCTCCCCATGTTGAGGGCATGTGGCCTGGTACGGTTCAGGAGGGAGGGGGGGCCACTCTCTCGTCCCCCCCTTTTCCCCTGTGGCCGGCCAGGTTGCGTGCTCGGATAAGGGGTCTGGTATGGATTTTTAGGGGGACTCCACGCCATTTTTTTTTAAATTTGGGGTGGAGTTCCCCTTAAAATCCATGCCAGATCTGAAGGGCCTGGAATGGATATTTGGGGGAACCCCACGTCAATTTTTTTTTAAATTTGCGGCGGGGTTCCCCTTAATATCCATTCCAGACCTGAAGGGCCTGGTAATTGAATTCTGGGGAACCCCGACGTTTTTTTTTTTTTATCAATGACTTTTGTATATATTGCCGGGAGCCGACAATTCATTAATAGGCGTGAGTGAGTTTTAAATGACTTTTTTTCTTTCAAAAATGACATTTTTTGCAGGGACAGTTCTAAGCACGGGAAACATGCGCCACTTCACATGCATATCATACACACCCCCCAGGTACGAAATTTAAAGGAATATTTCACTTTTATTGTTTCACTTTAAGCATTATTAAAATCACTGCTCCCGAAAAAACGGCCGTTTTTAAAACTTTTTTTTGCATTGATACATGTCCCCTGGGGCAGGACCCGGGTCCCCAAACACTTTTTAGGACAATAACTTGCATATAAGCCTTTATAATTAGCACTTTAGATTTCTCCCATAGATTTTTCGAATTTCCCACGAACACCCCAATTTGTTCGCTGTTCGGCGAACGGGCGAACAGGCAATGTTCGAGTCGAACATGAGTTCGACTCGAACTCGAAGCTCATCCCTATTGGAAACCTTATACAAAACATTTCCTTTTTTTCCTGGTCCTGACCTATATTGAGATAATGTGTTAATAACCTAATGTGAGATGGATATTTGTGGCCAAAAACTATGCTGGGAAAATATGTCTCTTTGCCTCTACTGGGTTTAGGGATATGCCTACTTCGGTAAAAGTGATAAACCGTGCTAAATGCTACATACAACAAAGTATTATATGAGACACTATAAAAACAATCGCTGGAAAAGTCCCCAGTGAAAAAGTGCTTGTGCTGTTGGAACAGTATTGAAGATCTCATACACAGTTCTGTGACTTGAAATATGGATGAAAGATTCCCTGCTCCTTAAGTGCTTAAATAGGCTGCCCCCTAATAGATGTGCACTCACCCTTGGGATTGGACCAACTATCGCTAGTTAGGTCAAATGCATGCGTGGGGGGACCCCTGTAGATATCGTCTGGACCGGTGGTTGGCTATAGTGGATAATCCTCATGTGGATAGATACAATGAAAAAAACCTCATTGCGCAGTACCGTTTAACCACTTAAGACCCGGACCATTTTGGCTGGTTAAAGACCGGGCCCCTTTTTGCGATTCGGCACTGCGTCGTTTAACTGACAATTGCACGGTCGTGTGACGTGGCTCCCAAACAAAATTGACGTCCTTTTTTTCCCACAAATAGAGCTTTTTATTTGGTGGTATCACCTCTGCAGTTTTTATTTTTTGCGCTATAAACAAAATTAGAGCGAGACCATTGTCATTTTCACAGCGATCAGTGCTATAAAAATGCACTGATTACTGTGAAAATGACACTGGCAGTGAAGGGGTTAACCACTAGGTGGCGCTGTAGGGGTTAAGTGTTCCCTGCATTATGTTTCTAACTGAGGGGGGGTTGGGCTCTGTGTCACATGACACTGATCTTCGCTCCGGGTACACGGAGCCGAGACCAGTGTCATTGTCACTAGGCAGAGCAGGGAGATGCTTGTTTACACAAGCATCTCCCTGCTCTATACCTCCGTGAGACGATCGCGGGGATCCCCGCGGCGATCGAGTCCACGGGACCCGCGGTCTGACTCACGAGCAAGGCGGCAGGGTCGCGAGCACACAATATATAATGGGGCATATCAGTTAACCTTGTGATTTTACAAAACACCTTCATTATTAACGGCGGGCATACACCTCAATAATAAATTCACAGAAAGTGCATATCTGTTATCACACACATAGAGTGTGTATCATGTGAAACATAAAATTAATTTAAGAATAATCACATATTAATGTCCTCAGAATGATGTATATATAAAAAATATATAAAATAATATATATTATAAAATATGATAAATGGTAATAACCAGTAATTCATTACCATTACCACCAATAATCATAAACGTAAATGTAAAGAATCAATTAATATACCAAATAAATAGATACTAAAAATGTAAAATATGAAATATACAATATACAATGATGTCCATCTACTGCAGATATATTGCAGCCTATATTAGGGAACCATTATGATCATATGTCCTTTAAAATCCAAGGTAAGCATGAACATGCTCTCTCACTACATTGGAATTACATAGATCACTATTATATTCCTAGATGGTACCTTAACTAATAATTACTGATGAAACAGTTGAGATCTAGGTCTATATTTAAACCATTAGGGCTGAGTGTATTAGTTAAGTATAACCACTGGGTTTCTAATTTGGAAATTTCCCGCTCCATATTAGCCCCCTCCATCTCTGGTGGGCTTTATTAATTCCCCAGAATTTTATTCCTACAGGGTCCCTATGGTGCTTCTCTCTAAAGTGTAAGGACACACTGTGTTCTTTGTATCCAATGGTGATATTATATATATGTTCAGACACCCTTTTGGATAAAGTTCTTTTGGTGCGGCCTATGTACATAAGACCGCACGGACATTCTAGAGTGTATACTACGTGTGTGGATGCACACGTTATACATTCTTTGATTTGGAATTCTTTTCCATTAGCAGTGGATACGAAACTTGTGAGGCCTCGTAGATGTGTAGACACCTGTTGGCAGGCTTTACAGCATCTACACGCATAAAAACCTGTCCTATCCCAAAACATTTTAACTTGTTTAGGGGGCTCAAGGACTTTTTTGACTAATTGATCTCCAAAGGATGATGTTTTCCTATAAATGAAAGGTGGCACTGGGGGTAAGGATGTCTTCAATATCTTGTCCATTGTAAGAATGTTTCAATGCTTTTTAAAGATCCCCTTTATCTCTCGATATTGTTCGTGAAATTCGTATATAAAGCCCCATTCATGTTTTTGGTCCAGTGGCCTAGTTTGAGGGAGCAACATTAATTCTTGGCACTGAGTGCCTACTTGTTCCAATAGATTGGCCAAATGTTGTTCATTATAGCCTTTCTCCACAAATCGCTGTTTGATTGCTTAAATCTAAGCTTGTTTGTACTCTTTCCTTTAATAGTTACAGGGCATAAATCAATATAAAGGAATTGGTACTATGACTGTAGACATTTGTTCAGGGACTGCCCCTGAGTTAATTCTTGTCTCCGCCCCCTACCCATCTCCAAGCACAATTTCTGGATTCCATCCCCCACCCACGTCCCAGTACTGCCCCTTTTAGAGAATACATAGCCAAGTATCATTTTTTTTTTAGCTATGATTAAGCACCGTGCCTGGTGTGAAACATGTCAGCGGCAGTACAGTTAGTCTGTACTTACCCTTGATGCCTTGATTTTAAACTTTGAATAAAGGTGAATATTCGGAGTGCGGCTATCCAGCTATTTTCTTTTTCATTATCTCTTTTGCAAACAGAGCCAGCACCCTTACTTGATTGCGGAGACAGCTGACCTCAGGAGAGGTAATCATCCTGGAGTGGTGTATTCCCACATCATTTTGTGGTGCTAAATAATTTCTATGGAATGTGTTAATGATAACAAGAAAAGCAAAAAAAATAGATCCCCTGTAGCCAGCAACAATAGACCCCCCTCAGCAATAATGGACCCCTACAAAAAATACCACTCATGCAACAATAGACCTTAAGCAACAACAACAGATCTCCCAGCAGCAAGTGTCAGCAGATCCCTTCCAGCAACAATTGACCTCCCGGCAACATAAGCACCCCCCCAGCAGAAAACAGCAGCAACAGACCTCCCCAGCAACAATCATGCAAAAAAAAAAAAAACTCCAGCAACAATAGACCCTCAGCAGCCAGCATCAAAAGACTCTCCAGCACACCCCAGCACCCCATGTCATTACATAGAGTACATTCAGTACTGGAGGTGCCGGAACTGCGTTCCCCCGCTTTCCCGCTGAAAAAAGCCCTACATTTGTTATATAAAAAGGTACATTTACATCAACTTTACCAGCACATAAATAAAAAGGCTATATCCATTTAAACAACAGCAACATCTGCCATGCTCTCTGTTGTCATGGTTTGCATATCATATTCATAAACTGTATAGAATGTAAAGTCAGATTTTTGTTCATACTGATTTGTATAAGTAATAACTTAATGTCAAAAACTTCAGGTTTCTGTCTTCTCTTTTTAATGTAAAATTACACCAAAAAATGTCAAAACAGGTCACATTTTTAATGAGCAATTCCAAGAAAAAATAAAAAGCTTTCAGCGATTTACTATCGCTACTCATTAAAAATGTTTCCTTGTTAAAGGCAAAAATTCACCACCAATTCACTATAATCAGAGTCCTGTAAAATAGCTAATATATACAGAATCAGGAGGAGAGAAGTTCTTGAAACCTATGCTTTGTAATTTCCTTAATCTCTACTCTCTGAATTAATAATCACCTTTACCATCCAAGGCAGGTTAAAATCGTGTTCAAGCACCCTCCAGTAGGTGTGTTTCAGGACACCAGATTACCAACAAATCAAAGTAGAGACATGCACATTATGGAAATATCTAGATAAAAACTGAACTACTTATGGGGGAATGTTCCATGTATGCATAAAAAGGTTTAATTTTCACTTGCATACTTGAAAACCAAATACTCTTAGCAAAAAACAAAGGCTGCTAGAGGGACAGCCATTGACTTGGCGAATACAAAGTGGACCATATCCTAAACAGCTTTAATGTTCTTCAAGCTCATTTGTTAAAAGCAGCTCTTAAAACATAATTTATTTGTACACTGACCATGTACACCAATCTTCTATAGAAAATAAAACAATACAGGACCAATACAGGTTAGCTCAGAAGATATCATAACAGTTCAAACCATGGAGGATGGTTTAAAGAGCTAGTACTTTTTAAATAACAAAAAAAGCCAAATAAATATGAAGACTAGTGTTGAGCGAACCCGAACTGTAAAGTTCGGGTCCGTACCAAACTTTAGCTTTTTCCCGAACCCGAACCCGGACTTTGCGCAAAAGTCCGGGTTCGGGTTCGGGTTCGGCAATCTAATTACGCATTTAGAAATGCTTCAGGGGCCAGCCAATCACCTTTTGATTAGCTGGTGTGCCCTTAGAGGCCATCATAGCCATGCCTACTAATGGCATGGCTGTGATTGGTCAGTGCAACATGTGACCCAGCTTCTATATAAGCTAGAGGCACACAGCACACATGACACTCTGCTTCAGAATAGATAGGGAGAGGATCTAGTCTGCTGCTGCTGCTGCTTTTAGGGAGAGATAGAAAAATACATGAGGTAGTCCTGATTCTGCAATCTGAGGGAAAAGATAGAGAGATAGTGTAGTGTAGGGCCAGGTTCCTGTGTTGGTGCTTTCAGGGAGAGAGAATATTATATAGGAGTCCAGATTCAGAGATTAAAATCAGCGATCTGCATAGGTTTACCTGTTTGTGTTGCAGTGCAGTCTTTTTACACTGCCATGAGCCCAGTGTCAGAGAAAATCTAACTTTTAGGGGGGAAAAAAAAGGCACTTTATTGTGCTCTTTTCCAAAAGACCCATAGGGCAAAAAAAAAAAAAAAAATTTGCATTTTATTTTGCTCGTGCAAAAAAAGACCCGTTTAGGGCAAAAAAATAAATAAATAAAAAATTTGCACTTTAATGTACGCTTGCAAAAAGAGCCATTCAGGGCCACAAAAAAATAGTTTGCAGTGTGTTATACATATGTGGAGGTGTGTGAAATAAACAATTTCTATATAGTTTTCTCCTACTGTGCTATACTAAAAAAACAAAATTTTTTTGGAATAGCATTTTCTGCAGTTCTGTAGCTGTGCGATTCAGCGGTTACATACTGTGGGTGTGTTCTGCTCTTCCAAAAAACGCAGTTTAGGGGCACAAAAAATAGTTTGCAGTGTGTTAGACATATTTGGAGGTGTGTGAAATAAACAATTTCTATATAGTTTTCTCCTACTGTGCCATACTAAAAAAACAACATTTTTTTTTTAATAGCATTTTCTGCAGTTCTGTAGCTGTGCGATTCAGCGGTTACGTACTGTGGGTGTGTTCTGCTCTTCCAAAAAACGCCGTTTAGGGGCACAAAAAATAGTTTGCAGTGTGTTATACATATTTGGAGGTGTGTGAAATAAACAATTTCTAAATAGTTTTCTTCTACTGTGCTATACTAAAAAAACAACATTTTTTTTTAATAGCATTTTCTGCAGTTCTGTAGCTATGCGATTCAGCGGTTACGTACTGTGGGTGTGTTCTGCTCTTCCAAAAAACGCCGTTTAGGGGCACAAAAAATAGTTTGCAGTGTGTTATACATATTTGGAGGTGTGTGAAATAAACAATTTCTAAATAGTTTTCTTCTACTGTGCTATACTAAAAAAACAACATTTTTTTTGAATAGCATTTTCTGCAGTTCTGTAGCTGTGCGATTCAGCGGTTACGTACTGTGGGTGTGTTCTGCTCTTCCAAAAAACGCCGTTTAGGGGCACAAAAAATAGTTTGCAGTGTGTTATACATATTTGGAGGTGTGTGAAATAAACAATTTCTAAATAGTTTTCTTCTACTGTGCTATACTAAAAAAACAAATTTTTTTTTGAATAGCATTTTCTGCAGTTCTGTAGCTGTGCGATTCAGCGGTTACGTACTGTGGGTGTGTTCTGCTCTTCCAAAAACACCCATTTAGGGCAACATCCTAAATTTGGAAAATATGAGGAGAAGGTCAAAGGGACGTGGTGGCCCCGGTCGTGGTGCTGCTGGTGGAGCTCCTGTTGCAGGGAGAGGACGTGGTGGATCTGTGCCAGATACACGCACAAGTGAAACACCTTCCTCAGGTGCGAGTAGGCGACCGAACCTGCGGCGGTATTTTGTCGTGCCTAATGAGGCTGTACGAATGTTTAGGCCAGGACAAGTACAGGCGATAGTAGATTGGGTTGCTGACAGTGCCTCGGGTTCCTTCACATTGTCTCCCACCCACTCTTCTGATGAAAGATCAGAGTTGGCACCTGAAACCCATGTCCATCAGTCTTTCACCTCACCCCCTTGCAAATCAGCCAAGCAGTCTGAGCCCCAAATCATGCAGCAGTCTCTTCTGCTTTTCGATGACTCTGTTAGCAGGGTTTCCCAGGGCCATCCACCTAGCCCTGCCCCAGAAGTGGAAGAGATTGAGTGCACCGATGCCCAACCACTTATGTTTCATGATGAGTACATGGGAGGACCATCGCAGTACGTCTTGGATGATGACGAAACACAGGTGCCAACTGCTGCTGCTTTCGCAATTGTGCAGACAGACAAGGAGGGCAGGGGTGAAGACTGGGTGGAAGATGATGTGGAGGACGATGAGGTCCTCGACCCCACACGGAATGAACGTTATGCAGGTGACCAGTGTAGTTTGGAGGAAGAGGCGGTGGTCGCACAGAGCCACCAGCACAGCAGGAGAGGGAGCAGGGTGCAAAAGCGGAGCGTCCGTCCCCTAGACAGTATGTCTGCTACTGCCCAACGCAGCAAGGGACCGAGCACACCAAAGCCAGGTCCAAGGAGTTCCCTAGCGTGGCAGTTCTTCACACAATGTGCTGATGACAAGACACGAGTGGTTTGCAGGCTGTGCAATCAGAGGCTGAAGCGAGGCATAAACGTTCTCAACCTGAGCACAACCTGCATGACCAGGCATCTAAGTGCAAAGCATGAGCTGCAGTGGAGTAGACACCTCAAAAACCAAGAAAGGTCTCTGGCTCCTCCTGCTTCCTCTTCTGCTGCAGTCTCGGCCTCTTCATCCACCTCTGTAGTGACAGTGGCACCTGCCACCCCGCAAACAGAGGATCTGCCAGCAACACTACCACCTGGGTCACGGACCATCTCCACAATGTCCCATGGAAGCGTTCAGCTCTCTATCTCCCAAACATTGGAGCGGAAGAGGAAGTACCCCCCTAGCCACCCGCGATCCCTGGCCCTGAATGCCAGCATTTCAAAACTCCTGGCCTTTGAAATGCTGTCATTCCGTATGGTGGAGACGCAGAGTTTTAAAAGCCTGATGGCATTGGCTGTCCCACAGTACGTCGTGCCCAGCTGCCACTATTTTTCCAGGTGAGCCATCCCTTCCCTGCACAACCAAGTGGGGGACAAAATCAGGTGTGCACTGCGCAACGCCATCTGTGGCAAGGTCCACCTAACTACGGATGCGTGGACCAGTAAGCACGGTCAGGGACGTTATATCTCCCTAACAGCACACTGGGTAAATGCAGTGGCGGCTGGGCCTGAGGCAGATAGCAGTTTGGCGCATGTCCTTCCACCACCGAGGATTGCAGGGCGCTTCAGTTTGCCTCCTGTTGCTAACTCCTCCTACTCCGCTTCCTCATCCTCTACCGCCTCCTCATCCGGTCAGCGTAACACCTTCACCACCAACTTCAGCACAGCCAGGGGTAAACGACAGCAGGCAGTTTTAAAACTTTCCTGTTTGGGGGAAAAACCCCACACCGCGCAGGAGTTGTGGAGGGACATGGAACAACAGACCAATGAGTGGTTGCTGTCAGTGAGCCTCAAGCCCGGCCTGGTGGTGTGCGATAATGGGCGAAATCTCGTAGCAGCTCTGGGCCTAGCCGGTTTGACGCACATCCCTTGCCTGGCGCATGTGCTGAACTTGGTGGTCCAGAGGTTCCTTAAAAATTACCCCAATATGCCAGAGCTGCTGCAGAAAGTGCGGGCTGTGTGTGCGCACTTTTGGCGTTCTCACCCTGCTGCTGCTCGCCTGTCAGCGCTGCAGCGTAACTTCGGCCTTCCCGCTCACCGCCTCATATGTGACGTGCCCACAAGGTGGAACTTCACCTTGCACATGCTGGCCAGACTGTGCGAGCAGCAGCAGGCGATAGTGGAGTTTCAGCTGCAGCAATCACGCGTGAGTCGCTCTGCGGAACAGCACCACTTCACCACCAATAACTGGGCCTCCATGCGAGACCTGTGTGCCTTGTTGCGCTGTTTCGAGTACTCCACCAACATGTTCAGTGCCAATGATGCCGTTCTTAGCGTTACTATCCCAGTTCTATGCCTCCTTGAAAAAACGCTTCAGGCGATGATGGAAGAGGATGTGGCACAGCAGGATGAGGAGGAGGAGGAGGAGGAAGCGGGATCATTTCAAAGGCTTTCAGGGCAGTCTTTCACAAGTGGCTACGAGGGTGGGTTCCTGCACCAACAAACGCCAGGTACACAACTGTCCGGCAGAAAGGGAACAGTTCTGGAGGATGACGAGGTGGTGGAGGAGATGGAGGAGGAGGAGGAGGAGGAGGAGCCATTTTCACAGCAGGGTGGCACCCAGACCAGCTCGTGGCCATCACTGGTGCGTGGCTGGGGGGATACAGAGGACACAGACGATACACCTCCCACAGAGGACAGCTTTTCTTTGCCTCTGGGCAGCCTGGCACACATGAGCGATTACATGCTGCAGTATTTCCGCAATGACCGCCGAGTTGCCCACATTTTAACTGGTGCTGATTACTGGGTGGCCACCCTGCTGGATCCCCGTTACAAGGACAACGTACCGTCCTTAATTCCCTCACTGGAGCGGGATCGTAAGATGCGCGAGTACAAGCGCACGCTGGTAGACGCGCTGCTGGTGGCATTCCCACCTGACAGCGGGCGTACGGTGGAAGCACAAGGCGAAGGCAGAGGAGGAGGAAGAGGTCGCCAACGCAGCCGGGGCACCGGCAGCACCTAAGAAGGCAGGGTTAGCATGGCTGAAATGTGGAAAAGCTTTGTCAGCACGCCACAACAACCAGCACCACCAGCTGAGATGGAACGTCTTAGCAGGAGGCAGCATTTCACCAACATGGTTGAGCAGTGTGTGTCCACAGGCCTACACATACTGGATGACGGGTCTGCCCCCTTTAACTTCTGGGTCTCCAAATTGGGCACATGGCCTGAGCTTGCCCTTTATGCCTTGGAGGTGCTGGCCTGCCCTGCAGCCAGTGTATTATCTGAACGTGTATTTAGCACGGCAGGGGGCGTTATCACAGACAAGCGCAGCCGCCTGTCCAGAGCCAATGTGGACAAGCTCACGTTCATTAAAATGAACCAGGCATGGATCCCACAGGACTTGTCCGTACCTTGTGCAGAATAGACATGTATACCGGTGTTGTGACAAAAACTGTCCGGCCATCGGATTGTGTCCGGCCCATACTGCGAAGGCGCAGAGCTTGCGCAGTACAGAGGACAAGGAGATTCACAAAATCTCCGAAGATGAACGGCACCTGCGCTGTGAGTGCAGGTTCAAGCCCCACCATCCAAGTGGACATACGGTAGAACATAGTGACAGGGCCCCTCACGGGCTCGGTTCGATCGCCACACTTCGGGCACGGCCTCACTTGGCTCAGCTTGAACCACGGATGGTGTGGCCTTCACCTGAACTCACCACGCAGGCGCCGTTCGTCTTGGGAGATTTTCGAAATCCCCTTGTCCTACATACTGAGCAAGCGCAGTACAGGGTGGACACTATTTGACGGGGGACAGAATTCGACACATCACCGGCCTTACCCAGTCATTGTTGTATTTTTGAACCAGTGTTGGCTACCTCGTCCTCCTCCACCGCCGCTTCCACCTACACAGCCACATCCACCGCCACCTCAACCTCCTACTCCATATGGACCTCGTCCTCCTAGGTCAAGATTATTATTTTTTATTTTTATTTTTTTATGTTATTTTAAGTTATTTCCCTATCCACATTTGTTTGCAGAGCATTTGCCATGCTTTAACAACATTTTGCTGCCATTTGCAGCCCTCTAGTCCTTTCCATTACTTTTTTAGAGCCTTTTTAGTCCTTAGAAGTCCGGGTCCCCATTGACTTCAATGGGGTTCGGGTCCGGGTTCGGGTTAAAGTTCGGTCCCGAACCCGAACTTTTTTCCGAAGTTCGGCCGAACCCGTCGAACACGAACATCCAAGTGTCTGCTCAACTCTAGTGAAGACACCTATCTCAGAGTCAATAGTAAAAATGATGGAAATAATAATAATTGACTTCACGTCATTTATTGGGTCATTCAATAACTTCATTATTTTATTTTAATGGTCTGCTGAGAGTCATATTTGCAATAATATGTGTACCTAGAAAGTAATTTAATATTTGAATTTTTGAATTTTACTTTCATACATATTGTAGTAAGTATGCAAAAAAATATATATAGATAGATAGATAGATAGATAGATAGATAGATAGATAGATAGATAGATAGATAGATAGATAGATAGACAGATCTTTATCTATCTATATTTAAACTATAAAAACACTACTGAAGCAAACAGAAAACACTGCTACAAAACTCTGAATAATCTGAAAATGCAAAAATAACTAAAAGGAGCCAATAAGTAGGAGTAGTTTATCATCATGGTCTTCTTGAAAACAATGGCACTGCTAATAAATTGGTTCTCCCAGGAGAAGTGGCAACAATAGAGCATCTATTCTCTTACCCTTACTACTATGAATAGCAGGTATGTCAAGCTTGTAAATGTGATCCTCTTATGTTAAAGATTTTATTTTTATATAAAGAGGTTCACAAAGGCAGAGCCACAGAAATATCAATCAAGTAAATGTTGAAAAATACAGGAATTCACAAATATATGTCAATACAGCCGCCAGTAAAATAGCAAACAGCAAGATTCAAGTGCAGGTTGTGATGGATGAACATCTGAGGCTTTAGCAACCTTGAAAAGGTCAAACTCGGTGTCCCAAACAAAGTGTGGCCCTTGTTAAACACCATTTTAAAATACTGCAAAAAGGGGTCATGGAGGGAAAAGTGTGCTTACTAGGGTAACATGGAAGGAGGGCAAGCAAGTAGGGAGCGGATAAAGTGAGCATAGAGATCTAGTTAAGCAAGAACAAGATGAGGGGAGGGGGATAGAAAGTAGGTGGAAAAGACGCAAGCAGGGGAAAGGTCATAGATGAAAAAAATGAATTGAGGAGCTGGGGATGAGGATGAAAATGGGGTGCAGCAGGGAATGGGGATAAGTAGAGGGCTAGGAAGTAGAGGCACCTACACCATGCTTGTGACCCTCAATGCCAAGATAAACATTGCATAAGACATTGAATAATGCTGGCTTACTTACATAATTGTGAAGTTGAGTAGAACAGATATTGTCAGAGAAGCTAGTAGACCAGACTGTGTGACTGCACAGAGGAGACCAAATGGATGTAGGTGAAAATATGATAATTTATTAAGAACAATGAACAAACACACAACCACCTCCAACAGAACACTGTGCAATAATTCAACAAATAAACAGTGACTATAGACAATATGTACAATAATGGGAGATACCAGAATCGTAGTAAAGCCAGGCCAAGGTCATACACAAGGGGATGTCAGCAGATGGGTAAGGACGGGAGAAAAACAGGAACAGGGAGGGGACAGATGGGTAGGTTGCAGAGCAGGGATCCAAGTACTCAGGTAACAGGAGGACAGGTGACCGTGGTTATCAGGAGACAGGAGGGACAGGTGCAGGATGGGCTCAGTATAGGGATCAGGTCGGATCGGGTCAGGTAGGATGCAGGCTCAAAGTCAGGATCGCAGGTTCTAGGTCAGGGAGAGAGAGATACCAGGTCAAGGTGTGTTTGTACTTGCCGGGTATAAATAGGAAGGCTTGTAATTGGCTTCAAGTCACACCTGAGCGCAGGAAGAGCAGTTCGCTCCACACTGCCAGGATCCATCCGCTGGTGGAGACCAGCACTGCGTCCAAAGGATAATATAATACCAGCAGGGAGAAATTCTCCTGACAGTTCCACACTGCCAGGAGACTCCTGCTGGTGGACCACAGTACTGCAAGCCAAATAATAAATATCACCAGCGGATGGAACCTTTCCTGACAGATATATTATTCTTGTGCCAATATCAGGGTTAAAATGTGCTAGCTGTAACAACCAAAATGTGCTCTCATACACATGAAGATTTTATTTTAAATTCTTTGAAAATATGGGAGAACTTAACTGACACATTTACACAAGATATACAAATGCTTTAAAGATACAATGTGGTATCTATAAAGAACAGTCTCCAATTATCTACCTATTAGCTTGACCTAAAACATAGATCTTCTCTGCCCTTATCGCACCTCTTCTTGAAGATCTTACCTTGAAAACAGAGCTGCAATGGATAAAGATAACACATTTGCAATTATTTTTTTGCATGTACATAAAAGAAAAATCCACAAGCATCTAGAAGCTTGATTTACTAAAGTGTGAAGAAGGTGAACAGCACCAAAGTAAACACAAAATGTCCAATTCTGTGCAGGAAATTTATGAAAATAGAGCTTTACTTGCCCTTGGCTGGATGTTTGACTTGAACACAAGCTCACCTCACTCACACATTAACAAATCAATAAGTGTGGTAGTTTAACTTTAGTATGTTATATTCCATGGCCGTTTAATTGTACTTCATATTACATTTAATTTAAGTATTGAATTGCACATTGCTGTATACAGCATTTTATTGTTTTTGGTCCTAATTATTTCATGGATGAAATCTGTTGCATGCCTTTTGCAACTAATGTATGCAAAATTGTGTTTGGTTCTTAAATTAATTGAAATAAGAATATACCTTCCAAGTATAGTGCTAAATATGACATATTTTCATAGAGCTTCGTGGAGTACTAGATCTTTTAAAATCAGTATCAAGAACTGTATACACTGCTTATAAAATCCCAAAATGTAGCTTTGGAAACACCTTCAGATAATCTCTCATAACATTTACACCATTCATTAAAGAGGAAGTAAACCCATGTTTTTTTTGTTTTTTTAAAAAAAAACCTGCAAAAGAAAGCCATAATGAGCTTGTATGCATAGCATATTAGCTCATTATGAATGACTTACCCGAGATTGAAGCCCCCAAACTGCTCGTCGTTCCCCGCCGCCGCCATCTTGCCTCGATGTCCCGTCACTGATGTCAGTGTATCGCCGCCCTGGCGCTGTGATTGGCCGGAGCGGCGATGACGTCACACGCATGCGCGCTCGGGCCGGCAAGATCCCATTCAGAAAACCGGCAAGGATGCCGGCCCGCTAGTGCGTATGCGTGTGACGTCATCGGTGCTGTATTTATAGTAAATATCTCCTTAACCGTGTAGGTTAAGGAGATATTTCTTGCACCTACAGGTAAGCCTTAAGCTAGGCTTACCTGTAGGTGTAAGTTGTCCAAGTGGGTTTACAACCATTTTAAGTGTAAATCCCAAATAGATTTCCATTCAGTCAAAAAAAAAAGAGAAAGGCTGGCCATATATGGTGCAAATTTATTTCCTGCAATCAAGGGAGTGAATCATATTTAGTTTATGAATAAATTAAATAGGATTGGTCCCAGGAGAGAACCCTGGGGGACTCCACTTTCTGCACCAGACCATTCCGAGTACTCCCCATTTATCACCACCCTTTGGACTCACCCCTGTAGCCAGTTATCAATCCATGTACTCACCCTATGGTCCATGCCGACAGACCTTAGTTTGCGCAGTAAATGTTTGCGGGGAACTGTATTGAATGCCTTTGCAAAATCCAGATACACTATATATATATATATATATATATATAGTGTATTTATACACACACACATTTTTAGATTTGCTGTGTGAATAGGAAACAAACATATAGGAATGTTTTGGGTGGGAGGTCCTGTATACAAAGAAAAGCACAATTCTCAAAGGTGCAACTAATGAGGTCTCCCTAAAACTCCCAATGGGAGAGACGTGGGGAAATAGGGGATTTTATCTTGCCAAAATTAAGAAAAAATGCAAATCATATACAAAAGTGATAAAAGAATAAAATCGACAAGGTTTGTTAAACACCATTAAAATCTAGAAAAAAAGCATGCAATACAAGCCACCAGGCTGGTTACATATTCAACAAAGCATTTGAAGTAAACAGAGGGTGATGGGATGGGGGTGCTTTCACCCGAGGTGGGCTTCTTCAGGATCCACTTTGTGTATATAGCTTTTATGCTGGTAAGTAATACAAACAATACATTATACTAACAAAAAATAACTTTAAATTCATACAAGTAAATGCAAAATAAAACAAACATGAACATATAGTCGGGTTTTCTTAAATTTTACTGCAAAAGTGGAAAATACCCTTTAAGTCTGCTATAAATTTTTACCAGAATCCACCAGCAGGTGGAACTGCAGAGGAAATGTACAACTACACCACAGAAAACTAGGAATCTACTATTCGGCTAAACAAATTTACACCTAAAAAACAGAATTTCCAGCTTGGATAGAAAACTTTTTTACTTTAAAATGTGTCCAAGTACACTAACCTGATTATTTTTAATTCTACAGAAACATATACCCTTACTGGAGTTACTTAGTGTGTACGCCTGAGAACATTTCAGGAAAATTTATTGTTAAGAACCTTTACTATCTGCTTCCAAGAGGCTTGGCACAGTCATGATTCCTGAAGACTAGCAGATGCTGTGTGGGCAAGCAGATCTTACAACTGTGGAGAAAGCTGCTCTTGACAGCTTGGACTTCAGTTCTGCGTTGTACCTTCTTCACTTTCCAAAAGGACACTCAACTGAATAACTGACATATAAATAAGAACGCTTCGGTATAAATCAAAGAAAAATGCTTTATGAGCGAACGCTGAAATGAAACACTGCTTTGCTTTATTACAATTGCTGAATCATAACAATTTTTCAATAAAACCCACAATCACCCATTGTCAATCTCTGCAGGGTTCACCATTTATTCGGGGAAAATAAATAATAAAAACAATGAGCCTGTATATATTCCAAACTCACAGGCTTCTCTAGCACAGGTGTAAAATAAATCAACCATGTCACGTCTCTGAAACAGCTCAGATAGCTGAAATACACAAATGTGTCACTTAGCATCAAAGCCTTGTGTCACTTACTCCTAGACTGGGTAATTTGTGTATGAAATGTGTGATATAGAGATAGCATGGATGGATAGCTTGCAGCCACTATTAACAGCCTCTCTGGTTATCATTACTATCAACACTGACTTGAAGCAGACTATTGGACTGGCATTAAATAAATGCAGGCCCTTGAAACAGAAGCATTGGCACAAAATCAACAAAACAGTAATAACAAAGTGTCTAGAGTGTAAACAATAGAACATATGCTGGCAAATATCCATTACTCTCTTTATTTATTAGATTCAAGTGTGTATGTATCTCAGTGCTTGAGGGATACCTAATAAAGTGTGGTATAGTGTTATATTATTACATTCATACTTTAAAGCTAAATTTGAGGATAAGCAAATATTGTTTAAATACAAGAGTCATGTGTATTCCTACTTCAGTCTTGGTGTACTTTCTACATTTTTCCCAGATCTGTGCAGTTATCAAGTTTGAAACTTTACCTCTGCACTGGAGCTTCCTGTACCAAAGACCAGTTACTGCTGCTCTCTCTCTTAGTGCAGGGTGACTGGTCTTGTATCTGCCCCCTCCTGTAGTTTTGTGCAGGCAGCCTGTAATGGGAGGACTTGCTAGGCCCCTGCCACATCCCTGCTCTCTGTATACACACAATGCACATGATGATGTCCCTGCTACTTTTAATAGCTGGGTTTCCATAGGCAATTGGTGCACACAAACTAGATTTATAACTTTTGTGGCTTTTGAGAAACGTTCAATGACAGTTCAGCTTTAACAAGTTCCTTTTCAACAAGGCATTATAGTATCTGAGATCAATATTTTTCTACCTCTGGAGAAAAAGAACTATAGTTAGTTACCATTGTATTTAGAAGCTTAGCTACCTTTTTCTCACGATACCGCACTGCGTTGCTTTAACTGACAATTGAGCGGTCGTGCAACCTTGTACCCAAACAAAATTGATGTCATTTGTTTCCCACAAAGAGAGATTTCTTTTGGTGCTATTTGATCACCTCTGCGTTTTTTTTTTTTTTTGTGCTATAAACAAACAAAAAGCGACAATTTTGAAAAAAACATTACTTTTTGCTATAATACATATCCAAAAAATAAAAGAAAAAAATAAATAAATGTATTCATTAGTTTAGTCCGATATATATTTTTCTACATATTTTTGGTAAAAAAATTCACAATAGGCGTATATTGATTTGTTTGCGCAAGTTATGGCGCCTACAAACTATTGGATAGATTTAGGGACTTTTTTTTATTGTTTCCACTGGTTATGGCAGCAGTCTTTAGCTGGATTGCGACATTGCGGCAAACAAATCTGACCCCAAATGACACTTTTTGGAGATCAGTATTACATCGATCAGTGCTATACAAATGTACCGATCAATGTAAAAATGACACTGGCAGGGAAGGGGTTAACATTAGGGTCGATCAAGGGGTTAAGTGTGTTCCCTCAGCGTGTCCTAACTGTAGGGGAGGTGGGCTGCCTGGGACATGACAGAGATCACTGTTCCTGATGACTGGGAACAGTAGATCTCTGTCATGTCTCCTGTCAGAATGGGGATCCGCCTTGTTTACAAAAGCAGATCCCCATTCTGCCTTTGTACTAGGCGATCACGGGTTGCGGTCGGACATCGAGTCCGCCCGACCGCGGGCATGCTCCCGCAGCGTGATGTGTCCCAGCATACTGCAGGGAGGGTGAGAGGCGATTCGAGAGGAAGTAGAAGCGGACACCTGTCAAAACTAGGTACATGCTCCCCCACAAAAAATAACATGCCAAATGTGGCAGGAGAGGGGAAGTTTGATTAAAGTGGAATTTCCCCTTTTGGGTGGAGCTCGGCTTTAAGGTGATGCCGCTACTGTGCTGCTCACTGTTCTCTTTGCCGGAACCTCTGACATGGTGAAGCAAAACTCTAAAGCCTCGTACACACGAACGAGTTTCTCGGCAAGAAACGACAAGAAAACTGCCGAGATAGCTTTCTTGCCGAGAAAATCGTTTGTGTGTATGGTTTCTCGTCGAGAAAACTGACCAGAATCTCGACGAGAAAAATAGAGAACCTGCTCTCTATTTTCTCGTCGAAATTCTCGTCGGCATGTTTCTCGACGAGAAAAGTGTGTGTGTGTGTGTACACTTACCTGTCGCCGAGGAAACCCGCGCATGCTCAAAATGACTTTGACGCATGCGCGGTAGCTTCCTAGGCATAGGTAGGGTGTAGCAAGATGGCGGTGACGGCATCGAATGTGACGAGTGCACGCTCGTCGTAGTCGATGACGTCACCGCGTTCGCTCTATTCAAAGAACCACGGGTTCTTTGAATCGAGCGTGTGTACACTCGGCTGGGACAAGTTTCTTGTTCAAGAATCTCGTCAAGAAAAACGACGAGTTTTTTCCTGACGAGATTCCCGGCCGTGTGTACGAGGCTTCACTCTACCAAGATGGCCCCCTGCATACAGAGATAATGTGCAGAAGAAGGCATGATAAACCAGCAATAGGGAAAAGATAAGCTTCAGGGAGACCGCAGGCAATATTAGTGACTTCTCCTTTGTCCTCTACCTTCCTATTTTTGGCACAACATTTAGAGTTCAGCTCATCGTTAATGTTGATTTAACAGCTTGAACTCATCCATTAAGAATTCATTGCAAGTGTTGTCAACAGCTCAAAAGTAAAGAAAAACCCCATCAACACTGGCCCTAACAGTGCAAAATGTTTCTCTGACATCAGTAAAGGAAGTGTGATGAGCTGAGACTTGTGTGGATCAATTTTCTAAAAGCCAAGTGAGACTTGCTTAGTCAAGAGTTAGCATTTAGCAAAGAAGGGCAAACCTTGCATTTTGGAACAAAAGGGTTAGTTACAATAAACTCAGTGAATGTGTGAAAACTGCATTATTGAGAAATTTTCTTGCTATAGAAAAGGGTTCTACCTTTCTCTAGATTAGCTAAAACTTCTAAAAATGCAATTTGTTTTTTGTTGTTTTTATTGGTCAACTTAAAATCAGTGTTTATAAGCTTATTTTATATAGAGTGCCTCTTTAAGCCACAAAGGCTAGCTGTCTGAAACTTGTATAGATGTTCACAATGTTAGGTCGTTTCCTGGTAACCAGTCTATTAAAACATTAGCAGTAGAACAAGAAGTCCGTGACTTATCTATAGCATAAGCTATTAGTTAAATCATGACATGAATGTTGGATTGTTTCAAGCAATTACTGCGTAGAGGAGATTTTTTATTTATTGTTTCAACAATGAAGGAAATACCATAGATAAATTCTACATTCTAGAATTTGATAGACTCATCAAATAAAAGAAATAAAAGGTATGGACATAGAGAGGCCTATCTGTTAAATCTGAAATGGCACTACCCATAGCAAATAATAAGAAGCCACCTTTATTATTGTTACACCTCTAGACTTACAGGTATTAACCACTTCCCTACTCACCCATAGTAATATGACGTCCACAGATGGGATCTCCCATCCTGGGTGGACATCATATGACGTCCTGGGCTTTGTGGGGGGATATCTGAATGATGCCTGCAGCTAGTGGCATCATTCAGATATCCTTCTATTCTGCGGGCGATTCTGTGCACCATAAGAATGATCATAGCGGCAGTTTTGCCACTTGAACATTCTTATAGGTGGCGGGAGGGGACAACCCCCCCTCCCGCCGCCATCCGGTGCATCTCCGGGCTCTCCCGTGCCATCGGGGGCCTGGAGAATGAATCGTCCAGCGCAGGAGGTGAACCATAGAGATGACTGGTGACCAGATGGTCACCAGTCATCTCTATGACCGTCGGAGGCCCGGGCGCGAAGTAAACAAAGCCGCCATTGCGGCTAGTAAGCATGAGATCGGTGAAATTTTTTTCACCGATCTCATGCTTTTCAGCCTGGAGGAGAGATGTGGGGTCTTATTGACTCCGCATCGCTCCATAAAGAGGACCTGTCACTAACAATTCCTATTACAAGGGATGTTTACATTCCTTGTAATAGGAATAAAAGTGATAAAAAAAATGTAAAAAAGTGTAAAAAAATAAAATAAAAAAAATTAAGTAAAAAAAAAATAATAATAATAAAAAAAAAAAAAATTAAAATGCCCCTGTCCCCGGTAGCTCGAAATCAGAAGCGAACGCACACGTAAGACCCACCCACATATGTAAACGCTGTTCAAACCACATATGTGAGGTATCTCCGCGTGCGTAAGAGCGTGTGCAACAATTCTATCATTAGACCTCCTCTGTAACTCTAACCTGGTAACCTGTAAAACATTTCAAATCGTCGCCTATGGAGATTTTTAAGTACCGAAGTTTGGCACCATTCCATGAATGTGCGCAATTTTAAAGCATAACATGTTAGGTATCTATTTACTCGGCGTAACATCATCTTTCATATTTTACAAAAAAATTGGGCTAACTTTACTGTTTTGTTATTTTTTAATTCATGAAACCATTTTTTTTTTTTTAAAAGGCGTTTGAAAAATTATTGCGCAAATACCGTGCAAGAAAAAAAGTTGCAATGACCGTCATTTTATTCCCTAGGGTGTCTGCTAAAAAAACATATATAATGTTTGGGGGTTCTGAGTAATTTTCTAGCAAAAGAATGATGATTTGTACATGTAGGAGAGAAGTGCCAGAATAGGCCCAGTATTGAGGTGGTAAAAAAAGCCTGGTGTTGAAGTGGTTAAAATATGGCATTTGAGGGGTCACTTTTGGTACTATGCATCAGCACTCTGTACACATGATATCAAAGTTTACAGTACTAGCTCTAGTGGTACAGAGTTAAAACTAGAAAATATATGGCATTATAGGAGAACTAAGGGAATGGAATTGAGTAAGGTAATAATAATTAAAATACTAACAGTAATAACAAACTCCAACAAAAACAATTCACAAAATCACAACAATCAAAAATCATATACAATGATGCACAATTTTCCAGAAACCTTTTAAGCAGGTTATCTTTACCAATGCTACATCTCATTTTACTTTATCTCCATGCAATTTAAGCTACCGTACATACTCGAGTATAAGCCGACCCGAATATAAGCCGAGGCACCTAATTTTACCACAAAAAAATGGGAAAAACTTATTGATAAGCCTAGGGTGTCCATCTGCATGCCTCACTTTGCCTCACTGTGTCCAAGTGCATGCCTCACTGTGCCTTACTGTGCCCATGCCTCACTGTGCCCATGCCACACTGTGTCCATGACTAGACTGACGTTTAACATGGGAGTCTATGGAAGGGTGCCCAGGTTTGAAAAATCGATGCTCCCCGGCCGTAGGTCCCCCAGACAAAAAATTTTGCACACTTGTAGAGAAGAAATGGGGCTATATGTGTGCCATGTTTCTGATCCAGGGGACATACTACTGGCCGGTACTGGGTCCACAAATTCACTGGAGAAATGACTGTTTAACATAGGAGTCTATGGAAGGGGTGCCCGGCTTTGAAAAATCGGTGCTCCCCGGCCGTAGGTCCTCCGGACAACAAACTTTGCACACTTGTAGAGGAAGAGTGCGGCTACATGTGTGCCAAGTTTGGGGTCCAGGAGACCTACGTTCGGCCAGTACTGGGTCCCCAAATTCCGAGAGATTAGGCGCAAAAAGGTGACTCGAGTATAAGCCGAGGGGGGCATTTTCAGCACAAAAAAATGTGCTGAAAAACTCGGTTTATACTCGAGTGTATACGGTATATTCATTTAAACAAAAGTTTCATTTTTCAGTCTAAAAAATAACTAAGCTATAATAAGGCAACACACATTTTTTTATGTCCTTTGTATTCTTGTGTAGCGGGGCCCACCCCTCTCACCCTTTCTTCTTCTCGGCTTGCTGTCTTGTCTAGGGGAACCTGGGAGGAGGGATGAGATCCACCACGGCCCATGTCCTCTTCTGGATAGAGGTGAAGGCCCAAATGTATTTTTACCATCGGGTCGTGTGTATAACCCAGGGTCAATTCTTTCCTTGATATGACCCCCCCCCTTTGCTCCCAGTAACCGGAGTTCCACACCACTGAAAAGGTCCAACTCTTATTTATTACTTAGCAGCAAATAAATCGTCACTCAGCACAGACAGGTTGTGACCAAAGAACAGTTCAGTATTGGTGGGGAGTAGGTCAAGGCACAATCCTTAATCAATCTAAACCATTGAGATATCACCAATGGTTATAACGCACAGTGGCTCTACCAGCAACTCTAATGAACATGAAACAGGAGTTACCTTCTTGTGGCTGCGGCCCCTGTCAGAGGGAAGACATCCTTCCGAGACAGTTAACGGAGGCCCCGCCTTTACCGGCAATGCTGCACCGGGCTGTTCGGAAGGGTTACACTCCCCGGCCTCCTCATCTCAGATTCGGGCGCCCAACACCTTAGGGCCCCTCGGACTCCTCCACCCTTGTGGAACCCAGTCGAAGGTACTGGGTCCCAGGCCTCCTCAGTAGTACCTCACCCTAGGGCTAAAGGTGCCTGGGATGGACTCCATCACCCGCTCCGGCCAGGTCAAGGGCACCTGGGCCCGGAACTCCGGAACGCCAGCACCGAGGCTGAAGGTGCCTGGGGCGCGGCCGCGTCCTCCGACTCTGAACCCCGTGTTCAGGGCGTCCACCCCTTTTATCTCCTCTCCCTTTGCGTCACAGCAGGTTCCCCGCCCTGCCGTACAAGCGCCAGGAAAGGACAAAATGAAATGTAATCTTGTGGTGAGGGTTCAACTCCGGCCCAGGGCAACAGCGCCTTCTGCAGGCCGCAGGGAACCTCACACCACCAGAGTCCTCCAAGAACCATAAAATGGTCCCAGATTCCCTAACAATCAGTGCATCTGGGTTACACTACCACCCAGATGCTTCCCCTAAATTCAAATACCCGCTACACTTGTATTCTTTTTTTATGTACGTTTTTATTTGTTTCCTAGAAAGCATATTACAGTAGAAAGCATTTCCATGGTAGTAGTTACATAAAATAATTTAACCAATTCTTGTGACTACACAAGTAAAGATAAACATAGGATAAGTGAAAGGAATGGTAGAAGGTAATAAAATAAATCTCAAACATATCAGCTCTTGTTTAGTGGTGAAACACCTATTGGGAAAAATATTTTCAACATAATTTGAAAAAGTCGAAGTATGTCTCTTTTCAATGCACTTTTTTTTTACTATTGGTTGAACTAGATGGGCTTGTGTCTTTTTTCAACCTACCTATGCAAAAATCTCTCAGATGAAAAGTAGTATGTGGTTGTGTAAGGCTTCCAAAGCTGAAATCTATGTTCTTAGTTTGTAATCTACTGTAACTTGTCTTACTAAATGGAATATGTATTTTTGTAATATCAGTTTTAATTAATTGGTTGAAGAGATGTATAATAACCACAATTTCCGTTGTGTCTTTTCTTTGTATTGTCTACTATATACACATTTTATCTGCTTCTTATGAAAGGTGGAACTTATTGGACTTGTTCACATGCAAGATGAGATCTGTGCCAATATAGTGAAAAACACTACAGATACATTTGCATGGCGTTGACTATAAAACAAACAAAAGGTGTGAAGAAGGCCATAATTTCCTATCATTTGCCAACAGGATCTGGTTTGTTCGCAGCTTAGATAAAATCAGCTTGGCATTTATTTTATAAATAGTGTGCTCTAGAACAGTGGCTTTTTTTTCTTTCAAGGCATCCTTTAAAAATTATGTACACCCATTCTAAAATGTAAAAACAAAACTAAACTAAAAAAAACGTTTTGCATAAAGCAGTGTGCAGTGGCATCTACACAAATAGGACACCCATCATTAGAGAGAGGATTTATTCTTAAAAACAATGTACTTTTGCACACTGGTACTGACTACTATTCCAGCTTTTCTCCTTCCCCAGTTTTTCTCCCTCATTCAACCAACGTGATCCCAGTGCTGATGAACAGGGGCAGGTGAGGTGCAAACAAGGACATCCTCAAGTGCCTGATGTCCTACTCTCAACTTATGATGTCATCGGTGGTTGGGACACCAGCAGCTGGCAAACACGATGCCCAAGCTTGTAATGCTGAATATTAAAACGCTGTGACTTTGTGTAACAAAAAAAAGGCAAACTTAATTAATCTGCTGGCTTACTGACAATTTTTTGGTTAATTGTTAGGCATTTTGTCAAGGCACCCGCGAAAAATCCAGAAGGCACCCTGGTTGAAAAAGGCTGCTCTAGACCAACATAAACATATTGTAAGGAAAAACAAAACCCCTAGTGTAAAAATCAATGATACCCAAAATATGGGGCACGGTTTTTTCCCCAGCTCTCTAATGAACCATAGATATTTAACCACTTCCCACAAAGGGATGTACCTGTACATCGCTTTGAGGACGTGGTTGTACTGGGGTGAAGCCTGCAGCTGGTACCGTTTTATAGAGCTGGCGGTTGGCTTTCAAGTGATAATAACCGATGCGGCTCAGCCATTATCACCAGGCTCTGGAGGGGATGTCCCCCCCTCCTGCCGCCGCTCCGTCGGGTCTCCCGTCCCACCGGGAGCCCCAAGCAACCAGCCAGCATGTCCGCCAGATGGCAGGGGACCGAAACACAGCTGGAATCAGCTGCAATTCCATTGCACAGAGCAGGTAAGTACTGTATAAAATGTTTGTTATTTTAAAATAAAAAAATACTTTACAATCGCTTTAACATTCTAGATGTAGATATAACAATTACTTTTCTGCTTACTTAGGTCTTAGGTTTCTGAATATACACTTCTACAAGATTTAAATACCTTAACATGAATTTCTCTATGGTTATAGAGAAAATTACTTTAGATAAAAAAGGGCTAGCAGGCGTAACGTTTTTGTACTTGTTTCTTGCTACACAGCATTTAGAATTAAGACATTTCAGTAACGTTAATGTAATCCATCAAGGTCACCCTGTGTACACTGCCATTGTATGAAGTCAATATAAGGAACATTTATGCAGTCATTGCAGCAACAAGCTTGAACCATCTTTGGCAGTTAGAAGCTAAATTTTTAAATATTTTAGGAGTTTAACAGGAAAGGGTGTGGCTTTGTGGTACTGAACTCGTATACATAACAAAATATTGTTTTCAGCACAGAAAATGATGGAAAATCCAACATTTTTGTGTCATAGAAATCTAATTTAAGGGCAATTGTCCAGTAGGGAAAATGGGGATAGCCTCTCAAATTTAGGCAATTCCTTTTTACTTCTGGGATTACTTCAGGGGTCTTAGCCAATCCCTACGCTATCCAATAAAAAATAAAAAAACGTTTTGGCTTTACATTTTTGAATGAAGGTTGCATCCCAGGCATGATGTTGCTGATTATACTTTAAATATGAATACAGTAAATTGTAAATTGAGGTTATATCATGATGAGAGGAGTAACCTAGTTGCCTGTAGAACATATTAAACTGTGGTTTAAAATAATAATGTAAAGTTTAATCTTTAATAGCTAACTAGAGTAGACATTTTTGCAGACTCAAGGGTCCTTTGTCTCGAAGATTACTTCTTGCCGCTCTTGTGCCTTGAAATGCATTCTTGTTAACTGGAGTTGCATTTTAGTTTCTCCAGATCCTCAGAGATGCTGGAAATCAGTTCTGCCTCTGTATTTCAGTGAATAAATATTCTGGCATTCAGGCATTTTCATTATAACAACAATTTACAATTTACAATTTCCCACATTTCTTGAATATTTGTAGTGCAGCTTTAGGTGACAAAAGGCTTAGTTGATATTTTTGCAAGACATAGATTTCCTTTATTTTACCATAGCTTCCAAATGTCAATCGTTTGGAAGATTGCCTATTTTTTTGAACCAAATCACTTTGTCCCTCATTCTACTTCAGATAGTTCCATTTGTTGGTGTGATGTACAGACCAAAATGCTATACCAAACTAAAAGCTTTCACTCATGCTCTGATGTGTTGTATTTGTTAATTTTCTTAAAGCTAGTATAAAGAAAAAGTAGTGATAAAAGGGTTTAACCAATATTTTTTTTTGCATATTTGCATATTACTTCTTACTGGTCCACATGATTGAAAATTAAATGGGGGTCTCTTTGTCTACTTTCTTTGTACTATCAGACCTATGCTTAGAAACATGGTAGGTATGCTCTTACATTCCTTAAAGCAGCCTTTCTCAACCAGTGTGCCCCGGCACACTGGTGTGCCGTCAGAGGTTCTCAGGTGTGCCGTCAGAGGTTCTCAGGTGTGCCGCGGGATTAGGGGAGAGAAGGGCTGTCAGATGAGCCCAATCCCCTGCCGAACAGTACATCAGCACTGTGAGAAGCTCCGTCAGCCTCAAAAGTGAAAGTAAAGTGCAGGGGAGTGTGCTGTGCTCTCTGCTTCCCCCTGCAGTGCAGTACCCGGCTGAATGAGGAAACTGGAAAGGTACAGTACTATGCTAGAAGCTAGATTAGTTTTAAAAGGGCTTTATTCATGTGTCTGTGCATGTGTGTGTCTGTCTGTATGTGTGTGTGCGTGCGTGCGCACGCATGTGTCTGTATGTATGTGTGTCTGTATGTATGTGTGTGTGCGCATGTGTCTGTGTGCATGTGTCTGCATGTGCATGTGTCTGCATGTATGTGTGTGCGCATGTGTCTTTATGTGCATGTGTCTGTACGTGTGTGTGCGTGCATGTGTCTGTATATGTGTGTGTGCATGTGTCTGTACAGTACCTGACCGCAACATTGTGTATTCCCACGGCTTGGCATCGGCGATATCCGCCCTCCGCGACCCCATCGCGGGAGCCAGCGCCGAGCTTCCCAATAGATTCCTATGGATGCGCTGCATCTCGTGGGGTTGGTGAGCGCGAGAAGCATAGTCTCGCAGTGCCGATTTCCAGCGTGATCCCATTGCGCTGGAAATACAATATCGGCGGCAGGTACTGTATGTGTGTGTATGTTCCTTTTAATCCTGACTCCCCCCATTCCTGTACCATCAGAACTGCTTTTGTAGGGCTTCTTTGTGATAGCAGCCAGGACTGAAAAGCAATCAATGCACAGATTGTTTTTAAGAGGCATTTGACAGACGGTAAAGAGGCATTATGTTGCCTCCTCACCACCTGTTTTAAGCCCGTAAATGCAGCATCACTACACCGCAACCATGCACACAGTTGCGGGGTAGTTGCAGTGCAGCCCCATTCTCCCTGGGTATACCTCCAGCTGCAGCCACAGCATGTGTACACCCCCAGCTGCTGCCTCTGCAGCTAAAGGGGGAGAAGTTGGGGGTGGTGACCCTGACGTGAACAAGCTCTTGGTTCACAACTGTGTGGCTGTGTGCTGCATGTAGGGCAGCCCATTCATTTCAATGGGCTTCCCTACCCACAAAAATGCTGGGAAAGAAGTTCCCGACCTTTTTTTCTTAAATTGCACTGCACCAAAAGCACCCCACATTTTGTATTTTACATTTTAAATTGCATTGCACCAAAAGCACCCCACATTAATGTAGCGCACCAACCCCAGACTTTACTTGCTTTTCTTCTGTTTGGCTCCTCCACAGGAAAGAATGAGGCACACCGCACCACAAGCCCGTACCCTCCTGGATGGGGAGGTTGAGCGGTGTTAGTTTCTCGGGCCTGCTTGCAGCCAGTGTTTAAAAACCTCCAGTGCTGACGTTGTTTCTGTGGTAGTCAGAAACAAGCCTTTAGTTCTCCCCAGTAAGCAACTGTCCACACCAACTGAAAGGTCCAGCTCTTATTTATTTTCCTCAGCAGAATAAACAGTCTCTTTGAGAGCAGACAGGTTGGGACAAGACACAGGTCAGATAAGGTGGGAGGAGGTCCAGGCACAAACTTGAATTGGGTTTTCTCCTGTTCTGATTAGCACGAACAGGCTTGGCGCACGGTCTCTGCCACAGACCATGAGGTTGGTCACTGCCACTGACCAGGTGGAAAAAGATGAAAGCCACTGCCACTGACTTTGTGTGCATAGTGTCACTGCCACTGTGACATACAGAACACGCACTTCCTTCCTTTAGTAACCTGGCCCCTTTTTAGGACAAGAACATCCCTCCAGAGAGTTACCAGAGGCCCCATCTGTCACCACGACTCTGCGCTGGGTCTTCAGAAAGGGTTACCTCCCCGGCCTCCTCAGTCCTGGATACAGGTCCCCTCGCAAGGCAGATCCCTGGGAGTCTAGGTCCCTGGCGGATTCCAGCCGAAGGCTGCTGGGCTCCAGGTCTTTCTCCAAAGTACCTCACCCCAGACTGAAGGTGTCTGGGATGGAACAGCAGCTTCGTCTCCGGGCCTAGGGCACCCGGAGACCGCCCGACCAGGCCTCCGGGCCTAGGGCGCCCGGAGGCGACACACACGCACCCAGGCCTAAGGTGCCTGAGCGCAGAACCGACCACCCCACTGGAAGATGGCCGCCCCCTTTTATATCCTCTCCCGACAGGCACAGCAGGTTCCCCACCCTGCCGTACTGCTGCCAAGAGGAGAAAAATAAAGGCACAACCTTGTACTGCGGTTCAACCCAGGCCCATGGCAACAGCGCCACCTATAGGCCCCAGGGAACAACACACCAATACCATCTCCTAGGGACAGAAATGGTCCATGAAACCTAACAATTAGTGCATCTGAGGCCTCGTACACACGGCCGAGATTCTCGTTGAAAAAAACATGTCGTTTTTTTCGACGAGATTCTTGGACAAGAAACTTGTCCCGGCCGAGTGTACACACGCTCGTTTCAAAGAACCCGCGGTTCTTTGAATGGAGTGTACGCGGTGACGTCATCGACTACGACGAGCATGCGCTCGTCACATTCGATGCCGTCGCCGCCATCTTGGTATACCCTACGTATGCCTAGGAAGCTACTGCGCATGCGTCGAATTCATTTCGAACATGCGCGGGCTTCTGGGAGGACAGGTAAGTGTACACACACTCACTTTTCTCGTCGAGAAACATGCCGAGGAGAATCTCGACGAGAAAATAGAGAGCAGGTTCTCTATTTTCTCGTCGAGGTTTCTTGTCGGTTTTCTCGACGAGAAACCCGATAGCCGCGTACACACGACCGATTTAATCGGTCGTGTGTACGAGGCCTGAGCCTAGTTACCACTCAGATGCTTCCCCTAAATGTAACCACCCGCTACATTAAGAATTAATGGTACCCCTAAAGAGCAGAGCGTTCGTCTGTGTGTCGGGAAGGAGCGTGATTTTGTGCGTGTTCCGCGACACACAGTAACGTGAACCAAGTCTTGGACTGGGGTGCCCCAAGACTGAAAATACTTTTTAAGGCCCCCCCCCCCCGACTGGAAAAAGGTTAAGAAACACTGCCTTAAAGGATGTCAACTTTGGTAGAAAAGTACAGTTATAATTTTTTCCCCATATCCTGGCTCAGATATACAGTATACTTACCTGAATTAGATGCCCAGACACTGTTGCAAAATACAGTTTTTAATGTATTAATTAATTTAATTAATTATTTTACTTTACTGTTACATACTATGCTCTTCAGTCTTGAAGAGAATGGCAATTCCAGTATTTCTTCTAAGGCCAGAGATGAAAAAATACTGCAGTGATGAAATAGTGAAAGAAAAAAAATAGGTTGTAGCCATAAACTCCTGTCCTTTGTAGTATTTATAGAAGAAAAAAAACTATAATTTGCAGAGCAAACAATGTGCAGAGCAAACAAATCATTAAGCCATGGAATAACTTGACATTCACTTATATAATTTCAATGAAGTAGGTCAAGTATGTCAACTTTACAATTTTGATAACCAACTGGATCAGTACATTTATAGTGTACTTAAGGCTTGTTTACAATGCTGAACTTCAGAAGTGTTCTCACTTCATCTTCAGAATATATTATTCTCAGTTACCTTATTTTACATTAGTGCGCTGTGCTTCTTTGGTGTGTTTTTTTGTTTTGTTTTTCAGTTCAACCTAATGTGGCTATGGAAATTGCACATTTAAAACAAAGTAAAAGAAAAGCACAAAAAAATTAATGAGCCACACATATTTTGTAAGCATCTTGCATGAATTAGCCTCATGACAAATATGCCTGGGATCCAGGAGGCACTGGAGGAAACTTTATGAAATAAATACAACTACTACTACTCCCCCTACTTTTAAATTGCAGTGCTTTTGTACCAATGTTTTTGGAGCCTGGCAGAGTACAAAAGGTTAATATAGTAAGTTACTGTATTTATAGTCAAGCTGTAATACCAGATTTTACCTACAGGTGCAGCTGCAAGTGAAATCTGTACTTTTTTTTTTTATCAAATCAAAGAAAGCAGTAGGTAGATGTAATCACACCGTTTTATAAAACACAAGGTTTTGTATTCACTGGAATTCTCCCTTTTACCATCCACTTTATCAGCTTTAAATGCATGTATACATCGCTTCTACACACAACTCACTTATAATGCATTTCGCTATGCACTGTATTTATTTTGTTGCTTTGAAAGAAAGGCCAGCAGCACTATTTCTTTTGACTGCACTCTACCTCTGCCCACTCATGAAGGCTTCACACATATTTTGTCCTTCTTGTAATTCAATTATTGTAACTGATGTGGGAGGAAGGCCTGGGGATTCAATTGCCAGACACTTGGAATGAACTTGAGTAAAATATAGAGCATTCCTGATTTGTTGCCTGGGCTGCTACTATGGCAACTGACACAGCCAAAGAATTAGGCTGCTAATCTCATCGGGGCCTGCTAGACCAAAGATAACTCATAACCATGTGAACTTTAACCTACAATATCTCTGTGTTTTTTACTTAAATCATTCAGTGACACATAAAGTAACACTTGTTAACTTTTTAATGAAGCATTCAGTAAGTTAAAAGAAGAAAATTTAGCAATTATAATAAATAGTGTCTTGGTAATTAAACAATGACCAGAAAACATGATTCATAAACATAGAGCAGTGTTTGTGCACATTAGAGAATAAAACTGACACTGACACTCGGTGTGATATTTGAATGTATTGAACAAGCCCTGGGTCTGGGTCTTTATACATCTGGGGTAAATTCAATGGCAGTGCTGGCCTCAGCAATTCCTCAGATCGTAGCTATCATTTGCATTTTAAACAATAAAATTAGCTGTTCACTTTGCAAGGGAATTTGCCACACAGCTTATTGAATGAGGTGAAGGTCTGCTGGTTTTCATCATGTAATCATGTGTGGGCAAAAATGCTGTTTTCTATTATTTTCCTTGGATGTGATTGGTTAATCTTTGCCAAGTGAAACCTCACATTCAACCTGAACAGCTTATTTGACTTTAGCAAATCAACCCCACAGTGCAAAATAAGGCACTGTCATACATGAGAACTTGCCAGCTTTTGCCCAGAGTTGCTGTTCTTTTTTCTTAAGCTAACAGCTCTCCGGACATCAGGCTCTGTTCTCTGGCTGTCTGCTGACTCACAGGAATGATGGCAGACATTTCTCAGCTCCAACCCCCTATCCCACCACCTTAATCTAAGGCACACAATTTCCAGGGTATGAGCAGGGTAAGTCAGTAAATGGGAAGGGTGAGCCAGGCCGCAGGCAATACTGGTGATTAGTGTTTTGTCCTCCATCTGACTTTTCTGGGCACAGCTTCCACAGTTAAAGTAGAACTATAGGCAAAACTTTTTTTTTTTTCATTTTGGATAGAGCAAGAAAGAGTTTTAACACCTGTCAGATTTTTTTTAAAATCTGTGTTCCATTGCAGAGATTTCCCTTCACTTTCTGTCCCATAGCCAGACAGGAAGTGAGAGGATATCCCTGTCACCAGAACTAGTGCCTCCGTTGAAAGATTTCCCCTCTCTTACTTTACTGGGGGCAACCCGAAATTTGGGTAATTTCTCTTACTATCACTTTTAATGATAATGGTAAAAAGGATCAATAGAGAGGGTGAATCTCCCTAACGAGGGCATGGGCCGCAATAAAAACTGGCAGGTGTTCTAATCCCTCTTCACTCTATTCAAAACTAAAAAAAAAGATTTGCCTTTAGTTATACGTTAAAACCCGTCAGGAGCCAGGCTAGATGACCAAATAGTAATCAGCCACCTGCCCATCTGGTTAAATTATTGAGCCTTCTCTGTGCATTAGTTTATAAAAACAGTATCTAGGCACATTAAATATTGTTGTGTAATACAGTTTTTGTAGTTCGAAAGAGACTCTCAGGATACAGTGGGCTTGTCAAAAAAGTTAATATCTGCACTATTGTTGACTTTGTCTTATGACTGCTGTATATAAATAGCCTCAATGGTAAGGCAGAGTAAGTCTAACCTAGGGCATAAAATTGGTCAGAAATGCCCCTGTCTTTCCAACGATGCAGTGTTTGGTGTCTTTTTCACTTTTTTACAAGCTTGTGCCCCCATTTTTTTAATTAAATGTAAAGATTAATAGATTCACCACTAGAGGGAGTTTTGAGTGACTCAGTGCAATTTGCCTTTTCTCTGAATAAACCTAGAGATATAAGCCACCTGAAATCTCCTAAAAGTGGATGTAAACCCATTTTTTTTTTATTAAGGCTGGCACCTTGTACAGTATAGGATTTCATGTGATCATTGCCCAGTCTTGCCACAAAGACTTAATCCAGCTCTGAGCAATCCTCTTATCATTTTTCAATGAGATAAGAACAGACAGAAAGAGAAATAGGCATCCGTTTCTCCCCCTTTCCCAGTGGACGCCTTGTATGACGAAACGCAGCATCGGGTGTAGCTGTTGATCGGGCCGTCACTTTGCTACAGCTGACTGCAACACAGCAGCTGAATACGATCAGTTTTTTTGAAATTGCCGCTTTCCTTGTGTCAAAACTTAATGTGAAGCGATTTTATTTGCCCGAAATTAATAAAGGGTATCTTTTTTAAAACGAAAAGTATTGCACCATGAGGTTTTTTTCTTTTTTCATTTCAACATCCTTTTTTGCTGTATGAGCGAGGAAGTCCTTTGCGTGATCACCTTGCTCTGAGGGCCCCTGGAGGTTCGGGATATCAGACGATTGGAGGTATAGATCTGCGGCATGTCGGTGGATGTCTCTATTCATGTATGAGCCCCATATGATCTCTGTAATCGGGATCCACCTGAGCTGGTAAGCCTCCATTGCCTTTATCATTTATCCCAGCAAGTTGAAAAAGTCTCGCTTTATCTGCACCACAGGATTGGGTGTTGTTTGTTTGATGGAAATCGTCTGATGCCGACATTCCAGTCTATATGAACTCTAACACACTTGAACTGTTTACCCAGGAGTATATTAGTTTCAGGGGATAATATACATTGCTGTGGTTTTGGTTTTTGTTCACCCTTTTTTTCACTTGCCAATTAGGTGTCACTATAGGACATTTGTTTTAAGTGTCTATCTTTTTATACTGTATGTTTATTTTCACTTCTCATTTGTATAATTATAAGCACTGTGTAGGCGTATTTAATAGGTTGCACACTGATCTATATATATTTTAGCATGAGCCTGAGAAAGACATTCTGTGTTCTTCAGATCCCCTCCTCCTTTCTTCTCCTGCTCTCCCAGGATTGGCTGCTCCACACCTCAGCATGATTGGGCATTCTGAAGTCATGTGGTGACCTTTCTGGGTTTTAACTGGATACTAGTGATCATAGCAGAAATTCAGTGTAAGAAATACACAGGAGAAAATGCATGTTGACAAGGAGAGTGTAGAGGTGGGCGGGGAGTATGACATCACAAATCCACCCACCGTGCTTCGGACAACAGACCCCCCCCCCCACAGAACCTTCAGTTTTTCGGGTCTCATAACAGATAGAGGGGAGACATTTGACAGGTAAGGGTACATTCAGGAGGCATGTATATCCTTATAGATAACCACTATGGCAGTAGTTTAGAAAGGATGAGAGTGGCTTACATCCAATTTAACTGACTATTGCAGATTTCTCATAATTGGCTTCCTTAGTCAGTACTATAGTAGAGATAAGTTTGTACAATGTACAGTATACAGAAGTGCAGTTGCAGGTCCACATTCAAATTCCTATTCATTTGTTTTAAACAAATATGCAAGCTTATTGATTTTCTGACCCCTGTCAGTTTCGAAAATATGAATTCTAGTTAGAACACCACAGCTAGCAACATACAAATAAAGATTGGTTTTATGTTTCTTTATGCACTTGAAAAGAAGGAAGTAGGTCACAAATCATTGAGTCAATGTTATTTTGAATTAGTTGGCACAATAGCTGAAGGTCTACAAGGTCTATTCACCCCCTGCCAAATACACACTGACCAAAAGGTTCTTTGATGTGATGTGTGCTGCTGAAAAACTCTTGTCATGGAGAAATTACAGTATAACGATCTGTGCAAAAATCTTTTGAGTGTGTATAAGAGTACTTAACTAGTGGGTCAATTTGATAAACTCAAGGAGGATGGTTGTATTTGACAAAGTGCTATCTCACTGCAAAACCGTAACACTTAGCTTCACAATGGATTATTAATTTACTCTACAAATATGCCAGTGCACCATATCAGTGTAATAGACCATCAATATCAGCCAGTTGACAGTGGTGTAATTGTTGACACCTAAAGTGAGACAAATTACCTTATTTAAAACATAGGACAAGGAAGAACATTGTGCCGTAACCCATATCAGCCTGCCAGAAATCAATTTCTATAAACTTACAACTGTCAAATTAATGGCAGTTGGATTTTGGGTTGGTTTGCTATTGGTTATTGAATGCTAATTCTTTATGCTTTGTCTTATTAGTAGACATGTGCACACTGAAATATTTTGTTTCGGAATTTTGTTTTCGTCCGAAAAATTAATTTATTTAGTTACTCTTGAAATTCGTTTTTATTTATTTTGTTTCGTTAAAAAATGCATTCGTCCGAAAATCCAAATTAATTAAGGTTGAATCTGTCATTGAAGGCTTATGGTGTCTGTCGAATGTTCTAAGAAGATTCGACGAAGCAGCTAAACTGTACGACGCCGCAATCATACATTTCCGGTCGAATGTTCCGCCTACAAGCTATAGAAGAATTCTAATGTTGTATGACACTAGTAATAATTATATTTATAATTATTACTAGTCAACCAACATTCAAATTCTTCTATAGCCAATGGGCCGAGCATTTGACCTGAAATGTACGATTGCAGCGTCGTACAGTTTAGCTGCTTGTCGAATCTTCTTAGAACTTTCAACAGACACCATAAGCCTTCAATGACAGATTCAACGTTTGTATGTTTTTCGCTGCTTTGTCGAATCTTCGTCGTTCATGTCGAATGGTCTACCCCAACACTGTCTCTATAATGTCAAATCTTTTCTCTCTATGTCAAATCTTTCCTCTCTATGAGGAATAATCTTGGACTAATAGAGTTAAGGTTAGGCACATTCGACCACAGGTTCGATAGACACAGATCGCTATTGTCAGCGTCATGTCGAATCCCCTATCTATATCGAACTGTTGTAGCAACGAAAATGAAAATAAAGCATTTTTTTATGTCGGATCTTTCGGATTTCGGATTCTGCACGTTTGTTTTCGATTGTTAAAACGATAACGAAAATACCCGAAATTTGGACAAAAATGCATTCGGACAAAAACGAATGCACATGTCTACTTATTAGGCCTGAACATCCAAAGTCAATGTTTCATTCAGGAATTCATGCTGCTAGGCTTCATCATACATAGCTTCCAACTGTCCCTGATTTCGAGGAGCTGTCCCTGATTTGGAACAATGTCCCTCTTCCCTCCTCATGTGTCCCTCATTTTGGTCTCATCTATAGTTGTATATAAAAATGCTCTATTTATCTTTTAAAAAGTGTTTCAGCGCTAAACCTTTCTTCCAGTTTCTAAATGACTGCATTTTTAAATGTCAAAAGCCAGTATAAAGGAATAATAGTGATAAAAAAAGAGAACTTGTAGGTTTAATTTTTTTTTGTATAATTCTCCTTTAAGGGGGCATGGCATGGGGTGTGTCCTATGTCTGAATACTTTTGCTAATAGGTGTCCCTCGTTTCCATCTCAAAAAGTTGGGAGCTATGATCATAAACTAGCATTTTATGTTGCACAGGCAGTGTGGGGTACTGACATCACAGACAGTGTAGGGTACAGTAAAAGTTGACGCATTTCAAACTCTGACTAGTGCTTACTCATAACCTCATACACAAAAATACAATAAATCACCCCTATAAGCTCTATACCACCACAATTACGCTAATTTGAAAGTCCCTCCCATCACCTATCAAGGGTGGGATATGTGGGAACTACTTACAACACATTAAAAAACAGGTGTGGAGCATAGAGAATCTTACTTGAGTGTTAATAAATTAAATAAAACAAAAGCAATTTTTGAAAAACATCTCCATAAATGTGTGCAAACCATGATTTTATCTATACACATAATTACTAACTAAATCAGTAACACACTAATAGAAATATGAATACAGTGTATTGAATACAATAGAAATTAGCACTGAAAAAATCTACCACCTTACTAACATACTGTATATGATAATTCATGTATGTAAAAAGTAAAAGTTTTAAATCAAAACCACAAATAAAATTCAAAATTAAAACAACATATTAGTCAACAAACTTCTAACAATAAAAATTATTTCAATAGTATTTTCTGTTTGTGGCACTCACATACAGTTAAAGCGGAGCTCCGCCGAAAAAAAAATATTGAAAGCCAGCAGCTACACATACTGCAGCTGCTGACTTTTAATATTAGGACACTTACCTGTCCTGGAGTCCAGCGGCGTCTGCAGCAGAAGACGAGCAATCGCTCGTCCCTCTGCTGCCCCCAGCGCCATCCTCGGTGAGGGAACCAGGAAGCAAAGCCTTGCGTCTTCACTGCCCGGTTCCCTACAGCGCATGCGCGAGTCGCGCTGCGCTGTCCTCACTGGTCCCCGTTGTGTTCTGGGAGCCGAGTGTTTCCCAGAACACAACGGGTATTCTGCGGGAAGTGACGTACTACCCGCAGAATACCCGCAGAGAGGACTCCCGGAAGTGGGTGCAAATACCTGTCTTAGACAGGTATCTGCACCCCCCTCCCTCCTGAAAGGTTGCAAATGTGACACCGGAGGGGGGGAGGGTTCAAATGAGCGGAAGTTCCACTTTAGGGTGGAGCTCCACTTTAAGTTCTGCTTTAACACAAAGTGATGTCATCCACCTCATTTTTCTTTGTGCCAGGGCTAAATCTTAGGACCAGATGGACAGGAATACAGCCTAATAACCCTATTAATGAAATTTGATTATTGGTGTTACAAGGTAATCAATGTGATGCCCTTAAATTGACTTTAATAGACACTGGTAGAAATCTTCACCTCAAGGGTAAATTGGAGAGTATAGGTTTGTAATCACCACAAAATCTATTTGGCTATAAGGAAAACATTTTAAAAAGAAACCAAGAGAAACTTAAACAACTTTAGTGTCTGACTTAGTTTGGCACTTAACCTTTTAAACAGCTGACAGCTTTACTGAGCAATCCACCTCTCCTTGCTACCAAAATTTATAACGCTTTTGTCATGCAAATCTAGCCATTTAGTCAGGAACATTATTTGCAAGGATATGATTCTGTACTAAAAAATCAATTATTTCAAGTCTTTTGTGTTTTTACAAATCTGCTCTTTTTTCTAGCAAACCACACTCAGTTGTTTCCCTGAGATTTAATCTGATTTTATTTGCAGATGGTGCATTTTGGCTGCGGATTGGGCCATAATGAGATTCAAGTCAAACATTTTATTGGTCGCATAAATATTTGGTTGTTGTCTTGAGGATTAATCATGTGTGGTCATGCACTGAAGCGTGTTTAATTTTTTTTGCCAATTAAACATTTATTGACTATTAAATGACCCTGCAGTCTTTTATTTCTTAAAGGAGAAATAGGGCCAAAAAAGCTTTGGCCTCACTTCTCCTGTGGATCACAGATTGCACTTAGTTCTGTACTCTTGTGACCCGTTTTCATCCGATAACGGGCTAAAGTTGACTCTCAGTTGATGACACAGAGCCGATCCAGGCCCTGGAGAAATCCGACTTTAATGTTGGGATCCACCCAGATGCCTGGACCGGCAGCTGGCTCAACCTCTCAGCAAAATATAAAAGCAAGAAATTAGTTGGAAACATGATACTGAAATGCCGCGTACACATGGTCAGAATTTCCGACAAGAAATCTCCGATGTAAGCTTTTTGACGGAAATTCCGACCGTGTGTGGGCCCCATCTGACTTTTTCAGTGGGAATTTCCGACAACAAAAATTTGAGAGCTGGTTCTCAAATTTTCCGTCAGGAAAAGTTCTTGTCGGAAATTCCGTTAGACGCTCAAAAAACCACTCATGCTCAGAATCAAGCAGAAGAGCCAAACTGCCTATTGAACTTCATTTATCATGGCTCATCGTACGTGTTGTACGTCACCCCGTTCTTGACCATCGGAATTTCCGACAACATTTGTGTGACCGTGTATATGCAACACAAGTTTGAGCCAAAATTCAGTCAGAAAAAAATCCACGGTTTTGTTGTCGGAATTTCCGATTGTGTGTACGCGGCAAAACTCTACAAACACACTGTTTTAACATCAATGACATTTAAGAGAAAATCTTTTTTTACCACTTTACTGTATTTCTTTTTTTTATTCCTTGCTTTCAGGTGAATGTAGTTAGTTATATTCAACATGTTCTGCATCCTTTTAAATGCTACAGCAGTCAATGGAAAAGCATTTGAAATATATGGCAAATGCAAAACTCGCAGTTCAGATGTCTGAGCAAAGCTTTCACCTCTGCTTTGTAAAGAGAAAATTTCAAAGACTCTTAATTTAAGCACAAATGTATATACAACAAAAGATGAAGCTTATAAACAGTTTTTAAATGCAACATAAATGTAGTCTAAATACATGGCTTGCTTTACATAGATACAGGGTCTGAGTTGTTAAAACTAGAGGCAAGAAAGTGTGAACAAAGGGTTGAAACCCACAGTGATAATAAATAACACTTTTTTTTGCATAAAAGAAAGGATAATTGTCCACAGTCTCAAGTATTGCTCATTTTCTTTTCTCCAGTTTCATAATCCCCATATTGTATATTGTATGCTTCCCAGACAACTCCTCCTGCATTTAGAAAAGCTAAATACAGTAGTGCCAATGTGAATGATAGAATAACTCTTTGCTTTGATGGTCGCATCATACAAACAAGCTCTATCTCCTCTGACCAAATTATATAGGGGCCCATTCAGATTAAGAATTGTATTAAGCCCTGTACACACGATCGGATTTCCTATGGATTCTAGTCTGATGGATTTGTCCATCAGATATCCGATGAAACTGTTTTCTATCAGTCTTGCCCACACACCATCAGTCAAAAAACCGACCGTTCCAAACGTGGTGACGTAAAACACTCAGATGAGCCGAGAAAAATGAAGTTTAATGCTTCTGAGCATGCGTCGACTTGATTCTGAGCATGCATGGGTTTTTTATCCGATGGACTTGCCCATAGACGATCCGAATTTGCTATCGGTTTTGGATCCATCGGAAAAATTTAAAACATGTTCTATTTTTTAAAACCGATGGAAAGAAGACCGATGGGGCCCACACAGGATCGGTTTGTCCAATGAAAAAATCCATCGGACGGTTTTCATCGGTAAAACCGATCGTGTGTACAGGGCTTAAATGTATGTATGTTAACATAATTTTCTATTGTGCCATTGTGCATTTGAGCATGCTGGGTGCATTAACGAAACCCATTCATTTAAAATGGGCTGGCAAAACACCTTAAAGTATAGGAAAACCTTTTTTTTTCTTCATTTTGGATAGAGTAAGGGAGGGTCGTAACCCCTGTCAGATTTGTTTTCGCCATCTGTGCCCCATTGGGTGCAATTTCCCTTCACTTCCTGCCCCATAGCCAAACAGGAAGCTAGAGGAAATCCCTGTAAATTAAGGGAATTCCTTGGGGACCCCCAGATCACCAGAACTTGTATACCAATTGGAAGATTTCCCCTCTATTACTTTTCTGAGGACAACACAAAATTTTAGATTTTCTTTTACTGCTAATTTTAAACAGGGCAAATAGAGAGGGTGAATCTCATTAACAAGGGCACAGACAGCAATAAAAACTCGCCACCGCTGAACCCGAAGAAGAAAAACAAAAAAGTGATGTCACAAGGAGGCAGGTGATGTTGCCAGGTGGCCCCCCTTTACCTTTATAAGAACTGTCAAACGACAAGCCAGGCTTTCGCCAGTTTGCCTTAGTTGACGGCAAACTGTTTTTATTTATTTTTTCGGGTCGGCGGTGGCGTGATTGACGATACATCTACATTGGGGGACATTTTTTTTTTTTTAATAAAGGTATGGTCAAAAACTGTCTCTGTGTTTTTAATACTTTTTGACACTTTTTTGGTGAATGGGTAGGGGTACTGTTCCCCCCACTCATTCAGATAGGAGGTGGGCCATGATCTGGGTGCTCCCTTGCCTTGTTAAATGGGGCTTCCAAATTCCAATAAGCATCAACATGGGGACAATGTGTTTTGGGGGGAGGGCCCACGCTGTTTTTTTTTTTTTATTTTGGCATGGGGTTCCCCCTAAAAGCCATAGCAGACTTAAAGGGTCTGGTATGGATTGGGTGGGACCCCCATGCCGTTTTTTTACTTTTTTATTGCCGGCAATGTTTTTTTTTTATTCAGCTGTCAGCGGGGAAGCACATTGGCAGCTGATGACTTATCAGTTGTAAAGGATGCCACAGCTGGCCCTGTTTCTGAACAGCCAGCTATTCACTTTCCCCAATCAGGGCTCAGAAAGCACTGTGCAGCGTGCAGTGCATTGCAGGGTTTTCGGGGGCGAACAACCACTAATCTCCCTCCAAATTGTGGTGTTTGCCGAATGGGCAAACAGGCAATGTTCGGGCTGTACGGTTCGGGCTTAGCAAAACTAAGCCCGAACCGTACTGTTCGCCCAACTCTATTCACTATATGGACCACTTATGCATTTATACATGTTGATTATATCCCCCTTAATCTCCTCTTCTCAAGAAAGAATAAATTCAGTTCCTCCAATCCTTCATAGTTGAGCTCCCCCAAGCCTCTTATCAATTTGGTTGCCCTTCTCTGCACTTTCTCCAGTTCCCTGATATCCTTTTTGAGAACTGGTGCCCAAAACTGAACTGCGCATTCCAAATATCTTACTAATGATTTGTACAGGGGCAAAATTATATATTTCTCTCTGGAGTCTATACCTCTCTTAATACAAGAAAGTATTTTGCTTGCTTTGAAAACCACAACTTGGCATTGCATATAAATAAACAGCTGTGTTTTAAGGGATTACTGAACAACGCAAATTGCTTTCTTGGTGATTGGAATAAATGATTTCAACATTTAGTTTATATGTGATAGATTGTTTCTGTAACATGTATGTATATATATATATATATATATATATATATATATATATATATATATATATATATATACACACACACACACACATACATACATATATGAGAGCAGTAATCTAAGACTATCACAGGGCAGTTCCTAAGATACCACAGTCACATTTCAGCACCATGGGCAGCACCAGAAGCCCAGCACTGCAATCCAATTTAATATTATACAGACACGAATCATGGAATAAAGATGACTTGCATATATTTCATAATGACATTCTAGTCTCATAAATAGATTGAAGTAAAACACAAGCAATTTGTAACTAAAACTGCAGACGCAGCATCTAGGTACAGTGAGTTGTCATTGCACCTGAGATATTGTTTCATACTGCCCTAGTTTCTATGTAAATGGCAATCTCTATTTCCCAGGTGTCATTACACTATAAGGTGCCTCAAGTGCCATTCAGTCTCGCACACTGATTGCTTAGTGCTCCACTTGTTCTGCACTGCATACAGTATGTGGGCTAAACTGCCCTTCTCGCCCTAAATAAGTTTATTCTCTAATTCAGATCTAACAATACAGAAATCTTTACATATGAACCTTGAAGTAACCTGCTGTGACCTTCTAATCTGCACTGCAAACATGGCTGGATATTGCTTGGTTTATTAGGAAAAAAGCTATAGTTTTCTATATAGATTTCTAAATGTCATAAAATGGGCATCCAGTAGTATCTCATCTTAGCCTAACAAAGATGACTGTTCTGCAGAAAATATGGCACTATTCCAGCTATAGCCGACATCCCACTACCCCTACATAGCAGACTGGGATAAGGTGATTTAATTGTGTTTTTTGAATGAAAGAAAAATTTAAAAGAAAGTACTAAGCATCTTACCTAAAAGGTTAATTGAAAATAAAAGCTTCTGTTCTTTATTGTGGTCTAACTCCAGTGTATCAAGCCACCACTAGGACACGTGTACATGGCTGTTTAAAGAGCCGTCCTAGACCCACCAGCATCAGTCTGCACTCTGTACAACTGAATTCCCCCTTTTTTGCCTAACCAGCTGCTTACAGAATACAATGAATCCTACAATACAGTGTAATGCCTTGTACACACGATCGGAATTTCCTGATGAAAAAAGTCCGATGGACTTGTTTCATCGGAAATTCCGATTGTGTGTGGGCCCCATCTGACTTTTTTCCATCGGCATTTAGAAATAGAACATGTTTTAAAATTTTTCCGATGTGTGGAACTCCGACGGAGAAAAAACCCATGCATGCTCAGAATCAAGTTGACGCATGCTCGGAAGCATTGAACTTCATTTTTCTCGGCTCATCGGAGTGTTTTACGTCACCGCGTTTTGGACGGTCGGAATTTAGTCTGACAGTGTGTATGCAGCTTGAACGGAAACCAGATGAAAAATTCCATCTGATTTTAGACCATCGGATACTCCGAGCATGTGTACAGGGCATTAGAAACCTGTAAAAAGCTTTAGGAATCTGGCTGCCATACATTAAATAGCACTATGTTTAAAGTAAACAGAACAGACTTTTTGATTTCAGAACAGCTGCAATGTTTCCTAAACATCGACAGTTTACTAACTGACTTAAGTTTTTGCTTGGAGCTAATAACTTTGAATAAGTGGACACGTAGCTTAGTAACAGATCTTAAAATATCTTCATCGTGATCATCATCAATCATCATCTCCATCATCATCCTCAGCATCATCTCAATTCACACTATATGCGGTGACAGACGTCTGTCTGCAGGGACACACGGGAAACAATTGTTTCTTAAAGTGGTTGTAAACCCACTTATGCAACTTGCACCTATAGGTAAGCCTAGATTAAGGCTTACCTGTAGGTGTTTGCAAGATCTCCTAAACCTACACGGTTTAGGAGATATTTTGCAAAAAAGAATGCACCGCATGCGCGCCATAGACAACGGCGCTGCCGCACTGTCAACGCCACTTTTATCAATGGATAATTCTGGCTTTGACATTTCCCGCACGTGGTGACGTCATTGCCGCTCCGGCCAATCAGAGCGCCGATACCCAGGAGCAACCTTTCCAGAGCGATGTCTGCGGCCAGAGGGGGAGACGAGTACGGCTTTAGGGGCTGTGATCTAAGGTAAGTACTGCATAATGAGCTAGTATGCTAGTCATACTAGCTCATTATGCCTTTCTCTTGCAGGTTATTTTTTTTGTCCCATTCACACTACAATGCCTAGTGCTAAAGCAGGCTGCGATAAAATGCAGACACGCTGCATTTTACTGCAGCACACCAGCCAGAATCGCACTGCAATGTCAGGCAGAGCAGAGCATCATGCCGCCCGACACTGCAGTGAATGAAGATGAAACCATTAAATGGCTGGCGTCATAACCAATTACATGTGCAGCATCATGGCAGTTACAGATCAAATAGAGGCTAAGATGGCAGCTTCCTTATCTGTAAAGGTAGGAGGGTTTAGTTCCGATTTAAAAAAAAAACTGCAGTGTTATCGGGCATGTGAATATCCATATCTAATTTTGTTTTAACATTCCTTAGATCATCAGAAACAAAGAATATAATGGGTTATGTGATCCAACAACTGACATCTCCACATAATAGCTGTATCAACTTTTAGTAATATCAAAACTGGGGAAAATAAAATGAGCCCAAAACTACAATCACTTAAGTTTAATCTATCATTTATAGAAAAATCTATTATTACTTATGGCTTACCATCGGAGACAACTCTGACTTGTACGAGAAGTTGCAAAATTCTCATGTGATTGTCCAGCTCATTGCACTCCAGCAAATCAGTTGGAAAATAAAATAAATTAATGCATTCTGGGCTGCAGCAACTTTTCTTGTTTCTTTAAACAGCAGCTGGAGTCACCTCTAATCAGGGATGAGCCGAACACCCCCCTGTTCGGTTCGCACCAGAACCTGCGAACAGACAAAATGTTCGTGTAAACTTTAGAACCCTATTAAATACAATGGACTTGAACGTTCGAAATCTAAAGTGTTAATTATAAAGGCTAATATGCAAGTTATTGTCCTAAAAAGTGTTTGGGGACCTGGGTCCTGCCCCAGGGGACATGTATCAATGCAAAAAGAAGTTTTAAAAACGGCCGTTTTTTCGGGAGCAGTGATTTTAATAATGCTTAAAATGAAAAAATAAAAGTGAAATATTCCTTTAAATTTCGTACCTGGGGGGTGTGTATGATATGCATGTAAAGTGGCGCATGTTTCCCGTGCTTAGAACTGTCCCTGCAAAAAATGTCATTTTTGAAAGAAAAAAAGTCATTTAAAACTGATTTGCGGCTATTAATGAATTGTCGGCTCCCGGCAATACATACAAAAGTCATTGATAAAAAAAAAGCGTGGGGGTTCCCCAGAATTCAATTACCAGGCCCTTCAGGTCTGGAATGGGTATTAAGGGGAACCCCGCCGCAAATTTAAAAAAAAATTGACGTGGGGTTCCCCCAAATATCCATTCCAGGCCCTTCAGATCTGGCATGGATTTTAAGGGGAACTCCACCCCAAATTTAAAAAAAAAATGGCGTGGAGTCCCCCTAAAAATCCATACCAGACCCCTTATCCGAGCACGCAACCTGGCCGGCCGCAGGGGAAAAGGGGGGGACGAGAGAGCGGCCCCCCCTCCCTCCTGAACCGTACCAAGCCACATGCCCTCAACATGGGGAGGATGTCCCCATGTTGATGGGGACAAGGGCCTCATCCCCACAACCCTTGCCCGGTGGTTGTGGGGGTCTGCGAGCGGGGGACTTATCGGAATCTGGAAGACCCCTTTAACAAAGGGGACCCCCAGATCCCGGCCCCCCCCTATGTGAATTGGTAAGGGGTACATTGTACCCCTACCATTTCACGAAGAAAGCGTAAAAAAATGTTTAAAAAAACACACAAACACCTTGAAAAAGTCCTTTATTTAAAAAAAAAAAAAACATTCCAGCGGTGAAATCCAGTGTCCCGCGGCGATCCCGATGTCCAGCGCTGTCCTTCATTGGTTGTGCCTGAGCGGACCTGATGGGGAACTCCCTCTCAGTATTTTAAATGTATAGACCCGCCCCTTCTTAAGTTCCCCATCAGGTCCGCTCAGCAGACCAGATGCGGAACATGAGAAGGGGCGGGTCTATACATGTATTACCAAAGTGAGAGCAGTTCCCCATCAGGTCCGCCCCCTCGGTATGTCGGACCCGCCTACGTCATTGGCTTGAGCGGGGAACTTCCTTCACTATGTAAATTTAAATTACACAGTGAAGGAAGTTCCCCGCTCAAGACAATGACGTAGGCGGGTCCGACATACTGAGGGGGCGGACCTGATGGGGAACTGCTCTCACTTTGGTAATACATGTATAGACCCGCCCCTTCTCATGTTCCGCATCTGGTCCGCTTAGCGGACCTGATGGGGAACTTTAGAAGGGGCGGGTATATACAATTAAAATACTGAGAGGGAGTTCCCCATCAGGTCCGCTCAGGCACAACCAATGAAGGACAGCGCTGGACATCGGGATCGCCGCGGGACACTGGATTTCACCGCTGGAATGTTTTTTTTTGTTTTTTTAAATAAAGGACTTTTTCAAGGTGTTTGTGTGTTTTTTTAAACATTTTTTTACGCTTTCTTCGTGAAATGGTAGGGGTACAATGTACCCCTTACCAATTCACATAGGGGGGGCCGGGATCTGGGGGTCCCCTTTGTTAAAGGGGTCTTCCAGATTCCGATAAGCCCCCCGCCCGCAGACCCCCACAACCACCGGGCAAGGGTTGTGGGGATGAGGCCCTTGTCCCCATCAACATGGGGACATCCTCCCCATGTTGAGGGCATGTGGCTTGGTACGGTTCAGGAGGGAGGGGGGGGCGCTCTCTCGTCCCCCCCTTTTCCCCTGCGGCCGGCCAGGTTGCGTGCTCGGATAAGGGGTCTGGTATGGATTTTTGGGGGGACTCCACGCCATTTTTTTTTTAAATTTGGGGTGGAGTTCCCCTTAAAATCCATGCCAGATCTGAAGGGCCTGGAATGGATATTTGGGGGAACCCCACGTCAATTTTTTTTTAAATTTGCGGCGGGGTTCCCCTTAATATCCATTCCAGACCTGAAGGGCCTGGTAATTGAATTCTGGGGAACCCCCACGTTTTTTTTTTTTTTTTTATCAATGATTTTTGTATGTTTTGCCGGGAGCCGACAATTCATTAATAGCCGCAAATCAGTTTTAAATGACTTTTTTTCTTTCAAAAATGAATTTTTTTGCAGGGACAGTTCTAAGCACGGGAAACATGCGCCACTTTACATGCATATCATACACACCCCCCAGGTACGAAATTTAAAGGAATATTTGACTTTTATTTTTTCATTTTAAGCATTATTAAAATCACTGCTCCCGAAAAAACGGCCGTTTTTAAAACTTCTTTTTGCATTGATACATGTCCCCTGGGGCAGGACCCGGGTCCCCAAACACTTTTTAGGACAATAACTTGCATATAAGCCTTTATAATTAGCACTTTAGATTTCTCCCATAGATTTTTCGAATTTGCCGCGAACACCCCAATTTGTTCGCTGTTTGGCGAACGGGCGAACAGGCAATGTTCGAGTCGAACATGAGTTCGACTCGAACTCGAAGCTCATCCCTACCTCTAATATGTTTTGCATTTGTAGCACCCTCTATTGTGTGCTAGAGATAATGTAGGTTATGTTTAGTGTAGGTAAAATTTAGGGCTAAGCCTGAGCTGTGAATCTGGGTCAGGGTTCAGTGAGTCAGGCATGGATGACTCCTCTGGTGCCTCCCCCTGTTTCTGGGACATTGGAGAATGTTCTAGAACTAGTAAGCAAAGGTTATGAGGGGCTGTGTTGAATATTTTTGAGGCCTCTGCCAATCCCCAGTAGTGGGCTGGCAGGGGGAAGAGCTTACCTCATAAATAGACATTGGCCATGCCAGCAGGGCAGTCGGGTGGAAGATGGAGATACAGTGTTGAGGAGGCCGTCGGTGGACCTTGAGGTGAACCCCCTAGTGTGGGGGGTGTCCTGCCTCAGGCCGGGGCTCAGGTGCTGGAAAAATCCTACCATAACACATGGGGGAAGCCCTTAATGAAGGCATGAGAGCAAGTGTGGACAGTGTGAGTAGATCAGCACTGCTTGGGACAAGCAAGGGGGGAGACTGCCACATGTAGCCAGTCTCTCTGAAGACAGGGTTGTGCTTAAGTCTTCATCCTTCCCTGAGAGATCTCCTGAGAGCCAGCCAGGTGGGTTGTCAGTGCTTGAAGAGGTTGTGCTGGGACCAGAGGCCATACCTCCCAACAGTCACAGATTCTGCGGGACAGCCCCACATTCGGACTTATGTCCCGCAGTTCCGCTCAGCTGAGCTGTTTCCCACATTGCCTCCACTGCCACTCACTCTTGTAGAGTGCAGGCAGTTTTCAAAGCTTGTGAGCAGCTTATAGATTGACCAATCATTTAATTTACATTTGCTGGGGCCCCATCCTTCCATCAGTGGGGCCCCAGGAGGCAGTAGCAGAGTGGGACTCTTTTTTTTTTTTTACTGTAGGGGCAGAGGCAGCTAAGCCGCATTTGCCGACAGTTAGTTTAAAGTTCCGGCCCCCAGCCTGTCTGTCTCTGGCGGAGTGATATGGAAGGGATGCCTGTCTGCCTCACTCCCACAGTTAAGCCCCGTACAAACGATCGGTTTGACTGATGAAAACCGTCCGATGGATGGTTTTCATCAGACCAACCGATCGTGTATGGTACCCATCGGTCTTTTTTCCATCGGTTGTAAAAAATAGAACTTGTTTTAAAATTTTCCGATGGATAAAAAACCAATGGGAATTTCCGATCGTCTATGGACAAGTCCATCGGTTAAAAAACCCAGGCATGCTCAGAATCAAGTCGACGCATGCTCAGAAGCATTAAACTTCATTTTTCTCGGCTCATCGGAGTGTTTTACGTCACTGCGTTTGGAACGGTCGGTTTTTTGACTGATGGTGTGTGGCCAAGACTGAAGAAAAACAGTTTCATCGGATTTCCGATGAACAAATCCATCGGACGAAAATCCATAGGTTATCCGATCGTGTGTACGGGGCTTAAGTGTTGAGGGCAAAAGGCGGGACTGCAGCCGGCGGTAACTGTGAGGGGTACATGGAGGGCTTCTCTGACATCTGACAGGTAGGTGATCTTTCTGCTCCCCCTGCATGGCTGCACCTGAGTTCCTGATAGACTCCTGAGCTCCTCCATTCCCCGGATACTTCTCCCATCCACCGCCCGGCTCCCTCCACTTCACACTATAATCCAGCCTGCACTTCACACTGTAATCCAGTCTGCACTGTCTCCCTCTTAGCTGTATGTATCCTAGTCTTAGGATCCTTGTCTATTTCATTCATATCCCTGGATCACCCCTCCTAACACCCCCCCCCCCCCCAGTGCCTGATGTAAAGGGGAACTCTTGATGTGAAAATGGAAGACTGTTGATGTAATAGGGTCTCCAGATGTAAAGAGAGAATACTAATGTTAAAGGAGGAATACCAATGTTAAAGGGGGACTCTGATGGGAAGGGAGCCCCACATTTAAGGGCCATTGCAGATGTAAAAGAGGACTCCTGCTGTAAAATGGGACTCTTGTCAGATGTTAAGTATAGGGAGATCCTGATTTAAAGGGCCACTGCTGATGTGAGGACTCCTGCTGTAAGAGGGGACTCTAATGTGAAAGAGTGGCTCTTAATGTACGGGGTCTTCTGATGTAAAGGGGAACTACAGATGTGAAGGAGGGGACTTTAATGTGAAGGGGAGATTCTGATATAAAGGGTGATTAAGTATACCTCAGCCCTTGACTGTATCTAAGTGTATACATGGCAGGTTTATGTCAGTGAGCCTCTCACTAATAGCACAGAAATTAGGGAGTATTTTGTGGGTACAAGGACTGTGGACTGTGTACAGTATATACTACTGTAAAGTGGTATTAAACCCAAAATCAAAAATGTATTATATTGCAGCTTAGTAATCATTAGATGTGGTGGCTGCATTAGTTTTTGTTTCTTTTTAGGCTTTTTCACCTGGTGATCTGGTCAGTAACATACCTCCTGTATTAGCGAGACACAACTCTGTAAAAAGGAGTTATGGGGGCACCTTTGAACAGCAGCATTTGCAATCTGGATGGACGGAAGTGTTAGATAGACTAGCAGATTTAGATGCACTAACACTTTATAAGCAGTTGCAGCAAACAGATTTTTTCTTTCAGGATAAAGGTCTTGCATAAATAAATAAAAGCTGATCATTGTAAGCACCCCTGTCAGTGGTAAATGGTTTGTCTCAACTCTCTAACTGCTACATCTGCAGGACAGCTTGTTCGTTTGAAAAACAAAAAACATACTGGCTGGATCACCAGGTGAAAATAGAAGAAAGCCTAAAAAAGAAAGCAAATGCAGCCATCACATCTAAGAATTGGTAAGCTGAAACATAATAAATGTTTGCAGGTTTAATACCGCTTTAGACTCTATTTAACCATGTTCCTTTAAGCCACCTCAATATTCAACTTATTTAAGCCACACCCATTATTGTCGCGGTGCGCTCCGCATGTCTTTTCCATCCCAAGGTGTCCCTCATTTTCAAGTTCCGAAGTTGGGAGGTGGCCACAGAAGAGAAGTACAAGCTGTTCATTGTATTTTTGCTACACAGCAAGGGGCTGTGAGTCTCTGCCTGTAAAGGGCCATTGGTACATTCTGCCTGAGAGCCTGTCAGAACAACTAACATTGATTAATCTGGAGCCAGCAAGCAAAAAGTGTGCAGGGGGAGAGTAAAGGAGACTGTATATAGGAAGATGTCCTGAAGTTGTTGCCAAAGTTTTGTGAAGTCAAGTGGACATCCCATAACCTCTCACCCCTATCCAAGTTATTAACCCCTAATGAATAAGAAAAACAAAGTCACAGCCTGTTTTCTGACTCTGGAGTGCCTGTGAAAATTCAGTGTGCCTGGCTGTGCAGGAGTGGGGGATCCAAGTATATCTGCGGCTCCTTACTGCGTGCGCTACACATTGTACGGCACTTTTTCAAAAGAGTCAAACTCCTACCATTCACTTAGTTGCACCATACAGCCGTTTATGTACAATGGCCAGATGGCAAGTGGTTAAATCTTTCACTCTTAAATAGTGGAGAAAATAATTGGATCCTACTTGTAGAAAATGCTTCCAATGAATTGAGATAACAAGTGCCTTTAAATGACTGAAGCATTTATTTTTGCCTTTTGCTGATGAGATACCACCCAATAATCCCAGGCAGTGCTTTAAACCAAAAGCATTAGTTGTAATTATCAGACTGTCTGTGGGCAGTCTAAGATGTAGAAGTTATATCATACTACAAAATATTTTTGAAGAAGAGATAAATGTACAGTACATTGCATTATTAAATTAATCACCACTCTGCCTTTCTGACTTTACTATCTCTAGTTTTAACCTTTTGGTATTTTAACAGATTTAGGTCAAAATAGCATTTGGAAGCCCAAAAGCAGAATCTTCATGCAGAAAACACAGTTCCTCGCCATGCCCTTGTCCTTCATTAAGAAGGCCTTGAATAAACGGAGGAGCTGTCAGGGTTATTTGCCTTCAGCACTTTTGATCAGAATAACACAACTTGTCACTTTAATTATTTTCCACTTCACTGGGCTCCCTCATGCTAGCACAGGTCCAGCCTTTTAATTCACAAACCCTGCCTGCGGATATACTGCAACTGCTAAGCTAAAACATGGAAAAGCTTTCTGAGACTGCATACTGCAGCCACAAGGGCTAAGTCTACTTTTCTCACTGATCTATTGCAATTTTTAAGGTGCTATTTTTTTTGTGCTAAGTGCAGTGTGCCTGAGCAAAACACCTCATTCCCAAGCTAAAATACCAACCAAAAGAGAAATCAATGAATTTATTATCTGACACTTGAGAATCAGTCTCTGCTTCTGGAAGGGGCCATGGTCTCAAACATTTATTCTTGCTACTTAAACTATAAAATATAGCTGAAAATAAGAGTGTCCAGCAGACATAAAACACCACCATTTAATATAGCTATAGATTAATTAAGGACCAATTAATTTAATTAACTGATATAAAAAAAAAAAAAGTTAAATAAAGACTTCTACCTGTCCTTTCAGACCCATATCTGATTACTGTTCAAATCTTGCTTCCTTCACCTCCGTTACAGTTCCAAAATTCAGCCCCTTTTTCACAAAAGACACTACAAACCTACTAGTTCACTCCATGTCCTGCCTTGACTATTGCAGCTCCCTCCTTGTTGACCTACCTTTACACAAGCTATCCCCCCTTTAGTCCATCATTATTGCTGCTTCCAGACTCATCCACCTTACCAACCACTCAGTGTCCGCCTCCCTACTTTCCAAATCCCTCCTCTACTGGCTTCCAATTGTCCAATGTCTGAAATTCAATATACTAATACTTTACCATACAAAGTCATTCACAACTCTGCCCCATCACCAACCTTATCTCTAAATATAACCCAAACCGTCCTTTCTGCTTCCCTCAAGACCTCCTGCTCTCTATCTCTTTCGTCAGCGCTTACCGTGCTCACCTTCAGGGCTTCTCCAGAGCCTCTGCTATTCTTTTGGACTTCCTAACCAAATCTGTAGGGCCGTCTCCTACTCTGCCTTTAAGCACGCATATCCCACAGGCTCCAGATTTAATAAAAACTGTAGTTTTCTGTGGCCATTACAGTGATACTGAAAACACGCGGTTTAATTTACATTCCTCCCTTCTATTTCTGTATATGGATGATGGCACTGTGAGTGAGTGAGTGAGAACTTGTATAGCGCTGCAAATGCGAACTAAATCGCCTCAAGGTGCTTTGCATCCAGAGTGGTCCTGATCCTTTCAGAAGAGATGGGTCTTACGTTTTTTCCTGAAGGTACAATGGTTTTCTTCCATGTGGATGATCGTTGGTAGTGCGTTCCACATCCGTGGCCCTTGAACTGCAAACCTTCGTTCTCCTTTATATTTGTAGCGGGTCTTGGGGATGCAAAGCAGGTTTTGATTCGTCGACCGAAGGGTCCGACCAGGGTTGTAGTGTTTTATTTTCTCGCATAGGTATTGTGGGGCTTTTCCTTGTGTGCATTTGTGGGTGAGACAGAGGGTCTTGAATGTGACCCGATCCTTTACGGTTAGCCAATGAAGGGACCTCAGGGACGAGGTGATAGATTCCCAGTTTTTTTTTTCCTGTTATCAGTCTGGCTGCTGATAGGGTTAACTGGCTGGGAGTTTGCGTAGTTGAGTCGAGAATTAATGATTGTTCCAACTGTAATTATTTTAATACAATAATAACATCTAAATACCTTTTTTCTAGCTCTTTCTCAACCTGTCCACATGGAAACATAAGCAGGAGGAGTTTCTAGCCCTCTGCTGCTGGTCACATGTTCAAAATAAAAAAAAACAGCCTTTGAAATACGGAGTAAAAATAAATAATTAATATCAATAAACTCTTTTAAATTGTCATACAAATATTTATTTGATATCAAATCCTTATTCTTTTTTTTTTGGCAATAACATGGTATGGGCAGATTTCTGCCAGTCACAGGCTGTGTCATGTTTCTCCATCCTGTGTCTTAGAATAAAAGGGAGGTGAAGCCCCCACATGTAATATCCTGCCCCCATTGTGTTTAGCTGGTTAGTGGGCATGGAGGAGGAGGGAGGGAGTGGGCTGTCATTTATAACTATGTATACAACCACATGTGTGTCTCTATAGTCACATGGGCTCAGATGTAATAGGGAGGAGATGCTCAGCATGAAAACTGAGCATGTACAGAGTTGCCACCACAGCTGCAAAATCCCTAGCTGAATTGGGGACAAGAACAGAAGATGGAGATAGGAAGCAGCAGGATCAACCAGGTGTTTTGCAGAACACAGTAAATGGATCTCATAGTGACTTAGTTAGTATGAACAGCATGTAATACACCGTTTATTAATAGTTTTTTATGATGTGGGTGTAGTGACACTTTAACAGTTTACCAAAACCAGTGTTTGCAAACCACATCTCCCCATCATTTATACATACTGCAGTTACCGGTTAAGTCTGTCTATCAGTCGGTGAAACTCACTATATTTTTGCATCTGTCTTTGTTTGCATCAAATCTACCAGCTTGCTAATTATTTCAGTTAATAGTTAATTATTTTGCAAAATAAAAAAAAAAAGGAATTTTTTATGCTGATGACAATTTGTGCAATGGTTTACCTACTGTATATCCAGTTCAACTCTTTGGACGTACTACGTACATCCAAAACACTTGAGCGTTTTCAGCTCATAAAATTCCAGAAAAAACGTCTGAAAAAACACCCGCCAAGCAAAATCCCATTTATTTCAATGGCACCTGTTCACATCTGAGCATTTTGTCACCTGAAGCAAAACACCTGAAAAACGCCCTAAGCTCAAAAAAGAACATGAGCTTACAGGCGTTTTTCTGCCTTTTACATTGGTGACCTGTACAAAATTGCGTCAAAAACGCGGTAAAAACGTGGTAAAAACGCTTGACTTTGAAACGCTCAGGTATGAATGCAGCCTAAGTCACAAGCTGATGGCTGGCTGCCTTGTTCCTGCCATGATTCCTGGGCTCTCTTGCTCCGGAACACAACCACTGACTAGGGGAGAGAGATCGCTGTGGGACCGAGGCATATCCATGCCTCAAACTCACATGCAAACAATGAAACTGGAAGTAATGTCACTTACGGATTCAGATCCACTATTTCCTGGCCAGTACAGTCAGCCTAACACACCTAACCAAACTGAAACTGATGAGCTGTAAAGGCTTTGAAAGTGTCACCTATGGTGATTTTTGGGCACCATAGTTTTTGGCGATATCGCGGGCACACGCAATTTTTAAGACATGGAATGTTTGGTATCTATTACTTTACTCAATGCAACCTCACCTTTTTATTTTAACCAAAAATAGGTATTATATGGTGTGTTTTTGCACTAAAATTCCTTTTATTATATATTTTTTTTCCTGAAAATATCAGTTTATTACCAGTTTATTACCAGTTTATTACCAGTTGCGCAAATATCATGTGACATAAACATTTGCAGCTATCAACTTTTTTTTCTACAGGGCATCTGCTTTCAGAAAATATATAATGTTTTGGTGTTTTACGTAATTTTACTTTCAAAAATTAAGATTTTTACATGTATGCGGCAAAAAAAAAAAAAATGCTCTGGAGCCGAACTGGATATTGACATCCGTCCCTCCTCTTACAATCTACATACATATACTAGGGACAATTTAGACAGTTGACAGTTAACCTTCCAACGTGTCCACAGAAGGAACATGCAAACTCCATGCAGGTAGTATCTGATTTGATGAAACAGCAAATTGCAGCTTAAAACAGTGGAATGTTACTGAATCCCAGATTAAAGTCAAAGCTCACCCATTACAGTCTTTAGTTAAATTAACTCACCACACCACATTACAATAGGATTGTACAATTCCCTTTAGATCTATCAACAGCTATGCAATGTAAGGGCCAACCTGATGGGTTCAAACTGAATATTTTAGGTAAATAAGAGTTTATACAAAGATTGTACAGTCTAATTGTAAAGTATGTAGTTAGCTTAACCGCTTGCCAACCGGCTCACGCTGATATATGTTGGCAGAATGGCACGTACAGGCATATTACCGTATCTGTATGTCGCCTTTAAGACGTGGCATTGTGGGCCCGCCGCAACCTCCGTGAGTGTGATCGCGGGTCCCGCGGACTCGATATCTGCGGGGATACCCGTGATCGTCTCACGGAGAGGAAGAGCGGGGAAATGCTGATGTAAACAAGCATTTCCCCATTCTTCCTAGTGACAGGACACTGATCACAGCTCCCTGTAATCGAGAGCGGTGATCAGTGTCGTGTCACGCGTAGCCCATCCCCCCTACAGTTAGAACACATCGCTAGGACACACTTAACCCCTTCAGCGCCCCCTCCTGGTTAACCCCTTCACTGCCAGTCACATTAACACAATAATAAGTGCATATTTACAGCACTGATCGCTGTGTAAATGTGAATGGTCCCAAAATAGCGGCAAAAGTGTCCGATGTGTTCGCCATAATGTCGCAGTCACGATAAAAATCGCTGATCACCGTCATTACTAGTAAAAAAAAATATATTAATAAAAATGCCATAAACTATCCCCTATTTTGTAGACGCTATACCTTTTGCGCAAACCAATTAAACGCTTATTGCAATTTTTTTCACCAAAAATATGTAGAAGAATACGTATCGGCCTAAACTGAGGAAAAAATATGCTTTTTATACATTTTTTGGGGATATTTATTATAGCAAAAAGTTTAAAATATAGTTTTTTTTCAAGATTGTCGCTATTTTTTCGTTTATAGCACAAAAAATAAAAACCGCAGAGGTGATCAAATAACACCAAAAGAAAGCTCTATTTGTGGGGAAAAAAAGGACGTAATTTTTTTTTTTTTGGGAGCCACGTCGCATGACCGTGCAATTGTCATTTAAAGCGACTGAGTTAGTTTGTTAGTCAGTTATAACTAACAAAAGTTATAGCGTCTACAAAATAGGGCATAGTTTTATGGCATTTCTATTAATATTTTTTTTTTTTTACTAATAATGGCGGCGATCAGCAAATTTTATCGTGACTGTGACATTATGGCGGACACATCGGACACTTTTGGCGCTATTTCGGGACCATTCACATTTACACAGCGATCAGTGCTGTAAATATGCACTTATTATTGTATTAATGTGACTGGCGGACACATCGGACACTTTTGACACCATTTTGGAACCATTGTCATTTTTACAGCGATCAGTGCTATAAAAATGCACTGATTACTGAAAAAATGACACTGGCAGTGAAGGGGTTAACCACTAGGTGGCGCTGTAGGGGTTAAGTGTGACCTAGTGAGTGTTTCTTACTGTAGGATGGGCTGTGGGTGACATGACACTGATCTCCGCTCCGATTACACGGAGCAGATATCAGTGTCATAGTCACTAGGCAGAGCGGGGAGATGCTTGTTTACATTAGCATCTCCCTGCTCTATCTCTCTGTGAGACGATCACAGGTATCCCTGCGGCGATCGAGTCCGCGGGACCCACGGTCGGGCTCACAGAGCTCGCGGCAGGGTCCGCATGCGCGCCGGCGGTGGCGCGCGCGCGACCACAAGGCGGCATCTTAAAGGGGACGTACATGTACGCCCTTATGCCTGTCCGTGCCATTCTGTCGACGTATATAGTCGTGCGGCGGTCCTTAAGCGGTTAAGATAAAAAAAACTCCTGCCTTTACAACCACCATAAATAAGATTATTAATGGGAGTAGGCTACAAATAATTGAAATACAATGCAGAAATGAATATATGATTTTACATTTTGAATATAGATATGCTTTAAAGTTCCACTACAATAGGGATGGGTGAAATAAATTACACAGCAGCCTGATTTCAATTTTCCAAATAAACCCCAAAATTTGGACCAAACTGAATTTTTATCACATTCAAGAGGGAAATTCTTTTGAACAAATACGCCTGTGTTGTTCTTCCTAAACACTGCAGCCCACCCATGGTTATTTTGGTACTTCCGTAAATTGCTGGCAGGTGTATGATGAGAGGGTACCGCTCCTGCTTTTTGATCTGCAATACAGCCTTGATTATACAATTTACAGGTCAAAACTCAATTTTATAGCACCAGACTGAAGAACCTGAAACACGTATAGCACTTGGCAATCTAACTGAATGACTATTGATTGGTATATTTCCTAGTATCAGTCTGACAAGTACATATTGTGCAAGTATCCTCATTCATCACTATGGAGATGTTCAGGGAAGAAATAAAACCATTTTGATGCTTCCTTTAATAATATCCTCAAGTGAGCTATCCAGTCTAAGCTAGTAACCAGCACTTGTCACTACCCATATTGATTTCATGTAAAACGTAGTCTGGAAATGAACACGTACCAAACTTCAGCACAATAAAGCACAAAATGGCAGTGTGAAAAGATTTTATGTTAGCATTGTAATTTCACTATGCTTTTATCCTCCATATCAGGATAACGCTTCTACTTTTAGAGCAGTCCAACAAAACAAACTGATCCATAAAACTGCATGAGAGCCGAGATGACTGTTCTCGACTGCCCTCTAGTGGCCACAGACACAATGTTCAAACCAACCCTCCAGCATTTTGGCATTTTGGATTCCAGAACGTCAGATCAGACAAAGGGTTAAATAGATTTGCAGTTGAATCAGATTGAGGAAAAAAAACATGTAAAGGGTGGACTTACAAGATACATGAAAAGTATAAGTCATAGCGCTTATTCAATATAGCAATACAATGTTTAATGAGTACTAAACCCAATACAAATAGATTCAGTTTCTAATCTGAATTCGAAATGATTGCCATGTACTAGTGCACTTTAAAATATGATTGAACTCCGCAGAGTCTAATAAATAAGCTAAAAGCATTTTCTTTTTCATTCTGAATAAAGTAGGAGATATTTATAACCCCTGTTATTATTTTTAGCCATCTGTCTCCTAGCTGGGAGATTTGTTTCACTTCCTGTCCTATAACCAAAGCAGGAAGTGAGAGAACATCCTTCCAAAGTGAGAGAATCCCTGGTTGTCATAGGAACTAATGTCCCTATTGGAAGATTTTTTTTTTCCTGTTCTGGTGACAACCCAAAAATTTGGATTTTCTTTCACTTTCGGTGATACCGGTAAACAGGACAAATAGAGAGGGTGAATCTCCCTACCAGGGGCACAGACATCCATCTCTAATTTATCTGAAAACATTTTTGCCTTTAGTTATAATTTAATGCATATGGCACAATGCAACTGATTCTATGATAAATGATTACTAACAGAACCATGAATGTTCGAAATAGCAAAAATGATGTTGACTTAGTTTAGTGCAATCAAATATTCTGTTTACATTATCCAGCTTTACATTATTTACTAAGCTTAGTGAATGTTCACATTGCAAAGTGAACAGTCTCGACTTCTTTAGTACATACACACCATTAAATCATTTCCATCAGCTTTGTCAAATAAATTATATAACCGTTACAAATGCAGCATATGATACACTAGTCTTCTTGAAACATGAATATGTACATTTTACAGGAGTAAGCAATCATTAAAAAAAAAAAAACACATCAATGTGTATTTGTACAGAACATTAAAGTGATACTCACTATTCAAGTATGTATTTTTAAAGTGGTTGAAAAATCTCAAGGTTTTTCACCTTAATGTATTCTATGGATTAAAGCAGAGCTCCACCTAAAAGTGGAACTTCCGCTTTAAACACTCCTCGCCCCCTTACATGCCACATTTGGCATGTCATTTTTTTTTTGGGGGGGGGTTGGAGTGGGTACCTAACTTTGACAGGTACCCAGCTCCCACTTCCGCTCTCGCCGCCTTAGCGACTCCTCCTCTCCCAATCCCTCCCCGCAATCTTCTGGGACACGCCACATGTCCCAGAAGATTGCCCGACCACTGAGAAGGCGCAGCGCGATTCGCGCATTGTGCAGTGCGCACCCGGCTGTGAAGCCGCGATCTGTCACAGCCTTGTGCCCACACTTGCAATGCCGGCGCCGCAGAGAGGAAAGGGAGAGAACCGAGGCTTTGGGGCGGCCACATCGCTGGACTGTGTGACAGGTGAGTGTCACTTTTTGTAGCTGCTGACCTTTAACGTAAAAACGACTGGAACTCCGCTTTACGGTGAAAAACCTTCTGTGCTGCAGCAGTACCCCCCAGCCCCTCCCTCCTTTTTCTTACCTGAGCCCAATCTGATCCAGCAATGTGCACGAGCGCAGAAGCTCGGCCATTGTCGCTTTCCTAACTGGACAGATTGATCGCAGCGGGAGCAATTGGCTCCCGCTGCTGTCAATCAAATTCTGTGACACGGGAGCGGGGGATGGGGCTGAGTCCCGCTGTCTATAGATGCAGCAGAAGAACTCTGGAGCAAGCCCGCAAGGGTGCCCCCATGGAAATAAATGTTCTGTGGGATCACCTGATGAAGAGGAGGAGCCTGGATCACCGGCGGGGCACCCCAGAAGAGGAGGATCGAGGCTGCTCTGTGCAAAACAATTACACAGAATAAGTATAACATGTTTGTTATTTTTATAAAATCGACTAATTCCTTTTCTTTTGCTGCTGTGATCTGACCTCCTGTTAGAAAGTAGCTTACATTTGGTCTCCATTGTCTCACTGTATATAGTAACATAGTCACCCTCTCTTGCTCGCTCCTGAGTTGGACTAGGGACTAAGAATTATGGGATGTGTAGTGTGCATAGAGCAGTGCACATGACTGCAGTTAACATGCACTGCTCACTCCAAACAATTAGTTGTGGGGGGAGGCATGAGAGCCCACCAAGGAAATTACAAGGAGGCAGAAAAACAGACAGTGATAACAGATTTATTGAAAACTAGGCTACAGGGCCATTAAGTATTGAATGTATACGGATTGTTTCTGGGAATAAGGATATCATTTACAGTAAAAGTCACTTTAAAGGAGAAATAAACCCTCCTGTACGTTACAGCTAAGGAGGCTGCCATCTTTACCATGGTGCTGCACATGTGATTAGTTACGACACCAGCCAATTACTGGCTTGACAGTTCAGTTGAGAGCAGAATTAACAATGACAGCCTTGAAAATAACTGTTTTGGAAAAACAGTTAAATTGATGGGCTTAGTTCCACTTTAACTCACGAAAATGCACCCAAAGACTCCCACAGGTGTGAATGAGGCCTCAGATTAGTTGTTATTTAATATAACAGAAATAATCAGAACATGTTCTTTTCTATGCTGGTGAACTAATTCCTGCCCACAGGCTGGAAACATTTTTTTAATGAGAAATGCATTGGGAATTATTATTAAACTATTACAGTTAATGCTCTGTTGGTGCAGCAAATCATTCATCTCTATTCGTGGTAGGAATGCATTGTGTTTAAACAATCAACATTTTGTGATTGATTTAATTGAATCTTTTTACAGTTTAAGAATACACCTTTTAAGAACCAAAATAAAAAGCCTTTTTACACACACACGCGCATTTAACAGCATGTGATCATGTCCACAGTCTATCTGCCCATTAGCTCTGATAACTGATAATGGCAGCAGTCAGACAGGAAGGCAGACCGCCTGAAATCTAGTGTAGCCTCTTAAAATAATGAAACAATGTGTATATATAGCCAGAACTTTGTTCTTGTTGTTTAGGATGGTACAGGGAAGGACTAAAACCCCATATAAGGTTATTTTATGCTGTCTGTGTCCCACTAGGGAGATTTCCCAACACTTTCTGTTTTGCGAACACAACAGAAATAATTGCAATTCTTGACGCATTCGTGTCTGCTCAGTTTCTCCAGAGCCCACTCAGCCTGTTTACACTTGACTACCTCTGCTCAACCTAAAACGAAAGAGGACGGATCCCCTTCTCTTTTATTTAACAGACCCGATCGGACCTGGAGGTAGGCTGGTGTAAACAGACACAAGTCCATTTACACCCACCTGTCCATAGAGACGAATGGACCTTCTGATCAGGTATGCCTGAAAAACTGACATGCAGACCTAATCGGAACAGCTGTGTGAAAGGGGCCTTAAGCTGGCAATAGATGGATTTTTTTTTCTTGTTCAGCCCAAAAAAATTGACGGATTCCTCTATTCACACAATCAAGATGGATAAAGGAATCCTCCCTGCTGAGACATTGTATTACGATAGCATGAGAAAAATATTTCAACAAGCCCATTTGACAGAAGTCAATCGTTAGATCGATATCTGTTAGGGAGTGCAGCAAACCTTGGATCGGAATTCCGCTGGTCCCTGCTGAACTGGCCAAATTTAAATCCATGTATGGTCAGCTTTAGGGACAACTGAAGTAATTTTGGGGGATGGCTGACAATATTCTGTTTGGGCAAACTGATGAGGTTATTACTCAAGTTTGTGATGCTTCTGCTTTAACCTAGCCCGTCCCCAGCATCCCTTTAGGAGCTTCTTCAAACTAGCTTTGGTCTGTGAAGAGCGATCTGCATTTGATGTGGATGGCGGAATCACTCCCTCTGAGGTATTTTATTCTGACAGCGGGGAGCTTTCCCCGCTGTCAGAAAACACTGATCAATGCTGCCACCCTTAGCCAGTTATAGCAGATTGTTTACTCCCCTTTAAGACCCAATTTTTTTCCTGCAAAAATATGTGTATTTATTATTTTCCTTAAAATTTAATTTAGCCTTTAAAAAATCAAGTCTTATTTTATAGTAGGATTTTTTGTCACATTTTAGGTTGTCAGTAAAAAAATGTGCTCTGCAAGTACATTTTTCATGTTTTGTCACTATAACAAGTCATCAGGGGTTGGCAATCCTAATCCTATTTATTCTTTAAACCGGAAAGCCCATGCAGCCAGAACACTCCTGCTCAGGATAGAAGTTGGGCCAAATGACTCTGTCATTGACTTAAACAGATTAAACAGAAATGTGATCTGGTGGTTTGGAGAGTGTCTCTCTGGTTGCTGCTGGTCACTGTTGATAGAGCACAGACAAACTGGAAACATGCATTGATGTCTTTTAAGTAATTGCCTGATAGACACTGAACATTGGATGTAAGTGGAATGTGGAAAATCTCCAAAGAGTATGAAAGCATCTAGATGATGAGGTGCTTTAATGCAAGGATAGCCCGAAGATGGTCATTTTTGACTCCTCACCCAACCATTGGGTAGCTGAATTTGTAAAAGTTGCAATATATGCCAAACTACTACTAGTGATGACAGCAATGGAAGTGTTCACAGGGAAGTCAGATATATACTGTATGTGGATATTGTACAAAAGCATTTTCCATCATAGACTTTCACAGCATAAAGTGTGGAACTTTTGTCCCTCACGTGGTTGCTTGGGTTATATTTATATACTTATGCTGACTACCAATGCTTTTCCAGGAGCCCTAATTCCAATGCTACTGACAAGTCTTCTGTCAGTGAATTTTTCTATTCAAGCACATATATTTAATGGCACAGTCATAATGTAAAGTGGAACTTAGCTTTGGATTGAAAAATTTGCAAGCAGAAAAAAAAAAAATGTCAGAAGAATCGTGCCATGTAATATTCTGCAATAAAGACCTCCATGTTCTGGAGCAATAGTCTTCAAACTGCGGACTGATGCAGTCCTTTGCTTGCCTTTACCCTTAGGGCACTATTCCTCCAACTGACACTCATTATTGGGCCCTGTTCTTCCCACTGACACCATTTCTGAAAGACAATAAACTGGCCCTCTTTTTGGAAGGTTTGGAGACCCCTTCTCTATAGTGTATACTGAAGAATGAATGTGCAGGAGTTACATCATGCCAACATGAGAATTTACATTATTTTAGTAAATTTTCTAAGAGTACTAGTAGCTCACTGGTTGCCTTTGCTTGTTGCCTGGTATCGCCCCATAATGTAGCAAGGCCAGTTTTGTACAGAAAGTTGCAGTTAAAAAAAAGGTCATACCATTTACATGAATGTATAATGTTTATGACATCTATGTTTAAAGAAAGATAGCTAAGGGGGTACCACATACAATAAAAACTGTTAGAAAATAGTTTTTGGACATTTGAGTGGACTTTACCAGTACCAGAAAGGAACACTATATAGTTTTACAAATTCGTCTTGATCTAGGGAGAGCCGCACATGGGAGAGCTCTCTCTGCTATATGAGTGGCACCTCATATACACTGTCCCCATATCACCTATGGGGCTTACATTACTATATATGGTTTGTCTGCATCTGTCATCTGTTTGAAGTTCTGATACTCTTTTCTTTCCCATGCAGAATCCCTTTGCCTGCAGTCAATGGAAATAGGTCCTGAAGAAGTGACAGCGAAACATTGACCTTATTTGACTCAGCAGTAATAGGGAAGATATACATATTTTATGTATATGTGGTTATACAATTGAGAGCTTGATTTTCTCTTGCTTTATTCTATATATTTTTATACATTTTGTAACATTAAATAAATCTATTTATTTTTGTAAAACTATATAGCGTTCCTTTCTGGTACCGGTAAAGTCTGCTCAATTGTCCAAAAACAATTTTCTAACAGTTTATGATACCTATACTGGTCATACATTATACAATTTACTTATTAAATTTCCTTTAGACTTACCTTTAACTATGTACTGTAGTGCACGGGCCTGAGTAATTGCATACATTGAAAGTGCTTAGGTTTGGCCTCATATTTTATGCTTTTGGTAAATCTAAAGAAAAATTGTACAAGAAATCTGTATAATATATGGCAAGCCTTACTGAGGTCAGCAACACGCTTAGCAAGAAAGTTCTGATTTGAAAAATGCAGAGTAATCCCGTCAAAGCTATGTGGCTTGTCCAGCAAATAATAAAGATGTAACAGAACTCAGTCTTTTGCTGCTTATTCCATTTTCATCATGGATGAACAATGCCTAGATTTAAAGCAGAGATTTGTATTTGCATCTTTTACCTACTATTTACAGTATTGCAGACTGTTTCACATGGCTAGATTTCATTTTCACTGGCTAGATCATAGACAGATCTTTACTGCCAGTACTTAAAAAGAAACATTGCTAGATTCTACCTGCAATATATCTCCATGCTAAACCAAGAATAACTTTCAAAGGACGGCTACACAAAATAATGAACAATCATCCATATTCTGTACAGTTTAAGGATTATAGTCAACAAACTGTGCGGCATAAGAGAGCACCAAATAATTCATTTTACTGTTTAGCATTGAGGTTACACTTGAGATACCGCACATATCAAACAAAACCACATAAATGACAACCAAAGTAATTTCACTGGATAAATTAAGCCTTCAGTTCCTCTTCTGGCCTCTGCATCAGGCATTTTCCTTGTCTATATAGTTGGCAACATACATTACAATCTGATGGTACAATCTGATTTAGAATTACTAACCTATGAATGAATTGTTTATGCTTGTCCTCATACTATAGATCAGGGGTCTACAAACTATAGCCTGCAGATTACTTTCAGCTTGCTACAAGATTTTACCCAGCCCGCAGCAATATGTCCTGGTTTGCATCATGTGTGGCCCAGCCAACAGCACCACAACAAATAAAGCCGATTGGCCAGCACACATGGTATTATTCATTGCTATGGTGCTGGTGATCAGTCCAGCCACACCATAGAAAAGTATGATGTTGAGCTAGGGTGGTGGCATCTAGAGCCACTCCAGCATTCAAGAGAGGACCTGCCCCGACTTCCGCGCTCTGTCCAGACCTGCTCTGCCTCCCACCCTGTTTTATGCTGCCACTGTTACGTTGTAAGGTAGAACAAGGGAACCAAGGACTCTCATGAGCAAGAGAGGTCTCTCGTGTGCAAGGGGGGACCCTGAAGTCATGCAGACTTTTGATGTGAAGTTCAGACTCTTATGTGAAATGTAGGCTGTGATGTGGGCTTCTGTGGGAAATTTCGTTTTTTTCAATTATTCAAATTTTATACATTCATTTATCAAACTGAATTTTTTGGCCTATGAATATTTGTATAATACACTACGTAGCCCATGCATTGGAAAGATTGGAGACTCTGCTATAGATGTTGGTAAAACTAGAGGTGGGTCAGAACAGTATCTTAGTGGTTGGTATTTATGCCTCGTAGCACTGGCTTTCTTGAAATATAAGGTGCGTGCATGCAGGTAATCTACATGGACTTCTCCCAAGCCTCAGAGCTTAGGTATAAAGGTCTCAACTCTTTTATGTTTGTCTTCTTATTGATTCTGAGGTCAAGATGGGATATGGTTGTCCCAGCTCACTGGGCAATCTGTGGATTATTCTAATGTAGGTGCCAGGCACCACTGAACTGAGGAAGTGTTTGTAGCACCCAGGTAAAAAATAATGCAAAAACATGATTCCGGTAGCTTAATCAAATTATTATTTTTGAATCTTGGCCAGGACACTATCTGCGCTGAGTTTCCATGTTCTCTCTGTATTTGTGTGGGGTTCCTTTAAGTACTCTAGTTTTCTCCCACACTCCAAAGACATGCTGGTAGGCTAATTGGCCCCTGTCTAAATGTGCCCTACTATGTACAATATGGCACCAAGCAGCCGACAGAGTCCAGTGTTCAAGGTCAGTACACTGAGTGACCTTCTTTATATGGACAGAAAATTGTGGCAAAAACCATGGCAGCTAGTAGGGTTGTACACATGTTGAATCTGTGGCAAATTTAACTTGGCATGTTGAGTATGACAACCGACACCATCTGTCAAACTTGTCTATTGAAGTCAATGGGACCACCACAAGCCAAGTGATGCCATATTTAAATGCAGCACCTTCCCCTTTCAGATGAAGAAAAAAAAAGAAAAACAGGGAATAGCACCTTCTGAAAACTTGAAAGCTGCTGCTCTACCATCCTGTAAAAGAAACCCACCACAGACACTTTTCAGAGGGGCTGTATAGATTTTTCCCATGTAAACGAAGCCTACAGTATAAGTGCAACAACACATTTTTATACAATATATTATTTTTATTTATATTCATCACTTGTCACATTCAGACTTCCAAGGCAGGCGTGAACTTGATTGGTGGTGGTGAGATATTGCTTAGTGCTTACATATTTTTATATCAGACTTTCCATATAGAAGAAAGAGTATGCAGCCCACAGTAGGTGTGAATGGGAATAGCTCTTCTACATCAAAAACAGAGTTTCAAAGATTACTGAGGGACTTCGGTGACCTATTGCACTTTAAAAAACGCCAGTATGAAGACCTAAAAGTACACCACACTCCCTGCATGCATCACAAAGTTTAATCGTTAAAAAAATTCCATGTCAGAGCAATATCTAAAAGGGACTGAATTAAAAAGAATTGAAGTGCTCTCTTTTAAATACAGAGGCACTTCAAATCAGCAGCATTTTATTTTTGTCTGTCAGTTATGTGCCATGCTATACTTATTTTTTCTGGTGTCACTTTCCTGCCAAACATAATACAGTTTTTGTGTTAACAGCACAGCAGAAAGTGACTCATCTTATAGCTGACACCAGATCTTTAAAGTCTCTATGTGCCTTTACTTCACAGACTCTAAGCTCTTTGTTTTAACCACTAAATCACCTCCTCCTACCCAACACTTATTAAAATAGATGTACCGCTGACCACTTGTCAATATTGTCAAGCTATGGAAGCTAGTTAAGAATAAAAGAGTCTCTTGGAGAATGCTGCTTTCTTATTGAGAGCTATAGAGAATTATTTTTGTACAAAGATGGGGCAAAACAGAAGTGTCCATGTCCTATAGGTTGGAACCTGGAATCTTACCCCAATTTCATAGATGTCTACAGGCCACCATAACTGTGCGAACCTTCTCGGGACATAACACATGATGTATCACATCACAAAACAGGAATATTGCTTCAGTATCCAATACTGAACTGCTGCTTACCCTTTACAATAAAATAGTTTTTAATGTCATCACTATGGCTGTAGACCAGGCAGTGACTTTTACTGTAAATAGAGCATGGCATAGCTCCATGCTGTCCCTCATTTGGGTGGACTGTTCTTCTTTAGGAAACATCACCTTTTTCCTCTTCCGTTGTACCTCTTTTTGGTCTGACTTATAGACCTCTTTGAAAACTGTAATATCTAAAGCTAGCCATACATGTATATATTTCTCTTGTTCTGCCCAAGAACTGCACAGGATAAATCTAATTGAGTTGAGTTGAGAGGTATCTTGATATAGCGCGGTCTTACCCCGAAGGGTCCCGACACACTTACATACACAAACACATACTAGGGCCAATTATTTTTTTATAGACAGGATCTGATTAACGTATCAGCATGTCTTTGGAGTGTGGGAGGAAACCAGAGTACCCGGAGGAAACCCACACAGGGAGAACATGTAAACTCCAGGCAGATGGTGTCGTGGTCGGGATATGAACCAGCGACCCTATTGCTGCTAGGTGAAAGTGCTAACCACTACACCACTGTGCTGCCCCCTCCATCCATGCTAAGCCAAGTGTTATCGTTAAATAGTATATGTTAAAAGGTAGAATTACCTGACTAATGTTAAAGCATAAATTGATGAATAGCAATAATTATCTGTACTGAAAGACAAAGATAAAAAAATATATATATATTTAGTGTTTACTTCAGTCACAGACAAAAGACTCATACATTTTTTGTTACTATGTGAACAGAGAATTCAGCTGCTGAACCTCTTGATCAAAAGTTCTGAAAACCAAAAAGGGCTTGGAAGGTGTGTGAGGCTTGTGCATTTTTTTTCCATTGTTTATTTTTGTTTCAGGTAGAATTATGTAGAATCAGGACACTTAGCCACTCTCACTTGCAATTTCACCATACCCACCATTTAGCACAGCCCTCCACATGCACAATAATGAGCCCATCCCACAGGACTTTAATGGTTGTCATCTATAACCCAAAACCAAGGAAGGGAGCACTCAAAAGGTAACAAATATACAAAAGTTTATTATCAACATCAATAGATAAAATTTGATTCCATCAAAAAATATCCCTAAAATGTATTTGGCTGTGTATATTGTATTTAATAAAGGAAAATATCTAAATATATGGAAACCTGTGTCCACTGGTCCTATAGACTTGTATTGCATAGATAGATGGATGAAGTGAAAATCTTTCATGTACAGGGCCAGATACAGGAGTCAGTAGTAGATCACTAGTTGGGATCTCTACATGTTTCGTCGAGAGGCTTCTACAGGGATTCATATTAGTAATATATGCACAGAGCCAATAATAGAGCCTTAAAAGTACATAATTCAAGGTAAGGGAAGAGGAGGAAAGACATCCAGATCCAACCACAGAAAGAGGCACCATATCAGGGCAAATGCAGCTCAGAAAGGAGCCCACGAAAGCAATTTGTTGCTTCAATAAATGGTGGAGAGTATGGGCCCACAATCGAAGAGTTGAAAAAATAATGTGTACCAATGGATGGATGGATTTCACATCCAAGACATCAAATACTCAATACTGCCCAAATCTGGTCCACACGGTACCTCCATAGCCCCCATCAGAAATGAACTGGCTGACACCTTTTCTGAGCCCATCCCACCATTCAACCCCCTTACTCTACCTCCAATCTTATAAATTATGGCTTTTAAAAGTTTCCAGGTGTGGTAATATTCTATAGAAATTCGGACCATGACCGGGAAAATAACCTGCCTGCAAATGGATGCTGCTGAGGTCAGGACAGCAGCATTACACAATATGCAGTTAATTTGTCCAGTTAGCTCTTCCCTTCTCCATCTACAAGCTGCTATAATTGGACACTAGCTGGTCTATTTTTAGACAAACTTGAATGATAATGCTCTTTTGTATAATTTCCAGCCTTTGCATCATGCAGTTATGTTTGTAAAAAATGCTATCTGCTTATACTCACAGCTATGTTTTAGCTGTACAGACCAATGAACAAGAGACAGATGAGATGATTTCATGTTTACTGAGCAGCATTCAATCTGACACAATTTTGTTCTGCGTGAGGGACAGAAAGTTCCCAAACACTGCTGGCTACATACAGTTTATGCAGCGCTTCCAGCTGCTGCATCTGTTAGTTAAGGTAATAGTTTATTTTGACCAGCTTGGTCCAAGCTATTCAAACTTCACCTAAAGCTGAAGATCAACTTTAAGATATTTTTTTTAGGATCCCCTGCTAAAATGGATAACCACAGCTCATGATATAGTATATTAGCATGAGCAATAGATTGAGGAAAGTGTTTTTTTTTTTTAAAGTAGTAATGTGGCCTACCTAGTATATTTGACACTCAGAGCAGATAATTTTGTTATAAACCCACCACAAAATTATTATCAATAATATATGAATAATAGCTGTAGAAAATAAAGACAGACAGTAAAAATTGTGGTGTCCTCTAACAGTGGCAGAAATGTCCCCATTACAATGGTGGTAAGTGGAAAATTGCCTCCTTGCATAGGTGTGCACAGCTATATATATATATATATATATATATATATATATATATATATATATATATATATATATATACACATACATACATACATACATGTATATATATATATACACAGCATCTCACAAAAGTGAGTACACCCCTCACATTTATACTCTACTGTCACGTCAATGTTTTAATACATTTTAAAATGTTTATTTACATTTATTTATAAGAGTGTGTGTGTGTGTGTATATATATATATATATATATATATATATATATATATATATTTATATATAATATACAGTATCTCACAAAAGTGAGTACACCCCTCACATTTTTGTAAATATTTTTTTATATCTTTTCATGTGACAACACTGAAGAAATTATACATTGTATAACAGTGTAAATTTGTATTCCGCTCAAAATAACTCCACACAGCCATTAATGTCTAAACCGCTGGCAACAAAAGTGAGTACACCCCTAAGTGAAAATGTCCAAATTAGGCCCAATTAGATTTTTTCCCTCCCCGGTGTCATGTGACTCGTTAGTGTTACAAGGTCTCAGGTGTGAATGGTGAACAGGTGTGTTAAATTTGGTGTTATCACTCTCACTCTCTCATACTGGTCACTGGAAGTTCAACATGGCCCCTAATGGCAAAGAACTCTCTGAGGATCTGAAAAAAATAATTGTTGCTCTATATAAAAATGGACTAGGCTATATGAAGATTACCAAGACTGTGAAACTGAGCTGCAGCACGGTGGCCAAGATCATACAGCAGTTTAACAGGACAGGTTCAACTCAGAACAGGACTCACCATGGTCGACCAAAGAAGTTGAGTGCATGTGCTCAGCGTCATATCCAGAGGTTGTCTTTGGGAAATAGATGTATGAGTGCTGCCAGCATTGCTGCAGAGGTTGAAGGGGTGGGGGGGTCAGCCTGTCAGTGCTCAGACCATACACCGCGCACTGCATCAAATTGGTCTGCATGGCTGTCGTCCCAGAAGGAAGCCTCTTCTAAAGATGATGCACAAGAAAGGACTAAGGACATGGATTACTGGAACCATGTTCTGTGGTCTGATGAGTCAAGATAAACTTATTTGGTTCAGATGGTGTCAAGCATGTTCGGCAGCAACCAGGTGAGGAGTACAAAGACAAGTGTGTCTTGCCTACAGTCAAGCATGGTGGTGGGAGTGTCATGGTCTGGGGCTGCATGAGTGCTGCCGGCACTGGGGAGCTACAGTTCATTGAGGGAACCATGAATGCTAACATGTACATGCCAACATGGAGGAGTGAAGAGAACCTGTGAAGCTCTGGTGAACTCCATGCCCAAGAGGGTTAAGGCAGTGCTGGAAAATAATGGTGGCCACACACATTTTTGACACTTTGGGCCCAATTTGGCTATTTTCACTTAGGGGTGTACTCACTTTTGTTGCCAGCGGTTTAGACATTAATGGCTGTGTGTTGAGTTATTTTGAGGGGACAACAAATTTACACTGTTATACAAGCTGTATACTCACTACTTTACATTGTAGCAAAGTGTCATTTCTTCAGTGTTGTCACATGAAAAGATATAGTAAAATAGTAACAAAAATGTGAGGGGTGTACTCGCTTTTGTTAGATACTGTGTGTGTCATATATATATATATATATATATATATATATAGACACACACACAGTATCTAACAAAAGCGAGTACACCCTTCGCATTTTTGTAACTATTTTACTATATCTTTATTTTGAGGGGAGTTATTTTGAGGGGAGAACAAATGTACACTGTTATACAATATGTACACTAAGTACTTTACATTGCAGCAATGTATAATTTCTTCAGTGTTGTCACATGAAGGCTGCATTCACACCTGAGCGTTTTGTCGCCTGAAGCCTGAAGCTACAAAACGCTAGAGGGGAAAAAAAATCCATTATTCTCTATGGAGATGGTTCACATCTCCACTCCAAAACGCTTAAAGCCGAACGCCTGAAGCTCAAACAAGTTCAGGACCCTTTTTTGTCGCGCGCATCGGGCAGATTTGGGCATTTTTCTGCTTTTTACATTGGTGACTCTTGGACCTGTACAAAATCGCGGTAAAAAAACGCAGTAAAAAACGCCGTAAAATTGCGCGACTTTCTGCCTGAAAACGCTATGTTCAGGTGTGAATGGGGCCGAAAAGATATAATAAAATATTTACAAAAATGTGAGGGGTGTACTCACTTTTGTGAGACACTGTATATTATATATATATATATATATATATATATATATATATATATATATATATATATATATACACACACACACACTCTCTTTTTTTTTTTTTTTTTGATTTTCAAAAAAGGTTTATTGTAATTAAGTGCAGTACAATAATAAAAGAAGGTAACAAAGGACCTCATCTGAGGTCGGTACAGAGTATGATCTTCAGTAATAAACTAGAGAAGGCCCCTTGGAAATATGTTCCATCACAATATCATAGACCACAATGCCTAATATAGAGGGTAGAGCAGACTCTGTATACAAAGAATAATTAGGCGCCAATAAATTTTAAAGGAGGCTCTGAGGGACAATGGCCCTACTTCTGCTCCCAACCAGTCCAAGCACCCCAATTGGGATCCTGCTGTGCACGGAGCGGTCGGGAACAGAACACCCAGGGAGGGGTATGAACAAGGGGTTTGGCAACCCGTCTGCCTAAACCGGTAGCTTACCCCCTAATGGAGCGAGTCATCCGGGAAAAGTCTGAGCTCGAACCACTGTTAATCGTCTGAGCGGGTTAAAGAGCCCAAATAATGGAGTGGTTTCCATAAGCCTGTAAGGCGGAGCCTCTAGCTGTATCCCTCAACATAAAACAAGAAAGACTGAACATATGTATTCCCTGAGTTGCTAGCGACAGTCTAGTACAGAGATTGAGAGTAGTAAGAAAAGAAAAGAGGAAGTAGAGGTGAGGAAGAGAAGGGGGGCCGAACTAGAGACTAAGAAGGAAAGGAGGGGGGAGGGGAAAGCCACGACTCCTCGCAGGGAGGGAGGAAGAATGACCGGCAACAAGCCCAATATGGGATGTCCATCGCTTACCTATTGGAGAAGGAGGGAAATGCCTACATGTGTAGCCCAGGGTTCCCAAATAAGGCGGAACTTTTCTGGTTTGTTTAGTAAGTTATTAGAGATCCTTTCCTGTGTCATTATCCAGGAGATCTTGTGTTTCGCGTGGCGGAATGACACCGAGGGCGATTTCCAGGCGTGGGCCAAGGTAATCTTGGCCCCTAATAGGATGAAGTGTATGAGAGAGCGGGACAATTTAGGGACCTTAGGGATATCATCATTAAGGAGGGCAATAGTAGGGTTTTGTTTCACCTCGAAACCCGTGACTTTACGAATGAGGCTGAAAATTCTATTCCAGAACCCCCTAATTTTAGGGCATTCCCAGAGGGTGTGGAGGTGAGAGCCTACGAGGCCACATCCTCTGAAGCAGAGGGGGGAAGACTGCGGGTAGAACTTAGAAAGATGAGTGGGGACCAGGTACCATCTGGAGATAACCTTAACGTCAGCTTCCATCAGAGAGGTGTTTAAGATACCCTTAAACGAGAGAAAGAAGTTTGTGTGCCAAGTGTCTAGGTCCCAATCAAACTGGAGGTCATGCTCCCATTTTGACATATAGCTCGCTTTGCCCCGAGGATCAGCTAATGCTGAATAGATCAGGGAGATGCCTCCCCTGACGCCCATGGCTGAGGAGCACCAGAGCTCGTATTTAGTGACAGTAAGTGGGTTTTCTGAGCTTTTCCAGACCCCCCGCAGAAAATGTAACAGCTGAGAGTAGCGGAAAGTTTCGGAGGATGGCATGTCCAGTTTGGAAGTGCAGTATTTGAGCGAGATGGGGCCATCATTGTTAAAATATTGTCCTATTCTGTATAGCCCCTTGTCGAGCCACCATCCAAAAGCCTTGATGTTTAGACCTGGGGGGAATTGGGGGTTGTGGAATATGTGAGCTAGGGGGTGCCAGGAAGAGGATAGTGAGGAATGTTTATGAAGGGTATCACAGAGGGCCATTGAGTGCGAAAGGGCGGGTGATAGGATCGAGGGGCGGTCCCTACGTGGTCTCCAGGCTAAATAGTCCAATGTGTGGTTAGGGGTTGCCTGCCTTTCTATGTCTACCCAGTCTGGTTTAGGTCCTTTAGTATATATCGCTGAGAATTGACAGAGTTGGGCCGCTTGGTAGTACCACCATATATTGGGAAGGCCAAGGCCTCCCTTCTTCCTTGCTCTATACAGAACCTTTTTAGATAGACAATGTCCTTTATTCCCCCATATGAACTGTATGATCTTCAATTGGAGTCTGTCCAGTGTTTGCTTTTTGACAGGGATAGGCAGAGAACGGAATAGATAGAGCAATTTGGGCAAGAGGGTCATCTTGACCGCATTGACTCTACCTAGCCAGGACAAATCATAGAGAGACCATTGTGTAAGTTCAGTTGTGAGTTTTTTGAACATGATAGGATAATTGTGTTGGAATAGGAGCTCTACTTTTGGGGTGAGGAAGACTCCCAGATAGGGAAGAGAAGAAGCGCTCCAGGAGAAGGGGAAGTTAGTCTTGAGCTTATCGACCATGTCTCGGGGTGTGGTGACATTCAGGGCCATTGACTTCAACATGTTGACCTGAAGGCCAGAGACCGTTCCAAAAGTGTTGAGTAGTTGGAGAATATTGGGGGTCGACTTGAGAGGGGAGGTGACGAAGAGGAGAACGTCGTCCGCAAAGAGGGCACATTTGTGTGTGTGTTGGACACATTGAACCCCATGAATGTCTGGGTGTTGTCTAATTGCTAAAGCTAGAGATTCTATCGCTAACGCAAAGAGAATAGGGGAGAGTGGGCAGCCCTGTCTGGTACCTTTTGAGATTGGGAATTGATCGGAGAGGTGTCCCTGCAATTTGATCTGGGCTTTCGGGGAAGAGTATAGAGATTCCAGGGTTCTTAGGAATTCTGGGCCAAAGCCCCAATGGCGTAGAGTGGTAAAGAGATATGGCCAGGTGACCGAGTCAAAGGCCTTTTGAAGGTCAATGGAGAGAATGTATCCCTCCTGGGGGGATCCGCCATCCCAGGAGGATTGCAAGAGGGAAATCAAATCTACCACTCTCCTGATCTGGTCCGGTCCCTGTCTCCCGGGGATGAAACCCACCTGATCCTTATGCACATAGGAAGCTATGAAGGAGGCCATTCTGTTGGCCAAACTCTTGGTCATGATTTTCAGGTCATTGTTGATCAATGAGATTGGCCTATAGTTGCCTACATCACTAGGATCTTTTCCCTGTTTGGGGATCACAGAGATGTATGCGATATTGGCAGCGGGTTCGAGAGTGGAGCCTTCACGAATGGAGTTAAAGAGATGGGCCAGACGAGGAGCGAGGACCCCCAAGAAGGTTTTGTAGTAAAGGGCGGAGAAGCCGTCCGGCCCTGGCGCTGAATCTGTGTTGATATGTTTGATAACTTCCTGGACCTCCTCAGTACGAAAAGGTGATTCCATCATGGATCTATGGGACTCTGAAATTTTGGGGAGATCAATGTCCGCCAAAAAGGATTCTACGGGAACAGGGTCAGCCGAGGAGGGAGATGTGTATAGTTTGGAGTAGAAAGCCTGGAAGGTTTCTAGGATTTTATGAGGGTTCTGGGTGAGAGAGCCTGATAACGATTTAATCTTGGGTAAGGAGAAATTTTTGATCTTTGGGGAGAGTTTGGCCGCCAAGCGTGTGCCTATTTTATCAGATTGTAAGTAGAATTTGCCGCTTAACCAGCTCAAGTGTTTGTCTGCGTTTGAGGTTAAGGCTAGATTTAAAGCGATGCGAGCGGATTCTAGTTTGGTTAGACTGGCGGGAGTGGGTTTAGACTTATGGGCTTTACTAAGTAGTTTAAAATTCCTTTCCAATTTTTCTACGTCCGCCTTCCTTCCTTTTTTAAGGTTGGAGGCCATCTGAATCATCTTCCCCCTCAAGACGGCTTTATGAGCTCCCCAGAGAGAACTAGGGGTTATGTCTCCGGTGTCATTGAGGAGGAAAAATTCTTGTATGTCCTTTTCCAGCATGGTGCAGTGGACCGGGTTGGCCAGGAGGGATTTACTCAAGCGCCACTGAGGGGGGCCTGGGAGTGATAGGGCGCTAGAGAGTCTAAGGGTTACTAAGGAATGGTCCGACCACGGAACTTCTTGAATTGAGGAGTGAGTAGCCGTGTGGATATCTGAATTGGGTATGAGGATGTGGTCAATCCTGGCATATGTCTTGTGGGGTGCAGAATAATGAGTGTAGTCCTTGGCCGTGGGGTTCAACTCCCTCCATGAGTCAATCAGGCCCAAGTCGTGTAGGAGGCGGGCTATTCTAAGGCTTTGTTTGGAGGGTCTCTTAAGGCGGGGCCTGTCCTGGTGGGATTTATCAAGTTTATGGTCAAACGTGATGTTGGAGTCACCCCCTATTAGGATTCTACCTTCTAGATGAGGGGATAGGGTTGAGAACATGGATGCAAAAAATTTTGCCTGGCCCCGATTGGGGGCATAGTATGATACAAAAGAGTACGTCACCCCTTCTATGAGTCCCTTGACCAGTAGGAACCTACCATCTTCATCACGTATCGTGTGGATGTGGGTGAATGGGATACGTTTAGCCAAGAGAATGGCCACCCCTCTCTGTTTGGTATCTGCATTCGCAAGGTAGAAAGTGGGAAAGTTGCGGTGGAGGAAGGAAGGGGTAAAGCTAGCTGGGAAATGGGTCTCCTGGAGAAAGACAACATCAAGGCTTCTGGCGTGGTAGCTCTGAAAGGCTTTCCGGCGTTTAGAGGGAGAATTAAGTCCCTGTGTATTGTGCGTAGCTTCCTTTAAAGGCAGCTTGTAAGTGTCAGTCTCAGCCATGAGTGCCCGAGGGGGGGTGCGAGAATGTAAAAGGGGAGCTTACCTGAAGAGAAGGGAGAATTCGGATATCCAGCGTGAAGTAGATTAAAAACAAACGCCCTGAAGCAAGTTCTGGGGGAGGTCTCTGCGAGGGGTCCTGGAGGGAGGGGAAGGAGAATACTGTGGGGAGGAGAGAAGGCGTAGGTGAAGAGATAGAAGAGAGAAAGGAAAAAAGATCAGAGATGTCATTATGTTGGTTAATTAATTCACAAAAAGAGAACAAAACAAACATATTCAAAACAACAATACAGAAGAAATTCAACAGGACCGGCTAGCCGGGTCCAAGTCCAAGGACACCTGCAAGAGGGGTCTTGGAGAGGGTGCAACCCCAGTAGGGGTTGTCTACCTGATGTCACCAGAGGGATCAAAAGTCCCTCCGCGTCACAACAGAGAGAGCGGCATGATGAGCCGCTCCGGCCATCAGATCCCCCAATGGGGGGTAAATCAGTATAGGAACGGCCAAAGTGCAAAAAATATTCTAGATAAACCAATATAACGTTCTGCAAGTTTGATTAACCAGAGCATCACCATTGCAAGGAGTGAAGCCTGCAAGAGGGGGAAAGGGAAGATGAGTAGGGAGGGTAAGAAGGGGATGGGGGGTAGGGGGGAGGAGAATTTTAGGCTACTAGGCTTAATCATGGGTAGGAACTAGAACAGGCATATCATATCATAAATGCAACAAGTTAGAAAGTCAGTGGAAGTGTCCTCCTCACCGAGGTAGGAGGAACAGGAGGTATTGGGAGTCCCAACTAGCCATTAGGTGGGCAAGTGGGACCCATACCAAACAGAACAGGACCCTAGCCCGCCCAATGCGAGTCAGGGCTGTGCGGGGCTGTCTACCACCTTACTAGAGAGGGAGAGTGGTTAGCCCTCTGAGACATTAGGGGTAGACAAAAACAGCACAACTCCTGTACAGGGGTAAAAGAAGAAAGAAGTCTCTCATCTCGGGGGGCGGGATTCCCTCTGTCTCTTCGGTTGCTGTTTGTTCCATAACGGGGTCAGAGAACTGCCTGGGGGTGGACGCTTTGAGGAGCCTAATTTGGCTGTCCCTTGTTCATGGGAGATAAGACCAAGTTGAAGCAGGAGACGTTCGCCATCTTGAAAGGTGGAAAAGCCAAAGGGTTTGTCTCTGAAATAAAATTGTAGGCGGAATGGAAAAGCCCAGCGGTACTTGATGGAATTCTGATTGAGGACCTCCAGGAGGGGTTTAAGGGACCTCCGTTTCTGGACCGTGGTGGGCGAGATGTCAGCAAAAATTTGGATTTTATTCCCTTGGAAGGCTAGATTGTCCCGGTTGTGGGTCTGCCTCATGACGTCTTCCTTCACACCATAGTAATGGGGCTTAACTATAATGTCTCTTGGGAGGCCATCTGGGCGAGGGGGCTGGAGGGCTCTGTGAGCTCTGTCAAGTTCCAATCTGTGATCCTGGATGTCTGGCATGAGTTCTTTAATGAACAGTTTAACTGTGCTGGGAACGTCAGTGACAGATTCAGGGATTCCACGTATACGGAAATTGTACCTCCTACTTCTGTTCTCTAAATCATCGATCTTAGAGAGAGCTGTCTCAAGTTGGTCTTGTAAGGTTTGGATGCATGTGGTATTTTGATTAGTGCGGGCAGCAGTGTTATCCACTGCTTGCTCAATTGCATCCATGCGGGCTCCCAGGCTCTGCAAATCAGCCTTAATGGTAGCAGTGATCTGCGTGGCATTATGAGCTAGGCCTGTGGCTAGCATCTCAGAAAAGTTCTCTAGCATGAGTTGCATGTCAGCAGAGTGGACTGGCTGCAAGGGGGAGGAGAGGTGGGGGCTTGCCAGGCCTAAGGGGGATCTCAGCATAGGAGAGTGGGGGAGATTTCCAAATGTATGGTTCAGCAGGGACTCTGTGGATCCTGGGTAGATCCCTTGGGGATTGCAGGTACTCACAGGAGTTGCCAGCATACCGATCTGGTGCTGGGGATGGGGTGGAGAATCCGCCATGTAGTCCGGGTCCTCCATGCTGCCTCGTGCTGCGGCCGCCATCTTAGGTGAAGCAGGGGCTGCCAGAGTAAAGTTCAGCTGGCGGCTCACCTCGCTTTTTTGCGAGCCGCCCGGCATATGATAGTGCGCCTGGTTCGCTTGGGTGGCGATGGGGGAAGATCTGGCCGGTTCCCGCTCGGTCTGGACGCTCAGGGGGCTCTGAAAGGCCGGAGCGGTGCAGAACTCCCGTTCAGAGCGACTTCCCGGAAGTCCCGCGCATGCGCACTCACACACACACACTCTTATAAATAAATGTAAATAAACATTTTAAAATGTATTAAAACATGGACGTGACAGTAGAGCAGTGGATATGTCAGTAGGACAGTGGATAATGTCAGTCAGTAGTGCAGTGGACTTTGTCAATAAGGAAGAGATTGGTGTCAGCAGTTTATTTATTCTGCTTTTTTTTTATTTGCAATCATTTTTTATTAATTTTTTCTCCCGTTGGGGAGCTTTTTGTGAAATATCAGGGGTCTAAACGCCAAACAGAACCCTGATTTCTCACTTTTGAGACAGAGAAAGGGACAGAGGACAGAGATTCCCCAGCCCCTTTCTCTGCAGCCAGACAGCAGGGGGTAATCTCTTGGGGTAATTAGGGTGTGCACAGGCACACCTGGCACACCCTGTGTGCACACCTATGCCTCCTTGTAATGGCAGTCAGTGTAGGTGGGAGATCAATCCATCACTGCTTACTCTTCAAGGAACCGCTAGCAACCTCTGGAGGATCCACAGATCCCTGGTTGAGAAACATTAATATGAACTCTTCTGGCTCCTCTCAAAATCTGCTACACCCTCCTCCTTCTACCGTTTTCTTGCTGAACTTGGCTACAAATTCCCAGAGGAGGCAGAGCAAGGAAACAAAAAAAAAAAGAGAAAAATTATCATAATTTTTACATTTCGATGCTTGGTACTGCCCCCACCTACCATGCTGCTCTAGGCACTGGCTCACAAGTGATATAGTAAATAAAGCATTGGTGGCTGTCTACTACTGTAGTTGATCTATTGCTGCTTATTCCTAAAGCTAAAAAGAACAGAAAGCTAAAAAGAATCAAGTAAACATAAACAAATCATATGTATAGATGTACTCTATGATTGTGTTGTATGTGATTGAATATTTTTTTAAGGAATTCTGCTTTAAAAAAAGACCAATAAGCACCTATTAAAAGACATCAAACTGCTTCATAAAGGGCAACACAATGGATTGTTACATATCACAAGAGGGGTCCGTTCAGACTCATCACAAGCTAAAAATTGCAACATGGACAAAATCATCCAGCCAGGGTGAAATAGTTTATAAATATATTTGTCACACAGGATGGCGTGTGACAGTTATCATTTTCCCAACATGTGTCCTCGTCATTACAGCCCATGCTTGACAACCCATCACATGTTCTCTGTGTGCTTCCCACAATGTGTTTCTCATCACAGACTGCATGATTAGAAACCTTGGACAGCTCTCATTGTAACTATGTAATAGACAGCACAATGCGTGATATGTCTGCACAGTGCTATGCCAACCACGGAGGGGAAAAACAAGAGGACGGCATAACCAATTTAACATATGAGCCTTGATACATCACAGCATCCCATGGGACCTAATTATTATCACTGCGCTCATGTCTTTGCCTTCCTAGCTGTTCTAATAATTTGTTTACTTACAAAAGCGAAGAAATCAACATATATGTTTGATTAGACGCTTTTATTCAAAGTGCTAAACATGGGGCTAACAAATGTCATTGTTGGTCTATAGCAAAGCTTCACAATGAATGCTGTGTTCAGCTTATTATACTGGACATATGCTGATATTTATAGAACACTGTATAAAGCATAGTAAAGGAGCGTGATTATTTTAAATGTTTTATAATAACTGCACACGATGTGTGTAACGCTAAGTAGAAAAGAAAAAAGTGTAGGAGTTACGAACGTCTTTCGAGCAGTCATTTGTAGAGCAAGAATCGACATGTTTCTCCTACTTGTGGTAGACAAGGAGAAGCTTATTCAAGATGACATAAAGACAAAAAGGTTTTAACCCCTTTGAAATGCAAGAAACCGATAAGTAGATATTAGCATCTGTCTGTAATGAAGGACATAGGGTACATGCAGGAAAGTATATAGTACATTCTATAGAAATAGTCCTATTGGCCAAAAAGAACCACAGCATCTGCTCTGGAGATTAAAGTAGATGTAATTGGATGGTATTTGGCTTGCTAAATTGGCATTTGTGTAACTAAAATACTTGTTTTTGCCTTATGTTCATCCTCCCTTGCATCTGATTGCTGCTGATCTCCACTGGCCATCTTTGTAGCCACTTGATACTCTCCAGTGCTGGCTGCATGGCATTTCTCCTAGCAGATATCCCGATGGTGACTGTGGACTATGCCTGCACAATGTGGGGTTGATTTACTAAAACTGGAGCGTGCAAAATCTGGTGCAGCTCTGCATAGAAACCAATCAGCTTTCAGGTTTTTTTGTCAAAGCCTAATTGAACAAGCTGAAGTTAGATTGGCTACCATACACAGCTGCATCAGATTTTGCGCTCTCCAGTTTTAGTAAATCAACCCCACTGTGTTCAATTAACCACTTCTAGCCTCCATTGGAAGTCCCCATTACACTGTGACATGCACAAGAGCAATTGGGAAACAAAGAAAGAGGGTTGTTACCAGGGCTTTTTTTCAGTGGGAACGCAGGGTGAAATCTTGACAATTCTTCCAGAAGCACATTTGTGAGGTCAGTAACTGATTTGGATCAGAAGGCCTGGCTTGCATTCTCCGCTCCAAATTCATATCAAAGGTGTTCCATCAGGTTGAGGTCAGGACTCTGTGCAAGCCAGTCAAGTTCCTCCACCCCAAACTCGCTCATCCATGTCTTTATGGACCTTGCTTTGTGCACTGATCTAAATCATTTGGTGGAGGGGGGATTATGGTGTGGGGTTGTTTATCAGAGGTTGGGATTGGCGCCTTAGTTCCAGTGAAGGGAACTCTTAAGGCGTCAGCATACCAAGACATTTTAGACAATTTCATGCTCCCAACTTTGTGTGAACAGTTTGGGGATGGCCCCTTCCTGTTCCAACATGAATGCGCACCAGTGCACAAAGCAAGGTCCATAAAGACATGAATGAGTGAGTTTGGGGTGGAGGAACTTGACTTATCCTGACCTGTACCTGATAGAACACCTTTGGAATGAATTAGAGTGAAGACTGCAAGCCAGGCCTTCTCGTCCAACATCAGTGCCTGACCTCACAAATACGCTTCTGGAAGAATTGACAAACATTCCCATAGACACACTCCTAGACCTTATGGACTGCCTTCCCAGAAGAGTTGAAGCTGTTATAGCTGCAAAGGGTGGGCCAACTCAATATTGAACCCTACGGACTAAGACTGGGATGCCATTAAAGTTCATGTGCGTGTAAAGGCAGGTGTCCCAATGCATTTGACAATATAGTGTGTACATATTGGATATAGCATGCAGTCTGCTTTTTATATAGGACTAGTTTTAAACTGAACTGACCAGTAAACAGAGAGTAAAATTGTTCATGTTTGCTGATTTTTAAAGTGGAACTTTAGTGGGAAAATGAAAGGATAAGTTCACTTTTAAGAACATAAAAAATAATAGATGCACATTTAAAAAATAAATAAATGTGCATTTATTATTATAATTATTATTTTTGGACCCTGTAAACATTGCACCAGTGGATCACTGGTGCCATGCAGGTTTCCAGCAGATCTGTTAGTATATCTGTTTGCCAGTACATCCTGTACAGGTAAGCAGATACAATCTGACAGTAAGAATTAATGAACTACCACGGCACTCCACAGAGAGTGGAGTTCATTGAGAACTACAAGCCGACAGCCACTGAGGATGATGGGGCTTGTAGTTCATTCATACAGAGAGCTGTGTGAATGAATGACACAGCCATTTGGGCAGAGCCCCGCACAGCCAGGCTGTTTTCAAAAAGTGACAGCTTGTACAGGGAACTTTTCCCCATACTGATATCTCAGGGAGACAGGGCAGCAGGGTGCCGCTGCAGCATTGGGAACATGTTACATGTTCCACCCTAAAAACGGGTGGAAGATGCAACATGTTCCCAAAGGTGAACTTATGTGTTAAGTCCTGATAGATCACTTCAGGCTGGTCCATTTTGCAGGTATTGCTATGTAAAACATTAAAAATAAGTGACTATACTGTTTAAAACCCGTCTGCAAACTGAGCTGCTAGAGGCCAATGTGCTGACACCCTAAATATGTATTGTTGCTCAGGGGCTCTGGGCTCCAGTAAAATGGCAGCCTCCAGCAAGAAGAAACAGGAGTAACGCTGAAGGCAATTTACAGCACGCACTCATTTTAGTAGGGTCATTATTAACGTGGAATGTATGTTCCTCATTAAAGAACATATTTTTTTATCAAATGGTTATGGGTAAAGTTCCACTTTAAAAGACCTTCTGATTCACATCTCCTATACATCTCCTTCCCTCTAAAGTTCCTTTGATGAATTTAACCACAAATGTCCAGAGGTTGCCAGAAGGGAATTAAAACAAGGAAAAAGTTACCTTGATGTGTACATTTGGAGGCTTAGTGCTGCCCCCTTCAGCTCTCTCGCTCTAGACTCAGGCACATTCCTATTAACGGGAATATTAAGTGCAGCGCTAATCTATATTGTGTGTATATATTAGAAAATTGTGCAAATATGCAAACAGTAAGTATATCACATTGACTGTGCAAAATAAAATAAAGTGCTAGGTGCAAACAGCAATAAATGAAAATAAATACAATTTATAAATTGAAATCACTAAAAAGTCCATATATGTGAAATGGCATTATGAATAAATAACCCATGAGAGATAAATAATAATAAAACCCATAGTTGATGGTTTTATACTATGTGGTGGCCTTTTTCATTTATGAATGATGAGTCCATGATTGGGTCCGGTAACAAGGTTGAACGGAAGCTGACCTCACATGTTATTTCCCGAGAGTGACCACGTTCCCAGTTATATGCCTGTTTGACTCCATGCCACTGGCATTGGGTCCACTGAGTCCGATAAGAGTATCCAATTTTTTCATCGGTGGTAGATTCACAATCTATGGTGATTTCTTACTGGATGCTGGCCTATCCTTCAGAGGTCGAATATATCTTCAATTTCAACATTGTTTTCTACCTAAACACTTGTGATTTCATTTCACCTGTTTATACTGTTTTTTCTCTCATGGGTTATTTATTCACAAAGCCATTTCACATATACCGTATTTATCGGCGTATAACACACACTTTTTTCCCGTGAAAATCAGGGGAAAATCGTGGGTGCGTGTTATACGCCGATCCCCGCTGTCTGTGAGGGGAAGAGGAGCGCGTGCCGCCGATATACACATAGCCGAGTGTACTGTGTACTCGGCTAGGCTTGGCTCCGCTCGCAGTCACGCCCAGTCCCGCCATTGGACCTGTGTTATGTCCATCATAGGAGCCTGGCCAAGGGGTGGGACTGCGAGAGAAGCCGAGTACAGCCGAGTAAACAGGACATCTGTTCTTTCTGTTAAAACAGGACATCCGGCTCTGTCTATCTCTGCGCTGCTGCGGTAATTTTAAATGATCATTCTGCAAGGACACTGGGCAAGGCTGAAATGATACAGGGCAAGGCTGCAATCACACAGGGCAAGGCTGCAATGACACAGGGCAAGGCTGCAATGACACAGGGCAAGGCTGCAGATGACAGTGGGCAAGGCTGCAGATGACACTGGGCAAGGCTGCAGATGGACACTGATCATTCTGCAATGATGGACACTGATAAGGCTGCATTGATGGGCATTTAAATGTAAGTTTTTATCCTTGAACTTCCCTCCTAAAAAGTTATTTTCCTTAAAATTCCCTCCTAAACTTGGGATGCATGTTATACGCCGGCGCTAGTTATACGCCGATAAATACGGTATTTAGTAATTTCAATTTATGAATTGTATTTATTTTCATTTATGGCTGTTTGCACCTAGCACGTTATTTTATTTTGCACAGTCAATATGTTATACTTACTGTTTGCATATTTGCACAATTTGCTAATATATACACACAATATGGATTAGCGTTGCACTTAATATTCCCGTTATCCACTCAATTTCTCTGATTGTAGTGTTTGCAGCTTTTCCTAATCTGTTGAGCAGCGCAGTGCACACTGTGAAATTTACATTCCTATTAACATTTAGAACTTGGAAAGATATGAAATCAATGAGTACAATACATTTTATTACAAAGTAGTCACACTTATTTACAGAATGGTCATGCAAAAGTCTACTATACATTTAATGGATTTCCCCTATATCACTGCTGGAGGCTCTGTCAAAACCAGAGCTACATGGAGATGGTAATCACACCCACAAGTTGACATTGTGAGATTTAGCTTCAAATAGAGATTTTCCCAAGGAGTTTGTCCACTCATTAGAATGTGTTTTGGGGCTTTTTTGCTGACTTTTATTCATCCAGTCATCAGAGTAATACTTTGGCAATTTTGTCACACATCTCTGTCTATTCCTTTTTAGGATAGAGCTGCTCCAATATCAGCCTCCCTGCTTAACTGATACCTTTGGTCAACAGACTGGATCTGTTGTCTGCTCACATATGGACTATCATCTACATAGCTCAAACACATCAGACAGGGCAACATGGACTACCTCTGTTACTTCACAATCTCAGACATCAGTCTGGCACCTGCCTATATAGGCCAGAAAGACCTGGAGTCCCAATGAGTCTGGCTTCAAGCTGCTCTTACAGCACATAAGAGCAAAGGCCGATTAGAAAATATTCTCACTTGTGGGCAATACTTACCTGTCTCTATTCAGTTTCACATCTGTTCAGGGTCTCTTTCTCTGCAGAAACAGGCACTATCTGTATCTCTACACCGAGACAGACTATCAATCTGTCACAATTAGTGTTGAGCGAACCCGAACTGTAAAGTTCGGGTCCGTACCGAACTTTAGCTTTTTCCCGAACCCGAACCCGGACTTTGCCCAAAAGTCCGGGTTCGGGTTCGGCAATCTAATAACGCATTTAGAAATGCTTCAGGGGACAGCCAATCACCTTTTGATTAGCTGGTGTGCCCTTAGAGGCCATCATAGCCATGCCTACTAATGGCATGGCTGTGATTGGTCAGTGCAACATGTGACCCAGCTTCTATATAAGCTAGAGGCACACAGCACACATGACACTCTGCTTCAGAATAGATAGGGAGAGGATCTAGTCTGCTGCTGCTGCTTTTAGGGAGAGATAGAAAGATAGATGAGGTAGTCCTGATTCTACAATCTGAGGGAAAAGATAGAGAGATAGTGTAGTGTAGGGCCAGGTTCCTGTGCTGGTGCTTTCAGGGAGAGAGAGATATATTATATAGGAGTCCAGATTCAGAGATTAAAATCAGCGATCTGCATAGGTCTACCTATTTGTGTTGCAGTGCAGTCTTTTTACACTGCCATGAGCCCAGTGTCAGAGAAAATCTAACTTTTAGGGGAAAAAAAAGGCACTTTATTGTTCTCTTTTCCAAAAGACCCATAGGGCAAAAAAAAAAAAAAAAAAAAGCATTTTATTTTGCTCGTGCAAAAAAAGACCCGTTTAGGGCAAAGAAAAAAAAAAAAATTTGCACTTTAATGTACGCTTGCAAAAAACGCCGTTTAGGGGCACAAAGAAAAGTTTGCAGTGTGTTATACATATTTTGAGGTGTGTGAAATACACAATTTCTATATAGTTTTCTCCTACTGTGCTATACTAAAAAAACAACATTTTTTTTGAATAGCATTTTCTGCAGTTCTGTAGCTGTGCGATTCAGCGGTTATGTACTGTTGGTGTGTTCTGCTCTTCCAAAAAACGCAGTTTAGTGGCACAAAAAAAAGTTTGCAGTGTGTTATACATATTTTGAGGTGTTTGACATAAACAATTTCTTTATAGTTTTCTCCTACGTTGCTATACTAAAAAAACAACATTTTTTTTGAATAGCATTTTCTGCAGTTCTGTAGCTGTGCGATTCAGCGGTTACGTACTGTGGGTGTGTTCTGCTCTTCCAAAAAACGCCGTTTAGTGGCACAAAAAAAAGTTTGCAGTGTGTTATACATATTTTGAGGTGTTTGAAATAAACAATTTCTTTATAGTTTTCTCCTACGTTGCTATACTAAAAAAACAACATTTTTTTTGAATAGCATTTTCTGCAGTTCTGTAGCTGTGCGATTCAGTGGTTACGTACTGTGGGTGTGTTCTGCTCTTCCAAAAAACGCCGTTTAGTGGCACAAAAAAAAAGTTTGCAGTGTGTTATACATATTTTGAGGTGTTTGAAATAAACAATTTCTTTATAGTTTTCTCCTACGTTGCTATACTAAAAAAACAAAAAAATTTTTGAATAGCATTTTCTGCAGTTCTGTAGCTGTGCGATTCAGCGGTTACGTACTGTGGGTGTGTTCTGCTCTTCCAAAAAACGCCGTTTAGTGGCACCAAAAAAAGTTTGCAGTGTGTTATACATATTTTGAGGTGTGTGAAATAAACAATTTCTATATAGTTTTCTCCTACTGTGCTATACTAAAAAAACAACATTTTTTTTTAATAGCATTTTCTGCAGTTCTGTAGCTGTGCGATTCAGCGGTTACGTACTGTGGGTGTGTTCTGCGCTTCCAAAAACACCCATTTAGGGCAAGATCCTAAATTTTGAAAATATGAGGAGAAGGTCAAAGGGACGTGGTGGCCCCGGTCGTGGTGCTGCTGGTGGAGCTCCTGTTGCAGGGAGAGGACGTGGTGGATCTGTGCCAGATACACGCACAAGTGAAACACCTTCCTCAGGTGCGAGTAGGCGACCGAGCCTGCGGCGGTATTTTGTGGCGCCTAATGAGGCTGTACGAATGTTTAGGCCAGGACAAGTACAGGCGATAGTAGATTGGGTTGCTGACAGTGCCTCGGGTTCCTTCACATTGTCTCCCACCCACTCTTCTGATGAAAGAACAGAGTTGGCACCTGAAACCCATGTCCATCAGTCTTTCACCTCACCCCCTTGCAAATCAGCCAAGCAGTCTGAGCCCCAAATCATGCAGCAGTCTCCTCTGCTTTTCGATGACTCTGTTAGCAGGGTTTCCCAGGGCCATCCACCTAGCCCTGCCCCAGAAGTGGAAGAGATTGAGTGCATCGATGCCCAACCACTTATGTTTCATGATGAGTACATGGGAGGACCATCGCAGTACGTCTCGGATGATGACGAAACACAGGTGCCAACTGCTGCTGCTTTCGCAAATGTGCAGACAGACAAGGAGGGCAGGGGTGAAGACTGGGTGGAAGATGATGTGGAGGACGATGAGGTCCTCGACCCCACATGGAATCAACGTTATGCAGGTGACCAGTGTAGTTTGGAGGAAGAGGCGGTGGTCGCACAGAGCCACCAGCACAGCAGAAGAGGGAGCAGGGTGCAAAAGCGGAGCGTCCGTCCCCTAGACAGTATGTCTGCTACTGCCCAGGTCCAAGGAGTTCCCTAGCGTGGCAGTTCTTCACACAATGTGCTGATGACAAGACACGAGTGGTTTGCAGGCTGTGCAATCAGAGGCTGAAGCGAGGCATAAACGTTCTCAACCTGAGCTGCAGTGGAGTAGACACCTCAAAAACCAAGAAAGGTCTCTGGCTCCTCCTGTTTCCTCTTCTGCTGCAGTCTCGGCCTCTTCATCCACCTCTGTAGTGACAGTGGCACCTGCCACCCCGCAAACAGAGCATCTGCCAGGAACACTACCACCTGGGTCACCAACCATCTCCACAATGTCCCATGGAAGCGTTCAGCTCTCTATCTCCCAAACATTGGAGCGGAAGAGGAAGTACCCCCCTAGCCACCCGCGATCCCTGGCCCTGAATGCCAGCATTTCAAAACTCCTGGCCTTTGAAATGCTGTCATTCCGTCTGGTGGAGACGCAGAGTTTTAAAAGCCTGATGGCATTGGCTGTCCCACAGTACGTCGTGCCCAGCCGCCACTATTTTTCCAGGCGAGCCATCCCTTCCCTGCACAACCAAGTGGGGGACAAAATCAGGTGTGCACTGCGCAACGCCATCTGTGGCAAGGTCCACCTAACTACGGATGCGTGGACCAGTAAGCATGGTGAGGGACGTTATATCTCCCTAACAGCACACTGGGTAAATGCAGTGGCGGCTGGGCCTGAGGCAGATAGCAGTTTGGCGCATGTCCTTCCACCACCGAGGATTGAAGGGCGCTTCAGTTTGCCTCCTGTTGCTAACTCCTCCTACTCCGCTTCCTCATCCTCTACCGCCTCCTCATCCGGTCAGCGTAACACCTTCACCACCAACTTCAGCACAGCCAGGGGTAAACGACAGCAGGCAGTTTTAAAACTTTCCTGTTTGGGGGAAAAACCCCACACTGCACAGGAGTTGTGGAGGGACATGGAACAACAGACCAATGAGTGGTTGCTGTCAGTGAGCCTCAAGCCCGGCCTGGTGGTGTGCGATAATGGGTGAAATCTCGTAGCAGCTCTAGGCCTAGCCGGTTTGACGCACATCCCTTGCCTGGCGCATGTGCTGAACTTGGTGGTCCAGAGGTTCCTTAAAAATTACCCCAATATGCCAGAGCTGCTGCAGAAAGTGCGAGCTGTGTGTGCGCACTTTCGGCGTTCTCACCCTGCTGCTGCTCGCCTGTCAGCGCTGCAGCGTAACTTCGGCCTTCCCGCTCACCGCCTCATATGTGACGTGCCCACAAGGTGGAACTCCACCTTGCACATGCTGGCCAGACTGTGCGAGCAGCAGCAGGCGATAGTGGAGTTTCAGCTGCAGCAATCACGCGTGAGTCGCTCTGCGGAACAGCACCACTTCACCACCAATAACTGGGCCTCCATGCGAGACCTGTGTGCCTTGTTGCGCTGTTTCGAGTACTCCACCAACATGTCCAGTGCCAATGACGCCGTTCTTAGCGTTACTATCCCAGTTCTATGCCTCCTTGAAAAAACGCTTCGGGCGATGATGGAAGAGGATGTGGCACAGGAGGATGAGGAGGAGGAGGAGGAAGCGGGATCATTTCAAAGGCTTTCAGGGCAGTCTTTCACAAGTGGCTATGAGGGTGGGTTCCTGCACCAACAAACGCCAGGTACACAATTGTCCGGCAGAAAGGGAACAGTTCTGGAGGATGACGAGGTGGAGGAGGAGATGGAGGAGGAGGAGGAAGCATTTTCACAGCAGGGTGGCACCCAGACCAGCTCGTGGCCATCACTGGTGCGTGGCTGGGGGGATACAGAGGACACAGACGATACACCTCCCACAGAGGACAGCTTTTCTTTGCCTCTGGGCAGCCTGGCACACATGAGCGATTACATGCTGCAGTGTTTCCGCAATGACCGCCGAGTTGCCCACATTTTAACTGGTGCTGATTACTGGGTGGCCACCCTGCTGGATCCCCGTTGCAAGGACAACGTACCGTCCTTAATTCCCTCACTGGAGCGGGATCGTAAGATGCGCGAGTACAAGCGCACGCTGGTAGACGCGCTGCTGGTGGCATTCCCACCTGACAGCGGGCGTACGGTGGAAGCACAAGGCGAAGGCAGAGGAGGAGGAAGAGGTCGCCAACGCAGCCGGGGCACCGGCAGCACCTCAGAAGGCAGGGTTAGCATGGCTGAAATGTGGAAAAGCTTTGTCAGCACGCCACAACAACCAGCACCACCAGCTGAGATGGAACGTCTGAGCAGAAGGCAGCATTTCACCAACATGGTTGAGCAGTATGTGTCCACAGGCCTACACGTACTGGATGACGGGTCTGCCCCCTTTAACTTCTGGGTCTCCAAATTGGGCACATGGCCTGAGCTTGCCCTTTATGCCTTGGAGATGCTGGCCTGCCCTGCAGCCAGTGTATTATCTGAACGTGTATTTAGCATGGCAGGGGGCGTTATCACAGACAAGCGCAGCCGCCTGTCCAGAGCCAATGTGGACAAGCTCACGTTCATTAAAATGAGCCAGGCATGGATCCCACAGGACTTGTCCGTACTTTGTGCAGAATAGACATGCATACCGGTGTTGTGACAAAAACTGTCCTGCCATCGGATTGTGTCCGGCCCATACTGCGAAGGCGCAGCGCTTGCGCAGTACAGAGGACAAGGAGATTCACAAAATCTCCAAAAATGAACGGCGCCTGCGCTGTGAGTGCAGGTTCAAGCCCCACCATCCAAGTGGACATACGGTAGCACATAGTAACAGGGCCCCTCACGGGCTCGGTTCGATCGCCACGCTTCGGGCACGGCCTCACTTGGCTCGTCTTGAACCACGGATGGTGTGGCCTTCACCTGAACTCACCACGCAGGCGCCGTTCGTCTTGGGAGATTTTAGAAATCCCCTTGTCCTACATACTGAGCAAGCGCAGTACAGGGTGGACACTATTTGACGGGGGACAGAATTCGACACATCACCGGCATTACACAGCCATTGTTGTATTTTTGAATCAGTGTTGGCTACCTCGTCCTCCTCCACCGCCGCTTCCACCTACACAGCCACATCCACCGCAACTTCAACCTCCTACTCCATATGGACCTCGTCCTCCTAGGTCAAGATTATTATTTTTTATTTTTATTTTTTTATGTTATTTTAAGTTATTTCCCTATCCACATTTGTTTGCAGAGCACTTGCCATGCTCTTAACAACATTTTGCTGCCATTTGCAGCCCTCTAGCCCTTTCCATTACCTTTTTAGAGCCTTTTTAGTCCTTAGAAGTCCGGGTCCCCATTGACTTCAATGGGGTTCGGGTTCGGGTCCGGGTTCGGGTTAAAGTTCGGTCCCGAACCCGACCTTTTTTCCGAAGTTCGGCCGAACCCGAACATCCAGGTGTCCGCTCAACTCTAGTCACAATATCTTCAATAGCAACTTCCTGGTCTCCAATAGAACTTGGGGAATCTGGCAAGGTAAAGGTATGATGCCGTACCTTACAGTAGTTATTATGTAACCACTAACCAGCAGCAGAAGGTCTGTCATCTCTACAAGTTCTGCAGTATTTAAAGACACACAAACTGCCGACTCTCCCAATTTTACTCCAATGGAATCAGAATGTGGATGGAGAAATTAGAAAATTGCTCCATCTGCTGAGCAAGGATTCCTTGGACTAATATATCTGTAAGCCCTTTTGCCAAAAATAACTTGCTTTTACTATTTCTGAGGAAAAGTATTTTTTTTTTTTTAAACTGAAGCAAGAATTTAAAATAGGCATTTTGATAAGCACATTCCCCAAAAAAATCATAATAGGTGATATTGCATTCCCCTCAGAGTGCTAACAGAGCTGCATCAGATCAAATTATCACTGCATGGTAACAGAGAGATGACCATCACTGCCCCTGTCATATTTTGGGAATGACAGTCATCACTTTCTGTATTATTTTCACATGGAGTGCCAACTTTATACACATACAGTAAATTTATTTATAAATTATTTATAAATGTTTATTCCTTTCCAAAATTTTATTTTATCAGTTTTTTTTTTTTTTGCATTTTAAGGATTGCAAGTATTGTTACTATTTTAGGCTTCACGCACATGAGCAGTTAACCCCACACAGCTTAGAATCCTGGCAATTTCAGCCACCCAGGAGGCACAGGTGCAGCGTATAGCCAGCAGCCTGTAAAAATGTATAATGCCAGGATTTTACATTATACGGGTGTAGCGATACCCCCTAGAGGGCTGCTGATTATATTTGGGTCTTGCCGTTACCCCACCTTTCCCTGTAGTAGATACTAAGAGTCTATGTTAGGAAGTTTTAGATCAGTGATTCTCAACACCTGTCCTCAGGACCCACTAACAGGCCAGATTTTAAGTATTACCTTGGGGAGATGCAGACTAAAATCCTGCAATCCCTGAGCAGCAAATTATATCACCTGTGATGTATTTCAGTTATCTTGCAAACCTGGCCTGTTAGTGGGTCCTGAGTTGAGAACCACTGTTTTAGATAGATGTGAGTGCCAATCACTACAGTCTTTTTCCAATGCTTTATTAAACAACTTTCAGTACCAGAAGGATAGAGGGTTAGGGGAAGTTCAGATACCTTGTTTGCAGATCACTGAGGTTCTTGGATCCAGAGGACAAACAGCTTTCTATCTCTGGATCTTGCGACAACCGGATAGGCCTCTCACACCGACCTAGCAGCCGGTATGAAGCACGGACAAATCTCTGCCACAGACTTAGCGATACGTGGAACTCCTGGGTAATCCTCTGCCACAGGATTGTTTAGCCAGTAGTCAGTTAGTCAAAGGTCAGCTGCACAGTACCAGAACCTTTAAGCCATCCGGCAGTACTGTGAGGTAGGTTAACTTGGGTGCATCCTCCAAACGAGTCACCAGGCCCTTCCTGAGAAACCAGCCTTCAGCCCGGTTCTCTCCAGTAAGGGTCCCCCCCGGATCTTCACAGTTTGCTTGTCTTTTTTTCTGCGCAGGCAAGACAGCACAGGACCACCTACATTTAAGTAGGCCCCAGACAGACTTCTGGGCCTACATGCAGTAACACAGCCTGCAGGCCCCGAGGTAGAGCAGAACAATTGTCACATACCTTAGGCCAGGAGGGCCATGAGGTCAGAGAGAGACTGAGCACAGCCTCAGGCCTGGAGGGCCATGAGGCAGAGATAAATAATCATGGCGTCTGTCCCTTAAATACCCCTTTCCCAGCATGCCCAGCGGCGAAGAACCTCCTGATTGGGCTGTTTCTGGGGAAAGAAATAGTCAATGCACTTCAGCTTGCTGTATTTCTCACACTGTCCTGTGGTAACAGTGACACCTACTGGCAACAGTGAGAAATGCGCACAACATAGCCAAAATTGGAACAGAAGCTAATTTAACTTTACACAATCACTCTGAGCTATTTACAGCTCAGATAAACCTAAATTTACACATAGCCCCTATTCTTCAGTAACAGGGCGCTACACGGGGTTAACCACCTGTGTGCATGTGGTGATCTTTAACCACTTCCCTACCCAGCCATAGTCAAATGACGTCCACAAATGGGATCTCCCATCCTGGGTGGACATCATATGACGTCCTGGCTTTGTAGGGGGATATCTGAATGATGCCTGCAGCTAGATGCATCATTCAGATATCCTTTTAAAGTGGCAGCGAGTCTGTGCACCATAAGAACAAGTATAGCGGCGGTTCCGCCGCTTGATCGTTCTTCTAGGCGGCGGGAGGGGACATCCCCCCCTCCCGCCGCCATCCAGTGCTTCTCCGGGCTCTCCAGTGCGATCGGGGACCCGGAGCGAATCTTCCGGCGCCGTTGATGGGTCACGTGACGAGCATAGAGATGACTGGTGACCTGTCACACACATTCCTATTACAAGGGATGTTTACATTCCTTGTAATAGGAATAAAAGTGATCAAAAAAAAAAAAATAAGTAAAATAATTGTAAAAAAATAAATAAATAAGTAAAAAAAATAAATAAATAATAAAAAATAAAAAAATAAAACGCCCCTGTCCCCGGTAGCTCGCGATCAGATGCGAATGCACACGTAAGTCGCCCACATATGTAAACGCCGTTCAAACCACACATGTGAGGTATCGCCGCGTGCGTTAGAGCGCGTGCAACAATTATAGCACTAGACCTCCTCTGTAATTCTAACCTGGTAACCTGTAAAAAAAAATAAAGCGTCGCCTATGGAGATTTTTAAGTACCGAAGTTTGGCGCCATTCCATGAGTGTGCGCAATTTTAAAGCGTGACATGTTAGGTATCTGTTTACTCGGCGTAACATCATCTTTCATATTTTCCCAAAAAATTGGGCTAACTTTACTGTTTTGTTATTTTTTAATTCATGAAACCATTTTTTTAAAAAAAGGCGTTTGAAAAATTATTGCGCAAATATCGTGCAAGAAAAAAAGTTGCAAAGACCGTCATTTTATTCCCTAGGGTGTCTGCTAAAAAAACATATACATGTATAATATTTGGGGGTTCTGAGTAATTTTCTAGCAAAAGAATGATGATTTGTACATGTAGGAGAGAAGTGCTAGAATAGGCCCGGTATTGAAGTGGTACAAAAAGCCCTGTATGGAAATGGTTAATCAGAGGCAAAAGCTACTGATCTCATGCACAGTTCAAGAACTTACAAGGAAGGATACAGCAGTGCATGTGGTTGCAAAGTCCTGAGCACAAACCAAGCTCTTGCATGGTCAATAACAATAAATATACATTGCAAGCAGGCAATAAAGGACAGGCAGTAAAGGACTGAATCAAAACAACATGAAAAAAAAAAAAACACTATAAAAGAAAGAGGTAACTAGGAAAATGAAAAGGGATATAACAGGTGAAAAGAGAAGAAAAAAATTGAAAATAGGAAAAAGAGTGACATAGTAAAAAGAAACAAAAAAAAATGGTATGGTAATCACAAAACATCAGGATCCAATTAGGTGGCTGGGAATACAATAGAAATTACTCATACTCCATGATCAATTGTAAAGTATAATTGTTAATTTGTCTCTACAGGTTAAACTACAAAGTTTATCTAATAGTGAACCATATTTATTGGATCCAGAACCTGCAGAGCCATATCTATTGGGTCTATTTTACCTTCCCCGTGCTCCTCCACCACCTGTACTGTATCCTCAATGTATGCAAGATTGACAAGTTAAAGGGGCAGTAAAGTCCACTTTTTGCTTTATACCTACAGGTAAGGTTATAATAAGGCTTATCTGTATAATGTGCTAATACTTAGAGTGCGGCTCTAAGCAAAAAAAAAAAAAGGAAGTATATAAAGTATACTCCCACTGGGGTGCTGGCGAAAAATATCACCATCCAGTAGTGTATAGCATACTTGGAAAAAATCATCGCTCTAGCCTACCCAGTCTATGTGGTTAACATGTATAAGCTAGCCCCAGCCTTACACCACTCCACACACCATGTCCTCTGACATGTTTCACCCCACCCACGGGGCCTTAGTCATAGAGGTATGACTAAGCCCTGGTGGGTGGGGCGAAACATGCCAGAGGACATGGCATGTGGAGTGGTGTAAGGCTGGGGCCAGCTTATACATGTTAACTACATAGACTGGGTAGGCTAGAGCGATGATTTTTTCAAGAAGGCTTACCTGTAGGTATATTAAATATCTCCTAAACATGCACTGTTTAGGAGATATTTACTTTAGTAGAAGCCGGTGATGTCGCTGGCGCATGCGCTCTAAGTGAATTGGTCAGTCCATTCAAAGCTCTGTGACGTGACTCCTGTACATCATCACGGCTTGGACATTTAAAGGCCTAAGTGCCTAAACCCAGAAAGAAGACTGGGGGATGATGGAAGCCCCAGCAGCAGTAACAGCATGCCACTGGAGGGCTTTGTTATAAAAGCAAGTCTGTCATAATATGTTAGTATGTGACATTATTGTTTTGCAGTTTACTACCACTTTAAGGAACATAAGGTAAAAAAACAAACTTGTCTCATGACATATCTATTGGTCACCATCAGTATGAGTTACCTTGCCTCATGCAAACAATTTGACATTAGCATTATTCTTTATATAAACTAGGATAAATGTGATGTAGTTTCAAAAAACCAACAGTGCTTGCGCTAGGGTGTAAAAAAATCTGCATGCATGTTTAGCCTTTCACCACCCTGAAAGAACATTCAGTACAGACTGTCAACACATTAATATGAATGACACTTGTCACCTTCTTTGAAGTAGCAATGTCAACACTTAGGACAGTAGCTAGTGAGATTAATATGAAAACATATTTCCCTAAGTTTTGAAAGTATATATTGTAGCTTATCAAGCATGTGTGGACTATGACCCTTTTTATCTATCTCCCAACCTGTCCTTCTTTTGGAGAGACAGTTCCTCCATTCAGCAACAAATTCCTCTGTTCTTCTTTCCGTCAACACAATACAGTAGCTAGCGATATGGATATGAAAGCACATTTTCCCATAATTTTGGAAAGTATCCATGGCACCACAGCAAGTATGTGTAGAATATGACCCTGTTCACATACAGTAGAACCCAACACATCCCTTTTTTGGACAGACATGTCCTTTCAGAAACAAATTCCTCTGTTCCTCTTTCTTCCTTAGTTGACCCTCCTTTTCATGTATAGTCCTTTATAAAAAGTACTACTTAACTACCATAATTGTTATAATTGCACTATCAATACTAAGCCTTTCCTCCAATTATTGTTGTTTTTTTTTTGTTTGTTTTTTAAATCCAGTCTAAAAGGAAGAGTAGTGGTAAAAAAGGAAGTATAGGTTTAACCAATTATTTGTATAGTGATGATCTCGCGCCTTATAAAAATTAAAATTAAGTAATTAAGCTGCAATCCCCAAATTTTCAAACATTGAAATCGTATGTGGAAGTGATTATATGTGCTGTAGTAGCAAATATAGTGGGGGCGCTAGAAAATAATAATATTTAAATGAAATTAAATTATACTTAGTATTAAGTGAAAATTATATTAAACACCAGCCAGCCTAGATGAACCGCAAAGACTAGTCTATATCTATCCAATGATAATAAACAGCCTAAATGCAGTTCCCTTAGTATATGAGATAGCTTACGAAACCCATCTGCCAACCAGATAGTAGTACATGTGTCATGAAACTATTGAATAACAACAATGGTTCAAACATACAGTGATGGTGATAATAATTAAATGTCCTGAGACATAAATGAATATTAACAAGAGAACAAGTGGTAGTCCATATAATACAACCAGTGAATTGAATCCTGGATGACAACTTAATCCAACAGGAAAAAGAGAAAAGAGATTGCTTGAAGTGATAGCCTTCACCACCTTAGTACAGGACACCCGATAGTGCTCGTGTAAAAAATGTGGCTGCTTACCAGATAATGTTGACTCTTTTAATTAAAAAGGAGTCAAATGCGCTTTGTGCAAGTTCCACTTGCTAGCATGGATAATGGTGTCAAAGGAGCAGGCATGAAGGATCCCTGCCTCCTGGAGGCTCAGATGGAGCAATGCAGACCGTAAAAAAGAAATGGAACGGAAAATAGTGTAATCCTGTTTTTATTAAAATACATTAAAATATAATAGCCAATTGCCCCCTTACTTGGTAAGTGCCTTGAGCACGGCACTGAGGCTGGAGAGCGTGGACTAGTAGGGCTAGTGACCCGTGGAGAGATGAACCGGCGTGCGTTCCACCTATGGCAAACGATGGACCAGCGGGACCGGAAGTGTCGTCAGATCGTAGTCTAGCACCTCGACAGCTGTTTCGTGTAAGCACGTCGTCAGGAAGCGTCTTTTTATTGTGTATTAGTTGTGTTGTGGGCGTGGCAAGGGTATGTCCATTTTTTCTGAGAAGCATCTTTAACATCAGACAGTTTGGAGGTATTTGTTAACACCCCTGAGCTGAAAACCACGCCACTGCTGGCAGTGCAGACAGCTGCTGACTGCTCCATGGGCTGCACGCTGCCCAGTACTGGTTACAACTTCCCCAGAAATCTGATTGCTAAGGAATGCATACCGATCATCATGTTGGCCTCACCATATTTGGTGTGCAGGCTTTGTATATGGTTCTAATGTGGAATGTTTCAACATAATATGCATAGAGCTTGGTTTGCTATTGAAGCCTGCAATGTGGTTCCCCCAATGTAAGTACATTGAACTGAATAGAAAAAGTGTGTATATCACAAAACTAAAATAAAAAAATAAAATAAAAATAAAATAAAAATAAACTGGCTATCTTAAAAGAACTACTACATTTTTTCAAATGTAGACTTCAAACACTCTTGGGGGATTTACTAAAACTGGAGAGTGAAAAATCTGGTGCAGCTCTGCATAGAAACCAATCAGCTTTCATTTTTTATTGTCAAAGCTTAATTGAACAAGCTAAAGTTAGAAGCTGGTTGGCTACCATGCACAACTGCACCAGATTCTGAGTGCTCCAGTTTTAGTAAATCTCCCCCACAGTCATTCTACATGCAAAACATATCAAAATTTGTCTAGAAAAAGGTCTGATTAATATTCCTTCTGGTGAACATGCAGCGTACATTCCAAATTATGATTTTTGCCTCCTGCAAATATAGTTTTCCATAATCTCAGAATTACTCGTCACCTTTAGCCCCTGATTCATTTAGCATTCCTGGTCACACACACTTAATCCTTACATATAAACATGATAGCATGAAGTGTAGGAGGATTACAGTATAAGGTAATTTACCTTCACCATGGGCTGCCAAACTATACTGTGAATAGGATGCCATGACCCCTTTACTAATTAGCTAGTTCCTAGCAATGACAAGAAAGCCATTTATTGGCTTGGGAATGCAGCCGAGTAAAGAGAAATGAAAGAAGGCCGATAATCCCTAATAATGTAAATCAGAGTGCTGGAATGGCTGGGCTCATAGAGTACAGAATTATTGAAATAATGAACTGGGACCTTTACCAATTAAGTGAAAGATGTCCATGGAAAATCTGCATTTTAAGTTCATATACTGCCTTTGATAATAATATAATCATGAAATATTTTATTCATTTTATCTGATGACTACTAGATGAAAGCAAAATTCTGATATATTAAATAACTCCATCCAAAAGTTACAACGCTTGAAGATTTAAGACAGAATCGCTTGGAAGAGGATATTTAGAGTTATGCACAAAAGGACATTACTTTTGCCTAATTGACTCCTATATCTTAATTTAGACCTCAAAGCCAGCAAGGTGCCCATAAGCATTTTCTAGGAGTTTCAATGTAATAGCAGCAGCTGATATACTGACATCAGCTTCTACAGGACATATAAAACATATTTCAAGCTGCCCCTAGAAGACAATACTACAACTTCTTTTAAAGAATGTTACCATGGGTCATCATTATCATGAAAGTGATTGTAAAGTCTTGTTTTTTTCTTTAAAAATAACAAACATGTCATACTTACCTGCTCTGTGCAGTTGGTTTTGCACAGAGCAGCCGGGATTCTCCTCTTCTCGGGTCCCTCTCTCCTGTTAAGTGCCACCACAGCAAGCAGCTTGCTATGGGGCGCCCGAGCCGAGTCACATCTCCCTGTGTACATTCAGACACAGAGCCCGGTTCCGTCCTGCCCCACCCCCTCTCTCTGATTGTCTAACTGGCTTTTATTGACAGCAGTGGGAGCCATTGGCGCCTATGCTGTGTCTCAGACAATCAGGAGGAGAGTCCCGGACAGCCGAGGAGCTTGTGGACATTGCTGGACAGAGATGATGCTCAGGTAAGTATTAGGGGGTGCTGCTACACACAGAAGATTTTTTATATCTTAACCACATCAATACTGGGCACTTAAACCCCTTCCTTCCCAGACCAATTTTCAGCTTTCAGTGCTCTCGCAATTTGAATGACAATTATTCAGTCATGCTACACTGTACCCAAATGAAATTTTTATCATTTTGTTCACACAAATAGAGCTTTCTTTTGGTGGTATTTGTTCACAATTTCATTTTCAATTTTTTGCGATAAAAGCGAAAAAAGAGCGAATATTTTGAAAAAAAACAAAATTTTCTACATTCTGTTTTAAAAGAAATCCAAACAAATCAAATTTCGGCAAAAATTTAGGCCAAAATGTATTCTGCTACATGTCTTTGGTAAAAAAAATCCTGATAAGTGTATGATAATTGGTTTGTGTGAAAGTTATAGAGTCTACAAACTAAGCTACGCATTATTGCAAATTGATCAATCCTAATGCACTGATGGCCTAAAATGTCAGGACAGTACAAATACCCCCCAAATGACCACTTTTTGGAAAGAAGACAGTCGGAGGTATTTAGTAAGAGGCATCGTGAATTTTTTGAAGTTGCAATTTTTTTCCCACAATGCCTTGGAAAATTAAGAAATATATATATATTTTTTTTTTCTTCACAAAGTTGTCAATTTAGAAGATCTTTCTAACACATAGTATGTACATAGCAAAAATAACACCCCAAAATACATTCTGCTACTCATCCTGAGTATGGCGATACCCAGTGTGTGAGACTTTTCCACATCCTGGCCACATACGGAGGCCAAACATCCAAGTAGCACCATCAGGCGCTCTAAAGGCATAAATTACACATTTCATTTCCTGAGTACCTATCACATTTTTGAAGGCCCTGGAGAACAAGGACAATGGAATTACCCACAAAATGACCCCATTTTGGAAAGAAAACAACCCAATGTATATTCTATGAGGCATAATAAGTCTTTTGAACATGTCATTTCTTTCCAAAAGTTTTGGGAATATGTGGAAAAAAAATTAAAACATATATTTTTTTCACAAAGTTGTCAATTTAGAAGATCTTTCTAACACATAGTATGTACATAGCAAAAATAACACCCCAAAATACATTCTGCTACTCATCCTGAGTATGGTGATACCCAGTGTGTGAGACTTTTCCACATCCTGGCCACATACGGAGGCCAAACATCCAAGTAGCACCATCAGGCGCTCTAAAGGCATAAATTACACATTTCATTTCCTGAGTACCTATCACATTTTTGAAGGCCCTGGAGAACAAGGACAATGGAATTACCCACAAAATGACCCCATTTTGGAAAGAAAACAACCCAATGTATATTCTATGAGGCATAATAAGTCTTTTGAACATGTCATTTCTTTCCAAAAGTTTTGGGAATATGTGGAAAAAAAATTAAAACATATATTTTTTTCACAAAGTTGTCAATTTAGAAGATCTTTCTAACACATAGTATGTACATAGCAAAAATAACACCCCGAAATACATTCTGCTACTCGTCCTGAGTATGGCGATACCACATGTGTGAGACTTTTCCACATCCTGGCCACATACGGAGACCAAACATCCAAGTAGCACCATCAGGCGCTCTAAAGGCATAAATTACACATTTCATTTCCTGAGTACCTATCACATTTTTGAAGGCCCTGGAGAACAAGGACAATGGAATTACCCACAAAATGACCCCATTTTGGAAAGAAAACAACCCAATGTATTTTCTATGAGGCATAATAAGTCTTTTGAACATGTAATTTCTTTCCAAAAGTTTTTGGAAAGTGTGGAAAAAAAATTAAAACATATTTTTTTTTCACAAAGTTGTCAATTCAGAAGATCTTTCTAACACATAGTATGTACACAGCAAAAATAACACCCCAAAATACATTCTGCTACTCGTCCTGAGTATAGTGATACCCCATGTGTGAGACTTTTCCACAGCCTGGCCACATACAGAGGCCCAACATGCAAGTAGCACCTTCAGGCTTCTAACACATAGCATGTACACACCAAGAATTACACCCCAAAATACATTCTGCTGAGCAAAAGGTAATAAAAAAAAGGCTCACCTATGGTTTTAGCAGGCAGGAATACCGTTCCAGAGCAGTCAAAGCATTGGTCCAGACAGCCATAGGAAATGTCCAGGAATTGTCCAGCAGGGAAACAGAGATATGGAAACCTATGAACATGGTCCATGGTTTAGCAGGCAGTTCAGGTGGCAGGCAGAGGCATGGCCAGTTCAGGTGGCAGGCAGAGGCATGGCCAGTTCAGGTGGCAGGCAGAGGCATGGCCAGTTCAGGTGGCAGGCAGAGGCACGGCCAGTTCAGGTGGCAGGCAGAGGCACGGCCAGTTCAGGTGGCAGCACTATAACATTTAGGCCTTGGTCAGGAAAGACCTAAGAACAGGGGTAGAGGCTTCTTCCCACCCAAATCTCTACGAAGCCTCCGAGTCTCCAGACCCTAATCCGAGAAAAACAAAACCTGGAGAAAAACATTTTCTCCACTCGGAAACTCTTTTCTGGAGCCCCTCAAATATGTGAGACCCCTGTGCTGTACTCAAATGATCAGTTTAGGAGGCAGGCAAAAAGCATGGTCATGTAACAGGCCGAGGTCAATTCACGTTGAAGGCAGAAACATGGTTGGCAGAGGCATAGTCGAAAACAGTCCGGGTCATTCACAGAAATGGCAGATGGTGGAAACTGGAAAAAAAATCATCTTCACTTTACTAATAGTTTAGTAAAGTATGATAGCTCTGAAAGCACTTTCCAATACAAAGGCCTGGCTGGGAGGGACAGTGGGGACAGTAGTATCGGGTGTCACGACGAATTCCTCTACTTGAACACACACGACATTTTTTTTGGGGTTTGCGACCTGTTTCGGTAAGAGGGAGGATTTCAGAGAAGTGCCTTTCGTGGAGTCTGGCTACTGCATCGGAGCGAATTAGTTGAGGGGCTTGGCCATGGGGATAGAGAAGGGCTTCGATCAAGTCTTCTTGGAATTTTAGATAGGTTAGGGAACTTTGGGTGCACTTAGAAAAAATGATATAAGAATTGAAAAGGGCTAGTTGCATCAAATAAATGGCAACTTTTTTGTACCAAAACAGTGATTTCCTGGTGGCCAAGTAGGGCTGCATCATCTGGTCATTCATATCCACCCCCCCCATGTAAAGATTATAGTCATGCACACATTTTGGCTTCTGGGCGGGGCCTCTTCTTCTCTGCAGTTCCACCAAGGTGTCATCATGCATTGTGGAAAGGATGTAGACATCTCTTTTTTTATCTCTCCACTTCAATGCTAGGACCTCTTCAGTCCGCATACTGGCCATTTCCCCCTGTTTCAGTTTCTTGGCAACCAATCTCTGTGGGAAGCCTTTACGGTTGGTCTGTGCTGTCCCACAGGCCACAGTTTTCTTTTGGTACAGATGGCGAAAAAGTGGGAGACTTGTATAGAAATTGTCTACGTATAGGTGGTAACCTTTCCCAAGCAATGGTTCAATCAGCTGCCAGACAATTTTGCCACTTGTTCCCATGTAGGTAGGGCATCCAGGGGGGTTTAGCTGTCTGTCTTTTCCCTCATAAATTATAAAATCATATGTGTAACCCGTGGCCCTGTCACATGCCTTATAAAATTTTACCCCACGTCTGGCTCTTTTACTGGGGAGGTATTGCTGTATTCCAAGTCTTCCTGTGAAGTGTACTAATGATTCATCTACACATATATTTACATCAGGGGTAAACATCTGCTTGAAGCTGGCGCAAAAAAAATTGATTAGGGGCCGAATTTTAAATAATTTATCATAATTGGGATGATTTCGAGGGAGGCATTGTCGTTGAAGTGTAGAAACCTCATTATCATCTCGTAACGGGTTCTTTTCATAAAAGATTGGCATGTGGTAGATAGGTCGGGTAGACCAGTAGGAATGGAGTTCATTTTTTTTTGTCAGCCCCATGTTGAGGGTTAGGCCAAGGAAAATTTTAAATTCTTCCACGGTGAGGGGTTTCCAAACAAAAGGACGGGCATAGGAAGAATTTGGATTGTTGGCTATATATTGACTGGCGTATAGAACTGCTGGCGGATGCCTGCCTATCCTGGCATGATGCGCTGCTGGCGGATGCCTGCCTATCCTGGCGTGATGCGCTGCTGGCGGATGCCTGCCTATCCTGGCGTGATGCGCTGCTGGCGGATGCCTGCCTATCCTGGCGTGATGCGCTGCTGGTGGATGCCTGCATATCATCATGGAGTCCTGCGCTGCTGGTGGATGCCTGCTGGTGGATGTCCTGGAGTGCTGCGCTGCTGGTGGATGTCTGCGGCGCCTGCTCATAACTCCTGATCTCACTTGTTACGATTCTATCCTCAGTTTCTATTTCAGAGCCACTACTTTCCTCTGGATAATATTCACTATCCGATTCTGACAGAGAGAGTTCCTCGCTACTCTCGTCCAACATACCCTGGAGTATCTGGAGAGCATCCTCGCTGCTGTAGAATCGTTTAGCCATGTGGGCAGATGTGCCAGATGTTGGCGGTCAGATGTGCCAGATGTTGGCGGTCAGATGTGCCAGATGTTGGCAGGGCAGATGTTGGTGGGCAGCTGTTGGCGGTCAGATGTTGGCGGCCAGATGTGTCAGATGTTGGCGGGCAGATGTGCCAGATGTTGGCAGGGCAGCTGTTGGCGGTCAGATGTTGGCGGGCAGATGTCAGATGTTGGCGGCCAGATGTTGGCGGGCAGATGTGGCAGCTGTTGGCGGGCAGATGTTTACTGCCAGATGTTGGGAGTCAGATGTGCCAGATGTTGGCAGGGTAGATGTTGGCGGGCAGATGTGCCAGCTGTTGGCGGGCAGCTGTTGGTGGTCAGATGCTGGCGATCAGATGTTGGCGGGCAGCTGTGCCAGATGTTGGCGGGCAGCTGTTGGCGGGCAGATGGCGGGCAGATGTGGCAGCTGTTGGCGGGCAGATGTGGCAGCTGTTGGCGGGCAGATGTGGCAGCTGTTGGCGGGCAGATGTTTACTGCCAGATGTTGGGAGTCAGATGTGCCAGATGTTGGCAGGGCAGATGTTGGCGGGCAGATGTGCCAGCTGTTGGCGGGCAGCTGTTGGCGGTCAGATGCTGGCGATCAGATGTTGGCGGGCAGATGTGCCAGATGTTGGCGGGCAGCTGTGCCAGATGTTGGCGGGCAGATGCGCAAGATGTTGGCGGGCAGATGCGCAAGATGTTGGCGGGCAGATGCGCCAGATGTTGGTGGGCAGCTGTTGGTGGGCAGCTGTTGGCGGGCAGCTGTGCCAAATGTTGGCGGGCAGATGCGCAAGATGTTGGCGGGCAGATTCGCAAGATGTTGGCGGGCAGATGTTTTCACTGTTTTATGGACACTGTGTTTTATGGACACTGTGTTTTGGGGACACTGTTTTGGGGACACTGTTTTTTGGGGACACTAGCTGGGTGATCAGTGGGTAAACAGCAGACAAACAGCTAAAAACTCACTGATCTCCCGGCTGCAGCACAGATTGTCTCTTCCTCTCCTCACTGACAGGCTCTGTGTGAGGAGAGGAAGAGATCAGAGCAGTTACAACTGCTCTGTGTTTACATTACATGACGGCTGTCATTGGACAGCCGTCATGTCATCAGGAGGGCCAATCACATGGCCCTCCTGTTTGCACACACCTTCTATCTCTGGGGGGTACAGGCAGATCGGGATCGCGCCGCTGCGCGTGCACGTGGCGGCGCGATCCCCTCACAAGTGCCAGCCCCCCCTCTCTGTGTTTACATCACGATGGCTGTGATTACACACAGCCATCGTGCTGATCAGGAGGGCGAATCACAGTGCCCTCCTGCTGTTCCGAGATGCGGCGTGTCCGCGGGACACGCGCGCATCGGGATCGCGCGGGTGCGCGCGCGCGATCACGCTCCTTCTGAAGGACGTTCAGGAACGTCCACTCAGAAGGAGAGAGCACCCACCCGGCCGTATATATACAGTGGCCGGGTGGGAAGTGGTTAATGAATAGAATGCAGTAAGATAAAAAACCTTCTAATTTTACAACCACTTTAAGGCCTCACGCACACTGCTGCTGTTAAACTCACATTTTTGTGAGTTTAGGCTTTCTTTCTGCCCTTAAACGCCCCACTTGTTGTCTCTGGAGGGATCCTCTGCAGTAGGGCAGTTAAAGTACTAAATCAATTCTGGCCAGTGTTATCCTCCCAATAATAGAGAATTCCCAGGGTAAGAGAAGCTCTCAAACTTAAGACGAGGGATCCGGAGAAAAGAGAAAAAAAATAATAATCAGGTTGTTAGAAAAGTACAATATCTAGCAGAGATGAAGTGGAGTGTGGATGAAGAACTTGTGTTCAGACTCAGAGAAACGTATTCCCGGGGAGGCGTAGGAGAAGATGCCGAGGTCTCCCACAGAGCTGCTCAACAGCTTATTTTCCTTTATCGCCAATTAGTCCTTAGCCATGAAGACGTTATTTAATGTCCAAGGACAGAGTGAAATAGGGGGAAAAGAGTGGTCAGATTCAAAAGGTGGTAAGGTAAGCAATTTATTTTTAAATAGAGGCGTGTGTCAGTCAAGCATTTGTATTGTCGGCATGGGTCTGTGATTGGTAGACGTTGTTCATTATGCAATGGTTTGTGTCTGTTGTTCAAAAATGGAACCAGCAGGCCCATATTGAATTATATTTTATTGATGTGTGCAAACCATTCTGATATGTAGGCACACCTGGAGAATTCCAATGCACTGGTATGCATGACTTAGCTGCATTTACCATGTGCATTGCAAGCGATTTATGATATCCCTTTAGAGGGGATAAGGCATAGTGCATCAGGTATTGCATAGTGTTCTATGTATAGAGTGCCCTTTGATAACGTTTACAGGAAACAAAACTAGTCAGGGCGGTGCAGCGCACTGACGTCACTATCACGTGACCCCGCTAGCACGGGCGAACGCTACCATTATTTTATGTCGGCAATTTTAACATTTTATTTTATTTTTATAATTTTTTTATTCTTTATCTGTATGCCTCGCGAGTTTGGAATAAACGTATCTGGAGGTAATACACTATTCGAGTCCCCTTCTCTTTCCTTCATGTGCCTGCATTCAACCTTGGAGGCTTTTTTTGGGTTAGCTGAAGCGACCGTGATCCCAGTGGATGAACAAACACAGCGTGTGCTAGGAGTTAGCACCAGGATTGCGGTTTGGTGACATCTTTCCGGATTTCTGGAACCAACATCTGTACCCCGCAGAGGGTGATATCTGCAGGCTCTTTAGACCTTGCCACAGAGGAGGTCCAACACTTCTGGTAAAGTAACCATCTTCTAACCATTTTCACCGCGGTGGATGTGATTTTCCTTCTGGCCTGTGTGGACTTTTCTGGGATATTTCTTCTGTTTTCAAACATCTTTAGAAGAGCACTCCATTTCTCCTCTGTGAAGCAATAGCTTTATTGGACAAGTTTTTGCTTTTTAACCCCCCCCCCTTTTTTTTCTGTTTTTTCTTTTTCTTTTTCTTTTTACAATTTTTGGTGCTTACAAAATAAGTTTTTCTAGGGGCTTTTTTATCACAGCACCTTATGTTACTACATTGTGATTTTTTTGGTTAATATCTATTGATCACTGATTTCCTGATCCCTATATTATCACCTTGAGCCTCACCCTAGGGTGGTTGCGGATCGAGACACCATTGTGGATGTTCATTTTATTTTACGACTTTTGCATAATTTTTTATTGTAATTTAATTACTTCACATTAGAATACTGTATTATTCTTCTTCATTTATTGGGCGCAATAATTTTTGCACTTTCTATAGAGTGTAATAGAATTGTATTATGAACACATCTAGTGGTTGGTCATGTTGGGGGGTGTAGTGTTCTATGTATAGAGTGTAATAGAATTGTATTAATCGCTTAAGGACCAGCGCACGACTTTTTACGTCCGCAGAATGGCACGCTCAGGCATAGGGGCGTACAGGTACGCCCCCTTTAAGATGCCGTGTGTGGTCGCGCGGCCGGCGCCCTCGCGACCCTTCTCCGTGAGTCTGACTGTGGGTCCCACGGACTCGATCGCTGCGGTGATACCCATGATCGTCTCACAGAGAAATAGAGCGGGGAGATGCTTATGTAAACAAGCATCTCCCCGCTCTGCCTAGTGACAATGACAGTGTTCACCACTTCCTGTAATCAGAAGCGGTGATCACTGTCTTGTCACACACAGCCCACCCCCCCTACAGTTAGAAGCACTCATCAGGGCACACTTAACCCCTACAGCGCCACCTAGTGGTTAACCCCTTCACTGTCAGTGCCTTTTTTACAGTAATCAGTGCATTTTTATAGCACTGATCGCTGTAAAAATGACAATAGTCCCAAAAATGTGTCAAAAGTGTCCGATGTGTCCGCCATAATGTCACAATAAAAAAAAAAAAATGCTATTCGCCGCCATTACTAGTAAAAAAAAAATATTATTAATAAAAATACCATAAAACTATCCCCTATTTTGTAGACGCTATAACTTTTGCGCAAACCGATCAATAAACGCTTATTGCAATTTTTTTACCAAAAATATGTAGAAGAATATGTATCGGCCTAAACTGAGGAAAAAAAATGTTTTTTTATATATTTTTTGGGAATATTTATTATAGCAAAAAGTTAAAAATATTGCATTTTTTTCAAAATTGTCGCTCTATTTTTGTTTATAGCACAAAAAATAAAAACCGCAGAGGTGATCAAATACCACCAAAAGAAAGCTCTATTTGTGGGAAAAAAAGGACGTAAATTTTGTTTGGGAGCCACATCGCACGACCGCGCAATTGTCATTTAAAACGACGCAGTGCCGAATCGCAAAAAGTGGCCTGGTCTTTGACCAGTGAAATGGTCCGGGCTGAAGTGGTTAAGAACATACCCAGTGTTTGGTCATGTTGGGGGTGTAGTGTTCTTTCTTTGTATAGAGTGTAATAGAATTGTATTATGAACATATTTAGTGGTTGGTCATGTTCGGGGGTGTAGTGTTCTATGCATAGAGTGTAATAGAATTGTATTAAGAACATATCCAGTGTTTGGTCATGTTGGGGGTGTAGTGTTCTTTGTATAGAGTGTAATAGAATTGTATTATGAATAGGGATGAGCTTCATGTTCGGATGTTCGCCGAATTGCAAACATTATGGCGTGTCACGGCCCATAATTCACTGCGGCATCATAGTGCATTGCTGGCTGATGATTGGCCAAGCATGCACTATGACCCGCATGCTTTGGCCAATCACAGCGCGCAAAAAACGGAGAGCCATAATTGGCCAAAGCCAGGGTGGCTTTGGCCAATTATGCCTCAGGGGATTTAGTACACGCCCCACACTATATAAGGCCGCCTCTGTGGCGGCCTTGTGTAGTTTTTTGCGGTGTTGGTTAAAGAGAGAGCTTAGAGAGAGAAAGACAGTGTCATTTATATTTAGTTAGATAGAGCAGGCAGGCGAGTCAGTTAGCTGCAGTTACAGTGTGTAGAGGATATATATGCATCCTAGGTGTTGTATATATATTTATACACTGTATTCAGTTTAGCTAGATCCGTTCCGGTTATTCTCTATACTGTGACAGGCAGGCAGGTGATTGTGCTAGCTGCAGTCAGTGTTTCACTTAGTGTACTGTGTGCTTTGTATATATATATATATATATACACACATATACATACATACACACACACACACACACACACACACACATACACACATCCCACCTTTGTGCAGCTACATCTCACTGCAGGCCATTAGTATGTCTGGAAGGCAAACAAGGAAAGGCAGACAGTCACGAGGCAATAAAAGAGGGCAAGCAGGCTCTGTGTCTAGAGGCAACAGTGCTGGTCGTGGACACGGTGCAACCTCATCAGCACGCTAGTCCTTCTTTTCAGCAGCTGGCTATGTTGAGCCGCAAGACTTGGTAGAGTGGATGACCAAGCCGTCCTCATCCTCCTCATCCTCTCTCACCCAGGCTCAGGATACTTTGTCTGGCAAATCGGCCTCTTCCCTCGGCTCGATGGCATCAGTCACTCCTTCCCTAGCCGCACCATGTCCTTCTGAGGAGTCCCCCGAATTATTTGACCACAGGGTTGGGTACATGCTCCAGGAGTATGCCCAGCGTTTTGAAGGCTCCGATGATGGAACCCAGCTAGAGGAAGGCAGTAACGTGAGCCCAGAGAGAGGGGGTAGTAACGTGAGCCCAGAGAGAAGGGGTGCCTAACAAGGACAGCTATCTGGAAGTCATGTTCCCCCAGCTGCAGCATACTGCCAGATTTGCTCCAGTGATGAGGGGGGAGGGGATGATGAGGTCACTGACTCCACGTGGGTGCCTGATAGGAGAGAGGAGGAGGAGGAGGAGGAGGAGGAGAAGGAGGCACATCTCCGAGGCAGGATGCCCTCCAGGGGCCAGCTTAAGGGCAGCACACCGACTGCATCACACCGCAGAGCTCCGCATGTGCAGGGCGCTGCTGTCTCTGAGCGTTATTCCAAAAGTTCTTTGGTGTGGGCCTTTTTTCAGACGTGTGCAGCAGATCGCACCATTGCCATTTGTAACATATGTCTGAAGCGTATCTCGCGTGGCCAAAACATCAGCCACTTGGGCACCACGTGCTTGACCAGACATATGTCGACCTGCCATGCAGTTCGTTGGCAAGTGTACCTAAAAGACCCACACCAAAGAACAAAGCGGACCTCTCCTTGCTCCTCATCAGCTGGGATCTTAAACCCCACTATACCTTCAGTCCTCTCTGAAACCTGCACTGAGAGGAATGAAGGTGTAGAATTAAGTGTGTCACAGCCAAGTACTTGCGGGCAATCTGCTATTGGTACACCGACGTCAGATTGTACCAGTCAAATTTCCCTGCCCCAGCTGCTGCACCGCCGAAAGAAGTTCACTCCCAGCCATCCACATGCCCAGCGGTTGAATGCTAGCTTGGCTAAATTGCTAGCACTTCAACTGCTGCCTTTTCAGTTGGTAGACTCTGCCCCCTTCCGTGAGTTTGTGGAATGTGCGGTTCCTCAGTGGCAGGTTCCCAAACGCCACTTTTTCTCACAGAAGGCGATTCCGGCTCTCTACCGGCATGTGGAAGGCAATGTCTTGGCCTCGCTGGACAGAGCGGTCAGCAGTAAGGTGCATATTACCACTGACTCATGGTCCAGCAGGCATGGACAGGGACGTTACCCATCTTTTACGGCGCATTGGGTGACTCTGCCTGCTGGCAGCTGGGAAGGATGCAGGACAAGGTGCAGTAGTGTTGAAGATTTTCCGCCACCACACCTCCAAAATGTTACTACTGGTGATTCTGACACACCTCTCTCCTCCACCCCCTCCTCTTCTTCTTCCTCCATGGCCTCTACTTGTGCTTTGTCCTCTGAACCAGCAGTACTCCGTAGGCGTTCAAGGGGCTACGCAAGTACGCAGGCAAAAAGATGCCATGCAGTGATTGAGCTGGTGTGCTTGGGGAACAGGAGCCACACTGGGGCAGAGATTCTGTCAGCTCTGCAGGGGCAGGCTCAGAGGTGGTTGACACCATGCCAGCTTAAGCCAGGAAAGGTGGTTTGCAACAATGGCACCAACCTCCTCTCCGCCCTCCGACAGGGACAACTGACCCATATGCCCTGTTTGGCTCACGTCCTTAACTTGGTGGTGCAACGGTTCTTGTGCAGGTACCCGGGCTTACAGGAGGTCCTGAAGCAGGCCAGGAAACTCCGTGGGCATTTCCGCTGGTCATATAATGCCAGTGCTCGGCTGGCTGACCTGCAAAAGGATTACAACCTGCCCAAGAACTGCCTAATCTGTGACATGCCCACCAGGTGGAACTCTACGTTGGCCATGCTGCAGCGGCTGCACGCGCAGCAGAGGGCCATCACTGAGTATCTGTTGCAATATGGCACCAGGACAGGGTCAGGGGAGCTTGGATTTTTTTCCCCACTCCAGGGGGCCATGATCAGGGATGCATGCACTGTCCTGGCACCATTTGAGGAGGCCACGAGGATGGTGAGCAGTGACAGTGCATGCATCAGTGACACTGTCCCTCTTGTCCACCTGTAGGAGCACACGCTGCGTGGAATAATGGACAGAGCACTTGAGGCAGAACAGAGGAGGACTTCCTTACCTCTCAAGGCCCCCTTTATCCAGACAGTGTTCCTGCTGGCCCGCCTATCACACAGAAAGAGGACAAGGAGGAGGAGGAGGAGGATTGTGTCAGCATGGAGGTGGTGCCTAGCACTCAGCATCAGCAGCAGTCTTTTAGGGATGATTTACAGTCCCAAGAAACACGTGGACTTGTACGTGGCTGGGAGGAGGTGGCTGTGAATCATGTTGTCCTGAGTGACCCAGAGGACTCCGGACTAAATGCCTCAGCAAACCTATGCTGCATGGCCTCCCTGATCCTGCAAAGCCTGCAGAAGGATCATCGTATTCGTGCAATCAAGGAGAGGGATCATTACTGCTGGCAACCCTCCTTGATCCACATTACAAGGGTAAGGTTGCAGACCTTATCTTGCCGTCGCAGAGGGAGCAGAGGATGAAGCATCTTCGGGAGGCCTTGCAGAAAGGTCTTTGGTCAGTCAAAGAAGGAGTGGTGGAAAAGGTGGCCGTCTGACAGATGCGTTCAGACAATTTTTTAGTACGCAGCCCCAAGGTATGATCGGTTCCAGCAACCATCGCCAGCGTCTGGTTTACATGGTGCAGGAATACCTAGGGGCAAGAAAAGACTTGGACACCTTGCCCACCGAAAATCCTCTGGGTTACTGGGTCTTGAGGATGGATCACTGGCCGGAGCTTCCACAGTATGCAATTGAGCTACTGGCCTGTCCTGAATCCAGCATTTTCGGAACGCACATTCAGTGCTGCTGGAGGTTTTGTAACCGATCACAGGGTGCGCCTGTCCACCGACTCGGTCCGATCGACTTACCTTCATAAAAATGAAATGAAATGGAGTGAACATAACTGTTTTTTTCCCCTCTCTAGTGGAATAATATCCGATCCGCTCTATAAGCTAATAGGGGAGCACCCCCCCCTTTATTTTTTTTTATTTTTTCTCCCTCCCTCCCTTTCCTTTTTTTTTCTCTCGTAGATAGGGAAGATTTGTACTGAAGATTTGTAAGAATATATACTGTATTCTGAAAGTATATGTAGATGGTCTTCATATATATATATATATATATATATATATATATATTTTTTTTTTTTTTTTGTTTAGGGTAAATCCCTGTAATATTTATATAAACTAATAAAATAATATTGAACCAAAAATGAATCAGTCTTGGATCACCACCAGCTACCAAGCACCTGATGCTGATGTAACCGAATATTTTTTTTTTAAATGTCAGATCCCTTCAAGACTGCCTATGCTGATGCTGAGTGACTATCCTGTTATGCTGAGTGACTATCCTCTTCCTCCTCAATGATCATGCTGATAGCTTGTAAGAACATTTTTGGTTTTGGACACCACCACCAGTGGCTAAGGCCCAATTTTTCAGCCCCTTTTTTACAGGGGCGTGTAAATAAAAATTTTGATGCAATACTTTGCAGCAGGGCTCATTCCTGCGCTCCAACTACAGTATCTGTGAGGGGTTACAGTGTTGTGGCACCAGCACCAGTGCCTAAGGCCCAATTTTTATGCCCCTGTTCAACAGGGGCATGTAATTACAATTCTTGATCTAATATTTCACAGCTGGGCCCATTCCTGCGCCCACCAAGAGTAACTGAGGACACAGTGGTGTTGCACCAGCACCACCACCACAGGCCCAATTTTTCCTACCACTGTTCAACAATGGCATGTAATTACAATTCTTGATATAATAGTTCACATCAGGGCGTTCCAGCGCCCACCAAGAGTAACTGTGAGGGCTTACAGTGTTGTGGCGACACCAACACCTAAGGGCCAAATTTCTGCAGAGTATATATGACAGGCCCCTACTTTCAAACATCCAACTTACAAATGACTCCTACTTGCAAACGGAAGGAGACAACAGGAAGTGAGAGGAAATCTACCCCTAGGAAGGGAAATTCTCACCTGTAAGGGTTAATATGGGAAAACATGTCTCCTCTCCACTGATGCTTTATCACCAATCCTTGTTTCAATAAAAAACTCACATTTTCAAAAAACATTTGTCATTGGGACGGAAAGTGAGGTGAAATGTTCTGAACAGGTGCATAGACAGCAAAACAAATTTTACAGGGGTGATAACCCTTCCCTATGTTTTCCAAAAAGCTTAAAAATAGATTTTTTGTCTGGAGCTACACTTAAAAAATGTACCTGTTCCAAATTAAAAACAGATTCTACTTAAGAACAAACCTACAGTCCCTGTCTTGTTTGCACCGCCTGTATACTGCTGTTCAGAGTATATAGGGCCTTTTTTTTTATTTGGGTGCGGGGCACCCCTTAATAACCATACAAGACCCAAAGGGGCTGGTAGTGGGCTGGGGGGGGGGGCTACCCATGCCATTTTTCTCAATGATTTTCATCCATATTGTCGGGACCAGACATTACATTAAAGCCGCAAGCAGTTTTAAATGACTTTTTTTCCTTTAGAAATGTAATTTTGTGCAGGGACAGTTCTAAACACGGGAAACACGTGCCACTTCACAGGCATACTTTAGACACCCCCCAGGTATGATATTTAAATTAATATTTCACTTTTTTTTTCACTTTAAGCATCATTAAAATCACTGCTCCCGAAAAAACTTCAGTTTTTAAAACTTATTTTTGCATTGATACATGTCACCTAGGGCAGGACCCGGGTCCCCAAACCCTTTTTAGGACAACAACTTTCATATTAGCCTCAATAATTAGTACTTTTGATTTTGAATGTTCAAGTCCATTGTATTTAATAGGGTTCTAAATTTCGCGCAAACTTTCGGTCTGTTCAAAGGTTCTGGTGCGAACCAAACCGGGGGGGGGGGGTGTTCGGCTCATCCCTAATTATGAACATATCCAGTGGTTGGCCCCCATTTGTACATTCAATTCCCTGCTTAATATATACTCAACAAGACCCTGTCCTCAACTTAAAGAATGTAGGTATAAGAACAAAAAATTAAGTATTTACATCCTTTATTGCAGAGTTTTTCATAAATTATATTTATTTACTTGCAATGTGTCTTTGAACTCATTATAAATGTGACTAGTCAACTCCCCAGCACAGCCTGTGGCTTCCTTGCATGTCATCACTCTCTTCTCTTCTGGAAGTGTCCAGTTACTCTCTGTGCTGGCCCAGCTCCTTCACCTCCCCTTTCACCTCCCAATGCAACCTTTTATGTAGCAGCTAGAAGAAGAGTAAAGAACAATGCTATAGACTGTCACTTGAGTGTTAACCCTGAGTCTGCTGTGGCTCACATGCAAGTTGGCAGTGCCCAACAGCAGTGTCAGGGCTTTTGGATGTCTACACAAAGGAGGTTTTTACAGATAAATAACATGGATCAAATACATAAAATGCACATATTGTCTCATTGGAAGTTTTTTGTTGAAATGAATGGTCTGGTGACAGGGTTTCATTAATTTTGTTTTTAGATCTCATTATTGCTAGCAAGGCCAGCAAATGTGTAATTACTGGCAATAGATGAATATATGTTGATATTCAGAATGCAATGTGATGAGTTTATGAATATTCCATAGCAGAGCAGGCATTGCTCAGTAGGATTAAGCTGTTAATATGTGAAGAAGCATTCTTGATTTGCACAGTGTCCTGTGCGATGTTTTGTTTTACTAGAAGAAATAATGCAACATGTTATATCAGTGTTGTGAAGGCAAATGGCTCCAGACAGTTCATACAATCCCCCTGTATCTTTAATATTCCATCTGTAACAACAAGAAAGAGGCTTGAAGTAAGTTTAGTGGAGAGAGTGAAGATATGCACTTATTTAGTGACAGTCCCTGGGCATTTCTATGACAGGTACAAATAGTGGAAGCCACATGGAGCTCTCCAGGGTACTGGATGTATTGTCATATACTGTGCCTTGGAGTCCTTGGGAAATGTAATCATATTGCCGGTTATCCAGGGACGTGTAGGACTGTCACGCATCAAACACCTATATAGAAATGGTTAGTGAATTAATAGTGCAAGCAAGGGGAATCCGATTACTGAAGACTATAACATATTGGCCACACAACAAAACTAAAGAAAATTGCGTTTTAACCCAATATATAAAAATGTTAAAGGACATTTGTTTTGGAAGGGAAGCAGGTCTATCAGCATTCCTTAATAAGTGTGTGCCAAGGCAGTCAAGGTGTACAAAATACAATGCAGTAACCCACAGAAAAAAAAAAAAAAACAGAATTCAGAAAGGTATTTGCTGACTGGTTACTATGAGTTATTGAGCTCTGCAAAATGCTTGATCAAATGAAAGTGTGTATTTATTGATAGCATGTAATTCTAGAAACTTGTTAAATAGTAATAATCGTAAAATGCTTTTATGTTTTAATATGTTAAAATGATGATTAACTGAACAAATATAATTCTAAATCTGGTCACATAATGTATTTCAGATGGAAAGATTTCATCAGGAGCATCGTAGTAACTCATTACAAAGCTCTGCTGCAATTTATGTAACAATTCTCACACCCTGGGGTATGAATTAGGTAGTCATGCCTACCCACAGCATGTTGCTTGGGGCATCCAATTGGCAGGTGCCATGCCTAAGCCTATGTTAACACCTTCCAATGGATTGTCAATTCTAGCACCGTATAGCTCCTACTTTATAGCTCTGCTTTTAGTATATTAGTTAGTTCTCTTGAATACAACAAGAAACATAAAGAATGGTATGTCTGTTTGCATTTGTGAAACAACAGAAACTGAAACATACGGCCACAATCTATTTCTGGTGTAACAGGAATGATCTTCAAAATGATCTTGAAGGTATCCTAATTGCCCATATAAGCCTTTATCAACATTTTTTACAGCAGAGGAACTCTTCAATTACCTCTAAATGGGGGTCAGTGGGAAAAAATGACCCTTAAATTAGTGGTGGGTGAAAAAAATGGGCAAAATGCAAGCTAAAAAATCATTGGTGTTTTGCAACTAGCTCTGCAAAGTGAAGCTGGCCCTGGAACTATGCAGGCACCATTAAATGGAAGGTTAAAGTGTTACTAAACCCACAACAGTAAAATCAGTCTGTATATGCAGCATAGCATGCTTGTTATACTCACTGTGGAACTTAAGGGGTTAATCCTCTGCATTGTGTAAAAAGGCTGTTTTATCCTGTATGCATAGATCCTCCCCTTCCTGCACTGTCTATCTGGGAAAGGCCAGCTAACACAGGCAGAGTAGCCAACCTGCACATGCTCAGTTGTGTCTTTTATGCTGGAGATAACAGTTACTTGTTCTTAGAGAGAGCCAGGTCACATGATATTGACATCACACATGTGGTCGTGTATACAGGCTGCAGTGGAAATCTCCTCCTTCCTGAACTCTCAGCACTGGCAAAACTGTGCAGTTTATCATGTAACCGTGGTATACAGATCATCCAAAAAAAAAGGATATAGTAGCAGTATTTTAATGTAAAAAGAAGATTTATAAGTGGTGGGAACTGTGGTGGAGCGGATGAACTATTTTCATATTACTGGGTTTAGTAACACTTTAAAGGATCAGTTCACCTTTAAAAAAAATAATAAATGCACATCTTTTTGCAGGTAAAAAATGTACGATGTATTTTTATTTTTTTTATTTGGAGCCTATAAAGCATTGCACATTGCGGGTGCCATTGCAGGAGTCCTGCAGACTTCTCAGTAAATCTGCCTGCTCATACCTTGTATGGGCAAGCAGATACAAACTGACAGGGAAAGAGAATGAACTACCACAGTGCTCAACAGTGCCATGGTAGTTCACTGAGAACTACAAGCCGACAGCTGGGACTTGTAGTTTTCCAACTCGCAGAACACTTTGAATGGATGAAATGGCCGGGAGAGTGACGCCTCACATTGCCGTGTTTTCTCCAGATAGTGGCAGTGAGCAGAGGGAGAAAATCCCCCACTCACTATCTAAACAGGCACTCAGGGGGGTGCAGAGGCCAGTGCAACTGTAACATGTTACACCCTAAGGTGAACGTATCCTTTAAAATCGGCCACAGATCAAGGAATCCCTAACTAATCCTGGAGGAACCCAAGGTTTCACAGAACCCTGGTTGAGAATAACTGGTCTATACTAATAGAATTGGTTTAATCAAAACATGGAAAGTCAGTCCTGGCCAGATAATTGTGGGAGATATTGAGTTAGCTTCATTCATAACAGAAAAATGCCAGTCCACATTACAATTAGTATTAACTTTATGCAAATGTTATGAGGCACAACAATCAGTATTGGAATGCACGGTTTGTATGGGGTATATTCACCCAAGGTTCTTATCCCATTCATGGGTAACTGATGAAAGTGTTAAATAACATCAGCATTGGGCCACATCATGATTGTAATTGTAATCATGATTGTAATCATGATCATGATTGTAAACTCAATGGGGTTGGTTTACTGGAGAGTGCAAAATCTGGTGCAACTGCGCATGGTAACCAATCAGCTTCTAAGTTCAACTTGTTCAATTGTGTTTCATGTATTGTAATGTGTGTTATATATGTTTTTGGAAAATTAATAAAAAAGATAATAAAAAAAAACAAACTTGTTCAATTAAGCTTTGACAAAAGAAAAACTTGAAGGCTGATTGGTTTGCACGCACAGCTGCACCAGATTTTGCACTCTCCAGTTTTAGTAAATCAACCCCAATGTCTAGATTATTACATTTTAGATGAGTTGAAATTCAGCATACTGAGAAAGGAGCTAATTAGCCTGCATGACATTCCAAATTCTGCATGGCTGTTTTTATTCCTTATGTATCTTAAATATATGGATAGAGTCATCCAGCTATTTCCCTACCATCCCTTAATAGTAGACAACTATTATTCATTATGTAGTCACTGTCATAATATATGGCCAAAATGAAACTGAATGGGGTCTCTGGTGTATATATATCATTATAAGCCACCAATGTTGGTAGGGTTTGTGCTTATTCTTTACTATGCGGAAGATACATGGGTACACAGTGTATATCACATATATCATGGGTTGGAATATATCATATAGATCACTAAGTTTGTCTTACGTAACATTACTAAAGTCACTACATGATACATTTTAGCATTCCTAATGATATACATTTAAAAAAGGATTTGATTTGAATCTGTAGAATGTGACATATTCAAATGAAAAACTTTACTTCACCGTCTAAGGTAATACAGATTCAGTAAATATAGTTCATACTTTTAGCCTGCTGCACTTAGTCAGTGGCATGAAATAATCTATACATAATCTGTACTTTGACTGGAAAAAGGATGGGATTACATACATTTAATTTACTAACACCTAACTTTGGTCTAACACAGAGCAGATAAACAGGACAGGATGCACAGCTTTGGCTTCAAAACATGGAGAACCATTGTTAGGTCTCCTTAAACGACCAGGACTGAGGACTGTCCGTTATCAAAGAAAGTTATTGCTAAAATGGATTTCCCCCCTCAAAATGTGTTATTTAATGGCAGAGTTGAATACTTTTTCTGAACATATAGCATAGTACTTGCTTGATTCTTCTATGCCATTCAAGATTCCACAGCTCTGCCCACTATACATTCCACTATACTGAGCCACCATCATCATCATCATTGGCCAGCTTCTACTTTCATATTCTCAGGGCCAACAAATGGCTAATGTTTGCACCAGATCTTGCACCCGTGCCTAAGATCTGGTGTGGCTTGTCATTGTTTAGCCATTGCTAAACAATGTTTATGCTGGAAATATTGAAATGACATTTTTTTTTGAGTTCCCCCATAACCACCGAAGCTCTCAGTTCAGCTCCAAGAACTACCTGGAAGGCACCAGTGATGGAGCCTTCCCAGTCATAGAAACATAACTTTGTTTGCAAAGGTTAGCTGTTTACCAATGAGTGTAAAATAAAGTGGATTGGAATTTGCCTTTTTTACTGTAAAGTGTTGAAAGGTCCACTTTAAGGTCATAGTTATAAACCATCCAATAATGAGCACATTTATACAGAATTTTAAACAAGGCAGCAATAAAACAAAGTCAACAAACAAAAGCTGCAGTATTGTTTTTGGCCAGAAATAGGTGCTATACTGAATACACAAGCATTTAATGAGTGTTCATCAAGTATAGTTTATGCTAAAGCACGAATCCCAATTATCCTTCAATTATGAACTATTTGTAGGTTATGCAATTCTGAAGCTTAAATTTTATTTCAATATTCCATCTAATTAGACTTCTAACCATCAGTCAAGTCACACATGGATGAAGGCAAGTGACTCATATCACAGATGTACCATCTCTTATTACTGCATAAAACTCACATAAGCCAGCATGCTTTTTGGTAGGCAACAGTACGCAGACTTGCGCAGTCAACACACTCCGTTGTGAAATTCAAAAGGAAAAAGCTTTCGGATAAAAAGTATCAAAAGAACGAATAAGGAAATATCTTAAAGGCTGAAGAAAAGCATGCAAAAGTGTTAAATGACATCTTAGCACTTATCATTTGAGTTCATTATATAACATAGCAGCACAGCTTTATAGATATACAATATGCCCAAATATAATACCGCAACCACCAGCTGTTCAAAATATGTGTACATTTGGGCTTCATCATTATGCTAAAGAGCAACGTGGGCTGATATAAATCAAGCTTTCACTGACTTCAGTAAACACATTGATTGGGTAACATGGGTTGCTGCACTTTATACATTGTCATGGCTCTTTGTACTGCTGTGTTAAATAAGCTTAATAGCTTAGAATGCAGATATCTTCCTAGGACTACTTAGACAACAGAAGCAATTAAAAAATGTTAAAATCGGGAATATCTTGAAAATTCTTGCATGATATTATAATGACAAATAGCAATTGGGGTATTTTACCTCTATATAACCAAAGTTTTACACATGCACTTCAGTAACACATAATGCTCTTTTTTAGACATTAGTTGCTTGTGTGGGGGGGGGGGTGTATTAAAATAAAGAATTTTTGTAACCTAAAACATGTAAAAAAACAAACAAAGTGCATTCCTTTGTAAACTGGCATAAAAGAACCATCAGCCATTCATGAAAAAAAAAATCCTTTAAAAGTCAGTTGAAGACTTTCTATTCCTTGCCTAATGCAGGAGTTAACACCAGCCTTCAATGTGTTCCCTGACAAATCAGCACGTAAAATACAATAACAGCAGTCGCCACTGGACCCAGTGGGGTGAAAAACAGACGCTAGCATTTAACAGAAACATTAGACCCTTCAAATAATGTATACTTCTATGTAGTAACTGACAGATGGCTGAATCTGGAGCACTGCTGCTTTCCACCTGCACCCAAAGCCAGTGCCACAGTCAGTCTTGCAAAGGTGAAACTCACCTGCAGGTGAAACACTAAGAACTCCCTTCCCTGAGCCAAGAATATACTTATTTTACTCTCTATGCCTCTGTACAGAGCTCTGAAGAGCAAAGTCATACTTAAACCAATAGATCTGTCTTACTTCTCATCATACAGGTCTGACTTCCCCAGGTAACAAAATCCCTGTGACAAAAGTAAGTGGTAGTTGGAAATCATTCCAATGAATGTGGAACTGGCTTGGGATACAAATATAATATAATCTTGCTTATAAATAAAAATAAAGCTTAACTTATTCTCTGTTCTCGAAGGATGGGTTTCAATTCAACAGCAGCTGGAGTGACAATAACTACTCCTGTGCCAAAAGCAAGTGGCAGTTGGAAATCATTCCAATGAATGTGGTGCTGGCTTGGACTAGGAATACAGTATAACATAATATACTGTAACATATTCTTGCTTATAAGTGAAGGTAAAGCTTAACTTATTTCCTGTTCACAATAGATGAGTTTCAGTTCAACAACAACTGGAGCGACAATAACTACTCCCTTTGACAAAAGCAAGTGGCAGTTGGAAATTATTTCAAAGACTGTGGTGCTAGATTAGAATATGAATATAATATATTCTTGCTTATAAGTGAAGGTAAAGCTTAACTTATTCCCTGTTCACAATGGGTGAGTTTTAGTTCCACAACAGCTGGAGTGAAAATAACTAATCCATGTGATAAAAGCAAGTGGTAGTTAGAAATCATTCCAATGAATGTGGTGCTGGTTTGGACTAGGAATATAATATATTATAATATAATATAATATATTCTTGCTTATAAGTGAAGGTAAAGCTTTACTTATTTCCTGCTCATGATGGATGAGTTTCAGTTCAACAACTGGAGTGACAATAACTACTCCCTGTGACAAAAGCAAGTGGCAGTTGGAAAATATTTCAAAAATGGTGGCGCTAGCTTGGAATATGAATATAATATAATATAATATAATATATTCTTGCTTATAAGTGAAGGTAAAGCTTAACTTATTCCCTGTTCACAATGGGTGAGTTTTAGTTCCACAACAGCTGGAGTGAAAATAACTAATCCATGTGATAAAAGCAAGTGGTAGTTAGAAATCATTCCAATGAATGTGGTGCTGGTTTGGACTAGGAATATAATATATTATAATATAATATAATATAATATAATATAATATAATATAATATATTCTTGCTTATAAGTGAAAGAAAAGCTTAACTTATTTCCTGCTCATGATGGATGAGTTTCAGTTCAACAGCTGGAGTGACATTAACTTCTCCTTGTGACAAAAGCAAGTGGCAGTTGGAAATTATTTCAATGAATGTGATGCTAGTTTGGAATAGGGATATAATATAATATAACATATTATTGCTTACAGTATAAGTGAAGGTGAAGCTTCACTTATTCCCTGTTCACAATGGATGAGTTTCAGTTCCACAACAGCTGGAGTGACAATAACTACTCCCTGTCACAAATACAAACAGCAGTTGGAAATCATTTCAATGAAATGTGGTGCTAGCTTGAAATTGGAATATAATATAATAGAACATATTCTTGCTTAGAAGTGAAGATAAAGCTTAACTTATTCCCTGTTCACAAAGGATGAGTTTCAGTTCCACAACAGCTGGAGTGACAATAACTACTCCCTGTGACATCTCCACTCCAGCACACTACACACCATCAGTAAGCACTATCTCTCCAGGACTTTATAACATGTTCCATTTAATAACCTTGAAGCTAGATATATCACAATTCATCGGACACAATGTAAGGAAACCACAAAGCCTCTACTACAACAATTCCATCGTTCTCAAAAAAAAGTATTTTAGGTTGGATGTGGATGTCTCAGAGAGAAGGGAGATGCTGGACAGCTCCTTGAAGGATGGAGTCATGGTCCAGGAGAAGAAAGTATCAGAGCTCTGGTGGAGGTCATCAGCTGATCTCTTCTTACCTTTAGTGGCGAGGATACTGCAGACAACACCCAGGAAGAAAGCAGCTGTCACCCACTGAACTGACATCCTTCCGATAGGAAAGTGCAGGCAATCCCTCTCCTACTAGGTGCTCCTGATCATACAACACACAGGCTGCTGGGGTGTAGTAGGAGCTCCTTAAATCACAATATAGGATGGTTGCTGCTCCTTGTTGAGCTCCTGTGTAGGGAGTGACAGAGGATCGGTGTCTCGGCTGCTCTCTCTCTCTCTCAGTCCCCCTATGCAATGCCTTGCTAGCGATGCCCACTAATTCTCAGCTCTCTGCTGCTATTTCTTCTCCGGAGCTGTCTGCTGGAGATTTAAATCCCCTAGTAAGGCTCTCTACTGCCATCTGCTGGACGCCGCGCTTCTATCGTCCAGGTTACTACTAATGGCTATACGATCCTCCTCCCTATAAGATCGTGCTGATTAACCCTTTACCGGGAGATAGGAGAAGATAAGTGACATACAAGAGCTGCTTACATAACAAAGTGAGCCAATAACAGAGGGCACAGGGAATAATGACTGCCTGCCTTGCTGGACTATGGAGGCAGCACAGTCAGATACATTGATTTGTTTTAATTGGCCAATTCTTAGCTCTCTGTAGCCTTGCAGGCAGGACATTATTCATACAGCTATGTAAAAAGCCTAGCCCAGCCTTTCCTATTAAATCCAAAAAGAACAATGGAATATATCACAGCTTACCAATCATTAAATGTGGTGACTGCATTCGTTTTCTGGTTTTAGGCTGTTTTCGCTTTATTTTTACCTGATTTATCCACTCTGCACGGAGGAGCAACAGAGACCCCTTTAGACCCCCATACACACTATTCGATTTTCTGCAGATTTTTGTCTTCAGATTTACCAAAACTATGTAGTGCAAGGACCTGCCTGATTGCATACAAATTGAAACTGTTAGAGTTTGACCTCATATATTATATGGTTTTGGTAAATCTGAAGACAAAAAGCTGCAGAAAATCTAATGCCACGTACACACAACCGTTTTTCATGACGAGAAAAATTCCATTTTTTTATTTGGTCATTAAAAACGATCGTGTGTGGGCTCCAGAGCATTTTTCACAACATGAAAAATGGGCATTAAAAATTTGGAACATGCTCTAATTTTTCTCGTCGTTTTTCACGTCGTCATTTTTCTCGTCATGAAAAACGGCCGTGTGTAGGCTTTAACGACGTGAAAAAAACACGCATGCTCAGAAGCAAGTGATGAGATGGGAGCGCTCGTTCTGGTAAAACTAGCGTTCGTAATGGAGATAGCACATTCGTCACGCTGTAACGGACTGAAGAGCACGAGGCTGAAAAGCGCGAATCGTCTCTCACCAAACTTTACTAACACGAGGATCAGCAAAAGCAGCCCAAAGGGTGGCGCCACCCGAATGGAACTTCCCCTTTATAGTGCCGTCGTACATTTCGTACGTCACCGCGCTTTGCTCGAGCATTTTTTTCACGATCGTATATAGGCAAGGCAGGCTTGAGAAGAATCACGTCGAGAAAAACTTAGTTTTTTTCATTGACATTAAAAACGGTCGTGTGTACGCAGCATTATAGTGTGTATGGGGCCTTAGGCTGGCCATACATTATACAATTTTCGTCTGTAGATTTCCTTTAGATTTACCAAAACCATATAATATGAGGTCAAATCTAAACACTTTCAATTTGTATGCAATCAGGCAGGTCCTTGCACTACATAGTTGAAGGTGAATCTAAATGAAATTGAATAAGAAAATTGTATGGTGTATGGCATGCTTTGGGCTGGCCATACATTATACAATGTTCTTGTAAAATTTTCCTTTACATTTACCAAAACCATAGAATATGAAGTCAAACCTAAAAACTTTCAATTTGTATGCAATCAGGCAGGCCCTTGCACTACATAGTTGAATGTAAATCTGAAGGAAATTGAATTAAAAAAAATGGTATCAGGCTGGATTCACACCTATGCAGTTTGTATAGTGTGTAGCCAGCTTAAAGACTGGCCATACATTAAGGCTGGATTCATACCGATGCATTTTTAGTGCTTTTTGCATTTTGCAGATTTGCAGTACAGTCCACATAACATGGTTTCCTATGGAACACGTTCTGTAGTGCAAATCTGCAAAATGCAAAAAGCACTAAAAATGCATAGGTGTGAATCCAGCCTTAATGTATGGCCAGTCTTTAAAGCGGAGGTCCACCCTGAAATTTTGTTTACACTAAAATTCATAAAAAAAAAAGAAAAAAATGAATATAAAAAAAAAAAAATTATACTCACCCGAAATGCCCGTTGCTATGCGGAAGCAAAAAAAGAGGGGAGTTTGTGGGACTTTAAATGAAGCATGGGGGAATGCTTCCATCCCGGTTTGCTGAAAGCAGAGAAAAGGGGGGGGGGGCAGGCAATGGGACTTTAAATGAGGAAATTGACAGAATGGGGTGGGGATGAAAAAACATAATGTTTATTGCAAAATTACAATACTGGTGCATAACATGTATGACAGGTGACTTGTGCATGTGCAACAATAGAACCTACATGCATGCATAACAGTGACCATATAAGATCAAACAAAGACTGTAATTCATCGTAAATACATATATGAAAAGGAGCAGCACAGGAAAGCATGATACATGGTGTAAAATCGTAATTGTCATAAAAATTATCATAAAAACATATCAGAGTGTAGTCCCATTGCAGCAATTGGCTGCATTCTTGATGCCCGACGCGTTTCTGTGTTTCTGTGTGAACACTTCCTCAGGGGCGGATGCTAGGGACATCTAAAATATTGAAGTATGATAACATGCGATTAGAAACGTATATGCACCAAAAAGGACAAAATGTCAATTTAGGTACTTACAGTGTATGTCAAGCCAAGGTATTGTGTGAAAGGTGGACCAAGGGATAATGTCTCTCCCAGGAGCTGGGGTGGTGAATCATCCAGCACACAGCGAGCACACACAGGCATCATCTCCAGAGCACAGACCGCCATCTCCACAACACAGCCAATGATGAATATATGTGGGGAAAGGGTATCTAAAATGGATAAGGGGGTCCATTAGTATTGACCAGTGATGGGAGTATAATCAAAAGTGGTCGATGTGCTTAAAGCAAAGGGTATTACCTGGATGTTCAAAGGATAAAGGTCTATCACAACTGTGGCGTCCAGACATGTGTGTGGGGATGGCTGCCGTGCCCAGATAGACGCCATATATGCGCCCCGCGCGCACCAGACGTCACCACCGACGTCACGTGTGTCAGGCAGTACATGGGGCGGGGCTCCAGCCTGGGCGGTGACGAACACGCCCAGACAAGGCGCCACTGCGTCCAAGTCAGCCGGCTACGATGGATAGGCGTTCACGCAGCGACGCCAATGAGTGACGTCACATGGGGGAACGAGACATGACGCTGATGCGGTGTGGGCATCCACCCGACTCCCCAAACTGACCCCGCCCTAATAGGGCGGGGAGAGAGGGAAAAAAAGTTGCTATGCGGAAGTCCCCTAATCTGCCTCTAATGTGCCTCTTCCTTATCCTCGGATTGAGAACTTCCATTTCCTCTTCTTGTGAATGGGGCGCGCTGCCTTCTGGGAACTGTGTGTATCCCAGGAGGCAAGCCGGCCATTCACAAAGCGTCGTGCGAGTGACGCATGCGCAGTAGGAAACGGACAGTGAAGCCGCAAGGCTTTCCATTAGAGCCGGTTCACACCAGGGCAACTCGTCAGGCGACTCAGCCGCCTGACAAGTCGCGTCCCGCTCTATTCAATGGAACCGTTCTAATAGGAGCGACGCAAGTCGCTCCGGCTTAGAAAAAGGTTCTTGTACGACTTTGGGGGCGACTCGGGGCGACTTGCTTTGACTTCAATACAGAAGTCATTTTGCAAGTCGCCTCTCAAGTCATCTTGAGATCGCCTTGCCGAGTCGCCCCCAAAGTCGTGCCGCCCCAGTGTGAAACGGCTCTAAGTCAGGATGGAGGAGCCGGGACCTCACAGCAGCGATCGATCGCCGTCGGGGGGGGCCGACATCGCGGGCGAGTAGGACAGGTAAGTGTCCTTATTAAAAGTCAACAGCTACACTGTTAGTAGCTGCTGACTTTAAAAAAAAAAAATACACTATACGAAGAATCTGCCGAAAATCGATCATGTAGACACTTTGTTCGTTTTTCGACAAGTTAATGGGCACAAATTGTTAATCGTTTGTGACGATTTTGTGTGAAAAAAAAAAACCAACAGCAAGTTTGGAAAACTTCTGCTGAACGAACGATAAATTGAAAGGTTAATGTGTTTCCCATCCGAACTGTCTGCACTAGGTATATGTAAAAAAAAGAAAAAAACTTTTTTTTTTTAATAATGTCCTCTGAACGATTTATCGGTCATTACATGATGGCACCATTGTTTGCGCTCACGGCCGAATGTTCGTTTTTCGAAAATGGGTTATCGAAATCTTCATCTTCCTATATATATATATATATATATATATATATATATATATATATATATATATATATATATATATATAAAAAATATATTATATTATATATTTATATATATATATATATATATATATATATATGTAGCGATACCTTCAACTAAGAAGGCCGCAGAATTAGATTTGGGCCCTGAGTACAGCTCCGCCAATCCCCGGCAATAGGCTCTACCCCCTACTGGCACAGCTAGTACTAACAGTCATGTAATTATCTTATGCAGTATAAATAACTGAGCATTAACACAGTAATGAATTGTAATAGGTATAGGTTTTACTTAATCTCTTTATAAGAATAAGGGGTAACATAAATCACAGTTCCGAATAATCACTAAAAAGGGCAGCGTCCTGCCGCTCTAGCACACTATGAAGTTAACACACACAACAGGTGCGCCACACGGGCGACCGTCAACTAAGTGCCCTGTGGCGCAGTAATTGAACACACTAGAAACCCCACCAGGCCTGGTTCTAATATTTAACTTAGTCCTTCTTGTTCTTCACCGGCAGGTCTGTAATGGTGGTGCACTTTAAACAGAGTATAAACTTTGTAATCCAATAGGGATAGGAACTTGGCTAAATAAACAGCAGGCTCAGTTCTGCCAAGGCTCTTCAATAATAGTACCAAAATAACTCGTAGGCCACGGCAGTCTATAGGCCTATATGAATTGACAGTATCTTAGTTGGGCATCAGCCCTCTCACCCGCCCGGACTACGGTCTCAGTCCGGGAAACTTCCACCGACTGTGTCCACACACACGCTCAGTCTCTCCAGCGATCGGGTCCCCGATCCAACAAGGCTGTAGCTGAGCGAAGTCAGATGCCACCAGGCTCGCAGAGGGGGTGGAAGGCTCTTTGGTGCTGAGCAAGGCCTCAGGCTTCAGGCCTTGCACTCCGACACATCCGCACAGGAGGATCAGGCTGTGAAGTCTCGTGTCCCAAAGAGGCCGAGCCCAGCCTCGCCTCCTCCTTTTATATCCCCTCCCATGAGTCTCTGCGGTGGGAACATATGAAGAATGTGGTTCTGGGTGATGTAGTCTCTCTCACTCCAGAAATGTATTTTCTCTCCTTTTCCTGACTCCCCTCTCACCTAGAACTTCTTGTCTCTCTGCATTAAAGGGGAACACCCCGCTACACACTCCCCCCACTTGAACTCTTTGGTCCCCAAAGATAAACTTTTAATAAAATCTATGTACAACTCTAAACAATTCTGCAAACGATGTTGGCATAGGGGATTCCCACCAAAACTGAGGGGGAGAATTCCCTTGTCCACAGGTCACATTATCATGGGTGGCCTGCCTAACTGTGCCAGAGAGTGAGCTGGGGTTGCCCTCCACCAAATGGACAGTGGAGGGATCTGGATTTTCAGCATTCCTCCTAGCAGTAACTACAGAGTCTTCTGAGCTGTTCCCCATTTGTGGGCAGGTCAGCTTCTTAGGAGGCCGGATGACTCTTCGAGCCCTTTGCTCTCTTGGGATTTCTGGCTCTGGCGCCACAGGCTCCTCTTTCTCTGAGCAACTATCATGGGCATCTCCCCAGTAATCTGTTGAAGGACTAGATGGGATGAACTCTGTGGCTTCTGGGTTCAGTGTTCCATCTGTGGTGTCTTCAGTGGTTGGAAGATCTATGGTAGAAGTTCCTGGAGTTGGGGAAGGCCACAGCCAATCAAGTTCTCCCTCCTCACTTCCACTAAGTTGAGAGGCCTCTCCATCTTCAGCTCGGGAGGTCTGCGACCGAGTGTTCGGCCTAGGAGTATCCAGGATAGAGGCCGGTTCAGGGGAGTCTCCCACGGGAGGTATTCTAACTGCCTCAGCAAGTGGGAGAAGGTGGTTTCGATGCCACGTCTTCAGGGGGCCTACCTTTCCCTCTGGCTTCAACGTATAGACAGGTAGGCCCGGCAACTTCCTGCAGATGACATAGGGTTCAGATCTCCATCTGTCTGCAAGTTTGTGCTTTCCAGGGACCCCCAGATTGCGTAACAGTACTCGATCCCCGGGCTGTAGGTCTTGTACCCGGACCTTCAAGTCGAAGTTTCTTTTATTTCGAGCTCCCCTTTGGTCTGAGGCCGCTTGAGCTTGTTCATAGGCTACTTTCAGGCTGTGTCTGAGCCTGTCCACATATCCTTTGTGGGATGTGGCTGAAGAATGGTCCAGAGAGGTGCCAAAGGCCAAGTCCACCGGTAGTCTCGCTTCTCTCCCAAACATGAGTCGATATGCGGAGTAGCCTGTAGCATCACTGATAGTGCAGTTGTAAGCATGTACTATGGCTGCTATGTGTTGGCTCCAATTTAGCTTTTTCTCGCTTTCCAGAGTCCCCAACATGTTGAGCAAGGTTCGGTTAAACCTTTCCGGCTGAGCATCTCCCTGTGGATGGTAAGGTGTAGTTCGAGTCTTCTTGATTCCCAAAGAATCCAGGAGCTTCCGGATCAGTTTACTCTCGAAATCCCTCCCTTGATCTGAATGCAGTCGCTGTGGCAGCCCATAATGGACAAAGTACTTCTCCATAAGTACCTTGGCTACGGTGGAGGCCTTCTGGTCTTTGGTGGGGAAAGCCTGGGTATACCGGGTGAAATGGTCGGTTATTACCAGAACATTTCCTAGTCCACTCAGGTCGGGTTTGAGGCAGAGAAAATCAATGCATACCAGATCCATTGGGCCTTGACTCTGTAGATGGCCCATTGGGGCAGCTTGATGGGGTAAAGTCTTCCTCTGGACGCATCGTGCACATGAGTGGCAGTACTCTTCTACCTCTGCCCTCATGCAGGGCCAATAGAAACGACTCCTGACAAGTTGGAAGGTCCTTTCAGCCCCTAGGTGGCCATGATTGTCATGCAGGGCAATCAGAACAGTCTCTCGATGTTTCTCTGGGAGGAACAGTTGCCATTTATCTTCTGAGTCATCAGAGGGGCCCCTTCGGTAGACCACTCCCTGATGTACCTGTAACCTGTCCCACTCTTTCCTCAGCAGGCGAGCTTCTTTTGAAGGTTGACGCATGAGTCTGTTTGGATCCTGATTCTCCAGGGCCTCCAGGACCAATCTCCCCATGGAGTCTTCCAATTGGTCACACCTCAACTCCTTCTTGGACAGTCTTGGCAGGTTGTCCTCTCCCAGTTGAGCTACTCCGCAGTAGTGTTTGGGGACTCCCACCATGGTAACTCCTATTTCCTCTGCTCTGGAGCCTCCTCGGGCTTGGAATTCAGCTCCTTGACAAAGGGCCCGCACCCCGTCCGGTGCCACCAGGGTCCAATCTTCTACGTCATTGGTGAGAGAATGAGATCTCCTGGACAGAGCGTCTGCATCTCGATTTCCAGCCCCTGGCCTATACTTTAGGCTGAAGTTGAATCCAGAAAGTGCGGCCAGCCACCTGTGTCCAGTGGCGTCCAGCTTGGCCGTGGTGAAAAGGTAGGTAAGGGGGTTGTTGTCGGTCTTCACAGTGAACTCCGCCCCATACAGGTAGTCTTTTAGCTTGTCTACTACCGCCCATTTGAGGGCCAGGAATTCCAGCTTGTGAGTGGGGTAGTTCTTCTCAGGGGGGGTCAAGCTCCTGCTCACATAGGCAACAGGCCGTTGTTGCCCTTCGTGTTCTTGATAAAGTACTCCTCCCAGACCGTCATGACTAGCATCTACATGTAGTTCATAGGGCTTGGTTGGGTCTGCATAGGCCAAGACTGGGGCAGTGGTTAGGCTCTCCTTTAATGCCTGGAAGGCCTCTTCACACTTCTGATTCCACTGATCTCTGACTGACTCTCCCGGCTTCCTGGGCCCTGAGTTGTCCTCTTCCCCCTCGGTCTTGAGTAGTTCATTCAATGGTCTGCCAATTCGGGCGAATCCTTCCACAAACCTCCTGTAATAGGAGCAGAATCCCAAGAAGGATCTGAGTTCTGTTACTGTGGTGGGTCGTGGCCAGGAGGTAACTGCCTCCAATTTCTCAGGGTCTGTGGCCACCCCTTCTTCTGACACTATGTGTCCCAGATAGTTCACAGAAGACTGGTAGAACCGACACTTCTCAGGCGAAAGCTTGAGTCCTTCCTCACTGAGTCTTCTCAACACTTTTTCCAGCCTCTTTTCATGTTCTTCCAAGGTCCTTCCAAAGACAATTACATCGTCTAGGTATACAAGGACTTCAATAAGGTTCATGTCTCCTACAGTCTTCTCCATGAGACGTTGGAAAGTCGCTGGGGCTCCAGACAGACCTTGGGGCATCCGGTTGAATTCAAAGAACCCCACTGGGGTTATGAAAGCTGTCTTCTCCCTGTCTTCTGGGTGCATAGGGATCTGATAGTACCCGCTCTTGAGATCCATAACGCTGAACCATTTGGCCCCAGACAAGCTCTGTAGGGCATCCTCTATCCTCGGAGTGGTGTATTGGTCGGGTATGGTTCTCCTGTTTAGAGTCCTGTAGTCGATACAGAGCCTCAATGACCCATTCTTCTTTCTGACCACCACTATGGGAGAGGCATAGGGGCTTCTGGACTCCCGTATCACACCAGTCCTCTTGAGTTCTGCAAGTTGTTCCCTTAGATCCTCCAAATCTGCTAGGGGGACCCGCCTGACCCTCTCTCGGAAGGGCTTGTCTTCCTGGAGGCGGATCCGATGGGTGGCACTCCTTGCACACCCCACATTGAACTCATCCTTAGAGAAGATCTTCTCCCATCTATTCAACTGGGCCTTGGCTCTCTCCTTCCAAGCTCCTGGCAGATTCGGGTTTTCCATGGACAACTTCTCCCAAGCATCTCCTCCTTCACCTGTCCTCTTCACTTCTGATAGGGTAACAGGGGCCGCAGGGCTCACCTGGCCTAGCAGCATTCTGGCTGGGATTTCCTTGGGGTCTCTGGTAGTGTTCCTAACACTCACTGGAACTCTACAATGGGCCTTCTTCAGGACCTTCAGCGGAATCACTTCCAGTATCACTTCCAGACCCGAGGACTCACCCCTTGGGTCTGACTCCAGCACGACAAAGGGACCAGGCTGCTCCCAAGTAAGCTTCACAGTGGCTCTGAGACAGGTTACTTCGCCGGGCTGCAACACTACCCCTTCTCTTCCAAGTCTCCACACCTTCCCTATCCCCTCTCCAGGGGTCTCCTGCTCTTGGACCAGCCGTTGGTAGGCCGTCTTCAGCATGGGATGGATCTTGGTGGCTGCTCGCCCCTCTCCTTTCACTAGAGGGGTCAGGAGTCAACGGACCAGGTCCGTGTTCGTCCCTATTATAAGGGAATTCTTGTTGGCTCCAGGCGGCCTAGGGCACACGACTGCCAGGGTGTCAAACACTTCGGCCTTCCCAGCCATGGATGGGTCAAAGGTCATCTTGATGGGAAGGTAGCCGTCGTAAGGGAAACTCTGGGTCCCAATTCCCCATATTTCCAGCCCTTCTATCTTCTGGATGGGCAGATGACTCAAGTGCCTATCGTAGAAGTCCCGGTATAGTAGGGTCACTTGTGCTCCGGTATCCAAGAGGGCTGTAGTGTAGACTCCCTCCACTTGAACGGGCACTATAGGGGATGGGCCCACCAGCCTCTCCGGATATGGCCCGGCAGAGGTTGCCTTCTTCAGACCTTTTCCTTTTGGACTCTCTCTTGTCCTATTCCCTTTGGACTTGAACCTTTCTTGAGCCTGGTATGCATTGACTTCCCTCCTTTTTATGGGTGTAGGAACCCGCTGAGGGATGCTGTTATTTTCCTTAGGTGTGCACCCCCTCTGGGGAATGCTGCGCCCCTTCTGAGGGGTCTTGCCCCCTTTCTCTGGGGTGTATCTCTGTTGGGGAATGTTGTGTTTCCTCTGAGGTGTTTTATTTCCTCTCTTCTTCTGCTTTTCATTCAGTTTGGAGCTCACTGAAGATGATGGGCACCCGGTTGACTCCTGAAGTTTTCCGCCGGCTGGCGGTTATTTGTCTTTTTCTTCCTGGGACTGGAACATATGTTTGCAAAATGACCAATCCCTCCGCAGTTGTAACAAATCACCTCTTCTTCACGATCCTGTAGAGAAGCGGGCGCTGAGGTATTCGGGAACAACTCCTTTCTTGGACTTTTCTTTTCTGGTTTCCTTTGATCTTTCTCCATCAAAGAGGTCAGTATCTCCAACACTTGGGACATCTGCGATTTCAGGGTGTTCACTTCTGCATCTCTTTCGGGGGTCATGGCCGGGCTGACCATCACCACCAGAGGTTTGGTTGGCTCGACTGGCGGTTCCCTCTTTTTCTCCTCCCACATGGCCTCTTCCTCTCTGACCATTCGAATGAGGTCGGGGTATTCCAGGTTCTTCCCGTCCTGTCGGGTGCGCAGCGCCAATGCAATAGGATCCAGGGGCTGAGCTCCCCTCAACACCTGCTGAGCCCGGGCCTCGTCTACCTTCCCTGGGTCGATCCCCTTCTTCAGAATGATTTTATGCAGGATCTTATCTAGACGTCCCATATATTCTGACAGTTTCTCTCCTGTTTTCTGGTAGCAGTGCTCCAGCTGATAGGTGAGCTCGGTAACTTTTTCTGTCCCACTGAACACATTCTGCAAGATGTCCAAGTAGTCCTGTGAAGTACAGTCTTTCCTGCTCATCTTCAGGTTGCGTATGGCATCCAGAGCAGGCCCCTTCAGACTTTCAGCAATTCGCTGTTTCTTGCTGCGTTCTGGAACTTCCCATTCCTCTAAGGCCTGAGTGGTGCCATCTAGCCACTCCTCAAATCCTTCTTCCCCTGAGGGCACAGGTTTTCTCCCTGAGAATATCCGGAGCTTTCTGTACCCCGGCATTGGGTAATCTGTGGGATTCTTCTTGCACTGGGCCACAATCTCTCCCAGTACAGCGCATAGTTCTGTGCTAAGGGTGTCCGGTGATGATCTGGGACTCTGTGTATCCTCCTGCTCTTGTGCCTTAGGGGATGGCGGGGGAGGTATCTGTGGAGATGATGACTTTCTTATTTGGAACCGATCTCCCTTATGTGGCAGCGCATGTGTCAGATGGTAGGTCTGCCCATCCATAACTTGTATGCTCTGGCTTTTAAAATGCTCTGGAATTTCGTCTTTCCACTCTATTAATGCGTATGTACACGAAGCATGTGGTCTCACATCCATCACCCATGATTTCTGGCATGGTGATAGGGATGTCATTAGCTGCTTTATCGCATCTCTTTGCCAGATCCCCGGGAGGTCAATAACTGCCGCCGCGGCCGGATCTGCGCCAGCCATTGTGTACCACTGTCCTACTTCTAGCGGGTCCATGCCAGTCTTTTGGCGTGTTCGCTTGCTGTATCAGGATCCCGGACGAGAACCCCCACGTGTAGCAATACCTTCAACTAAGAAGGCTGCAGAATTAGATTTGGGCCCTGAGTACAGCTCCGCCAACCCCCGGCAATAGGCTCTACCCCCTACTGGCACAGCTAGTACTAACAGTCATGTAATTATCTTATGCAGTATAAATAACTGGGCATTAACACAGTAATGAATTGTAATAGGTATAGGTTTTACTTAATCTCTTTATAAGAATAAGGGGTAACATAAATCACAGTTCCGAATAATCACTAAAAAGGGCAGCGTCCTGCCACTCTAGCACACTATGAAGTTAACACACACAACAGGTGCGCCACACGGGCGACCGTCAACTAAGTGCCCTGTGGCGCAGTAATTGAACACACTAGAAACCCCACCAGGCCTGGTTCTAATATTTAACTTAGTCCTTCTTGTTCTTCACCGGCAGGTCTGTAATGGTGGTGCACTTTAAACAGAGTATAAACTTTGTAATCCAATAGGGATAGGAACTTGGCTAAATAAACAGCAGGCTCAGTTCTGCCAAGGCTCTTCAATAATAGTACCAAAATAACTCGTAGGCCACGGCAGTCTATAGGCCTATATGAATTGACAGTATCTTAGTTGGGCATCAGCCCTCTCACCCGCCCGGACTACGGTCTCAGTCCGGGAAACTTCCACCGACTGTGTCCACACACACGCTCAGTCTCTCCAGCGATCGGGTCCCCGATCCAACAAGGCTGTAGCTGAGCGAAGTCAGATGCCACCAGGCTCGCAGAGGGGGTGGAAGGCTCTTTGGTGCTGAGCAAGGCCTCAGGCTTCAGGCCTTGCACTCCGACACATCCGCACAGGAGGATCAGGCTGTGAAGTCTCGTGTCCCAAAGAGGCCGAGCCCAGCCTCGCCTCCTCCTTTTATATCCCCTCCCATGAGTCTCTGCGGTGGGAACATATGAAGAATGTGGTTCTGGGTGATGTAGTCTCTCTCACTCCAGCAATGTATTTTCTCTCCTTTTCCTGACTCCCCTCTCACCTAGAACTTCTTGTCTCTCTGCATTAAAGGGGAACACCCCGCTACATATATATATATATATATATATATATATATATATATATATTGTGAGGGGGTTAGCTCGGCAGCGGGTGTGTGTGACCCCCGAGATGGGCTCCCCACACAAAAACAGGCCCAGCAAACGGAGGTTGTGGTTTTCAAAATCAAAAAGGTGCGGTTTATTTTCTATTTACAGTGACAAAACACAGCAAAGCAAAAGAAACATAAACAAAATAAATCCTGGTCAACTTGACCTCTGACTAAACATACAGGTTTCCTAACTAACAACTGGGATCAGCCTAGTGCTGTCCTAGTCCCTAAGTCCCTGGTTTTAAATGTCCAAGCAAATAGCCACACAGGCTTTGTCTCACCGCACAGGGGTTCACTCTCCCTAGACAGTCCACACAGGTCTGGTTCCAGGCATGAGCTAACATCTAATGAAGCTGGGAGTTCTTATAGAGGCCTAAATGAGCTGACAAGCTTCAGCTGGTCTCATCAACTCCCTGTCTGTATGACGCCCCACACTCTCCCTAGAGGTATGAGTCATCCATGAGCCCACTAGCCTTATACAACTCTCCACCTAGTTGTATAAGTCGGCGTAAAGCCTGAATCTGGGCGAAATATATCTACCCCCCTGGATGCAACCAGGTGACTTTACCTTCCTGCTGTCACATACCCCCCCCCTCTTGTTTTAACCTCGGGGTTGGAACACCAGCAATCAGGCATTCATGTACTCGAGACAAAGCATCCACATTCCCCATTTGAACGCCAGGGCGATGCTTTACTGTGAAGTTGAATTCCTGGAGGGCCAGGAACCACCTATTCACTCTTCTATTTGTTTCCTTGTTTTGAGCCATCCACTTTAACGGAGCGTGATCCGTAACCATGTCAAAGTGCCTACCTAGCAGGTAGTACCGAAGGGAATCTAGAGCCCACTTCACCGCTAAACACTCCTTTTCAACGGTGGCGTAATTTACCTCATGGGACTTCAACTTCCTGCTGAGGTAAATGACTGGGTGCTCTTCCCCGTTCCAGACCTGGGACAATACTGCTCCTAACCCCACATCTGACGCATCACTTTGTACGACAAAGTCTTTAGAGAAGTCGGGTGAGTACAACACTGGCTGGCTACATAAGGCTTGTTTCAAGAATTGGAATGCTGCCTCAGCCTCGGGGGTCCATTTAATCATGACCGACCCTTTCCCCTTCGTCAGGTTGGTTAGGGGCACAGCCTTAGAAGCAAAGTGGGGAATGAATCGCCGATAATACCCAGCGATTCCCAGAAAGGCTCGTACCTGCTTCTTGCTGTTGGGACGTGGCCAACTCTGGATGGCCTCGACTTTGTTGAGTTGGGGTTTTATTACTCCCCTCCCAATGGTGTACCCAAGATATTTGGCCTCCTCCTGCCCAATGGTACACTTCTTGGGGTTAGCCGTAAACCCCGCTTCCCGAACAGAGTCCAGGACTGCTTGCACTTTTGGCAGATGTGAGGCCCAATCTGTGCTATGGACAATTATGTCATCCAGGTAAGCCGCAGCATACTTCCGATGGGGCCTCAGCATCTGGTCCATTTTCCGCTGGAATGTGGCCGGCGCATTCTGTAACCCGAACGGCATTCTTTTATATTGGAACGCCCCGTCTGGGGTTACAAATGCGGTTTTCTCTTTGGCCGACTTGGCCAGGGGGATTTGCCAATACCCTTTTGTGAGGTCAAGAGTCGTCATGTATCGGGCTGTTCCCAGCCGGTCGATCAACTCATCTATACGTGGCATGGGGTAGGTGTCAAATTTTGTAACTTTGTTCAACTGTCGAAAATCGTTACAAAATCGCCAGCTCCCATCCGGTTTAGGCACCAACACAATGGGACTAGACCAATCACTTTGGGACTCCTCTATCACCCCTAAGTTCAGCATTTTCTGTACTTCCTCCCGTATTGCCTCCCGTCGGGCCTCTGGGATCCGATAGGGTTTTAACTTCACCCTTTCACCGGGCGGGGTAATGATGTCATGCTCTACCCCAGATGTTTGTCCCGGCAGCTCAGAGAATACCTCCTTGTTGCGAAGCACAAACTCCTTAACCTCCTGTTGTTGGGGTTGTGACAAGGTGGCTTCTATTCCAACCTCCGGAATCACGCAACCAGTTTGAGCTGGTGACCAAGTGTCTGCGACTAGGGACTCTCTATCCCTCCAGGCTTTCAACAGATTAACGTGATAGATCTGTTCGGGCTTTCGCCTTCCTGGTTGTCTGACCTTGTAATTCACTTCGCTCACTTTTTCCATTATCTCGTAGGGGCCTTGCCATTTGGCAAGGAATTTACTTTCAACCGTAGGGACAAGTACCAGTATCCTATCCCCCGGGGAAAAGGTACGGGTCTTGGCTGCACGGTTGTACACTCTCTGCTGTGCTAACTGCGCTTGGGCCAAATGTTCCTTCACGATGGGCATTACCTGTGCAATTCGGTCTTGCATCAGGGCGACATGCTCAATCACACTCCTGTGGGGAGAACTCTCACTTTCCCAAGTTTCCTTGGCAATATCCAACAGCCCTCTTGGGTGTCTCCCATACAGTAACTCAAAGGGGGAGAATCCCGTAGAGGATTGGGGCACCTCCCTAATAGCAAACATCAGATAAGGAAGTAGACAGTCCCAATCCTTTCCATCTCTATCCACCACTTTCTTCAACATTTGTTTTAGGGTTTTGTGGAACCTTTCAACCAGCCCATCGGTTTGGGGGTGATACACAGATGTACGTAATTGCGTCACTTTGAACAATTTACACAGATCCTTCATAACCCGGGACATAAAGGGTGTACCTTGGTCCGTAAGCAGTTCTTTACAAATACCCACCCGGCTAAACACAAGAGATAGCTCTTTGGCTATGGTTTTAGCCGAGGTATTTCGGAGAGGGATCGCTTCTGGATAACGGGTGGCATAGTCCATTATAACTAATATGTACTGGTGCCCCCTAGCGGACTTGATTATAGGACCTACCAAATCCATGGCGATCCTCTCAAACGGGACCTCAATGATGGGTAGAGGGACCAGCGGGCTACGGAAATGTGGCATCGGGGCCGACCTCTGACACACAGGGCAGGAGGAACAATAATTTTCTATGTCCTTCATCACCCCCGGCCAATAGAATCTCTGTAATACCCTCTCTCGGGTTTTCTCTGTCCCCAGATGACCTCCAAGAATGTGCCCATGGGCCAACTCCAACACCAACTTCCTGTAAGGTTTGGGCACCACAAGCTGCTCAACGGTTTCTTCTGCCCTTTTTGCCACCCGATACAGTAGGTCCTTCTCTACGCTGAAGTATGGGTAAGTGCAGGTATTATCTGGGTTCACTAACTCGCCATCTATTTTCACTACGTTTTCCCGTGCCTTTATTAGGGCGGGGTCTTTCAACTGTTCTGTGGCAAAGTTTTCCCTGTGAACCTCAAGATCAGAAAACTCCACAGACGGTAGGTTTTCGTCTGAGGAGGTGGGCTCCTCTCCAGTTTCTTGAGTCTCCCCTGCCAATACTGATAAGGGAAATTCCGGAGAGTCCTCACCACTCTCAGGGGAGTTCTGGCTATCACATTCCTGGTACATAGGGGCACCAGTGGGGGGCTCAGGATCATCCCACAGTTCCCAGAACTTCGGAAAATCCCTTCCCACAATGGCGTCATGCGGTAACTGAGATACTAAGCCCACTGGATGAGAGAGTGTACCTTTGGGGGTCTCGAAACACACTGTAGTCATTGGATACTCTCGGGTGTCCCCATGCACACAAATAACAGCTGCCTTGCTATTCCCAGAGACCTCTGTTTTAACTAACTCAGCCTTTATCAGGGTCACAAGGCTACCTGAATCCAGCAATACCACAACATTTCTACCATTAACACACATTTTGCATAAATGTTTCTCAGTTCCTCGAATGGCAGTGCATGCGACTGTCGCACACAGCGACTGACGTCTGCCCGTCAGAAAGTCACACTGCATGGGTTCCTCCACAACCGGGCAATTGGCTGCCATATGTCCCGCTTGCCGGCAGCGGTAGCAAACGATCCTTCTTGCGGCCTCTTGAGCCGCTGATTTCCCAGGCTGTTCTCGCCAAACTTGGGGTAGAGCTCCCACCCTCTCACTCTCTCCACCCTCACCCCTTGGAATCCTCTTATCTGCCCCTGGGGATGGTCTGGTCTTAGGGTGGAAAGTCCGAGTGTCTCTGGAAGAGGCCGTCAGGTTCTCTGTAGCCAAGTATTTCTCCACACGATCCACAAGACCATCGGCCGTCTCTGGGTCTCCATAGCTTACCCACTTTTGGATGGCAGTAGGAAGAGCTCTCAAAAACCGATCCATTACAACACGTTCCACAATCTTTGGTGCGGACAAAGTCTCTGGCTGTAGCCACTTTCTGCTCAGGTGAATGAGATCATACATTTGAGACCTGGGGGGTTTTCCAAGCTGGAAAGTCCAGTTATGCACACGCTGAGCCCGGACAGCCTGGGTGACACCCAGCCTTGCCAATATTTCAGCTTTTAGCATCGCATAGTCTTTTGCTTGGTTAGGCTCTAGGTCATAGTAAGCTTTCTGCGATTCACCAGTTAACAGAGGAGCCACCAGTCCAGCCCACTGCTCCTCAGGCCACTTTTCTCTTTCAGCGGTCCTTTCAAATGTGGTCAAAAATACCTCTGGATCATCCTCTCCAGTCATTTTTGTCAATAAACGACTCACCCCAAAGGACGCGGTATTAGTGGGACGGCTTTCCTCACTGGTCTGCGGACGTTGCTGCATTGCTGCTTCCATCTGTTGTTGTAGTCTCTGCTCTTGCTTCTGTAACAGGTCTATGAAGCGGGCCTCAGATTGCTGCTGGGCTTGTTGCTGAGCCTCCAGACTCTGTTGCAAAGTTGCGTTTGTCTGCTGCTGGGCTGCAAGGCTCTGTTGATGAGCTTGCTGCTGGGCTGCAAGGCTCTGTTGATGAGCTTGCTGCTGGGCTGCGAAGTTCTGTTGTTGAGCTGCAAGGCTCTTTTGCAAACCTGCATTTGTCTGCTGTTGATTGGCATTTGCTAGAGCCAGCTGCTTCAGTATCTCCTCCATGCTGGCTTAAAAAAAAACTGCCACTGGTTCTCCACCAACTGTGAGGGGGTTAGCTCGGCAGCGGGTGTGTGTGACCCCCGAGATGGGCTCCCCACACAAAAACAGGCCCAGCAAACGGAGGTTGTGGTTTTCAAAATCAAAAAGGTGCGGTTTATTTTCTATTTACAGTGACAAAACACAGCAAAGCAAAAGAAACATAAACAAAATAAATCCTGGTCAACTTGACCTCTGACTAAACATACAGGTTTCCTAACTAACAACTGGGATCAGCCTAGTGCTGTCCTAGTCCCTAAGTCCCTGGTTTTAAATGTCCAAGCAAATAGCCACACAGGCTTTGTCTCACCGCACAGGGGTTCACTCTCCCTAGACAGTCCACACAGGTCTGGTTCCAGGCATGAGCTAACATCTAATGAAGCTGGGAGTTCTTATAGAGGCCTAAATGAGCTGACAAGCTTCAGCTGGTCTCATCAACTCCCTGTCTGTACGACGCCCCACACTCTCCCTAGAGGTATGAGTCATCCATGAGCCCACTAGCCTTATACAACTCTCCACCTAGTTGTATAAGTCGGCGTAAAGCCTGAATCTGGGCGAAATATATCTACCCCCCTGGATGCAACCAGGTGACTTTACCTTCCTGCTGTCACAATATATATATATATATATATATATATATATATATATATATATATATACACATACATACACACACACAGTATATATATATATATATATAAATAAAAACACAGCCACCAATTAATAAGCTGCAATATTATTTTTTGGTTTTACATTTATTACTGCTTTAAAGAGTAGAAACAAGGTGGAACTCAAAGAACAGATCTTAATAAATCTTTGTTTTTTTGGGTAGCATCTAACGGACATCTTACACACTAAAGGACACATACATATATACATTATATATTTATACACACACATACATACATACATATTACAGTATATATATATATATATGTTAGAAGGCCAGTATGCTGGCCTGAATTTATGGGAGGAGCCCGGTGGGCTATTTAACCAGCCCACTCACCTGCAGTCTTCGTTGGTTTCCTGTGAGTGATAGTAATTTCACTTGTCTCATCTCGCACACCCTTCTCTCTCCTTATGAAACCCTGCACATAGCTACTGATTTGTCTTGCATCGATAGTGATTTCCTCTGCATCATTCTGATATGAATCCAAGTCGCATCCACAATGCACCGATTCATCCCGGCGGGCCCCAGTTGCTGGCCTCATTTTAGTACATGCTCCAGAGTCCGCTCGTTGTCAGCCGCACATGCGGTGCACTGTCTCATGCCTAGATCATGGGAGAATTCTGTCATTCACGTCACCATCACGCATCTGAGTTGAATCCACGCGCATTCTTATGTGCAGGTTCGTCCCATATGTGTCCCAGTTGCTGGCCTCATTTCAGTACATGCTCCAGAGTTTGCTTGCTGATAGTCGCACAGCGTCGATTCATGCCTCTGTCATGGAAAATTTCTGTCACTCATGTCACAGCCACGCATCTGATTTGAATCCACGTGCATTTTCGTGTGCAGGTTCGCCAAGCGTGCCCCAATTGCTGGCCTCATCTCAGAACATGCTCCAGAGCCTGGTCGTTGTCAGTCGCATCTGCGGCGCACCGATTCATGCCTCTGTCATGGGACATTTTTGTCACTCATTGCACTGTAACACATCTGATTTTAATCCACGCGCGTTCTTAGGTGCAGCTTCGTCTCAAGCGTGCCCCAGTCGTTGTTGGCCCCATTTCAGTACATGCTCCAGAGTTTGCTTGCTGTTAAACGCACAGCGCCGCACCTTTTCGAGTCTCTGTCATGGGAAGTTTCTGTCACTCATTTCACTATCGCGCTTCTGATTTGAATCCACGTGCATTTTCGTGTGCAGACTTGTCTTAAGCGTGCCCCAGTTGTTGTTGGCCTCATTTCAGTACATGCTCCAGAGCCCGGTCGTTGTCAGTCGCACCTGCGGTGCACCGATTCATGCCTCTGTCATGGGACATTTTTGTCACTCATTCCACTGTAACACATCTGATTCGAATCCACGCCCATCCTTAGGTGCAGCTTCGTCTCAAGCATGCCCCAGTCGCTGTTGGCCCCATTTCAGTACATGCTCCAGAGTTCGCTTGCTGTTCCTCGCACAGCGCAGCACCGATTCGTGTCTGTCATGGGAAATTTCTGTCACTCGTTTCACTGTCACGCATCTGATTCGAACCCACTTGCATTCTCGTGGGCAGGCTCGTCTTAAGCGTGCCCCAGTTGTAGTTGGCCTCAATTCAGTACATGCTTCAGAGCCCGGTCATTGTCAGTCGCACCTGCGGTGCACCGATTCATGCCTCTGTCATGGGACATTTTTGTCACTAATTTCTCTGACACGCTCCACCATCCAAACCGCTCACTTATATAAAAAAGGCAGTGCAGCACTGAACAAGTCCATAGATCAAAAGACAGTCCTAGTGATCTTCTAGAGTGATTTATAGAATCGGAAACATGCAGATGATGTGAACACAGTGAGAGACCTCCACCAGTAATAAGAATGGCCGCTCACCTCCCAAAGTGGACCCTTTGGTTATAGAGGGTCACAGATACCTTCCCATATGGGTATATACGTCTCAGGCATGTATTGCAGCTCCGGGATGGTTGGATGACAACAGCAGATGGACCGGATCACAAATGACTCCAATGAGGTGTGTATATATATATATATATATATATATGACAGGCAGACCATAGTGTTCTCCGCATATAAAAGGATATTTAATAAAAAGAAATGCACTTACATGTAAAAGGCACTAAACCAGTGGCGAGTGTAACAGCGTGTATGAAACAACAGATGCAGTCTGTCGTGTTTAAATCAGCTAGTCAAACCCCTCACCACCTGTCATTTCTCCTCCAGGTCAGTCAAGTAGGTCCACCCTGCACCAGGTTGGACGTAATTTTCCCTAAAGAAAAAAAAAAAAAAAGCTATAAAAAAAAAAAAGCTATAAAAAAAAAAAAAAAAAAGCTATAAAAATAATTAAAAAAATAAAAAAAATTAATAAAAATAAAATAAGTATGTATGTATGTGTACTAAGCACTTACCAACAGCCGATCTGAATCTAGTCGCAACGTCGGCCCTATGATTCGGATCCTCAGCAATCACAAACCCCTTCAACCACTAACACCATCAGCCGATCTGAGTCTAGTCATATCATCAGTGCAACGACGCGGATCCGGAACATGAGCTCCCTCATCACCTTACATCTACAGCCGTTCCTAATCTAGTCGCATCATCTGCGCAACGATTCGGATCCTCGGCAATACAAACTTCACCGACCGATCCGAATCCAGTCGCAGCACCGGCTCAACGTTTAAGATCCTTTACAAACCAAACCCCACCGGTGCTCACACCTCAGCCCGATTCGAACTATTCGCATCAGTGATACCAATAAAGTGGTACTTACAATTCAGATCCCTGGCCTTACGTCCGTTATCAAGCATAAACATTTACATCTCACTCCATCTGCATATACAATGTTGCGCACGGTCGTTCCTACATACTCAAAATTTCCGCTAACTTTGTTTTCATTTTTCCAATAAAGCGGCTTAATTGCAGTCGCTGCAAGCATTCCGACTCAAATCGGTCACTCATCTCCAGTAGCAACTTGGCTGCTCACCTATTCTCTGTCGTGCTAAACACGCAAACTAGCTTTCACTAAGTTTGTCGTTCCTTAAAGCCGACCCGCATCAGGTCAGTTCTCCAAGACTTCACCCGTACACGGGGGTGTACTAAGGAGCAGCTTCAGTCTCTCCCGGGAATGCTCAATTTGCAGCAAGGATCATTCCCGAGGGTCGATCTTTTTGTATCGCGCCTCCTGGTCTTCCTCTCCCAGACACAGGACCCCGATCAGATCCTTAACTTCAGATCCTTAACTTAGACACTGCGGCAGTAGCGGACCTGTCATTTTGGGAGGAGTTCCTTACTACGTGAAACAGTATCAAAGTTATACCATCAATATCGCCCCATCACCGCTGGTAGTGACAGATGCCGCAGCCTCCACAGGCTCCGCTGCAATTTTTGGCCACTATTGGTTTGCAGGACCATGGCTTCCAGAGACACTCCTAATCCCAGGGTTTACCCGGACTTCCTCCCTTTTCGAACAATACCAGATCGTGGCAGCCGCTCAGCTCTGGGGGTCATATCTGGACAGGACAAACCGTGGCCTTCACCACCGACAACCAGGCCACGGCCGATATTATTAGTAAAGGCAAGTCCAAGTCATGTCCTTCCTACGCAGGCCCGTACAACTATGCCCTCAGCACCAGTTAATGTCCACTACCCTCGCTAGTTCCCCATTTGGCCTTCTCCCCAGCCTGGTCATTCAAGCAGCCTTCGACTCGGCCTACCACGGGTTCTTGCGGCCTAGCGAGTTCACCCGCAGCTACCCCGCCGGCCAAGTTCTACGTAGACCTCACTTGGCTCGCTACCAAGATCGTTTCATCCTCCACCTGGCACTATCCAAAACCCAGTGATCAGGCACCGGGTTAGACATTTAACTCTAAAAACAAACAAACAATCTCTGGTGTGCAGTAACCTTACTCGATCGCCTTCTGTCACTCCTACCTGAACAGTCGAACTCTTGTCCCCTACTACCTTTCCCGATCAAACCCTTGAGTGCCTGCCAGTTCATCAAACACATGAGAATTCATCGGGGCACAACCAACCATAGGAAGTTGATCCAGGGTTCACCCGGTCGCCTCTCGGGGGATCAGGAAGGAATTTTCTCCCCTGCTGTAGCAATTGGCCTAGGCTCGGCTGGGGTTTTCGCCTTCCTCTGGATCAACGGTGGGGCGGTTAGGTCAATTTGGGTCCTGTCACCTTCACACTCACTCATTCACTCTTCCACGCTACCACACCTCAACCCCAGTCAGTGCTCCAGTCGCTCTTATCGTATTGGAGCGGCCTCGGTCACATCCCGGTGTGGGGTCCCAGATCACGACTATTAAGAGACTTGACAGGTGGAAGTCTGCCTGCTTCGTCCAGCACATCCTCCAATCCTCAGGTGGAAATGGCACAAGCATTCACCAAACTTGCTCAATGAACAAAGCTAAAACCAATAAAACTACATCCCTACCTGAATGTTTCTGCCCCCTTATTTTGGCATACCATCCATCAGATCAGGGCACACTTCAGGTCCATTTCATGTTGTAAGTCTTATGTTAAGTCTATCTATCTTATTCATATCCGTATCGGATATAGGGCTTCAACCATAAGTTAGAAGGCCAGTATGCTGGCCTGAATTTATGGGAGGAGCCCGGTGGGCTATTTAACCAGCCCACTCACCTGCAGTCTTCGTTGGTTTCCTGTGAGTGATACCCACCCTCCCATTCCCTTTTTTAGGGCATTTCTCAAAATTCATTTCTCTCCACAAAATATTCATTCTAATCTTGGGTATGCCCCCTTATTTTGGCATACCATCCATCAGATCAGGGCACACTTCAGGTCCATTTCATGTTGTAAGTCTTATGTTAAGTCTATCTATCTTATTCATATCCGTATCGGATATAGGGCTTCAACCATAAATATATATATATGTAGCAGGGTTTCTTTTTTTACCCACAGAGACTACAGTTCCCAGCATGCTTCAGGGCACCCAGGGTGCATTTCCCCACGCAAGGACTGCTGGGGTGGACTTTAAAAAGGAGAGGCGGGGACTGTTTCGCTCTCTTTGGGACACCGCCCTCCCAGCAAGAGGATCCCTGTGCTGACCTGCTGTGCGTGCAAGGCCTGAAGCCTGGGCCTTGCACTTTCTTACAAAGAGCCTTCCGCTCCACCGAGGAGCCTGCAGAGCGTCTGATCCTGTTGTGAAGAGTTGTCATCAGAATGACAGAAGACCTGGGCGTCATGGACACTGTGAAGCGAGTCACAGTAGCGGAGGTACTGGACAGGGACTGGTCCGGTCGGGTGAGAGAGCGCCTGCTCAGAGCCACATACTATTAACTTTGTGCCTATTTAACTTTATCCAGGCCCATCAGTGATTACAGTTACACTTTGGGGAGACTGTCTGCTGAACTGAGTTTACTAGTCTCTCCAGCTTTACAAAGTTAGCGATCATCGCTACCCCATTGGATTACAATTTGTTCTTTAAGTGCACCACCGTGTTTTGCTAGTGAAGATTTCCTCATCAAACATTACCCCAAGTTATAGTCAGGCCTGACTGGGTAGTATAGGACATTGCTGGGCGCCATCTTGCTCACGAGGGAGGATAGCTGCAGCGGGGTCTGTTAAACTGTCATTACATTGCTGAATGTTTATCTTTTGATAAGTATACTTGTATTGCAGGGATCTGCATGTGACATTGCATACTGTTTTACCCTTTTAACCTTTACTAATAATAAAGAACCTATAGTTAAGTATATTGGTTGTCAGTCTCAATTACTTCACTATATTATAAAGGGGACTGTGTCATATAGAATACCAGAGAGAGAGAGAGAAAGAGTGCAATTCTATCATCCCTTTTCCTAACTGTGTCACGAGAGGTTAGAGCCAATTGCCAGGGGTTGACAGCGGTGCACTACAAGGCCCAAAAAAACAAACAAGGCAGCCCTCTTAACTGGGGGTATCGCTACATATATATATACACACACACACATATATATATATATATATATATATATATATATATATATATATATATATATATATATATATATATGTGTGTATATATGTAGCGGGGTTCCTTTAAATGCTCTCGAACTACTATTCCCAGAACCCCACTGGTTCCCAGGATGTTTTGCTTCTGCCCCAGAGACTCATGGGTGGGGATATATAAGGAAGGGGCGAGGCCTGGCTCGGCCTCTTTGGACACGGGACGGCAGAGACTGATACACCTGTGCGGACCTGTGCTGGGTAAGGCCTGAAGCCTGGGGCCTTCCACAGCCGACCAAAGAGCCTTCCACCCCACTGCGAGCCTGGGTGGCATCCGACATCTCTACTTACAGCCTGGATGGGATCGGGGAGTTAGGAATCAGGCCTGATTCATTAGGGACCTAGTTTAGTTATTGCGCCACAGGGCGCCTAGTTAACAGTCGCCCCACGTGGCGTCTCCTTATCCACCCCCCCCCTTTCTCCATGGTGTAGTGTGACTGATATTTTAATATTGCAGGGCTCTGTGAATATTCTAATGGTCAAGTTGTTATCACTGTTCATTCCCTTTGCATAGCTGAAAGTAAAAATCTGTTATTCCTTTATAACTACTCCGTGTCTGAGTCTCTCATAAAGTATAAGTATTAAATGTGTATACCCCTAAACTAACTGTGCCAGAAAGGGTCGAGTAGATTGCCGGGGGTTGGCGGAGCTGTACTCAGGGCCCAGACCAAATCTGCGGCTCTCTTAGTTGAGGGTAACGCTACACGTGGGGGTTCTCGTCCGGGATCCTGATAGAACAGAAAACCCGCCAAGAGGTACCGGCATGGACCCAAAAGACATCAGAACGTGGTGTGGAGTAGCTAAGACAGATCCAAGCCAGTCAGTGGTCATTAACATGCCCGGTCAGGAATGGTCGACCGAGACGGTGGAAGGATTAATGAAGTCAGTGACCCCAGATGGTACACCGTGGGTGATGGGAACAAAGTTAGACTCAGACACCTCACACCAGTATGCACTAGTGGAGTATTCAGATGGGAAGCCAGAAGTTTGCAAGCGCAAATATACGCAGACGTCAGATAACAGATCTTATAGTCTGGCGCATGCTATTAAGAAGGAGCCACCCCTAACGGGACCACCGCGGACTGCGGCCCGTACCTCACCAGAGAGGAGAGATGGAGCGACACCTCCGGTGACGCCTGCACCTGCCACGGCCATATCACCCGAACTGATAAAGGCGCTTGGAGACCTACTAACAAACTGTCAGAAGGCAAGCACGGTGCACGTAGAGACTAGCTACCGGAGACTAAAAGCATTCTCTGGGAAGCTCCCCGTCCCTGCGGGGGAGGAAGATTTTGACACTTGGGTGGAACAGGCATTGCAGGCAGTAGAAGCATGGGAGGTGCCTGAGGCACAGAAGAGACAGTGAGTCTTAGAAAGTGTGAAAGGTGCCGCGGCAGAAGCGGTGAAGAGCTTCCGGTTTGGAAATGAAAACTGTACAGCTCAAGATTGCCTGGCCATGCTGCAGGAAGAGTTTGGTCAACTGGAGAAGGTGTCAGAGATGATCTATCAATTTGAACACACTCTCCAGCAGCCGAATGAGAAACTGTCAGAATATGTTAGAAGGCTGAACAGGCAGTTATGCAAGATTGTACTGAAGAAGGGAATGCTGCCCAAAGATGCAGATGAAGCACGCATGAAGCAGATCATGAGGGGAGCGCGGCGCTCAGACCCGGTCTGGCTGCACCTGAAAACCTCAGGAGGAGGAATGTCACTAACCTACTCTGATCTAATAAAAATTATTAGGGACGAAGAGGCGCTGCAGGAAGATCAGCAGATGGCCAAGGCGAATGTCACACCTGTACCAGTGTTGGTCCATTCGGTCAAGAGCTGCGGAGGTTGACACTTTGAAATCGCAAATGGCCCAAGTGTTGGAGATGCTGACCTCTTTGATGGAGAAAGATCAGAGAAGACCAGAGAAACCAAGCCCAAGAAAGGAGTTGTTCCCGAACCCCTCAGCACCGGCCTCCCTACAGGACCGAGAAGAGGTGATTTGCTATAACTGCGGAGGGAGTGGCCACTTTGCTAACGTATGCTCCAGCCCAAAGAAGAAGAGAACAGATAATTGCAAGCCGGCGGGAAACTCCAAAGGGCCTTGGTGATGGAGTCAACCGGGTGCCCATCATCTTCAGTGCGCTCCAAACTAAAAAAAAAGGCCAAGAATGGAAGAGACAAAACTCCTAGGAGGAGGTATAGTACCCCCCCACCAAGATGTACCCCAGAGGGAGGGGGCAAGACCCCTCAGTGGAAATACAGCACCCCAAAGAAGGAACATCCACCTAAGAGGAACAATAACATCCCTCAACGGGTTTGTGCCCCCATTGAGAGGGAGAAAGTCAATGCATGCCAGGCTCAGGAAAAATTAAAGTCCAAAAGGAGCAGGGCAAGGAAAAGCCCAAAGGAGAAGGTGACCCCAGTCCAGCCATACCCAAAGGAACTGGTGGGCCCGTCTCCTACTGTGCCCATTCAAGTGGAAGGGGTCTATACTAAAGCTCTTCTGGACACCGGAGCACAGGTGACTTTACTATACCGGGACTTCTATGATAGGCACTTGAGTCATCTGCCTATCCAGAAGATAGAAGAGCTGGAGATATGGGGACTTGGAACCCAGAGTTTCCCTTACGATGGGTACCTGCCCATAAAGATGACTTTCTACCCATCTGTAGCTGGGAAGGCTGAAGTGTTTGACACCCTGGCAGTTGTGTGTCCTCGGCCGCCTGGAGCCAGCAAGATTTCCCTGATCATTGGGACAAACACGGATCTAGTCAGGAGACTCCTGACCCCTCTAGTGAAAGAGAGAAACCATTCAGCCACCAAAATCCATCCCATGCTAAAGACGGCCTACCAACGACTGGTCTTAGAGCAGAAGACCCCGGGAGAGGGGATAGGGAAGGTGTGGAGACTTGGCAGAGAAGGAGTAGTGCTACAGCCCGGAGAAGTAACCTGTCTTAGGGCCACTGTGAAGCTCACGTGGGAACAACCTGGCCCCTTTGTCATGCTGGAATCCGACCCAAGGGAAGAGTCCTCAGGCCTGGAAGTGATACCAGAAGTGATTCCGTTCAAGGCCCTGAAGAAGGCCCATGGCAGAGTTCCGGTGAGTGTTAGGAACACTACGGGAGGGCCCATGGAGATTCCTGCCAGAGTGTTGCTGGGTCAGGTGAGCCCTGCTGCCCCGGTCACTTGGTCCGAAGTCAAAGGGACGGGTGACGGAGGAGATGTTTGGGAGAAGCTGTCCGTGGAAAACCCGAACCTACCCAGGGCTTGGAAAGAAAGAGCCAAGGCCCAGCTGATCAGGTGGGAGAAGATCTTTTCCGAAGATGAATTCGATGTGGGGTGTGCAAGAAGTGCCACCCATCGGATCCGCCTCCAAGAAGATAAGCCCTTCCGAGAGAGGGTCAGGCGGGTCCCCCTGGCAGATCTGGAGGATGTGAGGGAACGACTTGTAGAACTAAAGAAGACTGGTGTGATCCGGGAGTCTAGAAGCCCCTATGCCTCCCCAATCATGGTGGTCAGAAAGAAGAATGGATCGTTGAGGCTTTGTATCGATTACAGGACTCTCAACAGGAGAACCATCCCTGACCAATACACCACGCCAAGGATAGAAGATGCCTTACAAAGTTTGTCTGGAGCCAAATGGTTCAGTGTGATGGACCTCAAGAGTGGGTACTATCAAATTCCTATGCACCCAGAAGACAGGGAGAAGACAGCCTTCATAACCCCGGTGGGATTCTTCGAATTCAATAGAATGCCTCAGGGTCTATCTGGAGCTCCTGCTACCTTTCAACGCCTTATGGAGAAGACTGTTGGAGACATGAATCTTATAGAAGTCCTTGTGTACTTGGACGATGTCATTGTCTTCGGGAGAACCTTGGAAGAACATGAAGCCCGGCTGGAGAAAGTAAGACTCAGTGAAGAGGGACTCAAGCTTTCCCCCGAGAAGTGTCGGTTCTACCAGTCTTCTGTGAACTATCTGGGGCACATAGTGTCTGAAGAAGGGCTGGCCACAGATCCTGAGAAGTTGGAAGCAGTCACTTCCTGGCCACGACCCACCACAGTAACAGAGCTCAGATCCTTCCTGGGGTTCTGCTCCTATTATAGGAGGTTTGTGGAGGGGTTTGCTCAGATTGCCCGCCCGTTGAATGAATTGCTAAAGGCAGAAGGGGAAGAGGAGGACTCAGGGCCCAGGAGGCCTGGTGAGTCAGTTCAAGATCAGTGGAACCCAAGGTGTGAAGAGGTCTTTCAGGCCCTGAAGAGGAGCTTAACCACTGCCCCAGTCCTGGCCTACGCCGACCCTACCAGACCTTATGAATTACATGTGGATGTCAGCCATGAGGGTCTAGGCGGTGTGCTTTACCAAGAACAAGGAGGACAACTGCGACCAGTGGCCTATGTGAGCAGGAGCCTGACCCCCTCAGAAAAGAATTACCCCACTCATAAGCTGGAATTCCTGGCCCTCAAATGGGCGGTAGTAGACAAGCTAAAAGACTACCTGTATGGGGCAGAGTTTACTGTGAAGACAGACAACAACCCCCTGACCTACCTCTTCACCACCGCAAAACTAGATGCCACCGGACACAGGTGGTTGGCCGCATTGTCTGGATTCAACTTCAGTCTGAAGTACAGACCAGGAGCTGGAAATAGGGATGCAGATGCCCTGTCCCGGAGGTCTCATGCCACGACAAATGACTGGGAAGATTGGACCCAAGTGGCACCGGACGGGGTGCGGGCCCTTTGTCAAGGGGCTGAATTCCAAGCCAGAGGAGGCTCCAGAGGAGAAGAAATAGGGGTTACCATGGTAGGAGTCCCCAAACACTATTGTGGAGTAACTCAACTGGAGGAAGACAACCTACCGAGACTGTCCAAGAAGGAGTTGAGGTGTGACCAATTAGAAGACCCCATGGGGAGGTTGGTCCTCGAAGCCCTGGAGAATCAGGATCCCAACAAACTCCTACATCACCCCTCAAAGGAGGCTCGCCTGTTGAGGAAGGAATTGGACAGGCTGCAGGTACATCAGGGAGTGGTCTACCGAAGGGGCCCCTCTGATGACTCGGAAGATAAGTGGCAGTTATTCCTTCCCGAGAAACACCGAGAGACTGTACTAATTGCCCTGCATGACCACCATGGTCACCTAGGGGCAGAAAGGACCTTCCAGCTTGTTAGAAATCGGTTCTATTGGCCCTGCATGAGGGCAGAAGTAGAGGAGTATTGCCATTCCTGTGCACGATGCATTCATAGAAAGACCCTACCCCATCAAGCTGCCCCAATGGGCCACTTACAGAGTCAGGGCCCAATGGATCTGGTATGCATTGACTTTCTCTGCCTCGAACCCGACCTGAGTGGATTGGGGAATGTTCTGGTAATAACCGACCATTTCACCCGCTATGCTCAAGCTTTCCCAACCAAAGACCAGAAGGCATCCACCGTGGCCAAGATACTTATGGAGAAGTATTTTGTCCATTACGGACTACCTCAGAGACTCCACTCAGATCAAGGAAGGGACTTTGAGAGTCGGTTGATCCGAAGACTTTTGGATTCATTGGGAATAAAGAAGACCAGAACCACGCCTTACCACCCACAAGGAGATGCTCAGCCGGAGAGATTTAACCGGACCCTGCTCAACATGTTGGGAACCTTAGAAACAGAGAAGAAGCAGCACTGGAGTCAACACATATCAGCCCTAGTGCATGCCTATAACTGTACCACAAGTGACGCCACTGGCTACTCCCCTTATCGACTTATGTTTGGGAGAGAAGCTAGGCTACCCGTGGACCTGGCCTTTGGCACTTCTTTAGACAATACCTCAGCTACATCCCACAAAGGATACGTGGACAGACTTAGACGTAGCTTACAGTTGGCCTATGAACAAGCCCAGGCGGCTTTGGATCAAAGGGGAGCCCGCAACAAGAGAAATTTCGATCTGAAGGTTCGAGTGCAAGATCTGCAGCCCGGGGACCGAGTACTGCTACGCAATCTGGGGGTCCCTGGAAAACACAAGCTTGCCGACAGATGGAGATCTGAACCCTATGTCGTCTGTAGGAAGTTGCCTGGTTTGCCTGTCTACAAACTAAAGCCAGAAGGAAAGGTGGGTCCACTGAAGACGTGGCATCGAAACCACCTGCTCCCACTTGCTGAGGCAGTCAGAATACCTCCCGTGAGAGACTCCCCTGTACCGGCCTCTATTCTGGATACTCCTAGGCCGAGCACTCGGTCCCAGACTTCTAGAGTTGAAGATGGGGAGGCCTCTCAATTGAGTACAGATGAAGGTGGAGAACTGGACTGGCTGTGGCCTCCCTCGACTCTGGGAACGTCCGCCATAGATCTCCCAAATGGAGGGGATACCCCAGATGCAACGCTGAATCCGGAGGCTACTGAATTCATACCCTTCAGTCCCTCAGCTGATTACTGGGAAGATGTTCCTGACACTTGCGCAGAGAGAGGACGCTAGAGATTCCATACGTCAGTCGGCTTCTGAATCAGAGGTTCCCGCAATGTTACCTGAACTTACTTCTGAAGAAGAGCCTGTGGTGCCAGAGTCAGAAGCAACAAGAGAGCAGAGGGCTCGCAGAGTCATCAGGCCTCCCAGGAAATTAACTTACCCCCAAATGGGGACAAGCTCAGGGGACTCTGTTGTAACGGCTAGGAGAAGTGTTGAACAACCTGATCCTTCCACTGTCCATTTGGTGGAGGGCAACCCCAGCTCACTCTCCGGCACAGTTAGGCAGGCACTCATGGTAGTGTGACCTGTGGGCAAGAGAGTTCCATCCCAAAGTTTTGGTGGGAATTCCCTATGCCAACATCATGCTCGACATTGTCCAAAATGGTAAACAGTATTTGTTGAAGTTTATCTTTGGGGACCAAAGAGTTTAAGTGGGGGGAGTGTGTAGCGGGGTTCCTTTAAATGCTCTCGAACTACTATTCCCAGAACCCCACTGGTTCCCAGGATGTTTTGCTTCTGCCCCAGAGACTCATGGGTGGGGATATATAAGGAAGGGGCGAGGCCTGGCTCGGCCTCTTTGGACACAGGACGGCAGAGACTGATACACCTGTGTGGACCTGTGCTGGGTAAGGCCTGAAGCCTGGGGCCTTCCACAGACGACCAAAGAGCCTTCCACCCCACTGCGAGCCTGGGTGGCATCCGACATCTCTACTTACAGCCTGGATGGGATCGGGGACCCGATCGCAGCAACCGCTGTGGGCGAGTGAAGTCACAACCGGTGGAAGTTCCGGAAGGAGATCGTGTCCGGCGGGTGAGCGAGCGTAAGCTCATTCCCTAACCTGTTTGCTAGTACTGTGCCTATAAACTGCCGAGGCCTACTACCTCATGTTAAAGACTCTCACTGGAGATTCACAGCAGGACTGATCCAGGGGATCTCCAGTGAAGTGTTGTCAGTTATCAACTTTCCTTTTTTCCCGGATTACAATTGTTGCTTATTCTTAAGTGCACCACCTCTACAGATGCCGGTGAAGAATCCATCATTCATACAGGACTGAGTTCTAGAGTTAGGAATCAGGCCTGATTCATTAGGGACCTAGTTTAGTTATTGCGCCACAGGGCGCCAAGTTAACAGTCGCCCCACGTGGCGTCTCCTTATCCACCCCCCCTTTCTCCATGGTGTAGTGTGACTGATATTTTAATATTGCAGGGCTCTGTGAATATTCTAATGGTCAAGTTGTTATCACTGTTCATTCCCTTTGCATAGCTGAAAGTAAAAATCTGTTATTCCTTTATAACTACTCCGTGTCTGAGTCTCTCATAAAGTATAAGTATTAAATGTGTATACCCCTAAACTAACTGTGCCAGAAAGGGTCGAGTAGATTGCCGGGGGTTGGCGGAGCTGTACTCAGGGCCCAGACCAAATCTGCGGCTCTCTTAGTTGAGGGTAACGCTATATATATATATATATATATATATATACACACACTATATTACCAAAAGTATTGGGGTGCCTACAACTTTTGCAAGCACATGAACTTTAATGGCATCCCAGTCTTAATTCTTAGAGTTCAATAATGAGTTAGCCCACCCTTTGCTGCTATAACAGCTTAAACTCTTCTGGGAAGGCTGCTCACAAGGTTTAGGGGTGTGTCTCTGGTGGGTGTTTACATTTTTGTTTATGTCACACTATATCAGCAAATGCAAATTTTTGAGAAAAAATGCACTTTAGTTTCAATATTTCTTTATTATTTTCAAAGGAAAAGGTAGTCAGGATATACATACTTTACAATGTCAGATGTTCCGACTGAAGCAAGTGATGTCAATCTATATAACACTGCTTTAAGCTATATAGAGAAAGTTACACAGTCGAATAGAACCTGACTTAATCCTGTTTAGTATGGTAACATATTAACATATCGACTCAACATTAACTTGATAACTCAATGGTAAATCAATAACTCCAGACGGGGGGAGGGGGGAGGGAGAAGGAGCACCAGCTAAACAAGCATTATTGTTACCTCACAGGGGTGGGTAGGATGATAGAAGGACTTACACGAATGAGAGAGGATTGCAATACGAATAATACATCAGGAGGTTACAGTACATTTTGGATGTGTGAGCCAGACCTGACAGTTATATAAAAACTTTTCCATATTTAGGTTTTTTCTAGCAAGTAGACTCTCCATTGCACATTGATGATTCAAATCGGTTATTGCGTTTGCAATGGCTGGCGAGTCAGTGGTTTTCCAGAGTTTCGTGATGTTCAGTTTTGCCGCGAGTAGTAAATGAATTATCACTACCCGTGAGTTGGGTGGGAATTTGTCTATTCCAAGGTGTAATAGTGCTAGTGAGGGATTAGGTGGTGTTGCAATCTGTGAAATGGTGGAGATTAAGGCAAAAACTTGTTTCCAGAATGAGCTTAGGGTTTTACAATACCATAGGATATGTGCTATGGTACCAGTGCTTCCACAAGATCGCCAGCAGGTAGGGGGATGGCCAGGGAAGAATTTGCAGAGGCGATAGGGTGTGAGATACCACCTATGAATCGTTTTTTGGTATGATTCCCAATGATTAGAGCAATGGGAGGCCGTAAAGGTGTGCTGAAAGGCACGTGTCCACATGTCAGGGTTAATAGTAATGTTAAGTTCTTCCACCCATTTTGAAAGGGATGGTATTTGGGAATAGGGACGGTCGTCGATGAGCGTAGAATATATCGTAGATATGCCACGTTTCGGGTATGTCGTGTGTGTGTAGAAATTGTGTATAGGTTCAGGGAGTTTGGCTACAGTAGAGAATTTGTTTTTTTGAAGATAATGAGAGATCCTCATGTATGTGAAAATTTCCGTGTGAGGGAGGTTATATTCAGTTTGGAGACTTGTAAAGGTTTTTTCAGAGTGTCGTTAGTGTTGTAGAGATCTGAGACGTTAGTTATCGATAGTGTCTGCCACTTCACCAGATTTAAGTCAGGTATGTGTATCATCAGAGTACTAAGGGGGATTTGTAGTCTGTGAGACGGATGGTTAGATATCGTTTGGGCAAGTTTCTTCCAAGCTAACAGTGATGCCGTAATCGACGGGAGATTGATCAGTCTATTGGAGGGAGAGTTCATCGATGTGGCAAGGAGTAAATCTGGTTTAAAGACTGAAGATTCTATGATAGACCAGGTCTTATCGGGTGTTGGGTGCCACCAGTAATATAGCTGGTCGAGTATTGCCGCATAGTAGTAGCTTTGAATGTGGGGGAGACTCACCCCTCCTCTCTTATGGTGTCTTGTTAAAATGTATTGAGCGCATCTGGGTGGTTTATTTTCCCATATAAATCTAGAAAGTTGTTTCTGTATGGAGGTGAAAAAGGAATTCGGTATAGGTAGAATTACCGTGCGAAATAGGTATAGTAGTTTAGGGAGGATTAGCATCTTAAAGGAGGCAATATGCCCTAGTTTAGAGAGACCTGTAGAGCGCAGTTGACATAATAGTTGGGGAAGTAGTTTTTGGAAAGTGCGGTAGTTGAGGTCATAAAGTTGAGACAGCGAGGGGGCTAGTTTTATTCCTAGATAAGGAATAGACTGTGTCGTCCAGGAATAAGGGAGAGTGCCCTTCAGGTGGGACTGTTGGTCGTGTGTCAAGTTAAGCGGAAGGATTAGGGATTTAGAGGAGTTAATTTTGTAGAGGGAGGCCATACTAAATTGAGTTAAGATTTCTTGGATTGCAGGCATGGAATGTGTTGGTTTTGTGACTAGAAGTATGACATCATCAGCATAAAGGCTTATTTTATGCTTCATGTCATTGTGTTCGATGCCGGAGATACGTTTGTCACCTCTGATCTTTGCTGCCAGTGGTTCCATTATTAGAGCAAAGATGAGAGGGGAGAGCGGGCAGCCTTGGCGGGTGCCGTTGGATATCCTAAAGGGTTTAGAGAGGGATCCGTCAGTTAATACAGATGCAGAGGGTTGTGAATAGAGCGCAAGTATAGCTGATTGAAACCAACCTGTAATTCCAAATTTAGTTAGTACTGCTTTCAGGAATCCCCAGTGCACTCTGTCGAACGCCTTCTCTGCGTCCAAGGATAGTAGCAGAGAAGGCGTTCGCGACTGTGCAACCCGATGTATCAAATCAATAACTCTTCTAGTAGCGTCTGGGGCTTGTCTGTTTGGCATAAAGCCGACTTGGTCTGGATGTACTAAGGAGGGGAGACACTTCAACAACCTAGAAGCAATGACTTTAGCGTAAATCTTTATGTCTGTATTGAGGAGCGATATAGGTCTGTAGTTAGTTGTAGAAGTAGGATCTTTCTCAGGTTTAGGGATTGTGGTAATAGTTGACCGTAACATATCAAGCGGTAGAGAACCAGAGGTGGCGGCAGAGTTGAAGAGGTCAGTAAGGTGTGGGGTGACTAGTTTGGCAAATGTTTTGTAGTATTCATTAGTGTAGCCATCTTCCCCAGGGGATTTGTGGAGAGGACGCTAGTTGATGGCTTTTAGGATTTCGTCTTCCGAGAACGGTTGGGAAAGGATACTCAGTTGCGAGTGGGTTATATTTGGGAGATCAATATTGGTTAGAAAATTTTGTATGTTTTGATCATTTGGTTGATGAGTAGCTGTGTCATTCGAGAGGTTATAAAGAGAGGAGTAATAGTCGCTAAATGCATCGGCTATATCCTGCGGGTTAGTCAGGAGCCGTTTAGTGGTGGGGTGGTAAAGGGAAGCTATTTTGTTTCTAATGCGTTGAGTCTTAACTTGTCGGGCCAGTAGTGCGCCAGCTTTATTGCCTAAGGCATAGTATTTGGCTTTGGTTAGTGTGAGGTTCTTCTCAAATTTAACGAGTAGAAGTGTGCGAAGTTTGTGTCGTTTTTCTAAGAGTTCAGTTGCTAAATGTGGAGAGGGAGTTATTTTATTCTGTTTTTCTAATAGAGTGATTCGGGAAAGAACCTCTTCAACTTGCTTACACCTCTGTCTCCTAATATTACTATGAAGCTTAATTAGGGTACCACGCATGTAAGCTTTATATGCTGACCATAGTACAAACCTATCAATGTCCGGTTGATTGTTCATTTGAAAATAGAAATGGTGGTCAGTAGTGAGATCTTGAATAATTTTCGGGTCAGAGAGGAGGGACGAGTCAAGCCTCCAAACCCGGGTTGTCTTTGGTCTACCGTTTCCTACCATAAGGGAAACCGGTGCATGGTCTGTCCATGTGATGGTTCCGATTTCGGATTTCGTCACATCCTGAAGGGTGATTTTGTCAACTAAGAAGAAGTCAATTCGAGAATATGAAAGTTGAGAGGAGGAGAAGTATGAAAAGTCTCGTTCATTACTATGTTGACATCTCCACGGATCAAAGAGATCATTAGTTTGTAGAAAGGGGTTTAAGACATGTTGAGGTCTTTTTGCTGTGGAAGTAGTGTCCAGAGTGGAATCTTCTATTATGTTAAAGTCGCCGCCCATCAGAAGTCTTCCTTTCCGGAGTCGTGCAATTTTCTTGTATAGTAGTTTTAGGAATCGCAGTTGCTGTGTGTTCGGCCCATAAACATTGACCAGGGTGTAGGTGACTTGATTGATGTCGCAAATGAGGATCAGGAAACGTCCGTGGGGGTCCTCGATGGATTGATGAAGTTGAAATTGTAGCGTATTCCGTATGGCAGTGAGGACTCCATTTTTCCTTCTTTGACATGAGGCCGAAAAGACTTGATCAAAGTTTGTTAAGGTAAATCTGGGAGTCTTGTTTGAGGCAAAATTAGTCTCTTGCACTAAGAGGATATCAGTTTTTTGGGTGTTGGCTTCTCTGAACAGTGCAGATCTTTTCTGAGGGGAGTTCAGGCCCCTGGCGTTAATAGAAACTATTTTGAAAGCCATTGTATAAGATTAGAGTTAGGGCGGATGGAGTGTAAGCGAAGCTTGGGAATGGTAGACAAGGGGTAATTAATTTTTTTTTTTAAGTCCAGTTGGAAACAATAAGGACGTTGTTTAGACCAAGGAATAGAGTTCTGGATGCAGAATGGTATAGAGGTGGTTGGAGATTAGCTGGTGTCGAGGGTGGGTGGAAGGTTTTGGTGTAAAAAGGGAGAGCCCAGCAACTAAGGGTCTGGGCTCAATGTGCAGAAACTACTGCAAACAAAGAGTGGGGGAAAGAGATCTTGTGTCCGCAATGTGGGACAAGGATCTCCCAACAGACAGGCAGGTACCGTAAAAGAAAAAACAAAAGGTGCTGCAGTTTCCCAGCTAATGAAGGCATGTAGAGAAGGATTCAAGATGCGGTGGTCAGGCAAGTGGGGTATTTCCCCCGGTCTCCATAAGGGTAGGAGTGGTGGCAGGAGGGCACGGTGTTTCTGCTGGGATGATGCGCCAATTTCTCAGGAGCGTGAGTCCCATAGGGAGGGTGCGCACTGCATGAGTTTTGTTCTGGTACGTAATGAGCAGCTTTGTGGGGAAGCCCCATTGAGAGGGGATTTTATGATTCTGCAGTGCTTTGGTTATAGTCGCCAGTTGTCTGCGATTTTCCATAGTTGCTTTGGATAAATCAGCATATAGTGCGATGTTGGTAAAAGGGTCAGGGAGCCCCGGTGCTTTTTTGGCTGCATATATGACTCTCTCCTTCACTGTGAAAAAGTGGATTCGGGCCAGAACATCCCTAGGGGTGGAGGGAGGGAGGTGAGACGGCTTGGGGAGTCTGTGTGCCCTGTCAATTTCCAAGTCACGGGATGTCAGATCAGGTACAAGGGCTTGCATCAGGGATTGCAGAAATTGCGTCAGATCCGATGGTTGGATCGACTCAGGGACATTGCGAAATTTAATATTGTTCCTTCTGGAACGGTCCTCTAAATCCGCGAGCTTTAAATTAATTAATTGAAGCTCATCTTCATGATCTGCAAAGCCATCCACTAGCTCATTATGGGCAGTGAGTATATCTCCCATTTTAGATTCCATGTGGGCTATAGCTTGGTCATGCTGAGTCACTGTTATGGATAGAGAGGAGACAGCAGAGGATAAATCTGTATACAATGTTTGCCTCAGTGAGAGAAGCATATTTTTCATTGTAGTTTCTGACAAGGGCTGGTCAGAGGCAGGGAACGCATCTAATACAGATGATTGCTGCGGTGGGGGAAGGGAGAACAGGCATGGTGATTTGACATGCTGCATCTGCTCAGGCTCATCCGTTCTGAGTCTAGACTTGGCAGGGCTGGATGTCGTGGGGGAGTTAGGAGGAGAGCACTCACCCTGGATGTCAGAGTACCGCTGTGTTCCTTGAGACATCGCAGCGTTCAGGTTGTGAGGAGAGGAGGAGAGCCGCGCTGTCGTATCCCAGCTTATGCCGGCGCCATCTTGGCTGTGTGCCAGAGCCGCTGAGGGATAGTAATCCGTCAGTCTTCTGGGGAGTGAAGTCGTCTTCCTCCTCTTCAGCATAGCTGCACAATGTGCCTGGATGTTTAGGCAGCTTGTGGGGAGTTTTATCCTTCTTTGGAGTCGCTGTGGGGTCGCTGGAGCTGGTTTTTCTGCAGAGCTGTGGATTCAAGCAGCCATCCACACACGCCGTCAGGACACGCCCCCGAAAAAATGCACTTTAATTAACAAGTTCACCTTTTCAAAAAAATAAAATAAATGCACATTTTTATTCAGGTAAAATATATGCATTTATTACATTGCACCCATGATCAGAAGATTGTGCATGTAGTGCCATGGTCCTGCAGACTGTCTGTGCAGATTTTTGCCCTTACCTCCAATATGGGCAGGGAGTTCCACTCTGACAGGAAGCTCAATAAATTACCTAGAGTGATCAACAATGGCCTGGTAGATCATTAAGAAGTACAAGCCAACAGCTGCAAAGTCTGTCAGTACTTCAAGTTGTTTTTTTTTTTAGACTCTGACAATGAGTGGGATAAGAATATCCCCCTCTCACTGTCAAAAAAGGCAATCAGGAGGATGCAGAGGCTTGTGCATCTGTAGCATGTCACATGTTATACCGTGGTTGTGAGTTTAACATGTAATCTTTTGCAAGGGTGAACTTATCCCTTAACCACTTATGGACCGCCTGCAAACGTTATACGTCGGTACTTTGAAGAGGAATATCGTTTTTTTCCCCAAAAAGTGTGCTTGAAAGACCGCTGCGCAAATACGATGTGACAGAAAGTATTGGAACGACTGCCGTTTTATTGTCTAGGGTGTTAGAAAAAAATATATAATGTTTGGGGTTTTAAGTAATTTTCTAGCAAAAAACCCTGTTTTTAACTTGTAAACAACAAATCTCAAAACGAGACTTGAGGATAAAGTGGTTAATGAATTTTAGTTATCACAAACACAATATAATACAATTTTTTTTGTAAAACATAAAAGATGATGTTACGCCGGGTAAATAGATATTAAACAAGTCACACTTTAAAGTTGTGCACGCCCGTGGAGTGACGACAAACTACTGTAAATTTAATTATTCATAAGCACACTTTAAAAGCCTTTACAGGTTATCAGTTTATAGTTACATAGGAAGTCTAATGCTAGAATTATTGCTATCATTCTGACATTCACAGCGATACCTCACATATGTGGTGTGATCGCCGTTTACATATGAATGCAAGACCTATGTGTGCGTTTGCATTTGTTCATGTGCACGGGGGGGGGGGGGGGGGGCTTTAAAAAAATAGTTACATTTTTTTTTTTTATATAAGTGTATTGTTTTACACTGTATCTTTATTGTATTAATTAAATAATTATTTTTTTCTTCCACTCTTCATGGTGAATGTGATTGGACCGGTTGCATCTGTACCGGGCTCTCCGATGGGATGGGAGAGCCTGGTAAAGGCGGCAGCGGCGGGAGGGTGACCGCTTTCCACCACCTAAGTGAACAGTGACTATATAGGTTGCTTCAAGGGTTTCTGCAGAGAACTTTCCGATGTGACTTAAGCCCCGTACACACGGTCGGACTTTTGGCCAACAAACTTCATTTTGAGCAAGTTGGACCAACAATCCGACCGTGTGTACGCTCCATCGGACAAAATTTTTTTTGCTTTTTTCATTGGACAAAAGTTGGGTCTGCAAACGGACAAACTTTTGCCCAACAAAAGTCCGATGGAGCAAAGTCCGACCGTGTGTACAGAAAACCATCGGACTTTTGTCCGATGGACAAAACAACTAATGTTAAAATCAACCAACAATAGCAGAAGTTGACCAATGGTGGCGGTAAAGAGCAGAAAAGAGCAAAAAAACCATGTGATGTTGCAAAAAGTTTTGGGAAAGTTTGCAGAAAAGTCAGAGCGTGTGTATGCTATGGGTGTTCCTGACCAACTCCGTTCGGCCAAAAAACCACGGAAAAGTCCGATGGAAGTCCGACCGTGTGTATGGGGCTTAAGCCTCAGAAAATTATTGACTTCAGGATAAGCCTGTCCATTTAGCTTAATAGGGCCAAATGATAAAAGATGATATTAAAAGTGTTTTCTCCACATATAAAGTGAAATGACCAAAAGTTGCCCTTGAGATAATCCAGTTTTGTTATAAACACATTGATCTCACTTTATTCAGATTTATGATTTTTATTTACCTTAGTATCTACTACTGCCTAAAAGTATTCTTACGTCATCTTGGTTTAGAGTTGTATCCAATACAGTTAATGTATATATGCTCTTATCATAACTTAGCTGTATATATATATTTATATAAAATATCATTTATGCATACCACTGCCTTGGTAAATCTTTTTACCCCAAGAGGCACATGACATTTAAAAGTGCAAAATAAATCATATGTTACCAAGTAATAATATTCTATGGGTTTGATCTACTAAAGGCAAATATGTTGTTTAGATTGCAAAGGAAGGTGCACTTTGCAATTGAATTTGCCCAAGAGCTGAGTAAATATAGTGAAATTTTACTTTGCAAAGAATACCCAATCATATGTGTGGGCGGGGCTTATCACCCAAATGTGGGAACCCTCGCAAATGTGCTCACTAATCTCGCGTAAGTCAGCATTATTTCACTTACCGCCTGCGCTATAGCCGAAAGATGGCTACAGCACATGCCTCCAGTGGTGCTAGGACGTCTCCCTGGGAGCACTTCAGGCACGCTCTGTCACTGCTGTGTGCTTTTGACACAGCTGATCACAGTTCGTGATAAACGGCCAATCACAGCGCCCCTTTACCATGTGATCAGCTGTGTCAAGCCATAGGTGGTCACATGTAAACAGATTTGCCGGTTATCGGCTCTGCTTTCCTCACATAGAGACAGCGTGTGAGGAAAGGAGAGTCAAAAAGGAGGGCACAGTGAAAACATTGTGTAGCGCCCTAACCCGCTCTCTCCCTTCTTCTTCTCGGCTGGTTAACTCGTCTAGGGGGACCAGGGAGAGGGGTGAGGTGCTGCCACCAGCTCGCACCTCATATGTGTGTAGAGGTTTGAGCTAAGATCTTTACCTTCGGGTCTGTGTCCCTGTCCGGAGCTTCCACTTCAAATATGACAGGTAGATAGGTGAATGTAGAACACTTTGCTCCCAGAAAAGTAAGCCCACACCAGGTGACAGTACAACATCTATATTTATTTCCACAGAGATAAATATGCCTCTTTGCAAGCAGACAGGTTGATACAAACACAAACTTGGTGGGTAGAGGGTTCAGGCACAATCCTTTCAGATCAGAGAAGCTGTTAGGAGTTCACAACAACTTTTGGCGCACGTTCGCTGCCACCGACCGTGAGGTTGGTCCCTGCCACAGACCGGGTGAACGATGAACTACCTTCTAATGACGACCCCTGTTAGGGAGATGATCCATCCCGGACGGTCCCCAGAGGCCTGCACTGTCACCAACCAATGCTGCGCTGGATCTTCAGGTCAGGTCACCTCCCTGGTTCTCCTCGCCCGAGACTCGCGTCCCCTCACTCAGTGGGCCCCTAGTTATCTTCTCCCATACGGGACCCAGTCGAAGGTACTGGGCCCCAGGCCTCGGCTAGTACCTCACCCCAGGCTTAAGGTGCCTGGGATGGAACTCGAACTCCCTCGCACCCAGGCCAAGGGCACCTGGGCGCGGACAAACAGAACAGCAGCCCCCAGGCTGAAGGTGCCTGGGGCTCGGACCTTGTGAACAAGATGTCCGCCCCCTTTATACCCTCTCCCAGCAGGCACAGCGGGTTCCCCGCTCCGCTGTACTACTGCCGCGAGAGGACACAAAGGGCACGGCCCTACAATGATGGTTCAACCCCAGACCAAGGTGACAGCGCCACCCAGGGGCCACAGGGAATTAAACACCATTATATCCTCCACGAACCAAAATGGCCATAGATCCCTAATAATTAGTGCATCTGGGCCATGCTACCGCCCAGACACTCCCCCTAAATGTTGACACCCACTACAATTGTTTACACTGTTAATCAGGCTATTGATTATCAGTGCCCTGTTTATCAGTGCCCATCAGTGTCACCTATCAGTGCTCATCAGCATCACCTGTCAGTGCCGCCTCATGATTTATTTATTTTTTTGCCTGAAGAAGGTGGCGCTTCGGAAATGCGTTGCTGCCCACCCCCATCCTGATTTGCTAGAGACGCCACCGGTTATATACCTCCAGATGGCGGGTCCTGAGTGTATCCCCACAGCAGTCTTCTTATCCCTTGTGACGGCTGGCTGCTTGATTGGTGATCCACATCCATCCTGTGTGCAGCTTGCAAGATACTTTTATGTACTGTAAGTGTATCTGAATAAAGTGTTACTTGTTTTTATTATCTCACTGACCCAGGTGCCCTCTTTCTGACGTTTTTGCTTGTGTCTGAGGGAACTCCCATTTCCTGCTGAGGAGCTGCCGGTGACTGTGTGTGCAATCCCCATCCACCTGTGGACTTCTCCTTGATATTCCTTACTACTATGGACTAATTCTTACCCAATTCATTTTGAGTATAAATTGTTGTTTTTTTTACTCCCCTTATGGTCCACCTTGTAGGTGCCAATGAGCACTGACTGACACACTACCTGCCAGTTCTGTGTGATATATTGCTTATATGGCTGCCTCTCCCACCAACTCTTCTGCACAATTAACTCTTTGTGGTGGCAATCTCTCTTCTCCTATTCATCCCCTTTTTAGTACACCCATTTGTAGGAACTTCAGACCAGGCATTTGGTTACTTTAAGTACTTTTACTTGAACCTCCTGCAAATTACAAAGTTAATAAGGCATCTAAACGATCCTACCATACACCTGGGCACCCTGGTTGAATTAAGCCCTGTACAAACGATCAGATTTCCGATGGAATCCATCGGAATTCCGATGAAGCTGACTTCCATCAGTCTTGCCTACACACCATCAGACAAAATTCCGACCGTCCCAAATGCCGTGACGTACAACACGTACGACGGCACTATAAATGGGAAGTTCAAATCCAATGGCATCACCCTTTGGGCTGCTTTTTCTGATTTCGTGTTACTGCGTGTTAGTAAAAGTTTGGTGAGAGCCGATTCGCGCTTTTCAGTCCGTTACAGCATGACGAATGTGCTATCTCCATTACGAACGCTAGTTTTACCAGAACGAGCGCTCCCGTCTCCTAATTCAGTCTGAGCATGCGTGGGTTTTTTCTCCGATGGAGTTCCACACAATCGTTTTTTTTTCCATCGGAAAAATTTAAAACATGTTCTATTTTTTTTCACCGATGGAAATAAGTCCGATGGGGCCCACACACGATCGGTTTGTCCGAAGAAAACAGTCCATCGGTCAAACCGATCGTGTGTACAGGGCTTAAGGCTTCTCTAATCCATCAACATCAATTTGTGATGTCAAACATTTTGAAACAGTAAACTGCGCTCTTAGTCACTTTATAAAAATGCTTTTTGTTTGTCTAAAATGAACACGTAAATAATAAAATCTTTAAAAAATCTTTGACAGGCTAGATTTAACTTTTAATAATGGTCCAACTGCAGTCATATTTGCATATAAGGATATGCCACAGTGAGACACTTATGTTATTAAAATTTAAAAAATTGACATTTCATCAAAAATGTTTTATCACCGATTCATAGCTATTTTCATATGCTTATGAGCCTTCATTGCGATGTTCACATGACAGAATAAATGTTTATTATTAATGGTTGAATAATCCTTCTGTCTTATTTTTCATAAATGTCAAAGAGGGAGAAAGGTTAATTTGGGAAATTTTTTTTTTTAAAAAACACAAGGTGAATTAACCTATGGCAACCAATTAGACATTAAGTTTCAGCAGCTTTGAGAGGGATTACATCTTAACAATTGCCATAGTTACCATAAAACACTGTTTTTCAGGGGTTCAAAGTATTCCTCACTTTGCTTAAACTAAAAAACTTGTATCATTTTCGTTGTCACTGTTGTATAGAGCCTCCATCAAGAGGGTACAGGCTACAGCCCATACACTTGTAAGGGGCCCGAGCGTCTCAACGGCCCCGGACACCTGGTGGGGATGGGAGAAGGAAGGGTGGGTGCAGGGGAGTTCCGAGGCTTTTGGAATGAGTGCGAGTCGGCTTTGCTGCTGCTCGGAGTCATTGAGCTCATATCAGGCTTTTTACTGCCACCTCTGGCAAATTCCTGCATGTGCAATCTTTGTGTGTGCTGCACAAGAGCTGGGGCCAGGAACACCTGTTGTACAAGTGAAGGTGGGGGATGGTTGTGTACCTATGTGTCTGTGTTCATGTGTGTGTGTGTGTGCCTGTGTACATGTGTGTGGGTGTGCCTGTGTACATGGTTGTGGGTGTGCCTGTGTACATGTGTGTGGGTGTGCCTGTGTTAGGATTAAGTTCACCTGCTGGTGGCACTATCCTGCTCTGGGCTGTTTGCTGCAGTTCCAGTGTCCACCAGCAGGTGTCTCCCAGGACCCAGCAGGCTATTGCAATCAGGCTAATTGGTGTTCATCTGCCTGGTGGCTACTTAAGGCTTCTCCTCCCTTCCCCTGGCGGGTCACTATTTTGGTCCCTGCCTTGCTGCTTAGCCTTGTCCTGATTTAGTCTGTGCCTTGCTCCTGCCTCCCTCTGTTCTGTTCCCAGCCGCGATCCCCCTTCCTTGCAATCCTTGTACCCTTGTCCCTAGTTTGGCCTGTATGTATATATGTTCAGGTTCAACAGTTCTTGTTAGTGTGGTTTTTGGTTCTGTTTGGGGTAGTTCATGTTTGCTGTGTTCATTGTTTAGTATTTCACACTGTAAATAAATTTCACTTTAATATATATCCTTTGTTTGGTCTCAGTTCCTCTGTGTTGCCTATGTGTCTGGTCACCTTAGACGCTGATCCTGACATAATCGTGACGCCCACCAACGACCAGATCGGCTACACTTGGGAACTGGGAGCCAGTTTTCCTTTCACAATGCTGAGAGTACAGGTTATTTGCCATGTGCAAATTGCAGTAGGGGATAAGGATTTGTGTCATTCACTTTGGCAGGATCTAACTGAGGAGGAGCTGCTTTAAAGCATTTTAACAGCACATGCTTTAGCCGTTAAGGGTACACTTTTATTTAGTCAAGTACAAACTTTCATTCAGGTCTGTTCTGAGCTACTATTTCAGGTTGCCTCTCAGGGCCATGATATTTTCACTCATCCATTTACTATGTACCAGGCTGGGTTTTTGGGATGGTTGCTGAAAAATTGTGCAGGTTCGTTTCTCCAGCAGTATGCAGCCTATTCACAACAGGTGGTGTTGGAATGTATTGCTTCTGTGCACCGTTTAATTGAGCAATGTGAGCAAGGGAGAGACAAATTACAAGCTTGGTCATAGATCATATCCCCAGTGCAAGATGAGTCACACAAGTACCCTGCCACCAGTAAGACTAAGCACACTTCCCCTGTAGTGCCGTTACCCATGGCAACATCTCAGGCCTCTTCCTGTATTTCTGATACTCTTCCCTCTATTCTTCCTAGTACTGTTACTACCTTCCCACCCCATCAGCAGTACAGTCTGGTCAGCACAAGGCAATTACACACAGGACTCCAATATCTAAGCCTAAGAAAAAGAAACAAAACTTGTCTCCTGCTCTTATATCTGTGCCACTATCCATGTTGCCTGCTGATCCTGTTCCCACCGATCCAGTGCCTGATGCAATCCAGTCCTCCTCCTTGCAGACTGCTGATACGATCCAGTCCTCCTCCTTGTAGACTGCTGATGCGATCCAGTCCTCTTCCATGCAGACTGCTGATGCGATCCAGTCCTCCTCCATGTTGCCGCCTGCTGCTGATGTCCATGCCTCCTCCATGTTGCCGCCTGCTGCTGATGTCCATGCCTCCTCCATATTGCCGCCTGCTGCTGATGTCCATGCCTCCTCCATGTTGCTGCCTGCTGCTGATGTCCATGCCTCCTCCTTGTTGCCACCTGCTGATGATGTACACGACTTCCCAATGCTGATGCCGCCTGCTGATGATGGTGTCCATTCCTCTTCCATGCTGCCGCTTGCCGATGGTGTACATTCCTTCTCCATGCTGCCGTCTGTTGCCAAGCCTGCTACGGGTGACCTGCCATCTGTTGCCAAGCTTGCCATGGCAGGTTCCCGGGCTGCTGCTGCCCAGCTTGACTATGCTGGTTCCCGGACTGCTACCCAGTCTGATGTGCCCGCTGCCCAGCCTGTTGATCTGGTGTCTGCCGCCCCACTGGACTATGCTGATTCAAGGGCTGCCGCCCCACTGGACTATGCTGATTCCGGGGCTGACGCCCCTCTGGACTATTCCAAATCCCTACTTGCGGTTAAGCTGGACTCTGACAGGGTAAAACTCCCACATTCTGCTGTGTCTGAGGCTTTTAAAAATCCAGTGTTATGTGACCTGAAGGGGTTGTCTGTGTGGGTTAAGATCCCTACTTTTGCTCATCCCGAGTTCATTTTGCAGCCAGAGGATCCTGTTGTGCCAAGGCCAGGAGGTCCAGATCTCCCCTTTGAACTTGAGAGCCAAATCTGCTGTTACAGCCCCAGTAGTAGAGGTCCCATGGGAAAGGACAGTGTTCCATTTGAGCTTTGTTCTGACCCAGGGGTCATCTCTGCGATCCCATGTTCATTTGGGGACCCGATTGGGGTAACCTATGCGCTAGGTAGACCCAAGGGACAGGTACAGTGCAGATCGGCCTCTAGCAACAGAGGGAGAGAAGGTCCAATCATGAAGGAATACCCTGACATCAGGGTACCTACACGGACCAGGGACTCTGGCATTGGCAGTCGGGTGTCCTTTAGTGTCCCAGCATTGGAACACAGGCTGCTTTTAAGAATATGCCTTTGGTGTTGCGCCTCCTTAGGGATCTGACTAGCAGAGAACCCAGACAGTTTTGGGACCCCGGCGGCAGGGTTCTCACTAGGCCTTCAAACATGGACAGTGGAGTGCTCGGTCAACTTGCAGACCCTGGTGGTGGGGCTCCATAAAGCGTCCAGAGGCCGCTCCTTAAGGGGGGGAATCTGTTAGGATTAAGTTCACCTGCTGGTGGCACTATCCTGCTCTGGGCTGTTTGCTGCAGTTCCAGTGTCCACCAGAAGGTGTCTCCCAGGACCCAGCCGGCTATTGTAATCAAGCTAATTGGTGTTCAGCTGCCTGGTGGTTACTTAAGGCTTTTCCCCCCTTCCCCTGGTGCGTCACGATTTTGGTCCCTGCCTTGCTGCTTAGCCTTGTCCTGATCTAGTCTGTACCTTGCTCCTGCCTCCCTCTGTTCTGTTCCCAGCCGCGATCCCCCTTTCTTGCAATCTTTGTACCCTTGTCCCTAGTTTGGTCTGTATGTATGTAGCGGGGGTCCCAATTTAGGGGCAGCTATACTAAATTTAGGGGTGATTCGAGTGGTAGTTGGCTCGGATCTTTCAATTTATTGGACTCTGCCTTGCTGCTGTTTTTTCCTGGCATGCAGTTCTCCTTAGAAGTATGGGTGGCCCTGTCACTTGTACTCGGGGTTGAACCACAGGTGATGGATTGGCGATTGGGTGTTCTCTCTCGGCAGCCGTGCGGTGGGCGTGGTCTGCCCGCTGTGCATGCTGGGAGAGGGTACAAGAGGGGCGGACGCCATGAGAGAGCAAAAAATTCCCGGGGCCCATGCCCGGAGAGAGGGAGCAATTCCCGGAGCCAAATGCGCCTCAGTCCCAAGCACCTTTAGTCCTGGGACTGCAACTGCAACCCTGGGCCTAGCACCTTTTTAGCTGGAGCCCACTTTGGTGAGGAAGAATCTCAGGGTGCCGCCTTGCGAGGGGACCCGCATCTAGAAGAGGAGGCTGGGGGAGGACCGTTCCGAAGGACTAGTGAGAGATCACAGTGAAGGAAGGGGCCCAGTAACTCTCCGGAGGGATGTCATCCATCCAAAAATGGAATTAACAGCGTAACCATTAGGAGGTTCGGGACACTATAGATTCTGTGGCAGGGGATCTCTCGATCGCATCTATCAAGGGAATCTGATAAACTGTTCGAGCTACATGCCGGCTGCTAGTGCCATAGGGTGACTATCCGGGTGAGCTATACCCACTCGGGACCGAGTGGCGAAGAAGCCAGGAGTGTCTGAATCTAATCTGTCCTTCCTAACACCTTTCTCTCTTCTCAACTTTGTGGTTATTCGTGCATAAAGAAAATAAACTCTATGTTGGAGTTGCTACTGGTGTGGACCTTGGAGTTAATTGGGTGTATAGAGACTTGTCCCTTACATTCTAGGGGACGAGAACCAACTTTGAGGAGAACCTTGCTGCAAGACCCGTAAGTTATAAGTGTGATTAACCTCTGCAAACCAGAGGGTACGGGCACGGTGGCATCGTACGCCTTTTCCTCCTGTGAGTGTTCAGGTTCAACAGTTCTTGTTAGTGTGGTTTTTGGTTCTGTTTGGGGTAGTTCATGTTTGCTGTGTTCATTGTTTAGTATTTCGCACTGTAAATAAATTTCACTTCAATATATATATCCTTTGTTTGGTCTCAGTTCCTCTGTGTAGCCTATGTGTCTGGTCACCTTAGACGCTGATCCTGACAGCCTGTGTACATGTGCGTGCATGTGTATGTGCCTGCCTGTGTACATGTATGTGTATGTGTGCGTATACATCATATATACACACGTAAAGGGGTTTTAGACTGTACAGGTGTGAGGGGGGCTGCGAGCGTACAGGTGTAAGGGGGCTGAGAATGCACAGGTGTGATGGGGCGGCTGCGAGCGTACAGGTGTGAGGGGGAATTGCGACCATACAGGTGTGAGGGGGGCTGAGAACATAGGCTTTCCTTCTCAAACCTAAACAATATTTGCATTACCTTTCCTGGTTAGGCTGCATTGTGACTGTCAAAATGACTTACCTGTCCAAACTTCTCTACTTATTTTGAGTCCTGACAATTCAGATACCTACCTCCACCATGATGGATATTCAACGTCAGGTGCTATGCTTCATATGGTTGATGCCTTAGATGCCGCGTCTCCAAGCAGATCTTGTTTCAGACCCGCTACTGCGAAGGCTTGGGAGTCCTATATCTTCTAAAGGTATTTTTAGGCAGCCCAGATCTCTCAATTAATGAAATACCATGCCACCCCTTTGTGGATCTATTTTGAGGCAGGGGACTGTACTCCATTATCTATTTACAATCTGGGGTGGCTAAAACCTTGAGACAGAGCCTTGATTTCCAGTCCTGCCTCTCATCACTCTCTGAAGATCTGGGACAATATTAAATATTCAGGAGGTCTACCAAAGCTAGCCCCCCCACCCCAAAGCGCTCTTCCCCCCCATGTTAAGGGCATGTGGCCTGGAATTGTCTAGGGGGTGCTCGCTTGTCCCCCACTTTCCTGTCCTGCCAGGCTGCATGCTCGGATAAGGGTCTGAAATGGATTTTCAGGAGGAGGGGGTATACAAAGTTTTTTTGTTTTTTTCTTTGATGTGGGGTTGCCCTTAAAATCCATACCAGGCCCTAAGGGCCCAGTATGGATTGAGGGGGACCCCCACGCCGTTTCTTTTTCACTTTTTTCTATTGCGGCCAATGTTTTTTTATTTTCATTCAACTGTCAGCTGTCAGTGGGGAAGCCCGTTGACAGCTGATGACTCATTCGTTGTTAAGGATGCAGTGGCTGGCTTACTGGCCCCGCTCCTTAACAACCAGCTATTTACTGTGCCCTGATTGGGCAAAGCTTTGCCCAATCACAGCTTTGAATGCACTGTGCACCGCACAGTGTTTTGCGGGGCGATCGGTGGGCAAACATCCTGCCGAGCATCCTGAAAATGCGGGTGTTTGCCCAACTCTAGATAGAACTGAGGTAAAACACAATGGCCAGAAAATCCACATAAATACCATTTAATGATGGAGATTTACATGTATTTAAATCACATTGGTAAATGTTATGAATACACATGTAGCAGATGGTTGCTACTAGTTACTAACATCCACCATATCACCCTGCTGCCAGACCTTCATATATCATTCTCAGAGACAATGAACAGTCATTTGCATTTTTTTGTTTATTTGGGGGATATAACTTGGTTGGGGGAAAGGGATTATGGGATGCCCATAGAACAGATCACTTTGCCATCATATTTAAGAATTAGTTAAATGAATTGAGCATTTGAAGAACTGAGAGACTCTAATAATCTTAGTCACTTCCCCTGCATAACTCCTGCAGATCGTTGCTCCTCCTCCTCTGCATCAACTCCTGCAGACTGTCACTCCCAGGACTCCTCTCCTCCTGCACAAAACTTCACTGTGAACTATTAGTCTTTCCGCCTCATCATCTTCACTTTACATAAAGGATTACTCTGAATAGTCCTATATGTTTGCTGACTTGCTGAACTGTTAGTAGGCCAGGGGCCTGCAGTACCCCTTCTTGCGGCCTAGTTGATTAGCAGCTTTTTTAGTTGGTGGACTACTGATCCCAGCTAGCCCAACTTGCAAATCTTGTGCCAGCAAGCCACATTGATTTGACACAAAACCCCACAGTCTCTCCTCTGGCCTTGCACCCAGCTCCCCAGGCATGCCTCTTCCAGATATCCACTGTGTCACACTCACCGACCTTTTCCTGCCCTCAGTCCATGGTGAAGAACTTAACTGGACATGCGTTCCAATCACTTCTCCAGCCTCTCTGTTCCAAGACACCTCTTCCGTGACTGTGTAAGGACGAGGCTCCCTCCCAGCTCTCCTGGGCTACTCCGCCATGGCACGCACCCCCCCCCAGATGGGTCTGGGCCTCCTGCTGTGATCTAGCACTCCATTCTTCACTTCTCCCAGCCGACATCTCCCTCCGGTGGGCTGGACCTGAGCTTAAGTGGGAGGCGTGCCCCCTGCCAATTCCTGTTGGGGATTGGTCAGGGCTCCTCACATGAGCTCCCTGTCACTTCAGTCCTCTGCCCTGCCCCTCTTCCAGAACATTCTCCATGGAAGCAGGGGAGGCGCCCAAGAACAGAAGCACAGGTGGTCACACCCACTGCTACACTAACCACTCTCTGCCCCCAGATCAAAACAAGCAGGCCTAGCATGCAGCACAGGCCTGCCTAAATTTACCTGCCTGGCAGCTACCATACAAAAATCCTCACCTCTAGCACCTAGCTATGGTAGAGGGTGCTACACACAATACAAGCACAGGAAAAGAAAATACAATATGTAATGCTTGTAAACTCTAATTGTCCCTTTCATGCCTCCTGTATTGAATTGTATTGTAACTGTACTGTCTGCCCTCATGTTTGTGTTGCGCAAACTGTTGGCGCTATATAAATCGTAAATGTAAAATATATAGTTACCTTGAGATAAAATACTTTGAAGAGAAACTGCACTTTTGTTGAGAAAAAAAAAATTCTGGGTAATCTATGTACATTGCAGGGATTTATAAAAAACTATGTTGCAGATTCCTATCTTTTATTATTTTGAAGTAACCTGTGTGTTTCTCTGTGCCCATGTGCATAGTGAGTCTGATGGGAGTGGTTTCTTAATTATCAAGCAGCTGCTACACCTGCAGAGCTCTAATGAGTCAAGTGGCCGAGTCTGCATCTCTTTAGATGTGATTTCCTATTGGGAGCATCTTATCAAAAGTTACATTTTTGTTGCAGGGGATGCTAAAAATCTGACTTGTATCTTAGTGCAGACTTCTGGGAAAATCAGTGAGCCAATCACGCAAAAAGAAGGTTATGTTTCTGGGGGCCCTACTATACACATGTACAGAACACCTCTGGGTTGCCATGTTGCATTTTACAGCGCTGCAGATTGAAAAGGAAGGTAATTTTTTATAACATTCCATTACAATATGACTCGTGTTACAATTGTATATGCTATATTATTTCATTATTTTTATTTGCTATTTTTTCCCATTAAAGTGGAGTTACCCTTTAAATACTTTAAACTTTAACCAGTTGCCGCCTGCCCACCATCAAGTGACGGAGGGCGGTGCGGCTCTTGTTCTGGGCGGACTACATTTGACGCTGGGCCATTCAAACAGGGCATGTACGCGATCAGGTGCCAATGGCTGTTCACCGGTAACTAGCTGTTTCCAGTGTGAGGAGAGAAGAGCCAGGGATCAGCGAGTTACCGATCTGTGTGTTTATTGTACTGCACCAAGCACACAAATAAAGAGAACCTATCACATCGCCTCTAACCCCCCCCCATTGCACCTGTCACCCAACAGTGCTTATAAAAGTGCACCTGCCACCCATCTTTCCTTTTTAAAAGTGCACCTGTCACCCATCAGTGCCCATAAAGTGCACCTGTCATTGTAAGAGACTGCCATCGTTGACCATCAGTGGTGCACCTGTCACCCATCAGTGACTATCGCCTGTCACTCATCAGTCACATGTCAGTGACTCATCAGTGACCCATCCATGACCCTCATCTGTCAACTATCAATCCCATAAAATGCACCGGTCACTAGGCTTGTGCACAACGGAAAAATTCGTTCCGTTTCGGTTCGTTTCTTTCCGGTCCTGTTGATTCGTAATCATTCGTAATTTTGCTAGACGGGATTTTTCGTGTTCGGACTCATTCGTATTTTTGCAAGCGACATTTTTCGTTGAATTTTTTGTTGCTTTATAATTCGTACTTTCGGTAGAGTACGTTGTTTTTCGTTGATTCTGGACACAACTCCTACTTTCGTAACTTTTTTTGGGTTCGTTGATTCGTAATTTTCCGTGTCTCTCTCACAATGACGCTGCCTATTATGCCTAATGTGCTTCGAATGGATTTGTACTTTTCTAAATACATAGCGGTTATTTGTAACGATTCGAAATCTCGTATTTTACTTTCGTTTTTTACATGCGGCTATAGGCTCCGCCCCTGTACACCATTTTGAGAGGGTTCAGCACGGTGAGGGAGAAGCAGAGAGCAGAGCAGAGTGAGTGTTATTGTGCTTCGAATGGATTCGAAATCTCGTATTTTACTTTTGTTTTTTCATGCGGCTATAACCTCCGCCCCCTGTACACCATTTTGAGAGGGAGTTCAGCATGGTGAGGGAGAAGCAGAGAGCAGAGTGAGTGTTATTGTGCTTCGAATGGATTCGTACATTCGTAACTTTTTTCATAACGAATTATGCCGAAGACCTTCGGGCATTCGCTATTTTGCGGTATAATTTATTTCGGATTCGGTCTTATTCATAATTGCTCTGTTCGGAAATTCGAATGCTTCCGAATGTCCGAAAGTTGCTAAATTCGGACGAATTTCGATTCGTTACGAAACGAATTGCACAAGCCTACCGGTCACCATCAGAGACTGCCATCAGTGACTGTCACCTGCCAACTATCAAGGAATGTCACCTGTCACCTGTCACCCATCACACAGCCCATCAGTAACCGTCACCTGCCACCTGCTGCACAGCCCATCAGTGACCGTCACTTGCCACCCGCAGCACAGCCCCTTAGTGACCATCACTTGCCACCCGCGGCACAGCCCATCAGTGACCGTCACCTGCCACCCGTCACACAGCCCATCAGCAAAATGTCCAAAAAAGTTTATAGCAGTGAGGAAGCGTTCCAGATCCTCTCCATGACTGATGAGAGCAGCGGGGAGTTCTAATCATATTTAAATGCCAATTCCGATTCGGAATCAAATTCAGCATTTGAACCGATCGATAGTAGTGGATCGACAAATGAGTCAGAAGAAGAATGGGTCCCTCCTAAAAGGGCACAGCACTCTGGAAACCAGGCAGCCACCAGCAATAGACCCCAGGATCAAATTCCCAGGCCCAGTACTAGCGCTGCCGCCAGCGATAGACCCCAAGAACAAATACCCAGGCCCAGTAGCAGGGCTGCCGCCAGCGAAAGACCCCGAGGACAAATGTCCAGGCCCAGTACCAGTGCTGCCACCAGGGAAAGACCCCAAGAACAAATGCACAGGCCCAGTACCAGTGCTGCCACATCACGCCCAAGTACCAACACAGGAACTTCAAATCCCCCAACTACCAGCACTTGAGTTTCACATCCCCCAAGAGCCAAGGCCGCTACATACCTCCCAGATGGACTTACCAACCCAATATGGTTGCCTTCCTACTTGGGATCAGCGTGTATTCCCCCTTTCACCGCACAGCCAGGTGTGCAGGCCAATACCCAATGTTTTTATCTATTTGCTGCAATTTATCATGGACCAGACCAATCTATATGCCCAGCAGCATATTGCCAACAACCCCCAATTAGGGATGAGCTTTATGTTCGAGTCGAACATGAGTTCGACTCAAACATTGGCTGTTCGCCCGTTCGGCGAACAGCAAACAATTTGGGGCGTTTGCGGCAAATTCGAAAAGCCGCGGAACACCCTTTAAAAGGCTATGGGAGAAATCTAAAGTGATAATTTTAAAGGTTAATATGCAAGTTATTGTCATAAACAGTGTTTGGGGACCCGGGTCCTGCCCCAGGGGACATGTATCAATGCAAAAAAAGTTTCAAAAACATTTTTTTTTTCGGGAGCAGTGATTTTAATAATGCTTAAAGTGAAACAATAAAAATGAAATATTCCTTTAAATTTAATACCTGGGGGTGTCTAAAGTATGCTTGTAAAGTAGCGCATGTTTCCCGTGTTTAGAATTGTCCCTGCACAAAATTTATTTTCTGAAGGAAAAAAAGTAATTTAAAACCACTCGTGGCTATAATGAATTGTCGGCTCCCCGGCAATACAGATCAAAGTTATTGAAAAAAAACGTCAGGGGTCCCCCCCACAGTCTATTACCAGGCCCTTTGGGTCTGGTATAAATATTAAGGGAAACCCCGAACCCAAAAAAAAGTGTGGGGGTCCCCCCAATTTCCATATCAGGCCCTTCAGGTCTGGTATGGATATTAAGGGGAACTCTGCACCAAAATGTAAAAAAAATGGTGTGGGGTCCCCCCAAAAATCCATACCAAACCCTTATTCGAGCATGCAACCTGGCAGGCCGCAGGAAAAGAGGGGGGACGAGAGAGCGCCCCCCCTCCTGAACCGTACCAGGCCACATGCCCTCAACATGGGGGGGATGTCCCCATGTTGATGGGGACAAGGGCCTCATCGCCACAACCCTTTCCCGGTGGTTGTGGGGGTCTGCGGGCGGGGGGCTTATCGGAATCTGGAAGCCCCTTTAACAAAGGGGACCCCCAGATTCCCCCCACCCTATGTGATTTGGTAACAGGGTACATTGTACCCCTGCCATTTCACAAAGAAAGTGTAAAAAATTAAAAAAAAACACACAGACACTGTTGGGATGAGTCCTTTATTAAAAATAAAAAAATCAGAAAACCATTCCAGCAATGTAATCCAGTCTGTCCAGCGTTGTTCCGATGTCCAGCGATGCTGCAGTCTCAGTCTCCACTCCACAAGAAACCCCCATGACGTAAGAGGGGGCGGGGTCACCCGTCCACATCATAGGGTAAGCCCAGGTGTCCGGCTTTCCCTGCTTGCCGGGGAATACCCTATGACGTCGGCGGGTGTCCCCGCCCCGTGACGTCACATCATTGGGTATTTCCCGCTTGCCGGGGAAAGCCGGGGCTTACTCTGATGGGTGACCCCACCCCTCTTACGTCATGGGGGTTTTGTGTGGAGTGGAGACTGAGGCTACAGCATCGCTGGACATCGGATCACTGCGGGAAATAGACAATCTCTGTACTTGGGGAAGTTACACCTACAGGTAAGCCTAGATTAAGGCTTACCTGTAGGTGCTTGCAATATCTCCGAGACCTACACGGTCTCGGAAATATTTGCAAAAAAGACTGTACCGATGTCTAAGGCACATGCGCGCCGTAGACAATGGCACAGGCGCACTGAGCGTGCCGTTTTATGAATGGGGGCGTGCCGTGAAAAGCGGCTCCCGCCGCATGTGATGTCATGCGGCGTCACGCGACTCCGGCCAGTCACAGAGCCGGAGTTCACGGACCCTGGAAGAAGAGGGGTGAAGATGGACGCTCGCTACTAGCGAGGAAATCGGGGACATCGCGGGCTTCTACTGCAGGTAAGTGACACATAATGGGCTACTATGCGATGCATAGTAGCCCATTATGCTTTAGTTTTGCAGGGAAACAGAGGAAGTAAACCCATTAGGGTTTACTTCCTCTTTAAAGTATGTCTTACTATGAGTAGGAGTGTGCCAGGTAGGGGAGCTTAAAATTTGAGAATGAGCAAGGGTTATAGAGGGAAGATGAGCTTACACTATCTCAGGGCATACAGGAGTAACATACAAGCTGTTAGGGTATAAGGGAGAGATACAAAATATAGGAGAGCTTACAGCCTATTAGCCTAATAGAGTATATAGAGATTTACAAGATGAAAAGGTTTACAATACATTAAGATATAGGAGAGTATTTCAGAAGGTAAATTTGTTTTCAGTCCGTTACAAAATTCCTGTCTTACTACCTTATTTACTATTGAAGTACAAGTATCTGTTTGGTATTTTACTTATACTATTGAAATATGTGAACATTGGTATGCATACAGAAAGTGACTTTGGTTGCTTGATGTTAATCTGGCAATGGTTATATTGCTCTTAGTGCTAGTTCACACCAGACGCAGTTCCGTGTGCTTTTTTTTTCTGCACAAAATGCATGCACATTTTTTCCATGTATTCCAATGGCTCTAGTTAACACCATGCAGTCAGTTTCCGGTCAGTTTCTGCACCGGAAACTGACTGCATGGTGTGAATTAGAGCCATTGGAATACATGGAAAAAAATGTGCATGCATTTTTAGTGCAGAAAAAAAGCGCACGGAACTGCATCTGGTGTGAACTGGCCCTTAATGTGGTTAGGAATATTGGGACTAATTTACTAAAGTCAAAAAGGCTGTTCAGTTGGCAAGTGAAGTTGCACTTTGCAAGGTAAAACAATGCAATGACATCTAATCATGTGCAAGCAAAAATTAATTCCTCCCTCATTGCATGTGATTGGGTATGCATTGCAAAAATAAACTTTACCACATTCATTAAGCTCTAGAGCAGTGGTTCTCAACCTGGGGGTCGGGACCCCCTCGGGGGTCAAATGATGATTTGCCAGGAGTCACCAAAACCTGGGCTGTTCCTGGCTCTCCCAACATTTTTGCAGCTGCCCAGCAGGGCTGTCCCTGGAGCCTGTGGCCGCCCAGCTGGGCTGTTCCTGGAGCCTGCGGCCGCCCACTTAGCCTCTTTGCAGCCGCCCATTCAGTTCACGGCATGGCTGGGGGGCAGAGACTAGAGGTCAGCTGACTGGTGAAGTGGGAGGGGCTGGAGGAGACCCTATCTCCTGATTTCCACATAGGTGTCACTGCTACGAGACACCACAACGTGGGAGACACAGTGAGTAACACTACCTGTGATTATAGTTACCATTAAAAGTCTCCACTACAGTTCTCAGATCAGCAGATGACTTTGATCAAGAGCACCTGTTGGCTGATCAGAACTCCCCCCAGCATTGCCTCTGATCCCATTCCCCCCTCCAAGGAGTAAGAGAAGGAATAAAAATAGAGAATATACGGAAGGTAGAGGAATAGAGGGGGAGGAACAAAGAAAAAGCAGGAAGAAAGAATAAGAGAAAGAACAAGAAAGACAGCTAGAGCGAGGGATGAGGGAAAAAAACATTGCAGAGATAAAGAACCGAAAAATGGCCTAGCAGATAGCGGCGGGTACCTTAGACTTAATGTCCACCGGCACCCGCCGATTATACAGTACACAGCCAGAATGATGATCTGCCTATGTAAACAAGGCAGATCGCCATTTTGTCAGTAGGGAAGGCATTAATCCTGGGTTCCTGCAAAGCAGGGACACAGATCTATGCATTCCTTTAGTAAATGCACCTCCCCCACTGTACACAAGCACTGGCTAGAAACAAATTTAACCCTTTGATTGCCCCTGGTGTTAACCCCTTCCCAGCCAGTGTCAGGACAGTACATATTTTTAGCACTGATCACTGTATTAGTGTCACTGGTTTTCAAAAAGTGTCAGTGTCTGATTTGTCCTCCGCAATATTGCAGTCCCGCTATAAGTCGCTAATCGCCATTACTAGTAGAAAATAAAAATAAATTAAATAAAAATATCCCATAGTCTGTAGACGCTATAACTTTTACGCAAACCAATCAATATAGGCTTATTGGGATTTTTTCTACCAAAAACATGTAGCAGAATACCTATTGGCCTAAATTGATGAAGACATTTTTATTTATTTTTCTATTTTTTTATTGAGTGTGTTTTAAAGCAGAAAGTAAAAATTATTGTTTTTTTTCAAAATTGACGGTCTTTTTTTGTTTATAGCACAAAAAATAAAAACCACAGAGGTGATCAAATACCACCAAAAGAAAGCTCTATTTGTGGGAAAAAAAGGACATACATTTTATTTGGGTACAGCATCGCACGACTGCAAAACTGTCAGTTAAAGTAGCGCAGTGCCGGATCGCAAAAAATAACATGGTCACGAAGGGGGGAAAATCTTCCGGAGGTCAAGAAGTGGTTAAAAGTATTTGTCTCGGGGACCTCTGAAATTAGAAGTATTCGTTTTGATATTGCCTAGAGATTGACTGCTTTGGGCACCTACATTATGCACACCCTCCTTTATAAATATTTACTCTGGGAATTGTTTTAACCACTTAAGCCCCGGACCATTTTGCTGGCCAAAGACCGTGACACTTTTTTTGATTCGGCACTGTGTCGCTTTAACTGACAATTGCGTGGTCGTGCAACGTGGCTCCCAAACAAAATTGATGTCCTTTTTTTCCCCACAAATAGAGCTTTATTTTGGTGGTATTTGATCACCTCTGCGGTTTTAATTTTTTGCGCTATAAACAAAAATAGAGCGACAATTTTGAAAAAAAATCAATATTTTTTACTTTTTGCTATAATAAATATCCCCAAAAAATATATAAAAAAACTTTTTTTTTCCTCAGTTTAGACTGATACGTATTCTTCTACATATTTTTGTTAAACAATAATCGCAATAAGCGTTTATTGATTGGTATGCGCAAAAGTTATAGCGTCTACAAAATAGGGGGTAGTTTTATGGCATTTTTATTAATATTTTTAATAGTAATGGCGGCGATCAGCAATTTTTATCGTGACTGCGACATTATGGCAGACACATCGGACACTTTTGACACCATTTTGGGACCATTGTCATTTTTACAGCGATCAGTGCTATAAAAATGCACTGTTACTGTAAAGGGGGTTAACCTGTAGGGGGCGCTAAGGGGTTAAGTGTGACCTAGGGAGTGCTTCTAACTGTTAGGAGGCGTGGCTTGCCATGACACGTCACTGATCGCTGTTCCCGATGAGAGGGGACAGACGATCAGTGACAGTGTCAGGGGAAGGATGTGGAGATGTTGTGTTTACACTAACATCTCCCCGTTCTTCAGCTACGTGATACGATCACGGGACACCGGCGGACATCGAGTCTGCGGGTCCCGCCCGCACGGTCACGGAGCTCATTGCAGGGTCTGAGCGCGGCAGCGGCGCGGGTGCGTGACCACACGGTTCGCAAATTAAAGGGGACGTATATATATACGCCCATTTGCGCAGCCGTGCCATTCTGTTGACGTATATCCTTGTGCGGCGGTCGAGAACCGGTTAAAATTTGTTTTAGCTCGATATGCAGGCACTAGGACCAGTTTAACAAAAGTGAGACCTTTGGATGAAAACTAAGATTCTGTAGTTTTATTAATAATGATAATATCCTGAACAGGCAGAGGGGCTGGTTGGTGAAAATATTAGAACGATCACACATTTTATGTCCATTTTCTTTTCTCCAGCTTGTATCACCCTCATCATTGTTTGTATTTATGTGTACAACACCACATCACCAAGATTCCATGTGGTCATACAGTATGTCATCACACAAGCATTTCACAATTAACTTTCTTCTTATTTGACTCCTGATGTAGTAGCCTGTGACATCTGTCAGCACTATAATTAACATTCTAATTTAGACCTCTCATGTACAGGTCCTTGGGGTACCAGCAGCAGGGCCGCCATCAGGGGGGTACAGTCAGTACACCTGTAAGGGGCCCAGAGGTCCCCAGGGGCCTGGATGGCAGCCCACTTTTTTTTTATAAGGGGCCCAGAGGTCCCCAGGGCCCTGGATGGTAACCACCCTTTCTTGTGTATTTTTTATTTAAAAAAAATAATAATAATATTTTTTTTTTATTTTTTATTTTTTTTTATTTTTTTTTGTAAGGGGCCCAGAGGTGCCCAGAGGCCTGGAGGTCCCCAGGGCCCTGGATGGTAACCCCCCTTTTTTATGTATTTTTTATAAAAAAAAATATTTTTATTTTATTTTTTATTTATTTTTATTTATTTTTTGTAAGGGGCCCAGAGGTCCCCCCCCCCTTTTTTTTGTTCTTTTTTTGTTCGTCAGCACCCAAGGCCCCCCTCCGACCTCAACAATTTGCGGCGGGAGCACCCCCCGCTTCTCAATTGCGGCAGCAGTACCCCCCCAGTTCTCCTCTGCTCCAGGGGGCCCATGCCAGAAGCTGTGTAAGGGGCCCCAAAATTCCTGGTGGCGGCCCTGACCAGCAGTACTGCAAGCTTCTATATTAGCATGCTTACAAATACAGAAAATGAAAATCTTTGTTATGTATGTCAGTATTTTATATGTGTATAAGTACATGTGTCACACTCAGGAGTAGGGATGAGCTTCGTGTTCGAGTCGAACATACGTTCGACTCGAACATCGGCTGTTCGATCGTTCGACGAAGATCGAACGATTTGGGCCGTTCGCGCCAAATTCGAGTGACGCGAACGGCCCACAATGCACTACGCCATCGCAGTGTCATCCAGGCGCTGTGATTGGGCAAGCATGCACTGTGACCCCGCATGCTTGGCCAATCACAGCGCCGGCAGCGAGGAGAGCAATGATTGGCCACAGGCAGGATGCCTGTGGCCAATTATTGCTGAGGGGGTTTAGTACACGCCCCACACTATAAAAGGCCGCCAGCACGGCGGCCTAGTGTAGTGTGTTCCGGAGCAGGGATAGAGCAGCATAGGCAGGGACAGTGACTTTTATTTCTTTCTTGCTTAACCTGGATTCCTTTAGTTTAGGGAAAGAGAAGGATAGGTAGGGAGAGTGTCAGTGTGTTTTGTGCTTGTGCTATATTGTGCTTAAAAAAAACATTTTTTCTAGGGACAGAAAACTGTAGGTAGGGAGAGTGTGTCAGTTTCTTTCACTGTCAAAGTCCTTGTTTCCAGGGACCTGGAAGGACAGTGAGGTAATTCTCCTTGTGCTAAATTGTGCTTAAAAAAAACATTTTTTCTAGGGACAGAAAACTGTAGGTAGGGAGAGTGTGTCAGTTTCTTTCACTGTCAAAGTCCTTGTTTCCAGGGACCTGGAAGGACAGTGAGTGAATTCTCCTTGTGCTATATTGTGCTTAAAAAAAACATTTTTTCTAGGGACAGAAAACTGTAGGTAGGGAGAGTGTGTCAGTTTCTTTCACTGTCAAAGTCCTTGTTTCCAGGGACCTGGAAGGACAGTGAGGTAATTCTCCTTGTGCTAAATTGTGCTTAAAAAAAACATTTTTTCTAGGGACAGAAAACTGTAGGTAGGGAGAGTGTGTCAGTTTCTTTCACTGTCAAAGTCCTTGTTTCCAGGGACCTGGAAGGACAGTGAGGTAATTCTCCTTGTGCTAAATTGTGCTTAAAAAAAACATTTTTTCTAGGGACAGAAAACTGTAGGTAGGGAGAGTGTGTCAGTTTCTTTCACTGTCAAAGTCCTTGTTTCCAGGGACCTGGAAGGACAGTGAGGTAATTCTCCTTGTGCTAAATTGTGCTTAAAAAAAACATTTTTTCTAGGGACAGAAAACTGTAGGTAGGGAGAGTGTGTCAGTTTCTTTCACTGTCAAAGTCCTTGTTTCCAGGGACCTGGAAGGACAGTGAGGTAATTCTCCTTGTGCTAAATTGTGCTTAAAAAAAACATTTTTTCTAGGGACAGAAAACTGTAGGTAGGGAGAGTGTGTCAGTTTCTTTCACTGTCAAAGTCCTTGTTTCCAGGGACCTGGAAGGACAGTGAGTGAATTCTCCTTGTGCTATATTGTGCTTAAAAAAAACATTTTTTCTAGGGACAGAAAACTGTAGGTAGGGAGAGTGTGTCAGTTTCTTTCACTGTCAAAGTCCTTGTTTCCAGGGACCTGGAAGGACAGTGAGTGAATTCTCCTTGTGCTAAATTGTGCTTAAAAAAAACATTTTTTCTAGGGACAGAAAACTGTAGGTAGGGAGAGTGTGTCAGTTTCTTTCACTGTCAAAGTCCTTGTTTCCAGGGACCTGGAAGGACAGTGAGTGAATTCTCCTTGTGCTATATTGTGCTTAAAAAAAACATTTTTTCTAGGGACAGAAAACTGTAGGTAGGGAGAGTGTGTCAGTTTCTTTCACTGTCAAAGTCCTTGTTTCCAGGGACCTGGAAGGACAGTGAGGTAATTCTCCTTGTGCTAAATTGTGCTTAAAAAAAACATTTTTTCTAGGGACAGAAAACTGTAGGTAGGGAGAGTGTGTCAGTTTCTTTCACTGTCAAAGTCCTTGTTTCCAGGGACCTGGAAGGACAGTGAGGTAATTCTCCTTGTGCTAAATTGTGCTTAAAAAAAACATTTTTTCTAGGGACAGAAAACTGTAGGTAGGGAGAGTGTGTCAGTTTCTTTCACTGTCAAAGTCCTTGTTTCCAGGGACCTGGAAGGACAGTGAGGTAATTCTCCTTGTGCTAAATTGTGCTTAAAAAAAACATTTTTTCTAGGGACAGAAAACTGTAGGTAGGGAGAGTGTGTCAGTTTCTTTCACTGTCAAAGTCCTTGTTTCCAGGGACCTGGAAGGACAGTGAGTGAATTCTCCTTGTGCTATATTGTGCTTAAAAAAAACATTTTTTCTAGGGACAGAAAACTGTAGGTAGGGAGAGTGTGTCAGTTTCTTTCACTGTCAAAGTCCTTGTTTCCAGGGACCTGGAAGGACAGTGAGTGAATTCTCCTTGTGCTAAATTGTGCTTAAAAAAAAACATTTTTTCTAGGGACAGAAAACTGTAGGTAGGGAGAGTGTGTCAGTTTCTTTCACTGTCAAAGTCCTTGTTTCCAGGGACCTGGAAGGACAGTGAGTGAATTCTCCTTGTGCTATATTGTGCTTAAAAAAAACATTTTTTCTAGGGACAGAAAACTGTAGGTAGGGAGAGTGTGTCAGTTTCTTTCACTGTCAAAGTCCTTGTTTCCAGGGACCTGGAAGGACAGTGAGGTAATTCTCCTTGTGCTAAATTGTGCTTAAAAAAAACATTTTTTCTAGGGACAGAAAACTGTAGGTAGGGAGAGTGTGTCAGTTTCTTTCACTGTCAAAGTCCTTGTTTCCAGGGACCTGGAAGGACAGTGAGGTAATTCTCCTTGTGCTAAATTGTGCTTAAAAAAAACATTTTTTCTAGGGACAGAAAACTGTAGGTAGGGAGAGTGTGTCAGTTTCTTTCACTGTCAAAGTCCTTGTTTCCAGGGACCTGGAAGGACAGTGAGGTAATTCTCCTTGTGCTAAATTGTGCTTAAAAAAAACATTTTTTCTAGGGACAGAAAACTGTAGGTAGGGAGAGTGTGTCAGTTTCTTTCACTGTCAAAGTCCTTGTTTCCAGGGACCTGGAAGGACAGTGAGGTAATTCTCCTTGTGCTAAATTGTGCTTAAAAAAAACATTTTTTCTAGGGACAGAAAACTGTAGGTAGGGAGAGTGTGTCAGTTTCTTTCACTGTCAAAGTCCTTGTTTCCAGGGACCTGGAAGGACAGTGAGGTAATTCTCCTTGTGCTAAATTGTGCTTAAAAAAAACATTTTTTCTAGGGACAGAAAACTGTAGGTAGGGAGAGTGTGTCAGTTTCTTTCACTGTCAAAGTCCTTGTTTCCAGGGACCTGGAAGGACAGTGAGGTAATTCTCCTTGTGCTAAATTGAGCTTAAAAAAAACATTTTTTCTAGGGACAGAAAACTGTAGGTAGGGAGAGTGTGTCAGTTTCTTTCACTGTCAAAGTCCTTGTTTCCAGGGACCTGGAAGGACAGTGAGGTAATTCTCCTTGTGCTAAATTGTGCTTAAAAAAAACATTTTTTCTAGGGACAGAAAACTGTAGGTAGGGAGAGTGTGTCAGTTTCTTTCACTGTCAAAGTCCTTGTTTCCAGGGACCTGGAAGGACAGTGAGGTAATTCTCCTTGTGCTAAATTGTGCTTAAAAAAAACATTTTTTCTAGGGACAGAAAACTGTAGGTAGGGAGAGTGTGTCAGTTTCTTTCACTGTCAAAGTCCTTGTTTCCAGGGACCTGGAAGGACAGTGAGGTAATTCTCCTTGTGCTAAATTGTGCTTAAAAAAAACATTTTTTCTAGGGACAGAAAACTGTAGGTAGGGAGAGTGTGTCAGTTTCTTTCACTGTCAAAGTCCTTGTTTCCAGGGACCTGGAAGGACAGTGAGGTAATTCTCCTTGTGCTAAATTGTGCTTAAAAAAAACATTTTTTCTAGGGACAGAAAACTGTAGGTAGGGAGAGTGTGTCAGTTTCTTTCACTGTCAAAGTCCTTGTTTCCAGGGACCTGGAAGGACAGTGAGGTAATTCTCCTTGTGCTAAATTGTGCTTAAAAAAAACATTTTTTCTAGGGACAGAAAACTGTAGGTAGGGAGAGTGTGTCAGTTTCTTTCACTGTCAAAGTCCTTGTTTCCAGGGACCTGGAAGGACAGTGAGGTAATTCTCCTTGTGCTAAATTGTGCTTAAAAAAAACATTTTTTCTAGGGACAGAAAACTGTAGGTAGGGAGAGTGTGTCAGTTTCTTTCACTGTCAAAGTCCTTGTTTCCAGGGACCTGGAAGGACAGTGAGTGAATTCTCCTTGTGCTAAATTGTGCTTAAAAAAAAACATTTTTTCTAGGGACAGAAAACTGTAGGTAGGGAGAGTGTGTCAGTTTCTTTCACTGTCAAAGTCCTTGTTTCAAGGGACAGAGAAGGACACCTGAAGGTAGCCCTTATTGCTTTTTTCCCATCTCCCTGCAGGCCATCTATTAGAATGTCTGGAAGGCAAACAAGGAGAGGCAGACAGTCAGGAGGCAATAAAAGAGGGCAAGCAGGCTCTGTGTCTGGGGGCAACAGTGCTGGTCGTGGACGCGGTGCATTGTCATCAGCACATGGCCATGGGACACGCTTGTCCTTCTTTTCGGCAGCTGGACATGTTGAGCCACATCATGCCGAAGACTTGGTAGAGTGGATGACCAAGCCCTCCTCCTCCTCCTCATCCTCTCTCACCCAGGCTCAGGGTACTGGAAAAGCAGCTGCCAAAGCGTCCTCTTCCCTGGTATCAATGTCAGACTCATCATCAGTCACTCCTTCCCTAGACCCACCATGTCCTCCTCCTGAGGAGTCCCCCGAACTGTTTCAGCACAGTGTTGGGTACATGCTCCAGGAGGATGCCCAGCGTTTCGAAGGGTCTGATGATGAAACCCAGCTAGAGGAAGGCAGTAGCGTGAGAGCAGACAGAGGGGATGCTCAAGAAGGACACCAATCTGGCAGTCATGTTCCAGCAGCTGCAGCATACTGCCAGATTGCCTCCAGTGATGAGGAGGGAGGTGATGATGAGGTCACTGACTCCACGTGGGTGCCTAATAGGAGAGAGGAGGAGGAGGAGGATGAGGAGGAGGCACATCTCCAACGAGGCAGGATGCCCTTTGGTGGCCAGCGTAAGGGCAGTACACCGACGGAATCACACCGCAGAGCTCCGCCTGTGCAGGGCGCTGCCTCTGCCCGTCATTCAAAAAGTTCTTTGGTGTGGGCCTTTTTTGAGGCTAGTGCATCAGATCGCACAGCTGCTGTTTGCAACATATGTCTCAAGCGTATATCGCGTGGCCAAAACATCAGCCGCTTGGGTACCACATGCCTGACCAGACATATGTTGACCTGCCATGCAGCTCGTTGGCAAGCCTACCTCAAAGACCCACACCAAAGAACAAAGCGGACCTCTCCTTGCACCGCATCAGCTGGGATCTCCAACCCCACTATAACTTCAGTCCTCTCTGAAACATGCACTGAGAGGAATGAAGGTGTAGAATTAGGTGTGTCACAGCCAAGTACTTGCGGCCACTCTGCTAGCAGTACACCGACGTCCGATTCTAGCAGGCAAATTTCCCTGCCCCAGCTGCTGGACCGTCGAAAGAAGTTCACTCCCAGCCATCCACATGCCCAGCGGTTGAATGCTAGCTTGGCTAAATTGCTAGCGCTTCAACTGCTGCCTTTTCAGTTGGTAGACTCGGCCCCCTTCCGTGAGTTTGTGCAATGTGCGGTTCCTCAGTGGCAGGTTCCCAAACGCCACTTTTTCTCACGGAAGGCTATTCCGGCTCTCTACCGGCATGTGGAAGGCAATGTCTTGGCCTCGCTGGACAGGGCGGTCAGCGGTAAGGTGCATATTACCGCTGACTCATGGTCCAGCAGGCATGGACAGGGACGTTACCTTTCTTTCACGGCCCATTGGGTCACTCTTTTGGCAGCTGGGAAGGATGCAGGACAAGGTGCAGTAGTGTTGGAGGTTGTCCCACCGCCACGCCTCCAAAATGCTACTACTGGTTGTGACACACCTCTCTCCTCCACCCCCTCCTCTTCTTCTTCCTCCATGGCCTCTTCCTGTGGTTTGTCCTATGAACCAGCGGTGCTCCGTAGCCGTTCACGGGGCTACGCAAGTACGCAGGCAAAAAGATGCCATGCCGTGCTTGCGCTGGTGTGTTTGGGGGACAGAAGCCACACTGGGGCAGAGGTCCTGTCTGCTCTGCAGGGCCAGGCCGAGAGGTGGTTGACGCCACGCCAGCTTAAGCCAGGAATGGTGGTTTGCGACAATGGCACCAACCTCCTCTCCGCCCTCCGACAGGGACAACTGACCCATGTGCCCTGTGTGGCTCACGTCCTTAACCTGGTGGTGCAGCGGTTCTTGGGCAGGTACCCGGGCTTACAGGATGTCCTGAGGCAGGCCAGGAAAGTCTGTGTGCATTTCCGCAGATCTTATAATGCCAGTGCTCGCCTGGCTGAGCTGCAAAAGGAGTTGAACCTGCCCAAGAACCGCCTTATATGTGACATGCCCACCAGGTGGAACTCAACGTTGGCCATGCTGCAGCGGCTGCACACGCAGCAGAGGGCCATCAATGAGTACCTGTGCGACTACGGCACCAGGACAGGGTCAGGGGAGCTTGGTTTTTTTTCTCCACGCCAGTGGGGCATGATCAGGGATGCATGCACTGTCCTGGCACCATTTGAGGAGGCCACGAGGATGGTGAGCAGTGACAGTGCATGCATCAGTGACACTGTACCTCTTGTCCACCTGTTGGAGCACACGCTGCGTGGAATAATGGACAGGGCACTTGAGGCAGAACAGAGGCAGGAAGAGGAGGACTTCCTTGCCTCTCAAGGCCCCCTTTACCCAGACAGTGTTCCTTCTGTCCCACCCATCGCACAGGAAGAGGAGGAGGAGGAGGAGGAGGAGGAGGAGGAGGATTGTGTCAGCATGGAGGTGGAGGCTGGCACTCAGCATCATCAGCAGCAGTCTTTTAGGGATGATTTACAGTCCCAAGAAACCAGTGGACTTGTACGTGGCTGGGAGGAGGTGGCTGCGGATCATGTCGTCCTTAGTGACCCAGAGGACTCCGGAGCGAATGCCTCAGCAAACCTACGCTGCATGGCCTCCCTGATCCTGCAAAGTCTGCGGAAGGATCCTCGTATTCTTCGGATCAAGGAGAGGGACCATTACTGGCTGGCCACTCTCCTTGATCCACGGTACAAGGGTAAGGTTGCGGACCTTATGTTACCGTCGCAGAGGGAGCAGAGGATGAGACAACTCCGGGAGGCCTTGCAGAAAGGTCTGTGCAACGCGTTCCCAGAGACTGGGAGGTTACAAACTCCTGGTCCTGGACAACGAGTTGCTGAGGCTTCGGCCAGTCAAAGAAGGAGCGGTGGGGAAGGTGGCCGTCTGACCGATGCGTTCAGACAATTCTTTAGTCCGCAGCCCCAAAGTATGATCGGTTCCAGCAACCATCGCCAGCGTCTGATAAACATGGTGCAGGAATATCTAGGGGCAAGGTCAGACTTGGACACCTTCCCCACCGAAAATCCTCTGGCTTACTGGGTCTTGAGGATGGATCACTGGCCAGAGCTTGCACAGTATGCAATTGAGCTACTGGCCTGTCCTGCATCCAGCGTTCTTTCGGAACGCACATTCAGTGCTGCTGGAGGATTTGTCACGGATCACAGGGTGCGCCTGTCCACCGACTCGGTTGATCGACTGACTTTCATCAAGATGAACCAGTCTTGGATCACCACCAGCTACCACACACCTGATGCTGATATAACAGACTAATTGATTTTAACATGTCACATCCCTTCAAGACTGATGCTGATGCTGAGTGCCTGTGCTGTTATGTTGACTGGCTATCCTCCTCCTCCGAGTCCTCAATGATACGATTGATGATGATAGCTTGGAAGATCATTTTTGTTTATGGGTGCCGCCACCAGTGGCTAAGGCCCAATTTTTCAGCCCCTGTTTTACAGGGGCGTGTAATTACAATTTTTTTAGCAATAATTTGCCATAGGGCTCATTGCTGTGCTCCAAGTACAGTATCTGTGAGGGGTTGGAGTGTTGTGGCACCAGTGCCTAAGGCCCAATTTTTCAGCCCCTGTTTAACAGGGGCGTGTCATTACAATTTTTGAAGCAATACTTTGCAACAGGGCTCATTGCTGTGCTCCAAGTACAGTATCTGTGAGGGGTTGTAGTGTTGTGCCACCAGTGCCTAAGGCCCAATTTTTCAGCCCCTGTTCAACAGGGGCATGCAATTACAATTCTTGATCTAATAATTCACAGCAGGGTCCATTGCTGCACCCACCAAGAGTAACTCTGAGGGCTTACAGTCTTGTGGCAACGCCACCACCACCACCACCACGAAAGGCCCAATTTTTCAGCCCCTGTTCAAAAGGGGCATGTAATTACAATTCTTGATCTAATAATTCACAGCAGGGCCCATTGCTGCACCCACCAAGAGTAACTGTCAGGGCTTACAGTGTTGTGGCACCAGCACCACCATCAAAGCCCCAATTTTTACTACCACTGTTCAACAATTATATGTAATTAAAATTCCTGATATAATAGTTGACAGCAGGGCGTTCCAGCACCAACCAAGAGTAACTGAGTGCTTACAGTGTTGTGCCAACACCAACAACTAAGGGGCCTATTTCTGCAGAGTATATACGGCAGGTCCCTACTTTCAAACATCCAACTTACAAACGACTCCTACTTGCAAACGAAAGAAGACAACAGGAAGTGAGAGGAAATCTACCCCTAGAAAGGAAAATTCTCTCCTGTAAGAATAAATATGGGAGAAAGGGGTCTCATCTGTACTGATGCTTTATCAGCAATCCTTGTTTCAAGAAAAACACCACATTTCAAAAACAGTTGTCATTGGGACGGAAAGTGAGGTGAAATGTTCTGAACAGGGGCACAGACAGCAAAACAAATGTTACAGGGGTGATAATAACCCTTACCTATGTTTCCCAAAAAGTTTAAAAATAGATTTTTGGGCTGGAGCTACACTTCAACAATGTACCTGTTCAAAATTACAAACAGATTCTACATAAGAACAAACCTACAGTCCCTGTCTTGTATGCACCGCCTGTATACGGCTGTTCAGAGTATATAGGGCCTTTTTTATTTTATGTGCGGGGTTCCCCTTAATATCCATACAAGACCCAAAGGGGCTGGTAATGGGCTGGGGTAGGGGGGGGGGTCATGGGGTAGCTATGCCATTTTTCTTAAAGAATTTCATCCATATTACCGGGACCAGACATTACATTAAAGCCGCAAGCAGTTTTAAATGGCTTTTTTTTCCTTTAGAAGTGTCATTTTGTGCAGGGACAGTTCTAAACACGGGAAACACGTGGCACTTCACAGGCATACTTTAGACACCCCCCAGGTACGATATTTAAAGGAATATTTGACTTTTTTTTTTTCACTTTATGCATCATTAAAATGACTGCTCCTGAAAAACGACCGTTTTTAAAACTTCTTTTTGCATTGATACATGTCCCCTGGTGCACAACCCGGGTTCCCAAACCCTATTTATGACAATAACATGCATAATAGTTGTTATAATTAGCACTTTAGAATTCGAACGTTCGCATCCATTGTATTTAATAGGGTTCTAATGTTCGTTCGAACTTTCGGTCCGTTCGCGGGTTCTGGTGCGAACCGAACCCGGGGGTGTTCGGCTCATCACTACTCAGGAGTAGTGATGAGCCGAACACCCCCGGGTTCGGTTCGCGTAGTGATGAGCCGAACACCCCCGGGTTCGGTTCGCACCAGAACCCGCGAACGGACCGAAAGTTCGAACGAACATTAGAACCCTATTAAATACAATGGATGCGAACGTTCGAATTCTAAAGTGCTAATTATAACAACTATTATGCATGTTATTGTCATAAATAGGGTTTGGGAACCCGGGTTGTGCACCAGGGGACATGTATCAATGCAAAAAGAAGTTTTAAAAACGGTCGTTTTTCAGGAGCAGTCATTTTAATGATGCATAAAGTGAAAAAAAAAAAGTCAAATATTCCTTTAAATATCGTACCTGGGGGGTGTCTAAAGTATGCCTGTGAAGTGCCACGTGTTTCCCGTGTTTAGAACTGTCCCTGCACAAAATGACACTTCTAAAGGAAAAAAAAGCCATTTAAAACTACTTGCGGCTTTAATGTAATGTCTGGTCCCGGTAATATGGATGAAATTCTTTAAGAAAAATGGCATAGCTACCCCATGACCCCCCCCCCCCCCTACCCCAGCCCATTACCAGCCCCTTTGGGTCTTGTATGGATATTAAGGGGAACCCCGCACATAAAATAAAAAAGGCCCTATATACTCTGAACAGCCGTATACAGGCGGTGCATACAAGACAGGGACTGTAGGTTTGTTCTTATGTAGAATCTGTTTGTAATTTTGAACAGGTACATTGTTGAAGTGTAGCTCCAGCCCAAAAATCTATTTTTAAACTTTTTGGGAAACATAGGTAAGGGTTATTATCACCCCTGTAACATTTGTTTTGCTGTCTGTGCCCCTGTTCAGAACATTTCACCTCACTTTCCGTCCCAATGACAACTGTTTTTGAAATGTGGTGTTTTTCTTGAAACAAGGATTGCTGATAAAGCATCAGTACAGATGAGACCCCTTTCTCCCATATTTATTCTTACAGGAGAGAATTTTCCTTTCTAGGGGTAGATTTCCTCTCACTTCCTGTTGTCTTCTTTCGTTTGCAAGTAGGAGTCGTTTGTAAGTTGGATGTTTGAAAGTAGGGACCTGCCGTATATACTCTGCAGAAATAGGCCCCTTAGTTGTTGGTGTTGGCACAACACTGTAAGCACTCAGTTACTCTTGGTTGGTGCTGGAACGCCCTGCTGTCAACTATTATATCAGGAATTTTAATTACATATAATTGTTGAACAGTGGTAGTAAAAATTGGGGCTTTGATGGTGGTGCTGGTGCCACAACACTGTAAGCCCTGACAGTTACTCTTGGTGGGTGCAGCAATGGGCCCTGCTGTGAATTATTAGATCAAGAATTGTAATTACATGCCCCTTTTGAACAGGGGCTGAAAAATTGGGCCTTTCGTGGTGGTGGTGGCGTTGCCACAAGACTGTAAGCCCTCAGAGTTACTCTTGGTGGGTGCAGCAATGGACCCTGCTGTGAATTATTAGATCAAGAATTGTAATTGCATGCCCCTGTTGAACAGGGGCTGAAAAATTGGGCCTTAGGCACTGGTGGCACAACACTACAACCCCTCACAGATACTGTACTTGGAGCACAGCAATGAGCCCTGTTGCAAAGTATTGCTTCAAAAATTGTAATGACACGCCCCTGTTAAACAGGGGCTGAAAAATTGGGCCTTAGGCACTGGTGCCACAACACTCCAACCCCTCACAGATACTGTACTTGGAGCACAGCAATGAGCCCTATGGCAAATTATTGCTAAAAAAATTGTAATTACACGCCCCTGTAAAACAGGGGCTGAAAAATTGGGCCTTAGCCACTGGTGGCGGCACCCATAAACAAAAATGATCTTCCAAGCTATCATCATCAATCGTATCATTGAGGACTCGGAGGAGGAGGATAGCCAGTCAACATAACAGCACAGGCACTCAGCATCAGCATCAGTCTTGAAGGGATGTGACATGTTAAAATCAATTAGTCTGTTATATCAGCATCAGGTGTGTGGTAGCTGGTGGTGATCCAAGACTGGTTCATCTTGATGAAAGTCAGTCGATCAACCGAGTCGGTGGACAGGCGCACCCTGTGATCCGTGACAAATCCTCCAGCAGCACTGAATGTGCGTTCCGAAAGAACGCTGGATGCAGGACAGGCCAGTAGCTCAATTGCATACTGTGCAAGCTCTGGCCAGTGATCCATCCTCAAGACCCAGTAAGCCAGAGGATTTTCGGTGGGGAAGGTGTCCAAGTCTGACCTTGCCCCTAGATATTCCTGCACCATGTTTATCAGACGCTGGCGATGGTTGCTGGAACCGATCATACTTTGGGGCTGCGGACTAAAGAATTGTCTGAACGCATCGGTCAGACGGCCACCTTCCCCACCGCTCCTTCTTTGACTGGCCGAAGCCTCAGCAACTCGTTGTCCAGGACCAGGAGTTTGTAACCTCCCAGTCTCTGGGAACGCGTTGCACAGACCTTTCTGCAAGGCCTCCCGGAGTTGTCTCATCCTCTGCTCCCTCTGCGACGGTAACATAAGGTCCGCAACCTTACCCTTGTACCGTGGATCAAGGAGAGTGGCCAGCCAGTAATGGTCCCTCTCCTTGATCCGAAGAATACGAGGATCCTTCCGCAGACTTTGCAGGATCAGGGAGGCCATGCAGCGTAGGTTTGCTGAGGCATTCGCTCCGGAGTCCTCTGGGTCACTAAGGACGACATGATCCGCAGCCACCTCCTCCCAGCCACGTACAAGTCCACTGGTTTCTTGGGACTGTAAATCATCCCTAAAAGACTGCTGCTGATGATGCTGAGTGCCAGCCTCCACCTCCATGCTGACACAATCCTCCTCCTCCTCCTCCTCCTCCTCCTCCTCTTCCTGTGCGATGGGTGGGACAGAAGGAACACTGTCTGGGTAAAGGGGGCCTTGAGAGGCAAGGAAGTCCTCCTCTTCCTGCCTCTGTTCTGCCTCAAGTGCCCTGTCCATTATTCCACGCAGCGTGTGCTCCAACAGGTGGACAAGAGGTACAGTGTCACTGATGCATGCACTGTCACTGCTCACCATCCTCGTGGCCTCCTCAAATGGTGCCAGGACAGTGCATGCATCCCTGATCATGCCCCACTGGCGTGGAGAAAAAAAACCAAGCTCCCCTGACCCTGTCCTGGTGCCGTAGTCGCACAGGTACTCATTGATGGCCCTCTGCTGCGTGTGCAGCCGCTGCAGCATGGCCAACGTTGAGTTCCACCTGGTGGGCATGTCACATATAAGGCGGTTCTTGGGCAGGTTCAACTCCTTTTGCAGCTCAGCCAGGCGAGCACTGGCATTATAAGATCTGCGGAAATGCACACAGACTTTCCTGGCCTGCCTCAGGACATCCTGTAAGCCCGGGTACCTGCCCAAGAACCGCTGCACCACCAGGTTAAGGACGTGAGCCACACAGGGCACATGGGTCAGTTGTCCCTGTCGGAGGGCGGAGAGGAGGTTGGTGCCATTGTCGCAAACCACCATTCCTGGCTTAAGCTGGCGTGGCGTCAACCACCTCTCGGCCTGGCCCTGCAGAGCAGACAGGACCTCTGCCCCAGTGTGGCTTCTGTCCCCCAAACACACCAGCGCAAGCACGGCATGGCATCTTTTTGCCTGCGTACTTGCGTAGCCCCGTGAACGGCTACGGAGCACCGCTGGTTCATAGGACAAACCACAGGAAGAGGCCATGGAGGAAGAAGAAGAGGAGGGGGTGGAGGAGAGAGGTGTGTCACAACCAGTAGTAGCATTTTGGAGGCGTGGCGGTGGGACAACCTCCAACACTACTGCACCTTGTCCTGCATCCTTCCCAGCTGCCAAAAGAGTGACCCAATGGGCCGTGAAAGAAAGGTAACGTCCCTGTCCATGCCTGCTGGACCATGAGTCAGCGGTAATATGCACCTTACCGCTGACCGCCCTGTCCAGCGAGGCCAAGACATTGCCTTCCACATGCCGGTAGAGAGCCGGAATAGCCTTCCGTGAGAAAAAGTGGCGTTTGGGAACCTGCCACTGAGGAACCGCACATTGCACAAACTCACGGAAGGGGGCCGAGTCTACCAACTGAAAAGGCAGCAGTTGAAGCGCTAGCAATTTAGCCAAGCTAGCATTCAACCGCTGGGCATGTGGATGGCTGGGAGTGAACTTCTTTCGACGGTCCAGCAGCTGGGGCAGGGAAATTTGCCTGCTAGAATCGGACGTCGGTGTACTGCTAGCAGAGTGGCCGCAAGTACTTGGCTGTGACACACCTAATTCTACACCTTCATTCCTCTCAGTGCATGTTTCAGAGAGGACTGAAGTTATAGTGGGGTTGGAGATCCCAGCTGATGCGGTGCAAGGAGAGGTCCGCTTTGTTCTTTGGTGTGGGTCTTTGAGGTAGGCTTGCCAATGAGCTGCATGGCAGGTCAACATATGTCTGGTCAGGCATGTGGTACCCAAGCGGCTGATGTTTTGGCCACGCGATATACGCTTGAGACATATGTTGCAAACAGCAGCTGTGCGATCTGATGCACTAGCCTCAAAAAAGGCCCACACCAAAGAACTTTTTGAATGACGGGCAGAGGCAGCGCCCTGCACAGGCGGAGCTCTGCGGTGTGATTCCGTCGGTGTACTGCCCTTACGCTGGCCACCAAAGGGCATCCTGCCTCGTTGGAGATGTGCCTCCTCCTCATCCTCCTCCTCCTCCTCTCTCCTATTAGGCACCCACGTGGAGTCAGTGACCTCATCATCACCTCCCTCCTCATCACTGGAGGCAATCTGGCAGTATGCTGCAGCTGCTGGAACATGACTGCCAGATTGGTGTCCTTCTTGAGCATCCCCTCTGTCTGCTCTCACGCTACTGCCTTCCTCTAGCTGGGTTTCATCATCAGACCCTTCGAAACGCTGGGCATCCTCCTGGAGCATGTACCCAACACTGTGCTGAAACAGTTCGGGGGACTCCTCAGGAGGAGGACATGGTGGGTCTAGGGAAGGAGTGACTGATGATGAGTCTGACATTGATACCAGGGAAGAGGACGCTTTGGCAGCTGCTTTTCCAGTACCCTGAGCCTGGGTGAGAGAGGATGAGGAGGAGGAGGAGGGCTTGGTCATCCACTCTACCAAGTCTTCGGCATGATGTGGCTCAACATGTCCAGCTGCCGAAAAGAAGGACAAGCGTGTCCCATGGCCATGTGCTGATGACAATGCACCGCGTCCACGACCAGCACTGTTGCCCCCAGACACAGAGCCTGCTTGCCCTCTTTTATTGCCTCCTGACTGTCTGCCTCTCCTTGTTTGCCTTCCAGACATTCTAATAGATGGCCTGCAGGGAGATGGGAAAAAAGCAATAAGGGCTACCTTCAGGTGTCCTTCTCTGTCCCTTGAAACAAGGACTTTGACAGTGAAAGAAACTGACACACTCTCCCTACCTACAGTTTTCTGTCCCTAGAAAAAATGTTTTTTTTAAGCACAATTTAGCACAAGGAGAATTCACTCACTGTCCTTCCAGGTCCCTGGAAACAAGGACTTTGACAGTGAAAGAAACTGACACACTCTCCCTACCTACAGTTTTCTGACCCTAGAAAAAATGTTTTTTTTAAGCACAATTTAGCACAAGGAGAATTACCTCACTGTCCTTCCAGGTCCCTGGAAACAAGGACTTTGACAGTGAAAGAAACTGACACACTCTCCCTACCTACAGTTTTCTGTCCCTAGAAAAAATGTTTTTTTTAAGCACAATTTAGCACAAGGAGAATTACCTCAGTGTCCTTCCAGGTCCCTGGAAACAAGGACTTTGACAGTGAAAGAAACTGACACACTCTCCCTACCTACAGTTTTCTGTCCCTAGAAAAAATGTTTTTTTTAAGCACAATTTAGCACAAGGAGAATTACCTCACTGTCCTTCCAGGTCCCTGGAAACAAGGACTTTGACAGTGAAAGAAACTGACACACTCTCCCTACCTACAGTTTTCTGTCCCTAGAAAAAATGTTTTTTTTAAGCACAATATAGCACAAGGAGAATTCACTCACTGTCCTTCCAGGTCCCTGGAAACAAGGACTTTGACAGTGAAAGAAACTGACACACTCTCCCTACCTACAGTTTTCTGTCCCTAGAAAAAATGTTTTTTTTAAGCACAATTTAGCACAAGGAGAATTACCTCACTGTCCTTCCAGGTCCCTGGAAACAAGGACTTTGACAGTGAAAGAAACTGACACACTCTCCCTACCTACAGTTTTCTGTCCCTAGAAAAAATGTTTTTTTTAAGCACAATTTAGCACAAGGAGAATTACCTCACTGTCCTTCCAGGTCCCTGGAAACAAGGACTTTGACAGTGAAAGAAACTGACACACTCTCCCTACCTACAGTTTTCTGTCCCTAGAAAAAATGTTTTTTTTAAGCACAATTTAGCACAAGGAGAATTACCTCACTGTCCTTCCAGGTCCCTGGAAACAAGGACTTTGACAGTGAAAGAAACTGACACACTCTCCCTACCTACAGTTTTCTGTCCCTAGAAAAAATGTTTTTTTTAAGCACAATTTAGCACAAGGAGAATTACCTCACTGTCCTTCCAGGTCCCTGGAAACAAGGACTTTGACAGTGAAAGAAACTGACACACTCTCCCTACCTACAGTTTTCTGTCCCTAGAAAAAATGTTTTTTTTAAGCACAATATAGCACAAGGAGAATTCACTCACTGTCCTTCCAGGTCCCTGGAAACAAGGACTTTGACAGTGAAAGAAACTGACACACTCTCCCTACCTACAGTTTTCTGTCCCTAGAAAAAATGTTTTTTTTAAGCACAATTTAGCACAAGGAGAATTACCTCACTGTCCTTCCAGGTCCCTGGAAACAAGGACTTTGACAGTGAAAGAAACTGACACACTCTCCCTACCTACAGTTTTCTGTCCCTAGAAAAAATGTTTTTTTTAAGCACAATTTAGCACAAGGAGAATTACCTCACTGTCCTTCCAGGTCCCTGGAAACAAGGACTTTGACAGTGAAAGAAACTGACACACTCTCCCTACCTACAGTTTTCTGTCCCTAGAAAAAATGTTTTTTTTAAGCACAATTTAGCACAAGGAGAATTACCTCACTGTCCTTCCAGGTCCCTGGAAACAAGGACTTTGACAGTGAAAGAAACTGACACACTCTCCCTACCTACAGTTTTCTGTCCCTAGAAAAAATGTTTTTTTTAAGCACAATTTAGCACAAGGAGAATTACCTCACTGTCCTTCCAGGTCCCTGGAAACAAGGACTTTGACAGTGAAAGAAACTGACACACTCTCCCTACCTACAGTTTTCTGTCCCTAGAAAAAATGTTTTTTTTAAGCACAATATAGCACAAGGAGAATTCACTCACTGTCCTTCCAGGTCCCTGGAAACAAGGACTTTGACAGTGAAAGAAACTGACACACTCTCCCTACCTACAGTTTTCTGTCCCTAGAAAAAATGTTTTTTTTAAGCACAATTTAGCACAAGGAGAATTACCTCACTGTCCTTCCAGGTCCCTGGAAACAAGGACTTTGACAGTGAAAGAAACTGACACACTCTCCCTACCTACAGTTTTCTGTCCCTAGAAAAAATGTTTTTTTTAAGCACAATTTAGCACAAGGAGAATTACCTCACTGTCCTTCCAGGTCCCTGGAAACAAGGACTTTGACAGTGAAAGAAACTGACACACTCTCCCTACCTACAGTTTTCTGTCCCTAGAAAAAATGTTTTTTTTAAGCACAATTTAGCACAAGGAGAATTACCTCACTGTCCTTCCAGGTCCCTGGAAACAAGGACTTTGACAGTGAAAGAAACTGACACACTCTCCCTACCTACAGTTTTCTGTCCCTAGAAAAAATGTTTTTTTTAAGCACAATATAGCACAAGGAGAATTCACTCACTGTCCTTCCAGGTCCCTGGAAACAAGGACTTTGACAGTGAAAGAAACTGACACACTCTCCCTACCTACAGTTTTCTGTCCCTAGAAAAAATGTTTTTTTTAAGCACAATTTAGCACAAGGAGAATTACCTCACTGTCCTTCCAGGTCCCTGGAAACAAGGACTTTGACAGTGAAAGAAACTGACACACTCTCCCTACCTACAGTTTTCTGTCCCTAGAAAAAATGTTTTTTTTAAGCACAATATAGCACAAGCACAAAACACACTGACACTCTCCCTACCTATCCTTCTCTTTCCCTAAACTAAAGGAATCCAGGTTAAGCAAGAAAGAAATAAAAGTCACTGTCCCTGCCTATGCTGCTCTATCCCTGCTCCGGAACACACTACACTAGGCCGCCGTGCTGGCGGCCTTTTATAGTGTGGGGCGTGTACTAAACCCCCTCAGCAATAATTGGCCACAGGCATCCTGCCTGTGGCCAATCATTGCTCTCCTCGCTGCCGGCGCTGTGATTGGCCAAGCATGCGGGGTCACAGTGCATGCTTGGCCAATCACAGCGCCTGGATGACACTGCGATGGCGTAGTGCATTGTGGGCCGTTCGCGTCACTCGAATTTGGCGCGAACGGCCCAAATCGTTCGATCTTCGTCGAACGATCGAACAGCCGATGTTCGAGTCGAACGTATGTTCGACTCGAACACGAAGCTCATCCCTACTCAGGAGCTATCATGAAAGTTGCCAAAAACTTCTACTCTACTCCAGTGGTTCTCAACCGTGTCCTCAAGTACCCCTAGCAGGCCATGTTTGCAGGTTTTCCTTTATCTTGCACGGGTGCTTTAAATCAGAGTCAATGGCTTGGTTTTTTGGACAGCTATTTTATCTAAGAGAAATTCCCAAAACATGGCCTGTTGGGGGTACTTGAGGACAGGGTTGAGAACCACTGCTCTACTCTACATAAGACATGTAATTTAGTTTGACTTAACTGGAGAAAAGAACAAGATTATAATACCAAATAACCCCCCTCCACCCAAAAAGAAAAAGTGAATTTCAGAATACTTTTTCAGTCTTTGAAATGAAGAATATTTTATTTAACACAGAATGTGTTTAGTTACTGTGGGTGGATTCGTTTAGTATTGATTGCTCATACCTAGCAGATGCTGTCACTTGCTCTCTAATTCAATATCAAAAGTCTGGGCAAGGTAGAGAATACACAAAATATATTTTAAAGGAGCAATACAAAAAATATATATATTAATAATTAAAAAGTAATTCAAAATGTAAGCGGTATTAAACCCGAAAGTAAATATTTATTATATTGCAATTCTGAGATGTGATAGCTGTATTCATTTTAATTTTTAGTCTTTGTTTTTAGTCTTTGTTTCCTTTATTTTCACCTAGTGATTATGCCAGTAAGTCTGTGTAGCACACGGACCCTTTTCCCTTGCTTTTGGCTCAATTGCAGGAAAAAGGCACACCGTACTATATGCCCGTACCCTCCTGGATGAGGAGGTTAAGCGGTGTTATGTATTTGGGTCCCACAGCTAGGTTCTTCCATCAGTTGGTTCTTATCTCCTAGGATATAGGGACAAGTCTCTGTATTTCCCCCAGTAATTCCAATGTCCACACCACTTTAAACTCCAACGTTGAGTTTATTTTTTCAATGTTCAGCAGATAGGAAAAGGGTGGAAGAGAGACAGGACAGCAAGGTTTGAGAGGTCAGTCCAGGCACAATGGATAGCACAATTACTACTCTATCCCAGAGTAGGGTTAGCTCACCCGGATAGTACAGTTGCCACCTCATCCCTTTAAAACCGAACACATATTAATTACACAGGTTCTGTGGCTGATTAAGGTGGTAATTAAACTCACTTGGTGCCTTATCTGCATTAACGTAGCCTCAGAACCTGTGTAATTCATATGTGTTCGGGTTTAAAGGGATGAGGTGGCAACTCTACCGGATAGTCTCCTACAAAGTGGATCCTAGCAGCCGAAGTGATGCTCAGACGTTTGATCAGGTTATTTTCCTAGATGCATTCGGGAGACTCTCTGCCACAGAATCTATCAGGCCCCGAACCTCCAAGCTTCTGGTACTTAAGGACAGGTGCCAGCAACAGCATATTACTAGGCCCTTGGTGGATAGAAGAATCCCTCCAGAGAGTTACCGGGCCCCTTCCTTCACCGTGAACTCTCACCGGTCCGTCAGAAAGGTCCTCCCCCGGCCTCCTCTTCTTAGAAGCGGGCTCCCTCACGAGGGACACCCTGGGACTTCTCCTCCTCGAAGCGGGCTCCAGCTAAAGGTGCTGGGCCCAATGCTGAAGATGCAGCCCCAGGACTAAAGGTGCCTGGGACTGATGCACACGTGGCCCCATGGCCTGGAGGGCCATGCGCCACGCACCAGGACTCCGACTCTGGAACGAAGACACCTCACAGGCGGCGTCTGCCCCTTATGTATCCCCTCCTGGCATGCACAGCAGGTCGACCACACCCACTGTGCCGCCGCCAAGAGAGGACACCCTAAGGCACACCACTAATACCAGTGGTTCAACCCTGACCCATTATGGCAGTGCCACCTATAGGCCACAGGGACACAGGGAACTGCACACCAGTATACCATCCTGGAAATAAAACAGCACAACCTATAAATTGAGAACGGTCTGAGCCCAACTACTATCTCAGACCAGCCCCTAAATTTGGGTATATAGCACACCTAAAGGGGGTGGGCGCTACATCTGTTTTTCAGAAGAACAAGCTCTCCAGCAGAAAGTATCAAATACAGAGATGAGACAAACCATTTGCCACTGACAGGGGTCAGTGGTAAATGGTTGCATTTATTCAATACAACTTTATTTCAAAAGGAACAAAACAGTTGCTGTAACTGCTTATAAAGTGTGAACTGGTGCTTGTCTTTAATTTAGTGTATTTAAATCTGCTAGTACATCTAACACCCCCCTCTATCCCCAGACTAACAATGCTGCTGTCCAAATGTGCCCACTGTGCTCCTTCTTTCTGAGTTTGGGCACTCTAATACAGGAGGCATGTTACTGGCTAGATCACCAGGTGAAAACAGATGAGGAAAAAAAACCAGAAAACTAATAGAGCCACCACATGTAATGTTTGGTAAGCTGTAATACTTTTCATTTTTGGTTTTGGGTTTAATACCACTTTAAATAAAAATGTAAAAGTCATAAAATAGCTGCTTGCCATGTCGGCTCTAGGGGATGGACCTTCGCAGAACAGGATGAGCTTTTTTGGGGGAAACTGTAGCTGTAATGCAAAGGAGACAATAGGTGAATGAAAAGCAAGCTATGTAAATAGCAACTCAAAGAAGTAAAAGGTTAAGAGCCTTATAACATGTGGATCTACCTCATTATGTGGGTCTGACCATTCATTAATCATCCAGATGTAGGAGAGCCAAGCAGGGTCCAGCTGTCAATGGAGCATATGGATGTGGATGGTAGCCCTGGAGAGCACTGGGAGACTATAAGATGACCATTTGCCATTGTTTTTCTCAAACTAGGCTGAAACTGAGATCAATCTCAGATGATAGGAAGGGGGGTCTCTTCTTTGATTGACGCTGGTACTTTATATATGGGTATATACAGTAGTCAGACTCCAAGCTTCCATTTCCCCTGAAGACGTTATTTGTAAAGGAACTTTTTTTTCAAAGCATATAAATGTGCAGTGTGCTTCTTTTTTAATTATATGGTCCATGTGGTAAGAGGTGTAGCGGCTTAAGTGGCTGAAAACTTGCAGTCCCGCGGTCCTGTGGTGTCGGATGTATGCCCTGGAAACCATCCATGTGGCTCCTGTGAGTTGTCAATGAGATCATTAGAAAGACATCTGAGCGGGTCTGGAGCAGGATGGAGCATGCCACTGGTGGTATAACAACAAGCACTTTTTGACCTCCTTGAGATATATTTTCTGGTGGTGGCGGTGGCTGAATTGGTTTGCTCACATCCTGGCACAAGAGAATTTGGATCTCACAAGCACTTTTGTGGACTTTTTATTATTTTAAATATGAGAAAGGACATTTTTGGGGAATTTATTTCAAACATAAATTGGTATATTGTAGATTTAAAAAGAACATGTTTGATGTTTGTGAACACGGAGGATAGTGCTTTACATGTACAGTATAGTTTTAGAGTAATATTAATATCTGTATGTAGGTATTGTAGCAGGGTGACCCCTTGCTACTAGGTAAAATGGTGGTTTATGCCAGATTTTGGGAGAGTCAGGCACACTAATGGCTCAGGTGTGTGCTGACTTCATATTGGAGCCAGAATTAGCATTCAGGGCCTCCGCCCCCTCGAGGAGGTCAGTGCGTGAAGGGAGCTGTGAGACGCTTGTGTACCATGCTGCACACATTAGGACAGACCAAGGCCGAAGCCTGAGAGAGAGTGTCCAGGAGGCACAAGCGTCACTAAGGAGCTGTAAGGAAATATGCAGAGCTAAGATACAGCATCTGCACATAAACACTGGGATGTGTTTGATGGCCAGGAAGAACAAAAGGTGTCTGATGATCAGGAAGACCCTGCCGAAGTACTTGGAGCCGTAAAACTGCCACAAGAGAGCCATGAGGCTGAATAATATGTCTTTGCAGTGATTGTGAGAACCCCTGTGTGGGAAGACCTATCTGTATGAACTTTGACTTGCTTTGAAAAAAAATGGGGTGCCATGCCCTAAAATATCGTTTTGGACTGTCGCAATTCATTGTCACAGTATTTATGTTGGCAGCTTTCCTTTTACATTTTTTTTAATGCTGAGTTGTGATTTGTAACACATTTTTACACATTGTAGGTATGTTTTTGTGTTTTATTAGTATAGAGTTTTTTGGTTTTTAATTTTACCAACGAAGTACTGCGTGCAACTAAGAATAATTTTCATTGCAACATCCTAGCAGTGACTCCTTTAAGCCTATTACAGGTTTCATTATCACCAAAACTCCTATTATCCCTTATGTTTTGATAAGGGAGATTGGGAGATTATCTTGTATATATCCTTATGGTGATTTTGTCCTATGTTATACGTCTATGAGTGAAACTTGGTGCCTTCCCTGGAAAAAAAAGTCACATGGTTGCAGATTTGGAAAAAAAAAGAAAAACATATGAAATTAAGGGTATATTTTAACTATAGGAATAAAAGTTTTAATTTAGGCCCAAGTGTTTAGAGTTTAGAGGTGTATATATGGCTGAAAGGATATTACGATATTCTGCAAAAAAAGGCGAAATGCAGACATGGATATATGGAAAATATTAACTAAAGGGTATTTTTTAGCTGTAGAAATAAATGGTATATTTTAGGCCCAAGTGGGTCAGATGTGTTGGTTGTGAAGCACAGCACCCTCCAATGTGTGTTATTCAATTGGTTCCCACATAGGGGCCAATTTAGTCATGTATTTGTATAACTATTAGGCTTTTTGTAGGTATACAGTATATACCTCTAAAAATCAGAATGTTACAAACGGTTTTTGATTTTTGTATGTTCAAGAGTCAAGACGACCCACACAGCCCATTGCAGCTGTATGTATAAAGACAAAGGAAAAAATAAGACACACTCAAAAGTATTTACCAGGAGAGCGGCTGGGAACAGGAGTTGTTAAAGTCTTAAAACAGGGACTTTGGGAGTCCCACATTTACAATAATTAGTAAGATGATATCACTTGAGTTTTGCAAAAAAACATTCAGCTGCCCTTTATTGTCTCATAGTGCATTAGGAAAATAAAACAGTTAAAGGTACTCCTTGTTATTTTTAGTGTCGGCTTTACAGTAAATCACATAATTGGTCAGGATGATCCTACAATGGGATTAGTGTAAAACCTACCATCTGCATATACACAAAAGGGAAGGAATAGGATGAAGGTACAGTAGCAAAGTTCTGAGTGCTAGTAAAATGACAGAAATTGATTCTGCTCTACTTACTACAGAGAGTTGCCCTCTTTTAAAAAAAGAAATGTTAGGGATTTCTGCTCACTTAAAATCCCAAGTCAAGCCAAACCTTTATACACTGCTCAAAAAAATTAAAGGAACACTTTGGAATCAGAACTCCTGGGAACTCCTGGGATATTGATCTGGTCAGTTAAAGCGGAGCTTCACCCTAAAGTGGAACTTCCGCTCATCGGACTCCTTCCCCCCCTCCGGTGCTACAATTGGCACCTTTCAGGGGGGAGCTGGGTGCAGATACCTGTCTAAGACAGGTATTTGCACCCACTTCCGGGCATAGACCCTGCGGGCAGTACGTCAGAACCCCCCCCCCCCGTTGTGTTCTGTGAACACACGGCTCCCAGAACACAGCAGGGAACAGTGAGGATGGTGCAGCGTGACTCGCGAATGCGCAGTAGGGAGCCGGGCAGTGAAGCCGCAACCCTTCACTTCCTGATTCCCTCACCGAGGATGGCGGTGGGGGCAGCCGAGAGACAAGTGATTGCTGGTCTTCTGCTTCCGACATCGCTGGACTCCAGGACAGGTAAGTTTCCATTTATTAAAAGTCAGCAGCTGCAGTATTTGTAGTTGTTGGCTTTTAATTATTTTTTTTTAACGGCGGAGCTCCGCTTTAAGTAGCAGAGGGGGTTGTTAATCAGTTTCAGCTGCTTTGCTGTTAATTGAAATTAACAACAGGTGCACTAGATGGGCAACAATGAGACGACCTCCAAAACAGGAATGTTTTTTTACGTGGAGGTGTCTGACATTTTTTTTCCCTACTCATCTTTTCTGACTGTTTTTCACTAGTTTTGCATTTGGATAGGGTCAGTGTCACTACTGGTAGCACAAGGCGATACTTGGACCCTATAAAGGTTGCACAGGCAGTCCAACTCCTCCAGGATGGCACATCAATACGTGTCATTGCCAGAAGGTTTGCCGTGTCTCCCAGCACAGTCTCAAGAGCATGGAGTAGATTCCAGGAAACATGCAGTTACTCTAGGAGAGCTGGACAGAGCCGTAGAAGGTCCTTAACCCATCAGCAGGACCGGTATCTGCTCCTTTGTGCAAGGAGGAACAGGATGAGCACTGCCAGAGCCCTACAAAATGACCTCCAGCAGGCCACTGGTGTGAATGTCTCTGACCAAACAATCAGAAACAGACTTCATGGGGGTGGCCCGAGGGCCCGACATCCTCTAGTGTGCTCTGTGCTCACTGCTGGACACTGTGGAGCTCGATTGGCATTTTCCATTGAACACTGGAATTGTCAGGTCCGCCACTGGTGCCCCATGCTTTTCACAGATGAGAGCAGGTTCATTATGAGCATATGTGACAGACATGAAAGGGTCTGGAGAAGCCGCAGAGAACTTTATGCTGCCTGTAATATCGTTCAGCATGACCGGTTTGGTGGAGGGTCAGTGATGGTCTGGGGAGGCATATCCATGGAGGGACGCACAGACCTCTACAGGCTACACAATGGCACCCTGACTGCCATTAGGTATCGGGATGAAATCCTTGGACCCATTGTCAGACCCTACGCTGGTGCAGTGGGTCCTGGGTTCCTCCTGGTGCACAACAATGCCTGGCCTCATGTGGCGAGAGCATGCAGCCAGTTCCTGGAGGATGAAGAAATTGATACCAGTGAATGGACCCTATGCTCACTTGACCTAAATCCAAAAGAACACCTCTGGGACATTATGTTTCAGTCCATCTGGTGCTGCCAGGTTGCACCTCAGTCTGTTCAGAAGCTCAGTGATGCTCTGGTCCAGATCTGGGAGGAAATACACCATCCGTCGTCTCATTAGGAGCATGCCCTGATGTTGTCAGGCATGCATACAAGCACTTGGGGGCCATACAAACTACTGAGGACCATTTTGAGTTGTTGCAATGAAATTTCAGCAAAATGGAGTAGCTTGCTGCATAATTTTTTCACTTTGATTTTCGGGGTGTCTTTGAATTCAGCCCTCTGTACGTGGATAATTTTCATTTCCATCAAACGATGTGCCATCCTTTCATTCCTAACACATTACCCAGTCCATATCAGTATAGATATCCAGCATGAGATTTTGCCCCGTTGAGATCTGATGTGTTTTCAAAGTGTTCCTTTAATTTTTTTGAGCAGTGTATTTATTTTTGGATAACATGAAAGGTTTAGAGACTCTGTCCGGTTTTAAGTGGCATCTGTGTACAGTACCAATTCGGGAGTTTTTTTCACACTTCTGTTCAGGACATAAAGTGATGGGAAATCAGGGACACAGACAAGTAAAAACAATTTTATTAGAGTTTTTAGAGTTAGAATCTATGACAACCACACACCCATTTCTTCTGCAGACATCCTTTGGAGCTGCGGTTGTCAATGGACATGTGTCCGTTGACACCTGCCAATATCCAATCCCAGTGGCGATGCATCCATAAAGGGCGCAGGACCGCCCCCCCCCCTCTCCTGTCACCGCTCTAATCACCATAGATAGATTCGTGCATTGCATAAATCTATTTATGGTCGCTGCTAACACCCCCTATTCAGGTGTCCGGCCCCATTTTGAGTGCTAGGCGCCTGAATTACAGCAGCGGGGGTGTTTTTTGGAAGCACCTGATTAGAGCCATAGGCTCTAATAGGCGGCCAAAAATGTGAATAGCGGGCGCAACGCTATGCGTTCGCTATTCACTCAGCTGTGTGTTAGCAAAGCGAAGGAATTCGCTTTGCTAACACTGAACCACCACTCAGCCAATGAGGTGCTCGGGTCTGTGTTACCTGTCACCTGATTGGCTGAAACGACAGGCGCTGTGATTGGACGCCTATCAGGCATCCAATCATAGGAGAGGAGGAGCGGGCGGGAGAACAGAAGACATCGAGGAAGAAATGGAGGACACCGGACACCGCTCACCGCCTGCCCCCGTCACCCGCTGCCCACCTGAGACAAGGTAAGTGCCGGGAAGATGGCGGCGGGCGGGGGTCACAATGGCAGCGTTTGATGGGCACAGTGGCTACGTTTGATGGGCACAGTGAGGCTGCAATGGATGGGGGTTTTTTTTCAGAATTTTTCAGTTTGTTCGCACCACCCCAAAATTTTTGAGCACCAGCCACCACTGTCCAATCCAATCCTGATCCGTTCCCCATCCGTCTGGTGGATCGAATGGCAGTCAGGGGTAAACAGAAAGACAGTTCGTTTGAAACTGACAACCAATGAGGAGAGCAGGCTGTGTCTGCTCTGCATAAGCAGACACGGACCAACCATCCGCCGGTTCAGCGGGGATCAGTGGAGCCCGTCCCATGTGTAAGGGACCTTATCTTTTCAATGAGTGTGCAGAAGAAGAGGTTATTAACACAGTGATGGGAATTAATTTAGGAGATTTGTTAGGATAAGTAATACAGGGTTTAGTTAAACTTTTAGAATTAAAGTGGTTGTAACCTCTAAAATGAAAAATGAACAAAACACATCTTTCTATAGCGTGTACTTGCCTTTATCCAAAGCACATAATGCCATCTATGCTGACACCGGACAATCCTGGGAGACGATCCCTCACCCCTATCCAGCACACAGTAGGTGATTGACAGTCTTAGCTGTGCGTGTTTCCCTATGTAACTGCGTAGAGGGTTTGTGTCCTTTTCCCTTCACGTAGGCCTCAGATTACACTCAGCTCTTGGCTCTCTACTGTGCACTGTGTGACATTGCATCCCATCCCATGCCTTCTGAAGCTCAGAAATGCTTTGTAAATTCTGTACTCTGAACAGCTGTAGAGAAGAGAAGGCTGAGGCTTGTCACTTCACTGGGTATAGGTAAGGATTTAAGCTACTTTAATATAAGGACTATGTTTTAAAGGGTGTTGGGGGAGGGAGGGGTAAAAATGTAAGTATACATATTTTGTGCTCCTCTTTTTCCCCAGAGAGCAAAGTGCATATAGAATTTTGTCCTGTTTTGATAGGTGCTGCAGATGCTGAGCTAGAATTGTGCTAAAAATGTTATATATCACAAATGTGAGTAAATACAATCAAGTGTGTACAAATGTACAAAAATATGTACCATTGAAAAGCCAAACAAAATATTGCATACCTTAAAGTGACATTAAAGTTTTTTCTTTTAAATAACAAACATGTCATACTTACCTGCTTTGTGTAATGGTTTGCTCAGAGCAGCCCTTATGTTCCTCTTCTCAGGTCCCCCGCCAGAAGTGTAGGCCCCTCCCTCTTGCCTAGTGCCCCCATAGCAAGCAGCTTGCTATGGGGGCACCTAAGCAGGTTTGCTCACGATCTGCTGCTCCGTGTGTCCATTTACACATGGAGCATGGCTCGGCCCAGCCCCTGCTCCTTATTGGCTCACTGACTGTGATTGACAGTAGTGGGAGCCAATAGCTCCCATTGCTGTCTCAGCCAATGTGGATGGAGAGACCTGGGAGACCTGAGGCTCTTGTGCACATCACTGGATTGAGATGGGGCTCAGGTAAGTTTTAGGGGGGCTGGGGGTGCTGCTGCACACAGAAGGTTTTTTACCTTAGCGCCTATACAACCACATTACTACTGTATACTTGAAAAAGGTAAATGATATGACATCAAATAACCAGTCAAAAAGGCATTCAGGTTGGGAGGTCCTAGCAAGAAAACTTAATTTGCAGTAGGACGTTGGTATAAAAACCGAAATTAAGAGAGATCATGAGCTCAAGTGCCCAGGGTTGCTGCAGTACTTTCTACCAGCTAGTAATAGATAATACATGGTGGAAAGAGGGCAGTGGCTAGTGCTGTAGCTCCCCCATAAAAATGCCCATAAATTAGGCATCAGCCCAGGATTGAGCTGACAGCCAGCACAAACAGACATAAAAATGCACTTTTATTGCATAGGGTCATGTATCAGAAAAGGATCAATCACTACATGCATTTGGTTACCTGGAGGATTCAAAAATGATTTTGTAATTCTGGTACTATTTCTTATTTAGAGGATTTATGTTAAGGTTCAAATGTTGCCAGAGGGCTTTACAAGTTAAAGATGTTAAATAGGCTAGGTGTCTAACCAGATTAAACCGCCATTTCTCTGCAAGAGAAGAAGTAGTATATTCACCTTACAAGTCTCCTTCCTCCCCCATCATTTTAATGCCTGAGCCTCAATAAGTATCTTTGGCATTTAACAGTTACAGTATCATATGCATGTGTGCACTCCCCCACAGCATAATTTCTTCCTCCAACCCCTATGTCACTAGTCCTTGTGTTGTCAGATTGGTACTGCTGTTGTTAGAGAAATTCACTCTTTATTTGTCCTTGTGTCCACTGTCACAAGAAATGATGGAAATCCAACATTTTACTATTCTTATTGGAAAAGCAATGGTGGATAAATATTTCAATGCAGACATTGGTGACTACTATTACTTCACAGATGCCTGCCCCATGTCAAAGTGGTAAAGTGGAATGCATGAAAAGGAAACTGCAGTGCAATAGTAATTAGGCAGTGCCACTCTGGGCCTTATAGTAAGATCTAAAATGGGCCTCTTTCTTCCAAAGTTTGGTACCTAGAAATGTAAGAAAAGTCCAATAAAAGTAAACTTTTCTTTAAAGTGGAAGTAAATCCTATCGTTTTCAACCAAGGAAGCTGCCATCTTGGCCTTTGTTTACTCTTCAACTGCCATGATGCTGCACATGTGATCAGTTATGACACCAGCCATTGGATGGTTTGACAGTTTGGTTAAGGACACAATGTCAGAAACCATGAATCAGACCGAGACAGAAGTACAGTTAAATCACACTTGTTTAATAATAAAAATAAAAAGGTAAACAGAGTAAGCGTAGTCAAAACATAGCCAGAGTTCAGTAACCGGATCGGGTAGTCGGCCAAGCCAATGTCAGAGAGCCAGCGATAAACGTAGTAGTGCAGCAAGCAGGATCTGTAGCCAAAAGGACCATCAGCCAATCAAGTCTTCAACAGGAACGCAGGAGAAAGTCTCTGATCTTGACAAAGGCGAAGGCGAAGATGAAGTGAGCTGGAAGGCTTTAAATAGGCAAGACTGACGAGCAGATCATCAACAGGTGGATCACTGTGGAGAGAAAAGAACTGGCAATTAGCCGACAGCTGAGCACATAGCTCAGAGCAGGAAGGGCTGAGCCCAGCCCTGACACACAACCAATGTGACAGTTACATTCCCGGCCTGTGCCAGGAATGTCAAATTTTTTTTTTTCAAACTGTTAAATCAATGGGTTTACTTCCACTTTATATAAAACCGCAGATAAAACTTTACTAAGGAAACTTTTTGTTCAGTTTTTACATTGTTTTGTATACAAAAACCAGTTCATAAAGACCATTGGATGGATTTTGCTCCTTATTAGTGTTGAGCGAACCCGAACTGTAAAGTTCGGGTCCGTATCGAACTTTAGCTTTTTCCTTAACCCGAACCTGAACCCGGACTTTGCGCAAAAGTCCGGGTTCGGGTTCGGGTTCGGGAATCTAATTACGCAGTTAGAAATGCTTCAGGGGCCAGCCAATCACCTTTTGATTAGCTGGTGTGCCCTTAGAAGCCATCATATCCATGCCTACTAATGGCATGGCTGTGATTGGTCAGTGCAACATGTGACCCAGCTTCTATATAAGCTAGAGGCACACAGCACACACGTCACTCTGCTTCAGAATAGATAGGGAGAGGATCTAGTCTGCTGCTGCTGCTTTTAGGGAGAGATAGAAAAATAGTTAGTCCTGATTCTGGAATCTGAGGGAAAAGATAGAGAGACAGTGTAGTGTAGGGCCAGGTTCCTGTTTTTTGCTTTTAGGGAGAGAGATATATTATATAGGAATAGGAGTCCAGATTCAGAGATATAACTCAGCGATCTGCATAGGTTTACCTGTTTGTGTTGCAGTGCAGTCTTTTTACACTGCTATGAGCCCAGTGTCAGAGAAAATCTACCTTTTATCTGCAAGCTCAGTGCACCAGCACTGCATATATTACGTTGAGAGATACACCGTTTCCATACTGTGGGTGTATTCTGCTCTTGGAAAAAGATCCATTTAGGACAAAAAAAAAAGGCACTTTATTGTGCTCTTTACCAAAAGACCCATTGGGCAAAAAAAATTAAAAATTTCCATTTTATTTTGCTCGTGCAAAAAAAGACCCGTTTAGGGCAAAAAAAATAAAAAATTTGCACTTTAATGTACGCTTGCAAAAAGAGCCATTTAGGGCCACAAAAAATATTTTGCAGTGTGTTATACAGATGTGGAGGTGTATGAAATAAACAATTTCTAAATAGTTTTCTTCTACTGTGCTATACTAAAAAAAAACATTTTTTTTTAATAGCATTTTCTGCAGTTCTGTAGCTGTGCGATTCAGCGGTTACGTACTGTGGGTGTATTGTGGTCTTCCAAAAAACGCCATTTAGGGCCACAATAAATATTAGACATGTGCACACTGAAATATTTTGTTTCGGAATTTCGTTTTCGTCCGAAAAATAAATTTATTAAGTTACTCCCAAAATTCGTTTTTATTTATTTCGTTTTTCGTTAAAAATTGCATTCGTCCGAAAATCTGAATTAATTAAGGTCGAATCTGTCATTGAAGGCTTATGGTGTCTGTCGAATGTTCAAAGAAGATTCGACGGAGCAGCGAAACTGTACGACTCTGCAATCATACATTTCCGGTCGAATGTTCCGCCCACAAGCAGTGATCTTTTCTCTCTATGTCGAATCTTTTCTCTCTATAATGTCGAATCTTTTCTCTCCTATGTCGAATCTTTTCTCTCTATAATGTCAAATCTTTTCTCTCCTATGTCGAATCTTTTCTCTCCTATGTCAAATCTTTTCTCTCTATAATGTCAAATCTTTTCTCTCTATAATGTCAAATCTTTTCTCTCCTATGTCGAATCTTTTCTCTCCTATGTCGAATCTTTTCTCTCTATAATGTCGAATCTTTTCTCTCCTATGTCGAATCTTTTCTCTCCTATGTCGAATCTTTCCTCTCCTATGTCGAATCTTTCTCTCCTATGTCGAATCTTTTCTCTCTATAATGTCGAATCTTTTCTCTCCTATGTAGAATAATCTTGGACTAATAGAGTTAAGGTTAGGCACATTCGACCACAGGTTCGATAGACACAGATTGTTATTGTCAGCGTCACGTCGAATCTCCTATCTATATCGAACTGTTGTAGCAACGAAAACGAAAATAAAGCATTTGTTTATGTCGGATCTTTCGGTTTTCGGATTCTGTGCTTTCGTTTTCGTTTGTTAAAACGATAACGAAAATAGCTGAAATTCGGACGAAAATGCATTCGGACGAAAACGAATGCACATGTCTAATAAATATTTTGCAGTGTGTTATACATATGTGGAGGTGTGTGAAATAAACAATTTATATATAGTTTTCTTCTACTGTGCTATACTAAAAAAAAAAAATTTTTTTTGAATAGCATTTTCTGCAGTTCTGTAGCTGTGCGATTCAGCGGTTACGTACTGTGGGTGTGTTCTGCTCTTCCAAAAACACCCATTTAGGGCAACATCCTAAATTTGGAAAATATTAGGAGAAGGTCAAAGGGACGTGGTGGCACCGGTCGTGGTGCTGCTGGTGGAGCTCCTGTTGCAGGGAGAGGACGTGGTGGATCTGTGCCAGATACACGCACAAGTGAAACACCTTCCTCAGGTGCGAGTAGGCGACCGAGACGTTCTCAACCTGAGCACAACCTGCATGACCAGGCATCTAAGTGCAAAGCACGAGCTGCAGTGGAGTAGACACCTCAAAAACCAAGAAAGGTCTCTGGCTCCTCCTGCTTCCTCTTCTGCTGCAGTCTCGGCCTCTTCATCCACCTCTGTAGTGACAGTGGCACCTGCCACCCCGCAAACAGAGGATCTGCCAGCAACACTACCACCTGGGTCACCAACCATCTCCACAATGTCCCATGGAAGCGTTCAGCTCTCTATCTCCCAAACATTGGAGCGGAAGAGGAAGTACCCCCCTAGCCACCCGCGATCCCTGGCCCTGAATGCCAGCATTTCAAAACTCCTGGCCTTTGAAATGCTGTCATTCCGTCTGGTGGAGACGCAGAGTTTTAAAAGCCTGATGGCATTGGCTGTCCCACAGTACGTCGTGCCCAGCCGCCACTACTTTTCCAGGCGAGCCATCCCTTCCCTGCACTACCAAGTGGGGGACAAAATCAGGTGTGCACTGGGCAACGCCATCTGTGGCAAGGTCCACCTAACTACGGATGCGTGGACCAGTAAGCACGGTCAGGGACGTTATATCTCCCTAACAGCACACTGGGTAAATGCAGTGGCGGCTGGGCCTGAGGCAGATAGCAGTTTGGCGCATGTCCTTCCACCACCGAGGATTGCAGGGCGCTTCAGTTTGCCTCCTGTTGCCAACTCCTCCTACTCCGCTTCCTCATCCTCTACCGCCTCCTCATCCGGTCAGCGTAACACCTTCACCACCAACTTCAGCACAGCCAGGGGTAAACGACAGCAGGCAGTTTTAAAACTTTCCTGTTTGGGGGAAAAACCCCACACCGCGCAGGAATTGTGGAGGGACATGGAACAACAGACCAATGAGTGGTTGCTGTCAGTGAGCCTCAAGCCCGGCCTGGTGGTGTGCGATAATGGGCGAAATCTCGTAGCAGCTCTGGGCCTAGCCGGTTTGACGCACATCCCTTGCCTGGCGCATGTGCTGAACTTGGTGGTCCAGAGGTTCCTTAAAAATTACCCCAATATGCCAGAGCTGCTGCAGAAAGTGCGGGCTGTGTGTGCGCACTTTCGGCGTTCTCACCCTGCTGCTGCTCGCCTGTCAGCGCTGCAGCGTAACTTCGGCCTTCCTGCTCACCGCCTCATATGTGACGTGCCCACAAGGTGGAACTCCACCTTGCACATGCTGGCCAGACTGTGCGAGCAGCAGCAGGCGATAGTGGAGTTTCAGCTGCAGCAATCACGCGTGAGTCGCTCTGCGGAACAGCACCACTTCACCACCAATAACTGAGCCTCCATGCGAGACCTGTGTGCCTTGTTGCTCTGTTTCGAGTACTCCACCAACATGTCCAGTGCCAATGACGCCATTGTCAGCGTTACTATCCCAGTTCTATGCCTCCTTGAAAAAACACTTCGGGCGATGATGGGAGAGGATGTGGCACAGGAGGATGAGGAGGAGGAGGAGGAAGCGGGATCATTTCAAAGGCTTTCAGGGCAGTCTTTCACAAGTGGCTACGAGGGTGGGTTCCTGCACCAACAAACGCCAGGTACACAATTGTCCGGCAGAAAGGGCACAGTTCTGGAGGATGACGAGGTGGAGGAGGACATGGAGGAGGAGGAGGAGGAGGAGCCATTTTCACAGCAGGGTGGCACCCAGACCAGCTCGTGTCCATCACTGGTGCGTGGCTGGGGGGATACAGAGGACACAGATGATACACCTCCCACAGAGGACAGCTTTTCTTTGCCTCTGGGCAGCCTGGCACACATGAGCGATTACATGCTGCAGTGTTTCCGCAATGACCGCCGAGTTGCCCACATTTTAACTGGTGCTGATTACTGGGTGGCCACCCTGCTGGATCCCCGTTACAAGGACAACATACCGTCCTTAATTCCCTCACTGGAGCGGGATCGTAAGATGCGCGAGTACAAGCGCACGCTGGTAGACGCGCTGCTGGTGGCATTCCCACCTGACAGCGGGCGTACGGTGGAAGCACAAGGCGAAGGCAGAGGAGAAGGAAGAGGTCGCCAACGCAGCCGGGGCACCGGCAGCACCTCAGAAGGCAGGGTTAGCATGGCTGAAATGTGGAAAAGCTTTGTCAGCACGCCACAACAACCAGCACCACCAGCTGAGATGGAACGTCTTAGCAGGAGGCAGCATTTCACCAACATGGTTGAGCAGTATGTGTCCACAGGCCTACACGTACTGGATGACTGGTCTGCCCCCTTTAACTTCTGGGTCTCCAAATTGGGCACATGGCCTGAGCTTGCCCTTTATGCCTTGGAGGTGCTGGCCTGCCCTGCAGCCAGTGTATTATCTGAACGTGTATTTAGCACGGCAGGGGGCGTTATCACAGACAAGCGCAGCCGCCTGTCCAGAGCCAATGTGGACAAGCTCACGTTCATTAAAATGAACCAGGCATGGATCCCACAGGACTTGTCCGTACCTTGTGCAGAATAGACATGTATACCGGTGTTGTGACAAAAACTGTCCGGCCATCGGATTGTGTCCGGCCCGTACTGCGAAGGCGCAGCGCTTGCACAGTACAGAGGACAAGGAGATTCACAAAATCTCCGAAGATGAACGGCGCCTGCGCCGTGAGTGCAGGTTCAAGCCCCAACATCCAAGTGGACATGCGGTAGCACAAAGTAACAGGGCCCCTCACGGGCTCGCTTTGATCGCCACGCTTCGGGCACGGCCTCACTTGGCTCGGCTTGAACCACGGATGGTGTGGCCTTCACCTGAACTCACCACACAGGCGCCGTTCATCTTGGGAGATTTTCTAAATCCTCTTGTCCTACATACTGAGCAAGCGCAGAACAGGGTGGACACTATTCGACGGGGGACAGAATTCGACACATCACTGGCCTTACCCAGCCATTGTTGTATTTTTGAATCAGTGTTGGCTACCTCGTCCTCCTCCACCGCCGCTTCCACCTACACAGCCACATCCACCGCCACCTCAACCTCCTACTCCATATGGACCTCGTCCTCCTAGGTCAAGATTATAATTTTTATTTAATTTTTTTGTAGCGCACAGATCCTTTCCCCCTTACCTGCCTTTATGTTGTTGGCTCCTCGCAGGAGGGAGAAAGGCACACCGCACTACCAGCCCGTACCCTCCTATATAAAGAGGTTGAGCGGTGTACTTGACGGGCCGTGTCCACAGCCGGAGTCAAAACTCCTCCAGAGGATGATTCTCACCTCTACTGTAGGTAGAGGCAAGTCCTTTAATTCCCAGTAAAGTCAATGTCCACACCAGCTGAAATTACAACTCTTATTCTCTCATGGCAAAATAAACTCTACTCGGATAGAAAAGGTTAGAGCAAAGAAACAGGACAGCTTAAGATGTGGAGGAGGTCCAGGCACAAACGTAGCACATTCACTTCACTGCTTAGGTTTCTCAAACAGTTTTAGGTGCACGGTCTCTGCCACAGACCTTGAGGTTGGTCTCTGCCACAGACCGGGTGTACAAGGCCCCTGCCACGGACATGGAGAACTTTGGTCTCTGCCACAGACCAGGGTGTATAAGGCCCCTGCCACGGGCCGGGTGAATAAGGCCTCTGATACAGTCAAGATGACCTTGAGCTTCTCCTTCTACGAACCTAGCCCATATCAAGGGAAAGACATCTCTCCAGGGAGTCAACAGACCCTTCCTTCACCGTGACTCCCGGTCCATCAGAATGATCCTCCCTTCCCTGGAACATGGTCCCCTACACGAGGCAGCACCCTAAGACTCCTCGACCTTTAGCGGACTCCAGACGAAGGCTCTGGACTCCAGGCTTTACTCCCGCACCTAGGCCTCCATACCCAGGGCAGCAGGAACTCCAGGATAGTACCTCACCCCGGGCTAAAGGTACCCAAGATGGAACAGGAACACATGCACCCAGGCCGAAGGCACCTGGGCGTGGACCCCACTGGACATCAGCCCCCAGGCCAAAGGTCTGCCCCTTTTATATGCTCTCCCGGCATGCACAGCAGGTTCCCCGCCGTACTACTGCCAAGAGGGGACACAAAAGGCACAGCACTGTATCGGCGGTTCAACCCTAGCCCTACCATGGCAGTGCCACCTGTAGGCCGCAGGGAACTGCACACCAATACTGTCCCCCGAGGACAAAATGGTCCATGAATCCTACAGAATTAGGGTGTTTGAGGCTATTTACCACTCAAACACTTCCCTTAAATTTAGCACCCCGCTACATTTTTATTTCAAAGTATTTTATTTTCCCACTAGCTTATCCATTAAATTGAATAATTTATTCCAGAAAGGGCGTATACTGGGGCATTCCCACCATATGTGTGGCATCGTGCCGTTGAGTTTCTGAGGTTCTTAATGACTTCCCGTACCTCTTCTGCTGAAAAGGGGGCCTCCAGCATATTTTTTTATTTTTTTTATGTTATTTTAAGTTATTTCCCTATCCACATTTGTTTGCAGAGCACTTGCCATGCTCTTAACAACATTTTGCTGTCATTTGCAGCCCTCTAGCCCTTTCCATTACTTTTTTAGAGCCTTTTTAGTCCTTAGAAGTCCGGGTCCCCATTGACTTCAATGGGGTTCGGGTTCGGGTTAAAGTTCGGTCCCGAACCCGAACTTTTTTCCGAAGTTCGGCCGAACCCGTCGAACCCGAACATCCAGGTGTCCGCTCAACTCTACTCCTTATATCATTGCTAGCTTGTGACTGATGATAATAATAATGTACTATGAAATGACTATTGACTAGTGTCATAAGCAGCAGGTAGACACTGGCTAGCATGACAACTCCCAGTATATGATGCATAGAATCCCCTAGTTGGACAAACATGGACAGACGGGAACAGAGTTCCAATACAAAACAGATGGGCAAGAGCAGACAGTCTCATAACTAGAAGCAACAAGATACACGTACAGACAGACAGGACCAAATAATGAAGCCAATATAGGTCATATTAGGATATACAAGTCAGAAGATCTTGGCTAAAATATAGAAACAGACCAAGGCTGAAGTGAGAGAGTCAGAAAAGTCTAACTTAGATTGATGTACCTGCAGTGGCTGATAAAGCCCCTAAAGAGCCACAAGGGCAGAACAGATGAGACACAGGTGGAATCTGAAACGTAGACTGACAAAACAGCCCTGACAGGGAAATCACACTGCATCTGAGACGTAACAGTGGAAAACACATCAGACTTGTGACAAGGTGAGCAGAAAATGGAGCCATTACAGGTTAAGATTTAATAATGACTGAGACACAATGCAGATTCATAAGAAATAGCAGGTTCCGATAGTTTATATTTTTTCATGAAATCTCTATTAAACTTTGCACACCTATGCATTATTTACGTACGTGAACAAAACATGCTAATCGAAAAGCTCTAGTGGAATAAAATAACAAATGCAGATACAATGGCTCATACATCTTACTGACCCCAATGCCTTTTGCAAGCTGAAATGAGTGGCTCCAGTCCTGTGTAAGTATTATACCTATACAGAACCTGTCACTACCTATCAGCATCAATGTCTACCTATTAGCCAGTGTAATTGCTGGCTCGCCATAGTTAATACCCTACACAGAACTTATTCAGAAAAGGCAGGTAAATATGTGTGCGCTAAAGAAGAGAATCTGTTAGACAAATAATAACGCAATGCATTTTGTGACACTCATAAACACTTGTGCAGACATACATCTTGATGCCTTGAATTCACGTTGTTTAGAACAGAATGATTTCATACCCTTACTAACTGCATTCAGGCTCAGCTGCTAACATCAATGTGCTCAGAACCTCAAGTACTTTACCTGGGTCAATAATCTTTCATAAAAAATTAGCTATTTTCAGCGTTAAAAAAAATCTATAAGAAATAAAGATTGTTGGATGGCTTATGAATATCTATAGAATATTGCATTCTATTTAAATATGATTGCTTCTGTAGACAGAGTTCTGCATTGTTTATAGATCTACAATCGTATAGCAATGATATAGGTATAAGACTGGACAGACATGGTAATAGGGAACTCACGTTAATTGAAAAATTGCAAACAGATTTATAACAGTAGAGCAAATGCAGTCTTCATGCAACACAGCCTCTCAACTGAGGGACTTTAATTATTTGTGTGTGATTGGCTGCCCTTACAATTAGATCCCTGTATTTTCCTGTATAATTCCAAGTCGAGTAAAGCATCACTTATGCATTACGCATATACAGTAGCTTGCTATATTACTTTTGCAGTTTTACAGCACTATTCTGTGAATGAAGGAACCCTCAAATGGATTTTAACAAATCTTTCTTGAAGTCCTTCAGAAAATAGAAAATACACAATAGAAATGATGTTTCCTTTTCAGACAGTCTGAGCCCCTACACACTCTCTTTTCCTTTTTTTCATGTTTATGCTTTGCCTCATTGGGAAGATTTCTTCTGAATTCTTGTCCTGATATCTTTGTTACCAGAAGTGAGGGGATCTCAGGTATGCAGAAGGACTTTGGCTGCGCCTTGATCTGGTAAGGGATTCTACTGTTATCAGGGTAGTTGTTGCTGTATACAGATCCTGGAGAATACTTTGTCCTTATTCCATGCCTCCTGAGTGTTCTGTCCTGTGGCTCTAGACTTTCTACTGTACCTGCAAGGAAAAGGCTCTTGCTCGTTATCAGCAGCTCAACAGGTGGGCCCCTAGACCTCTTGTCAGGCAATAGTGGGCAACTGAAGACAACGAGACTGATGAGAAACCACTTGGTCACAGACTTTCTTTATTGCCTGTTCTGCTGGAATGTGAGTAGGGAAGGACTGTGTCTTTATGGTTGCAGTGCATTCCCTGTCAATCAGGGGGCTCCCCAAGTTTAGGGACTTTCAGGTTTGAACTATGTCCTTTAAATCAGGCTGCTGTTACATTCCATGTAAAAATCTGCCATTATACTGTTTACAAACAGTGTGTTTATTGCCACTGTTTATTGGGAATGATGTTGTTTTATCCTGATGGGCATCTTAACCTGAATAAACAACTCTTTTATCAACCTTGAGGTTTGTCTGCTTAACACTAGGATCACTAACACCAGGAATAGGGAAATCCAAAAATCAGTGGCTGCTTTGGGGATGAACACATAAAAAAAGGTATAAATAGTGAAGTACAATTATGCAATAGGAGTCAGTCTCGTGCTCCTACCCCTGTCCCCACCATCAGTCACTCTAGGCAGTGCTCACTTTCTTGCTGACTGGCAGTGAGGACAGCCCTGATTGATGATAGGCATCCTCACTGCTAGGCAGTGGGTTGATCTATCTGAATAGCCTTCTCTCTAACTTTGATTGTCCAGCTGGCACACTCCCTGTGTGTGGCTTCCCTGTGCCTATTTGTTGCACTCCTCTGGCACTTTATTTATGCATCACACGCTCTGAGCTTGTGATAGAGTATGCCACCTAGGTCCCTATCTGTCCTACTTGACTGCGTACTGTGCTACCAGTCAGTGAATTCCTAATTGCTGACCCTTGTCTTGTACCCTAAAGCATAGAAACAAACACAAAAGTTTCTGCGCTGCTATTAAATACAAAAAGCGGCTGCAAAACCTGTGGACAAAAAGGTGCATAAAAGAAAAAAAGAAAAAATTGCAGCGCTAAATGGGTGTGTGTCAAACAAATAAATGAATGAGTGAAATAAACAAATGTGCAAGGAAAAACTAAATATTTCCCTATGTGAATAACAATACAGTTTTTGAAAGAGTCCTTGATGGATGGTCCTCAAAAACACGTACAAACAATTGCAAAAATAAAAGTCCAATAATGTTCCACAATAATCCAAAAATAATTTTGAGATGATTGGACTACAAATACTTCCAAATCAATATTGAAGAAAAAAGCCACAACCAATATAAAGGAGGCTTACCAGACTTAGTGGACCCTACTGAACATATGTCCAGAGGGTCAACATAGGCTTTTGATGTATATTCCTGAAGGGTCAACAGTTGATTTTAATGTAGGTAATTGCACTTACATTTAAGTGGTTAAAAAGCGCTTCATGAAAATCAATGGCAAAAGTGGAAAGTCCGACGCGTTTCGCAAGAAATTTGCATCATCTGGGGTATGCATCCACTGCTGCCTCCACACATTATATAGACAACATAACCCCCTAATGGGGTAAGAGTGACCTCACCTGTGAATTCATCACATGAGCAATCAATTCCTGGATCATCCAAAATGGCTCCTCAACGTCTGCTCGGGCACATGATATATCATGTTGGTCATATTTAATATATAAGCCAAATGTGGTGGACAGAATTTTGTCTGTCCACCCCCCTCTCATTTATGTATGGCCTTTTAAAATTCCATATATATTTACTCTATAAGACCACATACCCCTGGAATATTTATCAACATTGAACATCATTCATGACCCCACGTAGAGGCAGGAAGCAGACGTTGAGGAGCCATTTTGGATGATCCAGGAATTGATTGCTCATGTGATGAATTCACAGGTGAGGTCACTCTTACCCCATTAGGGGGTTATGTTGTCTATATAATGTGTGGATGCATACCCCAGATGATGCAAATTTCTTGCGAAACGCATCGGGCTTTCCACTGTTGCCATTGATTTTCATGAAGCGCTTTTTAACCACTTAAATGTAAGTGCAATTACCTACATTAAATACACTGTTTTTAGCAGTATCACGCTACGTGCCTTCTTCTTTTCCTTTCACATTGTGCTATTGATTCGGTTTAAACATCATTGAGTCATCGTCTCTCAAGTTTTCATCAACCTCTTCATTGTGAGCTGTCGTGAGAGACATTCTTTGGTTCAACTATCAACTGTTGACCCTTCAGGAATATACATCAAAAGCCTATGTTGACCCTCTGGACATATGTTCAGTAGGGTCCACTAAGTCTGGTAAGCCTCCTTTATATTGGTTGTGGCTTTTTTTCTTCAATATTGATTTGGAAGTATTTGTAGTCCAATCATCTCAAAATTCTTTTTGGATTATTGTGGAACATTATTGGACTTTTATTTTTGTAATTGTTTGTACGTGTTTTTGAGGACCATCCATCAAGGACTCTTTCAAAAACTGTTATTGTTATTCACATAGGGAAATATTTAGTTTTTCCTTGCACATTTGTTTATTTCACTCATTCATTTATTTGTTTGACACACACCCATTTAGCGCTGCAATTTTTTCTTTTTTTTTTTTTTTCTTCTTTTTTTGTCTTGTACCCTGACTACTCTTTTTTTGTTTGTCACCTGACTTGACTTTAGAACTGCTTACTGAATTATGCTTGCTCATTACCTTCTGACCTTGGAACTGTTTACCAGATTACGTTTGCTTGCTGACTGCTTTATCTTTAGAGAGTTCCTGAACAGCTACTGCCTTTCATCCAACAAGTATTAAGACTACAAGTGCCTTTTCTTACCATTTTCATTCAGTCTTGGTGTCACCTGGCCAGGAATTATAGCATTGTGTTCTAAGAATAATGGGGGATAAATACCAGTAGATTTTCCTTAAAGGAAGGAGGGCTGCTAAAAAGTGGGAAAAAAAACTCACCAGCTAAAGTTCCTGACATAGACATTGGGCTGAACATCACAGTACTGTGACTTAATGCACAAAACACCACAATGCAAAACAGACCCCACATACAATACAATAGACTTACTTTATGGTAGGATACCTGACATGCAGCACACAGTAAAGTTAATGAACCTTATATCCAGCATGACATCACCTGACCATATTTAAGAAATGCCATGCTCCATACCCCTTACTATATACAACTACAACAAAGTATTAGGTGTAATGGAGGATAGGAAAGAGGAAATAGGAAAGGGTTACCTTTTTAGACAAATATATGTTTATTATTAGTTATCAAAAAAAAGTCCAGCCTATCTCCAGAGGAGACTGAACTAGTTACAATTCATAAACGATATGTACTGATATAAAATACTTAACACAAGAAATAAAGAAATGATAAAGCAAGACATATTTTGTAGATCGGTATGTTACAATAATCTAAAAGAGATGAAAGGGTACGGACGCAACAGAAAAACATTACTGTCAATAGTATATTTCCTCAGGGAGTAAGGCTTAAAAAAAAAAAGAAGAAAAAAGGAAAATTTTGTAACAAAACAGAAATGGCAATGAGTCGCACATGTTGTGGATATTAATGAGGGAAAAATTCCTTAGAATAGCAATATATATATGTTTTATATATATATATATATATATATATATATATATATATATATATATATATATATATATGTGTATGTATGTGTGTATATATATATATATATATATATATAGCGGGGTGTTACATTTAGGGGGCAGGTGTCTGAGTGTAATCAGGCTCAGATGCACTATTGCAAGGGTCTATGGACTATATTTTCATGTGGAGGAAATCAATGTTGCCTAGTTCCCTGCAGTCTATAGGTGGCGCTGTCACCATAGACTGGGGTTGAACCATCGTTGTAGGGTTGTGCCTTTTTTTGTCCCCTCTCGGCGGTGGTACGGCGGGGCAGGGAACCCGCTGTGCCTGCTGGGAGGGGGTATAAAAGGGGCGGCCATCTTCCACACGGGGTCCGAGTCCCAGGCACCTTCAGCCTGGGGCTGCTGCTCCGGTTCGCTCGCACCCAGGTGCCCTTGGCCTGGGTGTAGGGGATTGAATGCCATCCCAGGCACCTTCGGCCTGGGGTGAGGTACTGCTTGAGAAGGCCTGGGGCCCAGTACCTTCGACTGGGTCCCGCAAGGGATCGAGGAATCTTAGGGGTCCACCGAGTGAGGGAACCCGAATCTAGGACGAGGGGGACCAGAGAGGTTACCCTTCCCGAAGACCCATTGCAGCAATTTGGTGACGGTGGGGCCTCTGGTGACCGTCCGGATGGATGTCTTCTCCCTGACAGGGGTCGCAACTTTTTGAAGGTAGTCCACGTTTTCATGGTCTGTGGCAGGGACCCAACATGAATCAGGTCGGTGGCAGAGACCAACCTCACGGTCGGTGGCAGCGACTGTGCGCCATAACTGTTGTGAAATCCTAACAGTTTAGTTTCATTGATAGGATTGTGCCTGGACCTCCTTCCCACTTTGTCCGAACTGTTCTGTGTCTGACCAGTCGCTCTCAAAGGACTATTTATTGCTCTGAAGAATAAATATGTGTTGGACTTTCAGTGGTGTGGAACTTGACTTTCTGGGAGCTAAAGGGTCCTACCTCCTCCTGCGTGGAGGGTGGGAGTCATCCTCGAGGGAAGTTTTGGCTCTGGACGGGGACACAGGCCCGAAGGTAGAAAAAGCAATAGCTCCCACCTCTGCACACAAGAAGATACGAGCTCGTGGTGCGACACACTCTCCTCCCTGGTCCCCTAGACGAGAGCCATTGACCGAGAAGAGAAAGAGGGAGTGAGAGGTGAGGTCGCTACACATTTTATATATATATATATATATATATATATATATATATATATATATATATAATGTAGCACTGACCCCCGAAGGAGCTGCTGATATTTGATTGGGCCTGTACTCTGCTCTAACACCCCCAATAATTGGGCTCAATCCCCTTGACACAGCTGTGGCGCAGTGTTGGTGAAGCTCAATAATAAAAGACAGGTGAATAGTAGGGATGAGCTTCGCCGAACAGCGAACAAATTGGGGTGTTCGCGGCAAATTCGAAAAATCTATGGGAGAAATCTAAAGTGCTAATTATAAAGGCTTATATGCAAGTTATTGTCCTAAAAAGTGTTTGGGGACCGGGGTCCTGCCCCAGGGGACATGTATCAATGCAAAAAGAAGTTTTAAAAACGGCCGTTTTTTCGGGAGCAGTGATTTTAATAATGCTTAAAATGAAAAAATAAAAGTGAAATATTCCTTTAAATTTCGTACCTGGGGGGTGTGTATGACATGCATGTAAAGTGGCGCATGTTTCCCGTGCTTAGAACTGTCCCTGCAAAAAATGTCATTTTTGAAAGAAAAAAATGCATTTAAAACTGACTCGCGGCTATTAATGAATTGTCGGCTCCCGGCAATACAAACAAAAGTCATTGATAAAAAAAAAAAAAAAAAGCGTGGGGGTTCCCCAGAATTCAATTACCAGGCCCTTCAGGTCTGGAATGGATATTAAGGGGAACCCCGCTGCAAATTTAAAAAAAAATTGACGTGGGGTTCCCCCAAATATCCATTCCAGGCCCTTCAGATCTGGCATGGATTTTAACCACTTCCCGCCCAGTCAATAGCGAATTGACGTCCGGGAAGTGGTTGCAATATCGATACTGGACGTCATATGACGTCCTGCAGGATATTGCCTTGCGCGCGCCCGCGGGGGCGCGCAGCGCGGTGATCGGGGACGGCATGTGTCCCTCGGACACAGCGCTACCCCGATCACGGTAAACAGCCAATTTCATTGGCTGTTTACCATGTGATCGGCTGTGTCAAAGTCACAGCCGATCACCTGTCAAAACAAACTCGGCGGCGCGCTCCGTGCGAGCCGCCACAGGCTTGCAGAGCGGGGATCGGGGAAGGCGAGTGTCCCTTGGACACAGCGCGTCCCCGATCAGAGTAAACAGCCAATGAATTGGCTGTTTACCACGTGACCGGCTGTGTCCAATCACAGCCGGTCACAAATGTAAACAAACTCCACAGGAGTTACTACCTGATCCCTGCTCTCTCCTCACACACCGATCTGTGAGGAGAGAGAAGAGATCAGTAAGTTAGCTCAGTGTAGTTTGTCTACATAAGTTTACAGTGCACAACACGCCCCCCCCATAAAGAGGACCTGTCACACAGCCCAGCACATCAATCAGCCCAGCCAATCAGCCCATCTGTCAATCAGCCCATCTGTCAATCAGCCCATCTGTCAATCAGCCCATCTGTCAATCAATCAGCCCATCTGTCAATCAATCACCCCACCTGTCAATCAATCACCCCACCTGTCAATCAATCACCCCACCTGTCAATCAATCACCCCACTTGTCAATCAATCAACCCATCTGTCAATCAATCAATCAGCCCATCTGTCAATCAATCAGCCCATCTGTCAATCATCTGTCACAGGCCCACCTCCATTGGCACTGCCACACAGGCTACCAGTACCGCCATCGGTACCAGTACCACCACCAGTACCGCCACCAGGCCCAGCATCTATACTGCCACACAGGCCCGCTACCAGTATCACCACTAGTGCCGCCATCGGTACCACCACCAGTACCACCACCCGTACCACCGTCGGTAGTGCCACCACCACCTGTACCACCACCTGTACCGCCATCGGTACCATCACCACCCGTACCACCACCACCTGTACCGCCATCGGTACCACCACCACCTGTACCGCCATCGGTACCACCACCACCCATACCGCCATCGCTACCACCACCACCCGTACCGCCACCGGTACCACCACCACCACCCGTACCGCCATCGGTACCACCACCACCTGTACCGCCATTGGTACCACCACCACCCATACCGCCATCGGTACCACCACACAGGCCCACCACTAATAACTCCATCGGTACTACCACACAGACCGCCACCACTACCACCAGCAGTACCATTACACAGGCCCACCAATAAGCACTGCCATAATGTCCCAAAGGGTTTACACACCTGAGGAGGCATATGCCATTCTTGCCATGTCGGATGATGAGAGCAGCGGGGAGCTCCCATTATCCGATTCTGGTTCGGAATACGAGCCAGTGGAGGATAGTGGCTCAGAGTCCGAGTCCCCGGAGGAAACCGTCCCTCCCAAAAGAATGCGATCGGCACCAAGATCAGCACCAAGATCAGCACCAAGATCAGGAGAACTGCCCACCACCAGCAGCACCATACCCCAGGAAGAGGAGCCCAGTACAAGCAATGGAAATGCACGCCCAACCCGAAGAATCCAGCCCCAATCCTACCTTCCCGATGCCCTGGCAAACCTCTTATGGTTGCCTGCCAACTCAGGATCCGCTATCATCCCCCCTTTCACCGCACAGCCAGGTGTGCAGCCCGACACTACAAATTTTTCTAAATTTGATTCTTTTTGTTTATTTTTCCCACAAGATTTGCTGCAGAATATAGTGGATTAAACGAATCTGTATGCATCCCAATTTATTGCTGCCAACCCCAATTCTTCCTACGCCTGCATGTTCCAGTGGCGGCGTCTAACATTGGAGGAATTTAAATTATTTTTGGGCCTTATGTTCAATATGGGGCTTACAAAAAAGAACGAAGTCCATTCATATTGGTCCAAACGCCCCATCCAACACATGCCCATATATTCCGCTGTCATGTCCAGGAAAAGATACAACATGATTATGCGCTTTCTCCACTTCAATGACAATTCACAGTGCCCTCCCCGAGATCATCCCAACTACGACAAATTGTACAAGATACGCCCCCTAATCAATGCCTTTTCCCAGCGATTTGAAGACGTTTTCATCCCAGACCAAAAAATTTGTGTGGACGAGTCCCTCGTACATTTCACCGGCCGACTGCAGTTCAAGCAGTACATACCAAGCAAGAGAGCCAGGTATGGGTTAAAATTAAATAAATTATGTGATCGAGCCACTGGATACGTCTGCAAATTCAGGATCTACGAAGGCAAAGACTCCCAGCTCCAGCCCCGTGATTGCCCCACATATATTGGAACCAGTGGGAAAATTGTCTGGGAGTTGGCATACCCCCTGTTCGGAAAAGGTTACCATTTATATGTTGATAATTATTATACCAGCCTGCCCCTTTTTCGCCACCTTTACAGTAAACAAACCCCGGCCTGCGGTACCTTCAAAAAAAACCGGAAGGGATTCCCACAAAATTTATTGACAAAAAAATTGCGACCTGGAGAATCGCCATCCATGAGGAACGAGGAGGTGTTGGCCATGAAGTGGAGGGACAAGAAAGATGTCCACATCCTCTCTACGATCCACAATGACACCATGGTGGAGATCCCAAGAAGACGCGGCTCCATTGTAAAGCCTGAATGTGTCCATGACTACAATTTGTACATGGGGGGGGTGGATTTAAATGACCAGATGCTACAGCCCTACTTATCAACCAGAAAGTCCCATTATTGGCACAAAAAAGTTGCGTTTCACCTGTTTCACATGGCCCTTTTTAATTCGTTTGTCTGCTACCAAAAAGCAACTCAAAATCACCGACTCCACTACCTCCAATATATCGAAGATATCATCGATAGGATAGGATAGGACACCTCTGCCTGCTACCTGGACCTGTGCTTTGGCTGTGCTCTGGCTGTGCTGACAGTATCTCTGCCTGTGCGAACTATGGACAGTATTCTTGCCTGCTGCCTGGATGATTGCTTTTGTTGTCGCTGACCTCATCCCTGCCTGCTGCCTGGACCGATGCTCTCCTCTGTGGACCACTGCACTTCTAAAACCACAGGTAATCTTTTGTTATTTGGTATGTACCTGCTATGTGTTAGATATATGAAGGGCCTTCAAAAATGTGATCGGTAGTCAGAAAATGATATGTGCAATTAATGCTGCTAGAATGTCTGGAGGTGCTACTTGGATGTTGGGCCTCTGTATGTGGCCAGGCTGTGTAAAAGTCTCAAACATGTGGTATCGACATACTCAGGAGGAGTAGCAGAATGCATTTTTGGGTGTAATTTTTGCTATGTACATATTATGTGTTAGAAATATCTTATAAATTGACAACTTTGTGTAAAAAAAATGCATTTTAATTTTTTCTCCACATTTTCCAAAACCTTCTGGAAAAAAATGAACCGTTCAAAAGACTCATAATGCCTCATAGATTATACATTGGGGTGTGTGCTTTCAAAAATGGGGTCATTTTGTGGAAAATTCCATTGTCCTGGTGCTCCAGGGCCTTCAAAAGTGTAATAGGTGGTTGAGAAAGGATATGTGCGATTTATGCTTGTAGAACGCCTGAAAGTGCTACTTCAATGTTGGGCCTCTGTATATGGCCAGGCTGTGTAAAAGTCTCACACATGTGGTATCGCTATACTCAGGAGGAGTAGCAGAATGCATTTTCGGGTGTCATTTTTGCTATGTATATGCTATGCGTTAGAAATATCTTATAAATGGACAACTTTGTGTAAAAAAAATGCATTTTCATTTTTTCTCCACATTTTCCAAAACCTTCTGGAAAAAAATGAACCGTTCAAAAGACTCATAATGCTTCATAGATTATACGTTGGGGTGTGTGCTTTCCAAAATGGGGTCATTTTGTGGAAAATTCCATTGTCCTGGTGCTCCAGGGCCTTCAAAAGTGTAATAGGTGGTTGAGAAAGGATATGTGCGATTTATGCTTGTAGAACGCCTGAAAGTGCTACTTCAATGTTGGGCCTCTGTATATGGCCAGGCTGTGTAAAAGTCTCACACATGTGGTATCGCTATACTCAGGAGGAGTAGCAGAATGCATTTTGGGGTGTCATTTTTGCTATGTATATGCTATGCGTTAGAAATATCTTATAAATGGACAACTTTGTGTAAAAAAAATGCATTTTCATTTTTTCTCCACATTTTCCAAAACCTTCTGGAAAAAAATGAACCGTTCAAAAGACTCATAATGCTTCATAGATTATACGTTGGGGTGTGTGCTTTCCAAAATGGGGTCATTTTGTGGAAAATTCCATTGTCCTGGTGCTCCAGGGCCTTCAAAAGTGTAATAGGTGGTTGAGAAAGGATATGTGCGATTTATGCTTGTAGAACGCCTGAAAGTGCTACTTCAATGTTGGGCCTCTGTATGTGGCCAGGCTGTGTAAAAGTCTCACACATGTGGTATCGCTACACTCAGGAGGAGTAGCAGAATGTATTTTGGGGTGTAGTTGCAATTATGCATATGCTGTGTGAGAGAAAAAAACTGTTAATATGACCAGTTTGTGTAAAAAACAAAAAAAAAAAAAAATTAAATTTTCCCAAGAATTGTGGGAAAAAAATACAACTTCAAAAAACTCACCACGCCTCTTAGTAAATACCTTGGACTGTCTACTTTCCAAAAAGGGGTAATTTTGGGGTATTTGTACTTTCCTCGCTTGTTAGTGTCTCAAGAAATGAGATATCCCTTCAGTACATCAGGTGTGATCAGATGTGATAAATTTTCAGTGATTGCCACCATAGTTTGTAGACTCTATAACTTTCACAAAGACCAAATAATATACACTAATTTGGGTTCATTTTACCAAAGATATGTAGCAGTATACATTTTGGCACAAATTTATGAAGAAAAATTACTTATTTGCAAAATTTTACAATAGAAACTAAAAAAAAGTGTTTTTTTTTTAAAAAAAATGCTGTTTTTTTGCTTATATCGCAAAAAATAAAAAACCCAGTGGCGATTAAATACCACCAAAAGAAAGCTCTATTTGTGAGAAGAAAATGATAAAAAATTTGTTTGGATACAGTGTAGCATGACTAAGTAATTGTCATTCAAAGTGTGAGAGTACTGAAAGCTGAAAATTGGTCTGGGCGGGAAGGTGCATAAGTGCATGGTATTGAAGTGGTTAAGGGGAACTCCACCCCAAATTTAAAAAAAAAATGGCGTGGAGTCCCCCTAAAAATCCATACCAGACCCCTTATCCGAGCACGCAACCTGGCCGGCCGCAGGGGAAAAGGGGGGGACGAGAGAGCGGCCCCCCCTCCCTCCTGAACCGTACCAAGCCACATGCCCTCAACATGGGGAGGATGTCCCCATGTTGATGGGGACAAGGGCCTCATCCCCACAACCCTTGCCCGGTGGTTGTGGGGGTCTGCGGGCGGGGGGCTTATCGGAATCTGGAAGACCCCTTTAACAAAGGGGACCCCCAGATCCCGGCCCCCCCCATGTGAATTGGTAAGGGGTACATTGTACCCCTACCATTTCACGAAGAAAGCGTAAAAAAATGTTTAAAAAAACACACAAACACCTTGAAAAAGTCCTTTATTTAAAAAAAAAAAAAAAAAACATTCCAGCGGTGAAATCCAGTGTCCCGCGGCGATCCCGATGTCCAGCGCTGTCCGTCATTGGTTGTGCCTGAGCGGACCTGATGGGGAACTCCCTCTCAGTATTTTAAATGTATAGACCCGCCCCTTCTAATGTTCCCCATCAGGTCCGCTCAGCGGACCAGATGCGGAACATGAGAAGGGGCGGGTCTATACATGTATTACCAAAGTGAGAGCAGTTCCCCATCAGGTCCGCCCCCTCGGTATGTCGGACCCGCCTACGTCATTGGCTTGAGCGGGGAACTTCCTTCACTGTGTAATTTAAATTTACATAGTGAAGGAAGTTCCCCGCTCAAGCCAATGAGGTAGGCGGGTCCGACATACCGAGGGGGCGGACCTGATGGGGAACTGCTCTCACTTTGGTAATACATGTATAGACCCGCCCCTTCTCATGTTCCGCATCTGGTCCGCTGAACGGACCTGATGGGGAACTTTAGAAGGGGCGGGTCTATACATTTAAAATACTGAGAGGGAGTTCCCCATCAGGTCCGCTCAGGCACAACCAATGAAGGACAGCGCTGGACATCGGGATCGCCGCGGGACACTGGATTTCACCGCTGGAATGTTGTTTTTTTTTTTTTTTTTTTTTAAATAAAGGACTTTTTCAAGGTGTTTGTGTGTTTTTTTAAACATTTTTTTACGCTTTCTTCGTGAAATGGTAGGGGTACAATGTACCCCTTACCAATTCACATAGGGGGGGGCCGGGATCTGGGGGTCCCCTTTGTTAAAGGGGTCTTCCAGATTCCGATAAGCCCCCCGCCCGCAGACCCCCACAACCACCGGGCAAGGGTTGTGGGGATGAGGCCCTTGTCCCCATCAACATGGGGACATCCTCCCCATGTTGAGGGCATGTGGCTTGGTACGGTTCAGGAGGGAGGGGGGGGCCACTCTCTCGTCCCCCCCTTTTCCCCTGCGGCCGGCCAGGTTGCGTGCTCGGATAAGGGGTCTGGTATGGATTTTTAGGGGGACTCCACGCCATTTTTTTTTTAAATTTGGGGTGGAGTTCCCCTTAAAATCCATGCCAGATCTGAAGGGCCTGGAATGGATATTTGGGGGAACCCCACGTCAATTTTTTTTTAAATTTGCGGCGGGGTTCCCCTTAATATCCATTCCAGACCTGAAGGGCCTGGTAATTGAATTCTGGGGAACCCCCACGCTTTTTTTTTTTTTTTTTTATCAATTAATTTTGTATGTATTGCCGGGAGCCGACAATTCATTAATAGTCGCGAGTGAGTTTTAAATGCATTTTTTTCTTTCAAAAATGACATTTTTTGCAGGGACAGTTCTAAGCACGGGAAACATGCGCCACTTTACATGCATATCATACACACCCCCCAGGTATGAAATTTAAAGGAATATTTCACTTTTATTTTTTCATTTTAAGCATTATTAAAATCACTGCTCCCGAAAAAACAGACGTTTTTAAAACTTCTTTTTGCATTGATACATGTCCCCTGGGGCAGGACCCAGGTCCCCAAACACTTTTTAGGACAATAACTTGCATATTAGCCTTTATAATTAACACTTTAGATTTCGAACGTTCGAGTCCATTGTATTTAATAGGGTTCTAAAGTTTACACGAACATTTTGTCTGTTCGCAGGTAGGGATGAGCTTCGTGTTCGAGTCGAACATACGTTCGACTCGAACATTGGCTGTTCGATCGTTCGACGAAGATCGAACGATTTGGGCCGTTCGCGCCAAATTCGAGTGACGCGAACGGCCCACAATGCACTACGCCATCGCAGTGTCATCCAGGCGCTGTGATTGGCCAAGCATGCACTGTGACCCCGCATGCTTGGCCAATCACAGCGCCGGCAGCGAGGAGAGCAATGATTGGCCACAGGCAGGATGCCTGTGGCCAATTATTGCTGAGGGTGTTTAGTACACGCCCCACACTATAAAAGGCCGCCAGCACGGCGGCCTAGTGTAGTGTGTTCCGGAGCAGGGATAGAGTAGCATAGGCAGGGACAGTGACTGTTATTTCTTTCTTGCTTAACCTGGATTCCTTTAGTTTAGGGAAAGAGAAGGATAGGTAGGGAGAGTGTCAGTGTGTTTTGTGCTTCTGCTATAGTGTGCTTAAAAAAAAACATTTATTCTAGGGACAGAAAACTCTAGGTAGGGACAGTGTCAGTTTCTTTCACTCTGCAAGTCCTTGTTTCCAGGGACCTGGAAGGACAGTGAGTGAATTGTCCTTTTGCTATATTGTGATTAAAAAAAACATTTATTCTAGGGACAGAAAACTCTAGGTAGGGACAGTGTCAGTTTCTTTCACTCTGCAAGTCCTTGTTTCCAGGGACCTGGAAGGACAGTGAGTGAATTGTCCTTTTGCTATATTGTGATTAAAAAAACCATTTATTCTAGGGACAGAAAACTCTAGGTAGGGACAGTGTCAGTTTCTTTCACTCTGCAAGTCCTTGTTTCCAGGGACCTGGAAGGACAGTGAGTGAATTGTCCTTTTGCTATATTGTGATTAAAAAAAACATTTATTCTAGGGACAGAAAACTCTAGGTAGGGACAGTGTCAGTTTCTTTCACTCTGCAAGTCCTTGTTTCCAGGGACCTGGAAGGACAGTGAGTGAATTGTCCTTTTGCTATATTGTGATTAAAAAAAACATTTTTTTCTAGGGACAGAAAACTGTAGGTAGGGAGAGTATTTTTTTTCTTTCACTCTGCAAGTCCTTGTTTCCAGGGACCTGTAAGGACAGTGAGTTAATTGTCCTTGTGCTATATTGTGCTGAAAAAAACATTTATTCCAGGGACAGAAAACTCTAGGTAGGGACAGTGTCAGTTTCTTTCACTCTGCAAGTCCTTGTTTCCAGGGACCTGGAAGGACAGTGAGTGAATTGTCCTTTTGCTATATTGTGATTAAAAAAAACATTTTTTTCTAGGGACAGAAAACTGTAGGTAGGGAGAGTGTTTTTTTTCTTTCACTCTGCAAGTCCTTGTTTCCAGGGACCTGTAAGGACAGTGAGTTAATTTTCCTTGTGCTATATTGTGATTAAAAAAAACATTTATTCTAGGGACAGAAAACTCTAGGTAGGGACAGTGTCAGTTTCTTTCACTCTGCAAGTCCTTGTTTCCAGGGACCTGGAAGGACAGTGAGTGAATTGTCCTTTTGCTATATTGTGATTAAAAAAAACATTTATTCTAGGGACAGAAAACTCTAGGTAGGGACAGTGTCAGTTTCTTTCACTCTGCAAGTCCTTGTTTCCAGGGACCTGGAAGGACAGTGAGTGAATTGTCCTTTTGCTATATTGTGATTAAAAAAAACATTTATTCTAGGGACAGAAAACTCTAGGTAGGGACAGTGTCAGTTTCTTTCACTCTGCAAGTCCTTGTTTCCAGGGACCTGGAAGGACAGTGAGTGAATTGTCCTTTTGCTATATTGTGATTAAAAAAAACATTTATTCTAGGGACAGAAAACTCTAGGTAGGGACAGTGTCAGTTTCTTTCACTCTGCAAGTCCTTGTTTCCAGGGACCTGGAAGGACAGTGAGTGAATTGTCCTTTTGCTATATTGTGATTAAAAAAAACATTTATTCTAGGGACAGAAAACTCTAGGTAGGGACAGTGTCAGTTTCTTTCACTCTGCAAGTCCTTGTTTCCAGGGACCTGGAAGGACAGTGAGTGAATTGTCCTTTTGCTATATTGTGATTAAAAAAAACATTTTTTTCTAGGGACAGAAAACTGTAGGTAGGGAGAGTATTTTTTTTCTTTCACTCTGCAAGTCCTTGTTTCCAGGTACCTGTAAGGACAGTGAGTTAATTGTCCTTGTGCTATATTGTGCTGAAAAAAACATTTATTCCAGGGACAGAAAACTCTAGGTAGGGACAGTGTCAGTTTCTTTCACTCTGCAAGTCCTTGTTTCCAGGGACCTGGAAGGACAGTGAGTGAATTGTCCTTTTGCTATATTGTGATTAAAAAAAACATTTTTTTCTAGGGACAGAAAACTGTAGGTAGGGAGAGTATTTTTTTTCTTTCACTCTGCAAGTCCTTGTTTCCAGGGACCTGTAAGGACAGTGAGTTAATTGTCCTTGTGCTATATTGTGCTGAAAAAAACATTTATTCCAGGGACAGAAAACTCTAGGTAGGGACAGTGTCAGTTTCTTTCACTCTGCAAGTCCTTGTTTCCAGGGACCTGGAAGGACAGTGAGTGAATTGTCCTTTTGCTATATTGTGATTAAAAAAAACATTTTTTTCTAGGGACAGAAAACTGTAGGTAGGGAGAGTGTTTTTTTTCTTTCACTCTGCAAGTCCTTGTTTCCAGGGACCTGTAAGGACAGTGAGTTAATTTTCCTTGTGCTATATTGTGATTAAAAAAAACATTTATTCTAGGGACAGAAAACTCTAGGTAGGGACAGTGTCAGTTTCTTTCACTCTGCAAGTCCTTGTTTCCAGGGACCTGGAAGGACAGTGAGTGAATTGTCCTTTTGCTATATTGTGATTAAAAAAAACATTTATTCTAGGGACAGAAAACTCTAGGTAGGGACAGTGTCAGTTTCTTTCACTCTGCAAGTCCTTGTTTCCAGGGACCTGGAAGGACAGTGAGTGAATTGTCCTTTTGCTATATTGTGATTAAAAAAAACATTTATTCTAGGGACAGAAAACTCTAGGTAGGGACAGTGTCAGTTTCTTTCACTCTGCAAGTCCTTGTTTCCAGGGACCTGGAAGGACAGTGAGTGAATTGTCCTTTTGCTATATTGTGATTAAAAAAAACATTTATTCTAGGGACAGAAAACTCTAGGTAGGGACAGTGTCAGTTTCTTTCACTCTGCAAGTCCTTGTTTCCAGGGACCTGGAAGGACAGTGAGTGAATTGTCCTTTTGCTATATTGTGATTAAAAAAAACATTTATTCTAGGGACAGAAAACTCTAGGTAGGGACAGTGTCAGTTTCTTTCACTCTGCAAGTCCTTGTTTCCAGGGACCTGGAAGGACAGTGAGTGAATTGTCCTTTTGCTATATTGTGATTAAAAAAAACATTTATTCTAGGGACAGAAAACTCTAGGTAGGGACAGTGTCAGTTTCTTTCACTCTGCAAGTCCTTGTTTCCAGGGACCTGGAAGGACAGTGAGTGAATTGTCCTTTTGCTATATTGTGATTAAAAAAAACATTTTTTTCTAGGGACAGAAAACTGTAGGTAGGGAGAGTGTTTTTTTTCTTTCACTCTGCAAGTCCTTGTTTCCAGGGACCTGTAAGGACAGTGAGTTAATTTTCCTTGTGCTATATTGTGATTAAAAAAAACATTTATTCTAGGGACAGAAAACTCTAGGTAGGGACAGTGTCAGTTTCTTTCACTCTGCAAGTCCTTGTTTCCAGGGACCTGGAAGGACAGTGAGTGAATTGTCCTTTTGCTATATTGTGATTAAAAAAAACATTTATTCTAGGGACAGAAAACTCTAGGTAGGGACAGTGTCAGTTTCTTTCACTCTGCAAGTCCTTGTTTCCAGGGACCTGGAAGGACAGTGAGTGAATTGTCCTTTTGCTATATTGTGATTAAAAAAAACATTTTTTTCTAGGGACAGAAAACTGTAGGTAGGGAGAGTATTTTTTTTCTTTCACTCTGCAAGTCCTTGTTTCCAGGGACCTGTAAGGACAGTGAGTTAATTGTCCTTGTGCTATATTGTGCTGAAAAAAACATTTATTCCAGGGACAGAAAACTCTAGGTAGGGACAGTGTCAGTTTCTTTCACTCTGCAAGTCCTTGTTTCCAGGGACCTGGAAGGACAGTGAGTGAATTGTCCTTTTGCTATATTGTGATTAAAAAAAACATTTTTTTCTAGGGACAGAAAACTGTAGGTAGGGAGAGTGTTTTTTTTCTTTCACTCTGCAAGTCCTTGTTTCCAGGGACCTGTAAGGACAGTGAGTTAATTTTCCTTGTGCTATATTGTGATTAAAAAAAACATTTATTCTAGGGACAGAAAACTCTAGGTAGGGACAGTGTCAGTTTCTTTCACTCTGCAAGTCCTTGTTTCCAGGGACCTGGAAGGACAGTGAGTGAATTGTCCTTTTGCTATATTGTGATTAAAAAAAACATTTATTCTAGGGACAGAAAACTCTAGGTAGGGACAGTGTCAGTTTCTTTCACTCTGCAAGTCCTTGTTTCCAGGGACCTGGAAGGACAGTGAGTGAATTGTCCTTTTGCTATATTGTGATTAAAAAAAACATTTATTCTAGGGACAGAAAACTCTAGGTAGGGACAGTGTCAGTTTCTTTCACTCTGCAAGTCCTTGTTTCCAGGGACCTGGAAGGACAGTGAGTGAATTGTCCTTTTGCTATATTGTGATTAAAAAAAACATTTATTCTAGGGACAGAAAACTCTAGGTAGGGACAGTGTCAGTTTCTTTCACTCTGCAAGTCCTTGTTTCCAGGGACCTGGAAGGACAGTGAGTGAATTGTCCTTTTGCTATATTGTGATTAAAAAAAACATTTTTTTCTAGGGACAGAAAACTGTAGGTAGGGAGAGTGTTTTTTTTCTTTCACTCTGCAAGTCCTTGTTTCCAGGGACCTGTAAGGACAGTGAGTTAATTTTCCTTGTGCTATATTGTGATTAAAAAAAACATTTATTCTAGGGACAGAAAACTCTAGGTAGGGACAGTGTCAGTTTCTTTCACTCTGCAAGTCCTTGTTTCCAGGGACCTGGAAGGACAGTGAGTGAATTGTCCTTTTGCTATATTGTGATTAAAAAAAACATTTTTTTCTAGGGACAGAAAACTGTAGGTAGGGAGAGTATTTTTTTTCTTTCACTCTGCAAGTCCTTGTTTCCAGGTACCTGTAAGGACAGTGAGTTAATTGTCCTTGTGCTATATTGTGCTGAAAAAAACATTTATTCCAGGGACAGAAAACTCTAGGTAGGGACAGTGTCAGTTTCTTTCACTCTGCAAGTCCTTGTTTCCAGGGACCTGGAAGGACAGTGAGTGAATTGTCCTTTTGCTATATTGTGATTAAAAAAAACATTTTTTTCTAGGGACAGAAAACTGTAGGTAGGGAGAGTATTTTTTTTCTTTCACTCTGCAAGTCCTTGTTTCCAGGGACCTGTAAGGACAGTGAGTTAATTGTCCTTGTGCTATATTGTGCTGAAAAAAACATTTATTCCAGGGACAGAAAACTCTAGGTAGGGACAGTGTCAGTTTCTTTCACTCTGCAAGTCCTTGTTTCCAGGGACCTGGAAGGACAGTGAGTGAATTGTCCTTTTGCTATATTGTGATTAAAAAAAACATTTTTTTCTAGGGACAGAAAACTGTAGGTAGGGAGAGTGTTTTTTTTCTTTCACTCTGCAAGTCCTTGTTTCCAGGGACCTGTAAGGACAGTGAGTTAATTTTCCTTGTGCTATATTGTGATTAAAAAAAACATTTATTCTAGGGACAGAAAACTCTAGGTAGGGACAGTGTCAGTTTCTTTCACTCTGCAAGTCCTTGTTTCCAGGGACCTGGAAGGACAGTGAGTGAATTGTCCTTTTGCTATATTGTGATTAAAAAAAACATTTATTCTAGGGACAGAAAACTCTAGGTAGGGACAGTGTCAGTTTCTTTCACTCTGCAAGTCCTTGTTTCCAGGGACCTGGAAGGACAGTGAGTGAATTGTCCTTTTGCTATATTGTGATTAAAAAAAACATTTATTCTAGGGACAGAAAACTCTAGGTAGGGACAGTGTCAGTTTCTTTCACTCTGCAAGTCCTTGTTTCCAGGGACCTGGAAGGACAGTGAGTGAATTGTCCTTTTGCTATATTGTGATTAAAAAAAACATTTATTCTAGGGACAGAAAACTCTAGGTAGGGACAGTGTCAGTTTCTTTCACTCTGCAAGTCCTTGTTTCCAGGGACCTGGAAGGACAGTGAGTGAATTGTCCTTTTGCTATATTGTGATTAAAAAAAACATTTATTCTAGGGACAGAAAACTCTAGGTAGGGACAGTGTCAGTTTCTTTCACTCTGCAAGTCCTTGTTTCCAGGGACCTGGAAGGACAGTGAGTGAATTGTCCTTTTGCTATATTGTGATTAAAAAAAACATTTATTCTAGGGACAGAAAACTCTAGGTAGGGACAGTGTCAGTTTCTTTCACTCTGCAAGTCCTTGTTTCCAGGGACCTGGAAGGACAGTGAGTGAATTGTCCTTTTGCTATATTGTGATTAAAAAAAACATTTTTTTCTAGGGACAGAAAACTGTAGGTAGGGAGAGTGTTTTTTTTCTTTCACTCTGCAAGTCCTTGTTTCCAGGGACCTGTAAGGACAGTGAGTTAATTTTCCTTGTGCTATATTGTGATTAAAAAAAACATTTATTCTAGGGACAGAAAACTCTAGGTAGGGACAGTGTCAGTTTCTTTCACTCTGCAAGTCCTTATTTCCAGGGACCTGGAAGGACAGTGAGTGAATTGTCCTTTTGCTATATTGTGATTAAAAAAAACATTTATTCTAGGGACAGAAAACTCTAGGTAGGGACAGTGTCAGTTTCTTTCACTCTGCAAGTCCTTGTTTCCAGGGACCTGGAAGGACAGTGAGTGAATTGTCCTTTTGCTATATTGTGATTAAAAAAAACATTTTTTTCTAGGGACAGAAAACTGTAGGTAGGGAGAGTATTTTTTTTCTTTCACTCTGCAAGTCCTTGTTTCCAGGGACCTGTAAGGACAGTGAGTTAATTGTCCTTGTGCTATATTGTGCTGAAAAAAACATTTATTCCAGGGACAGAAAACTCTAGGTAGGGACAGTGTCAGTTTCTTTCACTCTGCAAGTCCTTGTTTCCAGGGACCTGGAAGGACAGTGAGTGAATTGTCCTTTTGCTATATTGTGATTAAAAAAAACATTTTTTTCTAGGGACAGAAAACTGTAGGTAGGGAGAGTGTTTTTTTTCTTTCACTCTGCAAGTCCTTGTTTCCAGGGACCTGTAAGGACAGTGAGTTAATTTTCCTTGTGCTATATTGTGATTAAAAAAAACATTTATTCTAGGGACAGAAAACTCTAGGTAGGGACAGTGTCAGTTTCTTTCACTCTGCAAGTCCTTGTTTCCAGGGACCTGGAAGGACAGTGAGTGAATTGTCCTTTTGCTATATTGTGATTAAAAAAAACATTTATTCTAGGGACAGAAAACTCTAGGTAGGGACAGTGTCAGTTTCTTTCACTCTGCAAGTCCTTGTTTCCAGGGACCTGGAAGGACAGTGAGTGAATTGTCCTTTTGCTATATTGTGATTAAAAAAAACATTTATTCTAGGGACAGAAAACTCTAGGTAGGGACAGTGTCAGTTTCTTTCACTCTGCAAGTCCTTGTTTCCAGGGACCTGGAAGGACAGTGAGTGAATTGTCCTTTTGCTATATTGTGATTAAAAAAAACATTTATTCTAGGGACAGAAAACTCTAGGTAGGGACAGTGTCAGTTTCTTTCACTCTGCAAGTCCTTGTTTCCAGGGACCTGGAAGGACAGTGAGTGAATTGTCCTTTTGCTATATTGTGATTAAAAAAAACATTTTTTTCTAGGGACAGAAAACTGTAGGTAGGGAGAGTGTTTTTTTTCTTTCACTCTGCAAGTCCTTGTTTCCAGGGACCTGTAAGGACAGTGAGTTAATTTTCCTTGTGCTATATTGTGATTAAAAAAAACATTTATTCTAGGGACAGAAAACTCTAGGTAGGGACAGTGTCAGTTTCTTTCACTCTGCAAGTCCTTGTTTCCAGGGACCTGGAAGGACAGTGAGTGAATTGTCCTTTTGCTATATTGTGATTAAAAAAAACATTTTTTTCTAGGGACAGAAAACTGTAGGTAGGGAGAGTATTTTTTTTCTTTCACTCTGCAAGTCCTTGTTTCCAGGGACCTGTAAGGACAGTGAGTTAATTGTCCTTGTGCTATATTGTGCTGAAAAAAACATTTATTCCAGGGACAGAAAACTCTAGGTAGGGACAGTGTCAGTTTCTTTCACTCTGCAAGTCCTTGTTTCCAGGGACCTGGAAGGACAGTGAGTGAATTGTCCTTTTGCTATATTGTGATTAAAAAAAACATTTTTTTCTAGGGACAGAAAACTGTAGGTAGGGAGAGTATTTTTTTTCTTTCACTCTGCAAGTCCTTGTTTCCAGGGACCTGTAAGGACAGTGAGTTAATTGTCCTTGTGCTATATTGTGCTGAAAAAAACATTTATTCCAGGGACAGAAAACTCTAGGTAGGGACAGTGTCAGTTTCTTTCACTCTGCAAGTCCTTGTTTCCAGGGACCTGGAAGGACAGTGAGTGAATTGTCCTTTTGCTATATTGTGATTAAAAAAAACATTTTTTTCTAGGGACAGAAAACTGTAGGTAGGGAGAGTATTTTTTTTCTTTCACTCTGCAAGTCCTTGTTTCCAGGGACCTGTAAGGACAGTGAGTTAATTGTCCTTGTGCTATATTGTGCTGAAAAAAACATTTATTCCAGGGACAGAAAACTCTAGGTAGGGACAGTGTCAGTTTCTTTCACTCTGCAAGTCCTTGTTTCCAGGGACCTGGAAGGACAGTGAGTGAATTGTCCTTTTGCTATATTGTGATTAAAAAAAACATTTTTTTCTAGGGACAGAAAACTGTAGGTAGGGAGAGTGTTTTTTTTCTTTCACTCTGCAAGTCCTTGTTTCCAGGGACCTGTAAGGACAGTGAGTTAATTTTCCTTGTGCTATATTGTGATTAAAAAAAACATTTATTCTAGGGACAGAAAACTCTAGGTAGGGACAGTGTCAGTTTCTTTCACTCTGCAAGTCCTTGTTTCCAGGGACCTGGAAGGACAGTGAGTGAATTGTCCTTTTGCTATATTGTGATTAAAAAAAACATTTATTCTAGGGACAGAAAACTCTAGGTAGGGACAGTGTCAGTTTCTTTCACTCTGCAAGTCCTTGTTTCCAGGGACCTGGAAGGACAGTGAGTGAATTGTCCTTTTGCTATATTGTGATTAAAAAAAACATTTATTCTAGGGACAGAAAACTCTAGGTAGGGACAGTGTCAGTTTCTTTCACTCTGCAAGTCCTTGTTTCCAGGGACCTGGAAGGACAGTGAGTGAATTGTCCTTTTGCTATATTGTGATTAAAAAAAACATTTATTCTAGGGACAGAAAACTCTAGGTAGGGACAGTGTCAGTTTCTTTCACTCTGCAAGTCCTTGTTTCCAGGGACCTGGAAGGACAGTGAGTGAATTGTCCTTTTGCTATATTGTGATTAAAAAAAACATTTATTCTAGGGACAGAAAACTCTAGGTAGGGACAGTGTCAGTTTCTTTCACTCTGCAAGTCCTTGTTTCCAGGGACCTGGAAGGACAGTGAGTGAATTGTCCTTTTGCTATATTGTGATTAAAAAAAACATTTATTCTAGGGACAGAAAACTCTAGGTAGGGACAGTGTCAGTTTCTTTCACTCTGCAAGTCCTTGTTTCCAGGGACCTGGAAGGACAGTGAGTGAATTGTCCTTTTGCTATATTGTGATTAAAAAAAACATTTTTTTCTAGGGACAGAAAACTGTAGGTAGGGAGAGTGTTTTTTTTCTTTCACTCTGCAAGTCCTTGTTTCCAGGGACCTGTAAGGACAGTGAGTTAATTTTCCTTGTGCTATATTGTGATTAAAAAAAACATTTATTCTAGGGACAGAAAACTCTAGGTAGGGACAGTGTCAGTTTCTTTCACTCTGCAAGTCCTTGTTTCCAGGGACCTGGAAGGACAGTGAGTGAATTGTCCTTTTGCTATATTGTGATTAAAAAAAACATTTATTCTAGGGACAGAAAACTCTAGGTAGGGACAGTGTCAGTTTCTTTCACTCTGCAAGTCCTTGTTTCCAGGGACCTGGAAGGACAGTGAGTGAATTGTCCTTTTGCTATATTGTGATTAAAAAAAACATTTTTTTCTAGGGACAGAAAACTGTAGGTAGGGAGAGTATTTTTTTTCTTTCACTCTGCAAGTCCTTGTTTCCAGGGACCTGTAAGGACAGTGAGTTAATTGTCCTTGTGCTATATTGTGCTGAAAAAAACATTTATTCCAGGGACAGAAAACTCTAGGTAGGGACAGTGTCAGTTTCTTTCACTCTGCAAGTCCTTGTTTCCAGGGACCTGGAAGGACAGTGAGTGAATTGTCCTTTTGCTATATTGTGATTAAAAAAAACATTTATTCTAGGGACAGAAAACTCTAGGTAGGGACAGTGTCAGTTTCTTTCACTCTGCAAGTCCTTGTTTCCAGGGACCTGGAAGGACAGTGAGTGAATTGTCCTTTTGCTATATTGTGATTAAAAAAAACATTTATTCTAGGGACAGAAAACTCTAGGTAGGGACAGTGTCAGTTTCTTTCACTCTGCAAGTCCTTGTTTCCAGGGACCTGGAAGGACAGTGAGTGAATTGTCCTTTTGCTATATTGTGATTAAAAAAAACATTTATTCTAGGGACAGAAAACTCTAGGTAGGGACAGTGTCAGTTTCTTTCACTCTGCAAGTCCTTGTTTCCAGGGACCTGGAAGGACAGTGAGTGAATTGTCCTTTTGCTATATTGTGATTAAAAAAAACATTTTTTTCTAGGGACAGAAAACTGTAGGTAGGGAGAGTGTTTTTTTTCTTTCACTCTGCAAGTCCTTGTTTCCAGGGACCTGTAAGGACAGTGAGTTAATTTTCCTTGTGCTATATTGTGATTAAAAAAAACATTTATTCTAGGGACAGAAAACTCTAGGTAGGGACAGTGTCAGTTTCTTTCACTCTGCAAGTCCTTGTTTCCAGGGACCTGGAAGGACAGTGAGTGAATTGTCCTTTTGCTATATTGTGATTAAAAAAAACATTTTTTTCTAGGGACAGAAAACTGTAGGTAGGGAGAGTATTTTTTTTCTTTCACTCTGCAAGTCCTTGTTTCCAGGGACCTGTAAGGACAGTGAGTTAATTGTCCTTGTGCTATATTGTGCTGAAAAAAACATTTATTCCAGGGACAGAAAACTCTAGGTAGGGACAGTGTCAGTTTCTTTCACTCTGCAAGTCCTTGTTTCCAGGGACCTGGAAGGACAGTGAGTGAATTGTCCTTTTGCTATATTGTGATTAAAAAAAACATTTTTTTCTAGGGACAGAAAACTGTAGGTAGGGAGAGTGTTTTTTTTCTTTCACTCTGCAAGTCCTTGTTTCCAGGGACCTGTAAGGACAGTGAGTTAATTTTCCTTGTGCTATATTGTGATTAAAAAAAACATTTTTTCTAGGGACAGAAAACTGTAGGTAGGGAGAGTGTTTTTTTTCTTTCACTCTGCAAGTCCTTGTTTCCAGGGACAGAGAAGGACACCTGAAGGTAGCCCTTATTGCTTTTTTCCCATCTCCCTGCAGGCCATCTATTAGAATGTCTGGAAGGCAAACAAGGAGAGGCAGACAGTCAGGAGGCAATAAAAGAGGGCAAGCAGGCTCTGTGTCTGGGGGAAACAGTGCTGGTCGTGGACGCGGTGCATTGTCATCAGCACATGGCCATGGGACACGCTTGTCCTTCTTTTCGGCAGCTGGACATGTTGAGCCACATCATGCCGAAGACTTGGTAGAGTGGATGACCAAGCCCTCCTCCTCCTCCTCATCCTCTCTCACCCAGGCTCAGGGTACTGGAAAAGCAGCTGCCAAAGCGTCGTCTTCCCTGGTATCAATGTCAGACAAATCATCAGTCACTCCTTCCCTAGACCCACCATGTCCTCCTCCTGAGGAGTCCCCCGAACTGTTTCAGCACAGTGTTGGGTACATGCTCCAGGAGGATGCCCAGCGTTTCGAAGGGTCTGATGATGAAACCCAGCTAGAGGAAGGCAGTAGCGTGAGAGCAGACAGAGGGGATGCTCAAGAAGGACACCAATCTGGCAGTCATGTTCCAGCAGCTGCAGCATACTGCCAGATTGGCTCCAGTGATGAGGAGGGAGGGGATGATGAGGTCAATGACTCCACGTGGGTGCCTAATAGGAGAGAGGAGGAGGAGGAGGATGAGGAGGAGGCACATCTCCAACGAGGCAGGATGCCCTTTGGTGGCCAGCGTAAGGGCAGTACACCGACGGAATCACACCGCAGAGCTCCGCCTGTGCAGGGCGCTGCCTCTGCCCGTCATTCAAAAAGTTCTTTGGTGTGGGCCTTTTTTGAGGCTAGTGCATCAGATCGCACAGCTGCTGTTTGCAACATATGTCTCAAGCGTATATCGCGTGGCCAAAACATCAGCCGCTTGGGTACCACATGCCTGACCAGACATATGTTGACCTGCCATGCAGCTCGTTGGCAAGCCTACCTCAAAGACCCACACCAAAGAACAAAGCGGACCTCTCCTTGCACCGCATCAGCTGGGATCTCCAACCCCACTATAACTTCAGTCCTCTCTGAAACATGCACTGAGAGGAATGAAGGTGTAGAATTAGGTGTGTCACAGCCAAGTACTTGCGCCCACTCTGCTAGCAGTACACCGACGTCCGATTCTAGCAGGCAAATTTCCCTGCCCCAGCTGCTGGACCGTCGAAAGAAGTTCACTCCCAGCCATCCACATGCCCAGCGGTTGAATGCTAGCTTGGCTAAATTGCTAGCGCTTCAACTGCTGCCTTTTCAGTTGGTAGACTCGGCCCCCTTCCGTGAGTTTGTGCAATGTGCGGTTCCTCAGTGGCAGGTTCCCAAACGCCACTTTTTCTCACGGAAGGCTATTCCGGCTCTCTACCGGCATGTGGAAGGCAATGTCTTGGCCTCGCTGGACAGGGCGGTCAGCGGTAAGGTGCATATTACCGCTGACTCATGGTCCAGCAGGCATGGACAGGGACGTTACCTTTCTTTCACGGCCCATTGGGTCACTCTTTTGGCAGCTGGGAAGGATTCAGGACAAGGTGCAGTAGTGTTGGAGGTTGTCCCACCGCCACGCCTCCAAAATGCTACTACTGGTTGTGACACACCTCTCTCCTCCACCCCCTCCTCTTCTTCTTCCTCCATGGCCTCTTCCTGTGGTTTGTCCTATGAACCAGCGGTGCTCCGTAGCCGTTCACGGGGCTACGCAAGTACGCAGGCAAAAAGATGCCATGCCGTGCTTGCGCTGGTGTGTTTGGGGGACAGAAGCCACACTGGGGCAGAGGTCCTGTCTGCTCTGCAGGGCCAGGCCGAGAGGTGGTTGACGCCACGCCAGCTTAAGCCAGGAATGGTGGTTTGCGACAATGGCACCAACCTCCTCTCCGCCCTCCGACAGGGACAACTGACCCATGTGCCCTGTGTGGCTCACGTCCTTAACCTGGTGGTGCAGCGGTTCTTGGGCAGGTACCCGGGCTTACAGGATGTCCTGAGGCAGGCCAGGAAAGTCTGTGTGCATTTCCGCAGATCTTATAATGCCAGTGCTCGCCTGGCTGAGCTGCAAAAGGAGTTGAACCTGCCCAAGAACCGCCTTATATGTGACATGCCCACCAGGTGGAACTCAACGTTGGCCATGCTGCAGCGGCTGCACACGCAGCAGAGGGCCATCAATGAGTACCTGTGCGACTACGGCACCAGGACAGGGTCAGGGGAGCTTGGTTTTTTTTCTCCACGCCAGTGGGGCATGATCAGGGATGCATGCACTGTCCTGGCACCATTTGAGGAGGCCACGAGGATGGTGAGCAGTGACAGTGCATGCATCAGTGACACTGTACCTCTTGTCCACCTGTTGGAGCACACGCTGCGTGGAATAATGGACAGGGCACTTGAGGCAGAACAGAGGCAGGAAGAGGAGGACTTCCTTGCCTCTCAAGGCCCCCTTTACCCAGACAGTGTTCCTTCTGTCCCACCCATCGCACAGGAAGAGGAGGAGGAGGAGGAGGAGGAGGAGGATTGTGTCAGCATGGAGGTGGAGGCTGGCACTCAGCATCATCAGCAGCAGTCTTTTAGGGATGATTTACAGTCCCAAGAAACCAGTGGACTTGTACGTGGCTGGGAGGAGGTGGCTGCGGATCATGTCGTCCTTAGTGACCCAGAGGACTCCGGAGCGAATGCCTCAGCAAACCTACGCTGCATGGCCTCCCTGATCCTGCAAAGTCTGCGGAAGGATCCTCGTATTCTTCGGATCAAGGAGAGGGACCATTACTGGCTGGCCACTCTCCTTGATCCACGGTACAAGGGTAAGGTTGCGGACCTTATGTTACCGTCGCAGAGGGAGCAGAGGATGAGACAACTCCGGGAGGCCTTGCAGAAAGGTCTGTGCAACGCGTTCCCAGAGACTGGGAGGTTGCAAACTCCTGGTCCTGGACAACGAGTTGCTGAGGCTTCGGCCAGTCAAAGAAGGAGCGGTGGGGAAGGTGGCCGTCTGACCGATGCGTTCAGACAATTCTTTAGTCCGCAGCCCCAAAGTATGATTGGTTCCAGCAACCATCGCCAGCGTCTGATAAACATGGTGCAGGAATATCTAGGGGCAAGGTCAGACTTGGACACCTTCCCCACCGAAAATCCTCTGGCTTACTGGGTCTTGAGGATGGATCACTGGCCAGAGCTTGCACAGTATGCAATTGAGCTACTGGCCTGTCCTGCATCCAGCGTTCTTTCGGAACGCACATTCAGTGCTGCTGGAGGATTTGTCACGGATCACAGGGTGCGCCTGTCCACCGACTCGGTTGATCGACTGACTTTCATCAAGATGAACCAGTCTTGGATCACCACCAGCTACCACACACCTGATGCTGATATAACAGACTAATTGATTTTAAAATGTCACATCCCTTCAAGACTGATGCTGATGCTGAGTGCCTGTGCTGTTATGTTGACTGGCTATCCTCCTCCTCCGAGTCCTCAATGATACGATTGATGATGATAGCTTGGAAGATCATTTTTGTTTATGGGTGCCGCCACCAGTGCCTAACGCCCAATTTTTCAGCCCCTGTTTAACAGGGGCGTGTAATTACAATTTTTGAAGCAATACTTTGCAACAGGGCTCATTGCTGTGCTCCAAGTACAGTATCTGTGAGGAGTTGCAGTGTTGTGCCACCAGTGCCTAAGGCCCAATTTTTCAGCCCCTGTTTAACAGGGGCGTGTCATTACAATTTTTGAAGCAATACTTTGCAACAGGGCTCATTGCTGTGCTCCAAGTACAGTATCTGTGAGGGGTTGCAGTGTTGTGCCACCAGTGCCTAAGGCCCAATTTTTCAGCCCCTGTTCAACAGGGGCATGTAATTACAATTCTTGATCTAATAATTCACAGCAGGGCCCATTGCTGCACCCACCAAGAGTAACTGTCAGGGCTTACAGTGTTGTGGCACCAGCACCACCATCAAAGGCCCAATTTTTACTACCACTGTTCAACAATTATATGTAATTAAAATTCCTGATATAATAGTTGACAGCAGGGCGTTCCAGCACCAACCAAGAGTAACTGTGAGTGCTTACAGTGTTGTGCCAACACCAACAACTAAGGGGCCTATTTCTGCAGAGTATATACGGCAGGTCCCTACTTTCAAACATCCAACTTACAAACGACTCCTACTTGCAAACGCAAGAAGACAACAGGAAGTGAGAGGAAATCTACCACTAGGAAGGAAAATTCTCTCCTGTAAGAATAAATATGGGAGAAAGGTGTCTCCTCTGTACTGATGCTTTATCAGCAATCCTTGTTTCAAGAAAAACACCACATTTCAAAAACAGTTGTCATTGGGACGGAAAGTGAGGTGAAATGTTCTGAACAGGGGCACAGACAGCAAAACAAATGTTACAGGGGTGATAACCCTTACCTATGTTTTCCAAAAAGTTTAAAAATAGATTTTTGGGCTGGAGCTACACTTCAACAATGTACCTGTTCAAAATTACAAACAGATTCTACATAAGAACAAACCTACAGTCCCTGTCTTGTATGCACCGCCTGTATACGGCTGTTCAGAGTATATAGGGCCTTTTTTATTTTATGTGCGGGGTTCCCCTTAATATCCATACAAGACCCAAAGGGGCTGGTAATGGGCTGGGGTAGGGGGGGGGGGGGGTCATGGGGTAGCTATGCCATTTTTCTTAAAGAATTTCATCCATATTACCGGGACCAGACATTACATTAAAGCCGCAAGCAGTTTTAAATGGCTTTTTTTTCCTTTAGAAGTGTCATTTTGTGCAGGGACAGTTCTAAACACGGGAAACACGTGGCACTTCACAGGCATACTTTAGACACCCCCCAGGTACGATATTTAAAGGAATATTTGACTTTTTTTTTTTCACTTTATGCATCATTAAAATGACTGCTCCCGAAAAACGACCGTTTTTAAAACTTCTTTTTGCATTGATACATGTCCCCTGGTGCAGAACCCGGGTTCCCAAACCCTTTTTAGGACAATAACATGCATAATAGTTGTTATAATTAGCACTTTAGAATTCGAACGTTCGCATCCATTGTATTTAATAGGGTTCTAATGTTCGTTCGAACTTCCGGTCCGTTCGCGGGTTCTGGTGCGAACCGAACCCGGGGGTGTTCGGCTCATCACTATTCGCAGGTTCTGGTGCGAACCGAACAGGGGGGTGTTCGGCTCATCCCTGGTGAATAGTCACAGAATATATTCACTTTACCTGTGTTGACACCCGGGTATACACTGCTACACCTGTTTGGAGAATTAACAAGCCTCACAAAAGATTGTATTAAACCAAAAGGTAAATTTACTAGAACAGGTTTAATCATTAACACAGAACCACAATTGGTATACAATAATGAGACAAGCAGTTGTAAATGGCTATCACCTGAGTGCTACCTGTATTGCTCCAGCAGGGGTGTCTCCAAGTGGGACTAATGCTCAGGCAACAACCTCAGCACTGAGCGCACCTTCCCACTTCCAGCACACTGCGTAGACACTATGAAATCAACTATGCGACACACAGTATTTGGCAAGAATGATATACCACAATATAATTAACTCAATATTCCCCCCTACAGTCTCTAGTAGGTTGTAACAACACTGTAAGGCCTTACGGTAAGGAATATAGTCTAAAAACAAAAAACGCTCAGGTGTAGATGTCCTCTAGGTGGTTATCTCCTCCCAACAGCCAAGGGTGCAGGCAATGCAAATTCAGGCAAAACAAAAGATCAAGTCTTCTGGACAGCAGCACTCCAATAAAAAGCCTTTATTATATAAAATCTTCAAAAATCCAAATACAGGACAGCAAGTCACAAAATTCTGGTATAGAGCAGAATTTTGTGACTTGCTGTATTTGTAATAAAGGCTTTTTATTGGAGTGCTGCTGTCCAAAAGACTTGATCTTTTGTTTTGCAAGGAATATAGTCTCTGGTCTTCTACTAGCTATTGTGTGACAGAGATTGTAATCCAAAGGGTCCTCTGATCAATAAAGCAATGTAGAATAACATAGAGCAGTAGCTTCTATTGTGCAAAGTATCTGTGAACTCCTTCTTGGGAATGTACCTCCAGCGGCAGTCACTTAATAATTAAATCAGGCTTGAGGCCTATGCATATTGTGACAGCAGGAAGGTAAAGTCACCTGGTTGCATCCAGGGGGGTAGATATATTTCGCCCAGATTCAGGCTTTACGCCGACTTATACAACTAGGTGGAGAGTTGTATAAGGCTAGTGGGCTCATGGATGACTCATACCTCTAGGGAGAGGGCTGGGCGTCGTGCAGACAGGGAGTTGATGAGACCAGCTGAAGCTTGTCAGCTCATTTAGGCCTCTATAAGAACTCCCAGCTTCATTAGATGTTAGCTCATGCCTGGAACCAGACCTGTGTGGACTGTCTAGGGAGAGTGAACCCTGTGCGGTGAGACAAAGCCTGTGTGGCTATTTGCTTGGACATTTAAAACCAGGGACTTAGGGACTAGGACAGCACTAGGCTGATCCCAGTTGTTAGTTAGGAAACCTGTATGTTTAGTCAGAGGTCAACTTGACCAGGATTTATTTTGGTTATGTTTCTTTTGCTTTGCTGTGTTTTGTCACTGTAAATAGAAAATAAACCGCACCTTTTTTGATTTTGAAAACCACAACCTCCGTTTGCTGGGCCTGTTTTGTGTGGGGAGCCCATCCCGGGGGTCACACACACCCGCTGCCGAGCTAACCCCCTCACAGTTGGTGGAGAACCAGTGGCAGTTTTTTTTAAGCCAGCATGGAGGAGATACTGAAGCAGCTGGCTCTAGCAAATGCCAATCAACAGCAGACAAATGCAGGTTTGCAAAGGAGCCTTGCAGCCCAGCAGCAGACAAACGCAACTTTGCAACAGAGTCTGGAGGCTCAGCAACGAGCCCAGCAGCAATCTGAGGCCCGCTTCATAGACCTGTTGCAGAAGCAAGAGCAGAGACTACAACAACAGATGGAAGCAGTAATGCAGCAACGTCCGCAGACCAGTGAGGAAAGCCGTCCCACTAATACCGCGTCCTTTGGGGTGAGTCGTTTATTGACAAAAATGACTGGAGAGGATGATCCAGAGGTATTTTTGACCACATTTGAAAGGACCGCTGAAAGAGAAAAGTGGCCTGAGGAGCAGTGGGCTGGACTGGTGGCTCCTCTGTTAACTGGTGAATCGCAGAAAGCTTACTATGACCTAGAGCCTAACCAAGCAAAAGACTATGTGATGCTAAAAGCTGAAATATTGGCAAGGCTGGGTGTCACCCAGGCTGTCCGGGCTCAGCGTGTGCATAACTGGACTTTCCAGCTTGGAAAACCCCCCAGGTCTCAAATGTATGATCTCATTCACCTGAGCAGAAAGTGGCTACAGCCAGAGACTTTGTCCGCACCAAAGATTGTGGAACGTGTTGTAATGGATCGGTTTTTGAGAGCTCTTCCTACTGCCATCCAAAAGTGGGTAAGCCATGGAGACCCAGAGACGGCCGATGGTCTTGTGGATCGTGTGGAGAAATACTTGGCTACAGAGAACCTGACGGCCTCTTCCAGAGACACTCGGACTTTCCACCCTAAGACCAGACCATCCCCAGGGGCGGATAAGAGGATTCCAAGGGGTGAGGGTGGAGAGAGTGAGAGGGTGGGAGCTCTACCCCAAGTTTGGCGAGAACAGCCTGGGAAATCAGCGGCTCAAGAGGCGGCAAGAAGGATCGTTTGCTACCGCTGCCGGCAAGCGGGACATATTGCAGCCAATTGCCCGGTTGTGGAGGAACCCATGCAGTGTGACTTTCTGACGGGCAGACGTCAGTCGCTGTGTGCGACAGTCGCATGCACTGCCATTCGAGGAACTGAGAAACATTTATGCAAAATGTGTGTTAATGGTAGAAATGTTGTGGTATTGCTGGATTCAGGTAGCCTTGTGACCCTGATAAAGGCTGAGTTAGTTAAAACAGAGGTCTCTGGGAATAGCAAGGTAGCTGTTATTTGTGTGCATGGGGACACCCGAGAGTATCCAGTGACTACAGTGTGTTTCGAGACCCCCAAAGGTACCCTCTCTCATCCAGTGGGCTTAGTATCTCAGTTACCGCATGACGCCATTGTGGGAAGGGATTTTCCGAAGTTCTGGGAACTGTGGGATGATCCTGAGCCCCTCACTGGTGCCCCTATGTACCAGGAATGTGATAGCCAGAACTCCCCTGAGAGTGGTGAGGACTCTCCGGAATTTCCCTTATCAGTATTGGCAGGGGAGACTCAAGAAACTGGAGAGGAGCCCACCTCCTCAGACGAAAACCTACCGTCTGTGGAGTTTTCTGATCTTGAGGTTCACAGGGAAAACTTTGCCACAGAACAGTTGAAAGACCCCGCCCTAATAAAGGCACGGGAAAACGTAGTGAAAATAGATGGCGAGTTAGTGAACCCAGATAATACCTGCACTTACCCATACTTCAGCGTAGAGAAGGACCTACTGTATCGGGTGGCAAAAAGGGCAGAAGAAACCGTTGAGCAGCTTGTGGTGCCCAAACCTTACAGGAAGTTGGTGTTGGAGTTGGCCCATGGGCACATTCTTGGAGGTCATCTGGGGACAGAGAAAACCCGAGAGAGGGTATTACAGAGATTCTATTGGCCGGGGGTGATGAAGGACGTAGAAAATTATTGTTCCTCCTGCCCTGTGTGTCAGAGGTTGGCCCCGATGCCACATTTCCGTAGCCCGCTGGTCCCTCTACCCATCATTGAGGTCCCGTTTGAGAGGATCGCCATGGATTTGGTAGGTCCTATAATCAAGTCCGCTAGGGGGCACCAGTACATATTAGTTATAATGGACTATGCCACCCGTTATCCAGAAGCGATCCCTCTCCGAAATACCTCGGCCAAAACCATAGCCAAAGAGCTATCTCTTGTTTTTAGCCGGGTGGGTATTTGTAAAGAACTGCTTACGGACCAAGGTACACCCTTTATGTCCCGGGTTATGAAAGAGCTGTGTAAATTGTTCAAAGTGACGCAATTGCGTACGTCTGTGTATCACCCCCAAACCGATGGGCTGGTTGAAAGATTCAACAAAACCCTAAAACAAATGTTGAAGAAAGTGGTGGATAGAGATGGAAAGGATTGGGACTGTTTACTTCCTTATTTGATGTTTGCTTTTAGGGAGGTGCCCCAATCCTCTACGGGATTCTCCCCCTTTGAGTTACTGTATGGGAGACACCCAAGAGGGCTGTTGGATATTGCCAAGGAAACTTGGGAAAGTGAGAGTTCTCCCCACAGGAGTGTGATTGAGCATGTCGCCCTGATGCAAGATCGAATTGCACAGGTAATGCCCATCGTGAAGGAACATTTGGCCCAAGCGCAGTTGGCACAGCAGAGAGTGTACAACCGTGGAGCCAAGACCCGTACCTTTTCCCCGGGGAATAGGATATTGGTACTTGTCCCTACGGTTGAAAGTAAATTCCTTGCCAAATGGCAAGGCCCCTACGAGATAATGGAAAAAGTGAGCGAAGTGAATTACAAGGTCAGACAACCAGGAAGGCGAAAGCCCGAACAGATCTATCACGTTAATCTGTTGAAAGCCTGGAGGGATAGAGAGTCCCTAGTCGCAGACACTTGGTCACCAGCTCAAACTGGTTGCGTGATTCCTGAGGTTGGAATAGCAGCCACCTTGTCACAACCCCAACAACAGGAGGTTAAGGAGTTTGTGCTTCGCAACAAGGAGGTATTCTCTGAGCTGCCGGGACAAACATCTGGGGTAGAGCATGACATCATTACCCCGCCCGGTGAAAGGGTGAAGTTAAAACCCTATCGGATCCCAGAGGCTCGACGGGAGGCAATACGGGAGGAAGTACAGAAAATGCTGAACTTAGGGGTGATAGAGGAGTCCCAAAGTGATTGGTCTAGTCCCATCGTGTTGGTGCCTAAACCGGATGGGAGCTGGCGATTTTGTAACGATTTTCGTCAGTTGAACAAAGTTACAAAATTTGACACCTACCCCATGCCACGTATAGATGAGTTGATCGACCGGCTGGGAACAGCCCGATACATGACGACTCTTGACCTCACAAAAGGGTATTGGCAAATCCCCCTGGCCAAGTCGGCCAAAGAGAAAACCGCATTTGTAACCCCAGACGGGGCGTTCCAATATAAAAGAATGCCGTTCGGGTTACAGAATGCGCCGGCCACATTCCAGCGGAAAATGGACCAGATGCTGAGGCCCCATCGGAAGTATGCTGCGGCTTACCTGGATGACGTAATTGTCCATAGCACAGATTGGGCCTCACATCTGCCAAAAGTGCAAGCAGTCCTGGACTCTGTTCGGGAAGCGGGGTTTACGGCTAACCCCAAGAAGTGTACCATTGGGCAGGAGGAGGCCAAATATCTTGGGTACACCATTGGGAGGGGAGTAATAAAACCACAACTCAACAAAGTCGAGGCCATCCAGAGTTGGCCACGTCCCAACAGCAAGAAGCAGGTACGAGCCTTTCTGGGAATCGCTGGGTATTATCGGCGATTCATTCCCCACTTTGCTTCTAAGGCTGTGCCCCTAACCAACCTGACGAAGGGGAAAGGGTCGGTCATGATTAAATGGACCCCCGAGGCTGAGGCAGCATTCCAATTCTTGAAACAAGCCTTATGTAGCCAGCCAGTGTTGTACTCACCCGACTTCTCTAAAGACTTTGTCGTACAAAGTGATGCGTCAGATGTGGGGTTAGGAGCAGTATTGTCCCAGGTCTGGAACGGGGAAGAGCACCCAGTCATTTACCTCAGCAGGAAGTTGAAGTCCCATGAGGTAAATTACGCCACCGTTGAAAAGGAGTGTTTAGCGGTGAAGTGGGCTCTAGATTCCCTTCGGTACTACCTGCTAGGTAGGCACTTTGACATGGTTACGGATCACGCTCCGTTAAAGTGGATGGCTCAAAACAAGGAAACAAATAGAAGAGTGAATAGGTGGTTCCTGGCCCTCCAGGAATTCAACTTCACAGTAAAGCATCGCCCTGGCGTTCAAATGGGGAATGTGGATGCTTTGTCTCGAGTACATGAATGCCTGATTGCTGGTGTTCCAACCCCGAGGTTAAAACAAGAGGGGGGGGTATGTGACAGCAGGAAGGTAAAGTCACCTGGTTGCATCCAGGGGGGTAGATATATTTCGCCCAGATTCAGGCTTTACGCCGACTTATACAACTAGGTGGAGAGTTGTATAAGGCTAGTGGGCTCATGGATGACTCATACCTCTAGGGAGAGGGCTGGGCGTCGTGCAGACAGGGAGTTGATGAGACCAGCTGAAGCTTGTCAGCTCATTTAGGCCTCTATAAGAACTCCCAGCTTCATTAGATGTTAGCTCATGCCTGGAACCAGACCTGTGTGGACTGTCTAGGGAGAGTGAACCCTGTGCGGTGAGACAAAGCCTGTGTGGCTATTTGCTTGGACATTTAAAACCAGGGACTTAGGGACTAGGACAGCACTAGGCTGATCCCAGTTGTTAGTTAGGAAACCTGTATGTTTAGTCAGAGGTCAACTTGACCAGGATTTATTTTGGTTATGTTTCTTTTGCTTTGCTGTGTTTTGTCACTGTAAATAGAAAATAAACCGCACCTTTTTTGATTTTGAAAACCACAACCTCCGTTTGCTGGGCCTGTTTTGTGTGGGGAGCCCATCCCGGGGGTCACACACACCCGCTGCCGAGCTAACCCCCTCACAATATGTAACTGTATTGAACTGAACTGAACTGAACTGTGATGTGACAAACTTATTGTTTCTTCCAGTGTAATTGTCTATGAGTCTCACAGTGTCAGTCCCCAGAGGAGTGTGGAATTTAGGCCTACTGGTAATTCAGTCCAGCTGGATGAAATCTCCTCCGCGGAACTACAAGTTCCAGTGACACTGTGGCAATAAGTCTGAAAGTGTATCAAGTAACTGTGGGCGGTTTCCCTCTCACCACACTGGGCCTGGAAGAACTGGAAACCTCCGCTCCGGCTGTCTCTGGATCCTGCTGTCAGTCAGCACAAGCATGCCGCTCCGCTTCACAGGATGGCTGGGACCCGCAGATGGTTCCGTCAGGTGTCTCTGGATCCTTCTTTATCCGGTCACTCTGTCTCTTCAGCTCAGGGATGTGATGCAGGATCACTGGATGTTCCGCTCCGCAGTGTTGTAGGCAGCGCTCTCTGGAAGCCTCCTCACAGGTCCTTATAGGCAGGCCACGCATCCAGAAGAGACCTAAGATGGCCGAGCGGGGCCTTTTAAAGCCTACCCAGCAGTTCAGTACTGAGTGATCATGGGTAGGTCACATAGCATTCTGGGTAGGTAGGTCATGGTAAAATGTAAACAGACAATCCTTCCTGTTATATTTCTAATCCTCAGCAAAAGAAAATAATTAGAGTCCATTTCCTGTATTGGCCACTAGATGGTGCCAAATACTAAATTATAACACTGTTCATAGGTTAACATTGCATTACATTAGTAGGCAAAAATACCAGCGCTACATATATATATATATATATATATATATATATATATATATATGTTATAATATAATATAATATAGTTTTTATTAAAGATAATAGGCACATATAAATGTCAATGAAGGTCTGCCATAAAATCATGTAGCCTGGGTGACTCCTTAAATAATTTCCAGGGCAGCCATAATGTTAAACCTCTCATAGTTGTCATTGTTTTCAGCAACCAAATCCTCCATATGCATAATAATGTTAAGAGCCTCAAACCATTCAGGGGACGAAGGTGTAATGGAAGATTTCCAATGTCTAGGTATTAGTTGTCTACCCGCAAAAATAAAGAAGCAGAGAAGAGAATTTTTAACTCAAGATAGCAACCAAGGTAAAAGGGTCAGGAGGCGCCAATTCTGGAAAATTGGGGACCAGCTCTTGATTAAGTAAATTGTAGAGACGATCTCATAGATAGAAGGGAATGCTCACCAAATGTGAAGAAAGGTACCCGAATAAATATTTCATTGCCAACAGGAATTTTACTGAGATGGAAAAATATGATGAATACTAGCTGGAGTACAATACCATCTTGAAAGTAGTTTGAAATTACGTTCTTGATTGGCACAAGCCATTGAAAATTTCTGAGCGTTAATGAAAATTTGTCCCCATTCTTCAGAGGTGATTAGGTGGCCAATTTTGTGCGTCCAGTTAAACATATAGAAAGGTATACCGGGGGCAGTCAAAACTAGATACTGATACGTAAATCTTAGATATAGTATGAGCCGGAGGCAAAAGAGAAATGCATAACTGCTCAAAGATTGTAAGTGGCCAAGTTAAGGCAGTTTTCTGTGTAAAAGAGCGATGGACGTTCCACAGTTGAAGAAACACAAACCAAAGGCCACTCATATAGCCATGTATAGCTTAAAATTGTGAAACTAATAGAAATAAATCATCTGTGAGAACATGCCTTATTTGTGGCCAGAAAGATCTGTTCCAGCTTAGGAGAGCATGTGAATCAAGAGAGATAGGAAAAGTTGGATTATCCAACAGAGGAGTAAGAGGACTTGGCAAGGATGATAAGGGAAAATTTAGCAAATAACATATGCAGCAATCTAAAACGGTATAAACAAGCCAAGGCCAGGAAGAGCGCAGTCCAATATCTTTAAAATAGAGCCGAAGAGCAGCTTTCGGGTGTAATGGAGAAGAGTATACTTCAAGATATGGTGAAACTAGTTTTAAATACGGGAGAATATAACGGTTTCATAATAAAGGTCAAGGTTTGGGCTGGTAGAGCTATACCTCCATGGGCTTTTGAACGACAAAGGATTTTCGAACTAAGCCGCGGTTTGGCCGTCTTCCGTATGAATTGCAAAAAACACTTTTTAATTTGTTAAAAAAAAAGATTTTGGTAATCTAATGGGCAAAGTTTGGAACATACACACATATTTAGGAAGAATATCCATGTTAATAGCATTGGTACAGCCAAACCAAGATAAATAAATTTAGGACCAAGTTGAAAGGCCAGATTTTGTAATAGAAGGGGACTTCCTTCTGAGGTAAATAAATATTTAATATTTCCAACTTTGGCAGCCAAAAGTAGTAAATCCTTTTAAAATGGAGGGGATACTAAGCCTGGGTGGAGTGATTTAAAGCAAACCATCATCTACATAAAGGGCAGTTTTATATTCCGCTGCAGAACTCTTGGCAATTTTTTTTTCCATGTCCTTGTTGCTGATCTCCTACCTTCACCAACTTTGCCATCCATGTTCTTCTGAGCTCTGTAGTTCCTCTGTAATAGGCTGCTGAACTTGCTGAAAAAACGTTATTGCCTGCTGACATCCTGTGTGTAAGACCACTGGCTTCTATCCCTTTCCTAAGCTCAGCCAGCGGTCTGACACGCCCCGTTGTAGCCCTCTGAAAATGAGCAGGGGGGAAGCAGACATGTTGTGGGCAGAAGGGGTCTCACAGCCCCCGGTCTGTGCCGCCCATTGAGGCGGTGTCCTCCTTCTCCTCTCTCCTCCCTCCTCTTCCTCTGCTCCTGCCAGCCATTTGCCCCTCCACTCAGCCCCCCCCCGCTGCCCCCACCTGCTATCTCCGTGCAGAGCAGCGATTATCATCAGTAATTACTTGCATTATTATCAGAAATCCCTTGTATGACACAGCGGGGATCTCCCACTGTGTCAGGTATTGCTATAAGAACACCAATCGCTGATCTCCCGCCCCCCGCTGTTATAGGAACAGTGTGCTGTCAGTCATAATAACGGCGGATGGCGGGGCATCAGCAATTGGTGTTCTCACATACAATACCTGACACAGCGGGAGATACCCGCTGTGTCATACAAGTGATTTCTGATAATAATCCCGGCTTTACACTGATAGTCCCTGGCATGGTGGTACCTGACAAGTGGCACTTGTGGTCACTGACATGGTGGTCCCTGACATGTTGGTCTCTGACATTCAGGACTGGTGGACACTGATAAGCTGCACTAGTTTGCATTTTATTTTAAATGCATTACATTTATTAATTGAATTTAAATGTATTTATTAAATGCATTAAATTAATATTATATTAATATGCATTTATATTAAAATGTGTTGTATTTATAAGGCTGTAACCTATCGGACTGTGTGTTATGTATGGCTTGCTGGCTGCAGAATGAGGGGTGTGATTTATGTTGAATTGGGCGAGTTCACATTTACATGTACAAGCCTAGTATACTTCCCACATTCACTCCCATCCCAAGGATTCATGGGAAGTGTAGGCTGATTACAGTTAGAGAAAGAGAAGAGGATATGATGCAATCTCTCTTCTAAGAGATCCTCCCTGCCAGAAAAGATGATGCATTTTTTTAATCACAAAGCTGACTTCCTGAAAACTCAATCAGTCATATCTCTTAAACGGTAAGACATTTTACAAATGTAATAACTGTTTAGAGTTTTGTGTGTGTGTGTGTGGGGGGGGGGGGGTTGTACTAATGGGGAATGTTTTGAAAATCCCGGAGTTCTGCTTTAACCGCTTCCCGCTGGCCGTAATATGACATCCTGGACTTTGAGCGGTGATATCTGAATGATGCCTGCAGCTACAGACCTCATTCAGATATTGTCTTTTAGAGCTGGCTATTACCTTTACCATAAGAATGATCATAGCGACTGTTTAGCTGCTTGATCGTTCTTACGGGCGGCGAGAGAGGATGTCCCCCTCCTGCCGTGCTCCAGTGCTTCTACCGACTCACCCGTGCCATCAGTGAGTCAGAGAAGGAAACCTCTGATGCTGAGGATAGAGATTTCTAGTGGATCAGATGGTCCCCGGAGTCTTTGATTGTTCGGAGGCCGGGCGCAATGTTATGACGTCGCGCCCGGCCTCTGCATTCAAAAAAATGGTGCCACCTCGGCTGGGATTGTTTTATTTATTTTTTTATTATTATTTCAGGCTTCCCAGCCTAGAGGTGAGATGTGGGGACTTATTGACCCCATATTTCACTGTAAAGAGGACCTGTCATGCTTATTCCTATTACAAGGGATGTTTACATTCTTTGTAATAGGAATAAAAGTGATGAAAAAAAAATGTAAAAAAAAATAAAAAGGGTCAAACTAGAAAAACACAATTAACAAGAAAAGAAAAAATTTAAAGTCCCCATGTGCTCGCACGCATAAGCGAAGGCATATGTAAGTCGCGTGCACATATGTAAACGGTGTTCAAATCGCACAAAAGGGACGTGAGGTATCGCCGTGAATGTTAGAGCGAGAGCAATAATTCTAGCCCTAGGGTGGCGTGGCTTGGCGCGCAATGGAGACGGCAGCTTAACAGAGGAGCTCCGCCGACTTCCCAGCTTACAGCCCGTCTTTTTGCACGCTATCCCCGCAGGATGCACAGGAGATCTCATGGCACCCCGCTGACGAGATCCCGACGCTCTCTGGCAACCTGCAAGGGACGGGACATAGCGGATATCTTCAGAGATCACTCGGCCGCACAAAACAACAAGGCCCGGGGCAAGATGGCGTCGCTACGCACGGAGGAGGAATACAGTGAGGACTCCCAATCTGTCGCGGAGGACACTGGTAAGGATACCCCCCGCAACAATCGCCCCCTCACGTTTGGGGAAATGACCAGCATTGCAGCTGACATCAAGTCCACATTTTCGGCAGCCATTACAGACCTGAAATCAAACCTTCTGGTACTCAATGAAAAGATGGAGGGAGCGGAAGCGGCAGGGAGACACAGGGACAGAGAGCTGCGCAGGCTGGAGATGGTCACGGTCTACCATTCCTCACACCTCATTGAGGTCAATAGACACTTGGAGGACCTGGACAATAGGGGAAGGAGATGTAATATTAGGGTACAGGGGATCCCGGAATCGGTAGAAGCAGACCAGATAATGATGGCATTACAGAGGGTTTTCAATAGCTTGCTAGAAAGGCCCGAGGATACAGCTATTGATTTTGTTAGGGCGCACAGAGCACTTCGAGCCAGGGGTTCAGATTCCCAACCCCCACGGGACATAATCTGCTGCCTTCAAAACTTTACCCTAAAGGAGGACATTATGAAAAAAGCACGCAGAAACGACCGTATAATCTTTAATGGAGAAACCATCATGCTCTTCCAGGACCTCTCCCAGATAACCTTAAAGAATCGCAGGGCACTGCGCCCCCTTCTGGACAAGCTCAGAGACAGAGATCTCAAATACACTTGGAGGTTCCCGTTTGCTCTTCTGGTGAACCACAGCGGTAAGCAACACCTGCTGAGATCCCCGGAGGACTTACCGGACTTTTGCCATGCTTTGCAGCTAGACCTGATCGAGCTTCCGGAGTGGTACCAGGAATTTCGTCTGCCACCACTGGAGAAAAGCCCTCCGGACTCGCCGTTTTCTTCCCCTGACAACAGGACCGCCAAGAAGCTGAAGACAGGCCGCCGAGGAGGCTCTCACGCCGGGTCACAGGCTGGAACACCAAACTTCAAACCACGCTCATCCAGGGCTCTGGATGAGTGCTGAAGGGGTTGTGGATTTCTTCTCCCCCTCTTTATTCGCATCTCCCCCCCCCCCCCTGGTCTAACTTGATTTTAGTACTCTCATGTATTCACCCCTTATACACGCAGGAGCTGAGCAGGAGCTCGTCCAGTCGATTCTCGCCCCTTCAGTGAGTCCTAACATCAGACACACTCCGCTGCTCTCCTCAGCAAACGGATCATCCTAAACCGGCCCTTTTATTTTTTGTGTCTTTCGTATTCTCAGTTATAGTCTCCCGGTTGGTGAACAAGTTTACTAACCACCCTAGGACACCGGGTCATACTTCATGTTGCTCATCCCACATGATTTCGGTCGGTCACACTCGTGACCATCCAGAGGCTGAGAAACCAGACACACAGGACTCATACTGCTGTCTTACCTTCAGACCCAAACTCTAGAAGAGGGCCAAGATCCTGTTACTGACACGACACAGGGAGGGAGGGCCCCGGGTAGCTCTTGGACCAGTTGCTATCAATGCACCCCTTCCTGAATATAGTGTTAATGCAGTCAGCCGTGCATAAAAAGACTAGGGGGAAACTGCTCCTCACCCCCCGGAGGGTCTGGAGAGGAGGACCTCTACATCCATTTTTTCTTATATACTAAGTTCCATCTTGATAGTTAGTGTTATTGCTCAGCTTTGTTATTATACCTTTGTCCCGGGTCTTTATGACCTCTGAACAATGGGACACAGGCAGGGGGCCCGTTTGTATTTGTTGGTGTTTTCTTCTATGTTTTTAGGCACCCGCATGTGTCTCATGTAACTCACAGTGTGCAGAAACGACTAATTTTCACCTGTTTATTGCCTCTCATATGGCTGGGAGGCGAGCACCTCAGGTTTCACGACCCTTAGATCTACCTATATTCGGCAAGTATTCTTGCCCCATAGACCTGTCGTATAGCCGCCTTCCTACCCCCCGCATAGTGCACCCTGGGTGGTCTCATTGACTACCCAGGATTCACTACCTAAAGATCCTTGGGGGCTTTGTTACCCCAAGGAAGATAACCATATCTCCTTTCTCTGACCCTTTTCTCACTTCTCTTAACTCTTCCTCACCTTACCCCAGTCTAACCTTCCCCGCTTCACCCCCCCCTTTTTTTTTTGCCTCTTTACCTCTTCGGCCCCCTTCTGGACCCTCCTCAAACTGTATTAGAACATTTGTAATTAATCTGTTGTACTATATCCACATTGACCTCTTGCAATTTTGTCTTCTTGATCGCTCTTTCCGGTGGACGTAGAACACCAGCTCTCTCTGAACATAAGCCATGGCCTACTCCTCTCTTGGTCGCAACCCGACAGTAATATCCCACAATGCTAAGGGACTAAACATCCCAGAAAAACGCACAACACTTCTGAGAGAACTCAAAAAAGGTAAGCCACGGTTTGTCTTCTTGCAGGAGACGCATTTTAAGACTTCACAGGTCCCCAGGCTCACTGACTCCTACTTCTCTGAAGCATTCCATGCCACAAATGACGGGGCCAAAACCAAAGGTGTGTCTATCCTAATAAGTAAAACCGCCTCCTTTGAAGTTACTGACAAACTTATTGACCCTGAGGGAAGATATGTTTTCCTGAAAGGGATTTGTGGGGGCAGGCCCCTAACCCTAGCTAATGTCTACTTCCCCAACGCTTCCCACCTTTCATTCTGCAAACGTATGGTATCACAGTTGAAGGGATTTGGCAGTGGCTGTGTGATTCTAGGAGGGGACTTCAATATCCCACTGAACCCCCTGGTCGACACCTCTACTGGCAGGTCCCATATCACATACAAGATCCTTAAAAAAATTAAATCCCTCCTCAGCTCTTTGCAGCTGATAGATTCTTGGCATCTCCTGCATCCTGATGACAGGGACTATACGTTCCACTCCATCCCCCACAACAAGTATTCTCGAATAGATTACATCTTTACATCACAAAGAGACCTCAACCAGATTACAGGGGCCAATATTGGGATCCAGTCCATTTCGGATCACGCTCCTATATCACTCACCTTAGACCTGACTGGACCACCCCCTAAATCCAACACCTGGAGACTGAACTCAGCACTCCTTACAGACCCACAAAGGCTCCCTGGACTTTCCAAAGCCATCAAAGAATTTTTTTTCTCACAATGTGACCCCTGATGTAGACCCCATGATGATTTGGGAGGCACACAAATGCACCATAAGAGGGGAGTTAATCCAATTAGGGGCCCACTGTAAAAGGGAAAGGGAAAAATCGATTAGACAGCTGACAGACAAAATCCATGCCCTAGAAACACTACGTAAAAAATCCCTATCGGAAAGATCGGCGAGCTCCCTCCTGGAAACTAGGAAAGCCCTCCAACACCTTCTAGACGCTAAAACCAAGAGATTTCTGTTTTTTAAGAAGAAGGTCTATTACGAGCATGGAGACAAAACTGGAAGGTTCCTAGCCAGTGCTCTGAAAGATGCCAAATCATCCCAGAACATTCTAGGTATAAGAAACAATAAGGGCAAAGTAGGCGTTACTACAGAGGAAATTGGCAAACACTTCCATGACTATTATTCCAACCTTTACAATCTACCTACACAAGGAAACTCCCCTCTCTCCCCAAAGTCAAGACTACAACTAATCCAGGACTACTTAAAAGATTCCAAATTACCCACACTAACAGAAGAGAATGCCCAGCTATTAGATAGTCCCATTGACAAATCTGAAATTTTGCAATCCATTCAAGACCTGAAAGCGGGTAAAAGCCCAGGACCAAATGGATTCACTTCCATTTACTACAAGACATTTACTGACCTGCTCCTCGACCCGCTACATAAAGCTCTTAACTCCCTCTCATCGCCCAGAACGGTGCCATCATCATTCCTCTCAGCCCACATTACGGTCATACCGAAACCGAATAAAGACCCCCAATTGTGTGCTAGCTACAGACCTATCTCCCTCCTTAATATTGACGTTAAGCTCCTAGCCAAAATTATTGCCAATAGACTTAGACCACTGCTGCACGGTATCATTGGTCCTGACCAGGCTGGCTTTATGCCGGGCAGGGAGACCAGAGATAGCGTGACAAAAGCACTCAACCTAATTTTTGCTGCACGTACTCGGAAGATCGAAGGCTTTCTCCTGTCCACGGACGCGGAGAAGGCCTTTGATCGTGTGGCTTGGGACTACATGCTGGAGACATGCCAACATATTGGGCTGGGCTCTGGCATGATGTAATGGATCGCGTCGCTATACTCAAACCCATCAGCTCGGGTCAAGATTAATGGTTCCCTGTCAGAAACAATCCATATCAACAACGGGACGAGACAGGGATGCCCCCTCTCACCCATCTTATTTATACTTTCACTAGAACCGTTCATTAGAAAAGTCATCGCAGAAGAAGCTATACAAGGCTTCACAATAGCTGGCTGGGAATTTAAGATAGCGGCGTATGCAGACGACCTGCTCTTTTTCCTAACCAATCCCCATGTCACCCTACCCTCATTACTACGTGAATTCTCCATATTTGGCAAGTTATCTAACCTTAAAATCAACTTTTCAAAGTCGGAAGCCCTAAACATAAATTTGCCCGCAACCTCTCTAAACAGACTCAAAGCTAACTGCCCCTTTAAATGGGAATCTTCGGCCCTTAAATACTTGGGAGTCTGGCTGACTTCCAACACTGCCCACATCTATGAACGAAACTTCCCGCCCATTCTTAAGATTATAGACCAAGACCTAAAAAAATGGCACACTCGTAATTTCTCATGGTTTGGCCGGGCTGCCATATGCAAAATGGTCATCCTGCCAAAGCTTCTATATCTCTTTCGCAACCTGCCAGTTAAGATCCCTAAGAGTTTTTTCAAAATGGTCTCTAGCCTGCAGTCACGGTTTATCTGGGCACACAAACCGCCCAGAATAAAAGCCCAACTCCTGACGAGGCCCAAACTCAAAGGAGGAATGGGTATACCGGATTTTAGACTATACTACTATGCTGCCCATGTCACCAGAATTATTGACTGGCACTGTCATCACTCACAAAAAGATTGGGTCCAACTAGAGAATAGTCTCAGCCCTATAGCCCTACGATTCTCCCCTTGGATTCCCTGGTCTAGCTATCCCTCGACCCTCAGAACACACCCTTTCATAGGCACATCACTTGGAATCTTCCATAAGCTGACCAGACAAACAGATCTTTCTACCCCACTAAGTCCCTTGACGCCCTTATTCAATAACCCAGACTTTCTCCCCGGAGTGAGGAACCGCTTACTACACACCCGACATACCTCCACACCGCTGCTCGCCAAGGACTGCTTCCATAAGGGCAGTTTTAAAGATTTCAAACAGCTCTCTGCAGAGCTGGACACGCCCACCCTTCCATTATGGACGTATTTTCAGATCAGACACTATCTGAACCAACCCCCTAGGAGAGATTCATTTGGAAGGGAAACAACAGATCTGGAGTCAGTGTGCCTGGAGGGTAAGCAAGTGAAGAGGGCTACCTCAATTTCATACGCATGGCTACGAGATCAACCCATGCAGGGAGATGACAGATTCAGAGAGAGCTGGTCCCGGGCCCTGAAGAGGCCTATTTCGGCCAAACAGTGGCAAAGAGCCTGTATATTTACACATAAATGCTCTCTCAGCTCAAGAACACAGGAGACATCCTACAAGCTCTTGACACACTGGTATGCTACGCCTGCTAAGATACATACCTGGTTCCCACAGATTCCAGACACGTGCTGGAGATGCGGGAAAGAACGGGGTGATCTCCTCCATATTTGGTGGCAGTGCCCTGAGATAGCTCCCTTCTGGGAGGCTGTTTGAGAGAAAATTCGGATAATCACTGAGACCTTAATTGATCTGGATGTGGCGTGCTGCCTGCTTCATATCACTGATGTATCTTACAAAAGATATAAAAATTCTCTGACCAAACACTTACTGAATGCGGCGAAAGCGCTTATAGTAATATCGTGATGGTGACTGCGCTGTGGTAAATTTAAATAAAATAGGTGAAGGGAAAACCAAAAAAAAAGGGGAGATTGACACGGAAAGTGAGGGTGTGAAGGGGGAGGGACGGGGGAAGGGGAGATGAGGGGGAAAGAGGAAAAGGGAAGGGGAGACGATCAATAATGAATCGTGAGCTACAACTTTAGCTGAATAGCAGTGATGTGTAATATGTACAGTGACAGAAATGTACGTGCAATAATAATAAGTAAAAAAAAAAAAAAAGGAATGACCAAAAAATGAATAAACAATATAAACAAATATGGACATATAAAAAGGGTGAGTAATCCAGTGATAATAAACGTGATGAGTTTAGAAAAAATGAATCACTAAACAATGATAATAATCAGTAACCAATATCCATAAATCAAATCACACACTGAGGTGTGTCAGTGAACCCAACCAATAAAGGGAAAAAGAAAAAGGAGTCCCAAATAGGTAATATAAATTAAACCATGTGTGAAATTCATAAATAAATATTAATAAAGTCCCATCACCAAAGGTGTGTTAGGAAATTTTCCTATAATGTCCACCCAGTGGTCAGTAGTCACAAACAGCTTACTTTGCGCTGGCTCCCTGCTAAGAGGGGGCAGTATGAAACAGATCTCTGTGATGCAGAATATTAAGTGGTCCTTATGGCACAGTCTTTATGATACAGTTTCTTTGTGACTCATTGGGATGCATATGGAAAGACATAAACGGAGAAAACATCAATAGCGCAACTTTGTGAGTGCAGCAGGGTGAATCGCTGATGTAGAAATTCACACACTCACTTGTATGATAGTGAGCGTGGACCTCAATCCAAACGAGCACCGCGCTCGTGCCAGTAGAAAATTGAGTTGGCGTATAGGATGCGTACGATGCGATCCTCAGATGTCAGCAGCGGCAGTCACAAAGTTGTAATGGTGAAATGAAAGAAGGACATATAGTGTGGGTCTGTACCACTAGGGGCATTTATTGATAATTAAGTAAAAAAACTCACATTTAAAATATGGAAGCAGGTGTTGTATCCTTACGAGCGGCGAGCTCGTCTCCTCTCGGTTCTGCTGGCGGTGTGTCTGTGCTACGTCCTGACGCGTGTCGTCATATCACATGACTTCATCAGAGGCTTATACCTCTATTTTGGAAATCCACCAGAATCCCCACAATTCGGGATTGGTTCCAGAGGGTGTCTGAGATTTGTGATATGGAGGAGACGGTGGCCCAGTCCACAGACAACCATGATAAATTTTATGACACCTGGTCCCCCTGGATTCATTACAAATTTTCACGAGCCTATGGGGACTCAACAGCAGTGGACCTGGCCACTAGGGATGAGCTTCGTGTTCGAGTCGAACATACGTTCGACTCGAACATCGGCTGTTCAATCGTTCGACGAAGATCGAACGATTTGGGCCGTTCGTGCCAATTTCGAGTGACGCGAACGGCCCACAATGCACTACGCCATCGCAGTGTCATCCAGGCGCTGTGATTGGCCAATCATGCACTGTGACCCCGCATGCTTGGCCAATCACAGCGCCGGCAGCGAGGAGAGCAATGATTGGCCACAGGCAGGATACCTGTGGCCAATTATTCCTGAGGGGGTTTAGTACACGCCCCACACTATAAAAGGCCGCCAGCGCGGCGGCCTTGTGTAGTGTGTTCCGGAGCAGGGAAAGAGAAGCATAGGCAGGGACAGTGTCATTTTTTTTCCTTTACTAATCCTGGATTCCTTGTGTTTAGGGACAAATAAGGATAGGTAGGGAGAGTGTCAGTGTGTTATTCTGTGCTAAACCTTGTTTGTAGGGACAGAGAGGTACAGTGAGGGAAAGTGTCAGTGTGCTATTCTGTTCTAAACCAATCTTGCTGAACCATATTTGAAATCCTTGAGTTTAGGGACAGAGAGGTACAGTGAGGGAAAGTGTCAGTGTGCTATTCTGTGCTAAATCTTGTTTGTAGGGACAGAGTAGGACAGTGAGTGAAACTGACAGTGTGCTATTCTGTTCTAAACCAATCTTGCTGAACCATATTTGAAATCCTTGAGTTTAGGGACTGAGAGGTACAGTGAGGGAAAGTGTCAGTGTGCTATTCTGTGCTAAATCTTGTTTGTAGGGACAGAGTAGGACAGTGAGTGAAACTGACAGTGTGCTATTCTGTTCTAAACCAATCTTGCTGAACCATATTTGAAATCCTTGAGTTTAGGGACAGAGAGGTACAGTGAGGGAAAGTGTCAGTGTGCTATTCTGTTCTAAGCCAATCTTGCTGAACCATATTTGAAATCCTTGAGTTTAGGGACAGAGAAGGACACTCGTGGAAACTCTCAGTGTGCTATTCTGTGCTAAATCTAGTTTGTAGGGACAGAGTAGGACAGTGAGTGAAACTGACAGTGTGCTATTCTGTTCTAAACCAATCTTGCTGAACCATATTTGAAATCCTTGAGTTTAGGGACAGAGAAGGACACTCGTGGAAACTCTCAGTGTGCTATTCTGTGCTAAATCTAGTTTGTAGGGACAGAGTAGGACAGTGAGTGAAACTGACAGTGTGCTATTCTGTTCTAAACCAATCTTGCTGAACCATATTTGAAATCCTTGAGTTTAGGGACAGAGAGGTACAGTGAGGGAAAGTGTCAGTGTGCTATTCTGTGCTAAATCTTGTTTGTAGGGACAGAGTAGGACAGTGAGTGAAACTGACAGTGTGCTATTCTGTTCTAAACCAATCTTGCTGAACCATATTTGAAATCCTTGAGTTTAGGGTCAGAGAAGGACACTCGTGGAAACTATCAGTGTGCTATTCTGTGCTAAATCTTGTTTGTAGGGACAGAGTAGGACAGTGAGTGAAACTGACAGTGTGCTATTCTGTTCTAAACCAATCTTGCTGAACCATATTTGAAATCCTTGAGTTTAGGGACAGATAGGTACAGTGAGGGAAAGTGTCAGTGTGCTATTCTGTTCTAAACCAATCTTGCTGAACCATATTTGAAATCCTTGAGTTTAGGGACAGAGAAGGACACTCGTGGAAACTCTCAGTGTGCTATTCTGTGCTAAATCTAGTTTGTAGGGACAGAGTAGGACAGAGAGTGAAACTGACAGTGTGCTATTCTGTTCTAAACTAGGGATGAGCTTCGTGTTCGAGTCGAACATACATTCGACTCGAACATCGGCTGTTCGATCGTTCGACGAAGATCGAACGATTTGGGCCGTTCGCGCCAAATTCGAGTGACGCGAACGGCCCACAATGCACTACGCCATCGCAGTGTCATCCAGGCGCTGTGATTGGCCAAGCATGCACTGTGACCCTGCATGCTTGGCCAATCACAGCGCCGGCAGCGAGGAGAGCAATGATTGGCCACAGGCAGGATGCCTGTGGCCAATTATTGCTGAGGGTGTTTAGTACACGCCCCACACTATAAAAGGCTGCCAGCACGGCGGCCTAGTGTAGTGTGTTCCGGAGCAGGGAAAGAGAAGCATAGGCATGGACAGTGACATTTTATTTTTTCTTGCTTAACCTGGATTCCTTTAGTTTAGGGAAAGAGAAGGATAGGTAGGGAGAGTGTCAGTCTGTTTTACTGTGCTAAACCTTGTTTGTAGGGACAGGGAAGGACAGTGAGGGAAATTCTCATTGTGCTATACTGTGCTAAAGCATTCCTCATCAACCATCTTTAAAAAAAAACATTTATAGGGACAGAAAACTATAGGTAGGGAGAGTGTCAGTGTGTTTTACTGTGCTAAACCTTGTTTGTAGGGACAGGGAAGGACAGTGAGGGAAATTCTCATTGTGCTATACTGTGCTAAAGCATTCCTCATCAACCATCTTTAAAAAAAAAAAAATTTATAGGGACAGAAAACTATAGGTAGGGAGAGTGTCAGTGTGTTTTACTGTGCTAAACCTTGTTTGTAGGGACAGGGAAGGACAGTGAGGGAAATTCTCATTGTGCTATACTGTGCTAAAGCATTCCTCATCAACCATCTTTAAAACATTTTTTTTTTATAGGGACAGAAAACTATAGGTAGGGAGAGTGTCAGTGTGTTTTACTGTGCTAAACCTTGTTTGTAGGGACAGGGAAGGACAGTGAGGGAAATTCTCATTGTGCTATACTGTGCTAAAGCATTCCTCATCAACCATCTTTAAAAAAAATTTTTTTTATAGGGACAGAAAACTATAGGTAGGGAGAGTGTCAGTGTGTTTTACTGTGCTAAACCTTGTTTGTAGGGACAGGGAAGGACAGTGAGGGAAATTCTCATTGTGCTATACTGTGCTAAAGCATTCCTCATCAACCATCTTTAAAAAAAAAAAATTATAGGGACAGAAAACTATAGGTAGGGAGAGTGTCAGTGTGTTTTACTGTGCTAAACCTTGTTTGTAGGGACAGGGAAGGACAGTGAGGGAAATTCTGATTGTGCTATACTGTGCTAAAGCATTCCTCATCAACCATCTTTGAAATCCTTGTTTTTTGGACAGTCAGGGAAATTGTCATTGTGCTATTCTGTGCGAAAGCAATCATCCTCAACCATATTTAGAAATCCTTAAGTAAAGGAAAAGAGAAGGACACCTGAAGGTAGCCCTTATTGCTTTTTTTCCCATCTCCCTGCAGGCCATCCATTAGAATGTCTGGAAGGCAAACAAGGAGAGGCAGACAGTCAGGAGGCAATAAAAGAGGGCAAGCAGGCTCTGTGTCTGGGGGCAACAGTGCTGGTCGTGGACGCGGTGCATTGTCATCAGCACATGGCCATGGGACACGCTTGTCCTTCTTTTCGGCAGCTGGACATGTTGAGCCACATCATGCCGAAGACTTGGTAGAGTGGATGACCAAGCCCTCCTCCTCCTCCTCATCCTCTCTCACCCAGGCTCAGGGTACTGGCAAAGCAGCTGCCAAAGCGTCCTCTTCCCTGGTATCAATGTCAGACTCATCATCAGTCACTCCTTCCCTAGACCCACCATGTCCTCCTCCTGAGGAGTCCCCCGAACTGTTTGAGCACAGTGTTGGGTACATGCTCCAGGAGGATGCCCAGCATTTCGAAGGGTCTGATGATGAAACCCAGCTAGAGGAAGGCAGTAGCGTGAGAGCAGACAGAGGGGATGCTCAAGAAGGACACCAATCTGGCAGTCATGTTCCAGCAGCTGCAGCATACTGCCAGATTGGCTCCAGTGATGAGGAGGGAGGGGATGATGAGGTCACTGACTCCACGTGGGTGCTTAATAGGAGAGAGGAGGAGGAGGAGGATGAGGAGGAGGCACATCTCCAACGAGGCAGGATGCCCTTTGGTGGCCAGCGTAAGGGCAGTACACCGACGGAATCACACCGCAGAGCTCCGCCTGTGCAGGGCGCTGCCTCTGCCCGTCATTCAAAAAGTTCTTTGGTGTGGGCCTTTTTTGAGGCTAGTGCATCAGATCGCACAGCTGCTGTTTGCAACATATGTCTCAAGCGTATATCGCGTGGCCAAAACATCAGCCGCTTGGGTACCACATGCCTGACCAGACATATGTTGACCTGCCATGCAGCTCGTTGGCAAGCCTACCTCAAAGACCCACACCAAAGAACAAAGCGGACCTCTCCTTGCACCGCATCAGCTGGGATCTCCAACCCCACTATAACTTCAGTCCTCTCTGAAACATGCACTGAGAGGAATGAAGGTGTAGAATTAGGTGTGTCACAGCCAAGTACTTGCGGCCACTCTGCTAGCAGTACACCGACGTCCGATTCTAGCAGGCAAATTTCCCTGCCCCAGCTGCTGGACCGTCGAAAGAAGTTCACTCCCAGCCATCCACATGGCCAGCGGTTGAATGCTAGCTTGGCTAAATTGCTAACGCTTCAACTGCTGCCTTTTCAGTTGGTAGACTCGGCCCCCTTCCGTGAGTTTGTGCAATGTGCGGTTCCTCAGTGGCAGGTTCCCAAACGCCACTTTTTCTCACGGAAGGCTATTCCGGCTCTCTACCGACATGTGGAAGGCAATGTCTTGGCCTCGCTGGACAGGGCGGTCAGCGGTAAGGTGCATATTACCGCTGACTCATGGTCCAGCAGGCATGGACAGGGACGTTACCTTTCTTTCACGGCCCATTGGGTCACTCTTTTGGCAGCTGGGAAGGATGCAGGACAAGGTGCAGTAGTGTTGGAGGTTGTTCCACCGCCACGCCTCCAAAATGCTACTACTGGTTGTGACACACCTCTCTCCTCCACCCCCTCCTCTTCTTCTTCCTCCATGGCCTCTTCCTGTGCTTTGTCCTCTGAACCAGCGGTGCTCCGTAGGCGTTCAAGGGGCTACGCAAGTAGGCAGGCAAAAAGATGCCATGCCGTGCTTGCGCTGGTGTGTTTGGGGGACAGAAGCCACACTGGGGCAGAGGTCCTGTCTGCTCTGCAGGGCCAGGCCGAGAGGTGGTTGACGCCACGCCAGCTTAAGCCAGGAATGGTGGTTTGCGACAATGGCACCAACCTCCTCTCCGCCCTCCGACAGGGACAACTGACCCATGTGCCCTGTGTGGCTCACGTCCTTAACCTGGTGGTGCAGCGGTTCTTGGGCAGGTACCCGGGCTTACAGGATGTCCTGAGGCAGGCCAGGAAAGTCTGTGTGCATTTCCGCAGATCTTATAATGCCAGTGCTCGCCTGGCTGAGCTGCAAAAGGAGTTGAACCTGCCCAAGAACCGCCTTATATGTGACATGCCCACCAGGTGGAACTCAACGTTGGCCATGCTGCAGCGGCTGCACACGCAGCAGAGGGCCATCAATGAGTACCTGTGCGACTACGGCACCAGGACAGGGTCAGGGAAGCTTGGTTTTTTTTCTCCACGCCAGTGGGGCATGATCAGGGATGCATGCACTGTCCTGGCACCATTTGAGGAGGCCACGAGGATGGTGAGCAGTGACAGTGCATGCATCAGTGACACTGTACCTCTTGTCCACCTGTTGGAGCACACGCTGCATGGAATAATGGACAGGGCACTTGAGGCAGAACAGAGGCAGGAAGAGGAGGACTTCCTTGCCTCTCAAGGCCCCCTTTACCCAGACAGTGTTCCTTCTGTCCCACCCATCGCACAGGAAGAGGACGAGGAGGAGGAGGAGGAGGAGGAGGAGGATTGTGTCAGCATGGAGGTGGAGCCTGGCACTCAGCAGCATCAACAGCAGCAGTCTTTTAGGGATGATTTACAGTCCCAAGAAACCCGTGGACTTGTACGTGGCTGGGAGGAGGTGGCTGCGGATCATGTCGTCCTTAGTGACCCAGAGGACTCCGGACCGAATGCCTCAGCTAACCTACGCTGCATGGCCTCCCTGATCCTGCAAAGTCTGCGGAAGGATCCTCGTATTCTTCGGATCAAGGAGAGGGACCATTACTGGCTGGCCACTCTCCTTGATCCACGGTACAAGGGTAAGGTTGCAGACCTTATGTTACCGTCGCAGAGGGAGCAGAGGATGAGACAACTCTGGGAGGCCTTGCAGAAAGGTCTGTGCAACGCGTTCCCAGAGACTGGGAGGTTACAAACTCCTGGTCCTGGACAACGAGTTGCTGAGGCTTCGGCCAGTCAAAGAAGGAGCGGTGGGGAAGGTGGCCGTCTGACCGATGCGTTCAGACAATTCTTTAGTCCGCAGCCCCAAAGTATGATCGGTTCCAGCAACCATCGCCAGCGTCTGATAAACATGGTGCAGGAATATCTAGTGGCAAGGTCAGACTTGGACACCTTCCCCACTGAAAATCCTCTGGCTTACTGGGTCTTGAGGATGGATCACTGGCCAGAGCTTGCACAGTATGCAATTGAGCTACTGGCCTGTCCTGCATCCAGCGTTCTTTCGGAACGCACATTCAGTGCTGCTGGAGGATTTGTCACGGATCATAGGGTGCGCCTGTCCACCGACTCGGTTGATCGACTGACTTTCATCAAGATGAACCAGTCTTGGATCACCACCAGCTACCACACACCTGATGCTGATATAACAGACTAATTGATTTTAACATGTCACATCCCTTCAAGACTGATGCTGATGCTGAGTGCCTGTGCTGTTATGTTGACTGGCTATCCTCCTCCTCCGAGTCCTCAATGATACGATTGATGATGATAGCTTTGAAGATCATTTTTGTTTATGGGTGCCGCCACCAGTGCCTAACGCCCAATTTTTCAGCCCCTGTTTAACAGGGGCGTGTAATTACAATTTTTGAAGCAATACTTTGCAACAGGGCTCATTGCTGTGCTCCAAGTACAGTATCTGTGAGGGGTTGCAGTGTTGTGCCACCAGTGCCTAAGGCCCAATTTTTCAGCCCCTGTTCAACAGGGGCATGTAATTACAATTCTTGATCTAATAATTCACAGCAGGGCCCATTGCTGCACCCACCAAGAGTAACTCTGAGGGCTTACAGTTTTGTGGCAACGCCACCACCACCACCACCACGAAAGGCCCAATTTTTCAGCCCCTGTTCAAAAGGGGCATGTAATTACAATTCTTGATCTAATAATTCACAGCAGGGCCCATTCCTGCACCCACCAAGAGTAACTCTGAGGGCTTACAGTGTTGTGGCAACACCACCACCACCACCACCACCACGAAAGGCCCAATTTTTCAGCCCCTGTTCAACAGGGGCATGCAATTACAATTTTTGATCTAATAATTCACAGCAGGGCCCATTGCTGCACCCACCAAGAGTAACTGTCAGGGCTTACAGTGTTGTGGCACCAGCACCACCATCAAAGGCCCAATTTTTACTACCACTGTTCAACAATTATATGTAATTACAATTCCTGATATAATAGTTGACAGCAGGGCGTTCCAGCACCAACCAAGAGTAACTGTGAGTGCTTACAGTGTTGTGCCAACACCAACAACTAAGGGGCCTATTTCTGCAGAGTATATACGGCAGGTCCCTACTTTCAAACATCCAACTTACAAACGACTCCTACTTGCAAACGCAAGAAGACAACAGGAAGTGAGAGGAAATCTACCCCTAGGAAGGAAAATTCTCTCCTGTAAGAATTAATATGGGAGAAAGGTGTCTCCTCTGTACTGATGCTTTATCACCAATCCTTGTTTCAAGAAAAACACCACATTTCAAAAACAGTTGTCATTGGGACGGAAAGTGAGGTGAAATGTTCTGAACAGGGGCACAGACAGCAAAACAAATGTTACAGGGGTGATAACCCTTACCTATGTTTTCCAAAAAGTTTAAAAATAGATTTTTGGGCTGGAGCTACACTTAAACAATGTACCTGTTCAAAATTACAAACAGATTCTACATAAGAACAAACCTACAGTCCCTGTCTTGTATGCACCGCCTGTATACGGCTGTTCAGAGTATATAGGGCCTTTTTTATTTTATGTACGGGGTTCCCCTTAATATCCATACAAGACCCAAAGGGGCTGGTAATGGGCTGGGGTAGGGGGGGGGGTCATGGGGTAGCTATGCCATTTTTCTTAAAGATTTTCATCCATATTACCGGGACCAGACATTACATTAAAGCCGCAAGCGGTTTTAAATGGCTTTTTTTTCCTTTAGAAGTGTCATTTTGTGAAGGGACAGTTCTAAACACGGGAAACACGTGGCACTTCACAGGCATACTTTAGACACCCCCCAGGTACGATATTTAAAGGAATATTTGACTTTTTTTTTTCACTTTATGCATCATTAAAATGACTGCTCCCGAAAAACGACCGTTTTTAAAACTTCTTTTTGCATTGATACATGTCCCCTGGTGCAGAACCTGGGTTCCCAAACCCTTTTTAGGACAATAACATGCATAATAGTCGTTATAATTAGCACTTTAGAATTCAAACGTTCGCATCCATTGTATTTAATAGGGTTCTAATGTTCGTACGAACTTTCGGTCCGTTCGCGGGTTCTGGTGCGAACCGAACCCGGGGGTGTTCGGCTCATCACTATTCTAAACCAATCTTGCTGAACCATATTTGAAATCCTTGAGTTTAGGGACAGAGAAGGACACTCGTGGAAACTATCAGTGTGCTATTCTGTGCTAAATCTTGTTTGTAGGGACATAGTAGGACAGTAAGTGAAACTGACAGTGTGCTATTCTGTTCTAAACCAATCTTGCTTAACCATATTTGAAATCCTTGAGTTTAGGGACAGAGAGGTACAGTGAGGGAAAGTGTCAGTGTGCTATTCTGTTCTAAACCAATCTTGCTGAACCATATTTGAAATCCTTGAGTTTAGGGACAGAGAAGGACACTCGTGGAAACTCTCAGTGTGCTATTCTGTGCTAAATCTAGTTTGTAGGGACAGAGTAGGACAGTGAGTGAAACTGACAGTGTGCTATTCTGTTCTAAACCAATCTTGCTGAACCATATTTGAAATCCTTGAGTTTAGGGACAGAGAAGGACACTCGTGGAAACTATCAGTGTGCTATTCTGTGCTAAATCTAGTTTGTAGGGACAGAGTAGGACAGTGAGTGAAACTGACAGTGTGCTATTCTGTTCTAAACCAATCTTGTTGAACCATATTTGAAATCCTTGAGTTTAGGGACAGAGAAGGACACTCGTGGAAACTATCAGTGTGCTATTCTGTGCTAAATCTTGTTTGTAGGGACAGAGTAGGACAGTGAGTGAAACTGACAGTGTGCTATTCTGTGCTAATCCAATCTTGCTGAAGCATATTGCAAATCCTTGTGTTTAGGGACAGAGAAGGATAGGTAGGGGACAGTGTCAGTGTCATTGTTGCTAAGCCTCCTGCACAGTATACACCTGAAGGTAGCCCTTATTGCTGTTTTTCCCATCTCCCTGCAGGCCATCCATTAAAATGTCTGGAAGGCAAACAAGGAGAGGCAGACAGTCAGGAGGCAAAAAAAGAGGGCAAGCAGGCTCTGTGTCTGGGGGCAACAGTGCTGGTCGTGGACGCGGTGCATTGTCATCAGCACATGGCCATGGGACACGCTTGTCCTTCTTTTCGGCAGCTGGACATGTTGAGCCACATCATGCCGAAGACTTGGTAGAGTGGATGACCAAGCCCACCTCATCCTCCTCATCCTCTCTCACCCAGGCTCAGGGTACTGGCAAAGCAGCTGCCAAAGCGTCCTCTTCTCTGGTATCATTATCTTCATTAGTCAATCCTTCCCTAGACCCACCATGTCCTCCTCCTGAGGAGTCCCCCGAACTGTTTGAGCACAGTGTTAGGTACATGCTCCAGGAGGATGCCCAGCATTTCGAAGGATCTGATGATGATACCCAGATAGAGGAAGGCAGTAGCGTGAGAGCAGAGAGAGGGGATGCTCAAGAAGGACACCAATCTGGCAGTCATGCTCCAGCAGCTGCAGCATACTGCCAGATTGGCTCCAGTGATGAGGAGGGAGGGGATGATGAGGTCACTGACTCCACGTGGGTGCCTAATAGGAGAGAGGAGGAGGATGAGGAGGAGGCACATCTCCATCGAGGCAGGATGCCCTTGGGTGGCCAGCGTATGGGCAGCACACCGACGGAATCACACCGCAGAGCTCCGCCTGTGCAGGGCGCTGCCTCTGCCCGTCATTCAAAAAGTTCTTTGGTGTGGGCCTTTTTTGAGGCGAGTGCATCAGATCGCACAGCTGCTGTTTGCAACATATGTCTCAAGCGTATATCGCGTGGCCAAAACATCAGCCGCTTGGGCACCACATGCTTGATCAGACATATGTTGACCTGCCATGCAGCTCGTTGGCAAGCCTACCTTAAAGACCCACACCAAAGAACAAAGCTGACCTCTTCTTGCACCGCATCAGCTGGGATCTCCAACCCCACTATACCTTCAGTCCTCTCTGAAACCTGCTCTGAGAGGAATGAAGGTGTAGAATTAGGTGTGTCACAGCCAAGTACTTGCGGGCACTCTGCTAGCAGTACACCGACGTCCGATTCTAGCAGACAAATTTCCCTGCCCCAGCTGCTGGACCGTCGAAAGAAGTTCACTCCCAGCCATCCACATGCCCAGCGGTTGAATGCTAGCTTGGCTAAATTGCTAGCGCTTCAACTGCTGCCTTTTCAGTTGGTAGACTCGGCCCCCTTCCGTGAGTTTGTGCAATGTGCGGTTCCTCAGTGGCAGGTTCCCAAACGCCACTTTTTCTCACGGAAGGCGATTCCGGCTCTCTACAGGCATGTGGAAGGCAATGTCTTGGCCTCGCTGGACAGGGCGGTCAGCGGTAAGGTGCATATTACCGCTGACTCATGGTCCAGCAGGCATGGACAGGGACGTTACCTTTCTTTCACAGCCCATTGGGTCACTCTTTTGGCAGCTGGGAAGGATGCAGGACAAGGTGCAGTAGTGTTGGAGGTTGTTCCACCGCCACGCCTCCAAAATGCTACTACTGGTTGTGACACACCTCTCTCCTCCACCCCCTCCTCTTCTTCTTCCTCCATGGCCTCTTCCTGTGGTTTGTCCTCGGAACCAGCGGTGCTCCGTAGGCGTTCAAGGGCCTACGCAAGTATGCAGGCAAAAATATGCCATGCCGTGCTTGCGCTGGTGTGTTTGGGGGACAGGAGCCACACTGGGGCAGAGGTCCTGTCTGCTCTGCAGGGGCAGGCCGAGAGGTGGTTGACGCCACGCCAGCTTAAGCCAGGAATGGTGGTTTGCGACAATGGCACCAACCTCCTCTCCGCCCTCTGACAGGGACAACTGACCCATGTGCCCTGTATGGCTCACGTCCTTAACCTGGTGGTGCAGCGGTTCTTGGGCAGGTACCCGGGCTTACAGGATGTCCTGAGGCAGGCCAGGAAAGTCTGTGTGCATTTCCGCAGATCTTATAATGCCAGTGCTCGCCTGGCTGAGCTGCAAAAGGAGTTGAACCTGCCCAAGAACCGCCTTATATGTGACATGCCCACCAGGTGGAACTCAACGTTGGCCATGCTGCAGCGGCTGCACACGCAGCAGAGGGCCATCAATGAGTACCTGTGCGACTACGGCACCAGGACAGGGTCAGGGGAGCTCGGGTTTTTTTCACCACGCCAGTGGGGCATGTTTAGGGATGAATGCACTGTCCTGGCACCATTTGAGGAGGCCACGAGGATGGTGAGCAGTGACAGTGCATGCATCAGTGACACTGTACCTCTTGTCCACCTGTTGGAGCACACGCTGCGTGGAATAATGGACAGGGCACTTGAGGCAGAACAGAGGCAGGAAGAGGAGGACTTCCTTGCCTCTCAAGGCCCCCTTTACCCTGACAGTGTTCCTTCTGTCCCACCCATCGCACAGGAAGAGGAGGAGGAGGAGGAGGAGGAGGATTGTGTCAGCATGGAGGTGGAGGCTGGCACTCAGCATCATCAGCAGCAGTCTTTTAGGGATGATTTACAGTCCCAAGAAACCAGTGGACTTGTACGTGGCTGGGAGGAGGTGGCTGCGGATCATGTCGTCCTTAGTGACCCAGAGGACTCCGGACTGAATGCCTCAGCTAACCTATGCTGCATGGCCTCCCTGATCCTGCAAAGTCTGCGGAAGGATCCTCGTATTCTTCGGATCAAGGAGAGGGACCATTACTGGCTGGCCACTCTCCTTGATCCACGTTACAAGGGTAAGGTTGCGGACCTTATGTTACCGTCGCAGAGGGAGCAGAGGATGAGACAACTCCGGGAGGCCTTGCAGAAAGGTCTGTGCAACGCGTTCCCAGAGACTGGGAGGTTACAAACTCCTGGTCCTGGACAACGAGTTGCTGAGGCTTCGGGCAGTCAAAGAAGGAGCGGTGGGGAAGGTGGCCGTCTGACCGATGCGTTCAGACAATTCTTTAGTCCGCAGCCCCAAAGTATGATCGTTTCCAGCAACCATCGCCAGCGTCTGATATACATGGTGCAGGAATACCTAGGGGCAAGGTCAGACTTGGACACCTTCCCCACCGAAAATCCTCTGGCTTACTGGGTCTTGAGGATGGATCACTGGCCAGAGCTTGCACAGTATGCAATTGAGCTACTGGCCTGTCCTGCATCCAGCGTTCTTTCAGAACGCACATTCAGTGCTGCTGGAGGATTTGTCACGGATCACAGGGTGCGCCTGTCCACCGACTCGGTTGATCGACTGACTTTCATCAAGATGAACCAGTCTTGGATCACCACCAGCTACCACACACCTGATGCTGATATAACAGACTAATTGATTTTAAAATGTCACATCCCTTCAAGACTGATGCTGATGCTGAGTTCCTGTGCTGTTATGTTGACTAGCTATCCTCCTCCTCCTCCTCAATGATCCGATTAATGATGATAGCTTGGAAGATCATTTTGGTTTATGGGTGCCGCCACCAGTGGCTAAGGCCCAATTTTTCAGCCCCTGTTTAACAGGGGCGTGTAATTACAATTTTCGATGCAATACTTTGCAACAGGCCTCATTGCTGTGCTCCAAGTACAGTATCTGTGAGGGGTTGCAGTGTTGTGCCACCAGTGCCTAAGGCCCAATTTTTCAGCCCCTGTTCAACAGGGGCATGCAATTATAATCATTGATCTAATAATTCACAGCAGGGCCCATTGCTGCGCCCACCAAGAGTAACTGTCAGGCCTTACAGTGTTGTGTCAACACCACCACCACCACCACCACCACCAAAGGCCCAATTTTTCAGCCCCTGTTCAACAGGGGCATGCAATTATAATTATTGATCTAATAATTCACAGCAGGGCCCATTGCTGCGCCCACCAAGAGTAACTGTCAGGCCTTACAGTGTTGTGTCAACACCACCACCACCACCACCACCACCAAAGGCCCAATTTTTCAGCCCCTGTTCAACAGGGGCATGCAATTATAATTATTGATCTAATAATTCACAGCAGGGCCCATTGCTGCGCCCACCAAGAGTAACTGTCAGGCCTTACAGTGTTGTGGCACCAGCACCACCATCAAAGGCCCAATTTTTACTACCACTGTTCAACAATTATATGTTATTACAATTCCTGATATAATAGTTGACAGCAGGGCGTTCCAGCACCCACCAAGAGTAACTGTGAGTGCTTACAGTGTTGTGCCAATTTCTGCAGAGTATATACGGCAGGTCCCTACTTTCAAACATCCAACTTACAAACGACTACTACTTGCAAACGGAAGAAGACAACAGGAAGTGAGAGGAAATCTACCCCGTGGAAGGAAAATTCTCTCCTGTAAGAATTAATATGGGAGAAAGGTGTCTCCTCTCTACTGATGCTTTATCACCAATCCTTGTTTCAATAAAAACACCACATTTCAAAATCAGTTGTCATTGGGACGCAAAGTGAGGTGAAATGTTCTGAACAGGGGCACATACAGCAAAACAAATGTTACAGGGGTGATAACCCTTCCCTATGTTTTCCAAAAAGCTTAAAAATAGGTATTTGGGCTGGAGCTACACTTAAACAATGTAGCTGTTCCAAATTACAAACAGATTCTACATAAGAACAAACCTACAGTCCCTGTCTTGTATGCACCGCCTGTATACGGCTGTTCAGAGTATATAGGGCCTTTTTTATTTTGTGTGCGGGGTTCCCCTTAATATCCATACAAGACCCAAAGGGGCTGGTAATGGGCTGGGGTAGGGGGGGGGGTGATGGGGTAGCTATGCCATTTTTCTTAAAGATTTTCATCCATATTACCGGGACCAGACATTACATTAAAGCCGCAAGCAGTTTTAAATGGCTTTTTTTTCCTTTAGAAATGTAATTTTGTGCAGGGACAGTTCTAAACACGGGAAACACGTGGCACTTCACAGGCATACTTTAGACACCCCCCAGGTACAATATTTAAAGGAATATTTGACTTTTTTTTTTCACTTTATGCATCATTAAAATGACTGCTCCCGGAAAACGTCCGTTTTTAAAACTTCTTTTTGCATTGATACATGTCCCCTGGTGCAGAACCCGGGTTCCCAAACTCTGTTTAGGACAATAACATGGATAATAGTCATTATAATTAGCACTTTAGAATCCGAACGTTCGCATCCATTGTATTTAATAGGGTTCTAATGTTCGTGCGAACTTTCGGTCCGTTCGCGGGTTCTGGTGCGAACCGAAACCGGGGGTGTTCGGCTCATCACTACTGGCCACCTAGCTCCTCAGGCCAGACTCTGGATACCATGGTTTACTTATAAGGTCGTTGACCCTATGAAGCGCTGGACAAGGGAGGGTGCATGACTTCGCCCCTCCCATATCTGTACACCCTGTTACAGTTGCTCCAGAACTTTATAGGTGGCATATGTTAGCCGCTAACCTTTATGTGATTAATTGTATAATTCTGTGGAGGCTTCCTAATAAGTTCTCACCACGTCTAAGACTATGCTCATCCTATACATCTACACCTTCTCTGGATTCTTCCCTTCCCCTCTCTCCCACCTCTCTTCCTACACTTCTTTGAGCAATGCTGCTCCTAACACCTACAACATTTCCTTTTTATTACAACTTTAATTTTTGTGTTGATGAATGACCATTTATAGCCCTCTTTAGCCAGTGATTATTGATTGTCCTTGATTTCACTACTAGTCTTACTATATGATCATTCTATATACATTAATGCACTGTCCGCAGTTTGGGGAGCTGCGTCTCCCCTTGTTGATTTCTTCTGTATCTCTTTTCAATAAACTTGATGTTATAAAAAAATAAAATTCTAGCCCTAGACCTCCTCTGTAACGCAAAACATGTAACCAGTAATACGTTTTAAAACGTCGCCTATGGGGATTTTAAGTACCGAAGTTTGGCACCATTCCAGGAGCGGGTGCAATTTTGAAGCGTGACATGTTGGGTATCTATCTACTCGGTGTAACATCATCTTTCACGTTTTTTTTTTTCTTTTACAAGCTTGAAACAGTTTTTTTTTTTTTCTAAAAAAAATGTGTTTGAAAAATTGCTGCGCAAATGCTGTGTGAGATAAAAAGTGGCAATGACTGCCACTTTTTATTCTCTAGGGGTCTCTGCTAAAAAAAAAAAACATATATAATGTTTGGGGGTTCTATGTAATTTTCTAGCAAAAAAATCTGGATTTTAACATGTAGGAGAGAAATGTCAGAATTGGCCTGGAAGGCAAGTGGTTAATAATAATGCCACGTATGGAAGAGTTGTTATGCATGGCTATCGCTAGATGTTCCATAGTGATCACATATAGGAGTGGAAATAATGGGTAGAGTTGATGCGTCCCATTGTTGATCCTAAAAGGGGACGATAAGGAACCTTTGGTTCAGACCTGAGCAGAATGTGAAGTATATAAAGCCATTATTTTGTGGATGAAGTTATTGCCAATATTAATCTGGCAAAGAGAATGAAACAAAAATCTCCAGCTAAGACAATCAAATGCCTTTTCAGCATTGATTGAAAGCAAGCAAGGAGGAATACACAATTTCTGAGCTAGAGAAATTAAAGAGAGTCTTGCTAGTGTTATGGCGGGCTTTCTGAGCTCCAGCAAAGCCTACCTGATCAGTATGAATTATATAAGGAACAATGGGATGAAGTCGCTGAGCAATACGTTTTGTATAGAGTTTAATATCATTATTCAGCAAAATAAATGGTGCGATAAATGCTTGGATTAGTTTCATCCTTACCTGGTTTCAAGTTAACTGATATATGGGTCTTCAAGGCCTGTGGAGGAAAGGGTTGGAAATTTGAAACAGAATTAAAAGACTGTAGGAGAAGAGGGGGTAAATTCTGAAGCAAAAGTTTTATAAAACAAATTAGAAAAGCCATCCGGGCCTGGTGGTTTACCAATCTTGGTGGAGCGAAGAACTTGCAAGAGTTTATCAGAAGTAAATGGAACATCTAAGGCAGAGATAATAGATGAATCAAGACATGGTAATGCCATGTCTGTCATATATAAGAATAGTTCAGCATCCAGATCCAAAGGAGACTGAGCAGCCTGGCACTCTGGTCTCGAAATATTGTTTAACGATAATAATAATAATAATCACAAACTATCTGAAGAATAGCCAAATTAGTGTGAACCAGACCTCTACAAGGAGAGGTCAATGTCGAAACATTTGGAGACAGGATGCAAGGATGAAGATACTTTGCCAGAAAAGAAACACTCTTATTGCTATATTTATAAGAAGTCTTATCACATATAGAACATAACAGCTCAAAGTGTAATATGTTTGAAATCAATCAGTAGGAACCAGCAGGAAGTAGAGAGCCCTCTTAAGCCTCCTGACACATCATCCAGCCAGCGCTGCTTCAACAAAGATGGCAGTCAAGACTCCCCCACTCCACCGCTCCACTGCTGGGAATCCACAATCTGTAATGCTGGCTTGGCACTTTCTTCCCCTCCCCTCATCTAAGATTTAGCCCAATCATTGGCAAACACTTCAAAGACAAATCAGCTTTCTTCCAATGGTGTTATTAAATATTACTGGGGGCCTGATAATTCCTTCTACATAAGTCCACATCACTGTGATTCCTCACATTGTCCACCAGACCTAAGAGGCATACTGTCGTCTGAGTGTAGTCATCTTCATGTAGCTTTTATACACTGTAGGGTTTTCCCAAGTTCCATCACAGATTCCTTAATACTACCTCTGTGTACAAGGGACACATGCGCTTAATTTAGACATAGAAGACAACACATCATATCAAGCACTTAACTCACAGCAATAACATTACTTAACTTTGCTATATCTCTACCTACTGTAAGTAGCGGTCTTCAAATTGCTACTTTTTTTTACCTTTTGTTCTCCAGGGGCATAATAATAAACATTTTGGTCAGGAGTAGGTAATTTGCAGTGGTAAGTACTTTGGTAGGGAGTGCCGCAGTCTGAAATATGTGTTATAGTGTCCCCTATATTACTGATCAGCAGGAGGAAAAGATGACTGTAATCTATGGGAGCAAAGAAATGTGTTGGTGATCAGTGTCAAGAAAAATTCCTGGCATGGAGGGTCAGCTGGAGGGAAAAAAAGGTAAGGTTTGGTGGTCTTTGGGAGAAACAAAAATGCCTGGAATTGGTTATTAAACCTGGAATTGGTTATTAAAATTAGCAAAAAGAACCTAGAGTCAGTGGTTAGAGGATGTGCCCCTATACATCAGCTGTCAGTGTATCCCCATTACATTAGTAGTCAGTGCCTATGCTCCATACATTGAAGGTCGGTGTGTCCCCTTTACAACGGAAGACACTGAAGTGCCCGCTTATATTAATAGTCAGTGTTGTACCCCCTTACATTGTTAGCATATCCCCATTAAATGTGTGCCCTGTCATTATTCCTGTTCTACATTGTAGATCAGTGTAGTGCCCCCTTACAGTCGTGGTCAGTGTGCCCCCTTTGCATTGGTGATCACTGCAGTGCTCCCTTACATTGGTGGTCATTGTGCCCCCTTTACATAGAATACCCTTTTATTAGTAGGCAGTGTGCCGCCATTACATTGGTGATCGCTGTTACCCATTACATTGAGGGGTCAGTGTACCTCCATTATATTGGTGGTTAGTGTGTCCTCCATCAATGATGGTCAGTGGGAGAAATGCTACACTTACTCTACTTAGTCTGCAGAGAAGCATGTGCAGGAGGAAGAAGGTTCAGCGACAGAGGAGGAAGGGGCAGGCTCTCGGATATAAACACATTTTGATTAGCCATCACAGTGATCACAAGGCACAGAGCCAATTAGAGGGATAGATTTAGTTATTTAGCTCCTCTGTAATCAGTGAAGCTGATTGGGATTGCTATGGTCTGCCCTGAGTTTCACTGGCGGTGTGCATGAATAGTTTTAGACCTAGAGCAGAGGGGTTCTTGGTGGACATTTCTTATGGTGTGCCTGTGTAGCTCAGTCCATTATTTGCTGCTGCAAGGACACGTGTCCTCAAGTTGCTATTTAACATTACTGGAGTATCCCACACCTACCCCGCACTCATCCAAGTTCAAGTTTAAAAAAGCATGAGAAAAATAATTTCCCTAGACTAATTATTGACCCAGAAGAGTGGCTGAGACTGTGTGACTTGCTGTGGATACACTAGCTTGGGAAAGAACCTGGGACCAATCAGCGGCCCTTTCAGGGGTGAGCTTAGAACAGAGGTAGTGGGTCAGACATGCTTGGGACTAGACATTCGGACAAAACTTGCATAATTCGAAGATTTGGATGTATCCGAGTCTCTGAATCACAACAGTAATGAATTGGAACAAATCCGAGATAAATTATAATAAAAAAACAAATTAATTTGTATTCATTAGTTTAATTGACATGATGCGATAGTTTGGGCCTTTTTGTTAGTTTTCAAAGCTACCAAAATAAGCTAATGACATAACGAATGATTCAAATTGATTTGGATCCATTTGTTTTTATTCTAGGGAGCATAGCGTGAATATTCTAAGATTCTTTTTTGTATTGGGGTTAAACTTCAGAGACCATTCAATTAATTTGTATGTGCACGGCCAACACTAAAGTCAGTTGGGAATGGGGATATGAATTCAACTTAATAACACAATTAATGAATACGTATTAATTCTGATTCATTTGTTTTATTCGGATGAGAGCGGCACGGTAGTCTTTGACTCTTGGATAAATAGTCAATTCTGTTTGCATTAACATTTTTCATTATTATAAAAAATTCACTACATATGAAATAGAAACGTATTGCAATAAATACAGTAAGGTATAAAAGTGAAATAAGAAGATGATTCCTACTTATTGTGTTTGGGTTGGATGGAGTTGGATCCATCAGAATCTACGAATCATAAACTAACGAATGAATCTGAAATGTATTTAGTTCCATTTGTTACTTTCGGAGGCATGCAACTCCAAACAGTATCAACCAATCAGCTCATTCCATTTCTCCTGTGTGGGTTGGACTAGCAGGGATGACTCAAGGTGCATAAGTAATCTCCCAAAATAACCAATTAACATGTTAAAATAAATATAGGGAAAAGAACAGAACTTTCAAAATTACTAATTGATTCGGAACGACTATATACTCCTGTAATAACAAATTGTTCCAAAAACTAATCATTTTAATATAACGATTATGACAAAATTTTCTTAACAAATGAAACCGAAATTAAATACATTTTCAGTTGTACACATCTCTAGTTGAGACAAACAAAAACCCATTCTCAGACAAAAATGTAAAAAAAAAAACACAAGCAAACAGACCAAGACAAGTTCTTCTTTTAACATGTTGTTATAATTCAGAATAATTAAGATCAAGGTAGTCCTTGGTCTGCATTAACCACTTAAGGACCAAGCCTGTTTTTCAGACTCTGTGTTTACAAGTTTAAAACAATTTTTTTTTGCTAGAAAATTACTTAAAACCCCCAAACATTATATATAGTTTTTTTCTAACACCCTAGAGAATAAAATGGCGGTCATTGCAATACTTTTTGTCACACCGTATTTGCGCAGCGGTCTTACAAGCGCATTTTTTTGGGAAAAAAATTACTTTTTTTAATTAAAAAATAAGACAACAGTAAAGTTAGCCCAATTTGTTTTATATTGTGAAAGATAATGTTACTCCGAGTAAATTTATACCCAACATGTCACGCTTCAGAATGGCGTCAAACTTTTACCCTTAAAAATCTCCATAGGTGACATTTAAAAAATTCTATAGGTTGCATCTTTTGAGTTACAGAGGAGGTCTATGGCTATAATTATTGCTATTGCTTTAACGATTGCGGCGATACCTCACATGTGTGGTATGATCACCGTTTTCATATGCAGGCGCTACTCACGTATGCGTTCACTTCTGCGCACGAGCTCGTCGGGACGGGGCGCTTTAAAAAAAAAATATTTTGTTTTATTATTTATTTTACTTGATTTTATTTATTTTTACACTGTTTTAAAAAAAAAAAAAATGGGTCACTTTTATTCCTATTACAAGAAAGGTAAACATCCCTTGTAAAAGAAAAAAGCATGACAGATCCTATTAAATATGAGATCTGGGGTCAAAAAGACCTCAGATCTCATATTTAGACTAAAATTCAATTAAAAAAAAGAAAAAATTGTCATTTGAAAAAATGACAACAAAAAAATGTGCCTTTTAGACGTATGGGCGGAAGTGACGTTTTGACGGCGCTTCCGCCCTGTTTAGGTATGGAGATGGGTGGGGGCCAGAGGGAGAAGGACCCAATCGCCTCCGCCACTACCGACAGCTCCGGTAAGCGGCGAAGGGCGCGGGAGAGTGGCGAGAGGGGGGGCCCTCTCCTGCCGCCGATAACAGTGATCTTGCGGTGAATCCGCCACAGAGACCACCATTATCGTTTACAGGACCGCTCAGTGAAAAGATGGATATCTCGGTTGTGGCAGCAGCTGTTGCTGTTACCGAGATATCCATCTTTAAAGTGCAGACGTATATGTACATGAGCGGGTCCTTAAGAAGCAAAATATGTGGGACTAGCATTATAATTTAAAATATGTTCTCAAACTCAAATTTTTATAAACAATAAGGTAAAATATGATAGACTTGTTTTGCAGAAAACCCTGCTACAATACATGTGTTTTCGAGAGGTTTTATTGTGGACAACTATACATAAAGCATAACCAAATAAATATAGTAGTCTTGCACATAAAATAACATTCTATTGAACTGTGATATTTTGCATATACCCTTTTACAGTGAATTGTTCATATTCATACCATATTTCTATGTCACAGGAAACTAAGATGATTTTTGGCCTAACCAACTCGAACGTTAACTGGAAAGTGCTGTGCAAGGATACATGGAAATCCTTACCTGAGGCAGGAAGTAATAATGCCAATATATTCTTTATACAATAGGGATCTGGGGTTGCTGTCAGCTTATTTTAACAAGAAGCAGGTGTTTGCTGGGGGCACATTTTCATTGATCAGGTCAGTTAGAATTAACCTTCCACACGTCGGATCTCAAAGCTCAGTAAGGTCAAGCAGAGGTGGAAGCAGGAAACAGCACCAGGAATAAGTGTCCAGAGTACAAGAAAGATATCGCATCACATCAGGTTCAGAAATTGATTACACTTTTACAGGAATATGGACAAGTAACACCTGCCACTTTTTTTGTAACAAAGCATGCAAATTGACAATGCATAGAGAATGAGGTTTTACACCGACATGTGTGTCTTGCCTAGTTACAACTCTGAATGTTACAGTAAATACTTTAATCTTCATTGCAACTCGAAAAACTGTGGCAATTGTATTTGTCATCTACATTTTTTACATTTAAGGAATAGCTTCTGAAGCCCTGTACACACGACCGGTTTTCCCGGCATGAAAACTGTCATGAGAGCCTCTTGCCAGGAATCCCAGCCGTGTGTATGCTCCATGGCAGTTTTCCTGACAGGAAAACCACCGGGATTTCCAGCGGGAAAAAAGAGATCATGTTCTCTTTTTTCACGCCGGGATTCCCGGCGGTTTTTAAGCCGGCAGTTTTCCTATGGGGAAAACCTGCAGTCGAGAATAAACACGGCCGGGTTTCCCAACCAAAGCTCTCATGGCAGTTTTCCTGTCGGGAATTCCGGCCATGTGTAGGGGGAAAAAGCTACCGAGCAGGTTCTCGGTTTTCCCCTCGGTTTTCCTGGTGGACTTTTTACCGCCGGGAAAACCGATCGTGTGTACAGGGCTTTAGTCTAAATTCTTTAACCACTTGCCATCCGGGTCAATTCTGGCACTCCTCTGCTACATGAAAAAATAATCATAATTTTTTGCTAGAAATTTACTCATAACCCCCAAACGTATATTTTTTTTTTTTAGCAGAGATCCTAGGGAATAAATTGGCGGTCGATGACAGTTTTTATATCACATGGTATTTGTGCAGCAATTTTTCAAACGCATTTAAAAAAAAAAAAAAAAAGTTTAATGGATTATCAAAAAAAAAAAAAAAAACTAAAGTTAGCCCGATTGTTTTATAATGTGAAAGATGATGTTATGCCAAGCAAATAGATACCTAAGATGTCATGCTTTAAAATGCGCACTTGTGGAAAGGCGCCAAACTTGGGTACTTAAAAATCTTCATAGGCAACGCTTTAAATTTTTACAGCTTACCTGTTTAGAGTTACAGAGGAGATCTTGAGATAATATTATTGCTCTCGCTCTAACGTTCATGGTGATACTTCATATGTGTGGTTTGAACGCCGTTTACCTATGTGGGTGCGACGTAAGTATGCCTTTGTTTCCTTTTACAAGGAATGTAAACATCCCTTGTAATATGTATAGGGCATGACAGGTCCTCTTTATGGAGAGATGTGAGGTCAATAAGACCCTACATCTCTCCTCCAGGCTGGAAAGCCTGAGATAAAAAAAAAAAAAACCAGAATGATCTCGGCTTTCCAGCTGAGTACACGGCAGTATTTACAACTGTCAGGCCAGACGTGACATCATAACATCTCTCCTGGCCCTCGAGAGTCAGAGACTGCCGGGGACCATCTGGTCACCAGTATTCTCTATGGTGAACCTCTGCCGGTGGGAAGTGGTTAATAATAAATTGTGATGTATTGCACTCTCAGCCTCACCTTGCACATAGTTTTTCCAGCTTGCAGGACAACTATCTAAAAACCAGCAGACTGAGAGTGGACATCACTGGGCCACACCAACTCCCCAGCTACACTTTTACACACAGAAATGGTATCTTCCACCATTTGTTATAATAAAAACATGCACCATTCACAACATCTGCTGTAGAAACTTTGACCTTAAAGCATATCTATGGTCAAAGTTTTAAATCATATGTTCAATTCCACATTGTAATTAAATTTCTAGCCTACTCCTGAAGGATCTCATGAATTTACTTCCTTGAATCTATAACATGTAATCATTATGTCCTGTGAGTATGCACTGATGTGTCACTTAATATTACTATTATTTTTATTATTCAGGACTTATATAATGCCAAAAGTTTGAGCAGCACTTTACAATCTAAAGGGAGACAGTACAGGGGGGCGTGGCTGGCAGCCGGAGCGGATGGCAGCATACTGATTCGGCTCCTCATCATCCTGGGCTTGTAGGGGACTTAGAGCGACTATCAGCCTCGTTTCTCACCGCAAACTGGCCAGAGTCTACGCGGACACCCTCCTAGATGCCTTCCCGCAAACGGAAGGAATATCCTAAGCTGGGGAAGATGTCAGACTTCTTCGTGCAGCCGCGCCGACATGCCAGCCAAAATGGCGCCGGCTCCTCCACAGGGACAACACGAGGCCCGACACAGCAGCGCGGTCTCTATTCCGGCGGCACTTATAAGCAGGGTCACTCGCACTACTCTCCCCCTCCATCAGCTACCTCCAGCCCGGCCAAGAGCAAACAGAGAACATCGGTTACATCGCCATCAGCGGAGGAGGTAAGCGGCTTAAGCTCTTCCTTAGATGACACCAGGGAGTTGCAGGACTCCATTACTGACTTCCCCACACTAAACCAACCGATCATGGACACCACCATGAAGGATATGCTGGTATCCCTACGCTCTACATTACATGCTGACATGATGAGTATCACCCAGCAGTTTAAATCAGAGGTGGCTGAGGTGTCTGGTAGAGTGTCCCACATAGAATCTAAAATGGGGGAGTTTGCGGCCACGTTTAATGATATGGTGGATGCTCACACTGACAGGGATGTCGAGCTGATGAAAATCAACACCAAATTAGCAAATCTGGAGGACAGATCCAGACGTAACAACGTCAAGATCCGTGGAATCCCCGAATCTGTCAAACCCCCAGACTTAAAAGCACACTTCCTAAACATCATGAAAATGGCGCTGCCTGACACACCGCTGGAAGATCTAGTAATTGATCGTATACACCGGCTGCCAAGACCAAAAAATATTCCAGCACATCTTCCCAGAGACACTATAGTCCGGATTCACTTTTACCATATAAAGGACCGGTTTATGATGTCTGTGAGGCGTCGAGATGAATTGCCACAAGACCTACAGGAGCTTTCCTTCTTTGCAGACCTCTCTGCGTTTACCATGCAGCAACGCAGACAACTTGCCACGATTACCAAACCGTTGAATAATCATCATATTCCATACAGGTGGCTATACCCTGCCAAGCTGATGATTACAAAAGATGGCGCAACTCACACTATAGCCAACATAAAGGAAGGCCTGAGGCTTTTGAGAGATTGGCAAATCTTAGCTCCTACTGCACATGAGGGAAGTGGCACTCACTCCCCTTCTTCCTCCCGAGCAAATTCAGATGAGGAAACGAGCTGAAATCTACCCAGATATTCTTAATTCATCACAATCCCCCTGGAAGCCCAGGAGAATGCCACAGAGTTTTTTTTTTCTTCTCAAATACCCCCCATCTATAGCGGTACTTAATCCGCACAGATTCCTTGAGGAATCGCACGTTTTTTTACGGTTTTTGATAATTCTTTCCCCCTTGAGTACTGTTTTGTTCCCTTTGCTCTCCTTGTTTTCCTCTTTCTTCCCTCTCCCCGTAATTTTTATTTTACCGGTACAGGACTCCCAACGCAAGGACCCAATATCCACCAAGAGAGAATCCGAGGGAAATTACCATACCAATTCTACGTCCAATCCTGCTTGTAAACCATCTCCAACTGTCTTCGTGCAAGGTAACGCATAGTCCACACTGCTTGGCATCTACACATTTTAGGGCTCCCTACTAATCCATCTGCTACGATGCCCTTTACGATATCTTCGTTTAATGTGAAAGGCCTGAACAGCCCACACAAACGTCAAATGGCTTGGAAAGAAGCGACACGACTAAAAAGTGACATTATTTGTTTTCAAGAGACCCATTTCAGTACTCACAGGCCCCCATCATTTACTCACAGTAGGTTCCCGCATGTCTATATGGCAAATGGCCCGAAAAAAAAAGGTGGAGTAGCAATTGCAGTCAGAGACTCTACCCAGTTTGTACATCTGGATTCCCATCTAGATGTTTCTGGCAGATTTATCATACTTATTTGCGAAATCTCATCGATAAAATTAACGTTGGTAAACCTATATCTACCTAACACGAACCAACTTCGTTTTTTGAAAAAGATATGGAAAAAAGTTGATTACCTAAAACAGGGACATGTCATTATGTGCGGGGATTTCAATGCGATCCCAGCTAAGGATTTAGACTACTCGGGCGCTTCCCCCAACAGCATACGGAGGGCTACAATAGCCCAATTTATAACGTCCTCTGGGCTTTTTGATGTGTGGAGATGTCAACACTCCTCAGAGAGAGACTTTACTTTTTTTTCAAATGTCCACCATACCTACTCACGCATAGACTTGTTCCTTGTAGATAAATTTATGTTGCAAAAAATTGTTAAATCTGAAATACATGTGATAACATGGTCCGATCATGCACCAACTTCCATTGTGGTGGGGGATCGTGAAGCCGAAACCAGAGCTAACAGGTGGCGGAACGACATATATTCCTTGTCATGCCCCGAAAATTCAATACAAATTAGAAAGGCACTAAAAGAGTTCTTTAATATCAATGCTCCTTCGGTCAACAATCCCTTCACACTCTGGAATACACATAAGGTATATATCCGTGGCCTACTTATACAACTTAGCTCTAGACTCAAGAGGCAACGGGCGAAACAACTAGATGATCTACTAACCAAAATACAGAACCTAGAATCCCTCAATAAACAACATACTACACAGGCTTTGCGAGATTCTCTATTCTACGCCAGACAGGAATTAAGAGCGCTTTTGATTTCCCAGCAAAATAACCGCCTACGTACGTTAAGAGCAAATACCTACAGATGTGGCAATAAGGCGGGGAAATTGCTGGCAAACCAACTAAAAGATCGGGTGGTTAAACAAAGGATTCCGCACATCTTGAACCCTAAAACAGGACTGAAAGTCTCCAATCCCAAAGATATCGCAGAAGCCTTCTGCGACTACTATGAATCACTCTATAATTTAAAAGACGACCTAAACACCCCCCAACCATCAGACACATTAATCAGAGAATTCCTGGCCTCGGTAAAAATTCCTACACTGTCCAACACAGACCTGGACTTACTGAACCAGCCCTTTACAATTCCTGAAATAGAAAAACAAATTAGAAAATTACCGCACAACAAAGCACCAGGTCCCGATGGTTATTCCTCTGAGTACTACCAATTATTCAGTGCAGAACTTTCACCTTTTATGAATCAGATGTTTGATGCTGCAATACACCAGGCTTCATTCCCACAAGAAATGCTCACTGCTACTATCATCACCTTGCCCAAACCAGGTAAAGATCCAAATACCCCACAAAACTTTAGGCCCATTTCACTTTTAAATGTGGACATTAAAGTCTATGCCAAACTAATTGCAAACAGACTTTCAGGCCTACTTCCAAATCTCATTGACCAAGACCAGGTGGGCTTTGTTCTGGGCCCCCAGGCCACAGAAGCGACCAGGAGGATGATTAATCTGATTCACCTGGCCGAAAAAAATAAAAGGCCTTCTCTGCTTCTCACTTTGGATGCAGAGAAGGCCTTTGACAGAGTGCACTGGGGCTATTTGACCAGTGTTTTGGAGAAATTCGGTCTGATTGGCCCAATCCAAAGAGCAATTCTGGCATTGTATTCAACCCCATCTGCCTTCGTCTATACGGAGGGAATGTTCTCCAGGAACTTTCGAATATCGAATGGGACTAGGCAGGGATGTCCCCTGTCCCCATTGATATTCGCCCTGGTGATGGAGCCACTAGCGGAAAAAATCAGGGCTCACCCGCTAATCCAGGGCATCACCTCACAAAACACCCACCACAAAATATCTCTTTTCGCAGATGATGTTATATTGACATTATCTGATCCTGGTGTATCCCTTCCGGCTGCACATGACATCCTTACCCTATTTAGTAAGGTAGCTTACTATAAAGTAAATGCCTCTAAGTCTAGCATACTGGGTATAGCACTTGACAGAGATCTTAAAAAAGCCCTCCGGAGGGATCTACCATACACATGGTCTTCAGATTCAATAACCTACCTGGGTACCAAGTTGACCTCCCCGGTCTCAAACCTTTATGAGCTTAACTTTGTACCCTTAATAACAGACTTACAAAAAGAAATGTCTAGACTCCAAAAACACTACATTTCGTGGTCAGGCCGCATAGCGGCATATAAGATGTTACTTTTACCAAAACTAACCTATCTCTTTAGAGCACTTCCGATTCCCATTCCAAGATCTTTCTTTACCATAGCACAAAAACAACTATCAACCTTCATTTGGGCGGGCAAAAAGGCGAGAGTTCCCCAAATTTTGCAGAAGAAACACAAATCAGTTGGCGGCCTGGGTGTACCTATTTTGAAAGATTACTATATAGCGTCAATATTAGACCAGCTTAAAGGTTGGTATGCGCAAGATAAGAGTACACCCTGGAGCCAATTAGAACAAGCATGGATATACCCCAGATCGCTGGTTTCCCTTATCCAGGCACAAACTCTGTCACCTCCCAAGATTTTAATAGCACATCCCACAATACAGGCAACATTGCACGCTTGGACTTACCTAGCGGAGGTATCACACTCAACCCTACCTAATACTGAGGTTCCTATTCTTATTGAAACCCTCAATTGGTTGATTCCCAATATCTCCCTGACTCAGTGGGTACAGAAAGGAATTAAAAATCTTGAGGATATTGTAGTAAATAGCAAATTGATCGCGTTCTCTGACATACAATCCAAATATGGAATACCATCATCTGAATTTCTGACTTACCAACAAATCTCTTCCTATTATCAAAAGTTCAACAACACAAACATCCTCGTCCCCAAACTAGTATGGACATACTTGAATTCATCCGACCCAAAGGCAAAAGGCATATCTCTTATGTATAGTACACTAAATTCCAAAAAGGTTTTCTGTAAATTCAACCCACTACTGAAGTGGGAAAAAGAATTGAACAAGGTCTTTTCTGAACAACAGTGGCTCCTAGCGATTAAAAACACACATCAATTCTCACGTTGCTCAAATTATGAGGAATTGGCTCAAAAACTTTGGATAAGATGGCACTACACTCCATATATAATGGCCAAGTTCTCTGAGGCGCAGTCTAATCTATGTAGGAGGGGGTGTGGACAGGTGGGGACGTTGTCGCACATGGTGTGGGCATGCCTCCACCTCCGCAGCTTCTGGTCTGAAATGTTCAAACTCATATCGAAAATAACTGGAGTATTTGTACAACCTACCACTGAAAAAGCTATATTGAGCATTGACATGTCTGAATACCCACTATCAGTTAGGTCAATAGCCATGCACATTCTGTTTGCGGCAAGGTCTCTGGTAATGAGTAAGTGGAAAACGAATGAAATTCCCAGTAAAGGAGAGGTGATCACAAAAGTCAACGCTATTGCAGAATACGAAAAAATATTAGCATACAGGGACGGTTGCATCTCCAGATATGAGTCTCACTGGAGGATATGGAGGTCCAATTTCAAATCCCACGGGTTGTAATGCCCAGTACCATAATTCTATTCTATTTTCTATACCATTTCTTACCCTCTTTCATACTTAACTTTCTCACTGCACTCCTCTTCATCTATCTCCCCTTTCCCCCAACCTGAGTTCAGTTATAACCAATGTTAAATCCTCCATAGCTGATATGGAGGGCTTAAAGTCTGTATTAAACTACAAGATTCAGATTGTAAAGATGTGCCTAGATGTTACATCGTTCTACGTTTTCACTCAAAAAATTTTTGAAGTTGAATCTAGCATCAGATGTAGGAGTGTAATGCCACAGAGTTGTAGAAATTTATGTATAACCATCACATTTGTCAACATTATTTGTAATGTACAGCAATTTGCAGCTTGTCAAATTCCACTCCTTGTATCTATGACTTTATTTTCTTAATAAAAATTATTTGATTAAAGGGAGACAGTACACTTACACTACAATAAAAGGGTTAAGTGGGCCCTGCTCATAATAGCTTACAATCGAATAGGGTGGGGCAAGTGGTACAAAAGGTTACAGTATAATGTGGGGGATGAGCTGATGGAGGAGATAAAGTATCAGATAGTTGATAGGCTTCCCTGAAGAAAGGAGTTTTCATGGATGGCCTAAAGACAACCAGAGTAGGAGACAGCTGGACAGATTGAGGTTGAGAGTTCCAGAGGATGGGAGAGCAGCAAAGTACAGTGGGATATATAGTCCTTAGAAATTGAAAGTAAACAGCAGAGAAGAAGCTGCAAAGCATGCAGGGGATTCAGGAAGTTATGGGAAGAGATGACCAGTTGACAGGCAGTGCTCACAACAATGAAAGGTGATCCTTTAAGTAAGGTTAACTTGGACTTCCAAACGTAGCTAATGTTTTATTACTTTTACAATGCTGATGTTTTAAAATGAAAGTGTGTGCTGTGACTATAGATCTCCTTTAAGGAAGTGATGCTTACTGCCACTCCCAGACAACAATTTAACAGAGCTTAACGCGGTATTAAAGTAGTAGTAAATGTCCCCTGCAACGTTATGATATAATGTGCTAGTATGCACCACATTATGACAGACTTACCGGCACTTGGAGCACCTCAACGTAGCACTGTCATGGCTCCCCTGCCCTTCTATCTTCACTTGGGCTTCCTTCTGGGTTTGCGGGCTTTGGCTGTATGAATAACTCGGAGCTCTGAAGGTAGAGCACAGGTATACAGTCCATGTTTAGGAGATATTCACAGTAACTACAGGTAAGCCTTACTATAGGCTTACCTGTAGGTACAAGTTAAAAAGTGAACTTTACTTCCACTTTAACCACTTAACGACCACCCACGGCATATATACGTCGGCAGAATGGCTCGTACAGGCACAATCACGTACCTGTACGTTTCCTGCCGCCACCCCCGTGAGTCGGACCGCGGGTCCCACGGACTCGGTTGCAGCGGGCATCCCCGCGATCGTCTCATGGAGGGATGGAGCGGGGAGATGTAAGTGTAAACACAACATCTCCCCGCTCGCCTACTGACACTGTCACCGATCTCCGCTCTGTGTAATCAGAGCTGAGATCAGTGTCATGTCACTCGTAACCCCTTCACTGCCAGTGTCATTTTTACAGTAACCAGTGCATTTTTATAGCACGGATCGCTGTAAAAATTACAATAATCCCAAAAATGTGTCAAAAGTGTCCGATGTGTCTGTCATAATGTCGCAGTCACGAAAAAAATCGCTGATCGCCGCCATTACTAGTAAAAAATAAATAAATTATAAAAATGCCATAAAACTACCCCCTATTTTGTAAAAGCTATAACTTTTGCGCAAACCAATCAATAAACGCCAATTGCGTTTTTTTTTACCAAAAATATGTAAAAGAATACGTATCGGCCTAAACTGAGGAAAATAAATGTTTTTTTATATATTTTTGGGGGATATTTATTATAGCAAAAATTAAAAGAAAATTGAATTTTTTTCAAAATTGTCGCTCTATTTTTTCAAATACCACCAAAAGAAAGCTCTATTTGTGGGGAAAAACGGATGTCAATTTTGTTTGGGAGCCACGTCGCATGGCCGTGCAATTGTCAGTTAAAGCGACGCAGTGTCGAATCGCAAAAAGGGGCCTGGTCTTTATGCTGCATATTGGTCCGGGGTTTAAGTGGTTAAACACAGACCCTAAAATGTACTATATTGCAGCTTACCAATAATTAGATGTGGTGGCTCCATCAGTTTTCTTTTCTTTGGCCTCGTACACACGGCCGAGATTCTCGTCGAAAAAAACATGTCGTTTTTTTCGACGAGATTCTTGGACAAGAAAATTGTCCCGGCCGAGTGTACACACGCTCGTTTCAAAGAACCCGCGGTTCTTTGAATGGAGCGTACGCGGTGACGTCATCGACTACGACGAGCATGCGCTCGTCACATTCGATGCCGTCGCCGCCATCTTGGTATACCCTACGTATGCCTAGGAAGCTACCGCTCATGCGTCGAATTAATTTCGAACATGCGCGGGCTTCCCGGCGGACAGGTAAGTGTACACACACTCACTTTTCTCGTCGAGAAACAGGCTGACGAGAATCTCGACGAGAAAATAGAGAGCAGGTTCTCTATTTTCTCGTCGAGGTTACTTGTCGGTTTTCTCGACGAGAAACCCGATAGCCGCGTACACACGACCGATTTACTCGGCAAGACATCTCTGCCAGCAAGTTTCTTGCTGGTTCTTGCCGAGAAAATCGGTCGTGTGTACGAGGCCTTTGTCTTTTTTATCCCCTATATTTTTACCTAGTTATCTGGCCAGTAACACACCTGTTAGTTTTAGTGAGACGCAACTCTGGAAGAATGAGCATATAAAGCACAGCAGACAGAAGCATTGTCCGTTTGGGAGGAGGGTAGTGTTAAATGTATTAGCAGATTTAGGTGCACTAACAAATTGAACAAACCCCAGCTCACACTTTATAATCAGTTACAGCATACAGTTTTTTCCTTTTTGGGATAAAGGTTTTGCATGAATAAATAAAATAATTGTAATCGCCCCTGCCAGTGTTAAGTGGTTTGTCTCATCCATGTAAACTTCTACATTCTGCTGGAGAGCTTAAACTGTGAAAAACAATAGACTTGCTTGCTGGATTACCAGATAAAACAGTATAAAATATTATAAGGGTTAAAAGTGAAAAAATACTTACCAAATGAACATTACCAATCAAAGTGTCAGAGGGGTGTACTGAAGGAGTATTGAAGTGTGTTATTATGCTTCAGTGGTAACTGCTTCAGTGCGAATAATCCTAACTATATCTATAATTCCATCTGGCCTTGTTTTACAGACCAACAACCAAAATATTATTGAACAGGATAATATTATTATTTGATGATACCAAAATAAGATGCAGATCTTATGGAATTCTCCTTAGTAGATTTAATGTGATCTGATCACTGCTGAACATTGTAGCACAGAACTGTTTGGCATCTAACTGTTTGGCATCTTCTCATATAACAATGTAACCCTTAGAGATGGCCTTGCGGTTCGCCCCGCGGTCAGTTCGCTGCAAATTTTGCGCATTCGCGGTTCGCGAAACCGGTGGACATATGGCGCTATTCGCGGCCGGTTCGCGGCCGCCATATTCTTTTACATTGTGGAACTTTGACCTATGACACATCCATCATGTGGTACAGGGCAGCCAATGAGACATTTCAGCAGATGGACATACCCCCTACCTTATAAATAGGCCTGATCTGGCTGCCATTTTACATTCTGTTATTTGTCAGCGTAGGGACAGGTTGCTGTGTGGAGCAGGGACAGACTGTAATCCTAGCTATTAGGTCCACAAAAGTCCTTTTAAGGACTGGTATAGGTGTACAATTGTTTCGTGTGCAGTATATAGGGGTGTACTACACTTTTAGTTCATTTCAATTGTGCAGTATTGGGACTGCAGTGCTGAGCGGTTCTGCAGCTGTCTTTAGTCAGTGTAGGAAGGTTACTGTGTGTGTACTAGCAGGGACAGACTCTACTAAAACAAAAGTCCTTCTAAGGACTGGTATAGGTGTACAGTCCACAAAAGTCCTTTTAAGGACTGGTATAGGTGTACTATTTTGTGTGCAGTAAATAGGGGTGTACTACACGCTTAAAATACTCTAGGAAGAATAGTATAGTGCGGTTCTACAGTTCAGCTTCTGAGCGGTTCTGCAGCTGTCTTTAGTCAGTGTAGGAAGGTTGCTGTGTGTGTACTAGCAGGGACAGACTCTACTAAAACAAAAGTCCTTCTAAGGACTGGTATAGGTGTACAGTCCACAAAAGTCCTTTTAAGGACTGGTATAGGTGTACTATTTTGTGTGCAGTAAATAGGGGTGTACTACACGCTTAAAATACTCTAGGAAGAATAGTATAGTGCGGTTCTACAGTGCAGCTTCTGAGCGGTTCTGCAGCTGTCTTTAGTCAGTGTAGGAAGGTTGCTGTGTGTGTACTAGCAGGGACAGACTCTACTAAAACAAAAGTCCTTCTAAGGACTGGTATAAGTATACAGTCCACAAAAGTCCTTTTAAGGACTGGTATAGGTGTACTATTTTGTGTGCAGTAAATAGGGGTGTACTACACGCATAAAATACTCTAGGAAGAATAGTATAGTACATTTCTACTGTGCAGCTTCTGAGCGGTTCTGCAGCTCTTTTCTCGGTTTAGGTAGAAGTTGCCGCTGTGTGTCGCAGGCACAGACTAGCGACTAAAATCGCTAACCAATAAAGCTCCAAAAAAGTTATTTTAAGGACTGGTATAGGTGTACTATTTTGTGTGCAGTAAATAGGGGTGTACTACACGCATAAAATACTTTCAAACATACTATATAATATATACTATATACTATACTATATAATATATAGTGCATTTCAACTGTGCAGCATTTCTACTGTGCAGCTTCTGAGCGGTTCTGCTGCAGCTCTTTTCTCGGTTTAGGTAGAAGTTGCTGCTGTGTGTCGCAGGCACAGACTAGCGACTAAAATCGCTAACCAATAAAGCTCCGCAAAAGTTCATTTAAGGACTTGTATAGGTGTATTATTTGGTGTGCAGTATATAGGGGTCTAATACACGCATATAAAACTTTCAAACATACTATATAATATATACTATATACTATACTATATAATATATAGTGCATTTCAACTGTGCAGCATTTCTACTGTGCAGCTTCTGAGCGGTTCTGCTGCAGCTCTTTTCTCGGGTTTAGGGAGAAGTTGCTGCTGTGTGTCGCAGGCACAGACTAGCGACTAAAATCGCTAACCAATAAAGCTCCACAAAAGTTCTTTTAAGGACTGGTATAGGTGTACTATTTTGTGTGCAGTAAATAGGGGTGTAATACACGCATAAAATACTTTCACATATAGGAAGAATAGTATAGTGCATTTCTACTGTGCAGCATTGTGACTGCTGAGTAGTGATGAGCCGAACACCCCCGGGTTCGGTTCGCACCAGAACCCGCGAACGGACCGAAAGTTCGTATGAACATTAGAACCCTATTAAATACAATGGATGCGAACGTTCGAATTCTAAAGTGCTAATTATAAAGACTATTATGCATGTTATTGTCCTAAAAAGGGTTTGGGAACCCGGGTTCTGCACCAGGGGACATGTATCAATGCAAAAAGAAGTTTTAAAAACGGTCGTTTTTCGGGAGCAGTCATTTTAATGATGCATAAAGTGAAAAAAAAAAGTCAAATATTCCTTTAAATATCGTACCTGGGGGGTGTCTAAAGTATGCCTGTGAAGTGCCACGTGTTTCCCGTGTTTAGAACTGTCCCTGCACAAAATGACACTTCTAAAGGAAAAAAAGCCATTTAAAACTGCTTGCGGCTTTAATGTAATGTCTGGTCCCGGTAATATGGATGAAAATCTTTAAGAAAAATGGCATAGCTACCCCATGACCCCCCCCCCACCCCAGCCCATTACCAGCCCCTTTGGGTCTTGTATGGATATTAAGGGAAACCCCGCACATAAAATTAAAAAGGCCCTATATACTCTGAACAGCCGTATACAGGCGGTGCATACAAGACAGGGACTGTAGGTTTGTTCTTATGTAGAATCTGTTTGTAATTTTGAACAGGTACATTGTTTAAGTGTAGCTCCAGCCCAAAAATCTATTTTTAAACTTTTTGGAAAACATAGGTAAGGGTTATCACCCCTGTAACATTTGTTTTGCTGTCTGTGCCCCTGTTCAGAACATTTCACCTCACTTTCCGTCTCAATGACAACTGTTTTTGAAATGTGGTGTTTTTCTTGAAACAAGGATTGGTGATAAAGCATCAGTACAGAGGAGACACTTTTCTCCCATATTAATTCTTACAGGAGAGAATTTTCCTTCCTAGGGGTAGATTTCCTCTCACTTCCTGTTGTCTTCTTGCGTTTGCAAGTAGGAGTCGTTTGTAAGTTGGATGTTTGAAAGTAGGGACCTGCCGTATATACTCTGCAGAAATAGGCCCCTTAGTTGTTGGTGTTGGCACAACACTGTAAGCACTCACAGTTACTCTTGGTTGGTGCTGGAACGCCCTGCTGTCAACTATTATATCAGGAATTGTAATTACATATAATTGTTGAACAGTGGTAGTAAAAATTGGGCCTTTGATGGTGGTGCTGGTGCCACAACACTGTAAGCCCTGACAGTTACTCTTGGTGGGTGCAGCAATGGGCCCTGCTGTGAATTATTAGATCAAGAATTATAATTGCATGCCCCTGTTGAACAGGGGCTGAAAAATTGGGCCTTTCGTGGTGGTGGTGGTGGTGGTGGTGTTGCCACAACACTGTAAGCCCTCAGAGTTACTCTTGGTGGGTGCAGCAATGGGCCCTGCTGTGAATTATTAGATCAAGAATTGTAATTACATGCCCCTGTTGAACAGGGGCTGAAAAATTGGGCCTTAGGCACTGGTGGCACAACACTGCAACCCCTCACAGATACTGTACTTGGAGCACAGCAATGAGCCCTGTTGCAAAGTATTGCTTCAAAAATTGTAATTACACGCCCCTGTTAAACAGGGGCTGAAAAATTGGGCCTTAGGCACTGGTGGCACAACACTGCAACCCCTCACAGATACTGTACTTGGAGCACAGCAATGAGCCCTGTTGCAAAGTATTGCTTCAAAAATTGTAATTACACGCCCCTGTTAAACAGGGGCTGAAAAATTGGGCCTTAGGCACTGGTGGCACAACACTGCAACCCCTCACAGATACTGTACTTGGAGCACAGCAATGAGCCCTGTTGCAAAGTATTGCTTCAAAAATTGTAATTACACGCCCCTGTTAAACAGGGGCTGAAAAATTGGGCGTTAGGCACTGGTGGCGGCACCCATAAACAAAAATGATCTTCCAAGCTATCATCATCAATCGTATCATTGAGGACTCGGAGGAGGAGGATAGCCAGTCAACATAACAGCACAGGCACTCAGCATCAGCATCAGTCTTGAAGGGATGTGACATGTTAAAATCAATTAGTCTGTTATATCAGCATCAGGTGTGTGGTAGCTGGTGGTGATCCAAGACTGGTTCATCTTGATGAAAGTCAGTCTATCAACCGAGTCGGTGGACAGGCGCACCCTGTGATCCGTGACAAATCCTCCAGCAGCACTGAATGTGCGTTCTGAAAGAACGCTGGATGCAGGACAGGCCAGTAGCTCAATTGCATACTGTGCAAGCTCTGGCCAGTGATCCATCCTCAAGACCCAGTAAGCCAGAGGATTTTCGGTGGGGAAGGTGTCCAAGTCTGACCTTGCCCCTAGATATTCCTGCACCATGTTTATCAGACGCTGGCGATGGTTGCTGGAACCGATCATACTTTGGGGCTGCGGACTAAAGAATTGTCTGAACGCATCGGTCAGACGGCCACCTTCCCCACCGCTCCTTCTTTGACTGGCCGAAGCCTCAGCAACTCGTTGTCCAGGACCAGGAGTTTGTAACCTCCCAGTCTCTGGGAACGCGTTGCACAGACCTTTCTGCAAGGCCTCCCGGAGTTGTCTCATCCTCTGCTCCCTCTGCGACGGTAACATAAGGTCCGCAACCTTACCCTTGTACCGTGGATCAAGGAGAGTGGCCAGCCAGTAATGGTCCCTCTCCTTGATCCGAAGAATACGAGGATCCTTCCGCAGACTTTGCAGGATCAGGGAGGCCATGCAGCGTAGGTTAGCTGAGGCATTCGGTCCGGAGTCCTCTGGGTCACTAAGGACGACATGATCCGCAGCCACCTCCTCCCAGCCACGTACAAGTCCACGGGTTTCTTGGGACTGTAAATCATCCCTAAAAGACTGCTGCTGTTGATGCTGCTGAGTGCCAGGCTCCACCTCCATGCTGACACAATCCTCCTCCTCCTCCTCCTCCTCCTCTTCCTGTGCGATGGGTGGGACAGAAGGAACACTGTCTGGGTAAAGGGGGCCTTGAGAGGCAAGGAAGTCCTCCTCTTCCTGCCTCTGTTCTGCCTCAAGTGCCCTGTCCATTATTCCACGCAGCGTGTGCTCCAACAGGTGGACAAGAGGTACAGTGTCACTGATGCATGCACTGTCACTGCTCACCATCCTCGTGGCCTCCTCAAATGGTGCCAGGACAGTGCATGCATCCCTGATCATGCCCCACTGGCGTGGAGAAAAAAAACCTAGCTCTCCTGACCCTGACCTGGTGCCGTAGTCGCACAGGTACTCATTGATGGCCCTCTGCTGCGTGTGCAGCCGCTGCAGCATGGCCAACGTTGAGTTCCACCTGGTGGGCATGTCACATATAAGGCGGTTCTTGGGCAGGTTCAACTCCTTTTGCAGCTCAGCCAGGCGAGCACTGGCATTATAAGATCTGCGGAAATGCACACAGACTTTCCTGGCCTGCCTCAGGACATCCTGTAAGCCCGGGTACCTGCCCAAGAACCGCTGCACCACCAGGTTAAGGACGTGAGCCACACAGGGCACATGGGTCAGTTGTCCCTGTCGGAGGGCGGAGAGGAGGTTGGTGCCATTGTCGCAAACCACCATTCCTGGCTTAAGCTGGCGTGGCGTCAACCACCTCTCGGCCTGGCCCTGCAGAGCAGACAGGACCTCTGCCCCAGTGTGGCTTCTGTCCCCCAAACACACCAGCGCAAGCACGGCATGGCATCTTTTTGCCTGCGTACTTGCCTAGCCCCTTGAACGCCTACAGAGCACCGCTGGTTCAGAGGACAAAGCACAGGAAGAGGCCATGGAGGAAGAAGAAGAGGAGGGGGTGGAGGAGAGAGGTGTGTCACAACCAGTAGTAGCATTTTGGAGGCGTGGCGGTGGAACAACCTCCAACACTACTGCACCTTGTCCTGCATCCTTCCCAGCTGCCAAAAGAGTGACCCAATGGACCGTGAAAGAAAGGTAACGTCCCTGTCCATGCCTGCTGGACCATGAGTCAGCGGTAATATGCACCTTACCGCTGACCGCCCTGTCCAGCGAGGCCAAGACATTGCCTTCCACATGCCGGTAGAGAGCCGGAATAGCCTTCCGTGAGAAAAAGTGGCGTTTGGGAACCTGCCACTGAGGAACCGCACATTGCACAAACCCACGGAAGGGGGCCGAGTCTACCAACTGAAAAGGCAGCAGTTGAAGCGCTAGCAATTTAGCCAAGCTAGCATTCAACCGCTGGGCATGTGGATGGCTGGGAGTGAACTTCTTTCGACGGTCCAGCAGCTGGGGCAGGGAAATTTGCCTGCTAGAATCGGACGTCGGTGTACTGCTAGCAGAGTGGCCGCAAGTACTTGGCTGTGACACACCTAATTCTACACCTTCATTCCTCTCAGTGCATGTTTCAGAGAGGACTGAAGTTATAGTGGGGTTGGAGATCCCAGCTGATGCGGTGCAAGGAGAGGTCCGCTTTGTTCTTTGGTGTGGGTCTTTGAGGTAGGCTTGCCAACGAGCTGCATGGCAGGTCAACATATGTCTGGTCAGGCATGTGGTACCCAAGCGGCTGATGTTTTGGCCACGCGATATAAGCTTGAGACATATGTTGCAAACAGCAGCTGTGCGATCTGATGCACTAGCCTCAAAAAAGGCCCACACCAAAGAACTTTTTGAATGACGGGCAGAGGCAGCGCCCTGCACAGGCGGAGCTCTGCGGTGTGATTCCGTCGGTGTACTGCCCTTACGCTGGCCACCAAAGGGCATCCTGCCTCGTTGGAGATGTGCCTCCTCCTCATCCTCCTCCTCCTCCTCTCTCCTATTAGGCACCCACGTGGAGTCAGTGACCTCATCATCCCCTCCCTCCTCATCACTGGAGCCAATCTGGCAGTATGCTGCAGCTGCTGGAACATGACTGCCAGATTGGTGTCCTTCTTGAGCATCCCCTCTGTCTGCTCTCACGCTACTGCCTTCCTCTAGCTGGGTTTCATCATCAGACCCTTCGAAACGCTGGGCATCCTCCTGGAGCATGTACCCAACACTGTGCTCAAACAGTTCGGGGGACTCCTCAGGAGGAGGACATGGTGGGTCTAGGGAAGGAGTGACTGATGATGAGTCTGACATTGATACCAGGGAAGAGGACGCTTTGGCAGCTGCTTTGCCAGTACCCTGAGCCTGGGTGAGAGAGGATGAGGAGGAGGAGGAGGGCTTGGTCATCCACTCTACCAAGTCTTCGGCATGATGTGGCTCAACATGTCCAGCTGCCGAAAAGAAGGACAAGCGTGTCCCATGGCCATGTGCTGATGACAATGCACCGCGTCCACGACCAGCACTGTTGCCCCCAGACACAGAGCCTGCTTGCCCTCTTTTATTGCCTCCTGACTGTCTGCCTCTCCTTGTTTGCCTTCCAGATATTCTAATGGATGGCCTGCAGGGAGATGGGAAAAAAGCAATAAGGGCTACCTTCAGGTGTCCTTCTCTGTCCCTTTACTTAAGGATTTCTAAATATGGTTGAGGATGATTGTTTTTGCACAGAATAGCACAATGACAATTTCCCTGACTGTCCAAAAAACAAGGATTTCAAGATGGTTGATGAGGAATGCTTTAGCACAGTATAGCACAATGAGAATTTCCCTCACTGTCCTTCCCTGTCCCTACAAACAAGGTTTAGCACAGTAAAACACACTGACACTCTCCCTACCTATAGTTTTCTGTCCCTATAATTTTTTTTTATTTTAAAGATGGTTGATGAGGAATGCTTTAGCACAGTATAGCACAATGAGAATTTCCCTCACTGTCCTTCCCTGTCCCTACAAACGAGGTTTAGCACAGTAAAACACACTGACACTCTCCCTACCTATAGTTTTCTGTCCCTATAAAAAAATTTTTTTTTAAAGATGGTTGATGAGGAATGCTTTAGCACAGTATATCACAATGAGAATTTCCCTCACTGTCCTTCCCTGTCCCTACAAACAAGGTTTAGCACAGTAAAACACACTGACACTCTCCCTACCTATAGTTTTCTGTCCCTATAATTTTTTTTTTTTTTAAAGATGGTTGATGAGGAATGCTTTAGCACAGTATAGCACAATGAGAATTTCCCTCACTGTCCTTCCCTGTCCCTACAAACAAGGTTTAGCACAGTAAAACACACTGACACTCTCCCTACCTATAGTTTTCTGTCCCTATAAATTTTTTTTTTTAAAGATGATTGATGAGGAATGCTTTAGCACAGTATAGCACAATGAGAATTTCCCTCACTGTCCTTCCCTGTCCCTACAAACAAGGTTTAGCACAGTAAAACACACTGACACTCTCCCTACCTATAGTTTTCTGTCCCTATAATTTTTTTTTTTTAAAGATGGTTGATGAGGAATGCTTTAGCACAGTATAGCACAATGAGAATTTCCCTCACTGTCCTTCCCTGTCCCTACAAACAAGGTTTAGCACAGTAAAACACACTGACACTCTCCCTACCTATAGTTTTCTGTCCCTATAAATTTTTTTTTTTTAAAGATGGTTGATGAGGAATGATTTAGCACAGTATAGCACAATGAGAATTTCCCTCACTGTCCTTCCCTGTCCCTACAAACAAGGTTTAGCACAGTAAAACACACTGACACTCTCCCTACCTATAGTTTTCTGTCCCTATAATTTTTTTTTTTTTTAAAGATGGTTGATGAGGAATGCTTTAGCACAGTATAGCACAATGAGAATTTCCCTCACTGTCCTTCCCTGTCCCTACAAACAAGGTTTAGCACAGTAAAACACACTGACACTCTCCCTACCTATAGTTTTCTGTCCCTATAAAAAATTTTTTTTAAAGATGGTTGATGAGGAATGCTTTAGCACAGTATAGCACAATGAGAATTTCCCTCACTGTCCTTCCCTGTCCCTACAAACAAGGTTTAGCACAGTAAAACACACTGACACTCTCCCTACCTATAGTTTTCTGTCCCTATAAAAAATTTTTTTTAAAGATGGTTGATGAGGAATGCTTTAGCACAGTATAGCACAATGAGAATTTCCCTCACTGTCCTTCCCTGTCCCTACAAACAAGGTTTAGCACAGTAAAACACACTGACACTCTCCCTACCTATAGTTTTCTGTCCCTATATTTTTTTTTTTAAAAGATGGTTGATGAGGAATGCTTTAGCACAGTATAGCACAATGAGAATTTCCCTCACTGTCCTTCCCTGTCCCTACAAACAAGGTTTAGCACAGTAAAACACACTGACACTCTCCCTACCTATAGTTTTCTGTCCCTATAAAAAATTTTCTTTTAAAGATGGTTGATGAGGAATGCTTTAGCACAGTATAGCACAATGAGAATTTCCCTCACTGTCCTTCCCTTTCCCTAAAAACAAGGTTTAGCACAGTAAAACACACTGACACTCTCCCTACCTATAGTTTTCTGTCCCTATAAAATTTTTTTTTTAAAGATGGTTGATGAGGAATGCTTTAGCACAGTATAGCACAATGAGAATTTCCCTCACTGTCCTTCCCTGTCCCTACAAACAAGGTTTAGCACAGTAAAACACACTGACACTCTCCCTACCTATAGTTTTCTGTCCCTATAATTTTTTTTTTTTAAAGATGATTGATGAGGAATGCTTTAGCACAGTATAGCACAATGAGAATTTCCCTCACTGTCCTTCCCTGTCCCTACAAACAAGGTTTAGCACAGTAAAACACACTGACACTCTCCCTACCTATAGTTTTCTGTCCCTATATTTTTTTTTTTTTTAAAGATGGTTGATGAGGAATGCTTTAGCACAGTATAGCACAATGAGAATTTCCCTCACTGTCCTTCCCTGTCCCTACAAACAAGGTTTAGCACAGTAAAACACACTGACACTCTCCCTACCTATAGTTTTCTGTCCCTATAATTTTTTTTTTTTTAAAGATGGTTGATGAGGAATGCTTTAGCACAGTATAGCACAATGAGAATTTCCCTCACTGTCCTTCCCTGTCCCTAAAAACAAGGTTTAGCACAGTAAAACACACTGACACTCTCCCTACCTATAGTTTTCTGTCCCTATAAAAATTTTTTTTTTAAAGATGGTTGATGAGGAATGCTTTAGCACAGTATAGCACAATGAGAATTTCCCTCACTGTCCTTCCCTGTCCCTACAAACAAGGTTTAGCACAGTAAAACACACTGACACTCTCCCTACCTATAGTTTTCTGTCCCTATAAAAAATGTTTTTTAAAGATGATTGATGAGGAATGCTTTAGCACAGTATAGCACAATGAGAATTTCCCTCACTGTCCTTCCCTGTCCCTACAAACAAGGTTTAGCACAGTAAAACACACTGACACTCTCCCTACCTATAGTTTTCTGTCCCTATAATTTTTTTTTTTTTAATGATGGTTGATGAGGAATGCTTTAGCACAGTATAGCACAATGAGAATTTCCCTCACTGTCCTTCCCTGTCCCTACAAACAAGGTTTAGCACAGTAAAACACACTGACACTCTCCCTACCTATAGTTTTCTGTCCCTATAATTTTTTTTTTTTTAAAGATGGTTGATGAGGAATGCTTTAGCACAGTATAGCACAATGAGAATTTCCCTCACTGTCCTTCCCTGTCCCTACAAACAAGGTTTAGCACAGTAAAACACACTGACACTCTCCCTACCTATAGTTTTCTGTCCCTATAAAAAAATTTTTTTTTAAAGATGGTTGATGAGGAATGCTTTAGCACAGTATAGCACAATGAGAATTTCCCTCACTGTCCTTCCCTGTCCCTACAAACAAGGTTTAGCACAGTAAAACACACTGACACTCTCCCTACCTATAGTTTTCTGTCCCTATAATTTTTTTTTTTAAAGATGGTTGATGAGGAATGCTTTAGCACAGTATAGCACAATGAGAATTTCCCTCACTGTCCTTCCCTGTCCCTACAAACAAGGTTTAGCACAGTAAAACACACTGACACTCTCCCTACCTATAGTTTTCTGTCCCTATAATTTTTTTTTTTTAAAGATGGTTGATGAGGAATGCTTTAGCACAGTATAGCACAATGAGAATTTCCCTCACTGTCCTTCCCTGTCCCTACAAACAAGGTTTAGCACAGTAAAACACACTGACACTCTCCCTACCTATAGTTTTCTGTCCCTATAATTTTTTTTTTTTAAAGATGGTTGATGAGGAATGCTTTAGCACAGTATAGCACAATGAGAATTACCCTCACTGTCCTTCCCTGTCCCTACAAACAAGGTTTAGCACAGTAAAACACACTGACACTCTCCCTACCTATAGTTTTCTGTCCCTATATTTTTTTTTTTTTAAAGATGGTTGATGAGGAATGCTTTAGCACAGTATAGCACAATGAGAATTTCCCTCACTGTCCTTCCCTGTCCCTACAAACAAGGTTTATCACAGTTAAACACACTGACACTCTCCCTACCTATAGTTTTCTGTCCCTATAAAAAAATTTTTTTTTAAAGATGGTTGATGAGGAATGCTTTAGCCCAGTATAGCACAATGAGAATTTCCCTCACTGTCCTTCCCTGTCCCTACAAACAAGGTTTAGCACAGTAAAACACACTGACACTCTCCCTACCTATAGTTTTCTGTCCCTATAAAATTTTTTTTTTTAAAGATGGTTGATGCGGAATGCTTTAGCCCAGTATAGCACAATGAGAATTTCCCTCACTGTCCTTCCCTGTCCCTACAAACAAGGTTTAGCACAGTAAAACACACTGACACTCTCCCTACCTATAGTTTTCTGTCCCTATAATTTTTTTTTTTAAAGATGGTTGATGAGGAATGCTTTAGCACAGTATAGCACAATGAGAATTTCCCTCACTGTCCTTCCCTGTCCCTACAAACAAGGTTTAGCACAGTAAAACAGACTGACACTCTCCCTACCTATCCTTCTCTTTCCCTAAACTAAAGGAATCCAGGTTAAGCAAGAAAAAAAAAATGTCACTGTCCCTGCCTATGCTTCTCTTTCCCTGCTCCGGAACACACTACACTAGGCCGCCGTGCTGGCGGCCTTTTATAGTGTGGGGCGTGTACTAAACACCCTCAGCAATAATTGGCCACAGGCATCCTGCCTGTGGCCAATCATTGCTCTCCTCGCTGCCGGCGCTGTGATTGGCCAAGCATGCGGGGTCACAGTGCATGCTTGGCCAATCACAGCGCCTGGATGACACTGCGATAGCGTAGTGCATTGTGGGCCGCGAATTAGGCGCGAACGGCCCAAATCGTTCGTTGTTCGGCGAACGATCGAACAGCCGATGTTCGAGTCGAACGTATGTTCGACTCGAACACCGAGCTCATCCCTACTGCTGAGAGGTTCTGCAGCGATACTACAAAGAGTGACAAACGCAATTAGAAAAAAGTATTATAACTGCTGTGATAGACCAGTGGCCCCCGAAAACGACAGTTTGAAGCGGGGTGTTATATACCTTCTTCCACATATACTGCCCTTCTCTACAGCCTTTTGTCACTGGGTCATTTGAAAAGATGACAGGCAGAGGAAGAGGCAGGCCCTTCCACAGGGGTGGTAGGGGTAGGGCAGGAGCACCAGGCCGGAGCCAAAGTGGGAAGTTGCAGAAGGTGCGTTCGATTACTTCAAAGGACGCACCAGACTTGGTTGAGTGGCTCACTCAGCCTTACTCTTCTGCACCCTCCTCATCCTCTCTATCTGCACCCTTTTCACTCTCTGCTGTGTGCACCCCCAAAGACACTACCACCAACACCACCGCCACCATATACCCTCCGCTTGAGTCACAGGAATGATTTTCCGATCCATCACAAGACTTCTCCGATGAGCAGGCATTCTTGACATTGGATCAGGAAGAGGAGGTAGCAACAACCGCCACTCAGCAGTCTGACGACAGTACCCAGATCAGCCCAAGGATGTTGGTCCCCGCTGTTGCTGCCTACTCTGAGATCTCTAATGTTAGTGGTGGGGAAGATGACGTAGATGATGATGTGTCTATGGACGTCACGTGGGTGCCCACAAGAGAGGACCAGGAGGGGAGTTCAGAGGGAGAGATGGACCAGCAGATAGGGAGGAGAGGCAGGCGGAACTTACATTGCACAGGAGGGACAAACCAGACTGCTAATGTATCAGGACTCAGAGCGAGCCATCAACCATGTACGGTCACATCTGGCGCTCCCAGGACGCCGGCACATGGCTTCGCAGTGTGGGCTTTTTTTAACGTGTCCGCTGCTGACAATAGTGTTGCCATCTGCAGCCTTTGCAGTCAACGCATAAGTCGCGGTAAGCCCAACACTCACCTAGGGATGACCGCCTTAGGAAGGCACATGAACTCCCATCACCGAGCCCAGTGGGAGCAACGCCGTCAGAACCCACAAAGCCAAACTCCAGGCTCTCACCGTCCAGCCTCTTCTACTACTTCTCCTCTCTCTTCACAGTTGTCCTCCACTCCACCTTCCATCATCCCGTCCCCAAGTTTATCTGGAAAAAGGCAGGCTTCCCTGGGCCAAATGTTCGAGCGTAAAAGAATGATGACGCCGGATAACCCTCTTGCCCAACGGTTGACCGCCGGCTTGTCAGAACTCCTAGCCCGCCAACTACTGCCATATAAACTGGTGGACTCGGAGGCCTTTCAAAAATTTGTGGCTATTGGAACACCACAATGGAAGGTCCCAGGAAGGAAATATTTCTCCCAGAAGGTCATCCCAGAGCTATATGGCCATGTTCAGCGATAAGTGAATGTATCTCTGGCACACAGTGTCGGTGCCAAGATACATCTGACCACAGACATGTGGTCTAGCAAACACGGGCAGGGAAGGTATATTACTTTTACTGCCCACTGGGTGAGCCTTCTGATGGCCGTCAAGCATGTAACCCGTGGCACCCGTGTAGATTTGGTTTTACCGCCACGGATTGCATGCAGGCCTGCCTCTTCTTCTCCTCCTCCTCCTACTCCATCCTCCCTCTCCTCCTTGGCTGACTCCTCCTCTTCCGCTGCTACCGTATCTTCCGCTGCGCCACCCAAGATCCCCAGAACCTATTCGACATGCCAGGGGAGACGTTGCCATGCTGTGCTGCGTCTGTTGTGCCTGGAAGCCAAGAGCCACACTGGCCCTGCACTCCTTTCAGCTTTGCGTTCACAGGCAGATCAGTGGCTAACACCGCTCAATTTGACAGTTGGTAAAGTGGTGTGCGACAACGGCGCCAATCTGCTGAGCGCGTTGAAACAGGGCAAAATTACACACGTGCCATGCATGGCACACGTCTTGAACTTGGTCGTGCAGCGATTCGTTGTCAAATATCCTGGGGGTCCAGGACGTCTTGTGGCAGGCAAGGAAAATCTCAGCCCATTTCAGAAGATCTTACACGGCCATGGCTCGCCTTGCTGATATTCAGCGGCGACACAATCTGCCGGTCAGACGTCTTATTTGTGACTGCCCGACGCGATGGAACTCAACCTTGTATATGCTTGATAGGCTGCTCCAGCAGAAACGTGCAGTTAACGACTACCTGTACGAACTCTGCGCCAGAACAGGTTCTGGGGATCTTGTTTTTTTTTCACCGCGTCAGTGGCTGCTCATGCGCGACGCATGCAGACTTTTGCGGGCATTTGATGAGATCACCAAACTGGTCAGTCGCAGCCATGGCGCCATCAGTGACATCGTACCTTATGCCTTCTTTATGGAGCGTGCATTGCGTTGTGTCATTGATCAAGCCGTCGAGGAGCAGGAGCAGGAAGATGAGGAAGTCACAATGCTGGATGAATTCCCAGGGGGGGGCTACTCTGTCTGAGACAAGTCAACAACAGGAGTTTGAAGAGGAGTCAGAGGAGGATGGTGCCGGGGCGGATGAGGAGGAGCAACAAGAGCATGCTTTAAACATTTCTGGGATCCCTGCTGTTGTTGTTCGTGGATGGGGGGAGGAGATCGAGGACGACATTATCCTGGATGATGATGAGCAGGAGCCAGGCCACCACACTGCTTCCAGTTTAGTGCAAATGGGGGCCTTCATGCTCCAGTGTTTTAAGAGGGACCCCGTATAAAAAGCATATAGGGCAAGGACCATTACTGGGTGGCAATGTACTTGGACCCCCGGTACAAACAAAAAATGGCAGAAATGTTACCACCATCACAGAGGGCTGTCAGAATGGAGCACTTCCAGGCCTTGCTTCGAGAAATGCTGCATTCTGCTTTTGCGTGCGCTGGCAGAGGAATTTCCACTCCCAGAGAAACAGTTGTGGATGCCAATCCAACAGCGCCTGCAAGAAGAGGGTGGTTTGAAGATGTCTTGGTCACTTCTGATATGAGATCATTCTTTCAGCCGACCCATCGACAGGTCTCCGGATCCAGCATCAGGGAACGCCTAGACCGACAGGTGTCCGACTACATCGGATTAACGGCCGATGTGGACGCTCTGAGAAGTGATGAACCCCTGGACTACTGGGTGGGCAGGCTTGACCTCTGGCCAGAGCTTGCACAATTTGCAATGGAACTGTTGGCTTGCCCCTCATCCAGTGTCCTGTCTGAAAGGACGTTTAGCGCAGCAGGGGGGATCGTGAACGATAAGCGCACTCGCCTAGCTCACGACAGTGTTGACTACCTCACATTTAAAAAAATGAATAAGGCATGGATCTCTGAGGAATTCAACACATGTGACCAGTAGACCACGTTTCATTCAAATTCCTCATGACAGGCCACAAATATCCACCACCACCTATAACAATTATTCATGGTCCCTGTCTTCTTGGGTAAATTCAGCGGCATAAAGGGCCTTTTATGTCCGTTGAATGCCTAATTTTTGGGGCCTGTAGTGCCCGAAACGTATTTATCCTGTGAATGCCTAATGTACCTCCAGCCACAGAATACAAAGTTCTTTGCTGTCAGATGAATGCCTGTTGGCTAATTTTTGGGGCCTGTACTGGCCGACACTTACTTCTTTATCCAGGCTGTGAATGCCTAATTTTTCAGACTGGAATTGAAAATCAATTCCGCTAAATTGTGGAACGGATGCGGACCCATTTTACAGGCGTGTGAATGGACCCTATATGTATTTGACATGTATTTACCGGCTGCTGTCAGTTCTGGCTGATTTAGGCCGAGCTATTACAATAAAACCGAGCAATATTACAAAAAACGAAATAAACGTTATAACTGTATAAACGATTTATATAACTTATAAAAAAAAAAAACATTTATGGCAACTTTTCCAATAGCAGGATCATCTCCTGCACCCCCTTCATAGCCTGGCCTTGCGTGTCTTCCATGGCCTTCATGCGCTCCTGAATTGACAAAAAATTTCAGATAAGAAAAGAATGCTTGTCGTTGTCGATCACAAAGTTGCTTAATACTTCTGTTATGTCATTGTCCATGTTGTGGGACTATGTGTGCACAGCTAGTAATTATTTTGTGGCTGCATATATGACCTGGAGGTTTTTAATGTTTGCCTCCCATTGAAATGAATGGGGCCCGCCGCGAACCCGCGGTGCGCGAACATTTACCCGCGTTCGCGCACCGTCCCGGGAGATGTTCGTCCATCCCCTTATTTATGAATAAAACCCCATCCTAGCAGGAAGTATTGAAATTGTATTTTTCTTTTTGGCTCTTAGTTTGATCTAAGGTCTAAATCCAGACTCTCAGATGTGTATTTTGTTTGCTAGACATGTTTTGTCCCAGGTTTATGACAGGAATACGTTAAGAGGCTTTTCAGATGCTCCCAAGTACTGCTTATGCTATTGTTTATGCTACAGCTATGTCAGAACATTTATACTGAAATATTAAACAGTTTTATATTCATGAAAATAAGCATGGATCTATAATTAAGGAGATTCACACTTATTTCCACAAATCAACAAAATAACTCAAATTTGTTTATTCGCGCTAACCTGAAGACAAAAAGAATATAAAAATATGCAAACATATATATGTAGCGGGGTGCTAAATTTAGGGGGAGTGTTTGGGTGGTAGTTATACCCAAACACCCTAATTGTTAGAGTTCTTGAAAGCATTTTGGTCCACAGGTGGAGTATTGGTGTACAGTTCCCTGTGGCCTGCAGGTGGCGCTGCCATGGTAGGCCAGGGTTGAACCGCTGATACAGTGCTGTGCCTTGTGTGTCCCCTCTCGGCGACCGTACAGTGGGTGTGGTCTACCTGCTGGGCATGCTGGGAGAGGATATAAAAGGGGCAGATGCTGCCTGTTGAGGGTTCGTTGTCGGGGGTCCTACCCCAGGGTTCGTGTTCCTGTCTGCCCTGGGCACCTTTAGCCCAGGGGCGGGTCTGCAGTTTGTGGTCGGTAGATCAGTCCCAGGCATCTTTAGTCCTGGGGCTGCAACAAAGGCCTGGGCACAGAACCTTAGGCTGGAGCCCACCGGGGATCGAGGAGTCTCAGGGTGCCGCCTTGCGAGGGGACCCGTATCTCGGAAGAGGAGGCCGGGGGAGGAATCGTTCCGAGGGACTGGTGCAGAAGTCACAGGTAACTCTCCGGAGGGACGTCTTCTCCCTAAACGGAGGCCGAGTTCACCAGGTCTGTGGCAGAGGCCGAGTTCACCAGGTCTGTGGCAGAGGCCGAGTTCACCAGGTCTGTGGCAGAGGCCAAGTTAACCAGGTCTGTGGCAGGGACCGAGTTCACCAGGTCTGTGGCAGAGGCCTTGGGTAAAGTTGGAGTGTCATTTGGCTGCTAGTCTTGTTTTAAGTAGACTATCCATTTAGGGCTGAGTCTGTTCGAGAAGCCGAACAGTCAAGTGATTGAGATTGTGCCTGGACCTCTCCCATATCTTATGCTGTCCTGTCTTCACTTCAACCTCTTTTCTATCAGAGACTGTTGTTTTGCTAAAGGAGAAAATAAACTCTGTGTTGGAGTTACAGAGAGTGTGGACATTTCAGTTACTGGGGGAAACAAGGACTTATCTCTGTTATTCACAGAGGTGAGAAACATTTTCTGGTTATCTGACTGCGGAAGACCCATCAACAACACCGCTCAACCTCTTATTACAGGAGGGTACGGGCTTGTGGCATGGTGTGCCCCTTCTTCCTGCGAGGATCCGAATAAGGCAGGTAAAGGTCTGTGTGCTATATATATATATATATATATATATATATATATATATATATATATATCCTAAAAATCAGTGCAGAATAATATCAAAATTTAACTGGTGTCAAACAAAGAATATGGATCAACATTTCAATAATATAGATGATACAGATGATTAGAAAGTAACCACAGGATGTTGTTTCAAAAATACCAAGGTAGCAAAATTGAGTAACTCCTTAACCACTTAAGGACCGCCGCACGACGATATACGTCGACAGAATGGCATGGCTGGGCACAAGGACATACAGGTACGCCCCCTTTAAGATCCCAGCCGTGGGTCGCGGGCGCGCCGCCGGTCCTGAGCTCCGTGACCGCGCCAGCGGTACCCGTGGACCCAATCGCCGCCGGTGTCCCGCGATCGGGTCACAGAGCTGAAGAATGGGGAGAGGTGAGTGTAAACAAACCTTTCCCCGTTCTTCTCCGTGGCATGTCAGTGATCGTCTGTTCCCTGTCATCGGAACAGACGATCAGTGACGTGTAACGTGTAGCCACGCCCCCTACAGTAAGAATCACTTCCTAGGGAACACTTAACCCCTACAGCGCCACCTAGAGGTTAAACCCTTCACTGCCAGTGTAATTTTCACAGTTATCAGTGCATTTTTATAGCCCCAAAATGGTGTCAAAAGTGTCCGATGTGTCCGCCATAATGTCGCAGTCACGATAAAAATCGCTGATCACCGGCATAACTAGTAAAAAAAAAAAATATTACTAAAAATGCCATAAAACAGTCCCCTATATTGTAGAAGCAATAACTTTTGCGCAAACCAATCAATAAACGCCTATTGCGATTTTTTTTTACCAAAAATATGTAGAAGAAGACGTATCGGACTAAACTGTGGAAAAAAAAATTTTTTTATATTTTTTGGGAATATTTATTATAGCAAAAAGTAAAAAATATTGAATTTTTTTCAAAATTGACGCTCTATTTTTGTTTATAGCGCAAAAAATAAAAGCCGCAGAGGTGATCAAATACCACCAAAAGAAAGCTCTATTTGTGGGAAAAAAAGGACGCCAATTTTGTTTGGGAGCCACGTCGCACGACCGAGCAATTGTCAGTTAAAGCGACGCAGTGCCGAATCACAAAAAGTGGCCTGGTCCTTTAGCTGCACTATGGTCCAGGGCTGAAGTTGTTAAAAGTGATTAATAGCTTATCAGTGGCTCAGCAAAATGTGAAAACAAGGTGCTGATTTCGACACGTGACCTCTCTCTGTCAACAGATTTTGTAAGCTCAAATTACTTTAACAGTACATGGACAAACTCGTTATACCATGCACAGAATTGGTGATTTAACCAAGACTTATATTTAAGGTAAAGATAACTTTCAAATACATTTTATGTTTAAGCATACATCATAACAAAACCATTTACTAGAACCTGAAATCAGCTTCAATGAGATTATACAGAGGTGCATATTTCTCTCTTTAATTAGAAAAAGAAACAATTCATACGGCAGTTAAAATTATTTAAATTCTATTCTACGTGCTTGAAAGATTAAATAGTTCAGCCAGATGTATGTCTAATTTTTTTTTACAGATTAATATAAATGTATACTTTTAACAGAAATCCCAAAATCTTTTGTCTGAGAGTTGTCAGCTGTTTGTCTCTGTGGACACTTCTTCCCTCCCTTGAATTTTTTCCCGTTCTCCCTGCAGATTGTCTACACACTTTTATCCCCAAAGAAAGTAGGTGTGGATCGGTTTTCCACATAATTAACGACGTCAAATTACATGTTATTTTCTGCACAACCTAAAGGGGGCAGTATTGGACCCATCCACGCAACTACCTAAAGGAGGCAGTATTGGATTAATAATGATTTGGGAATTTTACTTAAAATGTCAAGATAACATTTGACCTGAGCCTTGAACAAAACCATAAATATAATGCAGATGTTTATTCTATAGCAGCGTCTGTCAGACTAATGTCACGTACACACGCTCAAAATTTCCGACAACAAATGTTCGATGGGAGCTTGTTGTCGGAAATTCCGACCGTGTGTAGGCTCCATCGGACATTTGCTGTCGGAAATTCCGACAACAAAAATTTGAGAACTGGATCTCAAATTTTCCGACAACAAAATCTGTTCTCGTAAATTCCGAGCGTGTGTAGACAATTCCGACGCACAAAATTCCACGATGCTCTGATTCAAGTACGAGACGGAAGTGCTCAGTCTGGTAAAACTAGCATTCGTAATGGAGATGGCACATTCGTCACGCTGCAAACAAATCACTGACTGAAAAGCATGAGGCTGAAAAGCGTGAATCGTCTCTCACCAAACTTCTACTAACACAAGATTAGCAGAAGGAGCCCAAAGGGTGGCACACTTGGTATTGAACTTCCCTTTTATAGTGCCAATATACGCGTTGTACGTGACCGCGTTCTTGGCGATCGGAATTTCCGACAACATTTGTGCGACCGTGTGTATGCAAGACAAGTTTGAGCCAACATCCGTTGGAAAAAAATCCACGGTTTTGTTGTCGGAATGTCCGATCGTGTGTATGCGGCATCAGTGTCTCTTCATGAGATATATAGCTTTACATAAGTTTGAACAACGCAATTGACTTTTGCTCCAAATACCTATAAGGATGAGGTATTTTTAATGAAAACATAATGGTTATTCACATGTAATTTCACTGATGTTAATGAGGCTGGGTTCACACTTGTGCGGTGCGAATTCCAGCTCTCTTATCTCTGCAAAAAGATAAGAGAGCTGTTCAGCAGATCTCCGTTTTAGCTGCGAATTTGGTGACCTGAGAGAGAGGAGGGGGAGGGGGGAAGTGTAGTGAGGTAAAGGAGAGAAATCCTGATGAGAACTAAACACATCTGCGAATCAGATGCGTGCCCATAGAAGATAATGGACCTGAATTTGCACCTCAGATGCACCGCAATGCCTAGAAAATGCACACGTTTATTTGGCAATGCGCAGTGCGAATGCATCGCACATATGTGAACCAGTCTCATTGAAATCTATGTATTTTAAAATGTTATGCAAATTGGATGCGGTGTAAGCCGCAACCAATTTGCATAGGTGTGAACCCGGCCTAATACTTTAAAACACGCATCTCTCATTATATTATTATTATTATTATTATTATATACAATATACTTGTTCATATGGTAACTTTTAAATATGCCGCTTTTTCTTTTTTTAACAATGAGAAAAAATTCAGTCTCTATTCATTGTGTTAGTTGAGACATGAGTCATCAATCTCATTACACCCATTATGGCACCATGGCCAGTCCTTATCTTGTCTTTGTTGTCTAGGACTCTCACAATTGTCAAAGTGAGAGAATATGTGATTATGTGATTAGGCTCTTAAAATCTTCTTGTAAGAGTCTTTGTCCAAAAGCAATGAACTTGTATTCACCTTTTAACAAACAAGATGGCTTCCAAGATGCATATATAAAATATGTATAGGCCTGATAAATTGATTCTTTTTAACCACTTGCCGACCACTGCACGCCGATATACGTCAGCAGAATGGCAGCGCCGCACTCCCTGTGACCGTACCCACGAACTCTATGTCTGCCGGTGTCCTGCGATCGGGTCACAGAGAGGCAGAACGCGGGATGCCTGTGTAAACAAGGCATTTCCCTGTTCTGCCTAGTGACAGGACACTGATCGTCTGCTCCCTGTAATCAGGAGCAGCGATCAGTGTCGTGTCACAGTAAGCCCAGCCCCCACACAGTTAGAATCACTCCCTAGGACACACTTAACCCCTTCCTCGTCCCCTAGTGGTTAACCCCTTCCCTGCCAGTCACATTTATACAGTAATCAGTGCATTTCTATAGCACTGATCGCTGTATAAATGTGAATGGTCCCAAAATGGCGCCAAAAGTGTCCGACATAATGTCGCAGTCACAATAAAAATCGCTGATCGCCGCCATTACTAGTAAAAAAAATAATTCCTGAGCTGTGATCAAGAGTGAACAGAGAACCCCGAGTGCCAAGACCGCCCGGAAGTGCCGCTATGTGCACCACCACGACACCGCCCACTAGCCAGCAGAGCATGGGGGAGGAGCGTCGTGAGCCGGGAAGTGTAACCGGACACTCGGCGCTTGTACTCCCCCCAGTACTCGCTGGATCTGATGTCCACAGCATGGACAAAAATATGTAGAAGAATACGTATCAACCTAAACTGAGGAAAAAAATCATTTTTATATATTCTTTGGGGATATTTACTATAGTAAAAAGTAAAAAATATTGCTTTTTTTTTTTCAAAATTGTCGCTCGATTTTTGTTTAGAGCGCAAAACATAAAAACCGCAGAGGTGATCAAATACCACTAAAAGAAAGCTCTATTTTTGGGAAAAAAATGACATCAATTTTGTTTGGGAGCCACGTCGCACGGCCGTGCAATTGTCAGTTAAAACAACGCAGTGCCGAATCGCAAAAAATGGCCCGGTCATTTGGCAGCCAAATGGTCCGGGGCTGAAGTGGTTAAAGGGGTTGTAAACCCTCATGTTTTTTCACCTAAATGCATCCTGTGCATTAAGGTAAAAAAACTTCTGACAGTAACTAGCCCCCATTTTTCTCACCTGAGCCCTTCGATCACTCGGCGGAGACGCGCTCTAGCTCTCTGCCCAGGGTTCTCGGCTCTTGATTGGATAGATTTATAGCAGCGCAGCCATTGGCTCCCGCTGCTGTCAAATCCAATGGCGCGGGTGCCGGGGGCGGGGCCGAGTCCAGCATTCTGTGTCTATAGACGCAAATGCTGGACTTGGGAGCACGCCTGCAAGGTAACCCCCACGGGAGAGTGCTTCTCAATAGTTCTGACAGCTCGTTTTATTACATCCTGCTTAACATCTTTATTATTCTTCTTCTTAATATCATCATTTGATTTGATTTGATTTGATTTATTGTCATTGTAAAAACAAATTCACAATGAAATTACATTTCTACTCCACACATTACTCATACATCACAATTATCAACCATTCATTTACCACACAGGATTTATATATAAAAGTGTCCCCATATTATAAAAGTATAAAAAGTGTCCTCATATTAAAAACTAAACAAGACAATAAAATAAGACTATGTGACCTCATTTCATTTCATTCCTGCATTGATAGCCTTAACAGCCCTGGGAAAGAAGCTCTCTTTAAACCTTTTTGTCCTTGTTTTAATCACCCTAAAATGTCTCCCAGATGGCAATAATTCAAATAAATGACAACCAGGATGAGTCGGGTCTCTCACTATTTTTCCTGATCTACAAAGGCAACGAGTCTCATATATTTCATCTAGAGAAACAAGTTCACACCCTACAATTTTCTGCGCTGTTCGAACCACTCTCTTTAGAGCATTTTTATCTGCCTGCGTACAACTAGGGTACCACACTAGAATACAATACGTTAATATACTCTCAATGGCAGAGCGATAGAAGATCTCTAGTACCTTCCTTCCTAAGGAGTCGCAAAAAATATAAACGCTGTTGCGATTTCTTAATAATGGCTTTAACGTTGATTGTCCACGATAAGTTTTCAGAAATGCATGTTCCCAAAAACTTAAAGGTAGAGACCTGCTCCACGCACACCCCTTTAATAAAAAGCTGTGCTGGTTCAGGCCTGTTCCTTCTGAAATCTACAATCAGTTCCTTTGTTTTCCCTGTGTTTAGGATCAGGTTATTTGCTTTACACCATTCCACTATCCTATCAACCTCTCTCCTGTATTGCTCCTCATCGTCTCCAGTGATACAACCGATTACGGTAGTGTCATCGGCAAACTTAACTATACTATTGGTCTCATAATAAGGGGTGCAGTCATATGTGTACAGTGCATAGAGAAAGGGACTTAAGACACAACCCTGTGGTGCTCCAGTACCTATTTCTCGCTTGGAAGAAACTAACGTATCCAATTTGACCACCTGTGAGCGATGGACCAAAAAATCCCTTATCCAAAAGCAAATAAAGGGCGGCAGATCCAATTTTTGCATTTTTTCAAACAACCAAATTGGAATGATGGTATTAAAGGCAGAGCTGTAATCTATAAACAACATCCTTATGTAGTTTCCTGAATGCTCCAGATGTCCAAGTGCCCCATGCAGCGCTAAAGCTATCGCATCTTCTGTGCTTCTATTTGCCCTATACGCAAACTGATAAGGTTCTAAACTACCCGGTAGTCTAGTTTTGATATTTTTCAAGACCAACCTCTCAAAGCACTTCATTAGTACTGAGGTCAGTGCTATTGGTCTATAATTGTCTAAACTCCCCGCAGTTGACTTCTTTGGAATTGGAATAATAGTGGCTGATTTTAAACATGCCGGAACAACAGCAGATGATAGCGATCGATTAAAGATCTTGGCAAAGACTCCAGCTAATTGATCAGCACAGGCCTTAACTACTCTCCCTGGGATTCCGTCTGGACCTGATGATTTCCTCGCATTTATAGCCTTAAACGCCTGCCTCACCTCATATTCCTGTATAGTGAATGTACAGTTTCCTGGACCTAAAGGACACCCTATACCCTGGTTTGATAACACAACCTCAAACCATGTCATACAGGATTTACTGTATATACTCGAGTATAAGCCGACTCAAATATAAGCCGAGGCACCTAATTTTACCACAAAAAACTGGGAAAACGTATTGACTCGAGTATAAGCCTAGGGTGTCCATCTGCATGCCTTTACTTTGCCTCACTGTGTCCATGTCCATGCCTCACTGTGCCCATGCCTCACTGTGCCCATGCCTCACTGTGTCCATGACTAGACTGACGTTTAACATGGGAGTCGGTACCGGGTCCCCAAAGTCACCAGAGAAATGACCGTTTAACAATGGAGTTTATGGAAGGGGTGCCCGGCTTTGAAAAATCGGTGCTCCCCGGCCTTAGGTCCCCCAGACAACAATCTGTGCACACTTGTAGATGAAGACTGGAGCTACATGTGTGCCAAGTTCGGGGTCCAGGGGACCTACGGCCGACCGGTACCGGGTCCCCAAAGTCCGGGAGATCAGGCGCAAAAAGGTGACTCGAGTATAAGCCGAGGGGGCATTTTCAGCACAAAAAAAAGTGTGCTGAAAAACTCGGCTTATACTCGAGTATATATGGTAAGTATCTCACTGTGGCATATCCTAATATCCAAATATGACTGCAGTTGGACCATTATTAAAAATTTTAATCCAGCCTGTCAAAGATTTTTTATAGATTTTGATTATTTACGTATGTATATATATATATATATATATATATATATATATATATATATATATATATATATATGGTATATATCAACAGTTTACACAGCGCTTTACAATAAGGGAGGCAGTACAGTTACAATACAATACACAAGGATTAGAGGGGCCCTGTCTAAAATCTAATAAGGTGGGGCAAGTGGTATCAATTAAATGTGAGGGATACTGGAAGAATTAAAAGTTCAGTTGTAAGATCGAAAACATCTGCAAGCTAGATGCCTGTCAATTGTGCTTTAACTGGAGTATGATTTTTTTTTGTTCTTTTTTTTTTTGTATCGTGTGCCACTGACAGGCTTGTGTTCTAGTGGGGGTCATATGAAATATGTAACCTCTTTGTCACAGACATGAGAATTAAATCTGATAATGTTCATTGGTAACTTACCAATTTTGAATAAATGGGGTGGCACTGTGTTCAATATGACTTCCACATTTTCTCCACACAGGGGTTTGTCAGACCTTATTATCATCCCAAGTGTTACTGTGTTTCTGGTCCTTATCCTTGCACCAGTCTGGTGCAAAATGTATCTTGTTTCTATGCACAGCTTTTTAACAATGCAAAATTAGCCACTTTTACTGCAACTGCAACTTTTTAAAATGGTTTCCATCTGACAGTTTATTCTCTCTAGGATAGTGCAAAATGTGTATAGGGTAGATATAACTTCATTATAGTATTAAACTAGAGCTGAATGAGGCCAAGTAGCCCGAGGGGTTCACACTGGTCATTGTCAGCCTCATTCATTTTTCAAACAGGTCTGAACACCTACTCCTATTCAAAGTCTTTTGGGCAGAGAAAATAAATCGCTAATACCTTTACCAGTTTAAACTGTGGTATTGCATTGCTGTCAAAGTTTAGTTTCTTGAGAGTGCACTTGCAAATCTCTTTTTCTTGCACCTCTCAATTAAACCTAATTACATGCAAGCAATTTTGATCGATCAGTTGTGATTTTCACCTGTGTAGCCTTAGGCTTGCAGGGCATGCGTGACCCAACATAGCTAATGGATTTATCAGCAAGATGTGCTATACACTTAGGCCCCTTTCACACTGAGGCGCTTTGCAGGCGCTATTGCGCTAAAAATAGCACCTGCAATGCGCCCCAAAAAAGCCGCTCAATAGTATCCAATGTGAAAGCCCGAGGGCTTTCACACTGGAACGTTGCACTTGCAGGATGATCAAAAAAGTCCTGCAAGCAGCATCTTTGAGGCGCAATAGGAGCGCTAAAAATAGCGCTCCTATAGCGCCCCTGCCCATTAAAATCAATGGGATAGCGCCTCTAAAACGCCCGCAAAACGCCGCAAAGAGGCGTTATTGCGGGCGTTTTTAACCCTTTTTCGGCCGCTAGCGGGGGCAAATCGCGGCATAAAAAACGGTATAGCGGCGCTAAATATAGCGCCGCTATACCGCCAGCGCATCCAGCGCCTCAGTGTGAAAGTAGCCTTATGGTATCTCACCTGTAATTCTGTGAAGAGAATTGGGAGATATATTTTGCTAGGGGACTAGCGTTGAGCAGCATTATCCTATAATGCATTAGGAGAATAAAAATGAGAACTAATTGCTATAGGCAACTGACATTTATTGCGATCACAAATTGATAAATGAACGACAGTATTACCCACTTTCAGGATTAAAATTAAAAGCACAAAGCCATATGTATATCATAAAACATCACGCACAGGAATAAAATGTAGAACCTGCATCACTCATATGTCATGTTTTAATGTAAAATCATTTGAATGATTCCTTGATAATACGTTGTGGAAGCCTGCAATGTAAAACTTTAGAATATTTAGGCAGTTGCAATGTAAAAAAATCCTTCATAGCAGCTTTTTATAGGTCCAACAACATTTTCCAATTACATTACAAGTCACCTTGAGTGAAATATACAATGAAACAAAATAGATGATAGCTGTAGTAAAAATGACAGCTATGAACAATAGAATTGAAGTGGTCAATTTAGGAATAGAGGTATTTTGAAAGAAATGTTAACATAAAGCATTACATATGTTTAATGCTTTTAATAACCTAATGTATACTTTAGTTATGAAAGCAGTTTTCTTTTGACGTCAAGTGTATATGTGTCTATTACTAAGATTACTTTGTCAGTGCACCAAGGTTATCAATTGTAACATAAAGTTTTTTTTTTTTTTAAATAACAAACAAACATATCATACTTACCTCTACTGTGCAGTTCGTTTTGCACAGGTGGCCTCGATCACTGCTTCTGGGGTCCCCCGGCAGCTCTCGCGGCTCCTCCTTGCATCGGTTAACCCCCTGGGAGAATCACTCTCCCGTGGGGGTTACCTTGCGGGCGTGCTCCCAAGTCCAGCATTTGCGTCTATAGAAACAGAATGCTGGACTCAGCCCCGCCCCCCTAAACCTGCGCCATTGGATTTGATTGACAGCAGCGGGAGCCAATGGCTGCGCTGCTATAAATCTATCCAATCAAGAGCCGAGAACCCTGGGCAGAGAGCTAGAGTGCGTCTCCCCCGAGGGATCGAAGGGCTCAGGTGAGTAAAGCGGGGGCTAGGGGGGCGGTTACTGTCAGTTTTTTCACCTTAATGCATAGGATGCAATAAGGTGAAAAAACATGAGGGTTTACAACCGCTTTAACCACTTCAGCCCCGAACCATTTGGCTGCCAAATGACCGGGCCACTTTTTGCGATTCGGCACTGCGTTGATTTAACTGACAATTGCGCGGCCGTGCGATGTGGCTCCCAAACAAAATTGATGTCCTTTTTTTCCTACAAATAGAGCTTTCTTTTGGTGGTATTTGATCACCTCTGCGGATTTTATTTTTTGTGCTATAAACAAAAATAGAGCGACGATTTTGAAGAAAATGCAATATTTTTTACTTTTTGCTATAATAAATATTCCCAAAAAATATATAAAAAAAATAAAAAATGTCCTCAGTTTAGGCCGATACGTATTCTTCTACATATTTTTGGTTAATAAAAAAAAATCGCAATAAGCGTTTATTGATTGGTTTGCGCAAAAGTTATAGCATCTACAAAATAGGGGATAGTTATGGCATTTTTAATAATATTTTTTTTACTAGTAATGTAGGCGATCAGTGATTTTTTTATTTTTTTTGTTTATGTTTTGTTTTTTATCGTGACTGCGACATTATGGTGGACATACCAGACACTTTTGATGCTATTTTGGGACCATTCACAAAAGCCCTACTACAGCTTGTATGAATGAAATGTGATTTATGAATGGAGGGAGTGGACCCTTCAATCACCACCCATCCTCCATTCATAGATTGTTTCATTCAAAGAAACTGTAGTAAGGCTTCTGTAAAAGAATGAGCTGGTGGGAAAGAGCCTAGTATGGCATAGCTGGGCAGTTTTAATGAGTGACTGTCATAGCTCATTGGCTTCATTAACCATGGTCTCTCTGGAAATTTATGGCATGGAATCAATTGTAAAATTTTTCAACTGCGCCAATTTTCTTTGTTGAGGCTTTAATAAAGGAGATTATATGTAAAAAGGATATCTGCTGCTGAAACAGGAAAGAGGAACACCCCTTAGCAAAAAGTGTATAGGCAAAGACACACACCCCGTTATGTGAATCATGAAGAACTAGTAGGCAAAAAAATGGTTCATATGTGATGTAAACATGTGTACACGTAACAGCTGTAATTGTCTAAATTATATGTTTGTTTTGTAGCACAGTCCAGAGTCTTTTGCCCCTTAAAAGATAACTGGGGTTTTGTTTTGCCTATGTTGTATGGGAATGATGGCAATCTTCTGTACTATATGTATGATTTTAAAGTCTAAAGAAAACACCTCTCACATATGAGCATAAAATCTCCAATCTTTCATTTATTATACTTTTGATGTTCATTACAGTTTAAAATTGGATCCTCAGTGAAGAATATCCCCCATAACTGAAATAATTGGTAGACTTTCAATCTAGTCTACAAAAAAAGTTTTTTAGTTTTTGTTTTTTTATGTGGATTGGAAAATGATTACTCAACTTACAAAGTTTTTTTATTTTTTATATAGAGGCTTGTATTGAAAAGTGAACAATACTGGTTTATAGTAACAAATAAAAAACTGATCATATATCATTATTTGAAACCATTTGCTATAGGATCATATTTAGATCAGACTAAGCTCCAATTTATGCTCAACATTGGACAACTTTCATACGTGCTGTTCCAAACTTAACAAAGGTCACCACCAAGTAACTTTTAAGTCCTGTACACGATCGGATATCCTATGGATTCTAATCCGATGGTTTTTTCCATCGGAAATCCGATGAAACTGTCTTCCATCAGTCTTGCCTACACACCATCAGTCAAAAAACGGACCGTTTCAAACGCGGTGACGTAAAACACTCCAATGAGCCGAGAAAAATTAAGTTTAATGCTTCTGAGCATGCGTCGACTTGATTCTGAGCATGCGTGGGTTTTTTATCCGATGGATTTCCACACAGACGATCGGATTTTGCTATAGTTTTTTTTTCCCATCGGATAAATTTAAAACATCGGACTGTTTTCATCGGTAAAACCGATCGTGTGTACACGGCTTTAATCCTATTGAACTATTGTTTTAAGTGTGAGACAGAATATACTTGGTCCCAAACAGACTAAATGCCCCATTTACTGTGTGTTAGTACTGACCCTTTGTTTTATCATTCTGGTCTCAAACCGTAAGACTGTCCACAGTATTTCAGAACTGATCGTATTCTTCCATCAGTCTTTCTCCTAGGTGACAAATACCCAGCAGCAACCTTTATTTGATTACTGTTATGCCCTGTACACACGATCGGATTTCCGATGGAAAATTCCATCAGATTTTATTCCGTCGGAATTCCGATGAAGCTGAATTACATCAGTCTTGCATACACACCATCAGACAAAATTCCGGTGATGTAAAACACTCCGACAAGCCAAGAAAAATTAAGTTCAATGCTTCTGAGCATGCGTCGTCTTGATTCTGAGCATGCGTGGATTTTTTCTCTATTGAAGTTCCACACAGACGATCGGATTTTCCTATCGTTTTTTTTTCCGATGGGGCCCACACATGATTGTTTTTTCTGATGAAAAAAGTGTGTACAGGGCATAATGTCTACATTTACAAAAGCATGGTATTTTTCATTATAAAACATTCTCATACATTTTTCTTTAATAATTGTTCTGTTTAATTGTCTATTATCCTCCCTACCGGCGTAAATAGCACTATACCAATGTTTTGTATGATTAAACTTTCCAAAATAAATTTGTGACAAAAAGGGTAATGTAACTAAGCTTGATTTCCTCTCATTTAGAAAATTCCAGAGTGTTTTAAGGTCTAGCTAATAATATTTAGTCACATGCAACTAGACTTGGCCTATAATTTTGAAGATAATTCACCACTAATTTAAATAGCTTATTTTTGGGATGAATAGTGAAGTATCTTCAACATTACAAAACTATTTGAGTTGAATGTGACTAATGCCCAGTACACAGGGGCCGAATGGTTGGGAGAAATCGGCGGGTTCAATAAAAATGGGCCGACATTCGGCCCGTGTGTATGTCAGCTGGTCCAACAAATGTTGGCCGATGTCTGAGAGCACTGACTGGAGTTTTCTGGCGGGGGGCCATCTCCCTATCAGAACACAACAGCTCAGGGGGCAGATTGCTGTATGAATGTCAGGCTGTTAGTACAGATGCTTCGATTGGGACGGTCTGTTTTTTTCGTTTAACCCCCTGGGTAAATGTAAATTGACTGTAAATTGTACTTGGTTACAACTGCCCTTTGCCTAGTTCACTTGGTTTATAATTTTGGTGCGATATGGTTTTGCAATTAGGTAGAGAACAATGAGAAGATACCAGAGACACACAGTGGCTTATTCGGATATTCCAATTTCTGGAGTTATAAAAAAGATTATACTGTATGTTAATATGACATTTGCCCTAAGGTCCGATTTAGGTTAGGCATAATATCTCAGCTCTACACCTGAGAGCGCTGATCAGATGCAGATAGGCAGACATTTTTCGGTCATGTCCTTCAGTCAGACCAACTGCCTTGCACATGGACCAAATGTCGGCCGGTTTCTTTTGAACAGGCCGATACCGCTCGATATTCAGCCTGTGTGTATGGCCCTTTAGTTCCAGCTAGTGCTTGAGATAAGGCAGAGGACAATGAGAAGATATACCGTAATTGAAATTATATCCAATTGACTTTATTGAATGTATATTCCCCCACATAAAATGACATCCAATTGCATTTTATTTGCAATTTCTGCTGTTTGTTTACTACTGTGTAAAAGTGAGAGTTTGTGCTTGCAAAATGATAAAGCTGCTAGAAAAAAAACAGTCAGACACACTGTATAACAAAACATATAAAACAATATTTGCAGCACTAATAACATTAGTCTTAAATAGGGATGAGCTTTATGTTCGAGTCGAACATGAGTTCGACTCGAACATTGGCTGTTCGCCCGTTCGGCGAACAGCGAATAATTTGGGGTGTTCACGGCAAATTCGAAAAGCCGCGGAACACCCTTTAAAAGTCTATGGGAGAAATCTAAAGTGCTAATTTTAAAGGTTAATATGCAAGTTATTGTTAAAAAAAGTGTTTGGGGACCTGGGGCCTGCCCCAGGGGACATGTATCAATGCAAAAAAGTTTTAAAAACTACCGTTTTTTCGGGAGCATTGATTTTAATAATGCTTAAAGTGAAACAATAAAAGTGAAATATTTCTTTAAATTTCTAACCTTGGGGGTGTCTAAAGTATGTCTGTAAAGTAGCGCATGTTTCCCGTGTTTAGAATTGTCCCTGCACAAAATGTAATTTCTGAAGGAAAAAAAGTAATTTAAACTACTCGCTGCTATAATGAATTGTCGGGTCCCCGGCAATACAGATCAAAGTCATTGAATAAAACATCAGGGGTCCCCCCTCAGTCCCTTACCAGGCCCTTTGGGTCTGGTATGAATATTAAGGGGAACCCCGAACACCCAAAAAAAAAGAGTGGGGCCCCCAAAATTCCATATCAGGCCCTTCAGATGGACATTTTAAAAATGGCGTGGGGCCCCCCCAAAAATCTATACCAGACCCTTTAGGTCTGGTATGGATTTTAAGGGGAACCCCGCACCAAAATAAAAAAAATGGTGTGGGGTCCCCCCAAAAATCCATGCCAAACCCTTATCCGAGCACGCAACCTGGCAAGCGTTTTTAAAAAAAAAATTACACTTTCTTTGTGAAATGGTAGGGGTACAATGTACCCGTTACCAATTCACATAGGGGGGCCAGAATATGGGGGTCCCCTTTGCTAAAGGGGCTTCCAGATTCCGATAAGCCCCCTGCCTGCAGACCCCCACCACCACCGGGCAAGGGTTGTGGGGATGAGGCCCTTGTCCCCATCAACATGGGAAAATCCTCCCCATGTTGAGGGCATATGGCCTGTTACGGTTCAGGAGGGGGGGATGCTCTCTCGTCCCTCCCTCTTTTCCTGTGGCCTGCCAGGTTGCGTGCTCGGATAAGGGTCTGGTATGGATTTTTGAGGGGACCCCACACCATTTTTTTTTATTTTGGTGTGGGGTTCCCCTTAACATCCATACCAGACCCAAAGGGCCTGGTAATTGACTGTGGGGGGACCCCTGACGTTTTTTTCAATGACTTTGACCTGAATTGCCGGGGACCCGACAATTCATTATAGCCGTGAGTAGTTTTAACCACTTCAATACAGGGGTTTTATACCACCTCAATACCGGACCTATTTTGGCACTTCTCTCCTACATGTACAAAACATTATTTTGCTAGAAAATTACTCAGAACCCCCAAAGATTATATATGTTTTTTTGGCAGACACCCTAGGGCAGGGATATGCAATTAGCGGAGCTCCAGCTGTTGCAAAACTACAAGTCCCATCATGCCTCTGCCTCTGTGTGTTATGCTTATGGCTGTCAGAGTCTTGCTAAGCCTCATGGGACTTGTAGTTCTGCAACAGCTGGAGGTCCGCTAATTGCATATCCCTGCCCTAGGGAATAAAATAACGGTCATTGCAACTTTTTATCTTGCACGGTATTTGCGCAATCATTTTTCAAACGCCTTTTTTGGGAAAAAAAATGGTTTCATGAATTAAAAAATAAAATAGTAAAGTTAGCCCAATTTTTTTGTAAAATATGAAAGATGATGTTACGTTGAGTAAATAGATATGTCACGCTTTAAAATTGCTCACACTCATGGAATGGCGCCAAACTTCGGTACTTAAAAATCTCCATAGGCGACGCTTTGAAAATTTATACAGGTTACCAGTTTAGAGTTACAGAGGAGGTCTTTTATTTAATTTTTTTGATCACTTTTATTCCTATTACAAGGCATGTAAACATCCCTTGTAATAGGAATGGTGTGTGACAGGTCCTCTTTATGGAGAGATGCGGGGTCAATAAGACCCCACATCTCTCCTCCAGGCTGGAAAGCATGAGATTGGGACAAATAAATCACTGATCTCATGCTTACTAGTCGCAATCGCGGCTTTGTTTACTTCCTGGAACCCGGGCGTGACGTCATAACGTCACGCCCGGGCCTCCGACGGTCATAGAGATGAAATCTCTATGCTCGTCATCCGGCGCCGGACGATTCTTTCTCCGGGCCCCCGATGGCACGGGAGAGCCCGGAGAAGCACCAGATGGCGGCGGGAGGGGGGATGTCCCCTCCCATCGCCTATAAGAACGATCAGTCGGTGGAACTGCCGCTGTGATTGTTCTTATCATGCACAGAATCGCCAGCATGAAAGAATGATATCTGAATGATGCCTCTAGCTGCAGGCATCATTCAGATATCCCCCCACAAAGTCAAGGATGTCATATGACGTCCACCCAGGATGGGAGATCCCATCTGTGGACATCATATGACTATGGCTGGGTAATGAAGTGGTTAAATTACTTTTTTTCCTTCAGAAATTACATTTTGTGCAGGGACAGTTCTAAACACGGGAAACATGCGCTACTTTACAGGCATACTTTAGACTCCCCCCAGGTACGAAATTTAAAGGAATATTTCACTTTTATTGTTTCACTTTAGGCATTATTAAAATCACTGCTCCCGAAAAAACTGTCTTTTTTAAAACTTTTTTTTGCATTGATACATGTCCCCTGGGGCAGGACCCGGGTCCCCAAACACTTTTTATGACAATAACTGACATATTAACCTTTAAAATGAGCACTTTTGATTTTTCATGTTCATGTCCCATAGACTTTAACGGTGTTCGCGTGTTCGAACAAATTTTTTGCCTGTTCGCATGTTCTGGTGCGAACCGAACCGGGGGTGTTCGGCTCATCCCTAGTCTTAAACAGGAAGATAAAGTGCAATGGCAGTAAGTGTGAGGGTAATATGAATCCAAATATTGTCATCCAGGAATCCCCATGTGTGAAAAAACAACTACAAAATCCAGTGTAACCACGTGTTCCACCACCAAAAATAAGATGGACCCTTACCGGAAGAAATAGACCCTATTGCAGAGTCACATGCGCCTAAACAGACCACCAGACAGGTCTGGGAATAATCATCAAATCCCAAAGAATCACAGGTAGTTCTGGTGCATCTCAAGCAAGCATAATGGAGCAGGAAATAATCGTATACGAATAGCAGGAAAAAAATCCACATAGCTTTAAACGATAAACGTGTATTTATTGATGCAATAATATTCAATGTACTCACATTGGGTAAGATAAAAAAAACAGCGCTGTACATCTTAGTATCGATATTCAGTGCATACACGGGATCCAGTACACATGCAGGTCAAACAAACAAGCGTAGCGACATCACGTACATTGGCCTCTCTACGCATTTCGTCATGACTGACATCATCAGGGGCATGCATACGTTGTGTGCCCCCACGCCATATAGTTATTTAGTGGCCATTTTGAGATGATGGGTTTAAGTGATTAATGACCAATTAGGGCTGTCACTTCCACTGCTAGATTGATATAAATATGACGTTGTAGCACAAGCATGCACCCGATGACGTCAGTTATGATGAAACACGTAGGAATGAGCTAACATACGTGACGTTGTCACACTTGTTTGTTTGACCTGCATGTGTACTGGATCTTGTGTATGCACTGAATATCAATACAACAGCGCTATTTTCTTACCCAATGTGAGTACATGTTTACATTTTACGCTATGTGGATTTGTTTCCTGTTTTTTCGTATATGATAACTTCCTACTCCATTATGCCAGCTTGAGATGCACCAGAACTGCCTATAATTCTTTGGGATTTAATTTTTCCCAGACCTGGTGGTCTGTCTAGGTGCATGTGACTGTGTATAAGGGTCCATTTCTTCTGCTAAGGGTCCACCTTAATTTTGGTGGTGGAACACGTGGATACACTGGATTTTGGATTTGTTTTTTCACACATAGTGATTCCTGGATGACAAGATTTGGATTTATATTACCTTCACACTTACTGTCACTGGACTTTATCTTCCTGCTTAACACTAATGTTGTTGGCGCTACAAATATTGATTTTATATGGTTTGTTTACTATTTCCCCTGTAATTCTAGGACTTATAGCAGTGGTCTGTGATAATATACACAATACTATATTGCTTGCTTGAGAAATACATAATTGTAAAAAACCTGACTTTTTCTTCCACTAATTCCACCTATTACAAACAAGTGGAACTGTAACGTTTATATTATTTTTAGATGTGAATAATATCACATTAATACAATTATTCTTATCAGTGTGTGTGTTATTACATTTAAAATGTGCAATTATGTATTTACATATTTAGTAAAAAAATAAACAAGTGAAAAAATCATGAAGAAGAAAAACGAAGGCAGAGTCCTAATCACATTGAAGTCCATATGAGTCTATGCAGTGTTTAACATCCAAAAAAGTGAGATAAGTTGCTTGAAGAAATACGTGATGCAAATCTTCAGGCCAACCACCAGGCTATCAGCTCGACACCAAAATATAAGGTAGCCTGCTTACCAGAAGGCCGTGACTGCCAAACAGTCTCACCAAACTCAGGGAATTGACGGTCTCCCCGGGACCCAAGTTGTATCCAGAACAGCAGTTAATATTCAGATGTTACTCATAGTGCAGTAGGTTGATTCAAATGGGTTTAATAAACGAATAAATTGCACTTACAAGAATGATATTAGTATGTCAGCGAAACAGCAGTCAAAATCAGCAGTGATATTAGAAGCTGCGGCGTCACCATTTGCTTCTATACTTCCGATATGAATCGTCTATCCACCGTATGTTGGCGCATGCTGGTAGGTTCCCAAAAGGATTTTAAGAGTTTTTGTCCGTAGCCCGACAAAGTCCCTGGTATAAGGTATATGTTTTTATAATGATAAAAAGAAATAAATGCGCTACCCAAAAAACACATAAATAATAACAACTCTATAGAGGGAGGTGAAGCAGCTGTGCTGGAATGTGACAAATTCAAACAAAGTGGAAGGTAATAGTACAGCGCTACATATAGGCCAGTAAAAACTGGACTGTAACTCAAATGTGACCATAAATGGAAACACACAAAAAAGTGAGAAGGGGCAGGCTGAACGCCTGTGTCCAAAACAGTGGGTAAATAACAAGGAATGGATGTAAAACTTCTGGCACAATTCTTCACGTGGATGATGACATTCATGTGTGCTTACCAGAAACGTTGGACCCGAATGTCATACGACAAAATAGGGGGCTCCAATGGTGTAGGTCAAAAAAAATTGGGTTTTTAATCAGAAAAACACCAACATACAAAGATAAAAAGTGACGTCTACAATGCCCCTGTAGACGTCCTGTTAGGAACGAAACGCGTCGGGCTATGCATTTTGCTTCCCATGTTGTCTTTTAATATATGAACTGTGATCACTTTTTATCTTTGTATGTTGGTGTTTTTCTGATTAAAAACCCTTTTTTTTTACCTACACCATTGGAGCCCCCTATATTTTTCTTCTCTTTGCATGAAATCGGTGAGGAAAAGTTTTTTCAGTTTTCTCCATCAGTTCCACCCAGGATTGAAGACATCCGATCATCTAGCTGGTATACCTCTACATCCATCAGAGATCCGGGGACGTTCCTGTGGAGCAGCCGTTGGAGATACTCTCAAGCTCGATTGATCCCCTGTCGTATGACATTCGGGTCCAACGTTTCTGGTAAGCACACATGAATGTCACCATCCACGTGAAGAATTGTGCCAGAAGTTTTACATCCATTCCTTGTTATTTACCCTCTGTTTTGGACACTCTTAAATTTTTTTGTTTTTGTTTATTATTGGGGACATTTTATATATATATTGGGTAGGGCGTTCAGCCTGCCCCTTCTCACTTTTTTGTGTGTTTCCATTTATGGTCACATTTGAGTTACAGTCCAGTTTTTACTGGCCTATAAGTGTTTTTATAAGGCAAACAATTGTATCCAAGTTCAGGGATAAGCAGCCATGCTCCTAGTTGTCTCCTCACATGGAGAAACACTCATAGAGACAGCCACATATGGTCATTACCCACTTATTGTGCCTTGCTGATTTTCTTATTTCAGTGCAAGTCTGCCAGGCAGGGTCTACACTCTCCAAACATTGCCCCATAATTGAAAACCATGTGATTTATGCTGCCTACGCATGAGGTCATACGAGTGAGCTCAGGAGCATTTTTTAATTCATAGCTATATTTTGTTAATTTAAAAGAATAATGTGATATGGGAACACTTATAGATGCCCTAATAACTCACATGTTTTTTCCCCAAGGTTTTTACTGTGCATTGTAAAGAAAATAGTTCAATCAGCGCAAAAATATACTAATCAAATAACCAATGCAGATAGCACAAAAAGATCACATAATCCCAGTAGATAATTGCAAAACAAAGTGCAGCGCATAAAAAAATAAAAACATCCAATAAAAGTCCAAAAGAAAGATGAGGAGGACTAAGGATCCCAGCAAACACCAAGAGACTTCCACGTGACAGGAACAATTCAGGAAACAATGGTGACAGACCCTCCACCTCCAGAGCACTTTTTTCTCACCTCTATTAATCTCCCTAGCGGTATGATTCTGTCAGATTTTAGGTGCTGAAAGCGGTACAATTATTTTTCAAGAAAATTTGTTTTATATTGTAGGCCTACAATTCTTAGGAATAACTCACTTAAATCTGTCCAAACCAGAGTCTAGTAGACATCCCGGGTATGATAAAGTTTGAAACACAAAATCATAAATTATAATATAATAAATAACTATAAATAATTATAACAAATAATGATATAATAATAATAAAAATTATTCAATAATGTAGTTAAATCAAAAACACTGAAATTTGCAGAATTGTCGCTGTCATTAGATTTAGTGTTTGATGACGAATTTCCCCACAAATCACTATCGCTCAATTCTGAAAGTGATTCTAATTTATTATCGCTGCTTTCTAGCTGGTCTAAAACCACTTTTGACATAAAGGGACACTTTTTGGTTGCTATGGACAATCTCAAAATTCCAGGCAGAAAAAAATGTATTTATAATATAAAAGTGCATGCAGGACACTGGACAGACCACTAGGGACAAAGGGGATGTGTAATTTTTTTATACAGTACTGTAATCAGTAAGATTACGTATTGTGTTTTAACTTTTTTGAATTTGGCGCCGATCTCCGCTCCGGTGCGCCACAACGTCTCAGGGAACGGAGCTCGGAGGCACTCGGGCACTGTTTGTGAATTGAGCGAGGAGACAGCTCGCACACACAGCGGGGAGACATTGCAGGATCCAGGGAACAAGGTAAGTAACTCTCCCTGTATCCTGTGATGCAGCCCGAGTCTGGCTTGGGGTTACTGCTTTAGGTACTGAAATTCCACCCCGAGCCAGACTCGGGAATACCGCCAGTGAGGTTAATGGACGACTGAACTAACAAATGGTCAAATGCACAGGTCCCAAATCAGGGTAAAGAATCCGGATAAAGCCAGGAACTCCACTCGATTTTCCCAGGGCATAAAATAACACAAAGGATCTAAGGGCTCTCTCTTAGGCCTCATGCCCACGGGCGTTTTTTCAGCCGCGTTTGTGAGCGTTTTTTACAGCTTAAAAACGCCTGTCCATGTTAGTCTATAGCTTCATGCCCACCTAGGCGTTTTTGAGCTGTAAAGAGCATAGGCGTTTGTAAGCTGTAAAAAAAAAAACAGGACCAGTGCGTTCCGCGGCGCCGACGTTAGGCAGGAAAAAACGCAAAGCGTCAAAAAACGCGCATAAACGCGCACAAACGCGTACAAACGCGTACAAATGCGCACTAACGCCGAAGATCGTGTTTTTTAGCTCCGGTGTTTTCCTATGTAAAAATATGCAAAAAGATGATTGGACAATGTAAAGACAGGAACTTCCTGTCTGGATAATATTATTTCCCAGGAGTCCTTTGCACAGCCGTGTGCTAAGAAGAGAAGAGAACATGGCTTGTAAGATGGCACAAGCTGTGGGACAACGGGAGCTGATAACGGCTGTTCAGGCCCATCCTGAACTGTGGGATGTGTCTCATCTGCAGCATGGAGACCACCTAAGGAGAGTCTCGATATGGGAGGATATAAGTGCTGCCATCACCCCTGGCTGGGAAGACAGTTTACATGGAGAGAGAAAGGAAATAAGTAAGTCTTTTCCTTGAATGCATGATCTTTTTTTAACCACTTCACAACCTGGCCAATTCTGACATTTCTTTTCTACATGAAAATCTTCTTTTTTGTCATAGTAAATTACATAGAAACCCCAAACATTATATATGTTTTTTTAGCAGAGACCCTAGAGAATACAATGGCGTAATCTCACACGTTATTAGGGCGTAAATTTTTCGACCGTATTGTTTTAAAAAAAAAAGACAGTTTAATGCTTTTACAATTATTTTTTTTTTACCTAATTTGAAACTTTATGTTAAGCCTAGTAAATAGGTAACTTACATGTCACCCTTCAAAATTGCACATGCTCGTAGAATGGCGCCAAACTTTCGTACTTAGAAATCATACTGGTTGCATGTTTTGAGTTACAGAGGAGGTCAAGGGCTAGAATTATTTATCTCGCTCTAACGTTCGGGGCGACACCTCACATGTGTGGTCTGAACAACAATGTCATATGTGGGCGGGAGTTGCGTATGCGTTCGCTTCTGTGTGCGAGCACATAGGCACAGGGGAACAAAAAAAAAAAATTAGATCACTTTGGGAATGCATATAAAACCTTTTTTTCCATGATTTTGCAAAAACGCTGGAAATCCCTTAGAGACCGTGTCAGGAGGGATTTAACCGATGAGGAAAAGACATCAAGAAGTGGAATGGCAGCCCCGACCAAGAAGCCTCACGTTTTTCACAATGAGCTCAAGTTCCTTAGAGAAAATATGAGGAACAGCAGCAGACCGTAAGTTTTTTTTTTTCACAATATAGTTGCCTATGTACATATCTTTTCTGGCGGTATTTTCTACGACTATTGGTTGTAAATGTGTATATATATATATATATAATATATATATTTTTTTTTAACCAACCTGCAAGACAAAACCATAATGAGCTAGTATGCATAGCATACTAGCGCATTATGAATGACTTACCTGAGATTGAAGCCCCCGCAGCGATGCTGGGACACCTCCACCGCTGCCACCTTGCTTCGACGTCTCTTCTGTTTATCGCCGCTCCGGCGCTGTGATTGGCCCCGTAGCGGCAATGACGACAGACGCATGCGTATGCGCGTGACGTCAGAGGCGCCGGGTTTAAAAGTAAATATCTCCTTAACCGTGTAGGTTAAAGAGATATTTCATGCACCTACAGGTAAGCCTCAATCTAGGATTACCTGTAGGTGCAAGTTGTATTAGTGGGTTTACAACCACTTTAAGTTTATTCTTTTATTTCATTGTCTGCAGGACAACATCGAACATTTCTGCAGCCAGGGAGGTGTCTGTAGAGGAGGACAACTTGGAAAGACCGAGCAGTCCGATGACATGTAGTGGATCGCCAAACAATGTGGATGAGGGCAGTGTTCAGTGCCCTGATGAGGTAAGTGCTTATGTCTGCCTGTCTATCTCATTGTCTGTCTGTCCATGTACATGTGAATGTAAAATGATTTGTTCTTTTGCAGGAATCCAGGGCATTGGAACTATCCTCAACTGCCATTCAGGACAGTGGTGAGCGACGCGGTCGTGGCGGTGTTCGTGGCCGTGGTCGTAGCCTTTATCACCTCCTGGAGGACATTGGGGGAGAAGAAGAGAAGGATTTTATGTATAAAGTACAAACTATGGCAATGCAATGCCGGCAAGATAAATTGAGAGGTGTGAGAGCGCCGAGCAATACATATAATCCTTCTCATGATCCCCCAATGGCCCCCAGGACCTCAGCAGTGCTAGCACCCCCCTCTCATCATCAGCCCACTCAACAATGCCAGCCACCACCGAACCCGGCTCAGGCATCGTTTTTTATGCCATGTTCACAAAGTGAACTTCCTCCTTCAACCTCCCATTTTCACCCCTCAAATCCATTACCCCCCCGCTACCAGCAAGAATTCTGGATTGAACCCCAGCCCCGTCCCCAATCCCCACATCCCCGTAGTGAACACATGTCCAACCCCACCTATCACCAGCTTTGATGTACCAATTGTGAAATAAATATATTTTTTGTTTGAATAAAAAATTGTTCAATTTGTGTTTTATATGATGCACAACAGCACTCCATTACGGGCTTAGCATACGCTTGACCAAAGACAGAGGGCAAAGGACTCCTTTGCCCTCTGCCTTCAGACGAGCCTATGCTAGCCCATTACAGGCTTAGCATACGCTTGACCAAAGACAGAGGGCAAAGGACTCCTTTGCCCTCTGCCTTCAGACGAGCCTATGCTAGCCCATTACGGGCTTAGCATACGCTTGACCAAAGACAAAGGGCAAAGGACTCCTTTGCCCTCTGCCTTCAGACGAGCCTATGCTAGCCCATTACGGGCTTAGCATACGCTTGACCAAAGACAGAGGGCAAAGGACTCAAAAGGGGCTTAGCATATACTTGACAGAAGGCACAGTCAAATGGACTTGTTGAACAATCATTGAAAAATAGACAAATCTTTTTTAAATGATTTATTTCCAAGAAAACACAAGAAAGTTAAGCTGTATACATCTGTACTGAAAATTTATCAGGAAGGATCTATATCTGTATCAAATTTTTCTGAATCTGAATACATCTGTGTTCGGTTTTGTTAAAATTATACATGATCATTCTGCCATGACACCTCTCCATCAGGGGATTCAAAGAATGCAGCAAATTGGTTTTGAATGCTCATGACACGTGCCGTTGAACGCAAGTCCATAAAGTGGACCCTCTGACTTTGGTTACTGGGCTCCGGTTCAACATTGCTGCTGTCACTGTCCCTTAGAAAGTTATGTAAAACGCAGCATGCCAGGACTACTTTAATTGCGTTCTCCACATCCAGTTGCATACTAGTGAGCAAAACCCGCCATTTGGCTGTGCACACCCCAAATGCACATTCAACAACACGGCGTGCACGGCTGAGTCTGTAATTGTAGATTTTCTGACGATGGCTGAGACCATAGCCACTGTATGGCCTCATAAGATTTTCAGCCAGTCCAAAGGCCTCGTCTGCCACCATCACTAATGGTAAGCTGGGTTCCTCAGTGCAGGGTAGAGGCCTGCTTTCAGGGATATTGAGTCGTCCCTGATGGACACGACGTCCGAAGGCCGACTCCCTGAATATACGGGCGTCACCTTGGCTTCCATACGCTCCCACATCCACAAAAAGAAATTTGAGATGTGCATCGGACAATGCCAGGAGGACCACTGAAAAATATTTTTTATAGTTAAAATACGATGATCCAGAGTGGGGAGGCTTCTTCACCCTGATGTGTTTCCCATCAAGGGCACCGATACAATTTGGGAACTGAGTTTTCTCCCAAAAGGTGTCAACCACAGATTCCCAGATCTCTTCTGTGGTCTCTGGCATTACCACCTCATGTAACTCCTCCCATATTGCCACACATGTTTCCCTTATCACCCTGGACACTGTTGTGAGGCCAAGTAGAAAATAATGATGTAGGGACACGTAACTTTGTCCTGTGGCAAGGAACCTAAGATAAGATAAAAATTTCACATATTAAAAAACTATTGAATAAAAATAAAAACTTTAACCCTAACCAAAACCCTACCCCTAAACCTACCCCTAACCCTAACCCCTAACCCCTAAACCCTAACCCCTAACCCTAACCCTAAACCCTAACCCTAACCCTAAACCCTAACCCCTAAACCCTAACCCTAACCCTAACCCCTAAACCCTAACCCTAACCCCTAACCCCTAACCCCAACCCCTAACCCTAACCCCTAAACCCTAACCCTAAACCCTAACCCCTAACCCCTAACCCCAACCCCTAACCCTAACCCTAAACTCTAACCCTAACCCCTAAACCCTAACCCTAACCCTAAACCCTAACCCCTAACCCCAACCCCTAACCCTAACCCTAAACCCTAACCCTAACCCCTAAACCCTAACCCTAAACCCTAACCCTAACCCCTAACCCCAACCCCTAACCCTAAACCCTAAACCCTAACCCTAACCCCTAAACCCTAACCCTAACCCCTAAACCCTAACCCATATGTGTATTGCACTTACCTGAGTGTCACTAGGAGCCGTTCCTCCGGTGACACAGAGATCAGCATCACTGTGTCCATCCTGGTCATCCTTGGCCTGAGCTTCTCCAGCAGATCATCAAAGCGTGGCACTGACATCCGTGTGAAATTATGGAATTTAGAAGGGTATACCCGCAGTTGCGAATACATATTAGCAAAGTACCCCGTTGACACCCGATGGGATACCATTGGATGCATCCAATACTGACGAGTTCTCCTCCTTCTCTCCTCTTCCTGTCTCCTTCTCCGCATCCTCCGCAAAATGATCAGAAGGATCGCCTCATCAATTTTCAACATTACAGGATCCATATTACTCCCGAATGCTAAAATGCTATAATAGGCTGTGTAATGCTCTCTCCTCTCTCTCTCCTACCAAAATGGCACCGACACATGCTCTCTAACATGTTTTCTTTGTTTTCTGTGGCACTGTGGGAAATATGGGAGTGTATATAGCCTGGAGATGTGTTTTTCTTAAAAAAACGCTATCTAACGCGGACGCTAAAAAACGCGCATTAACGCGCACTAACGCGCACTAGCGCTAATGAAAAACGCGGTAAATTTCGCGTTTTTTAACGCCGGATTTCCTGGCGTCCAACCTAGATTTACAGCTCGCTTTTAAAAACGTCTGTGGGCATGAGGCCTTATACTCATAAAAACGGCTTTATTAAAGCTTAAAATGTTACTCATAAACATCCTCATGATATGCGCATTATCAAATATCAACATAGCGGTGTGTGAGAAGCAGGTCGGCAGCGGGTGACGTCAGTGTGTTGCTCCTCCCCCCATACAGGTTACGTTCAAAGAACTTTGTCAGCGAGGCGGAGCCTAACGTGCGTCACCCGTCCCCTTATAAACACATCAGTTGTCGTGGAAACCACAACGCTTCCGGGAGCCACGGTTAGAACACTCCTATAGCTTACCAGTTTGTAACTTAGTCTCACAGCACACCTGTGGAAAAACCTCCTGATTCCCTGTATCTCCACACCAATTACATACCATAGACCATAAAATAAATTTTACACAATTACTACATAAAAATAGAAAAAAAATCAAGATCATAAATAAAATAAAAATCTACTATCAGAAATAAAACAAAATTAATATTTAAGCCTTTGGGAGACAATGCCTTGGCCTCAAAATTCCAGAAGGATTCTCTCTGGCTGATGTGACAGATGTAATTACCCCCCACCAATGTCTGTCAACCCTCTCAATGCCCCAAAACTTGAGGTCCCTGGGGTCCTTATCATGACATACTCTAAAATGGTTTGACACACCGTGGGATCTGAGCCCCTTTTTAATATTATTCACGTGTTCACCAATGCGCACACTGAGGGGCCTAGAAGTACTTCCAATATACTGGATATACTGGAGTCCAGAATTTTTTTGACTGATATTTTGGACCAGTGGAGGTGGAATCAAAGTCTTTCCGTTTTTTTATATTGTGTTTACACTCTGGGCATGTACCACAGGTGTAAAACCCAGACAAGAAGGAAAAAATTCTGTTTTCTCTAATAATTGGAGGATTAATCACTCCGGGTGCAATGGCATCTCTTAATCTTGGTGCCCGTCAATAAATAAAACATGGTTAGGGAGAACCGCACCTAGCAACTGCCTATACTGAACATTGTAGACAAGAACAATTTTGTACTCCTGCAGGTTGGAATTTTTATTCTTCCCCATACTAGAATCTGCGACCAATGTTTGTCTGTCAAAGCTACCAATCTTATCCCGATCGAGGATGACTTGCTCCCTTTGATAGCCCTTTTGAAAGAACCTGTCAGCTAAAACTTGTGTTTGGGCCTGGTAATCAGAATCCAAGGCGCAATTGCGCCTCATCCGGATAAATTGACCGCTAGGGATATTACACAGCCAAGTGCTGTGATGACAGCTGTCTAATGGGATATACCCATTCCTGTCCGTGGGCTTAAAAAATTCTGTGTTTTAAAATGATCACCTTCCTTAAAGCTTTCCAGGTCCAAAAACACCAAATGGTCAGTATATATACTCCAAGAGAGAGAAATATTTTTGGTGTTATTATTCAATCCCAACAGAAACGTTCAAGGCTGTGTTGGTCCCCTTAATCAGGTCATCAATATAGCGTTTGTAACATACAAGTTGTCTGGGGCGATCATGGAAGATGGACTCTTCCTCCCAAAGTGCCATGAATAAATTTGCCACCCTGGGGGCAAACTTTGCCCCCATGGCAACGCCCATGATTTGAAGGAAGAATTGCCTATCGTACCAAAAGTAATTCTTGGTATGGCAAAATTCCAGGCACTTTAGTAAAAACTTTTTGTGTGAGCTGTTGAGATTGGAATTACTAAGGGCCCATCTAACGGAGGCAATAGTCTCCCTATGGCCTATAATCATATACAGGGAGCCAACGTCAGCCGTGACTAATATGCTCCTAATATACTCCTACTGGAACAGGTTAGAATTTTGATGATTTGTATAATGTGCTTAGCATCCCTAAGAAAGGCTCGCGTGTTACATACCAGAGGTTTCAGAAAAAAATCTATATATTGTCCAAGGCGAGAGGACACAGATTCTATGCCGTTCACAATAGGTCTCCGGGGGGGAGATTGGGCATCCTTGTGAATCTTAGGAAGTCAATAAATTATCAGTGTAGAAGTTGGCCTCCTTAGTGATAAGCTTACGTTTGAGACCCTTTTTTACCAATACTGATAGTTCATTTTTAAACTGAAACATCGGGTCACTTCTCAATATTTGGTACGTGTTACGATCCCCCAATAAACGTTGCATTTCCTCCCTGTAAGAGATTTTGCTCATTACCACCAGACCCCCTCCCCCTTGTCAGCGGGGTGGATCACCAAATCTTTCTTAGTTGCCAGAGAGGAAATACCATTTTAATATAAGAGGGATCCCTAACCTTCTTCACCTTCATATTGTCTAAATCACTTAGAACCATTTTTCTAAAAACATCTACAGTGGGGCAAAAAAGTATTTAGTCAGCCACCAATTGTGCATGTTCTCCCACTTAAAAAGATGAGAGAGGCCTGTAATTGTCATCATAGGTATACCTCAACTATGAGAGACAAAATGTGGAAACAAATCCAGACAATCACATTGTCTGATTTGGAAAGAATTTTTTTTGCAAATTATGGTGGAAAATAAGTATTTGGTCAATATCAAAGTTCATCTCAATACTTTGTTATATATCCTTTGCTGGCAATGACAGAGGTCAAACGTTTTCTGTAAGTCTTCACAAGGTTATCACACACTGTTGCTGGTATGTTGGCCCATTCCTCCATGCAGATCTCCTCTAGAGCAGTGATGTTTTGAGGCTGTCACTGGGCAACACAGACTTTCACCTCCCTCCAAAGGTTTTCTATGAGGTTGAGATCTGGAGACTGGCTAGACCACTCCAGGACCTTGAAATGCTTCTTACGAAGCCACTCCTTCATTACCTGGGCGGTGTGTTTGGGATCATTGTCATTCTGAAAGACCCAGCCACGTTTCATCTTCAATGCCCTTGCTGATGGGAGGAGGTTTGCACTCAAAATATCATGATACATGGCCCCATTCATTCTTTCATGTACACGGATCAGTCGTCCTGTTCCCTTTGCAGAGAAACAGCCCAAAAGCATGATGTTGCCACCCCCATGCTTCACAGTAGATATGGTGTTCTTTGGTTGCAACTCAGCCGGTGGCCAGCTAACGGCGATACAGATTTCTGATGACCAGATGGTCACTGGTCATCTCTATGACCGTCGGAGGCCCGGGCGCGTCATGCCCGGGTACCCGGAAGTAAACAAAGCCGCAATCGTGGCTGTCGGCATGAGATCGGTCTTATTGACCCCGCATCTCTCCATAAAGAGGACCTGTCACAATGATTCCTATTACAAGGGATGTTTACATTCCTTGTAATAGGAATGAAAGTGATAAAAAAAATGTAAAAAAAGGTGTAAAAATAAAACAAATTAAGTAAAAAAAAAAAAAATAAATTTAAACGCCCCTGTCCCTGGTAGCTCGCCCTCAGAAGCGAACACACACGTAAGTCCCGTCCACATATGTAAATGTTGTCCAAACCACACATGTGAGGTATCGCCACGTGCGTTAGAGCGTGTGCAACAATTCTAGCACTAGACCTTCTCTGTAACTCTAAACTGGTAACCTGTAAAAAAAATTCAAGCGTCGCCTATGGAGATTTTTAAGTACCAAAGTTTGGCGCCATTCCATGAGTGTGCGCAATTTTAAAGCGTGACAAGTTAGGTATCTATTTACTCGGCGTAACATCCTCTTTCACATTATACAAAAAGATTGGGCTAACTTTACTGTTTTGTTATTTTTTAATTCAGAATTTTTCCAAAAAAAGGCGTTGGAAAAATTATTGCGCAAATACTGTGCGAGATAAAAATGACTTCCACTTTATTCCCTAGGGTGTCTGCTAAAAAAATATATATAATGTTTGCGGGTTCTAAGTAATTTTCTAGCAAATAAATTATGATTTTTACATGAAGGAGAGAAGTGCCAGAATAGGCCGGGTAGGGAAGTGGTTAAAGAAAGGTGACCCCCTGACATGCCACATTTGGCATGTCATTTTTTGGGGGGGGAGCGGAAACCCTCTTTTTAGAGGGTTCCAGCTTCCACTTCCTCCTGGCCCGCCGCGGCGGCTGCGGCGGAAGTAAGCTCACCTCTCCCCCTCCCTCTCCGCAATCATCTGGGACACGTCACAGGTCCCAGGTGATTGTTCCGCCAGTCACGGTGCACAGCATGGCTTGCGCATGCGCAGTACGTGCCCACAGTGACAATGCCGGCGCCGCGGAGAGGAGGGGGAGACGAGCGGGGCTTTGTTCCCCCACATCGCTGGACCCTGGGACAGGTGAGTGTCCGATTATTAAAAGTCAGCAGCTGCAGTATTTCTAGCTGCTGACTTTTAATATTTTTTTTAGGAGGAACTCCGCTTTAAGCTTTTTGGATATTTTAGGGAAGGGTTATCATCACTCCTGTAACATTTGTTTTGCTGTCTGTCCCCCTGTTCAGAAGATTTCACCTCACATTCTGGCCCAATGACAATTGGATTTTGAAAATTTGTTTTTTTTAGGGAAACAAGGATTGGTGATAAAGCATCAGTGGAGACACTTTTTTCCCATATTAACTCTTACTGGAGAGAATTTCCCTTCCCAGGGGTATATTTCCTCTCTCTTCCTGTTGTCTCCCTCCGTTTGTAAGTAGGAGTTGTTTGTAAGTCGGATGTTTGAAAATAGGGGACCGCCTGTATATACTATACGGCCTACCCTATATACTCTGCAGAAATCTGGGCCTTAGGTGTTGGTGGTACCAGAACACTGTAAGCCCTCACAGTTTCTCTTGGTGGGCGCTGGAATGCCCTGCTGTGAACTTTTATATCAAGAATTGTAATTACATGCCACTGTTGAACAGGGGCAGAAAATTGGGCCTTTGGTGGTGGTGCCACAACACTGTAAGCCTTCACAGTTACTCTTGGGGGGCGCAGGAACGGGCCCTGATGTGAAAAATTGGGCTTTAGGCACTGGTTCTGGTGCCACAACACTGCAACTCCTCACAGATACTCAATTTGAGCGCAGGAATGAGCCCTGCTGCAAAATATTACAGCAAAAATTTAAATCATACACGCCCCTGTTAAACAAGGGCAGAAAAATTGGGCTTTAGGCACTGGTGCTGGTGCCCAGAACCAAAAATATCAACAAGAACATTGAGGAGGAATAGGATAGTCACTCAGCATAACAAGATAGTCACTCAGCAATCAGCATCAGCATAGGCAGTCTTGAAGGGATCTCATTCATAAAAAAATTAGCTCTGGCCAGTGATCCATCCTCAAGACCCAGTAACCCAGTGGATTTTCGATTGGAAACGTGTCCAAGTCTGATCTTGCCCCTAGGTATTCCTGCACCATGTAAATCAGATGCTGGCGATGGTTGCTGGAACCGATCAGACCTTGGGGCTGCGGACTAAAAAATTGTCTGAATGCATCGGTCAGACGGCCCCCTTCTCCACCGCTCCTTCTGTGACTGACCGAAGCCTCAGCAACACGTCCAGGAGGACCAGGAAATTGTAACCTCCCAGGCTCTGGAAACGCGTTGCACAAACCTTTCTGCAAGGACTCCCAAAGATGTTTCATCCTCTGCTCCCTCTGTGATGGCAGGATAAGTTCCGCAACCTAACCCTTGTAACATGGATCAAGGAGGGTTGCCAGCCAGTAATGATGCCTCTCCTTGATCACACGAATCCGATGGTCCTTTCGCAGGCTTTGCAGGATCAGGGAGGCCATGCAGCATAGGTTTGCTGAGGCATTCGGTCCGGAGTCCTCTGAGTCACTAAGGATGACATGATCCGCAGCCACCTCCTCCCAGCCACGTACAAGTCCATGGGTTTCTGGGGACTGCAAACAATCCCTTGAAGACTGCTGCTGATGCTGAGTGCTAGGCTCCACCTCCATGCTGACACAATCCTCCTCCTCTTCCTGTGTGATCGGCGGGCCCGCAGGAACACTGTCTGGATAAAGGGGGCCTTGAGAGGTAAGGAAGTCCTCCTCTTCCTCCCTCTGTTGTGCATCAGGTGCCCTGTCCATTATTCCACGCAGCGTGTGCTCCAACAGGTACACAAGGGGGACAGTATCACCGATGCATGCACTGTCACTGCTCACCATCCTCGTGGCCTCCTCAAATGGTGACATGACAGCCCCAGTGTGGCTCCTGTCCCCTAAGCACACCAGCTCACCAGCTCAAGCACTGCATGGCATCTTTTTGCCTGAGTGCTTACGTAGCCCCTTGAATGCCTACGGAGCACCGCTGGTTCCGAGGACAAATCTCTAGAGGAAGAGGCCATGGAGGAAGAAGAAGAGGAGGGGGTGGATGAGAGATGTGTGTCAGAATCACCACTAGTAGCATTTTGGAGGCGTGGTGGCGGAACAAGCTCCAACAATACTGCACCCTGTCCTTCATCCTTCCCAGCTGCCAGCAGAGTCACCCAGTGTGCCGTAAAAGATAGGTAATGTCCCTGTCCATGCCTGCTGGACCATGAGTCAGCAGTAATATGCACCTTACCGCTGACCGCCCTGTCCAGCGAGGCCAAGACATTGCCTTCCACATGCCGGTAGAGAGCCGAAATCGCATTCCGTGAAAAAAAAAGTGGCGTTTGGGAACCTGCCACTAAGGTACCGCACATTTCACACATTCACGAAAGGGGGCAGAGTCTACCAGCTGAAAAGGCAGCAGTTTGAGTGCTAGCAATTTAGCCAAGCTAGCATTCAGCTGCTGGGCATGTGGATGGCTGGGACTGAATTTCTTTCTCCGATTTAGCAACTGGGGTAGGGAAATTTGCCTGCTACAATCGGACGTTGGTGTAGCGATAGCAGATTGCCCGCAAGTACTTGGCACACCTAATTCTACACCTTCATTCCTCTCAGTGCAGGTTTCTGAGAAAACTGAAGGTATAGTGGGGTTGGAGATCCCAGATGATGAGGAGCAAGGAGAGGTCCGCCTTGTTCTCTGGTGTGGGTATTTTAAGTACGCTTGCCAACGGACTACATGGCAGGTCGGCATATGTCTGGTCAAGCATGTGGTGCCCAAGCGACTGCTGTTTTGGCCACGCTTGATACGGTTCAGACATATCTTGCAAACAGCAACGGTGTGATCTGATGCACACATCTCAAAAAAGGACCACACCAAAGAACTTTTGGAAAAACGTGCAGAGTCAGCAGCGCCCTGCACATGCGGAGCTCTGCGGTGTGATGCAGTCAGTTGGCTGCCCTTAAGCTGGCCCCAGGAGGGCATCCTTCTGCGTTGATGTGCCTCCTCCTCCTCCTCTCTCCTATCAGGCACCCACGTAGAGTCAGTGACCTCATCATCCTCTCCCTCCTCGTCACTGGAGCATACCTGGCAGTATGCTGCAGCTGGGGGAACATGACTGCCAGTTTGTTGTCTTTCTTGGGTACCCCCTCTCTCTGGGCTCACGTTACTGCCTTCCTCAAGCTGGGTACCATCATCGGAGCCTACAAAACGCTGCGCATCCTCCTGCAGCATGTACCCAACACAGTGGTCGAACAGTTCGGGAGACTCCGTGCATGATGGTGGGGCTAGGGAAGGAGTAACTGATGACCTGGAGCCGATGGAATAGGCCGCTTTGGCAGCCAAAGTACTCTGAGCCTGGGTGACAGAGGTTGAGGAGGATGAGGACGGCTTGGTCATCCACTCTACCAAGTCTTCTGCATGTTGTGGCTCAACGCGACTAGCTGCCAAAAAAAAAAGGACAAGCGTGCCCCATGGCCATGTGCTGAGGATGCACCATGTCCATGACCAGCACTGTTGGCTGTAGACACAGAGCCTGCTTGCCCTCTTTTAGTGGCCTGTGAGCATCTGCCTCTCCTTGGCCTTCCAGACATACTGTAAACTTAGAGTAGCAAAACAACGCCTGACGTTTACTAGAAAAAGTACACACGGAATGGCCTGCAGTCAGATATAGGCTTGGTTAGACTGGATGCAGTGGATATATATATGTAGGGGACAGTATATAGTTTAGGCACTACAGATCACTGAATCAACTGCCTGCAGTATATTAGGAAGAGCAAAACAGGAACAGTCTGCATTTAGATATAGCTGCACAGGATACAGTATACTGACTGAATATACTGCAACTAACTGAATCAACTGCCTGACTGTAGTATATTAAGAAGAGCACAACAGGAACAGTCTGCAATTAGATATAGCTGCACAGGATACAGTATACTGACTGAATATACTGCAACTAACTGAATCAACTGCCTGACTGTAGTATATTAGGAAGAGCACAACAGGAACAGTCTGCAGTTAGATATAGCTGCACAGGATACAGTATACTGACTGAATATACTGCAGCTAGCTGAATCAACTGCCTGCCTGTAATATATTAGGAAGAGCACAACAAGAACAGTCTTGAGTTAGATATAGCTGCACAGGATACAGTATACTGACTGAATATACTGCAGCTAGCTGAATCAACTGCCTGCCTGTAATATATTAGGAAGAGCACAACAAGAACAGTCTTCAGTTAGATATAGCTGCACAGGATACAGTATACTGACTGAATATACTGCAACTAACTGAATCAACTGCCTGCCTGTAGTATATTAAGAAGAGCACAACAGGAACAGTCTGCAGTTAGATATAGCTGCACAGAATACAGTATACTGACTGAATATACTGCAACTAACTGAATAAACTGCATGACTGTAGTATATTAGGAAGAGCACAACAGGAACAGTCTGCAGTTAGATATAGCTGCACAGGATACAGTATACTGACTGAATATACTGCAGCTAGCTGAATCAACTGCCTGCCTGTAGTATATTAGGAAGAGCACAACAGGAACAGTCTGCAGTGAGATCTAGCTAAACTGTATACAATATATATATATATATATATATATATATATATATATATATATACAAAGCCTGGAATGCATATACTGTATATACTAAATATACTGGAGCTAACTGAATCAACTGCCTGCTCAATCTAGCTAACTGAATCACCTGCCTGCTCAGTCTATCTAAATTAAATTAAATGACACATTGACTCTCTCTCTATCTCTTACACAACGCCGCAACACACTACGCAGCTGATGTGCAGGCGGCCTTTTATAGTGTGGGACGTGTACTTAATCCCCGGAAACATAATTGTCCAAAGGCACCGTGCCTTTGGCCAATTATGGCTCTCTGTGCTGACGGCGCTGTGATTGGCCAAAGCATGCGGGTCATAGTGCATGCTTGGTCAATCATCAGCTAGCAATGCACTGCAATGCAATGCACTGCGATGACGCAGTGAATTATGGGATGTGACGTGCTGATCGAGTTTGACGCGAACGGCCCATAATGTTCGATCTTCTTCGAATGATCGAACAGCCGATGTTCGAGTCGAACTCATGTCCGACTCAAACTCGAAGCTCATCCCTAATTGTGAGTACTGGTTATGATGGTACCCCCTCTCGGGAAATAACCATTATACATACACTCTCCAAACATTGTCTCATAATTGTCAACCATGTGATTTATGCTGCCTAGGCATGAGGTCATACGAGTGAGCCCAGGAGCATTTTTTAATCCATAGCTATATTTTGTTAATTCAAAAGAATAATGTGATATGGCAACACTTATAGATGCCCTAATAATTCACTTTTTTTTTTCCAAGGTTTTTACTGTGCAATAACACAACACATTGAGGTGTGATACATGAATAGTACAGTAGTGATCAGCACACCTACACTCCAGCGAATCACAATGCGACAAGAGCATTTTGTGCTGCATCATAAAAAATGGTTCATGTCTGTTCCTGGCTGCCACATGGGGCGTAAGGCAGCCAATTAAAAAAAGTAGAGTAGCAGAGTTTTGGCAGAAAAAAATGCTTGATGCGCCTTAACGCTTAAACATGCCTAACACACGATCCGAATATCGGACGAAAATGATCGTCCGAGGAAGAATCGTACAATTTTCGAATCATGTGTACACTACTTTCGAGAGCCGATCACAACAGTTCATCCGATATTATTCGCTCGGACATGCACGAAAATGTTCCTCGTACGATACCAGATCGTACGATTTTCGTTTAGTCAGTAGAGTTGTGGTCCGTAAATACAATACAAATACATTACAACACATGACATCACTTCCGATTTTTTTTTTCTGTCGTTTGAGAATTTTCGTGACTTTAGTAACCTATTCAATTTCTACTTGTGAGTATTAAGCGAAAAACGTTGTACGATATTCGGATCGTGTGTACGGGCCATAAGTGCAAGGCATTTAGCACTTAAGCATTAATTAATTTATGGCCAATGAAATGAATTAACGCCCAAGCGATTGTCACGAGTTTACAAGCTTTTTTCTGGCAAAACTCTACTGCCAGGGGGAAAGGAGTCTAGGAGAGTTAGCAAAAGGTCCATGAGGCCAAATGTGTGACAATATAGGTTAATGCATGTTAATTAACACAAAGCAATGCAATGCTAGGGTGAATGGATCCTAAATCTATCATCACCACTGCTAAGAAAATAAGCTCTTGTATTTTTCTCTATCCAGTGGAAATATTCAGAATGAGGAAAGGGTTAAGGTACGAGTAAAACACCAGGCTATAAATCTGTCCTTTCTCTGCTATTGATCATGGACACAAAACTATCTTATAGTTTTGAGTCAAGAATACTGTTTTTAATGCCGTACATGTCCACTATAGCCTATTTAGTTTTCTCCGATTCTGATGGAGATCTGAAAGCATAGCTCAGTAAATCATCTGACACTACCAATTCAATCAGCTCACTGTATGGATCAGACTGATAGTTGCATTCATAAACAAAAAATAGAATACAGTGTTTGTGCCAGATAGCCAAGTTGAAGAAAAAGAATCACACACAATACAGTGAGATAAACGGAAAGAGACAGTTTTCATTTATATCTAAAGAAGTTCAATGCAAAGCTAGGGAATGCAATCAGTCTGTTGATGGACATGTTAATTCCTCCCTTGAATTCATTCATCACAAGCAGCAGAAATGTGAGTGTCCGGTATCTGCCAATACTATTCCAATCATTTGTAACCCAGGAACAGGCAGGCTGAGAGGAGAGATGGCACTTTTTTTCTAAGTCACTTCATAACCTTGGCTTTTTGGCAGGCCTCATCAATAATAGTGACACCTTTAGTGAGCTGTTACGATGGTTATGTGAATGGTATACAAAGAAACCATTGTTGTGTTTAGGGCATTTTGAGGTAAACAGGAGACAAAGAAACGTTGTTGTAGTCGTATATGGGTGAAATGGGAATGAAGCAATATACGATTGCGTGATATTACATTTCAGAACGTGTTTTAGATGTATCATTGCGCCCTAAAGGAAACTATGAACTACTTAATGGTAATGCATATGTAAACCCAAAAGATTAAAACCTCATATATTTTTTTTACATGAGCAAAATGATCAAAGTATATCCTCATATAGTGTGTACTTGTCTCAGTTCATAGCACTTATGCCGCGTACACACGTACGTTTTTAATGTCATTTTTAAAAATGAAGTTTTTCACGATGTGATTTTTCTCGTTTCCTCTCAAGCCTGTCTTGCATACACACGTTCATGAAAAAAAAAAGGGTTGAGCAAAGCGCAGTGACGTACAACACGTACGACGGCACTATAAAGGGGAAGTTCCGTTCGAATGGCGCCACCCTTTGGGACGCTTTTGCTAATTTCGTGTTACCGCGTGTTAGTAAAAGTTTGGTGAGAGACGATTCACGCTTTTCAGTCTTCGTGCTTTTAAGATCGTTTTGTGGAGTTCAGTTTGTGCTTGTGGGTTCGTATCTGTCTTTCAGTGCTTGTAGTCAGTTCGTATCTGTTTATTCAGTGCGTTCTTGTCTGCTCGTTACTGCTTTTCAGCTCGTTCTTCATAGGCCTTGCTGTTCTTCCGTGCGTTCTTTTAGTTCGTTCTGACCAGCCGACCGTTATTTAGCCATGTTGCGGCTACGTACTCGTCGTAGAGTTCGTGCTGTAGTTGGAGCAGGGGTTCTTTCTGTATCCTGACTCCAGGCCATAAACAGGGTGAGGAGGAGTTCATGGACCAAGAATTGGTTGCTCCAGCGGCACCAGTTCTGTCACACGCCTTTTGTTGCGGGACATCAGGGAGAATAATCCTGAGGACTACAGGAATTTTCTCAGGATGTCTGACCCCGTATTTCAGCATCTCTTGGCTTTGGTGTCCCTCTATATTACCAGGCAGGACACCGTTATGCGGGAAGCCATCACTGCTGAGCAGAGGCTCATCGCCACGTTGCGATACCTGGCGACTGGGAGAAGCCTCCAGGACCTCAAGTTCTCAACAGGCATCTCCCCCCAGGCTCTGGAGATCATTATACCAGAGACTTGTTCTGCCATCCTTCAAGTTTTGCAGGAGGACTATATTAAGATACGTTTTCTACTTTCAAACATCACATTTTATGTATTTCTTGCTTAATAATGTTTAATATTTCTTTCATCAGTCCCTAATTCCCATGATTGTAATATGTTGGGAATGTCCCCCTTCTCCCCATGCATGTTGTATATTTTTTGATGTTCTTTTTTTGGCCTACATGCATATTGCCTCTAACTAACCTCTCCAGCATGCTATCCTGGGGCCATACCCATCTAGCCTAGTCACTTCCCTCTCTTTTGTTGTCTGCTCCATTGTAGTGCTTTACCCTAAATGGCCCCTAATAAAGATTGCTTAGGAATGTTATATGTTCTTTAAATTCATACAGAGTGCTACAGCCTTGATTTGTGAGGTCCCCAACTCATCTTCACACCCCCCCTCCATAAAATATCTTAAATGGCTCATCAGAGGGGTTGTTGAATTTGATAAGTGACTGTGTTTTTTTTTGTTTTGTTTTTTGGTGGTTACAAATAATTAAAAAATCTATCTAAGTTTATCTTGATGTTGGCCAGGAATGCTTTTGTCAAATCTGCTTGCAATGTTTATGTATGAAAGTATTAATCTTTTTTTGGTTTAACTCCATAGTTCCCTTCTACGCCACATGATTTGATTTGATTTATTGTCATTGTAAAAACAAATTCACAATGAAATTACATTTCTACTCCACACATTATTCATACATCCTAATTATCAACCATGCATTTACCACACAGAATTTATATATAAAAGTGTCCCTATATTATAAAAGTATAAAAAGTGTCCTCATATTAAAAACTAAACAAGACAATAAAATAAGACTATGTGACCTCCTTTCATTTCATTCCTGCATTGATAGCCTTAACAGCCCTGGGGAAGAAACTCTCTTTAAATCTTTTTGTCCTTGTTTTAATCACCCTAAAACGTCTCCCAGATGGCAATAATTCAAATAAATGACAACCAGGATGAGTCGGGTCTCTCACTATTTTTCCTGATCTACAAAGGCAACGAGTCTCATATATTTCATCTAGAGAAACAAGTTCACACCCTACAATTTTCTGCGCTGTTCGAACCACTCTCTTTAGAGCATTTTTATCTGCCTGCGTACAACTAGGGTACCACACTAGAATACAATACGTTAATATACTCTCAATGGCAGAGCGATAGAAGGTCTCTAGTACCTTCCTTCCCGAGCCATTTTTCCTATAGAGTCGCAAAAAATATAAACGCTGTTGCGATTTCTTAATAATGGCTTTAACGTTGATTGTCCACGATAAGTTTTCAGAAATGCATGTTCCCAAAAACTTGAATGGCAGAATGTGGCATCTCAGTTTGCCCAATGATGGAACTTTCCAAACTGTGGAGGGGCCATCGACGGCAAGCATGTACGGGCCGTACCACCACCCCATTCGGGATCCTATTACTACAATTATAAGGGGTTCCACAGCATCGTCATGATGGCAGTGGTGTCAGCCACCTACGAATTTCTTTATGTGGACGTTGGTAAAAATGGACGTATGTCGGATGGAGGAGTCTTTGCTCAGACAGAGTTTGCCCAACGGCTCCTCTCAGATCAGCTGGCCTTGCCACCAGCGGAGCAGAATGTGGAGGGACTCCCATTTGTCTTTGTAGCGGATGAGGCGTTTGGCCTTGGTCCCATTTAATGAGGCCATTTCCTCAACGAACCCTCACCCCTGAGAGGAGGGTGTTTAACTATCGGCTGGCCAGAGCCAGAAGGGTGGTGGAAAATGCCTTTGGCATCATGGCCAGCCGATTCTGCTTGTTCCTCACCTCCATCCATCTTGCCCCATATAAATGGAACCATGTGGTCATGACCTGTTGTGTCCTTCATAATTTTTTACGGGCCCATTCCCCGAATTATCTTACTTTGAGTGGGCCTGAGGCCACATTACAGGACATGAACAATTTAGTGGCCCTGGAAGCTGGCCATCCAGGCTTGGCCCCCCAAACCGGCCGTGATGTTCGGCAGCAATATGTGGACTATTTTGTGGGTAGGGGGGCCATTGATATGCCTGTGGATTATTAATTATTGTAAAATAAATTCTTTCTGCCAAAATGTATTTGTATTGTCTTTTTGTTTGGGTTTCTTTTATGTTTCTCCTAGGTTCTCCTAGTGCACTTGTAGTGCCATGTGTATTTTGCATTATTAAATACCCTTCATTGTCAGTGTAAACACCAAACATAATTTTGCTTACTTTGGGCAACATTTAGATAATAAGCCACACATTTTTTTTTGGTTAAAATCTTTTTATTGTTTGTACATAAATTTTTGGCAGATTTTTTTTTATTTTTAACAAAAGTAGTTTTTAAATTTGTAGTATTCAAAAATATTTTTTGGTTTAAAACGCATGAACAGGCATGCTTAAAAAATGTTAAAAAAATGTTTTAGCGTAGTTTCTACATGTAGTATTAATTAAACATTAAACGACACAAAAACCTGCAAAAACAAAGCAAGTTCAAAGTTCTTTTGTGGCCAAAAATTAAACCCGCCCAAGCACAGCCATGATATTTTGTAGCCTTTGCTCCACCCGCTTGGTATTTTGCCTGATCTCTATCAAATCTCCCTTTATTTTTTCAAGGTCACGACAGCAGACCATTAGGTATTGTATCAGGATCTGTGCACTGTGACTTGTAAAATTTTCGGGGTCTTCAGGCAGAACAGCACCTAAAAAATTCAAAATCAACATGTAGTATAAATATGTAGGCCTACATCTATTAACCTGCATCTGTGGTGTTTGACACTGACCTGTTGTGGTGCCACTTTCCACTTCCTCCACTTCATGTTCCTCTACATCATGTGGTTCTGGGTGTCTTGTTGGAGGTGCGGGATTTCTAGGCTCATCTGTCGAACCTTTTTGAAGCCCTATTGAGATTGCAATAAAAGGTATAGTTTAGTTCCTAAATAATAATTATATTAAAAAATAAGCCCTGAAAGAGAAATATGAAACATTCTTTGGAAGTGTGGTACAATTGTCTTTTTAGACAAAGTTACAAGCTGAACAAATGATTGGATCCATAACCAAAACAGGAACATCTAATTAGTTTTATTAAGTTTGACACATGGAAACACCCCCAAGTATTACTGCCTCAGAAGACGTTCAATACGAAACGTGCGTAAGGCGGAATCACGCACATCACGCTGTTTCTCATCCGGGTACCTGAAGCTGGAACGCAGTTGAGGCGCAAGCTGCGATCACAGTTTACGGTTACTGCGGTGCTGTGTCCCTTGTACTTTTATTGTATAAGGCTATATGCCTTTGGAGGCTTAAGCAACATTGTTTTATATAATTTAATTTTAAATAAATCACCCAATTTTACCGCACTATGGGAGCTTATTATTTTTATCACTGAGGATTCTGGACAACTTGCTGCTTGCTATTCATCACTTCCTGGAAAGCAAAGGAGCTGTGGAAGACTGGAAATTGGAAACGTGCTGCAGCTATACAATTCACCTTGGCTGCATCTTGGCTGGGAAATTGGCTGAACCAACACAGGATTGTGTCCTACATGCTGTCTACCCCTGTGGGGGTGCAAGGAGCTGGTGAGTGGGGACCCATGTGGGGGAGCACCTATGAAGCTTCTGGACGTTTTGCCGGCACTGATTATTAATCACTTTGGGAACTGAGATCACTACTTAAACATCCACATATATTTTTTGCACTATAGCAATTGGACTTTATATTATTGGCACACACATATATTGTTATATGTTTTAATAGTAATTTTATTTACACAGGTATCACATACTATATATTATTATAGTGGCATACCATTGGAGTAATTGGTAGCACTATTGTTTATTTTATTTTATGTTACTATGGTATTTGGTATTTTATTGAATCACTTGTGGATCACAAACACTAACTAGGTTGCTGTTAGTTTTTACTAAGCACTCTATAGCACTAGCCCTCATTTGTAGTATATGCCATTTTTTGGCCATCTATAAGAGGGCTTTAAGTTATATACACTTTTAGCCACCTGAAGTTAGCAGGACCCACCCACCTAAGGGAGGTGTCTAATTAGTTCCTATCCTTTTTATTTTCATTCCAAACCCCTGGATTACTCCTGAGGGGGGAGCAGCGCCACACCCCATAACTATTTACTTACCCCCAAGTATATACACTGGATCACCTGTGTGTGACACCCTAAAAAGTTTGTTCTGTTGGTCTACACTTGTACTACCGAGTCCAAATGTTTAAACAGCTGCTGAGCATTCTCTGCTTAACATTACAATGCATACCCTTAATATTTTCAAAATATAGTTCCCCAAAAAAATATTCAATCATTATGTCCCAAAAATCATCTCCCCCAAAACTACATGGTAACTTTATTTTCAACGCTGGATCATCCCAAAACATTGTATTAATAAGTGTACGTAGAAAGAGGTTTACTACGACCGTTTTCTGTGCCCACGAACATGAAAGTTGCTATTTTTCACTGTACTACCTTAAAGCAAAAAACCTGCTGCATCATACAAGTATTAATAATTAGCTTTTCAAATACATGAAATTTACTTACTTTTTCCAATAACTTTCTTTATTATTTTGTATTGGTCGGGCTCCCGCAACTTGAGATCTGACCAACGTTTTCTGAGCTGTTCCTTCGTTCTGCACACCCCAAATTTTTGGTGAAGAGTTTTAACCACTTTCCCCATAATTTTTGACTTGACAAGATTAGGCCTTTTATACGGCCCATGCTTGGCATCATAATCCTCCCTCCTCAAAATGGCGACCATCTCCACCATTTCCTCAAATGTCATGTTGGATGCCTTATATCTCCGGGATCGGGTTTTTGGTTCCTCAGGAATTTCATCCTCTGTTGAGGTAATCTCAGCCACCTGTGTCTCCGCCATGTTGTGTAGCACTACGACGAGCGAGAAGGGGCGGGGAAAGTACTATTTTAAATGTCAGGGGCGCGGAAAACGTGCGGAGTTTCACGCATGCACAGTGTATATCAAGCTAATACTCATGTGTCGAAAATACGTTAGTTTGGCGGAAGAGGGAGTAAGCAACAAACGTGTTAACGAAGGTACATAACATTTATCTGATTTTGGTTTCATCAGTGGATGAGATTGTGGCCTATATATGGTCCTAAAGATTATTTGATGAGTCTTGACTGACACTAGTATTTTTGTGTTGTTTTTGACTTTCAGAAAACATGCAGGCTTTCAAGAGTCCCGAGTTTATGGGGGAGTTCCTGGACAGATGGAAGGAACTCCCTGTTCTGTGGCAAACGAAAAATGCCAAAAATAAAAATAAAGCAGCCAGGACAGCAGCACTGGAGAGCCTGCTTGGAGATTTGTACAAACCCAGATCCCCACAGCAACCATCCAAGAGGTGAACACCAAACTAGCTACCATTAGGGGCACATACAGGACACAGCAGAATATGGTCCTGAAGTCCCAGAGGTCAGGAGCTGCAGCAGATAAGGTTTATAAACCCAGTCTGTGGTACTACAGCAAGTTATCATTTCTGGATGACCATCTGGAAGTCAGGGAATCTCTGTCAACCCTTCCCCCCAGAGGTCTCTCCAGCCTTCCTTGTAGCCAACCCTCCAGCCTTCCTTGCAGCCAACCCTCCAGCCTTCCTTGCAACCCAGCTCTGGCTTCTTCGGAGGATCAACCAGAGGTCCTTAAGGAGCCCGATTTGGACATATGGAGCCAGGTATAGTATTGATATCAAGATTTATATGTAACAAAAGTGAGGATGTAAAATAGATGTTACTATTGCTAACTATTTAATGTTTGTTTAAAAATTGGTTTACATAGCAATAGACAGTAGTGGGCAAAATTGATGGGGACAAAATAAAAAAATGCAGGGGTCAGAATCATTGTATTTTTAATTACTTTTTGCATTCAATTTTCTAATGTCTTGAGGTGAAAAATGTGTGTGATTGATGATGCAAAAAATATAAGTATGTCCCTTTTTTTTACACAGCCAGAGCAGAGCCAGGAAAAGGGTGACGTTGGGGACCAGGAGGAGGCAGGGCCCAGTGGCACACCGGAGGAGGCTGGGCCCAGTGGCACACAGGAGGAGGCCAGGCCCAGCACAAGATACCAGATGCCTCCCCTGAAAATCCAACAGAGAATGCCCAGGAGGGTTAGGCAGGTGGAGGAGGAAACCTGTGCGTTTCTTCGAAGGGCTACTGCGGCCCTCAGAGAGCCCCGCTCTGTTGAAGAGGGCTATGCCGCAGTACTGGCCCATAAACTAGGCCAAATGGACATGAGGCAACGCCTATACAGTGAGAATTTAATGTTGAAGGCGATCAACAGGGGGTTGCTGGGTGAACTAACACAGTTCACTGATCTAACAGAGGTCGTCCCTCCTCCTCCACCTCCTCCTCATCCTACTCCTCCTCCTGCCACAAGCTCTCCTCCTGAGACCCAGCCTCAGAGAAGGCTGGAGAGAAGGCTACAAGGAAGAGGAAAAAATAATGACTGTTCTAGTACCACAGACTGGGGACATATATCTGACTTATCTGCTGCTGTTCCTGACCTCTGGGAGTCTAAGACAAGATTGTGCTCCTTTTTTTTGTTTTTTGTTATTACAGAGTTTGGTGTTCTATTCTTGAATGTTTGCTGTGGGGTCCAAAGGATGCACAAATTCAAGCAGGGACTCCAGTGCTGCCTTCCCCTTTAATTTGTTATCTGCCTAAATAAAGGATTTTTTTATTTACAGCAAATACTTGACTATGTGATTTAAAATCAAAAAGAGAGTTTTCTAGTGAGTAGGCAGGGACATTTAAAAAAAAAAAAAAATTATTAACAAGGAACACAAACCTCCTTGAGGGGAAATAATACAAATGTATAATGTTGGTGTGGTAACTTGACACACAAAAGAAAAGTAAAAAAAATACATTCCTAAATATAAAAGAAAAAAAAGAAAAAGAAAAAAATGTTTGAAGCTATTTTTAATTAATTAATTAATTATTACGGAGATATGGCTTACCAACAAACATTTAAAGTGGTTGTATACCCACAAATATGAAATGCACCTACAGGTAAGCCTACATTAAGGCTTACCTGTAGGTGCTTGCAATATCTCCGAGACCTACACGGTTTCGGAGATATTTGCAAAAAAGAGTGCACCGCTATCTACGGCGCATGCGCGCCATAGATAACGGCGCAGGCGCACTGAGCGCGGCGGCTCTTTGAATGGCAGCCTGCCGGACATTGCCGGAATTCACGCATGCGCGGGGATCGTGCCGTTCCCCGCGCATGCGCGGGAGTGACGTCATCGCCTCTCCGGCCAATCACAGCGCCGGAGCGGCGATACCCGGAAGTCACTCCGGGTATCATGGATGCGACGGAGGACGTGTCCGAGGACCGCTGCGGGGGCTTCGATCTAAGGTAAGTGATTGATAATGAGCTAGTATGCTAGTCATACTAGCTCATTATGACTTTGCCTTGCAGGTTGTGAAAAAAAAAAAAAGTTTTGCGGTATACAACGCTTTAAGTTCATGAGATCACTACCAATTACTAATAATTAAGTTTGTCATAACTCAGAATATCATTAGCTAAAGAAGTTCATTATTTAAGCATTATATAAAGAAGAAAGGAATGAGCTGCATTAAACGATGCAATAATTTCCAGCGTTACGAATGTGCTATCTCCATTTCAAACGCTAGCTTTACCAGAACGAGCGCTCCCGTCTCATACTTGATTCTGAGCATGCGCGTTTTTTTTTCCCCTCGTAAAAGCATACACACTACCATTTTTCACGACGTTAAAAAAACAACATGAAAAACGACGTGAAAAAATAGAGCAGGTTCTAATTTTTTGTGGGCCGTTTTTCACGTTGTTAAAAATGCTCAAGAGCATACACATGGTCGTTTTTAATTACCAATTTTAAAAATGGCATTTTTAACGACGTGAAAAACGGTCATGTGTACGCGGCATTTGTGTGATTCTTGTCTACTCTCTCCTTCCTCTGCTATCTTGGTAACTTCTGACAATTGCTAATTGCCAGCACCTTTCTCTCCACAGTGGCTCACCTGTTGATGATCTGCTCGTCAGTCCTGCCTACTTAAAGCCTTCCAGCTCACTTCTTTCCTGCCTTCGTCTTTGTCAACATCACAGAGACTTTCTCCTGCATTCCTGTTGAAGACTTGCTCGGCTGACGTTCCTTCTGGCTACTGATCCTGCTTGCTGTACCACTACATTTATCTCTGGCCCTCTGACATTGGCTTGGGCGACTACCCGATCCGGTTACTGAACTCTGGCTATGTTTTGACTACACTTACTCTGTTTACCTTTTTATTATTATTATTAAACAAGTGTGATTTAACTATACTTCTGTCTCGGTCTGATTCATGGTTTCTGACGCCTTGGAGCCAGCACCGCCCCCCTCCAGCACACAGCAGGTGATTGACAGCCTCAGATGTGCACATTTCCCTATTGTGTACTTTAGTGAGGTAAGGGCCAGCAAAGTGCAGCATGTAATATCTGCATCTGACATTCCAGGAAATCTCAGATGCAGAAGATCTGCATCTTCTACACTGGTGTTTTTTTTTATTGTATCTATTTATTTCATCAGTATCTGTACTGTATACTGAATGCTACCTGTCCTCTCCTTAACCACTTAACAACCGCTCACTGTATATGTACGTCGGCAGAATGGCACCGACAGGCACAATCACGTACAGTGTACGTGATCGCCTTTGTACAGTTGGGGGTCCGATCGGACCCCCCTCCTATACAGTGAGCGGCCATTTATCGTTGGGGAGCGATCCAAGATGAGGGGACGGCCATTCGATTCCGGCCACCCCCTCGCGATCGCTCCCGGCGAATGAAAATGCTCCCTCTGCCCGTGTAATGTAAACACAGGCAGAGGAAGCAGGAGGAAGTGATGTCATCTCCCTCGCGGCGGTCTTTTTGTCCGCAGCGCCGAGGAGAGAAGACGCAGGTTAGTGCACCAACAGTCCACTGACACATAGGCACACATTTCACCCCCCAGTCACCCCCAGATCACCCCCCAGGTCACCCCCCAGCCCCCAATCACAGTGTCACTGCAATCACAGTGTCACTGATTGCAGTGATCATTTATTTTACTGATCACTGCATTTAGTGTCATCTGTGACAGTAAAAAGTTGCAGGGCAGTAAAGTTTAGGCCCGTTTAGGTCCAGGGTAGCCCCCTAACCCCCCTAATAAAGGTTTAACCCCTTGATCACCCCCCAGGTAACCCTTTCACCCCCTAATGCCAGCGTCACTAAGCGATCGTATTTTCGATCGCTGTATTTAGTTCCGGTGGTGCCCTAGATAGCCATTTATTTATTTTTAGTTTCGCCGCAGGTTTTTATAGCGTCAGGTACCCCCATATATTATGTTAACCCCCTGATTGCCCCTAGAGTTAACCCTTTCACCAGTGATCACCGTATAAGCGTCACTGGTGACACTGGTTACCCAGTTAGTTATTTCGTTATTTAGGTAACCCGTCAGGTTTTTATATAGCGTCGGGTACCCCCATATTTAAACTAATAAAGGTTTTAACCCCCTGATTGCCCCTAGTTAACCCTTTCACCAGTGATCACCATATAAAGGTTACGGGTGACGCTGGTTGGTTAGTTTGCTTTTTATAGCATCAGGGCACCCGCCGTATATAACCCCATAAAGGTTTAACCCCCTGATCGCCCGGCGGGTGAGATCAATTAGGTTTTAGCGCCAGAGAGGGTCTGCGTCGCCCCAGGCAGCGTTAGGTTAGTGCCAGTAACGCTAACACCCACGCGCAAAGCATACACCTCCCTTAGTGGTATAGTATCTGAACAGATCAATATCTGATCAGATCTATACTAGCGTCCCCAGCGGTTTAGGGTTCCCAAAAACACAGTGTTAGCGGGATCAGCCCAGATACCTGCTAGCACCTGCGTTTAGCCCCTCCGCCCAGCCCAGCCCACCCAAGTGCAGTATCGATCGATCACTGTCACTTACCAAACACAAAACACATAACTGCAGCGTTCACAGAGACAGGCCTGATCCCTGCGATCGCTAACAGTTTTTTTTGTAGCGTTTGATATATTTGCTGACGACAGTCAGGTGCTTTTTTTCCTGTGAATCTTACTAGTGTACCCCTAAATTTAGAGCCCAAAATGGCAAGACGAAGGTACACTAGTAAAGAGGCCTACGAGATTCTGAGCATGACAGATAGTGAAGAGGAGGTCACGTATCTGTCAGATTCAGGCTCAGAATATCTTTCCGTAGAAGACAGTGACGTCAGCGGCCCCACGTCAGATAGCTCTGACGATGAAGTTGAGGTCCCTGCTAAGGTCAGGCGTACCCGATCCCGATCTTCTGAGGTTGTTGAGGAGCAAGAACCGCAGGGCTCTCGTATCATGGAGCAGAGTAGTACTAGCGCCGCTATTCCTTCTGGTGAATTGGCAAGCACCAGCGGCCTAGTACAGCCTGGGCGTACATCCAGCACTGCAGTATCACATGGTGACGTGGCGAGTCCCATAAGTGCAGTTCAAGCTGGCGAGGTGGCAAGCATAAGTAGTGTCCCGCTGCCACCAATAAGAAGACAAAGGCAGGCCCGTCGTACCCATAGTGCTCTTCCTGCAGAATTTGCCTATCCTGATTGGGTCCCCACCACTTCTGCAGAACCCGTACTTCCCCCATTCACGGCCCAACCCGGTATTCAGGTGGATACAGCTGATTTTATGCCAATTGATTATTATTCGCTGTTTTTCACGGAAGATCTCTATAGATCTATTGTGGACCAGAGTAATTTATATGCTGGTCAATTCATCGCCGCTAATCCCCAGTTGCCTTCCATTGCCAAAGATTGGAAACCAATTACGGTTTCCGAATTTAAGACCTTTCTGGGCCTTTCCCTCAACATGGGCACACATAAATTCCCGTCATTGCGTGCTTATTGGTCCACGCACCCAATTGACCACATGCCCGTGTTCTCTGCCTCCATGCACAGGAAACGATACGAGCAGATTTTGCGGTTCATGCACTTCAACGACAATGAACTTTGTTGTCCACGTGGGGACCCTGAATATGACCGGCTCTATAAAATTCAGCCCCTCATAAACCACTTCAACGAACGTTTTGCAGCCTTGTTTACTCCCGATCAAGTTGTCTGCGTTGATGAGTCCCTGATTAAATTTTCTGGCCGCTTGTCTTTCAAGCAGTACCTTCCCAGCAAGCGTGCCAGATACGGGGTCAAGCTCTATAAGTTCTGTGACAGGGCAACAGGCTATGTATGGAGCTTTATGGTTTATGAGGGAAAAGATAGTCAGGTTGAGCCGGTCAACTGCCCGGATTACATAGGGAGCGCTGGCAAGATAGTGTGGAAATTGGTGTCACCCTTATTCGGAAAGGGGTACCACTTGTATGTGGACAATTATTACACGAGCGTGCCACTGTTTAGTCACTTGTTTGATCATCAGATTGGAGCATGTGGCACCGTGCGACCTAATCACCGGGGCTTTCCCCAGCGGCTTGTAGATGCCCGTCTTAGGCTGGGGGAGAGAGCCTGCGTAAAGTGTAATAACTTGCTCGCTATGAAGTGGAGGGACAATAAGAATGTTTTCCTTCTTACCTCCCTTCATGCAGACACGACAGTCCAAATTCCTACGGCGACTGGTGTTGTGGAGAAACCCCTCTGTGTCCACGAATATAACAAAAATATGGGAGGGGTGGACCTCAACGACCAGTTGTTGGCGCCGTATCTAATTGACCGTAAGGCGAGACGTTGGTACAAAAAAGTGTCTCTATCCTTATTCCAATTGGCTTTGCTGAACGCTCATGTGCTATACAGAGCTTCAGGCTGGACTTTATCTCTTCTAAAATTCCAGAATGAGTTTGTCACAGAACTCCTGTATCCAGGCGGTTCTGCACCTCACCATCCCCAACCAAATGCAGTAAGCCGGCTGCATGAGAGGCATTATACGTATGTCCTCCCGAGTACCCCTACCCAACGAGCTCCCCAAAAAAGATGTTGTGTTTGTAGAAAGCGCGGATTTAGGCGTGACACCCGTCATTATTGTCCACTCTGTCCTGACAAGCCTGGTCTTTGCCTTGGTGAATGTTTTGAACGCTACCACTCAAAAGTGAAGTTTTAGCGTAGGGTACAGCATTTCACAGACTAGGACACACTTACACAGGGTCTCCCAAGATGCCATTACATTTTGAGAGACCCGAGCCATTACAGTTGTTAAAGTTACAAAAAAAAAGTGTAAAAAAGAAAAAAAAAAACGTAAAAAACAAAACACAAAAAAAATATAAAAAAAAAAAAAAAAAATAGATGTTGTTTTATTGTTCTCTCTCTCTCTATTTTCTCTCTATTGTTCTGCTCTTTTTTACTGTATTCCATTCTGCAATGTTTTATCATGCTTGCTTTTCAGGTATGTAATTTTTGGTTTTCAGGTGCGCCATTCAACTGCAGTGCGGAATTTTTTATCTTGACAGCAACAGCGTTTGCTCCCACGATACATAAAGCCGTGACTCCAGTGCTGTAGGAGGTGATTTCACCACCACAGTTAAAAAAAAAGAGCATATATGCCGAAGCATGGGGGCAGCAGGGGCGGAGGAGCGATTTTGCTCCTAATGTCGCGTATATACGGTCGAAATTCCGACGGAGGCTTGCCCGTGGAAAAGTCCGACCGTGTGTACGCGGCATAACTTTTTTGCGGGAGGATGCCCCCATGCTTCGGCATATATATATTTTAGGAACAGGTTGCGTTAAAAAAATGTTTTATTTTTTACTAGGTTTTGTTTTGGTATTTGCTTTGCAGGTATGGTATGGTAAGGTCTTACTGTTGTACTGTAATGTTACTTTGTTTTAATGTTAACCATCATTTGCTTAGCAGGTACACCATTCAGTTGCAGAGCGGATCTATTTATCTTGACAGCAACAGCGTTTGCTCCCACGATACATAAAGCCGTGACTCCAACGCTGTAGGAGGTGATTTCACCACCACAGTTAAAAAAAAGAGCATATATGCCGAAGCATGGGGGCAGCAGGGGTGGAGGAGCGATTTTGCTCCTAATGCCGCGTATATACGGTCGAAATTCCGACGGAGGCTTGCCCGTGGAAAAGTCCGACCGTGTGTACGCGGCATAACCTTTTATGCCGCGTACATACGGTCGAAATTCCGACGAAGGCTTGCCCGTGGAAAAGTCAGACCGTGTGTACGCGGCATAACTTTTTTGCGGGAGGATGCCCCCATGCTTCGGCATATATATATTTTAGGCACAGGTTGCGTTAAAAATTTTTTTTATTTTTTACTAGGTTTTGTTTTGGTATTTGCTTTGCAGGTATGGTATGGTAAGGTCTTACTGTTGTACTGTAATGTTACTTTGTTTTAATGGTAAAGAAGGAGAGGGCAATTGTTAGGGATTTGAGGACATTGCCCCTCCCCCCACGCATTGCTATCCAGCGTGACGCTGGTGGGCGGTACGAGGCGGCACACATTATGGCACTTCCGGGCAGCCTCGGCACTCGGGGAGCTCTGTTCACAATACAGCTCAGCTATCTCTCCCTCCCTCACTGATCGCCCTGCTGCACCCAGGTAATCCTGTTTTCTTTCAACCCCCCCCCCTCATCTTCACCCTACCTCCCAGGCACAAGCTTGGGACCCTCACCCGCACTACTATTGGTGCTCACTCTATCACGCTACTCTGGCACCACTAGGACAGCCAGCTTCTACCTCTACACACTTTTCACTTGCACTGGGTTCGCTCCATCACTTTATCCCCAGCCACCCCTCCCCATCCCACCATATTCCTAACTGGTCTCCACATCCCACAGGGTAGCCCCGGCTCCGTCCCTGCTTGGCGGCAGTCCCTATGTGATGCCCCGGGCGAGCCGCCCGCCACGACCCCCGAATTGGAGGCAGACCCGGATATCTGCTACGCCGCTCCACCACACTACCCACATGTGAACCACCACCAGTAAGTATGTACTTAGATGTCTGGGGGCCTACCTGTACCCCTCTACATACTTACATTTATTACCTACATTTATATATTCCCTCTATTCTAGACCAATCACGTGTACGCTCCTGATGAGTGGCGTTAAGGCCACGAAACGCGTCGAGCCAACTGGTGCCGTGGTTTTATCCCCATATGTCTCCAACAACTTCCCAACCATCATACTTACCTTACTTCCCAGGTCTAGCAAGGCCATAGGTCCTGCAGGTTCTATTTCGCAATATGTTTTTATTTTAACCCCGATGTTAGTGACCTTGGATATTTTATTACTGTCATATAATAAATAGCAAATACCATCAATGTTATCATATGTATTGGTTGTTACCTTGTATATTGCTCTCTATAGTAGTGGTAACACTCCGAGACTCCAATGGTATTACCATATCCATTGAGATTATTATGCTTACTGTTTATTAATTACCAGCAATGCTTTTATGTTTTACATGTACCAAGTATAATAAAATTCCTATTGTTCACCCTTTATTTCCTCTGCATCCTTGTGCTTCATTTAAAGTCCCACCCCTGTGCTCCCCTCTTCATTGCTTAATGTTAACCATCATTTGCTTAGCAGGTACACCATTCAGTTGCCGAGCGGATCTATTTATCTTGACAGCAACAGCGTTTGCTCCCACGATACATAAAGCCGTGACTCCAACGCTGTAGGAGGTGATTTCACCACCACAGTTAAAAAAAGAGCATATATGCCGAAGCATGGGGGCAGCAGGGGCGGAGGAGCGATTTTGCTCCTAATGCCGCGTATATACGGTCGAAATTCCGACGGAGGCTTGCCCGTGGAAAAGTTTGACCGTGTGTACGCGGCATAACCTTTTATGCCGCGTACATACAGTCGAAATTCCGACGAAGGCTTGCCCGTGGAAAAGTCCGACCGTGGGCACGCGACATAACTTTTTTTGCGGGAGGATGACCCCATGCTTCGGCATATATAAATTGTGCATGTATGCCCATCATTAGAAGTGGGTGGATGAATGGCGGTATTCTAATGGTGGGCATACCCACCGATCAATCTCTTTTTTTCGTTCAGCCAACAGGCTGCATGAAAAAAAAGATTACAATACATGTCCAACAAGGACCAGCAACGTACTGGTATGTTGCTGGACTTTGAATGTTTATACCAGAATTATGCCTGCAGGTTTAGGTATCATCTTGGTATCATTCTTTTCAGCCAGTGGCCGGCTTTCATGTAAAAGCAATTCTAGCAGATAATTAGCCTCTAGACTGCTTTTACAAGCAGTGGGAGGGAATTCCCCCCCCCCCCGGATATAAACAGCGCCATTGGGAAATTGGGAAAGCATTTTATCACACCGATCTTGGTGTGGTCAGATGCTTTGAGGGCAGAGGAAAGATCTAGGGTCTAACCCCCCAATTTTTTTTCAAAAAAAGAGTACCTGTCACTACTTATTGCTATCATAGGGGATATTTACATTCCCTGAGATAACAATAAAAATGGGAAAAAAAAAACATGGAAGGAACAGTTTAAAAATAAAATAAAAAAGCAAAATAAATAATAAAAAAAAAGCACCGCTGTCCCCCCCTGCTCTTGCGTAAAGGCGAAAGCAAGCGTCGGTCTAGCGTCATATGTAAACAGCAATTGCATCATGCATGTGAGGTATCACCGTGAAGGTCAGATCGAGGGCAGTAATTTTAGCAGTAGACCTCCTCTGTAAATCTAACGTGGTAACCTGTAAAGGCTTTTAAATGCTTTTAAAAATGAATGTAGTTTGTCGCCGATGCGCGTTTGTGCGCAATTTTAAAGCATGTCATGTTTGGTATCCATGTACTCGGCCTAAGATCATCTTTTTTATTTCATCAAACATTTTATAGTGTTTTTTAGTGCATTAAAAATAAAAAAAGTGTGTTTTTCCCCAAAAAAATGCGTTTGAAAAATCGCTGCGCAAATACTGTGTGGAAAAAAAATGCAACACCCACTATTTTAATCTGTAGGGCCTTTGCTTTAAAAAAGTATAATGTTTGGGGGTTCAACATAATTTTCTTGCAAAAAAAAAATGTTTTCATGTAAACAAAAAGTGTCAGAAAGGGCTTTGTCTTCAAGTGGTTAGAAGAGTGGATGATGTGTGACATAAGCTTCCTAATGTTGTGCATAAAATGCCTGGACAGTTCAAAACCCCCCCAAATGACCCCATTTTGGAAAGTAGACACCTCAAGCTATTTGCTGAGAGGCATGTTGAGCCCATTGAATATTTTTTTTTGTCCCAAGTGATTAAATAAAGACAAAAAGAAAAAAAAAAATGTACAAAAAGTTGTCACTAAATTATATATTGCTCAAACATGCCATGGTTATATGTGGAATTGCACCCCAAAATACATTCTGTTGCTTCTCCTGAGTACGGGGATACCACATGTGTGAGACATTTTGGGAGCCTAGCCGCGTACAGGACCCCGAAAACCAAGCACCGCCTTCAGGATTTCTATGGGTGTACATTTTTGATTTCACTCCTCACTGCCTATCACAGTTTCGGAGGCCATGGAATGCCCAGATGGCACAAACCCCCCCCCCCAAATGACCCCATTTTGGAAAGTAGACACCCCAAGCTATTTGCTGAAAGGTATGTTGAGTATTTTGCAGATCTCGCTTTTTGTCACAAAGTTTTGAAAATTGAAAAAATAAAAAATAAATAAAAAAAATATGTCTTTCTTCATTTTCAAAAACAAATGAGAGCTGTAAAATACTCACCATGCCTCTCAGCAAATATCTTGGGGTGTCTACTTTCCAAAATTGGGTCATTTGTGGGGGTTTTGGGCTATCTTGGCATTTTATGGCCTTCAAAACTGTGATAGGTAGTGAGGAGTGAAATCAAAAATTTGTGCCCTTAGAAATCCTGAAGGCGGTGCTTGGTTTTCGGGGGCCCGTACGTGGCTAGGCTCTCAAAAAGTCCCACACATGTGGTATCCCCGTACTCAGGAGAAGCAGCCAAATGTATTTTGGCGTGCAATTCCGCATATAACCATGGCATGTTTGAGCAATATATCATTTAGTGACAACTTTTTGTACATTTTTTTTTCTTTTTGTCATTATTCAATCACTTGGGACAAAAAAAATATTCAATGGGTTCAACATGCCTCTCAGCAATTTCCTTGGGGTGTCTACTTTCCAAAATGAGGTCATTTTGGGGGGTTTTGTGCTATCTTGGCATTTTATGGCCTTCAAAACTGTGATAGGTAGTGAGGAGTGAAATCAAAAATGTATGCCCTTAGAAACCTTGAAGGCGGTGCTTGGTTTTTGGGGTCCTGTACGCGGCTAGGCTCCCAAAAAGTCCCACACATGTGGTATCCCCGTACTCAGGAGAAGCAGCAGAATGTATTTTGGGGTGTAATTTCACATATGCCCATGGCATGTGTGAGCAATATATCATTTAGTGACAACTTTGTGCAAAAAAAAAAAGTTTGTCATATTCCCGCAACTTGTGGCAAAATATAAAATATTCCATGAACCCAACATGCCTCTCAGTAAATAGCTTGGGGTGTCTACTTTCCAAAATGGGGTCATTTGGGGGAGTTTTGTGCTATTTTGGCATTTTATGGCCTTCAAAACTGTGATAGGTAGTGAGGAGTGAAATCAAAAATTTGCGCCCTTAGAAATCCTGAAGGCGGTGCTTGGTTTTTGGGGCCCCGTACGCGGCTAGGCTCCCAATAAGTCCCACACATGTGGTATCCCCGTACTCAGGAGAAGCAGCAGAATGTATTTTGGGGTGCAATTCCACATATAACCATGGCATGTGTGAGCAATATATCATTTAGTGACAACTTTTTGCACATTTTTTTTTTCTTTTTGTCATTATTCAATCATTTGGGATAAAAAAAAAATATTCAATGGGCTCAACATGCCTCTCAGCAAATAGCTTGGGGTGTCAACTTTCCAAAATGGGGTCATTTGGGGGGGTTTTGTGCCATCTTGGCATTTTATGGCCTTCAAAACTGTGATAGGTAGTGAGGAGTGAAATCAAAAATTTATGCCCTTAGAAACCTTGAAGGCGGTGCTTGGTTTTTGGGGTCCCGTACGCGGCTAGGCTCCCAAACAGTCCCACACATGTGGTATCCCCGTACTCAGGAGAAGCAGCAAAATGTATTTTGGGGTGTAATTTCACATATGCCCATGGCATGTGTGAGCAATATATCATTTAGTGACAACTTTGTACAAAAACAAAAAGGTTTGTCATATTCCCGCAACTTGTGGCAAAATATAAAATATTCCATGGACTGAACATGCCTCTAAGTAAATAGCTTGGGGTGTCTACTTTCCAAAATGGGGTCATTTGGGGGGGGTTTTGTGCTATTTTGGCATTTTATGGCCTTCGAAACTGTGATAGGTAGTGAGGAGTGAAATCAAAAATTTGCGCCCTTAGAAATCCTGAAGGCGGTGCTTGGTTTCCGGGGTCCCGTACGTGGCTAGGCTCCTAAAAAGTCCCACACACGTGGTATCCCCATACTCAGGAGAAGCAGCAGAATGTATTTTGGGGTGCAATTCCACATATAACCATGGCATGTGTGAGCAATATATCATTTAGTGACAACTTTTTGTAATTTTTTTTTTTTTTGTCATTATTCAATCACTTGGGACAAAAAAAAATATTCAATGGGCTCAACATGCCTCTCAGCAATTTCCTTGGGGTGTCTACTTTCCAAAATGGGGTCATTTGGGGGGGTTTGTACTTCCCTGCCATTTTAGCACCTCAAGAAATGAGATAGGCAGTCATAAATTTAAAGCTGTGTAAATTCCAGAAAATGTACCCTAGTTTGTAAACGCTATAACTTTTGCGCAAACCAATAAATATACGCTTATTGACATTTTTTTACTAAAGACATGTGGCTGAATACATTTTGGCCTAAATGTATGACTAAAATTGAGTTTATTCGATTTTTCTTATAACAAAAAGTAGAAAATATAAAAAAAAATCAAAATTTTCGGTCTTTTTCCGTTTATATCACAAAAAATTAAAATCGCAGAGGCAATCAAATACCATTAAAAGAAATCTCTATTTCTGGGAAGAAAAGGACGCAAATTTTGTTTGGGTACAACATTGCATGTCCGCACAATTTACAGTTAAAGCAGCGCAGTGCAAAATTCTGAAATCACCTCTGGTCCTTTAGCTACCAAATGGTCCGGGGCTTAAGTGGTTAAAGTGGAGGATTTTTAGGGGTTTTCAATTGGGCAAAAATGCATTAAACTGGATGTCATTCCGTTTATTAGCACTCGGTATCATAAACAATTGTTAAATATTTTAAGTCCCCCATAAGATCCCATTTTTTTTCGTTTTTTATATTTTAATACTTTTTGCATCTCAGTGCTACTAACATTATGGGGAGATAACCCTTTTATTATGTTTCCATTGTGCTCTCCTATATGAGTTTTGAATTTCCTTCCCAGCTTTTCTATGTATTGGAGTCCACAGGTGCACACCAATACAAATACATCAAATTATCTTTGCTCTTTAAAAGCAATCCATACACATCCACTACTTGATGGTCCCATGGACTATTTTTCATTAAATTGTTTCTTACTGTGTTTTTCTGCCTCTTAGAAACATCCTCCATGAGCTCCTGAACCGCTCAATCTCTCCCCTCACTTCTGTTTGTTGGAAATAAGCAGTGTTTGTTAGTTCCGGTTCTGTGCAACGTTCTATACATACTACAAGTCCATAGTCTCCTACATGCATTGGGACAATGGAGAACAAACGTAGCCATCCTCTAAAAGGAAGTTAGATTACAGCAGGAAAAAAAAAACGCATGTAGACCCGGAAACGCTGCATTCCACAGGCTGCAAGTGACATCACGGGAAGTCCTGCCCAACGCTTATTGGTTAGCAAAACCTGCTGAGCGGGGCTTCCAGTGATGTCACTTCCGCGGAGGCAGCGTTTCTTCATGCAGTTTGATTATACACTTTTTCTTTTCAACCACTTAACGACCGGCCACGGCATATATACATCGGCAGAATGGCACGTACAGGCACAATCGCGTACCTGTACGTCCCCTTTAACTGCCTGCCGCATGGTCACGCGCGCGCGCCGCCGGCGGCTCGCTCACGACCCTGACGCCATACCCGTGAGTCGGACCGCGGGTCCCGCAGACTCGATCGCCGTGGGGATCCCCGCGATCGTTTCACGGAGGGTAAGCACATCTCCCCGCTCGCCTACTGACACTGTCACTGATTTCCACTCTGTGTAATCAGAGCGGAGATCAGTGATGTGTCACTCGTAGCCACGCCCCCACACAGTAGTAATCACTCCCTTAGGCACACTTAACCCCTTCAGCGCCCCTAGTGGTTAACCCCTTCACTGCCAGTGTCATTTTTACAGTAACCAGTGCATTTTTATAGCACTGATCGCTGTAAAAATGACAATGGTCCCAAAAATGTGTCAAAAGTGTCCGATGTGTCCACCATAATATCACAGTCACAAAAAAAATCACTGATCGTCCGCCATTACTAGTAAAAAAAGAAATTATAAAAATGCCATAAAACGATCCCCTATTTTGTAAACGCTATAACTTTTGCGCAAACTAATCAATAAACGCTGATTGCGATTTTTTTTTACCAAAAATATGTAGAATAAGTTTCGGCCTAAACTGAGGAAAAATATGTTTTTTTATATATTTTTTGGGGATATTTATTATAGCAAAAAGTAAAAAATATAGCATTTTTTTTCAAAATTTTCGTTCTATTTTTGTTTATAGCGCAAAAAATAAAAAACGTAAAGGTGATCAAATATCACCAAAAGAAAGCTCTATTTGTGGGAAAAAAAGGACGTCAATTTTGTTTGGGAGCCACATCGCACGACCGCGCAATTGTCAGTTAAAGCGACGCAGTGCCGAATCACAAAAAGTGGCCTGGTCATTAACTAGCCAAAATGGTCCGGGGCTTAAGTGGTTAATAAAATAACATTTTACTGCACTATGGCGGCTTGCCCTTCTGTTACCCCATCTTTCATTTGAGGATACAAACCCCCAGAAGATTTGCACCTATTACTGTTTTTTGGAAGAAACTGCAGGACAACAGCAGGAGAGCAGTAAAGAGGCTAACCCCTGGCAATACCCGGGAGGGAGAAATCTACAAGTGTGTTTGACTCATTTGCTGTAAAACATTGGGTCAACACTAGACATGTGCACACTGAAATATTTCGTTTCGGAATTTCGTTTTCGTCCAAAAAATAAATTTATTTAGTTACTCCCGAAATTCGTTTTTATTTATTTCGTTTTTCGTTAAAAATTGCATTCGTCCGAAAATCTGAATTAATTAAGGTCGAATCTGTCATTGAAGGCTTATGGTGTCTGTCGAATGTTCAAAGAAGATTCGACGGAGCAGTGAAACTGTACGACTCTGCAATCATACATTTCCGGTCGAATGTTCCGCCCACAAGCAGTGATCTTTTCTCTCTATGTCGAATCTTTTCTCTCCTATGTCGAATCTTTTCTCTCTATAATGTCAAATCTTTTCTCTCTATAATGTCAAATCTTTTCTCTCCTATGTCGAATCTTTCCTCTCCTATGTCGAATCTTTCCTCTCCTATGTCGAATCTTTCCTCTCCTATGTCGAATCTTTTCTCTCCTATGTCGAATCTTTCCTCTCCTATGTCGAATCTTTCCTCTCCTGTGTCGAATCTTTCCTCTCCTATGTCGAATCTTTCTCTCCTATGTCGAATCTTTTCTCTCTATAATGTCGAATCTTTTCTCTCCTATGTAGAATAATCTTGGACTAATAGAGTTAAGGTTAGGCACATTCGACCACAGGTTCGATAGACACAGATTGTTATTGTCAGCGTCACGTCGAATCTCCTATCTATATCGAACTGTTGTAGCAACGAAAACGAAAATAAAGCATTTGTTTATGTCGGATCTTTCGGTTTTCGGATTCTGTGCTTTCGTTTTCGTTTGTTAAAACGATAACGAAAATAGCTGAAATTCGGACGAAAATGCATTCGGACGAAAACTAATGCACATGTCTAGTCAACACTCTTTGGTGAGTACAAGAGAAGCAAGGGGGTGCACAAGTGTCTTTTCAAGCAACACATAGTAGTATTGCACTGGCAAACTGTTTTATTGAATAAGAGCACTTCATACTGGCTGAGGGAACTTTTTTGAAAGAGATGAAGTTTTATTATGCACTTGAGGAAGATGTTATAAGGCTTTGATCATATACAGTATATTTGTTTTATTGATGTACTTATTTCACATATATGGATGTTTTATGAAACATAGGACTACGCTGTATAGAGTTAATTTGGTTATGCTGTGTGGGTAACCTGTATGGGTTACTGGTGAGCAGCGGCAGACATATACATGTACACTTTAGAAGTGGGATACATGGATAGAACACAGAACAGCCCGGTAAAACTAACAGGTAATGGGACACGTGTACTGAGTACAGAATATAATAATACAATCATCACATAGCGCTGGTGTACACATACACATTTGGCTTATGGTGTTTTCTGTGGGGGGGGGTTATATTTATTATAGAGGGGTTGAGCGAGGAGTTAGCTCTGGTCGTTGGAGCTGGAAGGACCATACACAAGGGGATGTAGCATTGCACCTAAGTGGAATTACCCCTTGGCAGGACCCAGAAATGGGACAATATAGTTGAAGTCATGTCACCACTGGTTGGAAATAACCACAAGCAAAAGGTATGAGCACCACAGCTTAGCCAAAGTCCAGCATAGTACACAAGAAGAGAGAAGACGTACTGTCATGTTTGCTAACCTGTTGCGTTGCCCATGTAATTGGTGGAGAAATGTAGAGATGCCAAGGAACTGTAAAGCCCCGTACACACGACCGGTTTTCCTGCCAGCAAAACTGCCAAGAGAGCTTTTGGATGGGAAAACTGGACGTGTATGCTTCCTAGCAGTTTTTCCATTAGGAAAACAGACGGGAATCCCAACGGGATTTTTCCCGTCAGGATTCCCAGTGTTTTTTTCCAGCAAGATTTACTAATGCTATATGGGAAACACTGTGAGGGATTCCCGGCCAAAGCTCCATGGCAGTTTTCCAGTTCTCGGCTTTCCCCTCGGTTTTCATGGTGGACTTTTTTCCGCCGTGAAAACCGAGCGTGTGTACAGGGCTTTACTTTTATGCTTTTTTTTTTTCAAGTAAATAGAGTTCTGATTTAAAAACAATCCAAACACACAAAAAAAAACAATCAGCACTGACTCCACAAACACCTCTTCAATATTAACAGTCTATGTTAGAGTTCTCTTGCCCGGTAAAACTAACAGCAGCTCTCTCAAGAATCCACTGGGTGGCGGACTTTAATCTGAAACATACAAAGGAAAAGAGATGGTCTTGGCAACCGTTTGTTAGCTAGAGGAGACACCACACACACTCACTTCGTTCCCCCTTTCCGGCCACAAGTGATGTCACGCTGCGCTGGCTGGACCATGCCCATAGTCAGCAGCAGACACAGCTTGGCGAGATGAGGAAGCAGGGCTTGTACTAACACCCCACATCATTACTCATATTTGGGAGCCAAACCAGCCATACAGGCCAGGAAAGGAAGCAGACATCTTGCTGTACATGCGATCCAAGTCCCATGTTTGTGAGTGCAATCATCAACCTTAATTTTGCATTTTAATTATTAAAAACTGTATTATACTAGGGCAGCTGTGATTTAATAACAATGACTGATCTGATTTACTGTGGAGCAAGAGTCAGAGTGTGCTCCTACAGTAAATGGGAAAGGGGGACAAAGTGTAGACCTTCAGGTTAACCTTCTGGGTGATGGGGAGTATATGGTAAGGAGGAGCAGCCAGTTCAGGAGAGGAAGTGGTGGTGCCTGGTGATGGAGGATCTTTTGTAGGGGGGGGGGGATTGGTGGCTGCATGGTCTACACTTCTTAATGTCAGGGTCCCTATGTCAGGGCCTCCTGCATAAATGAACAGCCTTAGTTAACTGGGCCTGGACCAGAGGGGTACAAGGTCTCATAAAAGTATACAGTAGCTTCCCTACATGCCTTCAGGCTGAAGCAAATAAAGTGTAAGGTGCAGGGGCAAACTGACAACTCATGGGGCACCAGGGGCAACAGGAGATCATGGGGCCCCCTGTGTCCACACCCACACTCAAGCCACACCCACACAAAGCCCCACCCCCAGCTTGCACTGCGTGGATGCCCCAATTCTGGATCGAACCTGGGATAAACAGTTCACAGGGGGCAGCAGGGCAGAGCATGGGATATCAAGCAAGCACAGTACAAAGGGGGCAGCAGGGCAGAGCATGTGGGAACCATGGCAAACTATAGAAGTCAGCAGGTCAGAGCACAGGGGTCAGGAGGGCACAATATGTGTGTGTGTGTGTGTGTGTGTGTGTGGAGGGCATTATTAGGCATAGCAGGGCATATTACATTGGGGCAAGAGGATACATTATGGGGCACAGCAGGGATATTACATGGGGCAAGAGGGCACATATAGGGGACAGTATGGTGCACACAGCAGAGTACATTATGTGGCACTAAATGATGCATCACGAGGCACACAGCAGGGTACGGGGCACATCATGGGGCATACAGTAGTGCTCAGGACACCTCACAAGGCCCACAGGAGGGAACTGGGCACACAGTGGGGCACATAGTAGGGCATGGGGCTCACAGTAGGACACATCATGGGGCATACCACAGGGGCACACAGTAGAGCACATCATGGGGCACACAGTAGGTCATGGCACACAGCAGGGCATGGGGGCAGACAGTAGGGCATGTGGCAGACAGCAGGCCATGGGGCACAGAGCAGGGTGTGTGGCAGACATCAGGGCATGGGGGCACAGAGGGCAGGGGGCAGACATCAGGGCATGGGGCACAGAGAAGGGCATGGGTAGACAGGGCATGGGGGCACAGAGCAGGGCATGGGGTAGACATCAGGGCATGGGGGCACAGAGCAGGGCATGGGGCACAGGGAAGACATGGGGGCACAGAGCAGAGCATGGGGGCAGACATCAGGGCATGGGGCACAGAGCAGGATGCTGGGCACATAGAGGAACCTCAGCTTTACAAAACAGTATGAGAATATAAGGTTCTAAATGAATTGTTAGAAGGAGAGGGGGGGGGGAACTATACTGTGGAAGAATGTAACATCTGATACATATACAGTATCTCACATAAGTGAGTACACCCCTCACATTTTTGTAAATATTTTATTATATCTTGTCATGTAACACTGGAGAAATGACACTTTGCTACAATGTAAAGTACTGAGTGTACAGCTTGTATAACAGTGTAAATTTGCTGTCCCCTCAAAATAACTCAACACGCAGCCATTAATGTCTAAACTGCTGGCAACAAAAGTGAGTACACCCCTAAGTGAAAATATCCAAATTGGGCCCAATTAGCCATTTTCCTTCCCCGTTGTTATGTGACTCATTAGTGTTACAAGGTCTCAGGTGTGACTGGGGAGCAGGTGTGTTAAATTTGGTGTTATCGCTCTCGCTCTCTCATACTGGTCACTGGAAGTTCAACATGGCACCTCATGGCAAAGAACTCACTGAGGATCTGAAAAAAAAGAATTGCTGCCTACATAAATGGCCTAGGCTATAAGACGATTGTCAAGACCCTGAAACTGAGCTGCAGCACAGTGGCCAAGACCATACAGCGGTTTAACAGGACAGGTTCCACTCAGAACAGGCCCCACCATGGTCGGCCAAAGAAGTTGAGTGCACATGCTCGGCATCATATCCAGAGGTTGTCTTTGGGAAATGGACGAATAAGTGCTTCCAGCATTGCTGCAGAGGTTGAAGGGGTGGCCTGTCAGTGCTCAGACCATACGCTGAACACTGCATTAAATTGGTCTGCATGGCTGTCATCCCAGAAGGAAGCCTCTTCTAAAGATGATGCACAAGAAAGCCAGCGAACAGTTTGCTGAAGAAAAGCAGACTGAGGACATGGATTACTGGAACCTGTCCTGTGGTCTGATGAGACCAAAATAAACTCATTTGGTTCAGGTGGTGTCAAGTGTGTGAGGCCAATTTGGACATTTTCACTTAGGGGTGTACTCACTTTTGTGAGATACTGTATCTCTTTCTCCTTCTGATGTCTGAAGTCATACCATATGTTACCATATGTCACAACGTATTTTCTTGCTTTGTGAAGAATAAACACTTTTTCTTAAGTATCCTACAAGCTAAGGATTCTTCAATTCTACAATGAAAAGCAATTTCTAACAGGTTCTGGAACAGATTTTGCGGTCCACTTGTGTCCACCAACAGGTGGTATAAATAAAGCAGGACTGGAGCAAAGAGTTGCTCTTTGCCTGGGACTTAGGAAGCAAGAAACCTGAGAGAGCTGTTTATGGGAAGTTTGCTTTTGGGTGCGCTTGAGGGACATTTGGAAAAGTCCTGCAAGCTGCATCTTTTTACACAGCGCTCCCAAAATGCCCCTGCCTACTGCAATGAATGAGCAGCGCTTCCGAAGCACCTGAAAAGCGATTCGGAAGCGCAGCAACACAGGAGTTTTTAACCCTTTTTTGGGGTTAAAAGAGCCCTGCTAACAGATGAAAAGCGATACAAAAGCGCTGCTTGAAGAGCACTAAAGCGCCGCTAAAATGAGCAGCGCTTTAGCACGAATGGCCAGCACTTTCAGTGCGAAAGGGGTCTATGTGAGAGAAAAGGTTTGCATTATCTTTCATTTGTGGGTGACTGGGAGAAGCCCATCACCTCTGAGTTGGGAACCTGCATATGTTTAGTTAGTGCCTGGATGGCAAGGATTTATTTTCTGTTTTTGTTTGTTTTATTTTCATGCAACCTTTTAAAATCAAACTGGCTACAAGTCAGATTTTTAGAAAACCTGCCGTTTGGACTGCCTTTTTCCCAGGGAAGGTGATCCCCTTTGAGCTAACCCCTGACACAAGGTATCTACATTAGCACTTGTGGCATCGCCACAACAGGTTCACTTTAATGTGTCTTATCCATATAAGTTAAAAATACTGGATGAACCCTCTGCACGCTGCGGCACCCTTTCTAGCAAACTTTGCAACTAAAAATAGGGATATTTGGTTCACACATACAGGCATACCCCACTTTTAAGTACACAATGGAACCAGAGCATGTATGTAAAACGAAAATGTACTTAAAGTGAAGCAATACCTTTTTTCACTTCTGGGGCGTCAGGGGCTGTAGTGGGGGTGTCAGGGACTGTAGTGGGGGCGTCAGGGGCTGTAGTTGGGGTGTCAGGGACTGTAGTTGGGGTGTCAGGGACTGTAGTTGGGGTGTCAGGGGCTGTAGTGGGGTGTCAGGGACTGTAGTGGGGGTGTCAGTGTAGAGTTGCCACCTCATCCCTTTAAACCCGAACACATATGAATTACACAGGTTCTGAGGCTACTTTAATGCAAATAAGGCACCAAGTGAATTTAATTACCGCCTTAATCAGCCACAGAACCTGTGTAATTAATATGTGTTCGGTTTTAAAGGGATGAGGTGGCAACTCTGTGTCAGGGACTGTAGTGGGGGTGTCAGGGACTGTAGTGGGGGTGTCAGGGACTGTAGTGGGTGTGTCTGGGGCTGTAGGGGGGTGTCAGGGACTGTAGTGGGGGTGTCAGGGACTGCAGTGGGGGTGTCAGGGACTGTAGTGGGGGTGTCAGGGAGTGTGTTTCCAAGTACCAGGGAATCTGAACTATCCGTGCACGGATTACTCAGGTGCAGCTTTAGCTTGAGAGCCACTTTACATACACTCACGGGTATGTACTTACTCGCGGGGTATGCCTGTATTGCAATATATGTTTAAGCTGGCCAACTGTGTCAAAGTAATTCCTCTTTCACCAGTCCTACTCTGCCACTGCAAATGCCACTATGGACACAATGCCAACATGGGGCAAACGGACACAAAATTGGGGAGAGCAACTAGGTTTAGGTCTGGCCACTAACCTGCAATACAACAGAAACAAGATATACCTTTGCTCAGATGCCAATAGATCGTGCATGCATGCATATAAAACTACCTATTTTTTTATTGCAAAGTTTGCTAGAAAGGGTATATAAGTGTGCAGAAGGTTCATCCAGTATTTTTAGTGTTAACATGTGGTCCCTTTAGCACCTGGTAGTTTATATGCAAGTACAAGTCATTAGGATCTGAGCACAGGTATCTTGTTTCTCTTATCCATCTATGTATATTATCCACAGTAGAGAAAGCACTTATTACATATGCATTAAAGAATGTTTAGTCATTTATCTATTTGATAAATAAGTATGAGTGCCTGTGTAGATTATTAGAAGTTAGAACTACCAATGAGCTCCTAACGATCCCTTCTGCTGCATTTACCATCCAGTGAATCGATCCAAATGAGAGCATGAGGAAAGATTTATGACCTGATTGATTCCTATTGCTAAATGTATTGTCTATTCACATTAACATCATTTTACTTTATGATCTGTCCAGCAGCCTTGACTGCATGAATACTGTGGCAATCAAGACTTTTAACCTGTGCCATTTCTTTCTTAGACTATTGTATTACCCAGTCATTTTATCCTTTTTTTCTTTTTATCTTATACCTGCTTTCAATTCAGTTAGACTTTCTATAAAACAAAAAATAATGTCTTTAAATTAGTATAAGGTTAAGCACAAAGGCCAACAAAAAAAAATCTCTACAAACTCATCGGAGCCTTTTCTATGAATTGTGTATTGAGCTTGTGTTGATGCTGCAATGATTGCTCCGGTCAATAGTTTATGTCTGAGAGTGTTACAGTATGACTTTATTTCCCTTTTTCCATAAACTCAAGAGGCTTGTTAGCACCTATTGCTTATATGTACTTAATATAAAGCAGCCCATTTGCAGATGTTTCGCATTATTCATTTGGCAATGGTTTCACTTTACTGCCATCGACTGCTACTAAAAGCTCCAGGCTTTAAATTGCCATCAGTATCAATCTATTTTTTGGTATATGTGAGTAGGCATCTTGCAAAAGAAGCCCAATCTAGTAAGAAAATATTGGTGAATGATGCTATGCTGTAAGGTTGTATTTCAATAAACTCATACTTTTCAATTAAAACAAAAAAAAATGTAGCACCAAAATATATTGCTTTGACCAATTCCATCTTTTATTTTTACACTTTTAAGTATATAAATTATTCACAAACAGAATTATTATAGGCACATATTTGCTGTATTTTCCTGCAATATATATATATATATATATATATATATGTGTGTGTATGTATCATTTTTTATTTTCCATTTCATCTTTTGACTGATACTTGGATGGTTGTATTTGGACTTTAAAGCCCTGTACACACGATCGGATTTCCTATGGATTCTAATCCGATGGATTTTTCCATCGGAAATCCGATGAAGCTGACTTCCATGAGTCTTGCCTACACACCATCAGTCAAAAAAACGATCGTCCCAAACGCCTTGACGTAAAACACCCCGACGAGCCAAGAAAAATTAAGTTCTATGCTTCTGAGCATGCGTCAACTTGATTCTGAGCATGCGTGGGTTTTTTATCCGATGGAGTTCCCCACAGACGATAGTAATTTGCTATCGTTTTTTTCCATCTGATAAATATAAAATATGTTCTATTTTTTAACACCGATGGAAAAAAGACCGATGGGGCCCATACACGATCGGTTTGTCCGATGAAAAAAGTCCATCGGACTGTTTTCATCAGTAAAACCGATCGCGTGTACAGGGCTTTACACTGTGCACTTTATTTTTTGAGATATTAAGAAATTTGATTTGTCACTTCATTCAGCAACATTTGGATGTTTGTTTTTGGTATTTATTCACACTCAGTGTATATATATATATATATATATATATATATATATATATATATATATGATAATTGAATTGCGCTGATCACTTTTTGCTTTGAAGAAATGACACTTTGCTACAATGTAAAGTAGACACCAGCTCCGTCATGTCATCATGGAGGAGTGGAAGAGGACTCCAGTAGCAACCTGTGAAGCTCTGGTGAAGCTCTGGTGAACTCCATGCCCAAGAGGGTTAAGGCAGTTTTGGAAAACAATGATGACCACACAAAATATTGACACTTTGGGCCCAATTTGGACATTTTCACTTAGCAGTGTACTCACTTTTTTTTGCCAGCGGTTCAGATATGAATGGCTGTATGTTGAGTTATTTTGAGGGGACAGCAAATTTACACTGTTATGCAAGCTGTACACTCACTACTTTACATTGTAGCAAAGTGTAATTTCTTCAGTGTTGTCACATGAAGATATAATAAAATATTTTCAAAAATCTGAGGGGTGCGCTCACTTCTGTGAGATAGTGTGTATGTATGTACATATGTGTGTGTGTGTATTTGTACGTGTGTGTATATATATATATATGTATATATATATATGTATATGTAGCGGGTATGTACTTTCCCGGGTGTAATTTGAACTTGGCAGAGACATCAGTGATGTGTAATTCCCTGCAGCCCAGCAGGTGGCACTGTCGCCCTGGGCTGGGGTTGAATCATTGCTGTGTGTCGTGCCTCCTTTTTGTCCTCCCTCGGCAGCGATATGGTGGGGCGGGAAACCCGCCGTGCTTGCCGGGAGAGGGTATAAAGGGGCCAGCCATCTTTGTCAGGGGGTCGAGTCCCAGGCACCTTCAGCCTGTGGGCGGTGGTTCGTGTCGGTTCTCTAAGCGGGCCTAGGCCTAGAGGACAGCCGGAGGTCGTATTCCATCCCAGGCACCTTTGGCCTGGGGTGAGGTACTCGGATGGAGGTCTGGAGCTCAGTGCCCAACACTGAGTTCCGCGAGGGAAGGAGATCCTAGGGAACCCAGGGGTTGGGAACCCAAATCCGGAAGGCGTAATGGACCGGGGGGAGCTCCTCATTTGAAGACCTGGTGCAGCATATTGCCAGTGACGGGTGAGCCTCTCGTCGGAGACCGCCTGGAAGGAAATTCCCCCCCCCGCTCGGAGACCGCAACCCACTTTCTGGGAGGAAAGTGGAGAACACATTGTGTCTGGGCCTACTCGCATCCACACCTCCTTTTCTGTTCTGTTTCTACAAGGGAGTTCAACTGATTGTGTTCATTCGAGAAGAATAAAGGAGTGTTGAACTTTAATGGTGTGGGGCTCATTTCCTGACAGACATTGTTCAAGGTAACTCTTGGTGGAGGCTCCAGGTGCACAGCACTGACCCGAAGGTAAAAGAACTTTGCTTATACCACATTGACACCTGTGGTGAAGGCCAGGCGTGGTGTCCTTGCTCCCTTCCCCTCTAAGGTACCCCTAGACAAGAGAAAAGACGAGCTGAAGACAAAGAGGGGAGTGAGGAGGGCGCTTCATATATATATATATATATAATTTTTTTTTTTTACTAACTGCCCATCAAAGTTCATTAGGATGTCCTTTGAGTACTTCAGTGGCAGTTTGAGACTAGGTTGTAGAAGTAGAAAAAAAAAGAGGCTTTTGAAATAACCCCTGGAGTTTATAGAAGTATGTGAAAAATAGATGTAGTTATAGGGATCATGAAATAAGAGACTCAATAAGCTAAAGCTCGTACTGGTATTTTCATCTTACCTTGCTAATGTCACTATGAATAAATCAGGCATAGCTAGCATTTAATAAGCATTGAGCAGCCTTGTTTGAGCCCTCAAAGTGCCCTTGGGATCCAATCTGGAAGAATTGACTACAAGTGTGCTAATAGTAGCTTTAATAAGTATTTAGCATGCTTCAGCTTGTGTATAGTAAACTCAGGGAGCCTATTGAGCTGAGTGCTTAGTAAATTCCCACAGCACAGGATGCTTTTTAGTCTTACACAACTTTCCTCAAAGGTTTTACCATGGAAGAACCCTTGAAATAACTTTCAGGTCTCAGGTAATTCCTGATAATTGCTACATAGACAACGTTCGGTACATTCACATTCAAATATAAGAATATATTAAAGAATATAGAATGTGATGTACTTGGCATATTTGACACTCAGGGCTGCTGCTAAAAATATATTTTCAGTAATGATAATAAATTAAAACAAATACATTTTTACATCGATGATCCTAGGGAGAAGGGCCCTTTTAGACTGTTTATCGCTGGGAGAGGGATCCCCATCAATTAGTAGTCAGTAGGAGAAGGCACCCCTTGGACCAGGAATCAGTGGGAAAATTACCCTTGAGATTAGCAGTAGGTATCAAAACTACCCTATTAAATTGGTGGTCAATGGTAGAAGGACACCCTTGGCTTGATGGTTAATGAGAAGAACCCTCTTAAATGAATGGTCAGTGGGAGAGGGACATCCTAACATTGGTGGCCAGAGGGAGAAGCACATTTGACACTAATGGACACAGGTACAGTAGAAGAATACCCTTACAAGAACCCCCTTACAGGAACCCCCTTACAATCATGATCAGTGGGAGAAAGTACTCATTACACTGGTGGACAGTAGATGGAATGCTCCTTATATTGGTAGGAAGGAAGGAAAATGCCCTTACATTTGGGGCCAGTGGGAACATTTTTTTACATTAGTGGTCAGTGGGAAGAATGTAATTACATTAGGGTCAGTGGAAAGAATGCTCATTACATTGGTATCCAGTGATAAGAATGTTCTTACATTGGTGGTCAGGGAAAGAATGCCTCCCCCACCTGTGAAAGGCATGGCATACAACAGTTTTAAACTCCCCACCAAAAACCTGCTAATTGGACAATGGTGAAGCAGCAAAACACTGATTAGTCATCAATCCAGCTCACTCTGCACTCCTATCATCACGCTCCCTGTACTTGCTGCAAAGGCTTGATTAGCTCATAGTGCTATCATCTCTCTTCTAATCCAGTTTCAGTCCACTCCCCCCACCCCCAATATTAAAAATGAAAAATGTAATCCCAACCAGATAACTGAGAAATCACCAGGCTCCAGATTCCAAACTGGATTTTACCAACCACAGAGGAAACTGAGAAAACGGTTTTCTCCAAATAAAACAAGCATCTTGGAGCCCCTCAACCTACCTGTTCGACATACACTGTGACAGGGAACCGTACTGTCACATATTTTATATATATATATATATATATATATATATATATATATATATATATTAGGGATCGACCAATATCGTTTTTTCGGTGCCGATACGATACTGATATTTTTGCCACGTCTCCTACCGATAGATGATTTGCCGATATTTTGTACATTTAAACTTTTCAAAAATAACACCAATTTTATGCAAAAATCTGGTATAAACTGAACATGTATATTTATTAAAAATTAAACATTAAGGGCTCACTCTTCACACCATACCTGCATGAAAACTGATGGGAGAAAAACAGTAAAACACACAGAGATCTCAAAACTGACATCTCTGTCTGCATAGCAACAATGGTGTGAGGATTTGAACAAGGTCTAAAAGTAAACTGGGAAAAATAAAGTGCTTGAAAAACAATAAATTCTTAAATGGCTTCCTAAACATAGAACAAGGATAACTGTTACTGCAGTGCATTGCAATGCACAGATTAATCACTACTGCAGTGCAAAAAGCTAGACAGTGGCTTGCTGGCTGGCTGGCACCCTGCTGTGGGTGGGTGTCTGCTGGCTGGCTGGCCTGGTTGGCTGGCACCTTGCTGTGGGTGGCTGCTGGCTGGCCTGGCTGGCACTTTGCTGTGGGTGGCTGCTGGCTGGCCTGGCACCTTGCTGTGGGTGTCTGCTGGCTGACCTGGCTGACACCTTGCTGTGAGTGTCTGCTGGCTGGCTTGGCTGGCACCTTGCTGTGGGTGGCTGGCTTCTGGCTGCCCTGGCACCTTACTGTGTGTGAGTGGCTGCTGGCTGGCCTCAGTGGCCTGGCACCTTACTGTGGGTGGGTGGCTGGCTGCTGGCTGGCACGTCCATTATTTCGAGTGTCGAAGCGAGGTGAGGGAGGCCTGTCAGACTTGATAGGCCCAGTGCGAGGAGGTGTAATGATGTTGTGTGCATGCCCCTGCACACTGGGTCTGCACTTTGCAGGCTTCTAAATCCCAAAAAGATGGCCGTGGCCCGCAGAGACCAAAATCGTTAATATTGGTCTTGTTTGCAAAAGATACCAATTTTCTTGAAAATACTGATTTCAGCCTACAATAATCGGCCTTACCGATAATCGATTGGTCCCTAATATAAATATATATATATATATATATACACACAGTATCTAACAAAAGTGAGTACACCCCTCACATTTTTGTAAATATTTTATTATATCTTTTCATGTGACAACACTGAAGAAATTAAACTTTGCTACAATGTAAAGCACAGCTTGTATAACAGTGTCAAATTGCTGTCCCCTCAAAATAACTCAACACACAGCCATTAATGTCTAAACCGCTGGCAACAAAAGTGAGTACACCCCTAAGTGAAAATGTCCAAATTACTCATTAGTGTTACAAGGTCTCAGGTGTGAATGGGGAGTAGGTGTGTTAAATTTGGTGTTATCACTCTCACCCTCTCATACTGGTCACTGGAAGTTCAACATGGCACCTCATGGCAAAGAACTCTGAGGATTTGAAAAAAAGAATTGTTGCTCTACATAAAGATGGCCTAGGCTATAAGAAGATTGCCAACACCCGAAAACTGAGCTGCAGGACGGTGGCCAAGACCATACAGCGGTTTAACAGGACAGGTTCCACTCAGTACAGGCCTCGCCATGGTCGACCAAAGAAGTTGAGTGCATGTACTCAGCATCATATCCAGTGGTTGTCTTTGGGAAATATAGGTATGAGTGCTGCCAGCATTGCTGCAAAGGTTGAAGGGGTGGGGGGTCAGACTGTCAGACTGTCAGTGCTCAGACCATACCCCGCACACTGCATTAAATTGGTCTGCATGGCTGTCATCCCAGAAGAAGGCCTCTTTTGAAGATGATGCACAAGAAAGTCTGCAAACAATTTGCTGAAGACAAGCAGACTAAGGACATGGATTACTGGAACAAACGTATTTGGTTCAGATAGTGTCAAGCGGCAACCATGTAAGGAGTACAAAGACAAGTGTGTCGTGCCTACAGTCAAGCATGGTGGTGGAAGTGTCATGGTCTGGGGCTGCATGAGTGCTGCTGGCACTGGGGAGCTACAGTTCATAGAGAGAACTATTTTTTTTAAATATAATTCTTTATTCAAAGATTTTTTTTCAGTTATAACAAAATGTATAAACAATATAAACAATATCAAGAGAAGGAATAATTCTATATTACAGTAAGAAAACAAATCTAGCCTTCCGATCAGACTAGAAAAAGTAAATACAAACAATAATTAGGACCTGCAGTGTATCCAATTAAACCTTCATAGGATTAGGAATATGAACCCGAAAAACAAAGGAAATAAAAAATGTGCCAAGTTAAGAATATATGCGCTATTGTTACCCTAAGGTACATTCCCTGCCTATTTCTGCCTGAATCCTTCCTAAATTTTACCTTCTACCTTCTCTTGGTTAAAACAAAACACAAAAGAAAAAATTATCCACCGGCCCCATCCCCTCCGGGTCACGAGAGGGAAAAAACCCCAAAAACTATCTTGCTTAAAGGTTTGTGTGCCCGTGTATAGCAAGGCAGGCTTGAGAGGAATCCCATCGGGAAAAGCATTGTTTTTTTTCCTGCCGGGAAATCCGGTCGTGTGTACGAGGCATAAGGCTGTCAGATTTTCCATTATCCTAATTTCATCTATTCTAGAAAACCAATGTTTCATAGATGGTATGGTTGTAGACTTCCATAGGTCTGGAATGCATGCTTGAGCAGCATTCAGCACATGGGCTACCAAGGAAGTTTTATATTTATAGAGTGGTATCGCATTTAAATGCAGGAGGTATCCCAGGGGGTCTGAGCCAAGGTCAACTGATGTCAATTGTTTAATCCAATTCCCCACTTCCTTCCAAAAATGTGTTACCATATACTCGTATACTCCCATATTTTAATTATTCAATATACATATTTATATTTAGAGCCAACATTCCTCTTGGATTCACTGACACTCTTGGGGTTACACCTATTCCATCCATGCTGGGCCTTCCTTCCGTTTGACTCCGATTTGGAGCTTTGTTTGGCTCCGCCTCCTCAGCTCCCTGGTGAGACAGTCGCTGCCGCCGTTTGAGCTTCACCCCCGCTGTCTTTTGGCAATGTCCAGTGGTGAGTATGGGGTTTTCCATATTCAAGGCCCCCCCCCCCTGTGCCTTCATATCATGCTTTATACTATATCACTCTCATTTTAGGTACACTACGTGCATCCACCCCTGAAGAGCGAGCCAAGCCTCGCGAAACGCGTCGGGTTACTTTTGATGCCTATGTGTTTACATAATTACTGTCAGATACTCGTAATATCATTTTACCTAATTTATATTGGTCTTGTATTTTGTATGAATTGGCCCATGTTCATGACATTAATGTATGTACTGCTTTTTACTTGAATAAATATACACTGCAATTATTCTTGCGATTTTTTTATTGGCCTAACAGTGCTCACCTCACTCAAAGTCCCAAGGGCGAATCTCTCTTTTTTTCATGAAATTCAGGGATGGAGGTGTGTCACTGGTGACACCAGACCCTTCTTTTTTCTTTTGTCTCAAGGATACCCGGGTGGAAGACACCCAATAGCCCAAAACTGGTCTGTGGTCACACTCGCCAATAAAAACAAAAACATACATATATGTATGGATTTTACATTCTTATCATGCACTAGCCATTTGTTATTCCAACATATCCAATAACATCTCGCATTGGACCTTTATCCCAATCCAGCTGGTGTGGTGTTCTCTGTTGGCGGCGGTGCTACTTCATTTCTCCCTGGGAGCTGCGATGTGCATTATAAGGGGGACCTTTGTCCCCTGCTGTCCCCGCCTGCCCTTTTTGAGCGGACGGGGCCACTTGCACATCGGCACCATGTTAATGCGTCGGCCGCGCGATGTCTGCGATTTTCCAGCATCGCTGTGGCTGCAGGCATTACTACCATCAAGATGGTCCTGGGAGTGTCTTGGCTCACACACCGCCTTTTTGATGGTTGGTGGGTTTAGGCACTCGTTTGCTGGTCATTTGCACATGGTGTTGGGGGCGGAGCCTCTCGGGCCCCTTCAGGGGTATATATTGGAGGTTTGCACAGCATGGATCTCATTGTTTGCTTTCTTTCACTGAGGACAGACACACAAGTGCAGGTCCTTCCCTTGGAATTTACTACTCTTAGACCTACTTCACCAAGGTATACTTTTATATGTTTATATATTACTCGCTGCAAGCATTTACATGCAACTTGTTTTCTCATCACAGTCCTCATCACACACCTGTATTTCATTCCATTCACACTCTCTTTCACTTATTACTTTCCTCTCTGAACTTTCCTTAATCATACTAGTCAATCTGGTATTTTTTCACTCTCCCCCTCAGTCTCCATACTCTAACCATTCTTGGCTCATGTCTTTTATACATGCAAAGACACATATGTTACCATATACTCGTATACTCCCATATTTTAATTATTCAATATACATATTTATATTTAGAGCCAACATTCCTCTTGGATTCACTGACACTCTTGGGGTTACACCTATTCCATCCATGCTGGGCCTTCCTTCCGTTTGACTCCGATTTGGAGCTTTGTTTGGCTCCGCCTCCTCAGCTCCCTGGTGAGACAGTCGCTGCCGCCGTTTGAGCTTCACCCCCGCTGTCTTTTGGCAATGTCCAGTGGTGAGTATGGGGTTTTCCATATTCAAGGCCCCCCCCCCTGTGCCTTCATATCATGCTTTATACTATATCACTCTCATTTTAGGTACACTACGTGCATCCACCCCTGAAGAGCGAGCCAAGCCTCGCGAAACGCGTCGGGTTACTTTTGATGCCTATGTGTTTACATAATTACTGTCAGATACTCGTAATATCATTTTACCTAATTTATATTGGTCTTGTATTTTGTATGAATTGGCCCATGTTCATGACATTAATGTATGTACTGCTTTTTACTTGAATAAATATACACTGCAATTATTCTTGCAATTTTTTTATTGGCCTAACAGTGCTCACCTCACTCAAAGTCCCAAGGGCGAATCTCTCTTTTTTTCATGAAATTCAGGGATGGAGGTGTGTCACTGGTGACACCAGACCCTTCTTTTTTCTTTTGTCTCAAGGATACCCGGGTGGAAGACACCCAATAGCCCAAAACTGGTCTGTGGTCACACTCGCCAATAAAAACAAAAACATACATATATGTATGGATTTTACATTTTTATCATGCACTAGCCATTTGTTATTCCAACATATCCAATAACATCTCGCATTGGACCTTTATCCCAATCCAGCTGGTGTGGTGTTCTCTGTTGGCGGCGGTGCTACTTCATTTCTCCCTGGGAGCTGCGATGTGCATTATAAGGGGGACCTTTGTCCCCTGCTGTCCCCGCCTGCCCTTTTTGAGCGGACGGGGCCACTTGCACATCGGCACCATGTTAATGCGTCGGCCGCGCGATGTCTGCGATTTTGCAGCATCGCTGTGGCTGCAGGCATTACTACCATCAAGATGGTCCTGGGAGTGTCTTGGCTCACACACCGCCTTTTTGATGGTTGGTGGGTTTAGGCACTCGTTTGCTGGTCATTTGCACATGGTGTTGGGGGCGGAGCCTCTCGGGCCCCTTCAGGGGTATATATTGGAGGTTTGCACAGCATGGATCTCATTGTTTGCTTTCTTTCACTGAGGACAGACACACAAGTGCAGGTCCTTCCCTTGGAATTTACTACTCTTAGACCTACTTCACCAAGGTATACTTTTATATGTTTATATATTACTCGCTGCAAGCATTTACATGCAACTTGTTTTCTCATCACAGTCCTCATCACACACCTGTATTTCATTCCATTCACACTCTCTTTCACTTATTACTTTCCTCTCTGAACTTTCCTTAATCATACTAGTCAATCTGGTATTTTTTCACTCTCCCCCTCAGTCTCCATACTCTAACCATTCTTGGCTCATGTCTTTTATACATGCAAAGACACATATGTTACCATATACTCGTATACTCCCATATTTTAATTATTCAATATACATATTTATATTTAGAGCCAACATTCCTCTTGGATTCACTGACACTCTTGGGGTTACACCTATTCCATCCATGCTGGGCCTTCCTTCCGTTTGACTCCGATTTGGAGCTTTGTTTGGCTCCGCCTCCCCAGCTCCCTGGTGAGACAGTCGCTGCCGCCGTTTGAGCTTCACCCCCGCTGTCTTTTGGCAATGTCCAGTGGTGAGTATGGGGTTTTCCATATTCAAGGCCCCCCCCCCTGTGCCTTCATATCATGCTTTATACTATATCACTCTCATTTTAGGTACACTACGTGCATCCACCCCTGAAGAGCGAGCCAAGCCTCGCGAAACGCGTCGGGTTACTTTTGATGCCTATGTGTTTACATAATTACTGTCAGATACTCGTAATATCATTTTACCTAATTTATATTGGTCTTGTATTTTGTATGAATTGGCCCATGTTCATGACATTAATGTATGTACTGCTTTTTACTTGAATAAATATACACTGCAATTATTCTTGCGATTTTTTTATTGGCCTAACAGTGCTCACCTCACTCAAAGTCCCAAGGGCGAATCTCTCTTTTTTTCAAGGGTCTACCCGGTCAAAGGCCTTTTCGGCATCTGTTGATAAAGAGAACTATGAATGCCAACATGTACTGTGACATACTGAAGCAGAGCATGATCCCCTCCCTTTGGAGACTGGGCCGCAAAGCAGTATTCCAACATAACGACCACAAACACACCTCCAAGACAATCACTTCCTTGCTAAAGAAGCTGAGGATTAAGGTGATTGACTGGCCAAGCATATCCCCGGACCTAAACCCTATTGAGCATCTGTGGACAGGAAGGGGTTCCTCTTGCAGGACTTTTAAGGGAAATACTCTGATAATAAATGCGTAGACGATTGAGTAGAAAAAAGGGGTTGTTTATTTGAACAAATGTGGGAAAATAGATGGATGAGATCTACATAACATAAAGCAATATTGTCAAGGAGGATGCAAACATGTGACCATGCAATATACAATTCTGACAATCAAAAACACCATTAACTGAAAACATGGAATGATGAAACCAACGCGTTTCAAAAAGATTTTTCTTCTTCAGGGAAATGATTGTGTCAGCAGTAGTTAGCATGTCTAAAATTAGAGAAGACATTAATGAACAACAGGTACATATATCAGGTAAATGCACAAACTTATTGCTCATATTTGAAAAAGTTGCTGTCCATATGTGATTGTTTAAGAGTCATATTGGTGCATCCATTTAAAAACAACAAACAAACGGGTGCCTTTGCTTCAAAGACTGCGCCCCACCCAGGCCCGGTGACCAGTTTCCACCCAGACGTGGGAACACCCCCAAGGAACGAGACCCCAACAAGGGGCACGGGACACTGTTGATGGAAAAGTGTGTTTACGGGTCGGAGTGTGGACGCTGTGGGGTATGCAGGAGAAGGCTTATTGTGGTCCACTGGGCTTTCCTGCACCTGAAGAGGTGCATATATTTAGAAGGACAGTCTCTCTGTAGTGGGGTCCTGAGAGTGATCCACTGCGACGGAAGATTCTGCCCTGCACTTCCTATCCTGAAGCAGGATTAGGGAAGCAGTGGACGGCAGCGTCTGAGCAGCAGCGTCTGCATGGCATTATGCAGACGCTGCTGCTCAGACTCTGCCGTCAACTGCCTCTCTGATCCTGCTTCAGAATAGGAAGTGCAGAGCAGAATCTTCCGTCGCAGTGGATCGCTCTCAGGACCCCACTACAGTAGGGTGACCAGACATCCCCGGTTTCAGGGGACAGTCCCCGGATTGAGGACACTGTCCCCGGACCAAGTCTGTCCCCGGTTTTGTCCCCGTATTGGATTTGAACAGGGGCTGGGGCAATTTCGAAGACAGTCAGTGCAGAATACAAAAAAAAAAAAAAACTGAATTACACACCCCCGCTCTGCCGCTCCTACTAGCTTAGGGGGGTGTATTTTTTTCCATTGTCTGTGCCCCTTTCTGATGATCATGTGCTGGTCAGATCGGAGGGAATATTTCTTCAGTTTCGGGTGCATGCCCGTTCCGCTCCCGCTTGCATGTTCTTCTGCCTTGGCTCAAGTCCTGGCCAGCCGTCTGGCTATCTCCTTGCCTTCCCTGGCGGAGTGATCTTCCTCCGCTCCCCACCCAGCCGGGGCCCGGAGAATAAGACTTGACAGACTGTGAGGCGGGCGGCGGTGGCGACGGGCAGAGATTTGCTGATTGCCGCCATTACTAGTAAAAAAAAAATATGTCCCCGGATTTCATTTAAAAAATCTGGTCACTTTACACTACAGAGAGACTGTCCTTCTAAATATATGCACCTCTTCAGGTGCAGGAATGCCCAGTGGACCACAATAAGCCTTCTCCTGCATACGCCACAGCGTGCACACTCCGACCTGTAAACACACTTCTCCATCAACAGTGTCCCGTGCCCCTTGTTGGGGTCTCGTTCCTTGGGGTTGTTCCCACATCCGGGTGGAAACTTGTCGCCGGACCTGGGTGGGGCGCAGTCTTTTAAGCAAAGGCACCCGATGGTTTGTTGTTTTTAAATGGATGCAGCAATATGACTCTCAAGCAATCACATATGGCCAGCAACTTTTTCAAATATGAGCAATAAGTTTGTGCATTTACCTGATATATGTACCTGTTGTTCATTAATGTCTTCTCTAATTTTAGACATGCTAACTACTGCTGACACAATCATTTCCCTGAAGAAGAAAAATCTTTTCGAAACGCGTTGGTTTCACCATTCCATGTTTTCATTTAATGGTGTTTTTGATTGTCAGAATTGTATATTGCATGGTCACATGTTTGCATCCTCCTTGTCAATATTGCTTTATGTTATGTAGATCTCATCCATCTATTTTCCCACATTTGTTCAAATAAACAACCCCTTTTTTCTACTAAATCATCTACGCATTTATTATCAGAGTATTTCCCTTAAAAGTCCCGCAAGAGGAACCCCTTCCTGTCCACTTTATCATTGGGATGTGGGAAATCTTACTCTGTAGGCCCACTCCAGCACTTACCCCCTTTTTGCATATTGAGCATCTGTGGGGCATCCTCAAAAAGGTGGAGGAGTGCAAGGTCCCTAACATCCACCAGCTCTGTGATGTCATCATGGAGGAGTGGAAGAGGACTCCAGTGGCAACCTGTGAAGCTCTAGTGAACTCCATGCCCAAGAGGATTAAGGCAGTGCTGGAAAATAATATTGACACTTTGGGCCCAATTTGGACATTTTCACTTAGGGGTGTACTCACATTTGCTGCCAGCGGTTTAGACATTAATGGCTGTGTTTAGTTATTTTGAGGGGACAGCAAATTTACACTATTATTTAAGATGGACACTCACTACTGTACATTGTAGCAAAGTGTAATTTCTGCAGTGTTGTCACATGAAAAGATATAATACATTATTTACAAAAATGTGAGGGGTGTACTCACTTTTGTGAGATACTGTATATATACACTGTATATCTGTCCACTGTACAGTAAATGCTAGCTCCTGTTCTGTTTACCCCTGTAGTATACACATACTGTACACTGTATATTCACTCCTGTCCAACGGTCCTCTCTTCTCTGTGGAAGAACAATGATTGCAGTGACTGCGGGGAAGCCAGGTTCTGCCCCTCCTCACTGTCCCTCTCACAAAATGAATCTTTCCCAATCTCTTACTCCTATTGACCGACCTTGCTGCTGTTTAGTCTTGTAGCCGCTTATATTGGTAAGGAGAGATGAGGCGGATTTGTGTCTACAGCGCAGCCCGGTGTGGAGCACTGTGATCCGGAGCAGATTTGTGTACTGTGTGTCCCCCACTCAGAATGATATGGCGCCACCTCAAAAGTCAGCAGCGGGTAGTCATAGGTACAGCTGAATAGGGATGAGCTTCGCCGAACAGCGAACAAATTGGGGTGTTCGCGGCAAATTCGAAAAATCTATGGGAGAAATCTAAAGTGCTAATTATAAAGGCTTATATGCAAGTTATTGCCCTAAAAAGTGTTTGGGGACCGGGGTCCTGCCCCAGGGGACATGTATCAATGCAAAAAGAAGTTTTAAAAACGGCCGTTTTTTCGGGAGCAGTGATTTTAATAATGCTTAAAATGAAAAAATAAAAGTGAAATATTCCTTTAAATTTCGTACCTGGGGGGTGTGTATGATATGCATGTAAAGTGGCGCATGTTTCCCGTGCTTAGAACTGTCCCTGCAAAAAATGTCATTTTTGAAAGAAAAAAATGCATTTAAAACTGACTCGCGGCTATTAATGAATTGTCGGCTCCCGGCAATACATACAAAAGTCATTGATAAAAATAAAAAAAAAGCATGGGGGTTCCCCAGAATTCAATTACCAGGCCCTTCAGGTCTGGAATGGATATTAAGGGGAACCCCGCCGCAAATTAAAGAAAAAATTGACGTGGGGTTCCCCCAAATATCCATTCCAGGCCCTTCAGATCTGGCATGGATTTTAAGGGGAACTCCACCCCAAATTTTTAAAAAAATGGCGTGGAGTCCCCCTAAAAATCCATACCAGACCCCTTATCCGAGCACGCAACCTGGCCGGCCGCAGGGGGAAAGGGGGGGACGAGAGAGCAGCCCCCCCTCCCTCCTGAACCGTACCAAGCCACATGCCCTCAACATGGGGAGGATGTCCCCATGTTGATGGGGACAAGGGCCTCATCCCCACAACCCTTGCCCGGTGGTTGTGGGGGTCTGCGGGCGGGGGGCTTATCGGAATCTGGAAGACCCCTTTAACAAAGGGGACCCCCAGATCCCGGCCCCCCCCTATGTGAATTGGTAAGGGGTACATTGTACCCCTACCATTTCACGAAGAAAGCGTAAATAAATGTTTAAAAAAACACACAAACACCTTGAAAAAGTCCTTTATTTAAAAAAAAAAAAACATTCCAGCGGTGAAATCCAGTGTCCTGCGGCGATCCCGATGTCCAGCGCTGTCCTTCATTGGTTGTGCCTGAGCGGACCTGATGGGGAACTCCCTCTCAGTATTTTAAATGTATAGACCCGCCCCTTCTAAAGTTCCCTATCAGGTCCGCTCAGCGGACCAGATGCGGAACATGAAAAGGGGCGGGTCTATACATGTATTACCAAAGTGAGAGCAGTTCCCCATCAGGTCCGCCCCCTCGGTATGTCGGACCCGCCTACGTCATTGGCTTGAGCGGGGAACTTCCTTCACTGTGTAATTTAAATTTACATAGTGAAGGAAGTTCCCCGCTCAAGCCAATGACGTAGCCGGGTCCGACATACCGAGGGGGCGGACCTGATGGGGAACTGCTCTCACTTTGGTAATACATGTATAGACCCGCCCCTTCTCATGTTCCGCATCTGGTCCGCTGAGCGGACCTGATGGGGAACTTTAGAAGGGGCGGGTCTATACATTTAAAATACTGAGAGGGAGTTCCCCATCAGGTCCGCTCAGGCACAACCAATGAAGGACAGCGCTGGACATCGGGATCGCCGCGGGACACTGGATTTCACCGCTGGAATGTTTTTATTTATTTTTTTTTAAATAAAGGACTTTTTCAAGGTGTTTGTGTGTTTTTTTAAACATTTTTTTACGCTTTCTTCGTGAAATGGTAGGGGTACATTGTACCCCTTACCAATTCACATAGGGGGGGCCGGGATCTGGGGGTCCCCTTTGTTAAAGGGGTCTTCCAGATTCCGATAAGCCCCCCGCCCGCAGACCCCCACAACCACCGGGCAAGGGTTGTGGGGATGAGGCCCTTGTCCCCATCAACATGGGGACATCCTTCCCATGTTGAGGGCATGTGGCTTGGTACGGTTCAGGAGGGAGGGGGGGCCGCTCTCTCGTCCCCCCCTTTTCCCAATGCGGCCGGCCAGGTTGCGTGCTCGGATAAGGGGTCTGGTATGGATTATTAGGGGGACTCCACGCCATTTTTTTTTTAAATTTGGGGTGGAGTTCCCCTTAAAATCCATGCCAGATCTGAAGGGCCTGGAATGGATATTTGGGGGAACCCCACGTCAATTTTTTTTTAAATTTGCGGCGGGGTTCCCCTTAATATCCATTCCAGACCTGAAGGGCCTGGTAATTGAATTCTGGGGAACCCCCACGCTTTTTTTTTTTTTATCAATGACTTTTGTATGTATTGCCGGGAGCCGACAATTCATTAATAGCCGCGAGACAGTTTTAAATGCATTTTTTTTCTTTCAAAAATGACATTTTTTGCAGGGACAGTTCTAAGCACGGGAAACATGCGCCACTTCACATGCATATCATACACACCCCCCAGGTACGAAATTTAAAGGAATATTTCACTTTTATTTTTTCATTTTAAGCATTATTAAAATCACTGCTCCCGAAAAAACGGCCGTTTTTAAAACTTCTTTTTGCATTGATACATGTCCCCTGGGGCAGGACCCGGGTCCCCAAACACTTTTTAGGACAATAACTTGCACATTAGCCTTTATAATTAACACTTTAGATTTCGAACGTTCGAGTCCATTGTATTTAATAGGGTTCTAAAGTTTACACGAACATTTTGTCTGTTCGCAGGTTCTGATGCGAACCGAACAGGGGGGTGTTCGGCTCATCCATGCAGCTGAAGTGGCTCAGATTTGTAACCTCCACGTGGGCAGTTTGGATCAGCGCACAGTAGGCCTCTCTTTTCAGGGGGCCCATGGGCTTTTCACATGCTGCACACATGAATGATAAACAACTAGGTTGCAGTTGTGCAAGATTGAAGGTAAGGCTGGAGTTCAGCTTTAAGCATTTACTGAAAAGATGACCCTTTAAGAATACTTAAATGACAATAAGAAACAATCCTCTGAAGAACGTCCTGGTGGTTCGTGCTGTGTGAAGTCTAAAGGAGGCTTTTGACAAGTGGGAGATAAGCATGATGGAATGATATGCTACCCCGCATCTTATTGCTTCCCTTCTTTGATGCGCCATGTGTTGGATATATTGACAAGTCCTCTTTAATAAAGCTGTAGCGATTTTATCTTTTAATGTTATAAAATCAGTAGCTGCTTACACAATAGGATGTAATCCATTTTAACATCACTTTGGCACAGTGGACAATGGATGAGGTTGCTTCCCTTTGAACGTCTAATTATCACCATGCCATTTGCAAAGTAGACAAGCCATCAGTGTCACATACTCAGAAAAGGAAAAGAAAATGGACTTGACAGTTTTGTCAGAACAATTACAGCAACAATTTTAGTTTCCGTGTTTGATTTAATTTGCATTACTCAAAGTTCTTCCACTGATGGAAAGATGAATGAATAGCTCAGCATTGGATTTATCTGCCTTTGTTCCATTTGTGTTTTACTACACTTACACACATTGTTTCCTAGTGAAAATAACACAGACAGACTAGCAGAATAGCTGTGCTCTGTGAATAGAGCTTTCTGGGTGTCAGCTGGGGAAAAAGAAAAGCTGAAATTATACACAAAGTCTCACATAATTAGGAGACAAGATTTTTTCCATTTTTAAAACTAGTCACAAGGAGAACAAAAATATACTATGTGGGAGTTATCCACTGCTGACCAAATTAATAAATTTGTTAAACGATGCTTATTACAGAAGGCGTCATATGAGGCTGACTTAACATATTTCACTTGTGAGCTAGATTACCATTAAAAAGAGGGTTCTATAAAAGATAACCTCGATCCTAGTCATTCAGACACCCCCTTCATAATAACATGTAAGGATTTCACCTACACTAGCTTCTGGTATCAGCCTGTCATTATTTCTGATCACATAGAATAGATTTTGCCTAAGCTGAGATGATGTTATCAGTCTACTACAGGCAGAAGGAAGCATTTTTTCAGTTTATTACAGTGCCCTACACAGTCCAGAACTCTACAAGCACCAAGATTTACATGACTACGTGATCTTTGAGGCAGCATTTTAGTCTAGGCAGTAGACACTAGACACTAGATGATTCCTGAAGAAAAGTGGCTTTATCCCCAAGAAGAGAATAGCAGATAAAAATATTACAAGATAATACTGTGAGCGCTATGAGAAGTAATGAATACTTTTGAATGCTACTCTTAAGCCTCGTACACACGATTGGACTTCCAACCAACTTTTCCGTGGATTTTGGTCCGAAAGGAGTTGGCTGTGAACTTGTTCTGCATACACACGACACAACATTTTCAGCCAAAATTCAACAAACCACGTGGTTTTTCAGCTCTTTACCGCCACCCTTTGGGCAACTTCTGCTATTGTTGGCTGATGTTTAACATTGGTTCTGAGCATGCGTGTTTGGACATTGGATTTTAGTTGGACCAACTTGCTTACACATGATCGGATAAACCGACGTAACAGATTTATTGCCCAACAGTTGGTGAGCATGAACAGCCAACTTTTGACAATTGTCTGATGAAGCATATACACGGTCGGATTATCCGACACAACACGTCCATCAGACAATTATGGCCATAAAGTTGGATCGTGTGTATGAGGCTTAACACATTTGCCAATCATGCAATCACTTAGAGTGGAAAATATATTTGATTGTAGGTTTAATTTATGTGTGGCTCTTTTTTTAAGTGTTCAGAGCCAGCTCCTGCATCACAGAAATGGTGTACTGTGTGCCTTTACGCTTCAAAGGCCACCAAGTTCTTTGCCCCAGGTCTCTTGTTTTAGGTAGATGTTGCCCCTATCCAACATACACTGGCATTTGAACATGTGAAGAGAATCCAGAGAAGACTGCATGGAGCTGGCCAGTTGTCAGCTGTGGGGGATATTTGCCTTGTTGCCCCAACAATTGATGACTGCTGAAAATTGTGGGGTTCATGCAGTGATGTCTTCAGGACCTGAAAATATATTACCCCTGGCGACTACTCATCGGGAGAATAAAGCTCCCAGTCATCCTGGGGTCTTAGGCCAGCAAAGTACACTGCTGAAAGTCATATACAGTATCAATAGGAAAAACAGTGATGTGTCACTAACCAATCAGTTTAAGCAGATATCTGTCCATCTGCAGTATCTGGGTAAAAATTTCCCACATGCACTATATTGTCAAAGGTATTGGGACACCTGCCTTTACACCCACATGAACTTTAATGGCATCCTAGTCTTAGTCCTTATGCCACGTACATACGGTCGGAATTCCCGACAGAAAAAATCTGATCGTCGGGAATTCCGACCGTGTGTATGCTCCATCCATCAGACTTTTGTTGTCGGAATTCCTGCCAGCAAAAGATTGATAGCAGGTTCTCAATTTTCCAGACGGAAAAAATTCCTATCTTGAAATCTGATCGTCTGTATACTAATATATTGGGGTACTCTTGGTCAAATCAAAAAGCATTACTGATCGTCTGTATGCTTTTCCGACGCGCAAACAACCACGCATTCTCGGAAACAATTTGACGCATGCTCGGAAGCATTGAACTTATTTTTCTCGCCTCGTTGTAGTGTTGTACGTCACTGCGTTCTTAATGCTCGAAAGTTCTGAGAACTTTTGTGTGACCCTGTGTATGCAAGCCAAGCTTGAGTGGAATTCCATCGGAAAAACCATCCAACTTTTTTCTGACGGGAATTCCGCTCGTGTGTACAGGGCATTAGGGTTCAATATTGGGTCGATCCACACTTTGCAGCTATAACAGCTTCAACTTTTCTGGGAAGGCTGTCCACAAGGTTTAGGAGTGTGTCTATGGGAATGTTTGACAATTCTTCCAGAAGCGCATTTGTGAGGTCAGGCACTGATGTTGGATGAGAAGACACAGCAAAACCTTGTATAGAACACCAGGAAAAGCGTTTCTATGGTAACAGATGGGTCATAGTAGAGTAAAACTTTAAAATATTTTAATAAGGTAAAAAATGGCAAAAATAGAAGTATCGGCCAAAAGGATAACACAGCTTTACATATGTACAAGGCTGTCACTGCAACATTCCATGACACATGTGTTCGTGTTCAACCCCAAATTTATTAGACATAAACAGGATACAAAACATTGTCATCCGTCCGGACGCCATGTAACAACACATGGAAGGGATGCCTGGCGTAATTATGCCTTTTTGGTAACAATACGGATATAATTCTCAGTAGGAAAAAGGCATACTTTCCGTGTGTGGTCCCAGGGACAAGGTGTGGGGGGGGGAGTGGCCTGGGAAAGGGAAAGGAAAGGAAGCTGGCTGGTGTGGACTGGTATAGCTGAGGCTGGATTGCTTAATGGAATGGACAAAGGAGCAGGAATGTTCAAACTAGATTATATAGCAAGGGAAATAATGAATCCTGCTGCGCTGAAGACATTAGTACATGAGATAGATCTTCATACTCGGCCTAAGGCTCATGGTAGTAATTGAAGTCCAGTTATTCAAAGATGATGTACTCACTGATTGTGTTTAATAACAGCAGGAAAGGGTCCTCTAGAAAAGCGGTGCACCTGAGTAGTTGCTGTAGTATTGACCTCATGGGGTCATCAAGTGCTGGCAAGATGTATTTAAACAGGCGTTTGCATATGCGGCATCAAAGAAGCATGGAGATGCATAGAAGGCATATTGTGTGTGACCAGATCACTATAGCGAGCTTCCTATGGTTGGCTTATATATTACGTGCATATGGGGGGTACATTACCATTCCCATGCTTTAGTTCTCCAGGACAGATCTTTCTGGTGACCGGTCCACATGTATCCTGTAGTGTTGTCTCCTGTGGTGTACCCGATGGAGATAAACAGAGCCGCCAGCACCGATACATCATGCGGCTGTACGGTGTGTCTCATCTGCTTTTCCTGTCTCCTTCTCGTGGCAAGCTTACCCAGCAGGATGGGGCTTGTGTGAGTGGGGTCGCACGACGCTCGTGACATCAACGGGTTTCGCTATGGCAAATAGCGTAGCTTCATCTGGACGACGATAGGACGGCAAACACCACTCCCTTATAACTGTTTTCTTTGTGATGGCGCCGCCCATCCAAGGAAAGTATTTAAAGGGACATTCATCATGCTTTAATGTCTATTGTTGGCATAAGTGGCAACACACCATTGTTCAAAATTTGTGACTTGTGTTTAGAGAATAATCCTCCAGGTTCTCCTTCACTATCACATCAAACTGCTTACTAATGCCCCGTACACACGGTCAGACTTTTGACCGGCCAAAATCACATGGGAATTCCGACGGAATTCTATCGGAGTAAAAGAGAACATGTTCTACAGTGGGGCAAAAGAGTATTTAGTCAGCCACCAATTGTGCAAGTTCTCCCACTTTAAAAGATGAGAGAGGCGTGTAATTGTCATCATAGGTATACCTCAACTATGAGAGACAAAATGTGGAAACAAATCCAGACAATCACATTGTCTGATTTGGAAAAAATTTATTTGCAAATTATGGTGGAAAATAAGTATTTGGTTACCTGCAAACAAGCAAGATTTCTGGCTCTCACAGACCTGTATCTTCTTCTTTAAAAGGCTCCTCTGTCCTCCACTCATTACCTGTATTATTGGCACCTGTTTGAACTTGTTATCAGTATAAAAGACACCTGTCCACAACCTCAAACAGTCACACTCCAAACTCCACTATGGTGAAGACCAAAGAGCTGTCGAAGGACACCAGAAACCAAATTGTAGACCTGCACCAGGCTGGGAAAACTGAATCTGCAATAGGCAAGCAGCTTGGTGTGAAGAAATCAACTGTGGGAGCAATAATTAGAAAATGGAAGACATACAAGACCACTGAATCTCCCTTGATCTGGGGCTCCACGCAAGATCTCACCCCGTGGGGTCAAAATGATCACAAGAACAGTGAGCAAAAATCCCAGAACCACACGGGGGGGACCTAGTGAATGACCTTCAGAGAGCTGGGACCAACGTAACAAAGGCTACCATCAGTAACACACTACCCTGCCAGGGACTCAGATCCTGCAGTGCCAGACGTGTCCCCCTGCTTAAGCCAGTACATGTCTGGGCCCGTCTGAGGTTTTCAAGAGAGCATTTGGATGATCCAGAAGAGGATTGGGAGAATGTCATATGGTCAGATGAAACCAAAGTAGAACTGTTTGGTAGAAACACAACTCGTCGTGTTTGGAGGAGAGAGAGTGCTGAGTTGCAACCAAAGAACACCATACCTACTGTGAAGCATGGGGGTGGCAACATCATGCTTTGGGGCTGTTTCTCTGCAAAGGGAACAGGACGACTGATCCGTGTACATGAAAGAATGAATGGGGCCATGTATCGTGAGATTTTGAGTGCAAACCTCCTCCCATCAGCATGGGCATTGAAGATGAAACGTGGCTGGGTCTTTATGCATGATAATGATCCCAAACACACCGCCCAGGCAAAGAAGGAGTGGCTTCGTAAGAAGCATTTCAAGGTCCTGGAGTGGCCTAGCCAGTCTCCAGATCTCAAACCTATAGAAAACCTTTGGAGGGAGTTGAAATTCTGTGTTGCCCAGCGACAGCCCCAAAACATCACTGCTCTAGAGGAGATCTGCATGGAGAAATGGGCCAACATACCAGCAACAGTGTGTGACAACCTTGTGAAGACTTACAGAAAATCTTTGACCTCTGTCATTGCCAACAAAGGATATATAACAAAGTATTGAGATGAACTTTTGATATTGACCAAATACTTATTTTCAACCATAATTTGCAAATAAATTATTTCCAAATCAGACAATGTGATTGTCTGGATTTGTTTCTAAATTTTGTCTCTCGTAGTTGAGGTATACCTATGATGACAATTACAGGCCTCTCTCATCTTTTTAAGTGGGAGAACTTGCACAATTGGTGGCTGACTAAATACTTTTTTGCCCCACTGTATATCTAAACTCCGACGGAATTCCTCGGGATTTCCGATGGAAAAAGTCCGATGGGGCATACACATGGTCGGAATATCCGATGGAAAAAGTCCGTCTGACATTTTCCATCGGAAATTCCGATCGTGTGTACAAGGCATTAGACTACTGGACCCCACAGATCAAGAGGTCCCACAGCACTTCAATATGTGGTCCAAAGCACAGCCAGGATCCAAACACTCTCATCACAAACAGCAGATCTGTAGTGGAGTATTTAAGTTGAAGCATTTATTAAAAAAAGGATTGGTACTCTCAAAACTTTAGTGTACAGCAAGGTGTTCAAACAAGCATTGCATACAAGCACTACACCTCTCATTGCGAGCGTGATGATGTCGCCGCTACATTCTGCTCTCTATGCTTTGCCTCAAAAGACGTCTTCCAGGAGCAATCAGGTCATGCATTTATAATTGTACTAAGCACTTTAGCACAAGTTTTTTATAAAATTTTTTACTTTGTATATCAGGCAATTGTTATTAGCCAGCTGGCTCAGAAAAATATGCATACACATACTTCTGCACAAACATCAGCCAAGCACGTGTGCATGAGCAAGAATGCCCACAGCTGTGCACATGTATCGAGATATTGGTGATAGGTATTTTTTTCAAGGAACGCTCTAACTTAGCGTCAGTATTGATTGGTCTTCAGCTAAACCCTGTGCTCTGATTTGTGTCCTAAATCTTGTTTCTGCTACTGACCTGACCCGATTTTGGTTTGTTTGTACTATTGCTTATCAGTTCTTGACCTTGGCTCTGTCTATGACTTTAGTTTGGCTTATAATTCTGAACCTCGCTCCTGGCTTGTTGCTGACCCTGAATACCACTGGTGTTGATTTACTAAAACTGGAGAGTACAGAATCTAGTGCAGCTGTGCATGGTAGCCAATCAGCTTCTAACTTAAGCTTGTTCTGGTCAATTAAAGTGATTGGAAACAATCACCTTGTAAAACAACCCATTCAGTTTAAAATAGAAATTAAATGCATAACATTTTTATATATATTAAAACAAAATTCGAAATACCTTTTTTTTTTTCCCCTTTTTTTAAATAAATAATCACATTGCCTCTGTTCTCAGCTAAATAAGAGCTGGGGGAGGAGAAGCAACAGTGCAATGAGCTTCTCAGTGAATGGTTGGGAAGCAGGGGCATGTCAGGACAAGTCTGATCATTGGAGGATAGCATACTGAGCTCCCAGCATAGCTAAAGTACTGACCACGGTGTGCTCTCCTGCTTAGTGTGGTCAGTTTTTCGTACAAATAAAAGGGGGCTAGCAGGAACACCAGGGATTTCACACAAAGGATGCAATACAAAAAGAACAGGATATTTTCTCATACAAGTACATGGTACAACAGCCATATATCAGGAATATGAAGCTTTGACAATAAAATTAAAACTGGAAGTTGATTGATTTCTATGCAGAGCTGCACTAAATTTTGCATAAATTGTGCAAAGTTACCACTGCTTGTCTGAACTGCCTCCTTTGATCTGATTTTAGTAAAAACAGGGGTGATATTGGGATGCTCAGAGCTTCCTAGAGAAAAGGAGTCTTCACCAAAACTGCAAGCTTTTTTTTTTCCTATGAAGATGAAGTTTTCCCACAGAGTGACAGTAGGAGATCAGCACTTAGACAGTACATACTGCTTTGCTTCTATAAGTATACACAGCATTCTCCAAAGGTAGCGGTTCTAATGAACACTCCAGATGTTTGAAATACAGTTAAATTCCTCACTTTCTTTCAACATTTTACAAAGAGGAAGTCTAGAAATGAACAGCTTTTGTATTGGCAAGGTTCTTGTACAATATATACTGTATGCAAGGTGAAGTTACACAAGACCCTCTCCTCACCCCGCCCCCGTCCCCATCTCACTTATCTCACATTCTGAGCCCTGCTATAGTTGCTTCATGGCTCTGGGGCTTAGAAATCCCCTTGACATTCAAGCGTCTTCTTCCCCGATGAGAGGATGGGCTACGTAGGTTCTGATTGGTCGGCGCCCTCCTGATGGGGTACGTTTAGGAGATTAATCTCCAGGATTTCTAAGCTGCAGAGCCGTGGAGCGGCCCTAGCAGGGCTCAGAACGGAAGATCAGGTCAGCAGGACTGGGGGGGGGGGTGATGTGTAAGGTTATGTAGCAGGGTGTCATATTTAGGGGGAGCATCTGAGTGGTAACTAGGCTCAGATGCACTAATTGTTAGGTTTCATGGACCATTTCTATTCCTGGGAGCTAGTACTGGTGTGCAGTTCCCTGGGGCCTATGGGTGGCGCTGTTGCCATGGGCCCGGGTTGAACCGCAGTACAAGGTTGTGCCTCTTTTTTGTCCCCTCTCGGCAGCGGTGCGGTGCGGCGGGGCGGGAAACCTGCTGTGCCTGTCGGGAGAGGATATAAATGGGGGCGGCCATCTTCCAGAGGGGTCGTCGAGTCCACGCCCAGGCACCTTAGGCCTAGGTGTGTGTATGTTGCCTCCGGGTGCCCTAGGCCTGGAGGCCTGGTCGGTTCCGCGCTCAGGCACCTTAGGCCTGGGTGCGTGTGGGTTGTCTTCGGGTGCCCTAGGCCTGGAGACGGAGCTGCTGTTCCATCCCAGACACATTCAGTCTGGGGTGAGGTACTTTGGCGAGGGCCCGGAACCCAGCAACCTTCGGCTGGGGTCCGCTAAGGATCGAGGCTCCCAGGGATCTGCCTTGCGAGGGGACCCGTATCCAGGACGAGGACGCCAGGGAGGTGACCCTTTCTGAAGACCCAGCGCAGAGTCGTGGTGACAGAGGGAGGCCTCTGGTAACTCTCCGGGGGGATGTTCTTATCCTAAAAAAGGGCTAAGTTACTCAAGGAAGGAAGTGCAGGTTCTTTTATGTCACAGTGGCAGTGACTCAACGCACACCAGGTCAGTGGCAGTGACTTGCAACTATTCACCAGGTCAGTGGCAGTGACTTGCAACTATTCACCCGGTCAGTGGCAGTGACCAACCCCATGGTCCGTGGCAGGGACCGTGCGCCAAGCCTGTTCGTGCAAATCAGAATAGGAGAAACCCTGAATTAAGTTTGTGCCTGGACCTCCCTCCAACTTATCTGACCCTTGTTTGTCTCAACCTGTCTGCTCTCAAAGAGACTATTTATTGCCCTTAAGAATAAATAAGAAGTTGGACTTTTCAGTTGGTGTGGACAGTTGCTTACTGGGGAGAACTAAGGACTTGTTTCTGGCTAACCAAGAAACAAGGTCAGCTCTGGAGGTTTTAAACACTGGCTGCAAGTAGGCCCGAGAAAACAAACACCGCTCAACCTCCCCATCCAGGAGGGTACGGGCTTGTGGTTCGGTGTGCCTCAGTCTTTCCTGCGAAGGAGCCAACATAATAGAAAAGCAGGTAAAGGCTGGGGTGGGTGCGCTACAGTTACCTTACAGATTTTTCTATAAAGGTGAACTTACCCTTTAGGAACCTGTATTAAAGTGCTTTTGTGGTACCATGTGATTTGGTTCCTACAAGTGCACTGCATTTGTGATCTTCATTTGGGGTGCTGCTAACAATGCATTGGCACCAGATTGGCAGCAGATTACAAAGGCAGTGAGTTTCCAGTGTGGTGTTGGAAACATGAATGAAATGTGCCTTTTTCCCATTGTGATCTGTTGTGAACTGGCCCTAAGCCCACGTTCACACTGGGGCTGCGGGAGTGAAGCCTGCGAGTTCAGCTGAACTCGCACGATTTCACTTCCGCTGGCAGTCCCGATTTCAGCCACAATTACAAAGACATCTGAAACAGATGTCAATGTAAATCGCGGCTGAAATCGCAAAAAGTAGTACAGAAACTACTTTTTGTAATCCGTGCAGCGCCGCAGATGCGGCGTCGCACCGATTAGGACGGTGCCATTGCCCGCAATTTGCGGCAAATTTCGCCGATTTGACATGCGATTTGACATGTCAAATCGCATGTCAAATCGCACCAGTGTGAACCAGGGCTAAGAGTTATATATGCAGAAACACAACGGCTGAACAAACTACTGGGGGCAACAGCATTTGCAGTGGATTTTCTAGTCAGGAAGGAAATGGGCAGAGTGCTTCTGAGTTTCTGAGTCAGGGATGGCAGGGAGTGGAGGCAATAGAACAATAGAAGTATATGAAGATTTACAGCTGTCAGGATAATGTGATGTTTGGCAACAGTAGGCAGTGTTTTTCGCAGGTGCAAAATGCAACTGAACGAGGGATGGAGGTGCAGCAATATTTCCAGGGACACTATTGTGCTGAGCTAGGGAGGTACCAATAGTTTCAGAAAAGCCTCGTACACACGACCGAGTTTCTCGTCGTTAAAAACACGTCGTTTTTTTCGACGAGATTCTTGTTAACCTTGACGAGTTTTTCGTCAAGCTTTCCATGCGTACACACTGACATTTCCCAATTTCCTCGTTGTTCTCCGCGCTCACGTCCAGCACGTACGACGGCACTATAAAGGGGAAGATCGATTTTCTTGGCGCCACCCCTTGGGCTGCTTTTGCTGATCTCGTGTTACCGCGTGTGAAGTAAAAGTTTGGGAAGAGACGATTCGTGCTTTTCAGTCTTCGTGCTTTCAGTTCGTTTTCTGAGGTTCAGTTTGTGCTTGTGGGTTCGTATCTTGACTTTCAGGGCGTCTAGGCAGGTCGTATCTGTTTTACAGTGCGTTCTTGCCCGTTCGTTTCTGATTTTCAGTTCGTTATTCATAGGCCTTGCTGTTCTAAAGTGCGTTCTGTTCTGTACGTTCTGATAAGATGACCGTTTCCTAGCCATGTCGCCTGGACGTTCTCGTCGTCGAGTTCGTGCTGTGCGTGCGCTTGGTGTTGGTCTGCTTGTTTTGGACCAAGACCAGTCCATGAATGGTGTGAGGAGGAGTTCATGGACCAAGAATTGGTTGCTCCAGCGGGACCAATTCTGCCACATGCCTCTGCTGCGGGAGATAGTTGAGAATAATCCTGAGGACTACAGGAATTTTCTGCGGATGTCTGACCCCGTTTTTCAGGAACTGTTGGCTTTGGTGTCCCCCTATATTACCAGGCAGGACACCGTTATGCGGGAAGCCATCAGTGCTGAGCAGAGGCTCATCGCCACGTTACGTTATCTGGCGACAGGGAGAAGTCTTCAAGACTTGAAGTTCACGACAGGCATCTCCCCCCAGGCTCTGGGCCTCATAATCCCAGACACCTGTTCTGCCATCATCCAAGTCCTGCAGGAGGGCTATATTAGGGTAAGTTTTCTCCTTTTAACATCACATTTTATGTATTTCATGTATGCTAATGTATTGTATTTCTTTCATCCTTCCCTAATTACCATGATTGTAATATGCTGAGAATGTCCCCTTTGTCCTCATGCATGCTGGAAGCTTTAGATTGCCCCTTTTTTCTCCTCCATGCATATTTCCCTTCACTAACCTTTCCAGCAGTGGCGGCTGGTGCAACAAATGTTTGGGGGTCCAACCCCAATTTAGGAAATAAACTTCCTCCATTTTTGCAAAGGTGCCCAAACGCCCCCAGTTGTCCCCTCCAATGCAGCCATTTTGTCCCCTCCAATGCAGCCATTTTGTCCCCTCCAATGCAGCCATTTTGTCCCCTCCAATACAGCCATTTTGTTCCCTCCAATGCAGCCAGTTTCCCCCCAGCCCTGCACATACCTTCTTGTGGTCAGCGCCATCCTTCTTCTGTCCTTGATGTCTTCTTCTTCCCTTGATGTTGCATCAGCCAATCATGTTACCATTAAACAGACTTGGTGAACATGATTGGCAGAGCAGCCTGTCAGTGTTTACCCAAGGAATGCTCCCCCCCCTGCATCCCCTATTTAACTTTTATGAAGCCAATTACATCCCTCAGGCTGTAATGTGCAAGCCTATTTGCCTCCCTGTTTCTGATATGCAATTTTCACCCCATAAATGCCGCAGTTATTCATATGTTGGTCGCTTAACAGGGGGCCATCCACCTGAATAGTGGGCGGCATTGACAATACATAGGTTAATGCAAGGCATGAACCTATGTATTGTTCTGAGTGACGGGCACAGGAGAGAGGGGGCAGTGCTCCAGCGCCCACTCTGGACGCACCGCCACTGCACTGCTATCCTGTGGCCAAACACATCTAGCCCCCCCCCCCAAATAATGTATTAATGGACCATCAGAGGGGGTGATGAATATGAAACATGAGCCTTCCATTATACTTATTTAAAACACCTTAATAAACGTAGAATTTGATTGATATTGGCCTCTAATGTTTTTTATTATAATCTCCTTGTAATGTAATATTTTTAAATTCTAATTTTCTTTCATCTTGTTTGACTCCCCAGCTTCCTTCCACGCCACAGGAATGGCAGACTGTGGCATCAGAGTTTGCCACGCGGTGGGACTCCTCCAACTGCGGTGGTGCCATAGACGGGAAGCACGTCCGCATCGTGCCGCCACCCCGTTCTGGGTCCTACTACTTCAACTACAAGGGGTTTCATAGCATTGTGCTGATGGCGGTGGTGTCAGCACAGTATTAATTCCTCTATGTTGATGTAGGGAAGAATGGCCGGATGTCCGATGGGGGATCCTTCATCCAGACGGAGTTTGCCCTCCGTCTCCAGAGTGACGACCTTGCATTGCCACCGGATGCAGGGAATATTGAAGGACTCCCCTTTGTTTTCTTGGCTGATGAAGCCTTTGGACTCAGACCGCATGTTATCAGGCCATTTCCTCACAGGACCCTGACCCCAGAGAAGAGGGTGTTCAATTACCGGCTGGCCAGGGGCCGAAGAGTCGTTGAAAATGCCTTTGGCATAATGGCCAGCCGGTTCCGCATTTTTATGACTTCCATACACTTGGCGGACTACAAAATAAACTATGTAGTTTTATGCTGCTGTGTGCTACACAATTTTCTCAGCAGAAAATCCAATTCATATATGGCCTCAGTATTGCCTGAGGCTGGACTTTCACCTGCTAATCCCCTGCCGGGCCTGGAATCTGCCCGTCCTGGCTTGCCCCCCCAAAATGCCCGTGAGGTTCGGGACAAATATATGCAATATTTCACGGGTAGGGGGGCAATTTCTATGCCAGGCTATGGCTAAAGATTCCTGGAGAATGAACTAAATAAAATTCTGATTTCAAATTTTAACTTTGGTTTGTTTCCTGTCTCCTAGTTTGTCTTAGTGCATTTGTAGTGCCAAGTGTATTTTCCTTTAGTAAATAACAACCATTTTACTATGTAACCTTAAAAATAACACAAATAAGGTTAGAGCGTATTGAAAAAAGAAGCTACACGTTGTTTCTGTTCAAACATTTTACTCTGTGCACATTCACACACATGCTTCCTTTTTTTTTTTGTCCTGGCCACAAACCGCCAATTCTTTTCTTAGGAAAATACAAAAACAACAGTTGCATTCCAAAAATTACAACATTGGATACCTCTGAGCAATCTAACACATTCACTTACACAAACTATGTCTCTATGTGCCCGTCCTAATATGGGGTCTTGCCACCCCTTGCCCAGCCAAAAATTGAATATGCACACATTTTGTATTATTTTCCACTAGGGATTTTAGACTCCTGATCCCTATTGTCAACATGTGCTATCTGCCATCAGGGGTAATCAATGGACGTGTTTTGGGGGTGCAACCCCTTCCTCAGTTCACCTACTTTAAATACGAGGAAGGGGTTGCACCCCCAAAAGACGTACATGGATATCCCCTGATGGCAGATGGCACATGTTGACACACTGTATGCATATTCAATTTTTGGCTGGTTGCATTGTCAAAAACAGTATAAAAGGTTGATGAACAGTCATTCCTGAAAAAAAAATGGGGGTTTGGTTGACTTATTCGATTCTCCCCAAAACATCTAGAATGTCCTTAAATGTTTGATCCATCACATGAATTATTTGTTTTATTCTGTCCAGTTCCGTGCTACATTCCATCACTTGTTGTATTATTCGGAGGGCACTGTCAGCAGAGAAACATGTACTATCCTTCACCACAACATTTACATCCCCTAAAAACAAAATAAAAAGGTATTATAACTCTGCAGGCCTACATCTCTTACCTGAAGCTGTGGTGTCAGATACTGACCTGTTGTGGTGACCAGTTCCACAACGTCATCCACCTCTCCTTCCTGCACTTCTCCTTCCTCCACCTCAACTTCCTCAACATCCTTCAGTTGTGGGTCTTTGGGAGTTTGGGGTTGTTGTGAAGCTGTGGGTTTCCTGTGCTCCCTGGAGTGTTCTCCTCCCAGTCTTCTCTCCCCTATGATAATCAAACAAAAGGTCTATTTATCACACTGAAATTCTCTATGAAAAATAAAAACAGGCTAAATTGTTTGGAAGTGGGGTACAAGTGTGTGTTTGGGCGGAAGTTAAAGATGAATGCATTATTTCTGACCAATAATATGTTTAGTATTCACCTTTGGCTTTCAGTTATTAGACATGGAGGCACCACAAAAAATCACTAATGCACCTGTGTGGGACACCCAAAAAAGGCGGGTCTGGTGGCCCACACTATAGTGCTCCAAAGTACAGATGTGGAAGCAGCTGCTGAGTGTCCTCTCCTTTACACTGACTAAAGTTTGCATTTCATTCTCTTTACAAACACATCATCTAGCCTAAAAATTTGGAACAAAATTTTTTAAAAAACACGCAGATGTCTAATTACTTTTGTGGCTATAAAATAAGCCAAAACAGCGGATAGTGGCCGAACGAAGTGTCTGTAACGTAACGAACGATTACTGTGCCAAACCAAGTTCAAATATTAAATTATGGAAGGGAGTCCAATATGATAAAATCAAAAAAAGGAGCAACATGTAAGTTGAGAAAAACATTAATAGCAAAAAAATGTACATTTTACTTACTTTTGATAGCATTCTCCTAATGCTCTTTAACTGCTCTGGCTCCCTCAGTTTGAGGTCTGACCACCTCTTTCTGAGCTGCTCATTTGAGCGTTTCACCCCGAAATTCGTCTTCAGACTCTTCACGACTTTCTTCAGGATTTTGGCCTTCCTTCTATTTGGTTTGCTATACGGCCCATGCTTTGCGTCATAATCAGACTTGAGCAAGATGTCCACCATCTCCGCCATCTCCGCAAAAGACATATAAGATGCCAATCATCTCCTCCTGGATCGTGACGTTTCCTCGGTCTCCGGGCTTGTCTCCTCCTCGTTAGTTGCGGAATTATCAGACACCTGCTGTAAATCCGCCATATCTGTCTGCGCGCCGAAAGAGAAGGGGTGGGGAAAAGATGTTAGTTAGAACGTCATGGGCGGGCGACATGTGCGGAGCGACGTGTTCGTAGTTTGACGCATGCGTGGTGTATATATAGCAAACACACATGTGACTATACTACGTTCGGTGTGCGGAGAGAGGAGTTCAAGTTACGGACGTGCGAACGAAGGTATGTGATTTTGTGAGTTGGACAAATTGTTGGCCTATACTGTCTTGAGAATGTTGTAGGATATATATGGTGACTACGATGTTAAGGAGGTTAGACTGTTTGCCTCACATTAGTTATATATTATTTATTTTACTTGCAGATACAATATGAATGTCTTCATTAGTGATAGAGATTTCCTGGCGGAATTTATAGACCGGGTAAGGGAGCTGCCCGCTCTGTGGGAGACGAAAAACCCCATCCACAAAAAAAGAGGGGCGAGAAAAGCAGCGCTGGAGACCCTGCTCCCATTTGTGCATACCAAGGTGCCCACAGCCACAGCAAAACAGGTGGACACTAAAATTGGGAGCTTGAGAGGCACCTACAGGACTGAACGCTCTAAGGTCCTGGCTTCTCAGAGGTCAGGAGCAGCAGCAGATGATGTGTATGTCCCAAATTTGTGGTACTACAGCAGGATGTCCTTCCTGGATGACCACATTGAGGCAAGGCCATCACTATCCACTCTTCCCCCCAGACTTCCCTGCAGCCAACCTGAGCCTTCTCTGGAGCAAGAGGAGGCAGCCATCCTGGATGATCCTGATTTGGCCATCTGGAGCCAGGTATAGTATTAAATGAAAATGTATTGGGATAAACTTAATGTTTGACAAATATGTCAAGATGACAAACATAAACTATTTAGAGTTCCACAAGTGAAATCAAGATCTCTAGACATTAGTCTGCACTTAATTGGGTGCTAAATAGTCAATCTGATGTAGTTGTAAATTTTAGAAAATTATTTCAGGATTTACATTCTAATTGCTTCAATCATGATTATAAATTTTGAGGCAAAGATTAAAGCAACATATTAAAATATGTCCCTTTTTCATACACAGGATGAAATCAGCCAGGAGGAGGGTCTGGAAACTGTCAGGCAGGAGGAGGCAGGGCCCAGTGGCAGCCAGGAGGTGGCAGGGCCCAGTGGAAGGCAGGAGGTGGCAGGGCCCAGTGGAAGGCAGGAGGTGGCAGGGCCCAGTGGCAGCCATGAGGTGGCAGGGCCCAGTGGCAGGCAGGAGGTGGCAGGGCAAAGGAGAAGCACCAGATCACAGGTGCCTCCCATCCGATTTCCCAAAAGAGGCAGGAGGGACAGGACCACCAGTGAGGCAGCAATGGCCCTTATTCAAGAGGCCCATGCCACCCTCAAGGAGCCCACATCCCCTGAAGAGGCCATTGCCGGCCTAGTGGAGGCAAAGTTCAAGGTGATGAGCATGGAGCAACGCCTCCTATGCGAGCCCCTGCTCATCACCTTGCTCAACAAGGGGGTGATGGGAAAAATTACCCCCAATACAGCAATTTGTGAGGTGGCACAACTGTCCCAACCTCAACCTCCTCCTCCACCTCCACCTTCTTCTTCTGCCCCACCCCCTTCTCCTTCACCTCCATCTTGTTCTTCCGCCCCACCCCCTTCTCCTCCACCTCCACCTTTTTCTTCTGCCCCACCCCCTTCTCCTCCACCCCCTCCTCCACCTTGTTCTTCCGCCCCACCCCCTTCTCCTCCACCTCCACCTCCACCTTGTTCTTCCGCCCCACCCCCTTCTCCTCCACCTCCACCTCCACCTTGTTCTTCTGCCCCACTCCCTTCTCCTCCACCTCCACCTTGTTCTTCTGCGCCACCCCCTTCTCCTCCACCTCCTCCTCCTCCTGACAGGAGTACCCCTCCAGTGGCCCAGCCTCCAGCCAAACGAAGAAGGAAGGCTGCAGGGAAGGCTTCAGGGAAGGTTGCAGGGAAGGTTGCCAGGAAGACGAGGAAGTGATGGCCTTGCTTCATTGTGGTCGGACAGAAGGCAGCCTGTTGTAGTACCACACACTTGGGACATATATCTCACCTGCTGCTGTTCCTGACCTCTGGGAGGCCAGCATCAGATTGTGCTCAGAAATGTTGGCCCTCTCAAGCTCCCAATTTTAGTGTCCACACAGGGTTGATGTGTGGTCTGGGGTCCCTGGGATGCACAAATGGCAGCAGGTTCTCCAGCGCTGCATTCTCTTTATTTTTTACAAAACATGAATAAATTTTATTTTTGTTTAAGTTCATACTTGACTATGTGTATTTGTAAAAATTTAAAATTTAGCTTTGGAGTAAGCAGAGACATTTGACTGACAAAAAAAGGGACAGATAACAACCCCCCTAAAAAATAAAAGAATCTGATTTCCCAAAAAGAGGGTGTAAAATTTAACAACTATATATTAAAATATTCAATGGGAGATCACTATCAAAACATTGCGAAATTAAAATTAACGTCAGTTTGAAAAATCTAAAAATTTTAAACATTCATAAAAAACTTGCACGATATAATACACATAAATCTTCTTAAGAGCAGCATGAAAAAGGTTAAAAAAAGATAGTCATAACTCTGTGTGAATATCAGCAGCAAAAGAAGTTCTTTCGTTTTGATTAATGTAACATTCTAAAGAAGATTTCAATGCACAACATTTAAACGATGCAATCATTTCGAGCGTGACGAATGTGCTATCTCCATTACGAAGGCTTGTTTTACCAGAAGATGCGCTCCCGTCTCATACTTGCTCATACTTGCTTCTGAGCATGCGCGCTTTTGAAAGACTCGTTAAAGCATACACACGAACCATTTTCTCGTCACAAAACAGGTCGACGAGAAACACGATGAGGAAATCAGGAATCCTGACATAAAAATAGAGAGCAGGTTCTCTATTTTCTCGTCGAGATTCATGGCAATTTTCTCGTCGTAAAACCATACACACGAACGGTTTTCCGAGAAAAAAGCTCTTGCGGCACTTTTCTTGCCGGTTTTGGACGAGAAACTCGGTCGTGTGTACATGGCTTAAGACCACAGAGTTGTAGACATTCGAGTTGAGCGGACACCTGGATGTTCGGGTTCGACGGGTTCGGTCGAACTTCGAACTTGACCCGAACTTTATCCAGAACCCGAACCCCATTGAAGTCAATGGGGACCCGAACTTCTGAGGACTAAAAAGGCTCTAAAAAAGTAATGGAAAGGGCTAGAGCAGGGGTCTCAAACTCAAATTACCTGAGGGCCACAAGACAAGTTTTCATATCCCATGGGGGGCCGCATGCAAACATTCAAACTTCAAAAACAGCAGCACTGTTGTCAGCAGACACACTATTAACCCCCAGCACTGGTGTCAGCAAATGCATTATCAAACCTGACCACTACACTGCACACTGACCACTACACTGCACAAGGACCACTACACTGCAAACTGACCACTACACACTGACCTCTACACTGCACACTGACCACTACACTGCACACTGAACAATACACACTGACCACTGCACACTGACCACTGCACTGCACACTGACCACTACACTGCACACTGAACAATACACACTGACCACTGCACACTGACCACTACACTGCACACTGAACAATACACACTGACCACTACACTGCACACTGACCACTACACTACACACTGACCACTACACTACACACTGACCACTACACTACACACTGACCTCTACACTGACCACTGAACAATACACACTGACCACTGCACACTGACCACTGCACTGCACACTGACCACTACACTGCACACTGAACAATACACACTGACCACTGCACACTGACCACTACACTGCACACTGAACAATACACACTGACCACTACACTGCACACTGACCACTACACACTGACCACTACACTACACACTGACCACTACACTACACACTGACCACTACACTGCACACTGAACAATACACACTGACCACTGCACACTGACCACTACACTGCACACTGACCACTACACTACACACTGACCACTACACTGCACACTGACCACTACACACTGACCACTACACTGCACACTGACCACTGCACACTGACCTCTACACTGCACACTGACCACTACACTGCACACTGAACAATACACACTGACCACTGCACACTGACCACTACACTGCACACTGACCACTACACTACACACTGACCACTACACTGCACACTGACCTCTACACTGCACACTGACCACTACACTACACACTGAACAATACACACTGACCACTGCACACTGACCACTACACTGCACACTGACCACTACACTACACACTGACCACTACACTACACACTGACCACTACACACTGACCACTACACACTGACCACTACACACTGACCACTACACACTGACCACTGCACACTGACCTCTACACTGCACACTGACCACTACACTGCACACTGAACAATACAAACTGACCACTGCACACTGACCACTACACTGCACACTGACCACTACACTACACACTGACCTCTACACTGCACACTGAACAATACACACTGACCACTACACTGCACACTGACCACTGACCACTGTACACTGACCTCTACACTGCACACTGACCACTACACACTGACCACTGCACACTGACCACTACACTGCACACTGACCACTACACTACACACTGACCACAACACACTGACCACTACACTGCACACTGACCATTACACTGCACACTGACCACTACACTGCACACGGACCACTACACTGCACACGGACCACTACACTGCACACGGACCACTACACTGCACACTGACCACTTCACACTGACCACTACACTGCACACTGACCACTACACTTCACATTACACTGCACACTGACCACTACACTGCACACTGACCACTCACCATTAGGGCACAGCACATCAGGGCACAGAGCCCAGCACATCAGGGCACAATCAGGGTACATGGGGCACATCAGGGCACAATCAGGGTACATGGGGCACATCAGGGCACATTTAGGGTACATGGAGCACATCAGGGCACATTTAGGGTACATGGGGCACATTTAGGGTACATGGGGCACATCAGGGCACAATCAGGGTACATGGGGCACATCAGGGCACATTTAGGGTACATGGGGAACATCAGGGCACATTTAGGGTACATGGGGCACATCAGGGCACAATCAGGGTACATGGGGCACATCAGGGCACATTTAGGGTACATGGGGCACATCAGGGCACATTTAGGGTACATGGGGCACATCAGGGCACATTCAGGGTACATGGGGCACATCAGGGCACATTCAGGGTACATGGGGCACATCAGGGCACATTCAGGGTACATGGGGCACATCAGGGCACAATCAGGGTACATGGGGCATATCAGGGCACAATCAGGGTACATGGGGCACATCAGGGCACAATCAGGGTACATGGGGCACATCAGGGCACAATCAGGGTACATGGGGCACAGGTCAGCATTTACTTGTTGTCATTTTCTTCAAATGCAGAGTAGCGCACGAAACGTCTGTCATAAGTTCACTTCTCTCTCATGTCACGCTGTTGCTCCCCGGCGGCCCCTCCTCTCTTCGTCCATCCCAGATGATGTCACAAGCAAATGGGGATGGACGAAGAGAGGAGGGGCCGCCGGGGAGCAACAGCGTGACATGAGAGAGAAGTGAACTTATGACAGACGCTTCCTGCGCTACTCTGCATGCATCTCATCTCGATCTACCCTTCAGGCGCCAGCAGTAGGCGATTGACGGGTATATCGCTGCGGATCTCCGGCCAGTACATGCCTGGCAGTAGAACACTGCCAATTTGCGCCCCCCCCTTCCGCGGCACCCCTGCGCTGCCTGCGGGCCATTTATAACCGGTCCGCGGGCCGCAAATGGCCCGCGGGCCGGTACTTTGAGACCCCTGGGCTAGAGGGCTGCAACTGGCAGCAAAATGTCGTTAAGAGCATGGGAAGTGCTCTGCAAACAAATGTGTAATATGGAAATAATTTAAAATAACATAATTTTTTTTTAAAAAAAAATATGCTGGAGGCCCCCTTTTCAGCAGAAGAGGTACAGGAAGTCATTAAGAACCTCAGAAACTCAATGTCACGATGCCACACATATGGTGGGAATGCCCCAGAATACGCCCTTTCTGGAAAACATTATTCAATTTAATGGATAAGCTAGTGGGAAAATAAAATACTTTGAAAAAAAATGTAGTGGGGTGCTAAATTTAAGGGAAGTGTTTGAGTGGTAAATAGGCTCAAACACCCTAATTCTGTAGGATTCATGGACCATTTTGTCCTCGGGGGACAGTATTGGTGTGCAGTTCCCTGCGGCCTACAGGTGGCGCTGCCATGGTAGGCTAGGGTTGAACCGCCGATACAGTGCTGTGCCTTTTGTGTCCCTTCTTGGCAGTAGTACAGCGGGGCGGGGAACCTGCTGTGCATGCCGGGAGAGGATATAAAAGGGGCAGACGCCTCCTGATCGGGGTCCGATCCCCAGGCACCTTTGGCCTGGGGGCTGATGTCCAGTGGGGTCCGCGCCCAGGTGCCTTCGGCCTGGGTGCACGTGTTCCTGTTCCATCTCGGGCACCTTTAGCCCAGGGTGAGGTACTATCCTGGAGTTCCTGCTGCCCTGGGTATGGAGGCCTAGGGGAGGGAGTAAAGCCTGGGGTCCAGAGCCTTCGTCTGGAGTCCGCTAAGGGTCGAGAAGTCTTTGGGTGCCGCTTCATGTAGGGGACCCTGTTCCAGGGAAGGGAGGAACCTTCCGATGGCCCGATGCTGGAGGCACGGTGAAGGAAGGGTCTGTTGACTCCCTGGAGAGATGTCTTCCCCTTGATATGGGCTAGTTCTTAGAAGGAGAAGCTCAAGGTCATCCTGACTGTATCGGAGGCCTTATTTACCCGGCCCGTGGCAGGGGCCTTATACACCCTGGTCTGTGGCAGAGACCAAAGTTCTCCAGGTCTGTGGCAGGGGCCTTGTACACCCGGTCTGTGGCATAGACCAACCTCACGGTCTGTGGCAGAGACCGTGAGCCTAAAACTGTTTGAGAAACCTAAGCAGTGAATTGAATGTGCTACGTTTGTGCCTGGACCTCCTCCACACCTTAAGCTGTCCTGTTTTTTTGCTCTAACCTTTTCTTTCCGAGTACAGTTTATTTTGCCATGAGAGAATAAACTCAGAGTTGTAGTTTTAGCTAGTGTGGACATTGACTTTACTGGGAATTCAAGGACTTGCCTCTACCTACAGTAGAGGTGAGAATCATCCTCTGGAGGAGTTTTGACTACGGCTGTGGACACGGCCCGTCAAGTACACCGCTCAACCTCTTTATACAGGAGGGAATGGGCTGGTAGTGCGGTGTGCCTTTCTCCCTCCTGCGAGGAGCCAACAACATAAAGGCAGGTAAGGGGGAAAGGATCTGTGCGCTACAAAAAAATAAAATAAAAATTATAATCTTGACCTAGGAGGACGAGGTCCATATGTAGTAGGAGGTTGAGGTGGCGGTGGATGTGGCTGTGTAGGTGGATGCGGCGGTGGAGGAGGACGAGGTAGCCAACACTGGTTCAAAAATAAAACTATGGCTGGGTAAGGCCGGTGATGTGTCAAATTATGTCCTCCGTCGGATAGTGTCCGCCCTGTACTGCGCTTGCTCAGTACGTAGGACAAGGGGATTTCGAAAATCTCACAAGACAAATGGCGCCTGCGTGGTGAGTCCAGGTTCAAGCCACACCATCCGAGGTTCAAGCCGAGCCAAGCAAGGCCATGCCCGAAGCGTGGCGATTGAAGCAAGCCCATGAGGGGCCCTGTTACTATGTGCTACCGTATGTCCACTTGAATGGTGGGGCTTGAACCTGCACTCACTGCGCAGGCGCCGTTCATCTTCAGAGATTTTGTGAATCTCCTTGTCCTCCGTACTGTGCAAGCACTGCGCCTGTGCAATACGGGCCGGACACAATCCAATGGCTGGACAGTTTTTGTCAGAACACCGGTATACATGTCTATTCTGCACAAGGTACGGACAAGTCCTGTGGGATCCATGCCTGGTTCATTTTAATGAACGTGAGCTTGTCCACATTGGCTCTGGACAGGCGGCTGCGCTTGTCTGTGATAACGCCCCCTGCCATGCTAAATACACGTTCAGATAATACACTGGCTGCAGGGCAGGCCAGCACCTCCAAGGCGTAAAGGGCAAGCTCAGGCCATGTGCCCAATTTGGAGACCCAGAAGTTGAAGGGGGCAGACCCGTCATCCAGTACGTGTAGGCCTGTGCACACATACTGCTCAACCATGTTGGTGAAATGCTGCCTCCTGCTAAGATGTTCCATCTCAGCTGGTGGTGCTGGTTGTTGTGGCGTGCTGACAAAGCTTTTCCACATTTCGGCCATGCTAACCCTGCCTTCTGAGGTGCTGGCGGTGCCCCGGCTGCATTGGCGACCTCTTCCTCCTCCTCTGCCTTCGCCTTGTGCTTCCACCGTACGCCCGCTGTCAGGTGGGAATGCCACCAGCAGCGCGTCTACCAGCGTGCGCTTGTACTCACGCATCTTACGATCCCACTCCAGAGAGGGAATTAAGGACGGTACGTTGTCCTTGTAATGGGGATCCAGCAGGGTGGCCACCCAGTAATCAGCACCAGTTAAAATGTGGGCAACTCGGCGGTCGTTGCGGAAACACTGCAGCATGTAATCGCTCATGTGTGCCAGGCTGCCCAGAGGCAAAGAAAAGCTGTCCTCTGTGGGAGGTGTATCGTCTGTGTCCTCTGTATCCCCCCAGCCATGCACCAGTGATGGCCATGAGCTGGTCTGGGTGCCACCCTGCTGCGAACATGGTTCCTCCTCCTCTTCCTCCATCTCCTCCTCCTCATCCTCCACCTCGTCATCCTCCAGAACTGTGCCCTTGCTGCCGGACAATTGTGTACCTGGCGTTTGTTGGTTCAGGAACCCACCCTCGTAGCCACTTGTGAAAGACTGCCCTGAAAGCCTTTGAAATGATCCCGCCACCTCCTCCTCCTACTCCTCCTCCTCCTCCTGTGCCACATCATCTTCCATCATCGCCCGAAGCGTTTTTTCAAGGAGGCATAGAACTGGGATAGTAACGCTGAGAATGGCGTCATTGGCACTGGCCATGTTGGTGGAGTACTCGAAACAGTGCAACAAGGCACACAGGTCTCGCATGGAGGCCCAGTTATTGGTGGTGAAGTGGTGCTGTTCCGCAGAGCGACTCACGCGTGATTGCTGCAGCTGAAACTCCACTATCGCCTGCTGCTGCTCGCACAGTCTGGCCAGCATGTGCAAGGTGGAGTTCCACCTTGTGGGCACGTCACATATGAGGCGGTGAGCGGGAAGGCCGAAGTTACGCTGCAGCGCTGACAGGCGAGCAGCAGCAGGGTGAGAACGCCGAAAGTGCGCACAGACGGCCCGCACTTTCTGCAGCAGCTCTGGCATATTGGGGTAATTTTTCAGGAACCTCTGGACCACCAAGTTCAGCACATGCACCAGGCAAGGGATGTGCGTTAAACCGGCTAGGCCCAGAGATGCTACGAGATTTCGCCCATTATCGCACACCACCAGGTCGGACTTGAGGCTCACTGACAGCAACCACTCATCGGTCTGTTGTTCCATGTCCCTCCACAAGTCCTGCGCGGTGTGGGTTTTTTCCCCCAAACAGGAAAGTTTTAAAACTGCCTGCTGTCGTTTACCCCTGGCTGTGCTGAAGTTGGTGGTGAAGGTGTTACGCTGACCGGATGAGGAGGCGGTAGAGGATGAGGAAGCGGAGTAGGAGGAGTTAGCAACAGGAGGCAAACTGAAGCGCCCTGCAATCCTCGGTGGTGGAAGCAAATGCGCCAAACTGCTATCTGCCTCAGGCCCAGCCGCCACTGCATTTACCCAGTGTGCTGTTAGGGAGATATAACGTCCCTGACCATGCTTACTGGTCCACGCATCCGTAGTTAGGTGGACCTTGCCACAGATGGCGTTGCGCAGTGCACACCTGATTTTGTCCCCCACTTGGTTGTGCAGGGAAGGGATGGCTCGCCTGGAAAAGTAGTGGCGGCTGGGCACGACGTACTGTGGGACAGCCAATGCCATCAGGCTTTTAAAACTCTGTGTCTTCACCAGACGGAATGACAGCATTTCAAAGGCGAGGAATTTTGAAATGCTTTCATTCAGGGCCAGGGATCGCGGGTGGCTAGAGGGGTACTTCCTCTTCCGCTCCAGTGTTTGGGAGATAGAGAGCTGAACGCTTCCATGGGACATTGTGGAGATGGCTGGTGACCCAGGTGGCAGATGCTCTGTTTGCGGGTTGGCAGGTGCTACTGTCACTACAGAGGTGGATGAAGGCAGAGACTGCAGCAGAAGAGGAAGCAGGGGGAGCCAGAGACCTTTCTTTGTTTTGGAGGTGTCTACTCCACTGCAGCTCGTGCTTTGCACTTAGATGCCTGGTCATGCAGGTTGTGCTCAGGTTGAGAACGTTTATGCCTCGCTTCAGGCTCTGATTGCACAGCATGCAAACTACTCGTGTCTTGTCAACAGCACATTGTGTGAAGAATTGCTACGCTAGGGAACTCCTTGGACCTGGATTTGGTGTGCTCGGTCCCTTGCTGCGCTAGGCAGTAGCAGACGTACTGTCTAGGGGACGGACGCTCCGCTTTTGCACCCTGCTCCCTCTTCTGCTGTGCTGGTGGCTCTGTGCGACCACCGCCTCTTCCTCCGAACTACACTGGTCACCTGCATAACGTTGATTCCATGTGGGGTGGAGGACCTCATCGTCCTCCACATCATCTTCCACCCAGTCTTCACCCCTGGCCTCCTTGTCTGTCTGCACAATTGCGAAAGCAGCAGCAGTTGGCACCTGTGTTTCGTCATCATCCGAGACGTGCTGCGATGGTCCTCCCATGTACTCATCATGAAACATAAGTGGTTGGGCATCGGTGCACTCAATCTCTTCCACTTATGGGGCAGGGCTTGGTGGATTGCCCTGGGAAACCCTGCTAACAGAGTCATCGAAAAGCAGAAGAGACTGCTGCATGATATGGGGCTCAGACTACTTGGCTGATTTGCAAGGGGGTGAGGTGAAAGACTGATGGACATGGGCTTCAGGTGCCAACTCTGATCTTTCATCAGAAAACTGGGTGGGAGACAATGTGAAGGAACCCAAGGCACTGTCAGCAACCCAATCTACTATCACCTGTACTTGTCCTGGCCTCAACATTCGTACAGCCTCATTAGGCGCGACAAAATACCGCCGCAGGCTCGGTTGCCTACTCGCACCTGAGGAAGGTGTTTCACTTGTGCGTGTAGCTGTCACAGATCGACCACGTCCTCTCCCTGCAACAGGAGCTCCACCAGCAGCACCATGACTGGGGCCACCACGTCCCTTTTGACCTTCTCCTCATATTTTCCAAATTTAGGATCTTGCCCTAAATGGGTGTTTTTGGAAGAGCACAACACACCGACAGTACGTAAACGCTGTATCTCACAGCTACAGAACTGCAGAAAATGCTATTCAAAAAAAATGTTTTTGTCCTACAATAATTTTTTTAGGATAGCACAGTAGAAGAAAAAAATATAAATTGTTTATTTCACACACCTCCAGATATGCAGAAAACATTGCAAAATATTTTTTGTGGCCCTAAATGGGTGTTTTTGGAAGAGCACAACACACCCACAGTACGTAAACACTGTATCTCACAGCTACAGAACTGCAGAAAATGCTATTCAAAAAAAATGTTTTTGTCCTGCAATAATTTTTTTAGGATAGCGCAGTAGAAGAAAAATATATAAATTGTTTATTTCACACAGCTCCAGATATGCAGAAAACACTGCAAAATATTTTTTGTGGCCCTAAAAGGGTGTTTTTGAAAGAGCACAACACACCCACAGTACGTAAACGCTGTATCTCACAGCTACAGAACTGCAGAAAATGCTATTCAAAAAATTTTTTTCATTTTTTTTAGGATAGCACAGTAGAAGAAAAATATATAGAAATTGTTTAGTTCACACAGCTCCAGATATGCAGAAAACACTGCAAAATATTTTTTGTGGCCCTAAATGGGTGTTTTTGGAAGAGCACAACACACCCACAGTACGTAAACGCTGTATCTCACAGCTACAGAACTGCAGAAAATGCTATTAAAAAAAATGTTATTTTTTTAGGATAGCACAGTAGAAGAAAAATATATAGAATGTGTTTAGTCACACAGCTCCAGATATGCAGAAAACACTGCAAAATATATTTTTTTGCCCTAAATGGGTCTTTTTGCAAGAGCACAATACACCCACAGTATGGAAACGGTGTATCTCACACCTACAGCAATACAGAAAATGCTATTAAAAAAAAAAGTTTTTGCCCTAAAAAATTTTTTGGGGAATAGCACAATACAAGAAAAATATATAAATTTGTAAATCTCACACTTGCATATTTACAGAAAACACTGCAATTTTTTTTCTTTGCCCTAAATGGGTCTTTTTTCAAGAGCACAATACACCCACAGTATGGAAATGGTGTATCTCACACCTACAGCAATACAGAAAATGCTATTAAAAAAAAATTTTTTGCCCTAAATATTTTTTGGGGGAATAGCACAATACAAGAAAAATATATAAATTTGTAAATCTCACACTTGAATATATGCAGAAAACACTGCTATTTTTTTTCTTTGCCCTAAATGGGTCTTTTTGCAAGAGCACAATACACCCACAGTATGGAAACGGTGTATCTCACACCTACAACAATACAGAAAATGCTATTAAAAAAAAAAATTTGCCCTAAATTTTTTTGGGGGGAATAGCACAATACAAGAAAAATTATATAGATTTGTAAATCTCACACTTGCATATATGCAGAAAACACTGCAATTGTTTTATATTTTTTTGCCCTAAATGGGTCTTTTTTCAAGATCACAATACACCCACAGTATGGAAACGGTGTATCTCACACCTACAGCAATACAGAAAATGCTATTAAAAAATAGTTTTTGCCCTAAAAAAAAATTTTGGGAATAGCACAATACAAGAAAAATATATTAATTTGTAAATCTCACACTTGCATATATGCAGAAAACACTGCAATTATTATTATTATTATTTTTTGCCCTAAATGGGTCTTTTTGCAAGAGCACAATACACCCACAGTATGGAGACGGTGTATCTCACACCTACAGCAATACAGAAAATGCTATTAAAAAAAAGTTTTTGCCCTAAAAAATTTTTTGGGGAAAAGCACAATACAAGAAAAATATATAAATTTGTAAATCTCACACTTGCATATATGCAGAAAACACTGCAATTTTTTTTCCCTAAATGGGTCTTTTTGCAAGAGCACAATACACCCACAGTATGGAAACTGTGTATCTCACACCTACAGCAATACAGAAAATGCTATTAAAAAAAAAGGTTTTGCCCTAAAAAAAAAATTTTGGAATGGCACAATACAAGAAAAGTATATAAATTTGTAAATCTCACACTTGCATATATGCAGAAAACACTGCAATTTTTAAATTTTTTTGCCCTAAATTGGTCTTTTTGCAAGAGCACAATACACCCACAGAAAGCAAACAGTGTATCTCTAAATGTAACATATGCAGTGCTGGTGCACTGAGCTTGCAGATAAAAGTTAGATTTTCTCTGACACTGGGCTCATGGCAGTGTAAAAAGACTGTGCACTGCAACACAAACAGGTAAACCTATGCAGATCGCTGAGTTATTAGATCTCTGAATCTGGACTCCTATAAAAATCTCTCTCCCTGAAAGCACCATCAGGAACCTTCCCCTACACTGTCTCTCTATCTTTTTTCTCAGATTGCAGAATCAGGACTAACTCATGTATTTCAATCTCTCCCTAATAAGCAACAGCAGCCAGGATCCTCTCCCTATCCTGTCTAAAGCAGAGTGACGTGCTGTGCTGTGTGCCTCTAGCTTATATAGAAGCTGGGTCACATGCTGCACTGAGCTGGGTCACATGTTGCACTGGCCAATCACAGCCATGCCATTTATTAGGCATGGCTATGATGGCTTCTAAGAGCACACCAGCTAACCAAAAGTGATTGGCTGCCCCCTGAAGCTTTTCTAAATGCGCCATTACATCGCCGAACACCGGACCCGAACCCGAACATACATGCAATTGTTCGGGTTCGGGTCCGGTGCCCAAAAACTCTAATGTTCGGTACGGACCCGAACTTTACAGTTCGGGTTCGCTCAACCCTAGTAGGGATATCTCCAAGGACTCATTGGTGCAGAAAGGGTAATAATGCAAAAAATGTAACTGCAAAAAACTCTGTGTAGGTATGTGGATTTTTATTTTATTTTTTACACTCAAGTATATTTGTATTACCTGTCTTCCTTTTTATTTTTAATACACCAACGCATTCTTGCTAAAGTAGCCACATTAATCCCAGATTTTATGCATTTGTCTTTTCATTCTATGTCCTTGAAAGTGCATTTAACATTAAAGTCACTGTAGATATGGTTGCAGTTTACATTGTAGTTTGCAATTTTGGCATATTCTCTCACAATGTCATGATATTTCCCTGTAAGAATGCCTGTTGCTAAGCCACAAGCAACAGTAGGTCATTTTTGCTTTTTGAATGCGTGAACAGTGATTTTATCGAGACCATATATCTAGTACAGGAGCCTTCTCACCAAAGCTGTTTGATTAACGGTAAAGTAGGCATTTGTCCCAGCTAGAGGTGAGCAGATTAGGTGATTAATTTTTCCATAAAATATATGGGTTTGGAGGAGAGAATCTTGTAAGGCGATATCAGATGAGCAGTTTGACATGCTGCATGTCTCTTTGCCAAGCTGCAGCAACTCACATCAAGTCTGCGGTAGGGAACTATCCGTTCCCAAAACAGCTGCATGAAACATTTGTCCAACTGGATTGTTTTCCTTCATAACTATATGGCAAGGGAAGAATCATACACATGATTGTCCCTGAACAAGGCATGGGGAGGGTGGAGGGTTGCTTCACACACTTTTTAAACTATAAGTAAACCCATACAGTGATCCCAGTCACAATCGGCGCAATTACTTAGTGAAATTATACAAAAATATAACACAGCTAAAACATTATATTGTGATTCCACACACCATTCAATATGAATTAAAACAAATTCAGTGTGTCAAAAATTACAAACCCCAAAAATATGTAACTTTAATCTGTAAAAAAACATAAATGTATTTTATTGGGATTTTATGGGATAGACCAACACAAAGTGGCACATAATTGTGAAGTGGAAGGAAAATGATAAATGGTTTTCAACATTTTTTACAAATAAATATGTAAAAAGTGTGGCGCACATTTGTATTCAGACAATACTTTGCAGAATCACCTTTTACTGCAATTACAGATGCAAGTCTGTTCAGGTATGTCTCTACCAGCTTTGCACAGAAATGTTTGCCCATTCTTCTTTGCAAAATAGCTCAAGCTCTGTCAGATTGGATGGAAAGCGTCTGTGCATAGCAATTTTCAGGTCTTACCACAGATTCTGAATCAGATTTAGCTGTGGACTTTGAGCCATTCTATTTCTAACACATGAATATGCTTTGATCTAAACCATTCCATTGTAGCTCTAGCTGTATGTTTAGGGTCGTTGTCCTGTTGGAAGGTGAACCTCTGCCCTAGTCTCAAATCTTTTGCAGACTCTAACAATTTTTCTTCTAAGATTGCCCTGTATTTGGCTCCATCCATCTTCCAATCAACTCTGACCAGCTACCTTGACCCTGCTGAAGAAAAGCATCCACACAACATGATGCTGCCACCACCATGTTTCACGGTTGGGATGGTGTGTTCAGGGTGATGTGCAGTGTTAGTTTTCTGCCACACATAGGGTTTTGCTTTTAGGCCAAAAAGTTTAATTTTATTCCTATCTGACCAGAGCACCTTCTTCCACTTGTTTGCTTTGTCGCCCACATGGCTTCTCGCAAACTGAAAACGGGACATCTTATGGCTTTCTTTCAACAATGGCTTTCTTCTTGCCACTCTTCCATAAAGGCCAGATTTGTGGAGTGCACAGCTAAAATTTATCCTGTAGACAGATTTACCCACTTGAGCTGTGGATTCTCTGCAGCTCTTCCAGAGTTACCATGGGCCTCTTGGCTTCTTTTCTGATTGATGCTCTCCTTGCCTGGCCTATCAGTTTAGGTGGATGGCCATGTCTTGGTAGGTTTGCAGTTGTGCCACACTCCTTCCATTTTCTGATGATGGATTGAACACTGCTCTGTGAGATGTTCAAAGCTTGGGATATGCCCTAACCCTAATTTCTACCCTAACCCTAAACTTCTCCACAACTTTATCCCTGATATGTCTGGTGTGTTCCTTGGCCTTCATGATGCTGTTTGTTTACTAAGGTCCTCTAACAAACCTCTGAGGGCTTCACAAAACACACAGGTGGACTATATTTACTAATTAGGTGACTTCTGGAGGCAATAGGTTCCACTAGATTTTAGTTAGGGGTAAAGAGTAAAGGGGGCTGAACACAAATGCACGCCACACTTTTCACATATTTATTTGTAAAAAAGTTGAAAACCATTTATCATTTTCCTTCCACTTCACAATTATGTGCCACTTTGTGTTGGTCTATCACATAAAATCCCAATAAAATACATTTAAGTTTTTGTTTGTAACATGACAAAATGTAGAAAATTTCAAGGGGTATTAATACTTTTTTATGCCAAAAACATTCAAATGGTGAAAAAAATGATAGTCCAGTGTTCATCAGGGAAAAACACCAAGTGACTGGCTGTACAGCAGTGGAGAACCCTAACTTCAGTGACTCCTACAGGGGTAGAGCTACATATATTAGAACTAGCCTTGGGGGCAATTCCCCCTGTAGCACTGGGCTGGGTCCTTTAACCATTTGCTGTAAGGTACCTGTTGAAGGGTTTAGTAAAGAACTGGAGCTTTGGCTGGGGGTTGAGGCGTTAGCATAGTCAGGCAGGCCGGGTCAGGAACAAGTATTGACACCAAGGTACAAAGTCAGAATCCAGAAGCATGGTCGAGGACAGGCAGGGTCATACACAGACTGGCAGAGTAATGCAAAATCATCAGGCAAAGAGAGTAGTTCAAGAATAAGGTTCAAAGTCCAGAAGTTCAGCAGTTCTATTGTATAGCACACACCCAGAGAAACAGATACAACAAATAGGCACAGAGCATAGGAAGTCCTGCTAATCAAAGGCTGACCTGATTACAGATTGACTGTAGCTGGAAGACAGGGGTAGAAGCACCAAGCAGAGTGTATGCCATGGGCGTCCGCTCCATAGTGCAAGGGGGGGCGAGTGACCCCCACTGAAATCATAAGAGAAGACACTTGACTTGCCCCCTGTGTTGCAATGGCCGCCGTGGACTTTTTTTCTGCTGCTGCCTGCTGGCCGGGGGGCTGGGGCTGCTCTCCAGTGGCTCTCCTCCGCCCCGGGTGCCACACATTGGGGGGGGGGGGTCAGGCGGCTCCCCCCATCCTCCCCTGTGTGAAACTGTGAGAGCGGGACGGGCTTGGTAGTGCAGCGGCTATGTGACATGCTGACAGCGCAGGGAGAAACTCAGGCGGACTGACCCATTCTCACACACTACTGTGCATCTCACTCTCTGTTAAATTATAACATCCCAGTGAGTACAACTCCCCCTCCCATTCCACAGAGATGGAAGAGACTGCATCGGCTCTGCCCCCTCCCTCCCTCCCTCATTTTTGTGTACCGTCCATGCTCTGTTGAGCCCGTGTGTGAAAGGAATGTGTGGGAGGGAACATTTAAACAAGTAGCCGACAGCTGAGCCGCCGCCGACTAAACAACTAGTGTGAGACTGTGAGCATCCTGGGAACATCAAGTGAATTATCAGCACTGTCACTGTGTACTCTGCCCTCTCTCTCCCAAATCTTTCACTCCCCCTCTTTCCTCTGTTGTCCTCCAGCAGAGTCTTTCATTAACTCTATGCTGATAGTTGGCCCCATCATGTTCCTTTAGCCAGGGTTTTCACTAGTGTGATCAGTGGCGGTGCGTCCATAGAGGGCGCCGGAGCGCCGCCCCCTCTCGCTCCTGCACCACCACTGAAAGACAATACACAGATTCATGCATTGCATGAACCTGTGTATTTTCGCCGCTGCCGCGCTGCCCACTATTCATATGGCCGGCCTCCTGGTGAGCGCCGGCCATATGAATTAGAGCGGTGGCCAGCGGTGGGTGTGACTTGGAAGTGTCTATCAGAGCCAGCGGCTCTGATAGGCTTTCCGAATACAGCTCTCACGCTGTAATCGGCTTCCAAAAACTCCTCCAAGGTACGCACGGGGGTGCGTTCCTTGGAAAAGACTGGGGGGGTTTCAGCCAATCAGGTTCACCGGATATGGTTACCGGTACCCTGATTGGCTGAAGTGACATCGAGGGCGAGAGAAGACATTGAGGACAGCGCGGACCTGAGGAAGGTCGGGGGGGGACAGGCTGCATTTGGGGGACAAACTGGCTGTATATGGGGAACAAAGTGGCTGTATATGGGAACAAACTGGCTGTATATGGGGACACACTGGCTGTATATGGGGACACACTGGCTGTATTTGGGGGACAAACTGGCTGTAAATGGGAACACACTGGCTGTATTTGGGGGACAAACTGGCTGTATATGGGGACACACTGGCTGTATTTGGGGGACAAACTGGTTGTATATGGGGACAAACTGGCTGTATATTGGGGACAAACTGGCTGTATATGGGAACAAACTGGCGGTATATGGGGACACACTGGCTGTATATGGGAACAAACTGCCTGTATATGGGGACAAACTGGTTGTATATGGTGACAAACTGGCTGTATATGGGAACAAACTGGCTGTATATGGGGGCACACTGGCTGTATATGGGGACACACTGGCTGTATATGGGGGACACACTGACTGTATTTGGGGGACAAACTGTCTGTATATGGGGACACACTGGCTGTATTTGGGGGACAAACAGGCTGTATATGGGGACAAACTGGCTGTATATTGGGGACAAACTGGCTGTATATGGGGGACAAACTGGCTGTATATGGGGGACACACTGGCTGTATATGGGAACAAACTTCCTGTATATGGGGACAAACTGGCTGTATATGGGGACAAACTGGCTGTATATGGGAACAAACTGGCTGTATATGGGGACAAACTGGCTGTATATGGGGACACACTGGCTGTATATGGGGACACACTGGCTGTATATGGGAACAAACTGGCTGTATATGGGGACACACTGGCTGTATATGGGAACAAACTGCCTGTATATGGGGACAAACTGGCTGTATATGGGGACACACTGGCTGTATATGGGAACAAACTGCCTGTATATGGGGACAAACTGCCTGTATATGGGGACAAACTGGCTGTATATGGGAACAAACTGGCTGTATATGGGGACAAACTGGCTGTATATGGGAACAAACTGGCTGTATATGGGAACAAACTGGCTGTATATGGGGACACACTGGCTGTATATGGGGACACACTGGCTGTATATGGGGGACACACTGACTGTATTTGGGGGACAAACTGTCTGTATATGGGGACACACTGGCTGTATTTGGGGGACAAACTGGCTGTATATGGGGACAAACTGGCTGTATATTGGGGACAAACTGGCTGTATATGGGGGACAAACTGGCTGTATATGGGGGACACACTGGCTGTATATGGGATTAAACTTCCTGTATATGGGGACAAACTGGCTGTATATGGGGACACACTGGCTGTATATGGGAACAAACTTCCTGTATATGGGGACAAACTGGCTGTATATGGGGACAAACTGGCTGTATATGGGAACAAACTGGCTGTATATGGGGACAAACTGGCTGTATATGGGGACACACTGGCTGTATATGGGGACACACTGGCTGTATATGGGAACAAACTGGCTGTATATGGGAACAAACTGGCTTTATATGGGGACACACTGGCTGTATATGGGAACAAACTGCCTGTATATGGGGACAAACTGGCTGTATATGGGGACACACTGGCTGTATACGGGAACAAACTGCCTGTATATGGGGACAAACTGGCTGTATATGGGAACAAACTGGCTGTATATGGGGACAAACTGGCTGTATATGGGAACAAACTGGCTGTATATGGGAACAAACTGGCTGTATATGGAAACAAACTGGCTGTATTTGGGGACAAACTGGCTGTATTTGGGGACAAACTGGCTGCATTTGGGGACAAACTGGCTGCATTTGAGGGGACAAACTGGTGGCGTTTGGGCACAGTGGCGGCAATTGATGTTTTTTTTTTAGTTTGTTTGCGCCCCCCCAAAAATTTTGAGTACCAGCCGCCACTGAGTGTGATCATAGACATTGCATGTGATTTGCACCGCATCGCTTTGTAAATCACATGCGATGTCTGTGCGATACAAATTCAGCCATACAAACTGTTTGGCTGAAATCGCATTTGCACCAAAACGGTGCAGGACCCTTTTTTTGGTCTGCACTGGAATCGGAGTGGATGGGTGTTTACACCTATGCAATCTGATTCCTGTACCATTTCACAATTCTCACTGCGATCTGCAAACCGATCTGGGGGTGTCATTAATTTTACATTGACACCCGTAACAGTTTGCAAAGGACAGCGTGAACGGCCGACAAGCGACATGCGATGCGGGAATCCGCACTGCATCGCATATATGTGGGGACCAGGACTCAAGTGGGATCACACTTATGCGCTGTGGTTCAGTTGCAGTGCTGGTGTATACACAGTTTTCCTGCATTCACCTCCATTTTCACTACAGGCCCACAGACTTCTATTAGATTACACATTTTTGCAACATTTTCTGAAAGCGCACCAAATGTTCTCTATCCACTTAACGACCGCTCACTGTACATATACGTTGGCACAATGGCACCGACAGGCACAATCACGTACAGTGTACGTGATTGCCTTTGTACAGTTGGGGGGTCCAATCGGACCCCCCTTCTGTACAGTGAGCGGTCGGAATTTGTCTGGGAGCGATCCGAGATGGGGGGCGGCCATTCGATTCCGGCCAGCCCCCCGCGATCGCACTAGATTATTAGTCCTATTAAAAAAAAAAAAAAAAAAAACATTCCAGCGGTGAAATCCAGTGTCCCGCGGCGATCCCGATGTCCAGCGCTGTCCTTCATTGGTTGTGCCTGAGCGGACCTGATGGGGAACTCCCTCTCAGTATTTTAAATGTATAGACCCGCCCCTTCTAAAGTTCCCCATCAGGTCCGCTCAGCGGACCAGATGCGGAACATGAGAAGGGGCGGGTCTATACATGTATTACCAAAGTGAGAGCAGTTCCCCATCAGGTCCGCCCCCTCGGTATGTCGGACCCGCCTACGTCATTGGCTTGAGCGGGGAACTTCCTTCACTATGTAAATTAAATTACACAGTGAAGGAAGTTCCCTGCTCAAGCCAATGACGTAGGCGGGTCCGACATACTGAGGGGGCGGACCTGATGGGGAACTGCTCTCACTTTGGTAATACATGTATAGACCCGCCCCTTCTCATGTTCCGCATCTGGTCCGCTGAGCGGACCTGATGGGGAACTTTAGAAGGGGCGGGTCTATACATTTAAAATACTGAGAGGGAGTTCCCCATCAGGTCCGCTCAGGCACAACCAATGAAGGACAGCACTGGACATCGGGATCGCCGCGGGACACTGGATTTCACCGCTGGAATGTTTTTTTTTTTTTTAAATAAAGGACTTTTTCAAGGTGTTTGTGTGTTTTTTTAAACATTTTTTTACGCTTTCTTCGTGAAATGGTAGGGGTACAATGTACCCCTTACCAATTCACATAGGGGGGGCCGGGATCTGGGGGTCCCCTTTGTTAAAGGGGTCTTCCAGATTCCGATAAGCCCCCCGCCCGCAGACCCCCACAACCACCGGGCAAGGGTTGTGGGGATGAGGCCCTTGTCCCCATCAACATGGGGACATCCTCCCCATGTTGAGGGCATGTGGCTTGGTACGGTTCAGGAGGGAGGGGGGCCGCTCTCTCGTCCCCCCCTTTTCCCCTGCGGCCGGCCAGGTTGCGTGCTCGGATAAGGGGTCTGGTATGGATTTTTAGGGGGACTTCACACCATTTTTTTTTTAAATTTGGGGTGGAGTTCCCCTTAAAATCCATGCCAGATCTGAAGGGCCTGGAATGGATATTTGGGGGAACCCCACGTCAATTTTTTTTTAATTTGCGGCGGGGTTCCCCTTAATATCCATTCCAGACCTGAAGGGCCTGGTAATTGAATTCTGGGGAACCCCCACGCTTTTTTTTTTTTTTTTTATCAATGACTTTTGTATGTATTGCCGGGAGCCGACAATTCATTAATAGCCGCGAGTCAGTTTTAAATGCATTTTTTTCTTTCAAAAATGACATTTTTTGCAGGGACAGTTCTAAGCACGGGAAACATGCGCTACTTCACATGCATATCATACACACCCCCCAGGTACGAAATTTAAAGGAATATTTCACTTTAATTTTTTCATTTTAAGCATTATTAAAATCACTGCTCCCGAAAAAACGGCTGTTTTTAAAACTTCTTTTTGCATTGATACATGTCCCCTGGGGCAGGACCCGGGTCCCCAAACACTTTTTAGGACAATAACTTGCATATAAGCCTTTATAATTAGCACTTTAGATTTCTCCCATAGATTTTTCGAATTTGCCGCGAACACCCCAATTTGTTCGCTGTTCGGCGAACGGGCGAACAGGCAATGTTCGACTCGAACTCGAAGCTCATCCCTATTCGGCATATACAGGTCCTTCTCAAAAAATTAGCATATTGTGATAAAGTTCATTATTTTCTGTAATGTACTGATAAACATTAGACTTTCATATATTTTAGATTCATTACACACAACTGAAGTAGTTCAAGCCTTTTCTTGTTTTAATATTGATGATTTTGGCATACAGCTCATGAAAACCCCAAAATCCTATCTCAAAAAATTAGCATATTTCATCCGACCAATAAAAGAAAAGTGTTTTTAATACAAAAAAAGTCAACCTTCAAATAATTATGTTCAGTTATGCACTCAATACTTGGTCGGGAATCCTTTTGCAGAAATGACTGCTTCAATGCGGCGTGGCATGGAGGCAACCAGCCTGTGGCACTGCTGAGGTGTTATGGAGGCCCAGGATGCTTCGATAGCGGCCTTAAGCTCATCCAGAGTGTTGGGTCTTGCGTCTCTCAACTTTCTCTTCCCAATATCCCACAGATTCTCTATGGGGTTCAGGTCAGGAGAGTTGGCAGGCCAATTGAGCACAGTAATACCATGGTCAGTAAACCATTTACCAGTGGTTTTGGCACTGTGAGCAGGTGCCAGGTCGTGCTGAAAAATGAAATCTTCATCTCCATAAAGCTTTTCAGCAGATGGAAGCATGAAGTGCTCCAAAATCTCCTGATAGCTAGCTGCATTGACCCTGCCCTTGATAAAACACAGTGGACCAACACCAGCAGCTGACATGGCACCCCAGACCATCACTGACTGTGGGTACTTGACACTGGACTTCAGGCATTTTGGCATTTCCCTCTCCCCAGTCTTCCTCCAGACTCTGGCACCTTGATTTCCGAATGACATGCAAAATTTGCTTTCATCCAAAAAAAGTACTTTGGACCACTGAGCAACAGTCCAGTGCTGCTTCTCTGTAGCCCAGGTCAGGCGCTTCTGCCGCTGTTTCTGGTTCAAAAGTGGCTTGACCTGGGGAATGCGGCACCTGTAGCCCATTTCCTGCACACGCCTGTTCACGGTGGCTCTGGATGTTTCTACTCCAGACTCAGTCCACTGCTTCCGCAGGTCCTCCAAGGTCTGGAATCAGTCCTTCTCCACAATCTTCTTCAGGGTCCGGTCACCTCTTCTCGTTGTGCAGCGTTTTCTGCCACACTTTTTCCTTCCCACAGACTTCCCACTGAGGTGCCTTGATACAGCACTCTGGGAACAGCCTATTCGTTCAGAAATTTCTTTCTGTGTCTTACCCTCTTGCTTGAGGGTGTCAATGATGGCCTTCTGGACAGCAGTCAGGTCGGCAGTCTTACCCATGATTGCGGTTTTGAGTAATGAACCAGGCTGGGAGTTTTTAAAAGCCTCAGAATCTTTTGCAGGTGTTTAGAGTTAATTAGTTGATTCAGATGATTAGGTTAATAGCTCGTTTAGAGAACCTTTTCATGATATGCTAATTTTTTGAGATAGGAATTTTGGGTTGTCATGAGCTGTATGCCAAAATCATCAATATTAAAACAAGAAAAGGCTTGAACTACTTCAGTTGTGTGTAATGAATCTAAAATATATGAAAGTCTAATGTTTATCAGTACATTACAGAAAATAATGAACTTTATCACAATATGCTAATTTTTTGAGAAGGACCTGTATAAATGGTGCATGTATGCCCATCATTAGAAGTGGGTGGATGAAGGGCGGTATTCTAATGGTGGGCATACCCACCCGATCAATCTCTTTTTTCATTCAGCCAACTGGCTGCATGAAAAAAAAAGATTACAATACATGTCCAACAAGGACCAGCAACGTACTGGTATGTTGCTGGACTTTGAATGGTTATACCAGATTGATGCTTGCGGGTTTAGGTATCATCTTGGTATCATTCTTTTCAGCCAGCGGCCGGCTTTTTATGTAAAAGCAATCCTAGTGGCTAATTAGCCTCTGGACTGCTTCTACAAGCAGTGGGAGGGAATGTCCCCCCCCCGGATATAAAAAGCGCCATTGGGAAATTGGGAAAGCATTTTATCACACCGATCTTGGTGTGGTCAGATGCTTTGAGGGCAGAGGAAAGATCTAGGGTCTAGACCCCAGTTTTTTCAAAAAAAGAGTACCTGTCACTACCTATTGCTATCATAGGGGATATTTACATTCCCTGAGATAACAATAAAAATAAATAAATATGGAAGGAACAATTTAAAAATAAAATAAAAAAGCAAAATTAATAATAAAAAAAAAAAAGCACCCCTGTCCTGCCCTGCTCTTGCCCAATGGCGAACGCAAGTGTCGGTCTGGCGTCATATGTAAACAGCAATTTCACCATGCATGTGAGATATCACCGCGAAGGTCAGATCAAGGGCAGTAATTTTAGCAGTAGACTTCCTCTGTAAATCTAACGGGGTAAACTGTAAAGGCCTTTAAAGGCTTTTAAAAATGTATGTAGTTTGTCGCCAATGCGCGTTTGTGCGAAATTTTAAAGCATGTCGTGTTTGGTATCTATGTACTCGGCCTAAGATCATCTTTTTTATTTCATCAAACATTTGGGCAATATAGTGTGTTTTAGTGCATTAAATTTTAAAAAAGTGTATTTTTTCCCCAAAAAATGCGTTTGAAAAATCACTGCGCAAATACTGTGTAGAAAAAAAAAATGCAACACCCACCATTTTATTCTGTAGGGCCTTTGCTTTAAAAATATATATAATGTTTGGGGGTTTAACATAATTTTCTTGCAAAAAAAAATATGTTTTCATGTAAACAAAAAGTGTCAAAAAGGGCTTTGTCTTCAAGTGGTTAGAAGAGTGGATGTAAGCTTCCTAATGTTGTGTATAAAATGCCAGAACAGTTCAAAACCCCCCCAAATGACCCCATTTTGGAAAGTAGACACCCCAAGCTATATACTGAGAGGCATGTCAAGTCCATGGAATATTTTATATGTTGACACAAGTTGCGGAAAAAATAATATTTTTTTTTTTTTTTTGCACAAAGTTGTCACTAAATGATATATTGCTCAAACATGCCATGGGCATATGTGGAATAACACCCCAAAATACATTCTGTTGCTTCTCCTGAGTACGGGGATACCACATGTGTGAGACTTTTTGGGAGCCTAGCCACGTACGGGACCCCAAAAAACCAATCACCGCCTTCAGGCTTTCTAAGGGTGTAAATTTTTGATTTCACTTCTCACTGCCTATCAAATTTTCGGAGGCCATGGAATGCCCAGATGGCACAAACCCCCCCCCCAAATTACCCCATTTTGGAAAGTAGACACCCCAAGCTATTTGCTGAGAGGTATTGTGAGTATTTTGCAGATCTCGCTTTTTGTCACAAAGTTTTGAAAATTGAAAAAAATATATATATTTTCTTTCTTCCTTTTTTAAAAACAAATGAGAGCTGTAAAATACTCACCATGCCTCTCAGCAAACAGCTTGGGGTGTCTTCTTTCCAAAATGGGGTCATTTGGGGGGGTTTTGTGCTATTTTGGCATTTTATGGCCTTCGAAACTGTGATAGGTAGTGAGGAGTCAAATCAAAAATTTGTGCCTAGAAATCCTGAAGGCGGTGCTTGGTTTCCGGGGTCCCATACGTGGCTAGGCTCCTAAAAAGTCCCACACATGTGGTATCCCCGTACTCAGGAGAAGCAGCAGAATGTATTTTGGGGTGCAATTCCACATATAACCATGGCATGTGTGAGCAATATATCATTTAGTGACAACTTTTTGACATTTTTTTTTTTTTTGTCATTATTCAATCACTTGGGACAAAAAAAAAATATTCAATGGGCTCAACATGCCTCTCAGCAATTTCCTTGGGGTGTCTACTTTCCAAAATGGGGTCATTTGGGGGTGTTTTGTACTGCCCTGCCATTTTAGCACCTCAAGAAATGAGATAGGCAGTCATAAATTTAAAGCTGTGTAAATTCCAGAAAATGTACCCTAGTTTGTAAACGCTATAACTTTTGCGCAAACCAATAAATATACGCTTATTGATTTTTTTTTTTACTAAAGACATGTGGCTGAATACATTTTGGCCTAAATGTATGACTAAAATTGAGTTTATTCGATTTTTCTTATAACAAAAAGTAGAAAAAATTTAATTTTTTTCAAAATTTTCGGTCTTTTTCCGTTTATATCGCAAAACATAAAAATCGCAGAGGCAATCAAATACCATTAAAAGAAAGCTCTATTTGTGGGAAGAAAAGGACGCAAATTTTGTTTCGGTACAACATTGCATGTCCGCACAATTTACAGTTAAAGCAGCGCAGTGCAAAATTCTGAAATCACCTTTGTTCCTTTAGCTACCAAATGGTCCGGGGGTTAAGTGGCTATACTGAATCTTTGGTGTGCTTTCAGAAAACACAGTAAAATTACACAAGCTAATAGACATCTGTGGGACTGCAGCTAAAAATGGGGATAAAATGCAGAAAAACTGCATATACCCCAGCACGGCGACAAACTCCAGGACACCAGTGTGAACCCAAAGGCTTCAGGATGCTGTGTAATGTAAAGGCTTCCAGAGGTGCAGGGGGTTGTGTAATGTAAAGGCGTCCAGAGGTGCAGGGGGTTGTGTAATGTAAGGGCATCCATTCCAGAGGGTTGTGTAATATAAAGGAGTCCAGAGGTGCAGGGGCTGTGTAATGTAAAGGAGTCCAGAGGTGCAGGGGGTTGTGTAATGTAAAGGAGTCCAAAGGTGCAGGGGGTTGTGTAATGTAAAGTAGTCCAAAGGTGCAGGGGGTTGTGTAATGTAAAGGAGTCCAAAGGTGCAGGGGGTTGTGTAATGTAAAGGAGTCCAAAGGTGCAGGGGGTTGTGTAATGTAAAGGAGTCCAAAGGTGCAGGGGGTTGTGTAATGTAAAGGAGTCCAGAGGTGCAGGGGGTTGTGTAATATAAAAGGGTCCAGAGCTGTGGGGTGCTGTGTAATGTAAAGGGGTCCAGAGGTGCAGTTGTGGAGAGGGGGTACACAGTAGTGACAAAGAGATATTGAAAGATGCAGGGGCACAGTCGGGTGTTTTTACATTTTAACGTGGGGGGGCGCGCTTTTACCCCCACTAGCGGTCGATGAAAGGGTTAAATGTGACTGTATATCGCCGCTGCCGAAGCGCCCCCCCCCCCCTGAAATTTTTTTAGCGAACACCCATGGTGTATGCTGCAAAGACTTGTACCCTCCAGTGGCAGAGCAGAGAGAGCCGCAGCACTGAATCAGAAAGTTGCAGGTTCAAAAACCAGGCAGGTTCATGACACTTGCCAAACTTGCCACACTAGCCAAAAGAAGGCTACAGCACATTTGCCCAGTTCTGGAAGGGTGTCTGTTGACGTTCTCCCATAAGCCCGTGCCCCTGGGGACACAACTGATCACAGGTTGAGGTAAAGGGCCAATCACAGCGGACCTTTACCAAGTTATTAACTACTGTATGTCCAATCACAGCTGATCACATGTAAACAAATGGCAGTTATCTGCATTTCCTTTCTTCAGCGCTGTCACTTTGTAAGGTAAGATGATAATTGGCTATCCGGTGACAGAGCACATTTACACTGATCATTAGTGCCCATCAAATATAGCTTTCTTTTGGTGGTGTTTGATCATCACTGGGCTTTTTTATTCTTCATTATATAAACCTAAAAAAAAGACAGACATTTAAAAAAAATAAAAACCTGATATTTTCTACTTTCTAGTATAAAACATATCCAATAAAATCAAATTTCTTTACAAATTTAGGCCAAAATGTATTCTGTTGTGGTGGCCCTTGAGGGTTGAATATTACCATTTATTTCTTATTGGGGGTGATTTACTAAGAACACTGCACCCTTAATTGGTGCGCCGGATAAAAAATCATTAATTGGGCGTGTGAACCGGCGCACGCCGACACGCAATGTGATAGTAAATAAAAAAAATCCTACCGCCGTAAGGGATTTTCTCATTACTATCAGCGGCGTTTTCTGTCTCTATTCAAAATGAATGGTTCCCTATGGGAGCCCATTGATTTGAATAGAGGTCGCACCAGAAGTCGGATCAAGATGATCCGACTTGCAGGGTGACTCGTACCGGTTCACACAGGGGCAGCACGATGTGACAAGGTACTGTACACCTCGACATGGGGGGTTAGTGCTTTGGGGCGCCCTGCGGCCCCCCCACCCCAAAGTACCTCGTCCTCATGTTGATGGGGACAAGGGCCTCTTCCCGACAACCATGGCCGTTGGTTGTCGGGGTCTGCGGGCGGGGGGCTTATCGTAATTTGCGAGCCCCTTTTAATAAGGGGGCCCCCAGATCCCGGCCCCCACCCTATGTGAATGAGTATGGGGTACATCGTACCCCTACCCATTCACCTGGTGGAAAAAAAATGTCAATAAAAAACACTACACAGAATTTTAAAGTAATTTATTAGGCAGCTCCGGGGGTCTTCTTCCAATTTCGGGGGTCTCTTCCGACTTCAGGGGTCTTCTTCCAACTTCGGGGGTCTCATCTCCCGCTCTCCGGTGCCTTCTTCCTTCTGCCGTGGGCTATCTTCTTCCAGCTCTTTTGCTAGCGGAGGCCCGGTCTTCATCCCTCTTCTCTCCTCCCGATGTTGCCTCAACGCTCTCTGCCGCTATAATGCCGTGTGTGCGGAGCGCAACGACTTATATAGGCATGGGGCATGGTCACCGGGTGATGCCACCCGGTGACCCCGCCCCCGTATGACGACACAGTCCCGGGGAATGATGGGACTGTGATGTCATACGGGGGCCATGTCCATGTCCTTGAGGACTGAGGCTGAGAACCACTGCAGTAAAAAGGAAAATTAAATACTTACCGCTCTGTATTTTTCATTTCCTGGTGACTATCCATGGCAGCACACAATCCATGCATAGGCTACCATGAAGGCACCAGGTTAGACAAATCACACCTGTTTTGTTTTGACATGCCAATCAGCATAGTTAAGCTGCAGCTGTCACATTTGTTGCATAGAAAACAAAAAACAAACATCAAGCTTTGCATCAAATTTTATTGGTCAATAAAACAGGACTTGGAAAAAACAAAGGGAAGCAAAAAAAAACATGTATGTAAATTTGAAACATTAGTCACAACATCTTGAGAAAGATTTAGCAAAATAATGCAGCACAGACAATTAAATCAAAGTGAACAAACGACACACATTAACAGCATCAAAAATAGTTCAGGGGAACATATCCCCCACACAAAAAAATACAATCAACAAATGTAAAACAAACATCTGTTTTGCAAAGACATAACAAATGAAATACATGTGTTACAAACTCGATAAGGACACCAAAATGTACTTTTTGCCAGCCGGCCACACACACAATCTTGCCTCTTTTCAGGGCAAGGGAGAGAATGCTATCTGCAAGCTTTATATAACCTAGGTTTGTGTGCTAATGAGGCAATTGAAAACACACGCACAGTCCATGAAACACCCAAAATGCAAGTTCACCCAATGTAGAGACTGAACTTTAAAGTACACCTGTTAAGGATGTCCTTCAATTACTAACCCAAAAAACACACTCTCTGAGCATGACCAGAAACATCCAAGTGCTGTTCAAACACAAAAAGCACCAAAAAAAACTAAGCCCATGAGCATGCTCAGACCAACAGAAATGCAGCTAGCAGAAAATAATCCCCCTCCCACATCCAAAATTAGGCACATCATCCAGCATGCTACTAAATTAGAGATGGGACAAACACCCCCCCCCCCCGGTCCGGAGGGCAAACAAAGAGCCTAACATGGGCAAAAGTTATATAACAAATACCATTGCAGTCTATGGGAACTGACTTGTTAATTTTGCTAGTCCCCACTTGGCTGGCTTATCTTCTAGTTATTGGCCTTAAATTGGGTATGGGGGCCCAGGTCCCACCTTAAGGGACATATATCAATGTCACCAATTTGGACAAAACCAAAAACCAAACAAGGAGAAGTGCCTTTAAATATGCTAAATTGCTTAAGGGGCCATTTCACACGACATGCAGTCCATTGCGTTTTTAATGCATAAAAAATGCATGGAAAGTTGGTCATATGGTTCTAAATGGCAGTGTTTGTTCCAGTGAGTTCCAGTTCCAGAAAAAAAGTAGAAAATGCTGCATTTTATCTGCACTGGACTGTACTCACTGGAACGCACCAGGACGCACCTATATGCACCAAAAACGCACTGGAACACACGTGTCCTTATCTATGGTTAATAAAAAAGAGGGGTGAAAAAAAAGTACTGGACTGCATCAAAAATGTACCAAAAACGCACAGGAACGATGCGTTCCAGTGCGTTTTTGATGCAGTCCAGTGCTTTTTCCCCCCTCTTTTTACTTAACCTTGAGGGCCAGTTCACACCAGACGCAGTTCCGTTCAGTTTCGTTCGCATTTTTTCAGCACTAAAAATGCATGCACAGTGTTTTCCATGTATTCCAATGGCTCTTGTTGTCTCTAGTTCACACCATGCAGTCAGTTTCCGGTGCAGAAACTGCCTGGAAACTGACTACATGGTGTGAACTAGAGCCAACTAGAGCCATTGGAATACATGGAAAATACTGTGCATGCATTTTGTGAAGAAAAAAGCACACGGAACTGAACGGAACTGCGTCTGGTGTGAACTGGCCCTTCATAAGGACAAGTGTGTTGCAGTGCGTTTTTGGTGCATTTAGGTGCGTTCCTGTGTGTTTTTGGTACGTTCTGGTGCGTTTTTGATGCGTTTTACTGCGGTCCAGTACAGTTCTGTACATAAACAATTCAGCATGACCAATTTTTATATTTCTTTCTGAAATACACTGGAACGGACTGCAGTGGTATGAACTATGCCAATGGCATTAATGTGATCAACTTTCCTTGCGTTTTTCATGCATAAAAAAAATGCACTGCACTGCATCTGGTGTGAACTGGCCCTACATATTGTACCTGGGGGTGTCTATAGTATGCCTGTACAGTAGCGCATCTTTTCCATGTTTATACAGTCTGAGAGCAAAATGACATTTTTAAAGTAAAAAAAAAGTAATTTAAAACTACTCGCGGCTATAATGAATTGCCGGTTTCTGTCAATACAGATAAAAGACATTGAAAGTCTTTGAAAAAAACAAAAAAATGCATGGGGGTCCCCCAAAATTCCATTATCAGGCCCTTTAGGTCTGGTATGGATATTAAGGGGAACTCCGCGCCAAATAAAAAAAAATGGCGTGCGGTTCCCCCCAAATATCTGTGCCAGGCCCTTAAGGTCTGGTATGAATTTTAAGAGGAACCCCGCGCCGAACTAAAAAAAAATGGCGTGGGGCTCCCCCTAAAAATCCACACCAGACCCTTATCTGAGCACGCAACCTGGCAGGCCGCAGGAAAAGAGGGGGGGACGAGAGAGTGCCCCCCCTGAACCGTACCAGGCCACATGCCCTCAACATGGGGAGGATGCTTTGGGGTCTGGACCCCAAAGCACCATGTCCCCATGTTGATGGGGACAAGGCCCTCATCCCCACAACCCTTGCCCGGTGGTTGTGGGGGTCTGCGGGCAGGGGGCTTATTGGAATCTGGAAGCCCCCTTTAACAAAAGGGACCCCCAGATCCCGCCCCCCCTGTGTGAAATGGTAATTGGGTACAAATGTACCCCTACCATTTTGCAAAAAAAGTGTCAAAAATTACAATAGCCAGTTTTTGACAATTCCTTTATTAATGTCTTCTCCTTTCCCCGTTTCTTCTTCCACCTTCTTCTTCCATCTTCTTCTTTTCTCCATTCGGGTTTCTTCCTCCATCTTGTTCTTTCTTTGCTTCTTCCATCTGTGTTCTCGTCCGCATCTTGCTCTGGCTTCTTCTTCCCCGCTTTGTTCTCCGGATGATCCGCTTGCATTGGAGGTTCCCACTGTGTGACGCTTCTGTTCTTCTGACAAACTAACTGAGGACGGGGCTACCCGGTGACCCCGCCCCCTTTGATGCCACGGGGAAAGCCATAGGGAAGTCCCCGTGAAGTCCATGTGCTTTAGAGGGGGGTGGGGTCACCGGGTGGCCCCGCCCTCAGTCAGTTTGTCAGAAGAACAGAAGCGTCACACAGCGGGAACCTCCAATGCAAGCAGATCGTCCGGAGAACGAAGCGGGGAAGAAGAAGCCGGAGCAAGATGCGGACGAGAACACCGATGGAAGAAGCAAAGGAAGAGCAAGATGGAGAAAGAAACCAGAATGGGGAAAAGAAGAAGATGGAAGAAGATGGAAAAAAGGAGAAGACATTAATAAAGGAATTGTCGAAAACCGGCTATTGTCATTTTTAACATTTTTGACACCTTTTTTTGTGAAATGGTAGGGGTACATTTGTACCCCATTACCATTTCACACACGGGGGGTCAGGATCTGGGGGTCCCCTTTGTTAAAGGGGGCTTCCAGATTCCGATAAGCTCCCCGCCCGCAGACCCCCACAACCACCAGGCAAGGGTTGTGGGGATTGGGCCCTTGTCCCCATCAACATGAGGACATGGTGCTTTGGGGTCCAGACCCCAAAGCATCCTCCCCATGTTGAGGGCATGTGACCTGGTACAGTTCAGGAGGGGGGGGCGCTCTCTCATCCCCCCTATTTTCCTGCGGCCTGCCAGGTTGCGTGCTCGGATAAGGGTCTGGTGTGGATTTTTAGGGTGACCTCCACGCCATTTTTTTTTAGTTTGTCGCGGGGTTCCCCTTAGAATCCATAACATACCTGAAGTGCATGGTACGGATATTTGGGGGAACCGCACGGCATTTTTTTTTTATTTGGCGCGGAGTTCCCCTTAATATCCATACCAGACCTGAAGGGCCTGGTAATGGAATTTTGGGGGACCCCCACGCATTTTTTTTTCAAAGACTTTCAATGACTTTTCTCTGTATTGACGGGAACCGGCAATTCATTACAGCCGCAAGCAGTTTTAAATTACTTTTTTTTCCTTTAGAAATGTTATTTTGTGCAGGGACTGTTATAAACATGGCAAGTTTAGAGGTGCGCCTGTTCAACTTATGCAAATGCATTTACGTGACTTGACATTTACTAAGATTTTCCCGGCGCAGTGAACCGGCGCATTTTAATGAGCGCAAATGCCGAGTGCGCATGCGCAGTGCACAAATAGACCTCTCGCAGTTATAAAGGCACTTGCAGGCGCAGCAGGCTGGTTCAGATAAAGTTACTTTCTCATTCTATTTTGGGCATATTTGTTACTTGGGCAGTTGTCACTATACTTCCTCACATCACCCCACATCAGCCCATTATATTGGCACTTCCAGCTTCTTTATATTTTGAATTGAAGATGCCGTGCGCCAGGTCCATAATGGAGCACTGAGCATCTCCTCCCGTGTGCCATGAACACTATAGTAAATGGAGAATAGCGCTGCGTTACCGGCCCAAATGTTTCGTAAATACCAAATTCATGGCGCAAACGGTTCGTAAATCAGCCCCATTGTGTTACATACTAAATAAATTGATGTTCTTTACAGATATTCATATATGTATCTACTCCTGAGGAAGCGAACTGAGATTTGCGAAACATGTTGAGTTTTTAGGATGCATTTTCAACTTTATCATATATTGACATTTGGAAAAAAAAAATCCTGTATGTAATGTATTATGGAATAATTATGAATCAGCTTAACAATATGTTATCTATTTTCCATGTACTGTAATGAGATTTGTATTTATTCATCATTACATTTGTACACTATGTATGTATCTAGTGGATGTGTATGTATCGTGCCTCATTTAAAATCCCAGGGCAAACATATGCTTTTTCAGATATGTAGGGATGGAGGCACATCACTGGATGCATCAGACCACATATTTTATTTTTCAGGTTGGAAAGGTAGGCAGAGGGCTGCGGGCTACCTTTTGCCTGACTTAATCACTCAGGGGGCTGTTATCCTGCATTATTGCATACCCCCCCTCAGCGATCCTTTACTTGGCGTGACCAGAAGAATTCATCATAATCCTGGATTGGCTAGAGGCTGCATGGCCAACTCATTTGTAATGCAGATGCTGTTGTTGAACATTGCTGCCAGAGGGGACTAGAACCCTGGCATTAAAAACACTGCCACTGGAGTGTAAGTGCACCACTGTAAGCACCCTTACATTGGCAGGACTATATTTAGCATCCCGGTGGTCAGTGTTAGACAGGGTCTGTGATCTATTAGTTAGAATACACTGACATTGATACTGTCGATATTTATACATATATATATATATATATATATATATATATATATATATATATATATATCACTCCTTTACCACATCCGAAAAATTAAATTTTAAGCAAAAAGAAAACCACTAGGTTGGACTTTAGATGCAGATTGGACCACAACATTTATATATAAAAAAAAATATGTTATTTGTACACAGAAAATATTTTAAAAAATTACATATACAGAAAAAACTAAATTTCATTTAAAAAAAATTTATTCACATATGTGCACAATCAGCCAAGAACGGCCAGCTACTTCCAAACTATAATTCATGTTACATGATCTTGGGAAAGTGAGCCCCTGTGCATCAATGCGTTTCACTGGTCCACTTCCTCAGGACACACAAAGGGGAAATATAGGAAAAAACAGGCCTATGTAGATAAGATAAATGTTACATAATATCTATTTTTACATATTAAAAAGGTATATATATTGGAAACATCTCATACATAGTGTACCCAATTGCATTCATATTCACCTTGCCTGAATATGAGGAAGCGTACCAGTGAAACTTGTTGCCGCACAGGGGCTCACTTACCCAAAATCATGTAACATGAATTATAGTTTGGAAGTATCAGGTCGTTCTTGGCCGATTGTGCACATATGTGAATACGTGTTTTAAAATAAAAAAATTTTTTTTCTGTAAATGTAAATAATTTTTTTATATTTTCTATGCACAAATAAAATATGATTTTTTTTATATAAATGTTGTGGTCCAATCTGCCTCTAAAGTCTGACCTAGTGGTTTTCTTTTTGCTTAAAAACATGTGGATACAGCTTAGTGACTTCTTTGGGGTTGGTGCTACACTCTGGTCCCCAGGCACCAGAGTAGCAGTTCCAACAGTCAAGTGATAACAGATATAGAATATTTGTAGTCTATAAAAATGAAATGGTTAAGATAGTGAGCAATGTACGTTTATCAATCTTCCATTGCCAGAGGCAAGATTTATGCTGTAAAGTCTAGTCTGTCTTTTTAACATTCAGTAAATAAGCCTGGCTGTAGCATCACAGTAAAATGCAGGAATTTTGCCAAAATAAATTCACCAAACAATGTCTGAATATGCACCGGCCACTACACCTTGCTAGTATTAGGTTAGACCCTCTTTTGCCTTAAGAACTGCCTTAAGTCTTGGTGACTAGGGATGAGCTCTGTGTTCGAGTCGAACATAAGTTCGACTCGAACATCGGCTGTTCGAACATCGACCGTTCGGCGAACATCGAACGATTTGGGTCGTTCGCACCAAATTCGAGTGACGCGAACGGCCCACAATACACTGCGCTGTGATTGGCCAAGCATGCACTGTGACCCCGCATGCATGGCCAATCACAGCGCCGGCAGCTAGGAGAGCCATAATTGGCCACAGGCAGGTTGCCTGTGGCCAATTATAGCTCAGGGGGTTTAGCACACGCCCCACACTATAAAAGGCCGCCAGCGCGGCGGCCTTGTGTAGTGTGTTCCGGCGCAGGGAAAGAGAAGGATAGGCAGGGACAGTGTTGATATTCTTTGTGCTATTCTTGTGTGCAGGGAGAGAGAAGGATAGGCAGGGAGAGTGTCAGTGTCATATTCTTTGCTAAACCTTGTTTGCAGGGAGAGAGAAAGATAGGCAGGGGACAGTGTCAGTGTCATATTCTTTGCTAAACCTTGTGTGCAGGGAGGGAGAAGGATAGGCAGGGAGAGTGTCAGTGTCATATTCTTTGCTAAACCTTGTGTGCAGGGAGAGAGAAGGATAGGCAGGGGACAGTGTCAGTGTCATATTCTTTGCTAAACCTTGTGTGCAGGGAGAGAGAAGGATAGGCAGGGGACAGTGTCAGTGTCATATTCTTTACTAAACCTTGTGTGCAGGGAGAGAGAAGGATAGGCAGGGAGAGTGTCAGTGTCATATTCTTTGATAAATCTTGTGTGCAGGGAGAGAGAAGGATAGGCAGGGGACAGTGTCAGTGTCATTGTTGCTAAGCCTCCTGCACATTATACACCTGAAGTTAGCCCGTATTGCTGTGTTTTCCTGGTGTGTTACACCAACAGGCATTTGCAGCACTTACAGCGGGCGGAGTGTGCCTCCTGCACATTATACACCTGAAGTTAGCCTGTATTGCTGTGTTTTCCTGGTGTGTTACACCAACAGGCATTTGCAGCACTTACAGTGGGCGAAGTGTGCCTTCTGATCATATTACACCTGAAGTTAGCCCGTATTGCTGTGTTTTCCTGGTGTGTTACACCAACAGGCATTTGCAGCACTTACAGCCGGCGGAGTGTGCCTCCTGCACATTATACACCGAAAGTTAGCCCGTATTGCTGTGTTTTCCTGGTGTGTTACACCAACAGGCATTTGCAGCACTTACAGCGGGCGGAGTGTGCCTCCTGCACATTATACACCTGAAGTTAGCCCGTATTGCTGTGTTTTCCTGGTGTGTTACACCAACAGGCATTTGCAGCACTTACATCAGGCGTAGTGTGATTCCTGCAAAATATACTCCTGAAGCTAGGCCTTATTGCTGGTTTTCCCATCTCCCTGCAGGCCATTAGAATGTCTGGAAGGCAAACAAGGAGAGGCAGACAGTCAGGAGCCAATAAAAGAGGGCAAGCAGGCTCTGTGTCTAGAGACAACAGTGCTGGTCGTGGACGCGGTGCAGCGCCATCAGCACGTGGCCATGGGACACGCTTGTCCTTCTTTTCGGCAGCTGGACGTGTTGAGCCGCATCATGCCGAAGACTTGGTAGAGTGGATGACCAAGCCCTCCTCATCCTCCTCATCCTCTCTCACCCAGGCTCAGGGTACTGGCAAAGCAGCTGCCAAAGCGTCCTCTTCCCTGGTATCAATGTCATCATCAGTCACTCCTTCCCTAGACCAACCATGTCCTCCTGAGGAGTCCCCCAAACTGTTTGAGCACAGTGTTGGGTACATGCTCCAGGAGGATGCCCAGCGTTTCGAAGGGTCTGATGATGATACCCAGCTAGAGGCAGGCAGTAGCGTGAGAGCAGAGAGAGGGGATGCTCAAGAAGGACACCAATCTGGCAGTCATGTTCCAGAAGCTGCAGCATACTGCCAGATCGGCTCCAATGATGAGGAGGGAGGGGATGATGAGGTCACTGACTCCACGTGGGTGCCTAATAGGAGAGAGGAGGAGGAGGAGGATGAGGAGGAGGCACATCTCCAACGAGGCAGGATGCCCTTGGGGGGCCAGCGTAAGGGCAGCACACCAACGGAATCACACCGCAGAGCTCCGCCTGTGCAGGGCGCTGCCTCTGCCCGTTATTCAAAAAGTTCTTTGGTGTGGGCCTTTTTTGAGTCGAGTGCATCAGATCGCACAGCTGCTGTTTGCAACATATGTCTCAAGCGTATATTGCGTGGCCAAAACATCACCCGCTTGGGCACCACATGCTTGACCAGACATATGTTGACCTGCCATGCAGCTCGTTGGCAAGCCTACCTTAAAGACCCACACCAAAGAACAAAGCCGACCTCTCCTTGCACCGCATCAGCTGGGATCTTCAACCCCACTATACCTTCAGTCTTCTCTGAAACCTGCACTGAGAGGAATGAAGGTGTAGAATTAGGTGTGTCACAGCCAAGTACTTGCGGGCACTCTGCTAGCAGTACACCGACGTCCGATTCTAGCAGGCAAATTTCCCTGCCCCAGCTGCTGGACCGTCAAAAGAAGTTCACTCCCAGCCATCCACATGCCCAGTGGTTGAATGCTAGCTTGACTAAATTGCTAGCGCTTCAACTGCTGCCTTTTCAGTTGGTAGACTCGGCCCCCTTCCGTGAGTTTGTGCAATGTGCGGTTCCTCAGTGGCAGGTTCCCAAACGCCACTTTTTCTCACGGAAGGGATTCCGGCTCTCTACCGGCATGTGGAAGGCAATATCTTGGCCTCGCTGGACAGGGCGGTCAGCGGTAAGGTGCATATTACCGCTGACTCATGGTCCAGCAGGCATGGACAGGGACGTTACCTTTCTTTCACGGCCCATTGGGTCACTCTTTTGGCAGCTGGGAAGGATGCAGGACAAGGTGCAGTAGTGTTGGAGGTTGTTCCGCCGCCACGCCTATAAAATGCTACTACTGGTTGTGACACACCTCTCTCCTCCACCCCCTCCTTTTCTTCTTCCTCCATGGCCTCTTCCTGTGCTTTGTCCTCGGAACCAGCGGTGCTCCGTAGGCGTGCAAGGGGCTACGCAAGTACTAGGGCAAAAAGATGCCATGCCGTGCTTGCGCTGGTGTGTTTGGGGGACAGGAGCCACACTGGGGCAGAGGTTCTGTCTGCTCTGCAGGGGCAGGCCGAGAGGTGGTTGACGCCACGCCAGCTTAAGCCAGGAATGGTGGTTGGCGACAATGGCACCAACCTCCTCTCCGCCCTCCGACAGGGACAACTGACCCATGTGCCCTGTGTCGCAGATCTTATAATGCCAGTGCTCGCCTGGCTGAGCTGCAAAAGGAGTTGAACCTGCCCAAGAACCGCCTTATTTGTGACATGCCCACCAGGTGGAACTCAACATTGGCCATGCTGCAGTGGCTGCACACGCAGCAGAGGGCCATCAATGAGTACCTGTGCGACTACGGCACCAGGACAGGGTCAGGGGAGCTCGGGTTTTTTTCACCACGCCAGTGGGGCATGATCAGGGATGCATGCACTGTCCTGGCACCATTTGAGGAGGCCACGAGGATGGTGAGCAGTGACAGTGCATGCATCAGTGACACTGTACCTCTTGTCCACCTGTTGGAACATACGCTGTGTGGAATAATGGACAGGGCACTTGAGGCAGAACAGAGGCAGGAAGAGGAGGACTTCCTTGCCTCTCAAGGCCCCCTTTACCCAGACAGTGTTCCTTCTGTCCCACCCATCGCACAGGAAGAGGAGGAAGAGGAGGAGGAGGATTGTGTCAGCATGGAGGTGGAGCCTGGCACTCAGCATCATCAGCAGCAGTCTTTTAGGGATGATTTACAGTCCCAAGAAACCAGTGGACTTGTACGTGGCTGGGAGGAGGTGGCTGCGGATCATGTCGTCCTTAGTGACCCAGAGGACTCCGGACCGAATGCCTCAGCTAACCTACGCTGCATGGCCTTCCTGATCCTGCAAAGTCTGCGGAAGGATCCTCGTATTCTTTGGATCAAGGAGAGGGACCATTACTGGCTGGCCACTCTCCTTGATCCACGGTACAAGGGTAAGGTTGCGGACCTTATCTTACCATCGCAGAGGCTGCAGAGGATGAGACAACTCCAGGAGGCCTTGCAGAATGGTTTGTGCAACGCGTTCCCAGAGACTGGGAGGTTACAAACTCCTGGTCCTGGACAACGAGTTGCTGAGGCTTCGGTCAGTCAAAGAAGGAGCGGTGGGGAAGGTGGCCGTCTGACCGATGCGTTCAGACAATTCTTTAGTCTGCAGCCCCAAGGTATGATCGGTTCCAGCAACCATCGCCAGCGTCTGATATACATGGTGCAGGAATACCTAGGGGCAAGGTCAGACTTGGACACCTTCCCCACCGAAAATCCTCTGGCTTACTGGGTCTTGAGGATGGATCACTGGCCAGAGCTTGCACAGTATGCAATTGAGCTACTGGCCTGTCCTGCATCCAGCGTTCTTTCAGAACGCACATTCAGTGCTGCTGGAGGATTTGTCACGGATCACAGGGTGCGCCTGTCCACCGACTCGGTTGATCGACTGACCTTCATAAAGATGAACCAGTCTTGGATCACCACCAGCTACCAAACACCTGAAGCTGATATAACAGACTAATTTATTTTCAAATGTCACATCCCTTCAAGACTGATGCTGATGCTGAGAGACTGTCCTGTTATGTTGACTGACTATCCTCCTCCTCCTCAATGTTCTGATTGATGATGATAGCTTGGAAGAACATTTTTGTTTCTGGGTGCCGCCACCAGTGGCTAAGGCCCAATTTTTCAGCCCCTGTTTAACAGGGGCATGTAATTACAATTTTTTATGCAATGCTTTGCAGCAGGGCTCATTCCTGCACTCCAACTAGAGTATCTGGGAGAGGTTGAAGTGTCGTGGCACCAGCACCAGTGGCTAAGGCCCAATTTTTCAGCCCCTGTTTAACAGGGGCGTGTTATTACAATTTTTTATGCAATGCTTTGCAGCAGGGCTCATTCCTGCACTCCAACTAGAGTATCTGGGAGAGGTTGCAGTGTCGTGGCACCAGCACCAGTGCCTAAGGCCCAATTTTTCAGCCCCTGTTTAACAGGGGCGTGTAATTACAATTCTTGATCTAATAATTCACAGCAGGGCCCATTCCTGCGCCCACCAAGAGTAACTGTGAAGGCCTTACAGTGTTGTGTCAACACCACCACCACCACCACCAAAGGCCCAATTTTTCAGCCCCTGTTCAACAGGGGCATGCAATTACAATTCTTGATCTAATAATTCACAGCAGGGCCCATTCATGCGCCCACCAAGAGTAACTGTGAGGGCTCACAGTGTTGTGGCAACACCAACATGTAAGGGGCAAATTTCAGCTGAGTATATACGGCAGGCCCCTACTTTCAAACATCCAACTTACAAATGACTCCTCCTTGCAAACGGAAGGATACAACAGGAAGTGAGAGGAAATCTACCCCTAGGAAGGCAAATTCTCTCCTGTAAGAGTTAATATGGGAAAAAAAGTGTCTCCTCTCCACTGATGCTTTATCACCAATTCTTGTTTCAATAAAAACCCCAAATTTTCAAAAAACATTTGTCATTAGGACGGAAAGTGAGGTGAACTGTTCTGAACAGGTGCACACTGCACAGACAGCAAAACAAATGTTACAGGGGTGATAACCCTTCCCTATGTTTTCCAAAAAGCTTAAAAATAGATTTTTTGGCTGGAGCTACACTTAAACAATGTACCTGTTCAAAATTACAAACATATTCTACATAAGAACAAACCTACAGTCCCTGTCTTGTATGCACCGCCTGTATACAGCTGTTTAGAGTATATAGGGCCTTTTTTATTTTGTGTGCGGAGTTCCCCTTAATATCCATACAAGACCCAAAGGGGCTGGTAATGGGCTGGGGTAGGGGGGGGGGGGGGCTGTGATGGAGTAGCTATGCCATTTTTCTTAAAGATTTTCATCCATATTACCGGGACCAGACATTACATTAAAGCCGCAAGCAGTTTTAAAAGGCTTTTTTTCCTTTAGAAATGTAATTTTGTGCAGGGACAGTTCTAAACACGGGAAAAACGTGGCACTTCACAGGCATACTTTAGAAACCCCCCAGGTACGATATTTAAAGGAATATTTGACTTTTTTTTTTCACTTTATGCATCATTAACCACTTAAGCCCCGGACCATTTGGTAGCTAGAGGACCAGAGGTGAATTCAGAATTTTGCACTGCGCTGCTTTAACTGTAAATTGTGTGGACATGCAATGTTGTACCCAAACGAAATTTGCGTCCTTTTCTTCCCACAAATAGAGCTTTCTTTTAATGGTATTTGATTGCCTCTGCGATTTTTATTTTTTGCGATATAAACGGAAAAAGACCGAAAATTTTGAAAAAAAATGATATTTTCTACTTTTTGTTATAAGAAAAATCGAATAAACTCAATTTTAGTCATACATTTAGGCCAAAATGTATTCAGCCACATGTCTTTAGTAAAAAAAATGTCAATAAGCGTATATTTATCGGTTTGCGCAAAAGTTATAGCGTTTACAAACTAGGGTACATTTTCTGGAATTTACACAGCTTTTAATTTATGACTGCCTATCTCATTTCTTGAGGTGCTAAAATGACAGGGCAGAACAAAACCCCCCCAAAAGACCCCATTTTAGAAAGTAGACACCCCAAGGAAATTGCTGAGAGGCATGTTGAGCCCATTGAATATTTTTTTTTTTGTCCCAAGTGATTGAATAATGACAAAAAAAAAAAAAAAAAATTACAAAAAATTGTCACTAAATGATATATTGCTCACACATGCCATGGTTATATGTGGAATTGCACCCCAAAATACATTCTGCTGCTTCTCCTGAGTACGGGGATACCACATGTGTGGGACTTTTTAGGAGCCTAGCCACGTACGGGACCCCAGAAACCAAGCACCGCCTTCAGGATTTCTAAGGGCGCAAATTTTTGATTTCACTCCTCACTACCTATCACAGTTTTGAAGGCCATAAAATGCCAAAATAGCACAAACCCCCCCCCCCCAAATGACCCCATTTTAGAAAGTAGACACCCCAAGGAAATTTCTGAAAGGCATGTTGAGCCCATTGAATATTTTTTTTTTTTGTCCCAAGTGATTGAATAATGACAAAAAAAAAAAAATTACAAAAAGTTGTCACTAAATGATATATTGCTCACACATGCCATGGTTATATGTGGAATTGCACCCCAAAATACATTCTGCTGCTTCTCCTGAGTATGGGGATACCACATGTGTGGGACTTTTTAGGAGCCTAGCCACGTACGGGACCCCGGAAACCAAGCACCGCCTCCAGGATTTCTAAGGGTGCAAATTTTTGATTTCACTCCTCACTACCTATCACAGTTTTGAAGGCCATAAAATGCCAAAATAGCACAAACCCCCCCAAATGACCCCATTTTGGAAAGTAGACACCCCAAGCTGTTTGCTGAGAGGCATGGTGAGTATTTTACAGCTCTCATTTGTTTTTGAAAATTAAGAAAGAACATTTTTTTTTTTTTTCTTTTTTTTTTAAATTTTCAAAACTTTGTGACAAAAAGTGAGATCTGCAAAATACTCACAATACCTCTCAGCAAATAGCTTGGGGTGTCTACTTTCCAAAATGGGGTCATTTGGGGGGGTTTTGTGCCATCTGGGCATTCCATGGCCTCCGAAACTGTGATAGGCAGTGAGAAGTGAAATCAAAAATTGACACCCTTAGAACGCCTGAAGGCGGTGCTTGGTTTTTGGGGTCCCGTACGCGGCTAGGCTCCCAAAAAGTCTCACACATGTGGTATCCCCGTACTCAGGAGAAGCAACAGAATGTATTTTGGGGTGTAAATCCACATATGCCCATGGCATGTTTGAGCAATATATCATTTAGTGACAACTTTGTGCAAAAAAAAAATATATATATATATTTTTTCCGCAACTTGTGTCAACATATAAAATATTCCATGGACTCGACATGCCTCTCAGTATATAGCTTGGGGTGTCTACTTTCCAAAATGGGGTCATTTGGGGGGGTTTTGAACTGTTCTGGCATTTTATACACAACATTAGGAAGCTTACATCCACTCTTCTAACCACTTGAAGACAAAGCCCTTTTTGACACTTTTTGTTTACATGAAAACATATTTTTTTTTGCAAGAAAATTATGTTGAACCCCCAAACATTATATATATTTTTAAAGCAAAGGCCCTACAGAATAAAATGGTGGGTGTTGCATTTTTTTTTTCTACACAGTATTTGCGCAGCGATTTTTCAAACGCATTTTTTTGGGAAAAAATACACTTTTTTTAATTTTAATGCACTAAAACACACTATATTGCCCAAATGTTTGATGAAATAAAAAAGATGATCTTAGGCCGAGTACATAGATACCAAACACGACATGCTTTAAAATTTCGCACAAACGCGCATTGGCGACAAACTACATACATTTTAAAAGCCTTTAAAAGCATTTACAGGTTACCCCGTTAGATTTACAGAGGAGGTCTACTGCTAAAATTACTGCCCTCGATCTGACCTTCGCGGTGATACCTCACATGCATGGTGCAATTGCTGTTTACATATGACGCCAGACCGACGCTTGCGTTCGCCATTGGGCAAGAGCAGGGCAGGACAGGGGTGCTTTTTTTTTTTTTTTTTTTTTTTTATTATTAATTTTGCTTTTTTATTTTATTTTTAAACTGTTGCTTCCATATTTATTTATTTTTATCACTTTTATTGTTATCTCAGGGAATGTAAATATCCCCTATGATAGCAATAGGTAATGACAGGTACTCTTTTTTGAAAAAACTGGGGTCTATTGGACCCTAGATCTTTCCTCTGCCCTCAAAGCATCTGACCACACCAAGATCGGTGTGATAAAATGCTTTCCCAATTTCCCAATGGCGCTTTTTATATCCGGGGGGGACATTCCCTCCCACTGCTTGTAAAAGCAGTCCAGAGGCTAATTAGCCACTAGGATTGCTTTTACATGAAAGCCGGCCGCTGGCTGAAAAGAATGATACCAAGATGATACCTAAACCCGCAGGCATCATTCTGGTATAAACATTCAAAGTCCAGCAACATACCAGTACGTTGCTGGTCCTTGTTGGACATGTATTGTAATCTTTTTTTTCATGCAGCCTGTTGGCTGAACGAAAAAAAAAGATTGATCGGTGGGTATGCCCACCATTAGAATACCGCCCTTCATCCACCCACTTCTAATGATGGGCATACATGCACCATTTATATATGCCGAAGCATGGGGGCATCTTCTCGCAAAAGTTATGCCGCGTACATATGGTCAGACTTTTCCACGGGCAAGCCTCCGTCGGAATTTCGACCGTATATACGCGGCATTAGGAGCAAAATCGCTCCTCCGCTCCTGCTGCCCCAATGCTTTGGCATATATGCTTTTTTTTTTTAACTGTGGTGGTGAAATTACCTCCTACAGCACTGGAGTCGCAGGGATCAGGCCTGTCTCTGCGAACGCCGCAGTTATGTGTGTTGTGTTTTGCAAGTGACAGTGATCGATCGATACTGCACTTCGGTGGCCTGGGCTGGACGGAGGGGCAAAACGCAGGTGCTAACAGGTATCTGGGCTGATCCCGCTAACACTGCGTTTTTGGGAACCCTAAACTGCTGGGGACGCTAGTATAGATCTGATCAGATCAAATATTGAGCTGATCAGATACTATACCACTAAGGGGGGTGTATGCTTCACGTGTGGGTGTTAGCGATACTGGCACTAACCTGACGCTGCCTGGGGTGTGACGCAGACCCTCTCTGACGCTAAAACCTAACTGATATCACCCGCCGGGCGATCAGGGGGTTAAACCTTTATTGGGTTATATACGGCGGGTGCCCTGACACTATAAAAAGCAAACTAACTAACCAGCGTCACCCGTAACACTTATATGATGATCACTGGTGAAAGGGTTAACTAGGGGCAATTAGGGGGTTAAAACCTTTATTAGGTAATATATGGGGGTACCTGACGCTATATAAAAACCTGACGGCGAACCTAAAAAAAAATTACTGGCTACCGATCAGCATCACAGACGCTAAGACATCGATCAGAAAAATGATCGCATAGTGACGGCGGTGCTAGGGGGTGAAAGGGTTACCTGGGGGGTGATCAAGGGGGTTACACCTTTATTAGGTAATATATGGGGGTACCCGACGCTATAAAAACCTGCGGCGAACCCTTAAAAAATTACTGGCTACCGATCAGCATCGCCGACGCTAAGACATCGATCAGAAAAATTATCGCTTAGTGACAGTGGTGATAGGGGGTGAAAGGGTTACCTGGGGGGGCGATCAAGGGGGTTAAACCTTTATTAGGTAATATATGGGGGTACCCGACGCTATAAAAACCTGCGGCGAACCTAAAAAAAATTACTGGCTACCGATCAGCATCACCGACGCTAAGACATCGATCAGAAAAATGATCGCATAGCCACGGCAGTGCTAGGGGGTGAAAGGGTTACCTGGGGGGTGATCAAGGGGGTTAAACCTTTATTAGGTAATATATGGGGGTACCCGACGCTATAAAAACCTGCGGCGAACCTAAAAAAAATTACTGGCTACCGATCAGCATCGCCGACGCTAAGACATCGATCAGAAAAATTATAACTTAGTGACAGTGGTGATAGGGGGTGAAAGGGTTACCTGGGCCGATCAAGGGGGTTAAACCTTCATTAGGTAATATATGGGGGTACCCGACGCTATAAAAACCTGCGGCGAACCTAAAAAAAATTACTGGCTACCGATCAGCATCACCGACGCTAAGACATCGATCAGAAAAATGATCGCTTAGTGACAGTGGTGATAGGGGGTGAAAGGGTTACCTGGGGGGCGATCAGGGGGTTAAACCTTTATTAGGGGGGGTTAGGGGGCTACACTGGACCTAAAACTAAATGTACTGACACTTTTACAGTCACAAATGTCACTGATTGCAGTGATCACTAAATAAATGGTCACTGCAATCAGTGACACTGTGACTGGGGGCTGGGGGGGGCTGGGGGGTGATCTGGGGGTGTCTGGGGGGGCCTGGGGGGGCGATTTACGTGCCTATGTGTCCTGGTGTCAGTGTGCTGTTCTGTGTACTAACCTGGCATCTTCTCCTGTACGGCACTCGGTATATGTGAGCGCCCCAGGAGAGATGACATCACTTCCTCCTTCCTGGCAGGCAGGGGAAGCTCTCTCATTCGCCGGGAGCGATCGAGAGGGGGTGGCCGGAATCGAACGGCCGTCCCCTCATGTCGGATCGCTCCCGAAGGTAAAACAACCGCTCACTGTAAAGAAGGGGGGTCCGATCGGACCCCCCAACTATACAAAGGCAATCACGTACATATACGTGATTCTGCCTGTCGGTGCCATTCTGCTGACGTATATTTACAGTGGGCGGTCGTTAAGTGGTTAAAATGACTGCTCCCAAAAAACGGCCGTTTTTAAAACTTATTTTTGCATTGATACATGTCCCCTGGTGCAGAACCCGGGTTCCCAAACCCTTTTTAGGACAATAACATGCATAATAGTCGTTATAATTAGCACTTTAGATTTCGAACGTTCGCATCCATTGTATTTAATAGGGTTCTAAAGTTTGTGCGAACTTTCCGTCCGTTCGCGGGTTCTGGTGCGAACCGAACCCGGGGGTGTTCGGCTCATCACTATTGGTGACAGAGATTCAACAAGGTATTGGAAACATTCCTCCTAGATTTTGGTCAATATTGACATCATAGCAACATGCAGTTGCTGCAGATTTGTCGGCTGCACATTCATGATGAGAATGTCCCGTTCCTTCACATCCCAAAGCTGCTCTATTGGATTTCAGATCTGGTGACTGTGGAGGCCTTTGGAGTAAAGTGATGGACATGGTCAGCAACAATACTCAAGTAGGCCATGGCATTTAAAGTGATGCTTAATTGATACTAAGGGGCCCAAATTGTGCCATAAAAATATCTCCCACGGGGGCGTGTCCGGAAGTCGACCCGGATGGCAGCTTAGATCCGTAGCTCTCTCCCAGCCCGAGCTTCATAGGGACTTTTGGGGATAATTCACCACTCTAGGATGGGCAAATCCCGGAACACCCGGTCAACTAAATACAGGGGATCATCCCAGCCTCCACCCGGATCAGCAGCGGACCTCCGGGACTTTTTTCTACAGCCTGCTTCTTCCCCCGGGAGAACAGGCAAGATGGCGCCAGACCCCTCCATGACCCGCTTGCGGTCCTCCACACAGATGAATCCGGCGGCTTACACGTCCGACCGGACCTCTGCTGGGTCCCCGCCAGCCTCATGGACACCGCGGACTCTCCTTCACCCTCTGGTGCAGTGAGTTCCCCCAGCCATTTCCTCCTCCATGAGGCATCACCACGAGGAGTGCAGGCCGCCATGCTCGCCCCCCCTCCCCCGCACTACACTCAGTGCTCGGATGCCTTTCCCCACCTGCTGCGGACAGCTTCAGATCCCTGGCTCCCCTTCTCACTCAGAGTCCTCACTGGACTTCCCCACTCTGCCGGACCCCATATGTTCTGCAGTCCAGACACCTCAAGAGCCTGTGAGGCCCCAGGAGGACTTCCAACCCTCCACTCCTATACCGCCCCCTCCTAAGGCCCAGAGACTGTCTCCCACACAGGCCTCCCGCTCTCCTATGGCACCGCAGGTACTGCTGGCTCCCACCTGTACTCAAAAGGGCTGCTCCACGTCCACCTGACAGTGCAGCCATACAGCCCCCCATGCCGGACCAGATGCCATCCTGGGGCAATCAGTGGACCTCACCTGCTGGGCTGGCGTACCTGGCGCATGGCTACACCACCCCACATTCTCAGCCGTTGTCACCCCGACTGCCTCCACCAGAGCAACACCCCATGTTTGCCCACGTCCAACCTCCACGCCCACAGTGGCATTCATACTTGCAGGCGATACCTACTAAAGAGGACTTTAGACAACTGGTGGAGGACGTAATGTCCACGTGCCGCTCAGAAATTCAAGCCCTACAGTCCGGCCTCAAGCACTTGGCCGATCATGTGGAAATGGCCGAGGAGGACATTCAAGAAACCAAACTAGCTGTTCACAGGGTCCAACTACAAGGCGCAGACCACCGTTCCCTCCTGAGAGATATGCAACGTCATGTGGAGGACTTGGACAACAGGGGGCGCAGAAACAACATCCGGGTGAGGGGTGTTCCGGAATCTGATGGCCCTGAGGACATAAAGAACTCCTTACAGACTGTGTTTAACAATCTTTTAGGGGAGCCCCCCACAACGCACATTGAAATGGACCGAGCACATCGGGCCTTGCGCCCTAAAGGCGCCACCTCTAAACCACGGGACATCATCTGTAGGATCAGCTCTTATCCCTTGAAGGAAGAGATCATGCGTCAGGCCCGACTGGCGTGCAAAATAATGCTACATGATGCTCCCTTGCAGCTGTACCCAGATCTTTCATGGATCACTCTGCAGAAGCGCAGACTCCTACAACCCCTATTGCATGCCCTGCAAGAGGAAAACATCCCTTATAGATGGGGATTCCCCTTCAGTCTAACGGCCAAACATCAGGGCAAATCGGCCTCACTGAGATATCCAGAGGATCTTCCCGCCTTTTGTGATGCCCTGGACATGCCTGTCCCCCAACTTCCGGATTGGGACCTCGTGGCGACGCCACCCCCGCCACCTGCAACCTGGCAGAAAGTCTTCTCATCTAACAGTCCCCGAAATAATGGGGCTTCTCGCAAGGCCGCTCGACACAGTAATGGCTGAACCTGCTGAGACTCTCTCCATATGTTGCTCCTTACTGAACTACCTGCCCATATGATCCGCTTGATGTTTCAGCCCTGGACATTTTTGAACTTCTAGTCCCCTCTTAAGTGCCCTAGCATAAATTCCCAGTTTCTCTTACGGGCGAGTCCCGGATGGGTCTCGTGAGAATAGGATTTTTTGTTGCATTTCCGCCCCCCCCTCCCTGGTTAAGTGTTTACAATCTCTTAGTTTAGTTTTTTGTGTGTCAACTGACCAACTTAGGGCTCCCTTGCATCCGCCTGACCTTTCCTAGTGGATTTTGGTTGGGTGGATCCCTGGGAAACCGTATTGACCTAGGCCTATCAGCCTTTCAAGGTCAAATGCAAGTATTTTGCTCTAATTGTCTATTGTTTTCTATGTGCTAACTTTCTTTCTTTTTCTTTTTCTTTTTCTATTTCCCGGTCTCTCTTTCTTCTCTCTTCTTCTTCATCATCGAGTGGCTCTCCGCGCGGTTCGTGGAACTCACCTGGACCGCCTCCCAGGGTGTGCAGGTCCCTGACCCCTGACCCCTGGCCTTCATCAGCTTCACGCCAGACCAGGTAAGATACTTCCCCCCTCCCCCACCCGTTACCATGGCTAAGGTCTTGTCCCTGAACGTACACGGCCTGAACTCCGACAGAAAGAGGCATCTGGCACTGAGGGAGTTTAGACAGTCGGGCACAGACGTTGTTCTCGTCCAAGAGACACATTTTGACATGGAGGGGGTCCTTCGCATTCGCATCCAGACAGTTTCCCCACATCTAATCATCTTCCGGTCCCTGCAAGCGGGCTGGGGTTGCTATACTGATCAAGCACGGGTCTCCATTTACCTGTGCTCTATATGCCCTGAATGTTAAGCAACATAGATTCTTGTCGGGGGTGATTGCCCGCCTCTTCAGGACTGACCATGGGCTTTTGGTGATAGGGGGCGACTTTACCTTGGCCCACTCTGCAACTGCGGATCGCCTGGTGGTGAACTCCCGGGCATCATCGGCTCGAGCCCTCAGGGACTCAAAGCTTTTCCGCCAACTCTCCAGACGTTACGCTCTCTTTGATGCCTGGAGGGCTCTCCACCCGGGTGATCGGCAGTACACCTTCTACTCTGCCCCGCATTGAACCCATTCTCGTATTGACTACTTCTTCACCAACAGCTCCACACTCCGAGTGACCCGTGAGGCGCAGATACTCTCGATCTCCTGGTCAGACCACGCACCTATCTTGCTTACATAGGGTCCCCCGTCCCTAGACCATACAACTGGAAGTTAAACCCATTCCTCCTCCAACACCTCCCGTCCAAAACAGACCTAAACACCACCCTGCAACTTTACTTAATGGAAAACTCCACACCCGACGTGTCCCTCTCAATGCTGTGGGAGGCTCATAAGGCGGTCATCCGAGGTAAATGTATGGCGATATCTTCAGTTCTGAAGAGAGATGCCTTGGCTGCGAAATTGCAAGCCGAGAAGGAACTTGAGGTCTTAGAACAACGGCTGCTGACGTCCCCCACCCCCTCCCTTCTTAAAAAAATCACGAACCTGCGTATGACACTAAAGGATCTAGCACTAGGTCATGTAGAAAAGGCTCTGCTCAGACTGCAGCAAGTTTATTATGACAAGGGTAATAAGGCCCACTCCCTTCTAGCGAGAAAGCTGCGGGATAGCCACCTTGCGACTACGCCCCACCAGATAAAAGACAAATTCGGCTGCATACACTCCCACCCTAAGGACATAGCCCATACCTTTGCTGACTTTTATATGCACCTCTATAACAACCCTGACATCCCCAGCGGCCCCCTCCCCCCTGACCTCTCACTACGTATGACGCAGTATCTAGACCAGAGTGGAGTATCCAAACTCCAGGACTCTGACCTAACGTCCTTAAATATGCCGATCACCGAAGAAGAGATAGAACAGGCCGTTAAATCCCTGACTTCCCACAAATCCCTGGGCCCGGATGGCCTACCCTATGAATACTACAAGTCTTTTTTCCCCCTGTTACTCCCCCACATGTGTAAACTTTTTAATGCCTTCCTGCGAGATACTACTGTCCCGGCGGATATGCAGCGCTCCTTCATCACCCTGATCCCCAAGCCCGATAAAGACCCCGTTCTGTGTGCCAACTACAGACCTATTGCCCTCCTGAACTCAGACCTAAAAATCTTTACAAAACTACTCTCTATCCGCTTAAATATGGTCCTCCCCTTCCTCATTCACAAGGACCAGGTGGGCTTTGTACCGCTCCGGCAGGCAGGAGACAACAGTAGGAAGGTGATTGACCTGGTGGACGTGGCGAACAGGGAGAAATAGGCGTCCCTGTTCCTTAGCCTGGACGCCGAGAAGGCTTTTGACCGGCTTGGGTGGCCCTTCCTGTTTGCGATGCTCTGCCATGTTGGGTTCGGGGGTCATTTTTTGCGAGCAATCCAACACCTCTACTCCAACCCGTCCTCTCAGGTAAAAACTCCCTTTGCCCTCTCACCCTCGTTCTCTGTAACCAATGCCACGCGGCAGGGGTGTCCACTCTTACCCGCTTCTATTCGCGCTTTGCGTTGAACCCTTGGCAGCCTCCATCCGAGGTAACTCGGCTATCCGGGGAATCTCAGTACGGGGCCGGGAATTTAAAGTTTCCATGTTCGCAGACAATGTTATTCTTTCACTGACGCAGCCTAGGATCTCTCTTCCAAATCTCCACGCAGAACTGGCCCGCTATGGAGCCCTTTCGGGATTCAAAATTAACACTTCCAAGTCGGAGGCCATGCCTATTAATATTCCTGAAATGGAAATCGCTCAGTGTAAGGCCAACTTCCCTTATCACTGGAAAAATAATACCTTGAAATATCTAGGAATACACATCACCCCAAAATTCTCTACTCTATACCAGGAGAACTTCCCCCCACTCTTCCGTTCGATTAGAACCTTGCTCACGCAATGGAAGCAACATCGCATTTCTCTGCTCGGCCGGATCACCTCAGTTAAGCGATTCTCCCGAAGCTCCTTTACCTCTTCCAAACACTGCCCATCCCAGTCCCCTACAAACACCTGAGAAGCCTCCAATCTGACCTCATTAAATGTATCTGGAACTACAAGAGACATAGGGTCCCTTAGTCGATACTATTGGTGGCTCGTTCGGATGGAGGCTTGGCTGTCCCTGACCTAGTCAGGTATTACCAGGCGACCCAGCTACGTGCTATAGCCTCATGGTTCACTCAATGGTCCTATAACAAGTGGACGGAGATCGAGAAAATATGGCTAGCCCCGACCCATCCAAATAGCCTGCTTTAGGGTGCGGGTGCGGAGGTCCCCCCCCGACCGATTGTTGGGGTCCATGTCTCAGCTAAGACGACTCTGGCGCAGGGTGGTGGGTCCATATGGGTTGAACTCTGAACGTTCGCTCTTGACTTTGTTCGTCTGTAATCCCAAAGTGCCGGATAGCCTCTCCCACCAAATGTCGTACCCCTTGGCATCCCGGAATCTATTTCATTTCGGGAATGTAGTGGATCTCGTGAAGCGCACATTATTACCCTTCCCTAGACTTCAGACCAAATTTGGTCTACCGCGCTAGGCATTTTATAGCTATCTACAAATCCGCCACTATGCTCTGAGCATAGCTCCCGACCTACACTTCTCCCCCCCAACCCCCTTTGAGTCCTTGGTCCTGGTAGGCTCTGCCCAGAAGGGCTTAATCACATCCATTTATAAAATACTTAACGCCTATTCCATGGACTCAAGGGGTAAACATTCCTACATGACTAGGTGGGAGAAGGCCCTCAATGAGGAAATTCCTTTAGAACAGTGGCGGATCATATGGTCTCGGGCGGCGAAGAGCTCCCTCTGTACTCTGTACAAGGAAAATACTTACAAAATCCTTCTTTTTTGGTACATGACCCCTGAGGTGCTCCACACCATATACCCCTCCAGCTCAGACCGCTGTTGGCGCTGCCAGAAAGATAGGGGATCCCTTCTTCACATTTATTGGAGTTGCACTCTACTCACTCCCTACTGGACTGAAGTACAGAAGCTGTTGTCACGGTTGTTGGAAATGCCAATCCACATGACTCCCAAATTCTTCTTGCTAGGCCTCTCACCACTGCGGCTTCTCCCACCCTACAAAAAACTGACATGCCATATCCTCACAGCCGCACGCTGTCTCATAGCCCTAAACTGGAAAAAACAATCCCCCCCTACTCCCGAGGCCTTGCACGCTAGAATCAAAGACGTGGAGCTGATGGAGAAAATGACGGCCAGGATGCAAGATAAGCTGGACATTCACGACAAAGTCTGGGAGCTGTGGCACCTTCGGGAGGATCCACCGTGACCAGGTGACTGAGCTACTATGATGATCTCTCTTCTTTTCTTTCCTCTTTCCCTCTTTCTTGCTCTCCTCTGAGAGTATTCTAGGGACGCCCTTTGTCCCGAATAGTTTGCTGGATGTTTTTTTTATGACGCATTTTCGCATCACTTCCATCTTTGGTTGGGTGCCTGCTATTGCTTACAAGTATATGGATAAAACCTTACTGTATTTGTTTGACAACCTGGAAACTTAATGTTCTCCATACTGTGAAGTCTTACATCCCTTTGTACTTTCTTTGTAGAAAACCACAATAAAAATTGTTATTTGAAAAAAAAAAAATATCCCCCACACCAATACACCCCCAGCCTGAAATGTTGATACAAGGCAGGGTGGATCCATGCTTTCATGTTGTTTACACCAAATTCTGACCCTACCATCTGAATGTCGCAGCTGAAATCGAGACTGATCAGACCAGGCAACCTATTTCCAATCTTCTATTGTCCAATTTTGGTGAGCCTGTGTGGATTGTAGCCTCCGTTTCCTGTTCTTAGCTGACAGGAGTGGCACCCAGTGTGGTCTTCTGCTGCTTTAGCCCATCTGCTTCAAGGTTCAATGTGTTGTGCATTCAAGATTGTATTCTGCATACCTTGGTTGTAACGAGTGGTTATTTGAGTGTACTGCCTTTCTATAATTTCGAACTAGTCTGCCCATTCTCCTCTGACTTTCGGTTTTCGGAATTTCGAATTTCCAAATATCCGAATTTCCAAATTTCCGAATGTACGAATTTACAAATTTACGAATATACGAATTTACGAATTTATATATATTTACGAATGTGCGAATTTACGAATGTATAAATTTACGAATGTACGAATGTATCATCATAACGAATGACCCGAAAAACGAAAAAAAAAAACGAATGAAACGAAAACGAAAACTAACAAATTTTTTGGCAGTGCACATGTCTAGTGGCAAGTGACAATCCGCAACATGTAGCAGGTGATGTGGCAAGTGACAATCTGCATCTGGTGGCAGGTGACGTGGCAAGTGAAAATCCGCGACATGTGGCAGGTGATGTGGAAAGTGCCAATCTGCATCTGGTGGCAGGTGACGTGGCAAGTGATAATCCGCAACATGTGGCAGGTGATGTGGAAAGTGACAATCTGCAACATGTGGCAGGTGATGTGGCAAGTGACAATCCGCAACTTGTGGCAAGTGACAATCCTCAACTTGTGGCAGGTGACGTGGCAAGTGACAATCTGCAACTTGTGGCAGGTGACGTGGCAAGTGACAATCTGCATCTGGTGGCAGGCAAGTGACATTCCACAACTTGTGGCAAGTGACAATCCGCAACATGTGGCAGGTGACATGGAAAGACCGATGGGGCCCATACAAGATCGGTTTGTTCGATGAAAAAAGTCCATCGAACTGTTTTCATCGGTTAAACCTATCGTGTGTACAGGGCTTAAGTGTCCTTTCTGTTGGATGTATGACCTTACATTGTTGAGCAACAGAAGCACACATTTGAAGTTTATGTCCTTTCTCTTTGCTTAGGTTATATGATGGTATCTTAATACGTATTAAAAATACACAACATTTTACGTTTGGTTTGTGTCTTCTCTGTTTTACAGGTGACTGTACATCAGAAAATGCAACAGTGAAGGCTGAGTGTGTCTTCCTGTTTTGTATTCCATATAAAGCTTGAGCTTGCTACCCTTCAGAAATACAAGACTTATGGCTTGTATATCTGTGATATTAATTATATATTTGTCACTTTTATTTTGGACCTTACTTTCCATGCACAGTTCTGACTGGAAAAAAAACACAGATGTCAAAAAAATTCAGTCCCTTACATTCAGGCATGCCAGAGGCATTCCTTAGGCTTGAACCCAGTAGGGTTATAGGACATTGGAAGAAAGTCATAAAATCACCTATCATGATTTTTTAGTAAGAACTAGGGAGTTATGTTCATAGGAGTATTATGGCTTGAAGATGCAGCATCAGAACTTATCTGACCTGTTTACCCAACCCCATACTGTAGGTTTGCGGCCCGGCAGGTATTCTTCATGTCACCCCCTTGGACGAACTGGATGTAGCTAGCCAATATTTATCTCTTACTCATACTATAGTAGGGATCTGCTTAATTTAGCACTCATTGGTACCATGAGGCACCCATTGGTGTTTGGAGTGGATTATGGTCTCAGACACCAGATATTTATGGAATAGTTACTATCAGTCCTTACCAGGCTCCTTTCTGCTTAATTTTAATGCATCTACCTGCAGGGTTATAAGGAGCCTGGGGATATAGAACACTTTGACATCTGACATGTCAGCATTCAGATGGGAAGAAAACCAGAAGTTGGGTATGCTTGGTTACATACCTGTCCAGTCCTCTGAGCCCAGGGAATAAGCTTCCCTTAATCTATTATACTTAAGTGGGTTTTTCCTTTTTACCATGGATATGGCAAATAAATAAAAAGAGGACCCACAAGGATTGTCTGTCAGGGAGCCTTTTTCTAAATCGTTCTCCTGAACAGACTAATGGTTTAAAACCAGATGCTCTTTGTTGACCAAAGTAGTTCCTTGTTTCACAGAACAAGTCTCTGATTAGTCTTTTTAGTGGTCCTAAGCAGCAGTTACAGACATTATAGACCACGATTGCTAGAAGGTTGACACAGTCAATCTTTCTAACTTACAAAATTCACAGGCTCTCAGATTCCATCTTTAACCACTTAAGCCCCAGACCATTTCGCTGGCCAAAGACCAGAGCACTTTTTGCGATTCGGCACTGCGTTGCTTTAACTGATGATTGCACGGTCGTGCGACGTGGCTCCCAAACAAAATTGACGTCCTTTTTCCCCACAAAATTTACGTCCTTTTCCCCCACAAATAGAGATTTCTTTTGGTGGTATTTTTTTTTTTTTTTTTTTTGCACTATAAACAAAAATAGAGTGTCAATTTTGAAAAAAAAAACAATATTTTTTACATTTTGCTATAATAAATATCCCCAAAAAATCTATCAAAAAACTAAATTTTTCCACAGTTTAGGCCGATACATATTCTTCTACATATTTTTGGTAAAAAAAAATCACAATAAGCGTATATTGATTGGTTTGCGCAAAAGTTATAGCATCTACAAAATAGAGGTAGTTTTATGGCATTTTTATTATTATTATTTTTTTTACTAGTAATGGCGGCTATCTGCGATTTTTATCGTGACTGCGACTTTATGGCGGACACATCGGACACTTTTGACACATTTTTGGGACCATTTTTACAGCGATCAGTGCTATAAAAATGCACTGATTACTGTGAAAAAGACACTGGCAGTGAAGGGGTTAACTAGGTGGCACTGAAGGGATTAAGTGTGTCCTAGGGAGTGATTCTAACTGTTAGGGGGCGTGGCTGCGAGTGACACGTCACTGATCGCTGCTCCCAATGAGAGGGAGCAGACGATCAGTGACAGTGTCACTAGGCAGAACGGGGAGATGCTTGTTTACACTTGCCTCTCCCCGTTCTGCAGCTCTGTGACCCGATCACAGGACACCGGCGGACGTCGAGTCTGCGGTTCCTGCGGCCTGGTCATGGAGCTCGCGGCAGGGGCAATTTCAAAGTGACGTAAATATACGTTACTTTGCCCAGCCGTGCCATTCTGTCAATGTAAATGCACAGGAGCTGGTCCTTAACCGGTTAAAAGCCCATGCCACCTAGATCCTGAATCCGAAGAGAAGACAGGGACATCAGGGGAGCAGACCTGCAGATCAGTTACATGATCCAGCTAGGATACCTTCATCACGCACTAGGGAGTGGAGGTAAAAATTTAATTGAAAACCTAGCATTTGGTAGAAAGACCTTGCAGGCAGGGGTCCCACCCTAAAGTAGGCCTGTGGTTACTTTATTATCCTCTCAGGTGTGCCGTCCTGGAACGTGATAGGAGAGAACCTACGTTAGACTTACCGGTAACGGTATTTCTACAAACCTTCTAGGATGGCAGCCCTACTTCCCGCCCTATGTGGAGGGAGAAATGAGCTGAACACTAGGTGTGAGTACCTATGTGGAGTGATTCTCCTTGTGAATCGGTTCGGGATTACTTTATTACAAACTGGGGATCAAGGGGAAGGGTGGGGACTTATAAAAAGCTGTCAATTGATTGTGTTTCCTGTAGGGAGGAACCCTCATCTCTCAGGTGTTCCGTCCTGGAAGGTTCGTAGAAATACCGTTACCGGTAAGTCTAACGTAGGTTTCCACGCTGAGGCGCTTTTTAAATCGTTTAAGCACTAAAAATAGCGCCTGTAAAGCGCCTAAAAAGCTCCTCTCAAGCCTCCCCAGTGTGAAAGTCCGAGTGCTTTCACACTGGGGGCGCTTTTCGGCCGTTAGCGGGACGCTTTTAACCCCCCCTGCTAGAAACGGACGAAAAGTGCAACTATAACAGCGGTGAAGTGCCGCTAAAACTGGCGGCGCTTTACCACTAACCCCCCCCCCCCCCCACCCCAGTGTGAAAGTAGCCTAACACATTTTTATATAAAATAAGTAGTATAGTTAACCACTTTCAGACCGCCCCACGTCTATATACATCGGCACTTTGAAGAGGGATATCTCTGTTATGGCAGCAGCTAGCTGCCATAACCCAGATATCCTCGTCTTCAGCCAGTGGTCCGGTTTCCGATAATGGTGGTCTCTGCAGCAGATTCGCCACGAGATTACAGTTTTCGGCGGCATGAGAGGGCCCCCCCACCACTCTCCCGTGCCCTCCGCCACTTACCGGAGCCGTCGGCAGCGGCGGTGGCGATCGGGTCCTTCCTGTGGCTGGGTATGGGGTATGAATTTTAAACAAGCCCCGTCCCGCTGAGCTCGCGTGCAGAAGCGAACGCATACGTGAGCAGCGCCCGCATATGAAAACAGTGTTCAAACCACACATGCAAGGTATCACCGCGATCGGTAGAGTGAGAGCAATAATTCTAGCCCTAGACCTTCTCTGTAACTCAAAACATGCAACCTGTAGAATTTTTTAAACGTCGCCTATGGAAATTTTTAAGGGTAAATGTTTGTCGCCATTCCATGAGCGGGCGCAATTTTAAAGCGTGACATGTTGGGTATCAATTTACTTGGTGTAACATTAGCTTTCACAATATAAAACAAATTGGGCTAACTTTATGTTGTCTTATTTTTTAATTCAAAAAAGTGTATTTTTTCCAAAAAAAGTGTGCTTGTAAGACCGCTGCGCAAACGGTGTGACATAAAGTATTGCAATGACCGCCATTTTATTCTCTAGGGTGTTAGAAAAAAAATGTATAATGTTTGGGGGTTCTAAGTAATTTTATAGCAAAAAAAAAATTGTTTTTAACTTGTAAACAACAAATCTCAAAAAGAGGCTTGGTCCTTAAAGTGGTTGCAAACCCACTTTTCGAAAAAAAAAAAAAAATACACCTGCAAGAAGAAGACATAATGAGCTAGTATGCTATGCATACTAGCTCATTATGTGGCACTTACCTCAGATCGAAGCCTCCGAATTGCTCCTCTTCCCCCTCCACCACCGCCGCCATGTCCGCTCCGACCGTCTTCCTGTTATCGCCGCTCCGGCGCTGTGATTGGCCGGAGCGGCAATGACATCACACGCATGCGCGCGGGGCTGGCTTTCTCTTTTGAGAAAACCGGCAGTCTCCATTGAGAAAACCGGCAACGCTCAGTGCGCTTGCGCCGTTGTCTACGGCGCACATGCGCCGTACACATCGGTGCAGGGTTTTCTAAAAAAATCTACTAAACCATGTAGGTTAAGGACATATTTCTTGCACCTACAGGTAAGCCTTAACCTAGGCTTACATGTAGGTGCAAGTTGTGTGGTTGGGTTTACAACCACTTTAAGTGGTTAAAAAGACAAGACTTGAGTGGTTGCGGTGGGGTGCGAAATACAATCTCCTCTGTTCCACTTTCTCATTATTGCTAATGTTTCATACACTGTCTCTTTTATAAAGCTCATTGTATCCTTCCTCCTCATGTCTTAATATGAACTTTACTGTAACAGAAATAATGCCCACAAGAAAGTATACCTCGGGCCATGAATTTCCTGGGATGCACAAAAGAAGCTGCAGAAACCCTCTGTCTTAATAAAAAAAGTTTGAGTATTCAGCTTAGAACCGTTACTATGGCCACATCGATAGGAATCAAAGGGAGAGCTACAGTGTATCATTAATAGTTTTTGAGTCAACATAACAGTTTATCTTTGACATTTCCACTTCCAATAATACAACAAGCCAATTGCTTCAGACACTCTGACAAACTAATTGCTTAGCCTTGAGAAATACTTTAGGAGTATATAAGTAAATAAAGCTGCATTTATCTGTTCTGGACAGAATCCTGTGAAAAATGTATTATAAAAAACATTAGATTGCATTATTAACAAATAAATAAAAAATAGTGTTATCCTTATGTGTAGAGAAGAAACTTGAATGGTTGACTTGAGATTAGCCTTTCAGTCGTAAATCAGTCAGTGTTGATTCATAACAGACTGGAAACATTTTACTCCAACAGAAATCACCAGACAATGGGGTTGATTTACTAAAACTGGAGAGTGCAAAATCTGGTGCAACTCTGCATAGAAACCAATCGGCTTCAAGTTTTTCAGTCAAAGCTTAATTGAACAAGCTGAAGTTAGAAGTTTTAGTAAACCAACCCCAATGTGTATAGTTAAAATTACGCTTCTTGATAGGGCTGTATGTACAGTGCCTTGAAAAAGTATTCATACACCTTGACATTTTCCACATTTTGTCATGTTACTGCCAAAAACGTAAATGTATTTTATTAGGATTTTATGTGATAGACCAACACAAAGTGGCACATAATTGTGAAGTGGAAGAAAAATTATAAACGGTTTTCAAAATGTTTTACAAATAAATATGTGAAAAGTGTGGGGTACATTTGTATTCAATACTTTGTAGAACCACCTTTTACTGCAATTACAGCTGCAAGTCTTTTTGGATATGTCCCTACCAGCTTTGCACTTCTATCTAGAAAGTGCAATTTTTGCCTATTCTTCTTTGCAAAATAGCTCAAGCTCTGTCAGATTGGGTGGGGAGCGTCTGTGAACAGCAATTTTCAAGTCTTGCCACAGATTCTTAATTAAATTTAGGTCTGGACTTTGACTGGGCCATTCCAACACATGAATATGCTTTGATCTAAACCATTCAATTGTAGCTCTGGCTGTATGTTTAGGGTCGTTGTCCTGCTGGAAGGTGAACCTCTGCCCCAATCTCAAGTGTTTTCGAGACTCAAAATAGGTTTTCTTCTAAGATTGCCCTGTATTTGGCTCCATCAATCTTCCCAACAACTCCGACCAGCTTCCCTGACCCTACTGAAGAAAATGGTGTGTTCACGGTGGTGTGCAGTGTTAGTTTTCTGCCACACATAGCCTTTTTCTTTTAGGCCAAAGAGTTCTATTTTGGTCTCATCCGACCAGAGCATATGTTTTCTGTGTCCCCCACATGGCTTCTCGCAAACTGCGAGAAAGAGTTTCATGCTTTCTATTTGTCCTGCTGACTACTGTCACAGGGACTGAAAATTGAGGAAAATTTTACATTTTGATTACTCATCAGAGAAAACATAAAGGAGATCCAATAGGGGCACTAATTCTGGTGAGGAGAGGGGATGTCCCTCACTTCAGAGAGAATTCCTCTCACTTTGGACAGGAGTTGAAGGGAAATAACCCTAAAGATGGTAAACAAAAATATAGTGGTTTGAACCATCTGCTAGTCAATTCAAAATGGAAAAAAAATAAGTTTTGGCTTTAGGTATATAGTTTCAATTTATTGTATAATTGCAAATATATTTTTTAACTAGGTATTAGTGTAGTTATATTCTCTGTGTCATTTGTTTGTCATTATCTTACAAATATGGGCTCACATGTGGTGGCTGCAGATTGTAGTGTCATGGCTGATCAATTCCCCTATGGCCATGCATTAGTCCACCTAACCTGTGCATTTTCACCAGAAAGAACAAGAAACTTCCTGTTTTGGGTCACACAGGGTCCAATCCAATCAAAACCTTGCCATTCCTTTATGTTACATTAGTGCTAATGTGATGAAAACAAACACATATCTTCCAGCTTGTTAAGCTCTGCTAATAGGTTTCAGAGCTCTAGACTGAAAGACCCAGGGATTGTAGGATATGTAGTTTATTCATAGGAAGTGTCGGTTCACAGACTACAGACAAAGACCATACATTTTCCTGTGCAGTGCCATGACGCATGGCAAGTTAAAGCTCTATCATGCAAAGGAAAGGCCAATATCTAAACATCATCCAGAAATGCTGCCATCTTCTCTGGGTCAAAGCTCATTTAAAATGGTCTGTTGCAAAGTGGAAAATTGTTCTGTGGTCAGATTAATTTAAATTTACACTATTTTGGCAACCATGGGCGTCGTATCCTCCAGATTAAAGAGATTCTGGCTTGTTATAAGTGCTCAGTTTAAAATCCTGCATTGGCAATGGTATGGGCTTGCATTAGTGCATATGGAATGGACAGCTTGCACACCTAGAAAGACACCGTTAATGCTGAACGACATATCCAGGTTTTAGAGCTGCATATGATCCCTTCCAGAGGATGTCTTTTTCAGGGAAGGCCTTGCATATTTCAGCAGGACAATACTAAACTGCATACTGCATTTATAGTAATAGCATAGCTTCATAGTAGAAGACTCCATGTGCTTAACTGACTTGCCTACAGTTCAGACCTTTCACTAAATGAAAATGAAAAATACAACAAATTGTGAATCCTATATCAGACAAGAATGGAACAACATTCCTCTTCCAAAATTTCAGAAATAGGTCTCCTTAGTTACCAGATGTTTACAGAGTGGAAGGGGATGCTACACTGTGGTAACATGACCCTACCTCAACTTTTTTGAGACATATTGCTGCCATCAATTTCAAACTTACCTTATTTTTTTCTTAAAATTGTACATTTTCTGTGTTTAAAGATTTAATATGTTTTCTATTTTCTATTATGAACAAAGTGTCATGGATATGCAGTAGTGTTTGTCTGTCAGCTTACCTTCCTTCCCATGTGTTCATCTTAGAGGCCTGAGCCCTTTCACCTGGCTTCCTTTTATAATCTCCTCCCAGCCAGACTCCACCCCAGGCCCTATCACAGAACACTATATTAACCTGTGCACTGCAAGCCTGCTTTGCTGATCAACGTGTTTGTTAGGCATTGTGTGTTTGGGTTCCTGCCTGCCGTGTGCTACGTCTGTCTCTCTGTTACGTTATTGGCTTGTCCCCGACTATCCCTGTCTGCTCGTGACCCTTGACCTTCGGCTCGTTCTTCGTTATCCTTGTCTGCTTGTGGCCCCTGACCTTCAGCTTGTTATTCGGTTCTCTCTTATCGTGTGCTGCTGCTTCCCCTCTTTTCCCCTTATCCTACGGGGCGTGAGCTAGAAAACTCCAGGGGCCGCGACCTGGTCCCAGCCTGCAGCATAACATCCTCACCACTAGAGGCCCTGGAGAAGACCAGCTGGGTCTTAGACTCCGCGCCCTGGGGAATCTTGGCTCTAGCTTCCGTTAGGATCCCGGTTGTGCTCCTCTGGTCCCGCTTTCCACAACCACCCAGTTTCCTATCCGCAGAAGCCAGCCATAGGGTTCACTACCTTGCGGTGCACTCCTGTCCCCCTACAGTGTGCATCTGTCACCTGGCCACAGGTGACCTTGACAGTTTGATCAGCCATGAACCCGGCTGACATCCCGTTACCCATGGATGATCCATTGCAGGGCATAGTTTGCAGACTTGAAACCCAGGAATCGAATCAGACTCAGGTGATGCGATTCCTCCAGGATCTGGCTTCTCGCTTTGAGCAGCTTCAGGCCTCCTTGGGAACCCTGAATCCGCAACCTCAAATACAACCAGCGGCTGCACCTATTGCACCAGTCGCAGCCACACACTCACTACAACTGCCAGCTCCGTCCCGTTTCTCTGGGGACTCCAAGGCTTGCAGGGGGTTCCTTAGCCAATGCACAATTCATTTTGAGCTCCAGCCCCAAAACTTCCTGTTTGATCGGGCTAAGGTAGCCTATATCATTTCCCTCCTCTCTGGTGAAGCTTTAGCCTAGGCAGCCCCTCTGTGGGAACTGAATGATCCAGTGGTTTCTAGCCTGTCTGGCTTCTTGAAACTTTTTCGGAATATCTTCGAAGAACCAGCTTGTGTCTCTTCAGCGGCCAGCGCCCTTTTACGTCTCCGCCAACAGTCTGCTTCTGTGGGACAGTATGCCCTTCATTTCCGCATACTGTCGGCTGAGTTGAGCTGGAACAATGAGGCCTTAGTCGCAACCTTTTTGCATGGCCTGTCTGATAGAGTGAAGGATGAATTAGCAGGAAGAACCATCCCCACTGATCTGGCCGGCGTTATCTCCTTGTGTAACCAGATCGATATTCGCTTTCAGGAGAGGACCTTAGAAAAGCAACGCCAGCACTCCTTGGTTCTTAGTCAGCCTGAGCTCCCCTCTCTTCGCCCCGTAGAGCATCTCCTACCAGCTGAGGAACCCATGCAGCTGGGTCGGACCAGGCTATCCCCCGAGGAACGTGCTAGGCGCAGAACTCTTGGTCTGTGTCTTTACTGTGGGGGCAAAGGTCATTTTCGTGACACTTGCTCTCTTTGTCCAGAAAAACGTTCGGGTCCACTTCATCTGGAAAGTGGAGTATTGGACCCAGAAATATCACCTTCCCCTTCTCGTCTTCTGCTTTCTGTGTTCCTTCATGTTGGTGCTTCTTCTCATTCGGTCTCAGCATATCTGGATTCCGGAGCCGCTGGTAATTTTATGGACTGGGAAATCGCATCGTCCATGAGACTTACTCTTTTGCCCCTCACCACACCATTGGTGGTCTTGGCGATTGATGGTACTGTTCTCCCAGGGGGACCTATCCGCTTCCAGACCCTCCCTGTTAAGATGTCGGTAGGGACACTCCACCAGGAGTGGATATCCTTCCTTATCTTACCCAAGGCCTCAACGCCTATAATTTTGGGTCTCCCATGGTTACAGCTCCATTCTCCTCATGTGGACTGGACTACTGGACAGATCCCGGCTTGGGGTCCCTCCTGTTCCTCGTCCTGCCTACCCAAGGTTGCCCCCTGTGAATCTGAGCCGGTCATTCATTCCAGGTTGCATAACCATTTACATTTCTCTGTCCCTAACCACCCTTGGACGCACAGCCAGGCTAGCTTGTCTACAAGTCCTGCAGTCGCTACGTCTTGCGATGCGATTCAGGTAGTCGCTACACCTGACTCAGCTATTCACTCTGCCTCTGTACTAGTTATGCCAGTCCAGCCCATGCCCAGTGAGCCTCCTACTTTTTCTTGTTCGGGACATTCTGCTTGTCCTTCAGCTATTCAGTTTGACTCCGGCGACATGTCACCTTCTAACCAACCTGACTTCAGGGTTCCACTGACATCTACCCAGTCTGATGGTCCTGTGCAAGATGACCAGTTCCCCTTTAAGGGTCTAGGGGACCCTCCTCAGATTCCTGTTGATCCTCTCATGCCCTTGCTTATTCCTAGAGAGCCTTTGGTCCTCAATAGATCTTCTTGTCATCTCCCTACCTCGTTTTCGGTCTCTGAGGATAATCTTAAGTACGAGGTTAGACAAGTTCTGGATTCTCGGCTCTGCAGAGGCATTCTTCAGTACCTTGTGCATTGGAGAGGTTTTGGTCCTGAGGAGGCGTCTTGGATCGCTGCATCTGATGTCGCTGCACCTCATCTGTTGAGAAGGTTTCATCAGAGATTTCCCTTTAAGCCTGGGCCCAGGCGGGGGAGGGCCCATAAGAGGGAGGGTACTGTCATGGATATGCAGTAGTGTTTGTCTGTCAGCTTACCTTCCTTCCCATGTGTTCATCTTAGAGGCCTGAGCCCTTTCACCTGGCTTCCTTTATAATCTCCTCCCAGCCAGACTCCACCCCAGGCCCTATCACAGAACACTATATTAACCTGTGCACTGCAAGCCTGCTTTGCTGATCAACGTGTTTGTTAGGCATTGTGTGTTTGGGTTCCTGCCTGCCGTGTGCTACGTCTGTCTCTCTGTTACGTTATTGGCTTGTCCCCGACTATCCCTGTCTGCTCGTGACCCTTGACCTTTGGCTCGTTCTTCGTTATCCTTGTCTGCTTGTGGCCCCTGACCTTCAGCTTGTTATTCGGTTCTCTCTTATCGTGTGCTGCTGCTTCCCCTCTTTTCCCCTTATCCTACGGGGCGTGAGCTAGGAAACTCCAGGGGCCGCGACCTGGTCCCAGCCTGCAGCATAACATCCTCACCACTAGAGGCCCTGGAGAAGACCAGCTGGGTCTTAGACTCCGCGCCCTGGGGAATCTTGGCTCTAGCTTCCGTTAGGATCCCGGTTGTGCTCCTCTGGTCCCGCTTTCCACAACCACCCAGTTTCCTATCCGCAGAAGCCAGCCATAGGGTTCACTACCTCGCGGTGCACTCCTGTCCCCCTACGGTGTGCATCTGTCACCTGGCCACAGGTGACCTTGACACAAAGTATGGGTTTATAAGATTTGCAAATCATTTTATTCTGTGTTTATGTAGGTACTACTCAACACAGTCTCCATTACAAGCGATGCATTTGCGCCATTGTAAATCCCATCTCTCAAATACTCTTTAAAAAAATTCAGGTTTGCACAGATGTACCCACTTCTTCACAGCCACTTTCACTTTGTCTGTGCCATCAAATCATTGTCCCTGAAGAAAGCTCCCTGGTCACAGTGTGTCCAAGTTCCAAAAAAATCAAAGAGAATTATACCCATCCAAAAAATCAGTCACCATGACTTTCTGTGCTGATCATTGGCTCCTGAACATCTTCTGCCTTGGGCAAGAGGTATGATACCATTCCATTTACTGATTCTTCATTTCTAGATCATACAAATATGCCCACATTTCACCCTCTGTCACCAGATCAGCAAAAAAAGTGCCTTTATTAGCTTCAAATGCATTCAGCAGATCAGAGCAGACTTCCATCCTTCTCTCCTTCAAATCTGGTATCAACTGCTGAGGTAGCCACTTTACACACCATTTCTGATGCCCTAAGTCTTCCATCATCTTATGTAAAGTATTGTGACCCCAGTCCAGTAGTGCTGCAAGCTAATGGATTGTAAATTGTCTGTCTTCACTAATTAATTTGTCCACTTGCTGATAATTTATGGGAGTGATCACAGTTGATGTTCTCCCACTGCATTATTTGTCTTCAGTGCTGGTTTCCCCTTCTTTGAACTTCTTCATCCATCTGTGCACATTGCTCTTGTCAATGCCTCCAACTCTGTAAATATTCTGTAGCCTTCTGTAAATGTCGGACATCCTGTACCCCTCCTTCGTCAAGAATGCAATATTGTCAAATTGCTTCTTCTTGAAATCCATTATTTACCTACCATAAAAACATAGAAGAAGAGTTACTATAGAGGAAGAGTTACTCTGCCAACCAGTGAAATTGGAATGACTTATGTAAGTAATTAAAGTTATGCCCACTTTAGCTTTTTGTAAGTTTTGTTAGGTGTTTAGGCATTAGTGCAGATGTCACACATACAATCCTGTGAGGTTTGCAAAAAATATGCAGCAAAAATGCCCACAGGTGGCTCCAGAGTAGGGATGAGCTCGGTGTTCGAGTCGAACATAGGTTCGACTCGAACATCGGCTGTTCGCGCGTTCGGCAAACAACGAGCGATTTGGGCCGTTCGCGCCAAATTCGAGTGACGCGAACGGCCCACAATACACTGCGCCATCGCAGTGTAATCCCGGCGCTGTGATTGGCCAAGCATGCACTGTGACCCTGCATGCTTGGCCAATCACAGCGCCGGCAGCGAGGAGAGCAATGATTGGCCACAGGCAGGATGCCTGTGGCCAATTATAGCTGAGGGGGTTTAGTACACGCCCACACTATAAAAGGCCGCCAGCGCTGCGGCCTTGTGTAGTGTGTTCCGGAGCAGGGAAAGTGAAGGATAGGCAGGGACAGTGTCAAATCTTGTCAAATCTATTCTTTGCTAAACCTTGTGTGTAGGGACAGAGAAGGATAGGCAGGGACAGTGTCAGTGTCATATTCTTTGCTAAACCTTGTGTGCAGGGAGAGAGAAGGATAGGCAGGGAGAGTGTCAGTGTCATATACTTTGATAAACCTTGTGTGCAGGGAGAGAGAAGGATAGGCAGGGGACAGTGTCAGTGTCATTGTTGCTAAGCCTCCTGCACATTATACACCTGAAGTTAGCCCATATTGCTGCTTTTTCCTGGTGTGTTACACCAACAGGATTTTGCGGCACTTACAGCGGGCGGAGTGTACCTCCTGACCATATTACACCTTAACTTAGCCTGTATTGCTGCTTTTTCCTGGTGTGTTACACAAACAGGATTTTGCGGCACTTACAGCGGGCGGAGTGTGCCTCCTGACCATATTACACCTTAACTTAGCCTGTATTGCTGCTTTTTCCTGGTGTGTTACACAAACAGGATTTTGCAGCACTTACAGCGGGCGGAGTGTGCCTCCTGACCATATTACACCTTAACTTAGCCTGTATTGCTGCTTTTTCCTGGTGTGTTACACAAACAGGATTTTGCGGCACTTACAGCGGGCGGAGTGTGCCTCCTGACCATATTACACCTTAACTTAGCCTGTATTGCTGCTTTTTCCTGGTGTGTTACACAAACAGGATTTTGCGGCACTTACAGCGGGCGGAGTGTACCTCCTGACCATATTACACCTTAACTTAGCCTGTATTGCTGCTTTTCCCATTTCCCTGAAGGCCATTAGAATGTCTGGAAGGCAAACAAGGAGAGACAGACAGTCAGGAGCCAAAAAAAGAGGGCAAGCAGGCTCTGTGTCTAGAGACAACAGTGCTGGTCATGGACGCGGTGCATCGCCATCAGCACGTGGCCATGGGACACGCTTGTCCTTCTTTTCGGCAGCTGGACGTGTTGAGCCGCATCATGCCGAAGACTTGGTAGAGTGGATGACCAAGCCCTCCTCATCCTCCTCATCCTCTCTCACCCAGGCTCAGGGTACTGGCAAAGCAGCTGTCAAAGCGTCCTCTTCCCTCGTATCAATGTCATCATCAGTCACTCCTTCCCTAGACCAACCATGTCCTCCTGAGGAGTCCCCTGAACTGTTTGAGCACAGTGTTGGGTACATGCTCCAGGAGGATGCCCAGCGTTTCGAAGGGTCTGATGATGATACCCAGCTAGAGGAAGGCAGTAGCGTGAGAGCAGAGAGAGGGGATGCTCAAGAAGGACACCAATCTGGCAGTCATGTTCCAGCAGCTGCAGCATACTGCCAGATTAGCTCCAGTGATGAGGAGGGAGGGGATGATGAGGTCACTGACTCCACGTGGGTGCCTAATAGGAGAGAGGAGGAGGAGGAGGATGAGGAGGAGGCACATCTCCAACGAGGCAGGATGCCCTCGGGGGGGCAGCGTACCGACGGAATCACACAGCAGAGCTCCGCCTGTGCAGGGCGCTGCCTCTGCCCGTTATTCAAAAAGTTCTTTGGTGTGGGCCTTTTTTGAGTCGAGTGCATCAGATCGCACAGCTGCTGTTTGCAACATATGTCTCAAGCGTATATCGCGTGGCCAAAACATCACCCGCTTGGGCACCACATGCTTAACCAGACATATGTTGACCTGCCATGCAGCTCGTTGGCAAGCCTACCTTAAAGACCCACACCAAAGAACAAAGCTGACCTCTTCTTGCACCGCATCAGCTGGGATCTCCAACCCCACTATACCTTCAGTCCTCTCTGAAACCTGCTCTGAGAGGAATGAAGGTGTAGAATTAGGTGTGTCACAGCCAAGTACTTGCGGGCACTCTGCTAGCAGTACACCAACGTCCGATTCTAGCAGGCAAATTTCCCTGCCCCAGCTGATGGACCGTCGAAAGAAGTTCACTCCCAGCCATCCACATGCCCAGCGGTTGAATGCTAGCTTGGCTAAATTGCTAGCGCTTCAACTGCTGCCTTTTCAGTTGGTAGACTCGGCCCCCTTCCGTGAGTTTGTGCAATGTGCGGTTCCTCAGTGGCAGGTTCCCAAACACCACTTTTTCTCACGGAAGGCGATTCCGTCTCTCTACCGGCATGTGGAAGGCAATGTCTTGGCCTCGCTGGACAGGGCGGTCAGCGGTAAGGTGCATATTACCGCTGACTCATGGTCCAGCAGGCATGGACAGGGACGTTACCTTTCTTTCACGGCCCATTGGGTCACTCTTTTGGCAGCTGGGAAGGATGCAGGACAAGGTGCAGTAGTGTTGGAGGTTGTTCCACCGCCACGCCTCCAAAATGCTACTACTGGTTGTGACACACCTCTGTCCTCCACCCCCTCCTCTTCTTCTTCCTCCGTGGCCTCTTCCTGTGCTTTGTCCTTGGAACCAGCGGTGCTCCGTAGGCGTTCAAGGGGCTACGCAAGTACGCAGGCAAAAAGATGCCATGCCGTGCTTGCGCTGGTGTGTTTGGGGGACAGGAGCCACACTGGGGCAGAGGTTCTGTCTGCTCTGCAGGGGCAGGCCGAGAGGTGGTTGACGCCACGCCAGCTTAAGCCAGGAATGGTAGTTTGCGAAAATGGCACCAACCTCCTCTCCGCTCTCCGACAGGGACAACTGACCCATGTGCCCTGTGTGGCTCACGTCCTTGACATGGTGGTGCAGCAGTTCTTGGGCAGGTACCCAGGCTTACAGGATGTCCTGTGGCAGGCCAGGAAAGTCTGTGTGCATTTCCGCAGATCTTATAATGCCAGTGCTCACCTGGCTGAGCTGCAAAAGGAGTTGAACCTGCCCAAGAACCGCCTTATATGTGACATGCCCACCAGGTGGAACTCAACGTTGGCCATGCTGCAGTGGCTGCACACGCAGCAGAGGGCCATCAATGAGTACCTGTGTGACTACGGCACCAGGACAGGGTCAGGGGAGCTCGGTTTTTTTTCACCACGCCAGTGGGGCATGATCAGGGATGCATGCACTGTCCTGGCACCATTTGAGGAGGCCACGAGGATGGTGAGCAGTGACAGTGCATGCATCAGTGACACTGTACCTCTTGTCCACCTGTTGGAACATACGCTGCGTGGAATAATGGACAGGGCACTTGAGGCAGAACAGAGGCAGGAAGAGGAGGACTTCCTTGTCTCTCAAGGCCCCCTTTACCCAGACAGTGTTCCTTCTGTCCCACCCATCGCACAGGAAGAAGAGGAGGAGGAGGAGGAGGATTGTGTCAGCATGGAGGTGGAGCCTGGCACTCAGCATCATCAGCAGCAGTCTTTTAGGGATGATTTACAGTCCCAAGAAACCAGTGGACTTGTACGTGGCTGGGAGGAGGTGGCTGCGGATCATGTCGTCCTTAGTGACCCAGAGGACTCCGGACTGAATGCCTCAGCTAACCTACGCTGCATGGCCTCCCTGATCCTGCAAAGTCTGCGGAAGGATCCTCGTATTCTTCGGATCAAGGAGAGGGACCATTACTGGCTGGCCACTCTCCTTGATCCACGGTACAAGGGTAAGGTTGCGGACCTTATCTTACCATCGCAGAGGGAGCAGAGGATGAGACAACTCCGGGAGGCCTTGCAGAAAGGTCTGTGCAACGCGTTCCCAGAGACTGGGAGGTTACAAACTCCTGGTCCTGGACAACGAGTTGCTGAGGCTTCGGTCAGTCAAAGAAGGAGCGGTGGGGAAGGTGGCCGTCTGACCGAAGCGTTCAGACAATTCTTTAGTCCGCAGCCCCAAGGTATGATCGGTTCCAGCAACCATCGCCAGCGTCTGATATACATGGTGCAGGAATACCTAGGGGCAAGGTCAGACTTGGACACCTTCCCCACCGAAAATCCTCTGGCTTACTGGGTCTTGAGGATGGATCACTGGCCAGAGCTTGCACAGTATGCAATTGAGCTACTGGCCTGTCCTGCATCCAGCGTTCTTTCAGAACGCACATTCAGTGCTGCTGGAGGATTTGTCACGGATCACAGGGTGCGCCTGTCCACCGACTCTGTTGATCGACTGACCTTCATAAAGATGAACCAGTCTTGGATCACCACCAGCTACCAAACACCTGAAGCTGATATAACAGACTAATTTATTTTCAAATGTCACATCCCTTCAAGACTGATGCTGATGCTGAGAGACTGTCCTGTTATGTTGACTGACTATCCTCCTCCTCCTCAATGATCCGATTGACGATGATAGCTTGGAAGAACATTTTTGTTTCTGGGTGCCGCCACCAGTGGCTAAGGCCCAATTTTTCAGCCCCTGTTTAACAGGGGTGTATTATTACAATGTTGTATGCAATGCTTTGCAGCAGGGCTCATTCCTGCACTCCAACTAGAGTATCTGGGAGTGGTTGCAGTGTCGTGGCACCAGCACCAGTGGCTAAGGCCCAATTTTTCAGCCCCTGTTTAACAGGGGTGTGTAATTAAAATTTTTGATGCAATACTTTGCAACAGGGCTCATTGCTGTGCTCCAAGTACAGTATCTGTGAGGGGTTGAAGTGTTGTGGCACCAGTGCCTAAGGCTCAATTTTTCTTCCCCTGTTTAACAGGGGCATGTAATTACAATTCTTGATCTAATAATTCACAGCAGGGCCAATTCCTGCGCCCACCAAGACTAACTGTGAGGCCTTACAGTGTTGTGTCAACTAACACCACCACCACCACCACCACCAAAGGCCCAATTTTTCAGCCCCTGTTCAACAGGGGCATGCAATTACAATTCTTGATCTAATAATTCACAGCAGGGCCCATTCATGCGCCCACCAAGAGTAACTGTGAGGGCTCACAGTGTTGTGGCAACACCAACATGTAAGGGGCAAATTTCAGCTGAGTATATACGGCAGGCCCCTACTTTCAAACATCCAACTTACAAACGACTCCTCCTTGCAAACGGAAGGATACAACAGGAAGTGAGAGGAAATCTACCCCTAGGAAGGCAAATTCTCTCCTGTAAGAGTTAATATGGGAAAAAAGTGTCTCCTCTCCACTGATTCTTTATCACCAATTCTTGTTTCAATAAAAACCCCAAATTTTCAAAAAACATTTGTCATTAGGACGGAAAGTGAGGTGAACTGTTCTGAACAGGTGCACACTGCACAGACAGCAAAACAAATGTTACAGGGGTGATAACCCTTCCCTATGTTTTCCAAAAAGCTTAAAAATAGATTTTTTGGCTGGAGCTACACTTAAACAATGTACCTGTTCAAAATTACAAACAGATTCTACATAAGAACAAACCTACAGTCCCTGTCTTGTATGCACCGCCTGTATACGGCTGGCTGTTCAGAGTATATAGGGCCTTTTTTATTTTGTGTGCGGGGTTCCCCTTAATATCCATACAAGACCCAAAGGGGCTGGTAATGGGCTGGGGTAGGGGGGGGGGTGTGTGATGGGGTAGCTATGCCATTTTTCTTAAAGATTTTCATCCATATTACCGGGACCAGACATTACATTAAAGCCGCAAGCAGTTTTAAATGGCTTTTTTTCCTTTAGAAATGTAATTTTGTGCAGGGACAGTTCTAAACACGGGAAACACGTGGCACTTCACAGGCATACTATAGACACCCCCCAGGTACGATATTTAAAGGAATATTTGACTTTTTTTTTTTCACTTTATGCATCATTAAAATGACTGCTCCAGAAAAACGGCCGTTTTTAAAACTTCTTTTTGCATTGATACATGTCCCCTGGTGCAGAACCCGGGTTCCCAAACCCTTTTTAGGACAATAACATGCATAATAGTCGTTATAATTAGCACTTTAGATTTCGAACGTTCGCATCCATTGTATTTAATAGGGTTCCAAAGTTTGTGCGAACTTTCGGTCCGTTCGCGGGTTCTGGTGCGAACCGAACCCGGGGGTGTTCGGCTCATCACTACTCCAGAGCTTGTTGGAATATCAGGACATCATCCTCTAGCTCATAATTTCCCAACCCGTGCTATGCTTGTAGAGTTGTAGCGGTACGAATGCGCTCCTGCATCCATTCAACACAGTCACTTCCATCTCTGCTCGGCCCAACAGGAGCTTCCTATCCCCCACCCCACATGGATGACAGAGAGCTCCCTCAAGCTTAATGGATCCAAAACAGAACTGCTCATTTTCCATGCTAACCAAAAGAAAAACACTAGGACCACATGGACGCCACCCACCATCCTTGGACAAAACATAATCCCACGCTCCAAAGTTAAAATCCTGGGAGTCATCTTTGACTCAGACATGACTATGGACGCACAAATAGGATCAGTAGTCAGCGGATCTCACCACCTTCTCCGCCTGCTACGAAGACTTATCCCCTTCATCCCGGAAAAAGACAGAGCAGTAGTAGTCGGAACCATCATCAATTCCCGGCTTGACTACGCTAACTCCCTTTACCTATTACTACCCAAATACCAGATTGCATGTCTACAAGTCATCCAAAACACAGCGGCCAGACTGGTAACCGGGAAAAAAGCCTGGGAATTAATCGCACTAGCCTCCATTGGCTAGTCGTAAAGGATCGGGTCACATTCAAGACCTTCTGCCTCACCCACAAATGCGCACAAGGAAACGCACCTCAATATTTATGCGAGAAAATAAAACACTACACCACTACTCGCGACCTCCGATCAACCAACCAAAACCTCCTCCACATAACCAAGACTCGCTACAAAGCCAAGGGAGAACGAAGGTTTGCTGCCCAAGGACCAAGGCTATGGAATGCGCTACCCACGAACATCCGCATGGAAGAAAACCATCGAGCCTTCCGGAAAAAACTAAAGACTCATCTCTTCTAAAGGATCTTAATGACACTAGATAACAAGCGCCTTGAGGCGATTGAGTTCGCATTTTTCAGCGCTATACAAGTTCTCACTCACTCACTCACATCAATCAGAGACCGGGAGCCAGGATGGAAGAGGAGCAATGCAGCCGCTCCAACCTGCAGCAAATCCACTACCTACCACGAGTGAGTGAGCACAGAGGCTGCACGGCTTTGTCATAAACGACTTACCGGTAATTAACTGTGTGATCTTACTGGTTAACTTTTTATTTATTCATTTTTTGGGGGGAGGGAGCTAATTGATTAACATACAATGCTATTTGTACTGTAATATGCAGCATGGAGGGGGGTTAATGTTTTGTTATTGGTCACTGATGCATTAGTGACCAGTGGCAGTTATTAACCTATTTGTGCTGTATTAGTGGCAGTGGCACCAGTGGCAGTGTTATTTAACCCCTTTATGCTGCAGCACGAAGGGGATACTTAACACTGTCATTAATGCCACTAATGCAGCACAAATGTGTTAATTATCTGCCAGTGGTCACTAATGGATCAGTGACCAATGACAATGTAGTCTCATTACCATGGCTCTTTAACACACGATCAGCTGTGTCCAATCACATCTGATTACATGTAAACAAATGCTGGTTTTCTGCATTACCTTTCCTCAGTGCTGTCAGTGTCTGAGGAAAGGAAAGTCGATAAGTGGCTTTCCTGTGACAGGGGCCCATTTTCACAGAAAATTATGCCCTGATTATCAGTGCCCTTCAGTGCCTCTTATCAGTGCCGCCTATCAGTGTAGCCTCATCAGTGCCCCCTATCAGTGCCCATCAGTGCAGCCTCATCAGAGCCCATCAGTGCCTCCTCTCAGTGCAGCCTCATCAGCGCCGCCTATCAGTGCAGCATCATCAGTGCCCCATATCAGTGTAGCCTCATCAGTGTAGCCTCATTGGTGCCGTCTATCAGTGCAGCATCATCAGTGCCGCCTATCAGTGCAGCCTCATCAGTGACCATCAATGCAGCTTCATTAGTGCCCAGTGTGTTAATTTGGGATTATGTGTGTGTGTGTGTCTGAGTGTGTTAATGTGGGATTATACTTTATGTGTGTCTGCCAGTGTGTTAATTTGAAATTCTTTGTGTGTGTCTGCCAGTGTGTTAATTTGTTATTCTTTGTGTGTCTGCAAGTGTGTATATTTTATGTGTGTGAGTGTGTGTCTGGGGCTGTGCTCATTTGGGATTATTAATGTGTATGTATCCAAATGTGTTAATTTGGCAATGGGTGTCTGCCAGTCTGTTAATTTGGGATTTTGTGGGTGTTTGTGTTTCTGCACTCTGCAAGTGTGTTAGTTTGGGATTGTGTGGGTGTCAATGTGTTAATTTGTGATTGTGTGTATGTTTATCTATCAGTATATGCGTGTGTATCTGTCATTGCAGCATGAATACATACAATGATATTGCACATGAAAAAAAACCCATCACAAACACATGCTGACATTACAAACACATAGAAACAATGACACCTAAACAATAGAAATTACTTTCTCGAGACAGGGGTACTTAGGATTTTTTTTATACCTGCAGGGGTACTTTACCATTAAAGGTTAAGAAACACTGCTCTAGCTGACAGGAACACTGCAGAAAGTAAGTTGCCAGCAAATTAAAAATTCCTCATTGATTCAGCCAGCAAGATAGCAAACCGTGCAAATGGGCAAGCATTTCTCTGCTCTAGCAGTTACATTTTTCTTTTTTAAATTATCCTCTGTCTTGGCTCAAGAACTAAGGATTAGGCCCAGGTTCTATTTAACTATGTGTCATGTCAGGGATCAGGCTCAGAGACCAGCTCAGAGACCAGTAGCTATAGCAGTAGAGAGACTACCACCGACAAGGAGGATTGGTATACAAGAAGGTCACCCTGGCAAATAACGCAGGCTTACCTGAGGTGCAGAGTCTAAGTGCTAACTGGTGTTTAGCAGAGCTCCTGATGGTGAAGATGGGTTTAGCTGCGTGTTAGTACCAGGTCGCAGTGCTCGGGATTGCCCCATCAGGAGGTTAGCAAACCGGGTTCCAGTAGCGGATATAGCAGGTAGCAGGTAAGGATCAAACAGTTGTGTGGTCAGTAAATAAGCCAAAGGTCGGTAAAAAGTAGTTGCAGGTTGGGATCAAGCTGAAGCGTAGTTGAGGAACAAGCCAAGGGTCAGTAACGAGTGGTAGTAAAGATACAGATGGCGACAGGAAAGACAAAGAGAGATGCTGGCTGGAGAGAGCACAATAATTTGGCAAACAGGAAGTGCAGATACATGACTTAAATCAGGAAGTTCATGGGAGGAGCAAAAAGTTCAAGGTTCAGGACAAACAAGGTTAAAGGCAGGATCATTCAAGGAATTGTCCAGGTGGCTCAGCAAGAAGAGACACTGTCTGACAGGTTCAAATCCAGACCCTGACATTATGCCTCTTTGGGGTGCACCCTCTGCAGAGGGGTATACACAATATTGAGGGGTATACACAATATTCACCACAGTGCACTATATGCCCTATTCTCTCGCCACTGTGTCCAAGTAGTTTCTTATTATTTAACATTTATTTTTGTATTTTGTGTTGCTGCTTCCTATACAAATTTTTTTCATTTTCTGACTTATTATTTCTCATTATGGTATGTTTGCTTTTATTACAACATTCAAATGAGGCCTGGGAACTTAGCGTCCCCACTTATACTTCCAACACTGGCACTGCACCAGCAAAAACAAATTGCTGAAGTTTTATGGCCCTCAGCCCCCTCAGCAAATGGCTCACTTGAGCCCTATATCCATGGTCCAGGTTTACCATGGTTCAGAGCGTGGTTGTAACCAATACATGGTGCCAATATGTCCATGGAGTTCTCCTGCACAATTTAGTCTATCAGTCCCAATGCTCTGAATTTAGTGAACCAGTAAGTGGTTCTTTTGGGCAACATTTTGCTAATTCACAAGTAATCCTAACAAATTAAATGTTGGCTCACCAAAGAAAATAATGGAGTCAATTGTGCTGAGATGTTGAACGAGTGGATTTCCATTATTCTGTGATCCAGTTTTGTTAAATAATTCAGACCTAATCACAGGTCATATGTCAGAATAATTACATATACTAAGTCTTCCTTGCATTTAGATGCGTGTGAAATTGATATTGACTTTGGTATTTTTTTACTATTGCCAAGGATATATTTATAATCATATTTGCTGCTTCCTCGGCGTGCAGGTGTTAATTATGTTTCCAATAATATTCATCTTTTAATATTACAAGATATTTCTTTATTTGATGCAAACATTGATTTTGTTCTTTGTCTCTGAATTAGAGATTGAGTAGATTTGCAATTACTTGACACTGAAGTACTAAGATGAACAGAAAAGTACATTAACACATAGAAATATTAGCATATAGATGAAAGGAAATGAAAATGCTATCTTAATACAATGATTTACTAGCCATAATAGCTTGCACTGTTTTAAAGTTAATAGCAAAAAGTAAATGCACATTGGTACTTATTTTCTTCTACATACTGGTCCAATTTTTATAATAAGTGACACAAATACTTTTCAATGTGCCCATTTTGTTTTCTGTTTAAAAAAGCTGCTTTAAAAATATAAGTATGCCCAGAGCTAAGGACAATATAATAGACCTTTAACCATTTAAAAATAAGATGTAATCTTAACATTTCAAAGAATTTTAAATTTGAGACATTTTAGAATCAAGAATTTAATATTTGACTCAATTTCATGAGGGTGTGTGGATTAGGGTTAAAATAATTTCCTGTTTCTGTGAATTATTAATAGATTAACCTCTAAACATGTAAATAGATAATACTGATATGATTAATATCAGCCAGGGCATTTTCTTCTCAGAGTATTAGTAATATACTGCACAGTTGTAGGAAATGTAGTGCACATGCAGCTTAGGCAGGACATGTACTCTGACCATAGCAAATTAAGAAAATACTGTATGTGGAATACAACTTTAATTATAGTCACGATAAGTGTATTTCTCTTGCATGGAGCATTAAGAAGCTAAGCATCAGGAAAGTTAGTTATTCACTCTCTTCATTTGCAGGTATACCCTTCTGTAATTTTTAGTTTACTTAAGGCTCCTCTCCTGTACTTAAATTGAAGAGAGGTTGACCCTTTTTGTGAGAATGAGATACAAGAAGATTTTTACCTTGTTCCTGTGGTTGGCAGACCTCCATAGCCCCCCCTTCTCACTAATGTATATGTATGGGGACCACACTGATTCCCTTGGGCTTGCCTGGTGACCACTATGCTCCTTTACTAACTGGAATTCTGGTATCTTGAGTTGTTTTATTTACCCAGAGTAGTAGTCTGATATAGGTTTTACATTTTGGCCAAATGTAATAGGTGCCCCCTCTGTACTGATACCTGTGTTCACATGTGGGGAGACCCATTCTGTAGTTATCGTCCTACAGCGGTGTCCAGTTTGGGGCCGGGTATACTATACATATTGTAGCTCTTCCTTTTGTCTTCTGAGGAAGAAGGCTATAATTCCTGCAAAATGCATAGAGACTAGGGATGAGCTTCAAGTTCGAGTCAAACTCATGTTCGACTCGAACATCAGCGGTTCGATCGTTCGACGAAGATCGAACATTATGGGCCGTTCGCGCCAAATTCGAGTTGCGCGTCACGGCCCATAATGCACTGCGTCATCGCAGTGCATTGCTGGCTGATGATTCGTCAAGCATGCACTATGACCCGCATGCTTTGGCCAATCACAGCGCTGTCAGCACAGAGAGCCATGATTGGGTGCCTTTGGCCAATCATGGCTCAGGGGGTCTAAGTACACGCCCCACACTATATAAGGCCGCCTGCGTGTCGGCCTTGTGTAGTGTGTTACGGCGTTCAGAGAGAGACAGAGAGAGAGAGATTGTGGCTTTATTTCGGTTAGCAATAGCTAGATTGAGCAGGCAGTTGATTGAGCTAGTTAGATCCAGTATTCCAGTAAATTTAGTATATATAAGCATTGCACACTTTGTGTGTATATACACATATATATATATTTATATATATATATATATATATATATATATATATATATACTGTTGATTGTTGACAGTTTAGCTAAATCTCATTGCAGAGCGTTCCTGTTATTCTATTCCTACTAATAATACAGGCAGGCAGGTTGATTGTGCTAAGCTGCAGTATATTAAGTCAGTGTACTGTATACTGGCCACAGTGTGCACGTAAAGCTGACTGCAGACTATTCCTTTTCTATTACTGATAATACAGGCAGTTAATTGAGCTAACCTGCAGTATATTAAGTCAGTGTACTGTATACTGGCCACAGTGTGCACGTAAAGCTGACTGCAGACTATTCCTTTTCTATTACTGATAATACAGGCAGTTGATTGAGCTAACCTGCAGTATATTAAGTCAGTTTACTGTATACTGGCCACAGTGTGCACGTAAAGCTGGCTGCAGACAATTCCTTGTGTACCTATTCCAATACATCAAATACAGTATGTCTGGAAGGCCAACAAAGAGAGGCAGACACTCACAGGCCAATTAAAGAGGGCAAGCAGGCTCTGTGTCTAGAGGCAACAGTGCTGGTCGTGGACACGGTGCAGCCTCATCAGCACGTGGCCGCGGGGGCATGCTTGTCCTTTTTGTCGGCAGCTGGCTGTGTTGAGCCGCAACATGCCGAAGAGCTGGTGGAGTGGATGACCAAGCCGTCCTCATCCTCTCTCACCCAGGCTCAGGGTACTTTGTCTGGCAAAGCAGCTGCCAAAGGGGTCTCTTCCCTCGGCTCAATGGCATCAGTCACTCCTTCCCTAGCCCCACCATGTCTTGAGAAGTCCCCCGAACTGTTTGACCACTGTGTTGGGTACATGCTGCAGGAGGATACGCAGCATTTTGAAGGCTCCGATGATGGTACCCAGCTTGAGGAAGGCATTAACATGAGCCCAGAGAGAGGGGGTGCCCAAGAAGGACAGCAAACTGGCAGTCATGTTCCCCCAGCTGCAGCATACTGCCAGGTTTGCTCCAGTGACGAGGAGGGAGGGGATGATGAGGTCACTGACTCTACGTGTGTGCCTGATAGGAGAGAGAAGGAGGAGGAGGCACATCTCCAATGAGGCAGGATGCCCTCCAGGGGCCAGCTTAAGGGCAGCACACAGACAGCATCACACCGCAGAGCTCCGCATGTGCAGGCCGCTGCTGTCTCTGCGCGTTATTCTAAAAATTCTTTGGTGTGGGCCTTTTTTGAGACGTGTGCAGCAGATCGCACCGTTGCTATTTGCAACATATGTCTGAAGCGTATCTCGCGTGGCCAAAACATCAGCCGCTTAGGCACCACATGCTTGACCAGACATATGTCGACCTACCATGCAGTCCGTTGGCAAGTGTACATAAAAGACCCACACCAAAGAACAAAGTGGACCTCTCCTTGCTCCTCATCAGCTGGGATCTCCAACCCCACTATACCTTCAGTCCTCTCAGAAACCTGCACTGAGAGGAATAAAGGTGTAGAATTAGGTGTGTCACTGCCAAGTACTTGCGGGAAATCTGCTATTGGTACACCAAAGTCCGATTGTACCAGGCAAATTTCCCTGCCCCAGCTGCTGCACCGCCAAAAGAAATTTGCGCCCGGCCATCCACATGCCCAGCGGTTGAATGCTTGGCTAAATTGCTAGCACTTGAACTGCTGCCTTTTCAGTTGGTAGACTCTGCTCTCTTCCGTGAGTTTGTGGAATGTGTGGTACCTCAGTGGCAGGTTCGCAAACGCCACTTTTTTTTCACGGAAGGCGATTCCGGCTCTCTACCGGCATGTGGAAGGCAATGTCTTGGCCTCGCTGGACAGGGCAGTCAGCGGTAAGGTGCATATTACCGCTGACTCATGGTCCAGCAGGCATGGACAGGGACGTTGCCTATCTTTCACGGCCCACTGGGTGACTCTGCTGGCAGCTGGGAAGGATGCAGGATAGGGTGCAGTAGTGTTGGAGGTTGTCCCGCCACCACGCCTCCAAAATGCTAATAGTGGTAATTCTGACACACCTCTCTCCTCCACCCCTTCCTCTTCTTCTTCCTCCAGGGCCTCCTTCTGTGCTGATTTGTCCTCAGAACCAGCGGTGCTCCGTAGGCGTTCAAGGGGCTAAGCAAGTACGCAGGCAAAAAGATGCCATGCGGTGCTTGAGCTGGTGTGCTTGGGGGACAGGAGCCACACTGGGGCAGAGATTCTGTCAGCTCTGCAGGGGCAGGCCGAGAGGTGGTTGACGCCATGCCAGTTTAAGCCAGGAATGGTGGTTTGCGACAATGGCACCAACCTCCTCTCCGCCCTCCGACAGGGACAGCTGACCCATGTGCCCTGTTTGGCTCACGTCCTTAACTTGGTGGTGCAGCGGTTCTTGGGCAGGTACCCGGGCTTACAGGATGTTCTGAGGCAGGCCAGGAAAGTCTGTGTGCATTTCCGCCAGTCATATAATGCCAGAGCTCGGCTGGCTGACCTCCAAAAGGAATACAACCTGCCCAAGAACCGCCTAATCTGTGACATGCCCACCAGGTGGAACTCAACGTTGGCCATGCTGCAGCGGCTGCACACACAGCAGAGGGCCATCAATGAGTACCTGTGCGACTACGGCACCAGGACAGGGTCAGGGGAGCTTGTTTTTTTTTTTGCCATGCCAGTGGGTCATGATCAGGGATGCATGCACTGTCCTGTCACAATTTTAGGAGGCCACGAGGATGGTGAGCAGCGACAGTGCATGCATCAGTGACACTCTCCCTCTTGTCCACCTGTTGGAGCACACGCTGTGTGGAATAATGGACAGGGCACTTGAGGCAGAACAGAGGGAGGAAGAGGAGGACTTCCTTACCTCTCAAGGCCCTCTTTATCCAGACAGTGTTCCTGCTGGCCCGCCAATCACACATGAAGAGGAGGAGGAGGAGCAGGATTGTGTCAGCATGGAGGTGGAGCCTACCACTCAGCATCAGCTGCAGTCTTCAAGGGATTGTTTACAGTCCCAAGAAACCCATGGACTTGTACGTGGCTGGGAGGAGGTGGCTGCGCATCATGTCATCCTTAGTGACCCAGAGGACTCCGGACCGAATGCCTCAGCAAACCTATGCTGCATGGCCTCCCTGATCCTGCAAAGCCTGCAAAAGGATACTCATATTCGTGGTATCAAGGAGAGGGATCATTACTGGCTGGCAACCCTCCTTGATCCATGTTACAAGGGTAAGGTTGCGGACCTTATCCAGCCGTCACAGAGGGAGCAGAGGATGAAACATCTTCGGGAGGCCCGCTGAAAGGTTTGTGCAACGCGTTTCCAGAGCCTGGGAGGTTACAAATTCCTGGTCTTGGACAACGTGTTGCTGAGGCTTCGGTCAGTCACAGAAGGTGGCCATCTGACCGATGCGTTCAGAATTTTTTTTAGTCCGCAGCCCCAAAGTATGATAATTTCCAGCAACCATCGCCAGCGTCTGATTCACATGCTGCAGGAATACCTAGGGGCAAGATCAGACATGGACACCTTTCCCACCGAAAATCCTCTGGGTTACTGGGTCTTGAGAATGGATCACTGGCCAGAGCTTGCACAGTATGCAATTGAGCTACTGGCCTGTCCTGCATCCAGCGTTCTTTCGGAACGCACATTCAGTGTTGCTGGAGGCTTTGTAACGGATCACAGGGTGTGCCTGTCCACCGACTTGGTCGATCGGCTGACCTTCATAAAATCGAATCAGTCTTGGATCACCAGCTACCAAGCACCTGATGCTGATGTAACCGAATCATTTTTTTTTTAATGTGAGATCCCTTCAAGACTGCCCATGCTGATGCTGAGTGACTATCCTGTTATGCTGAGTGACTATCCTCTTCCTCCTCAATTTTCATGTTGATAGCTTGTAAGAACATTTTTGGTTCTGGGCACCGCCACCAGTGGCTAAGGCCCAATTTTTCTGCCCCTGTTTAACAGGGGCATGTAATTAAAATTTTTGCTGCAATACTTTGCAGCAGGGCTCATTCCTGCGCTCCAACGAGAGTATCTGTGAGGGGTTGCAGTGTTGTGGCACCAGCACCAGTGCCTAAGGCCCAATTTTTCTGCCCCTGTTCAACAGGGGCGTGTAATTACAATTTTTGCTGTAATACTTTGCAGCAGGGCTCATTCCTGCACTCCAACTATAGTATCTGTGAGGGGTTACAGTGTTGTGGCACAAGTGCCTAAGGCCCAATTTTCCTGCCCCTGTTTAACAGGGGCGTGTAATTACAATTTTTGCTGTAATACTTTGCAGCAGGGCTCATTCCTGCTCTCCAACTAGAGTATCTGTGAGGGGTTGCAGTGTTGTGGCACCAGCACCAGTACCTAAGGCCCAATTTTTCTGCCCCTGTTCAACAGGGGCATGCAATTACAATTCTTGATCTAATATTTCACAGCAGGGCCCATTCCTGCGCCCACCAAGAGTAACTGTGAGGGCTTACAGCGTTGTGGCAACACCACCACCAAAGGCTCAATTTTTCTGCCCCTGTTCAACAGGTGCATGTAATTATAATTCTTAATATAATATTTCACAGCAGGGCCAGTTCCAGCTCCCACTAAGAGTAACTGTGAGGACTTACAGTTTTGTGGCACCAGCACCACTATCACCACCACCAAAGGCCCAATTTTTCTGCCACTGTTTAACAATGGCATGTAATTACAATTCTTGTTATAATAGTCCTCAGCAGGGCGTTCCAGCGCCCACCAAAAGTAACTATGAGGGCTTACAGTGTTGTGGCAACACCAACACCTAAGGCCCAAATTTCTGCAGAGTTTATAGGGCAGGCCCCTGCTTTCAAACATCCGACTTTCAAACGACTCCTACTTACAAACAGAGGGAGACAACAGGAAGTGGGAGGAAATCTACCCCTAGGAAGGGAAATTCTCTCCTGTAAGTGTCAATATGGGAAAAAGGTGTCACCTCTCCACTGATGCTTTATCACCAATCCTTGTTTCCCTAAAAACCCAAAATTTTCAAAATCCAATTGTCATTGGGTCAGAAAGTGAGGTGAAATCTTCTGAACAGGTGCACAGACAGCAAAACAAATGTTACAAGGGTGATAACCCTTCCCTATGTTTTCCAAAAAGCTTAAAAATAGATTTTTTTGGCTGGGGAGAAGACTCTATTGTTCTGGGCGGACGTCATATGACGTTGCGCCTTCCCAAGCCACTAGGGGATGCGCATGCGCGCGCCGTGTCACTGGGAACCCGATGCGCATGCCCAGTAATTGAGCAGGACCATGGATCTCTGGGTGTAAACCCAGAGATTCACGTCCTGTCATGGAGAGGAGACGGATGGTGTGTCCCTTGTACATAGGGACAACCATCGGTCAGCTCCCCCAGTCAGTCCGCTCCCCCCACAGTAAGAATCGCTCCCAGGGAACACATGTAACCCCTTGATCGCCCCCTAGTGTTAACCCCTTCTCTGCCAGTCATATTTATACAGCAATCAATGCATTTTTATAGCAGCGATCGCTGTATAAATGTGAATGGTCACAAAAATGTGTCAAAAGTGTCCGCCACAATATCACAGTCCCGATAAAAATCGCTGATCGCCGCCATTACTAGTAAAAAAAATAAAATAATAAAAATTCTATAATTGGCGCAAACCAATAAATATACGATTTTTCTTTACCAAAAATATGTAGAAGAATACATATCGGCCTAAACTGAGGAAAAAAATCTGTTTAAAAAAAAAAATGATATTTATTATAGCAAAAAGTAAAAAATATTGTGTTTTTTTAAAACTTGTCCCTCTTCTTTTGTTTATAGCGCAAAAAATAAAAAACGCAGGGGTTATCAAATACCACCAAAAGAAAGCTCTATTTGTGGGGAAAAAAACATAAAAAATTTCATTTGGGTACAGTGTTGAATGACTGCACAATTGTCATTCAAATTGTGACAGTGCTGAAAGCTGAAAAATGGCTTGGGCAGAAAGGGGGTGAAAGTGCCCTGTAATGAAGTGGTTAAATGACTTTTATTCCTTTAGAAATGTCATTTTGTGCAGGGACAGTTATAAACACAGGAAACATGCGCCACTTTACAGACATACTATAGACAACCCCCAGGCATGATATTTAAAGGAATATTTCGCTTTTATTTTTTCACTTTAAGCATCATTAAAATCACTGCTCCTGAAAAACGGCAGTTTTTAAAACTGCTTTTTTTTTCATTGATACATGTACCCTGGGGCTGGACCCAGGTCCCGAAACTCTTTTTAGGACAATAATTTGCATATTAGCCTTTAAAATTCGCACTTTTGATTTCTCACGTTCGAGTCCCATAGACTTTAACGGGGTTCGAAAATTTGCGCAATTTATCGGTCCGTTCGCATGTTCTGGATGCAAACCGAACCGAGGGGTGTTCGGCTCATCCCTAATAGAGACACCTCTTGCAAACTTGTATTACCTACAATCTATCACACTGTTTGAGTATAACAGTGGTAACTATTGATCAATGATTGTATGATATTTGAAATTACATATACTTTTACTTATTTGGGAGACATGACTGTGCAAAGGGTTTTATGATAGATTTTTCTTTTCTTTTTTTTCCCCCTTTTCTTCTTTTGTAATTGTTTTTCTTAAAGCGGAGTTCCAGTCGTTTTTGTGTTTATTAAAATCGGCAGCTACAAAAAGTGTAGCAGTTGACTTTTAATAATCACACACTCTCCTGTCCCAGGATCAAGCGATGTGGCCACCCAAATCCTTGGTTCTCTCCCTCTCTCTGGCGCCGACATTAAAAATGTGGGCACCTGGCTGTGACAATCTTTTGGGATACGCATAGAATGCATGCAGGTAGAAAACCTTTAGCCTTTACAACTACTTTATTTACAGCTGATTAGGGTAAACTAAGGAATAATATTAGGTTAAACAGGAACAAATATTATTAAAATAATCAGGTTGTTCAAACCATTTAATTCATCTGCACACAGCACACAGCAACTATTGGTCTGCATCTGGAAATTACTGGAAAGTGGAAGGGGGAGCACGGTAGTGGGGTCAGAAGGACAGTATGTGCTACACATGTCTTGTGCACTTGTGTAGAGAAGTTTTTGGGGGGATGTATAGCATACCCAGTGTCCCCAGAGAATGCAAAATATAAGAAAATGAATCTTCAGCTTTAACCACTTAATCCCCGGACCATTTTGTTGCTAAAGGACCAGGCCCCTTTTTGCTATTCGGCACTGCGTCGCTTTAACCAAACAAAATTTACGTCCTTTTTTTCCCACAAATAGAGCTTTCTTTTGGTGGTATTTGATCACCTCTGCAGTTTTTATTTTTTGCGCTATAAACAAAAATAGAGTGACAATTTTGAAAAAAAATGCAATATTTTTAACTTTTTGCTATAACAATTATCCCCAAAAAATATATAATTTTTTTTTTCCTCAATTTAGGCCGATACGTATTCTTCTACATATTTTTGGTAAAAAAAATTGCAATAAACGTTTATTTTTTTGTTTTGTTAAAAAGTTATAGCGTCTACAAAATAGGGGATATTTTTATGGCATTTTTATTAATATTTTTTTTTTTTACTAGTAATGGCGGCGATCAGCGATTTTTATCGTGACTGCGACATTATGGCGGACACATCGGACACTTTTGACACCATTTTTCACTGATTACTGTGAAAATGACACTGGCAGTGAAGGGGTTAACCTGTAGGAGGCACTGAAGGGGTTAAGTGTGACCTAATGAGTGATTCTTACTCTGTGGGGGCGTGGCTTGGCGTGTGACATCACTGATCGTCGTTTCCTATGATAGGGACAAGACGACCAGTAACACTCTCACTAGGAAGAACAGGGAAAGGTTTGTTTACACTTACCTCTCCCCGTTCTTCAGCTCTGTGACCCGATCGCGGGACACTGGCGGCGATCGGGTCTGCGGGTCCTGCGGGCGCGTTTCACAGAGCTCACGACCGGGTGCGACCCGACGTATATCGGCGTTAGGCGGTCCTTAAGTGGTTAAGGATACAAATTTATAATTTGGGGATTTTTTTATATTTTAGATATACAGTATGGTATGTAAAACAGATGAAATGGTAGGTGCGAGTTTCATGTTTAACACTTTTGCTGTCACTGTCATATGTCTTAAGGCGTTGGCAGTGAGGAGGGGGTTTCTGTTGTTGCTTTCGCTGGATCTTGCAGCCAGAGAAGAAGTTAATGGAGTGTGACCTTGCTACATTAGCTTCAAAGGAAGAAAGGTGAGACATCAAGGGTCTAAAACACCCCTAATGTCTCATAAGAGAGATCCCGTCCATAAAGAATTATATATCATATAGGATCTTTTTATTGTGTAAATATTTACACAGCACAACCTCATCTTTTATATGTTACCAAATAATTGGGTAATATATTGCATTTCGGTGCACTAAAATCAACTTTAGTGTATTTTTTATTGAAATGTTATGCTTTATAAATCATTGCGCTAATATCACTTGGCATAAAAAAATTTGAATCCTATTGTGAAGGGCATGATACATAAAAAATGAGTATGGCATTTACTTGCTTTTATTGTATTGCAAATGATGCTCATTCTTTCTGTTCATCTTGCAAAATCTCAATAAAATATTGAACCAAAAAAAATTTGTATGGCTGAAAAAGACAGCACCGCATTCCCTAAATGATAAAGAAAAAAATGCACAAAGTGGGACTTTGAAGGTGCTAAAACCCCCGCTCAGAATGAATATCAATACATAAGTTGAGATAAAAAAAAGTTTTTATTACAAAAGATAAAAAAGGACAAATGTTGGGCATAAACCCCTAAAAGTATGGGTAATGTTTCCCACATAGCTTATCTATGATCTATCCTAGATAAGCTGTGTGAGAACCATTACCCATACGTTTAGAGGTTTATGCCCCACGTTTGTCCTTTTTTATCTTTTGTAATGAAAACTTTTTCATCTGAACTTATGTATCGATATTCATTCTGAGAGGGGGTTTCAGCACCCTTAAAGTCCCACTCTGTGCATCTTTTTTCTCTATTGTGAAAGGCGTCAACCATAAGTACCCATACTTGTATGTGACAGCTGCTCCTTTAGGTGTAGATCAAACCATATTTGAATCGAAAATATAAAGTAAGGCGCTATACATGTATATAAAATTAATGTGAACTATACCATATCTTACTGAAAACCCATTATTCTAACCATGCTCACATTTTCAAAATTTGTGATAACATGTATCTATTACAATCTAAACTAAAATTTGTGTGCAAAATATATATATATATATATATTTATGGTCGGAGCCCTCTGTATGAAGAGATATGGATCACATAAACACGCCACAAGACTAACGACACAAATAGACCTGAAGTGTGGCCTGGCCTGCTGTATGGTATGCCGAAGAAGGGGCCATACCTGAGATAGAGGTTGTGGGAATTCTGTTGGGAATTGTATGTAGAGGAGTGCCCTATAAAGGGGGATATGGGTGGGAGGGTTCCACGCACTAGAGCCGACACTGACCGTTGTGGACGGTCTGTTTAAGTACCCTTCGAACTCCTCCCATAACTTCAGGCTAGCTTTGCCAGCCTTCCTATTTATGGTCGGAGCCCTCTGTATGAAGAGATATGGATCACATAAACACGCCACAAGACTAACGACACAAATAGACCTGAAGTGTGGCCTGGCCTGCTGTATGGTATGCCGAAGAAGGGGCCAAAAGTCACACGAGGTTTAGGGAGAAATAGTTTTATTATGACAAGAAATGATTACATGGCGAGACTGTTAAAGGCTCGTGCTACTTCTGCCTGTGGATCGGGCACGTATCGTGCGAAGCACGAAGATTTCCACCTGCCCATGGTTTTGATGACGTGGTCCGGGACACCGTTTCGTGATGCAGCTGAGGCTGCTCCTATGCGAAAGGAATGCCCTGAGTATCTTCCCGGGTCATGTCCTAAAGTGTTCAAAAGTGTCCTGACGTGACTGACGAACTGGTTCCCGGTTAGGGGCTTGATGGGAAAAGGTAACAGTGGGCTGTCTCTGGGTAGGCCGGATAGTGTTGATACTAAACGGTCTAGTACGTCCACGGGGCACCAGATATTACGGGTCTGGAAGATTTTAATCTCTACCCCGGGACCGCTTTGTTGGGTTTTCGACACTGCTAGGTGCAGGACGAAATGACTCTGGTGGCGAGTCAGGTGGTGCTTCCGTAGAACCTGGCCATTAGGGCCGGAGACCGTGAATTTGCTGGGGCGGAGGAAGCCGTAGAAGGCTAAATACATGGCTGCCTGGATAACCAGGCTAGGTCGTACACTGAAAGGGGAATGTGCGAGGATAGTGGACATGCCCCGGAACATGGCGCTGGTAATAGGTAAGCGCTTAGTGCAGGTATGCGGTTGCTGCTTGTGGACGCCCCGTAAAATTGCTTTGACTGCATGGGCGGCGAACAAGGATGGTGTGGTAGGATCTTGCAGGGACATGAAGTGCTGGATACCAGCTAGGTACAGCCTGATGGTGTTGGGTGACAGTTTGAGATGGGTGTGGCAGTGCGAAACGAAGGCCAGGACGTGGCTGAGGTTACCTGGGAGTGCCCCAGGGTTGGTGGCTAGAAATCTGTTATAGCTTTTCCAGGCGGATCGGTAGGCTTTTAGCGTGTTGGGAGCCAAAGACGAATTGATGAGGGCGGAAGCCCCCTGGAGGTGCTGTTTTAACCCAGGGTTAGCTGCGACCAGTGCGGGATGTGTGACATGGTCGGGTCGGCTCCAGGCTCCTGCGAAAAGAACGTATGAAAATTAAATCGAGACAGAGCGTCGGCTGAAGTATTGCAATGACCGGGGATGTGGACACAGAGAACGTTAAATTGATGGTGAAGAGAGAGAAGCACCAGCCTGCGGAGGAAGGACATGATGGCCAACGATTTGGACCTACCCTTGTTGATAATAGCGGCCGTGGCTTGATTGTCGGTGACAAAGGTGACGGTTTGACCCGCCCAGGCGCTGCCCCAAACTTGGGCTGCGGCAAGTATGGGGTAGATCTCGAACAGAGAGGAGGACTGGCTGAACCCGGGGATGGCGAGTATCTCCGGCGGCCATGGTCCCGCAAACCAGTGATGGCCAAAAATTGCCGCGAAGCCTGTGGAGGCTGCTGCGTCAGTGATTACTTGTGGGGAAGAAGGGGACGCTGCGGGAATGAACATGGACCTGCCGTTCCAGTCCTTGAGGAACTGGTCCCACATATTCAAATCTGCGATGGCGGCTGCGTCAAGTCTGACGGGTTGGTCGGGATCTTGTGCCTGGGAGAGGAACACTAGAAGACGAGAAATGAAAGAACGCCCTTGGGGGATGATCCTCATCGCGAAGTTCAGCATCCCTAACAGGGATTGCAGCTGTCTTTTGGTGCACCCTTGTGTGATAGTGAACGTGTGAACGACTGACCTAATGCGGTTCAATTTATCGAGTGGTAGACTAGCCTGCATGGTGCGGGTGTCGAGGTTGATACCCAGGAAAGTGATAAGTTGTGCCGGGCCTTCTACTTTGCTCTCTGCTATAGGCACATTGAGGTTCTTGAAGACCTCTCTTAGACTTCCTAGGTCTACGGGGGGCTTGCTGGGTGACTCAATGAGTAGGAAGTCGTCTAAATAATGGATAACTTCCTGGCAGTGTGCGTGGTGCACGAGGATCCAGGATAGGGATTGGGCGAACGTGTTGAAGAGCCAGGGGCTGCTTTTGGAGCCGAAGGTCAGTTTAGTTGCGAAGTAGTAGAGACCCTTCCACTTTATCCCGTGCCACCTCCATAGGTATGGTTCAATGGGCAGTAGTTTGAAGGCATCGGAGCTGTCGGCTTTGGAAAGCCAGGCCCCAACCCCTGTTCTTATGATGGATTGGATAGCCAGGTCGACGGAGGAGTATTTGAGGGAGAACTCCTCTGAGGGTATGAGTGAGTTTAGGCTGGGTGTGGTGGAGGAATGAGGCGCGGACAAGTCATAGATCAACCAAAGTTTATTGGAGAATTTGCCCTTGACAAGCCCAATAGGGCTGACTCTCCATACAGAAAATGGGGACTGAGAAAAGGGGCCGATCATATATCCGCGGTCTAACTCAATTTGCAGAAGGGAGGAGATGGCTTCCTCGTCGGCGGCAACCGAGAGTAGGTTTCTGCACTCGTACGTGGAGTCGGGTATCGTGATAAGTCCGGTGTGAAACCCTGTGCTGAACCCTTGTACCAGGAAGGCTGCTAGGGATGGGGTCGGGTGTGTGGAAATGTAGAAGCCAAGCCACCCGACGTGCACCTGGCCTAGTCAGGACGGGCCCGGTTGTTTGAGGTTGCAGGTGGTCTTCGGATGAGCCTTCTGGCATAGGAGGCAGATGTGCAGTAGTCTGCATTGAGAGAAGAAGCAACCTTTGGTATTAAAATTGTTGCAGATGGCTGCGCCCCCTAACGCCCGGACGGGATGTCCTAGCCTGTCAGACTGGGACGACTGTATGGCTGTTGGCCAATTCTGAGGTGTGTAGGAGGTGGAAGGGAAGGTAGGGGGCGTCTGCCGCTGGTCTCGGAGCACCAATTTGCCATGTGGGAGGCCGATTGGCAGGTGGAACACAGAGGGGAGCGGAGGCCCGCAAAGTGGCAGCAAAACAGCTCGGTGTCCATGGCACTCCAGTTGGTGGAGAGCTGGAACTGGGCCAGCCTGGCTGCGGCTTTTGCCGAAAAGGAGCGATGGTAATCGTAGAACGAGCACCCGCCGTACTTGTGTCCTAGATCTACTAGCGCGTGGAGGTAGAGGTCCAGTTCTTCCCTCCTGTCGGGGTTGGCTGAGCACACCACGTCTCTGAACAGGCCGAAGGCCAAGACGAACTCCGCGATCGAAAGTTTGCGGTTAGGCCTAGGGTCTTTGGCCTTCAGGATGACGGAGACGTCCCCCCAAGAATAGGACCTGTTTTCTGCCCCATCGTGGACAGAGATGAGTAAGGACGCCAGGTTTACGTCCTTACCATCTAGGATGTCCTTCCTGGGACGAAGTGGGCGGGAAAGATGGGGGTAGTGGCGTCGGGCATACCTGAGGTTGTTGGGGGTATGGCGACGAGCGTGGCGATTGGGGTTGCTGGTGGCATGGCTGGGCGTGTTTCCAGAGCCCCTACTCTGGACTGGACGTCCGTAATGGAAGTAGCCAGTGCAGCCACTATGTCGTGCAGCTGAGTGATGGCAGATGATATAGACTGCAGGGACGCCTGGGGTTCTGGAGGAGTTGCTGGTGGTGTTGGAAACAGAAGGCGGAAGAGTTCGGCTTTCCTGGCCGTGGCCGGGTAGGGGATATCCCTACGGCGAAGTTCGGCCGTAAGCCTGGGGATGGTCCAAGCCCTGAGGGACTGAGTGGAGTCGTCCGCTGAACCCGAACGGGGTGATGGAGGGACGAAGGTGAAGTCATCACCATCGATTTGCGACATGTTGGGGGCTGGAGAAAAACGAGAAAGAAAAAGAGGGGGGGGGAATGTATGTTTATAGAGTGAGATGCCAGGTATGGAGGGGATAGAGGAGGTACGAAGTGGGTAGAGAGAAGGAAGGGAGAATGGACAGAATAAGGAATGACAGGCGCAGAGGATAGCCAAGTTTTGCGTACGAGCGCTTGTTGAGTGAAATTTAGAAAACTCAAAAGAGTGCGTGGCAACCGAGGTGAGCCAGGAGGTGACTGGCTAGGTAACCGATAGCTCGGGTGCCGTCTGTGCTTGGCACGGACTGACGAACCAGAGCCCCCAGGGCGTACTGGGGCGGGTAGCTTTAAGTCTGGTACACTAAGTAGGAATGTTTCGATCTGTAGTTCAATGACGTGTGGTCGGTCTGCCAACTCCTGCACTGCCAGCAAGGTGGATGTTGGCGACCTTGTCTGTGTAGTGAAGGATCTCGGATCGGCTTCGAAAACAGAGTGTCGTGCGTAGAGGTATGTGACAGTTGCTAGCGCCTGGTGAGCGGTCGAATTGTGTATGTGAAGACAAATATGTCGTGAAAGAGTGCGGAGAGAAAGCAAGGAGGGGCCTTGCGTTTACGCACCTGTCTTGAGCCCTGGTAGCTGAAGTCTAGGTTGAGGTCGAGACGGGGGTCGACCGGGACCTGTGAGGAGGGTGACATAGATACACGTGTGTATATTATTTTATTTATTTATTTTTTTTATTTTTTATTTTTTTATTTTTTTATTTTTTGGGTAAGTGTGAGGAGTTGAAGGAGCGGTAGGTAGCTCCCAGGTGAAGAAGTGTGTAAGACCCCGTTTCCCCTTTTTTTTTTTTTTTTACCTGTGGAAAATATCGTCCGACCTGGATTGCAGGGTGGACGGGGTGGAAACTCGATCTGACCTGACCTGCGTGGGGGAAAGGGATAGAGAAATCGGTGAGTAGCCGTGTTGACTACTGGAGGTGATGAGTGGCTGGTGTACAACCACTCGTCGAACGCTCGCAGCGCTTGCGAGGAACAAATGCCTTAAGGAGGCGAAAGAAGAAGAGTTTGTGACTTTCGAGTGTGTGGGGATGGCCGATTCGTAGTGAAACGGGAGTGGTGGTAAGGCGTGTGTGTAGCGACTCGGTCCGAATCATTGTGGCCGATGTTACGGCTGATTCGTGACTTCTGAGATATTCGTCGTTGTATTGGAGGTGCGGGTCGAAGCTGCTGGAGCCGGGTATGCGACTGCGTACGGATTGGTTGTTGCGACCGAGGATCCGAATCTTGGAGCCGATGCTACGACTGGATTCGGATGGTGTAGATGTGGTGTGGTTTATGGGGTTATTGATGCGCTGGGATCCGAATCACGTCACCGGAGCTGCGGCTGGACTCGGATCGACTGTCTGGTGTTTCGAAGGTGAGGGGACTTGTGATTGCCAAGGGTCCAAACTGTAGTGCCGCTGTTTCTGCGACCAGCTTCGGGCCGGACTGTTCGGTGTATGGTGTGTGTAGTAGGAGGTGTGAGGCATCAGTTGGGTGAAGGGAGAGTATCGTAGGAGGTGTAGGGCATCAGTGTGGATTGTTAGGAACGAATACTGCAACATGCGGAAACAGGTAATTACTTCGCAAACTAGAAACGAATGCCGGCGCTACGATTCGTTCGAATGGTAACGCCGGTCCTACCTGCGACAGCGAGTGACGACGAGAACCAACGAACGACTGCGAGCGACCTGGAACTCTCGATTGAAACTTTGCGGATCGTTGTGAGTTGGGAAGCGTCGGACAGTGACGACGTAATTCCGCGCACTAGAGCCGACACTGACCGTCGTGGACGGTCTGTTTAAGTACCCTTCGAACTCCTCCCATAACTTCAGGCTAGCTTTGCCAGCCTTCCTATATATATATATATATATATATATATATATATATATATATGTCAAATACTGCACAGTATATAACGCTATACAGCTGAAAAAAGTCCAAAAAAAACCCTCAAAATTAAACTTCAATGTGATATTAAATCAATCTTTAAAGCCCATCCACCATTCTCTGCTTGTAGAATTCTTGAAAAAATATATAATGCTCCTCTCCCCAACAAACAGGTGCTCCACTAAAGCCTCGTACACACAACCAGTTTCCTCGGCAAGAAAACTTATGGGAGAGCTTTTTGCCGTGTGTATGGTTTCTCGACAGGAAAACTGCCGGGAATCTCGACGGGAAAAATAGAGAACCTGCACGGGCTTGGCAAGACAAGCTTGCCAGGAATCCCATCGAGAAAACCGACGTTTCTTTTCCGATGGGATTCCCGCCCGTGTGTACAGGGCTTTAGTGTGACAATGCAGATGCACTCACCAAAGCCCCTCGGTCTCAAGGACCATTAAGCCTTTGGTTATAACCAGTGGTGTCACTAGGGGGTTGCTACGTGGGCTATAGCCCCAAATCTGGGGCCCATAGCCCAGAGGCTCTTACCTAGGGTTGGCTCTGGGCTCTGGGCTCCATCTGTGTGTATTTATGTATGTATGTATGTGTATGTATATGTGTGTGTGTATATATATATACATGTGTATGCTCGCCCAAGCGTATGACTTTCTTTACTTTGCTGCTATGGGCTCTAGCCCCAGTTCTTTTGTAGACCTGGCAACACCCCTGGTTATAACAATTAGATCTGATGCTGTGGTCATATTTCCTCCAACAAAATCCACACACTTCTCCAATAATAGCAATCACGGTTTGTACCAGATACCATAAAAGATAGATGATAGGATGATCATGCACTACTGTTTATTAAAATTCTCTAATAAAATATGTTTACATTATAAGGTGCCCAAACTGGCACCAGCTCAACTCTGACCGTCAGAATTCCGCTCGCTCACCCTGCCATTAAAAAGCAAAAAAAAGCTCTGATGGTACTTTATAGGGCAATGACTCCAAAAAATTGTGTATGCAGACAATTAATTATAAAAAATTAGTTTAATACAAAGTCTAAAAAACATCAATACGTAAAGGTTTTTATCAAAACTGCATATTTAATTTGATGTCATGGATATGAGAACATAATAAACCACTTATTTACAACACTCTTGTGCAAATGCAAGTGACGCTCTACGCGTTTCGAGTTTTTTTGTGTGATTCCTCTTCATTAGCTGCAAGTGGTGTAGAAGTTTATGAAATCATATATATACATGTAGGTATCTTGGTGTTTTGCATCAAGAGTAGAGAGAGTCTGCACCAATAATGAGAGGCCCAAGTCCTGCTTGGGGATGAACGGCGGACACACGGCTGAACTCAAAATTGAGTCCAGGGTAGGGCGACCCAAAATCTATAAATAGTGGTATCCTGACCAAGACTCTAATTTTTGACTAGATGTTGGAATGGAACGATAATCACTAAGATGGATATCAGAAAATTGCCCTATTAAATAAGTATCTCCACGTTGGGGTAGGTATCCAAAACCGAACAAACGGTTAGAAGGATGATTGGTCAAGAATATATAGTGATGTCCCCTATATCCTCAGTGCAGCCTGGAAAGCAGGATGCCTGCCATTACCTCCTGGAGCTCGGTGTGCGTTACACCAAAACCCGTAAGTGACGTCAGTGGTTATCCACTGCAACAAGCAGCAACTGGACCTCTATGCATTTCACCGTATAGGCATCATCAAGAGGTCTTGTATATTTTCTAGTCATAAAAAAATTAGAACTGCCACCATTTTATTCTCCAGGGTCGCTGGAGGATTTTAACTAATCTTCAGGCCTCAAATGATTTTTTAAACATGTATGCAAAAAATTCAAAAATGGCCCTGGCAGTGAAAGAGTTGAACGCTTCTCAAACTTGTTGATAGTTAGCTCTCCCGTTATTATCTGTGTTTAACATTTCCAAACTGGATGTGAAGGTTGCTTTGAAAGCTTCAAAAATGCTTCACGATCACTTTGAAGATGCTTTTTCAGTTAAGTATTGTTTGTGATATCGGATGCGTTGCCATACAGTTCCCGTGTGATTTGGTGCAGTTCCATGGTGTTCACCCTGAGACTGATCATCACTGGGGTCACACTAACCAAAGCGACATCCACTGCCAGACAGGGATGAAACAGAGTCTAAAATATGGTAACGTTCTTCAAAGAGCAAGAATTCTTGAACCACTTCAATACCAGGCACCCCCTTCCTGCCCAAGCTGATTTTCAGCTTTCAGTGCTGTCACTTTTTAAATGACAATTGTGTGGTCATGCTACACTGTACCCAAACTAAATTTTTATAATTTTGTTCCCGTAAATAGAGCTTTTTTGGTGGTATTTGATCACCTCTGCAGTGTTTATTTTTTGCTAAACGAATAAAAAAAGATCAAAATGTTAAAAAAATTGTTTTTCTCTGTTTCTGTTATAAAATGTTGTAAATAAGTAAGTTTCCTACTTCACTGATGGGCGCTGATAACCTGCACTAACGGGCACTGATAAGGTGGCACCAATGAGGTGGCAATGATGGGCACTGACTATGGGCACTGATGGGTACTGATAGGCGGCACTGGTGGGTAACACTGGTATGCAGCACTAATGAGCATTGATAGGCGGCACTGATGGGCTCTCATAGGTGGCACTGATGGGCACTGAAATGCGGCACTGATGGGCACTGATGGCTGGCACTGATAAACTGCACAGATAGGCATCACTGGTGGCACTGGCAGGCATTTTTCTTGCCACTGATTGGCAGCTGACTGGGCACTGATTGGCATATCCCTGGTGGTCTAGGGTGGCATACCTTGTGGTCCAGTGTGGTGGCCATGCCTGGTGGTCCTGGCGGCATCCTGGTGGTCCTGGGTGGGCATCCGATGGGGGGCTGCACTGATAAACAATCAGCACAGACCCCCTCTGTCAGGAGAGCAGCCAATCGGCTCTCCTCTACTCGCGTCTGTCAGACGCGAGTGAGGAAAAGGCGATCAACGGCTCTATCTGTTTACATCGTGATCAGCCGTGATTGGATAGAGGCTCTTTACCCCGATCGGTGTAGTGGTGTGTCAGACTGACACACCACTCCACCGATCATCGTGATGCATGCCCCACGGGCATGCGGCGGCTGTTATCCTGCTGGACGTCATATGAGAGTTCCCCTTTTTCTTTCCTGAACCCAGTTGTTCCAGCGATGAGCACAGCAGCACCTCATTGGATAGATTGATAACAGCAGGAGCCATTGGCTGCTGCTGCTGTCAATCAAATCCAATGACATGAGAGATGGGGGTGGGGCCGAGTCCTGCTGTCTGTCTCAATGGACACAGCAGCAGAACTCGGTAGCACGCCCGCATGAGTGCCCCCATAGAAAGCGGCTCTCTGTGGGGGCACTCAATAAAGAGGAGGAGCGCCACCGGGGGACCCCAAAAAAAGAAGGATCAGGGCCGCTCTGTGCAAAACCCTTGCACAGAGCAAGTAAGTATGATATGTTAGTTATTTAAAAAAAAAAAAAACCTTTATAATCACTTTAACAATTTTAGATATTATTTGATAAAAAGACAAGAAAAATATTTACAGTAAAGATATTACAAAATAAATAGACAAGAGCAACAGTAAAATAAATGAGCCCTGAACCTCCTCTTCTCGGGTCACCCACCGGCGCTGCTGCTGCCTCAAGGGGGCACTTGTGCATGCATACTCCCGAGCCCCGCTGATGCGTCCATTGACACAGACAGCGAGACTCACCCCGCCCAACTTCCTAGTCACTGGCTTTGATTGATAGCACTGGGAGCCAATGACTCTCGCTGCCCCAGCAAAGCCAGTGAGACACAGAAGTGAAGGGGGAGAAGAGCTGCAGATGTTCACAGTGCTGGATCGAACGAGAATAAGTATAAGGGATGAGGGAACAAAATCAATGCCTAAACATTTTTTACCCTAAAGCAAGTAATGCATTAAGGTGAAAAATGTTTAGGCTTTAGAACCACTTTAACAAGGTTTGCTTGGTCTTTGTTTCTGGCACAGTCCAATACACTGCAACATAAGCCCAATCTGGTGTACCAGAGTCATTAGCCCTCTGGATGACTCTTGAGGGTGTATTTATAAATAAAATAAAGAAATCAGTGCCATTTAGCCTGTTAAACTTCATGTTGTGTCCTCATATAGAGTGAATTGGGAATATGCCACATTATGGCCATTAGAAGATCAAAAAAAAAAAAATATGTATTATGATCACCAGCTCCATTCTGTAAGAATACCATTCAATAAGGAAAGAAAATATCCTAATAACATTTGTCTGGTGCAAAATTACATGCATTGCCAGAGATCCAATAGCCCTGCAATTTTATAAATATATCCCTTATACCCTGTACACACAATCGGAATTTCTGATGAAAAAAGTCAGATGGACTTGTTTCATCGTAAATTCCGATTGTGTGTGGGCCCCATGGGACCTTTTTCCATCGGTGTAAAAAAATAGAACATATTTAAAAATTTTCAGATGGAAAAAAAAACGATAGGAAATTCCGATCGTCTGTGTGGGACTCCATCAGAGAAAAATCCACGCATGCTCAGACTAAATTAGGAGACGGGAGCGCTCATTCTGGTAAAACTAGCGTTCGTAATGGAGATAGCACATTCGTCATGTTGCAAATTATTGCATCGTTAAATGTAGCGCATTCTTTTCTTCTTTCTAATGCTAGAACAAATTTTATTTTTCGCTGCGGATATTCACACCGAGTTCTGACAAACTTATTTCTTTGTTTCTTGTGATCTCATGAATCTTCGTATTTTATTTTAAAGCCAGGTCTCCAAAATATCTTAATATTTTTTTATTGTTTTTGTTGATGATTTGAATCAAGATCTCCTTATTTTTTTTGGTGGGGTTTTAATATTTTCTTGTGATCTCCATTTTTATTTTCTGGTCAAGTTACCCCAATAACATTTATTATCTTGTATTTTTTATTCCCTCAAGGAGGTTGGTGTTGGCGTCCCTTGTTAATTACACATTGTATTCATGAAATGTAATGCCTACTCACAAGAAAAACACATAGACAAGTATTTAAATTAAATCAAATATCCATTTATTATGGTTAACAAAATAAAGAGGAAGGGCAACAATGGAGAAATTTGTAGAATTTATGCAGCCTTTGGACCCCAAGGCAGACATCAAAGTGTGTTATAACGAAACTTAAATATCTTGAGGAGTCCCTCTAATTGGGAGCACAATCTGGTCCCCAAATCTCAGAAATCAGGAGCAGCAGCAGATGTCATACATGTCCCCAGGCTGTGGTACTCCAACAAACTGCGTCTTCTGTCAGAGCAGCTTGAAGCCAGGGATTCACTTTCTGGTCTTCCTTGTAGCCTTCCCTCCACGGCTCCCTGCAGAGTTCCCTCCACGCTTCCCTGCAGCATTCCTTCCACGGCTCCCTCCACACCCCCTTGCAGGCTGTGGCTCTGGTGTTGGTAATGTGGCAGAAGGAGGAGGAGAAGGACGAGGAGAAGGATGAGATCACACAGATGGGTGGTCTCAGTCAGCTGGCCCCTCCCCGCCTTCTGAAGGAACCTAGAAAATAGCTCCTCAGAGAGTTTACGTTGTCCCTCCTCCACTTTCTGGAGCTTATCGGCCAGATAGCAGCTATAGGCCTCTACAGGGTTGAGGGGGGCTCTCATTATCTTGGCTGCGTCCTTTATTATCCTCAGGGATTCCTCCTCCACCTGAGTCATCCTCCTTGACCTTTTTTTGTCTGACGTGGAGGGCAGGCACCTGTGACTGGGTGCTGCCACTTGGCCTGGGCACCTGCTGGCTGCCACCTGGCCCGGCCTCCTCCTGGCTGCCACTTACCCCTGCCTCCTCCTGGCTGCCACACGCCAGAGCCTTGTCCTCCTGGCTGACCTCATCCTGTGTATAAAAAAAGGGACATAGTTTTAGTTTTTGGTTCATCAATCACACACAATTTTCAGCTCATGACTGTTGCAAATTGAATGTTAATACATAGAAAAGACTCTCATTCTGACACCAGCATTTTTCATTCTTGTCCCAATCAATTCTGGCCACTACTGTCTATTGATATGTAAATTATTTTGTGTTTTAATTCCTAATTTCTGAATAATAACATCTAGTTCCCAACAATAATTCTAGGACAACAAATATGTTGTAAAATACTGTACCTGGCTATAGATGTGCAGATCTGGCTCTTCCAGGTCAGCTAGCTCCTCTGCACCCTCTGCTGGGGTGGAGGGAAGGGTGAAGGGAAGGTTGGAGGGAAGGGTGGAGGGAAGGCTGGGGGGAAGGGTGGAGGGAAGGCTGGAGGGAAGGCTCGAAAGTGATTCCCTGGCTCCAATCTGGTCATCCAGAAAACGCAAGTGTTTGTAGTACCATAGCTTGGGGACATGTACTTGGTCTGCTGCTGCTCCTGATGTCCGTGATTTGTGGACTTCTTTGTACTGCTTTTTGTACATATTCTTCACGTTATTGATTTATTATTCAACATGGTATAGGCTGCCTCTGGGATCCAGGTCTTCATAAATTCAGCTAATTTCTCAATTGCTGCCCTCCTTACATCACGGGTATGGTACAAACTGTTTTTTACCTCCCACAAGTTTCTAAGCACTCTATATTTGTCAATAAAAGCTCTCATGATCACAGGATCCTTAAATTGCTGCATATTTTCTGCAAGATAAAATAAAAGACAAAAACACTAGGTCAGCTTAAACTGTCCTAATCTTCTCCCAATATAGGCCTTTATAATCAGTATAGGTCACTGATGGCCCAAGTTTAATTTCTATTTTCGTTTGTGACGTTCGGCGCTTCCGGTCCTCCTTACTCCGTGCACACAATGTAGTTACGACATATGCGTGTTATCATATATCATTATATACCCTGCGCATGCGTGAAACTCCGCCCGCGTCGCCCGCCCCTCTCTTTCGACGCACAGTGGGAGACGACATGGTGGTGACACAGCAGGTGCGCGTTATATTAAGTACCGACGGAAAGCCCGGAGCCAGAAATGTCCCAATCCAGGAGAAGAAGATACAAGGCCAGTAATATGTCCTTTGCTGAGATGGCGGAGATGGTGGAGATCTTGCGGAGTAGAGATTATAATGGGAAGCATGGGCCGTACAACACCCCTAATCTCCGGAAGGCCAAAATAATGGACAAGTGGTGAGGAGTCTGTACAAAAAATTTGGGGTCAGGAGATCCAAAGAGCAGCTATGAAAAAGGTGGTCTGACCTGAAGTTGAGGGAGCCGGAGCAGTACAGGAAGATCAAAAAAATGCTAGCAAAAAGTAAGTATTTCTCCTGTGTTATTACTAATTTGATTATGATACTTGCATGTTGCTCCATGTGCTTTGATTGACTGGTTGGACATTTGAAAATGGCAACTTTCAGGTTAGTGGCCAAAGTATAATCGTTCGTAGTAAACATCCATCGTCAAAAATATGCTGTTTTGCGCAGATACAGGTAAAGCACATTTGGTCATGCCTATTTGTATTAAAACAACATTTATAAACATCGTTGTCTAGATGATGTGTTTGTAACTAGAATGTGAAATGCAAACTTGATTCAGTGTAAAGGAGAGGACACTCAGCAGCTGTTTCCACAGCTGTACTCAGGAGCACCTGTGTGGGACACCAGAACAAACTTTTTAGGGTGTCCCACACAGGCGCTACAGTGGATACTTGGGGTGTCTCCATGTGTGTAACTTGGACAAAAAAGGAATTCAAGATTTGTAAAAATCCCCAAATCATGTCATCATCTTGGAACTCTGCCAAAACAGACAATTGTACCCCACTTCCAAGCAATGTTTCATATTCCGATTTCTGCCCTCAAATATCTGTGTGCTAAAGTATACCTTTTCATTCATTCTCATAGGGGAGCGAAGACTCGGAGCACACCACTCTGAGGAGGCCAGGAACCCCACACTTCAGAAAGAAGGGGACCAGAGAGAACCCCAAACTCAGGATGTGGAGGAAGGAGATGTGGAGTAAGGAGAGGTGGAGGAAGGAGATGTGGAGGAAGGAGATGTGGAGGAAGAAGAGGTGGAGAAAGGAGATGTGGAGGAAGTGTGCAAGGTTGTCACCACAACAGGTCAGTGTCATACACCACAGATTCAGGGAATAGATGCATGCATGCATATTTATAAGACATGCGTTTTGTTTTTATTTTAGGTGATGTGCTGCTTGTTGAAGAACAATCTCCTCCTTTCTCAAGTGGTAGTGCACAAATCATAATCCAGGATCTCATGGTTATGAGACGTGAAATGGACATTATAAGGCACAAACTCTATCGTTTTGACCAACAAATAAAGACCATGATTGATGTTTTGGGGAGAGTGTAAAGATGTTTTTAATGCCACCATTTCACGTTTTTGTGGCCTACTTTTCCACATTTTTGTGTAATTTAACAAGGCAAATTTGGAAGATGCACACAGTGGGGGTTATTTACAAAAGGCAAATCCACTTTGCACTACAAGTGCACTTCCAAGTGCACTGAAAGTGCACTTGGGAGTGCAGTCGCTTAAAATCTGAGGGGTAGATCTGAAGTGAGGGGAAGCTCTGCAGATTTTATCATCCAATCATGTGCAAGCTAAAAAATATTTTTTTTTTCCTTACATGCCCCCCTCGGATCTACAGCGACTGCACTTCCAAGTGCACTTTCAAGTGCACTTGCACTGCACTTGTAGTGAAAAGTGGATTTGCCTTTAGTAAATAACCCCTAGTGTGTCAACATGTGCTATCTGCCATCAGGGAAAATCAATGTACGTGTTTTGAGGGTGCAACCCCTTCCTAGCAACTCAAGTAGGTGAGAGGAAGGGTTTGCACCCCCAAAACACGTCCATTGATCCCCCATGATGGCAGATAACACATGTTGACATTAGGCATGGGATCAGGAAGGAAATCCCCATTTTGACGCACAATTTGTGTGCATCTTCCAAATTTGCCTTGTTCAGGGGTAACATCACCCCATCTCATGTTTGAAACACTATGTAGCGCCCTCCTCACTCCCCTCTTCTTCTTCAGCTCGTCTGTCTCTTGTCTAGGGGTACCTTCAGAGGGGAAGGGAGCGGGACACCACGCCTGGCTTTCACCACAGGTGTCAGTGTGATATAAGCAAAGTTCTTTTACCTTCGGGTCAGTGCTGTGCACCTGGAGCCTCCACCAAGAGTTACCTTGAACAAGGTCTGTCATGAAATGAGCCCCACACCATTAAAGTTCAACACTCCTTTATTCCTCTCGAATGAACACAATCAGTTGAACTCCCTTGTAGAAACAGAACAGAAAAGGAGGTGTGGATGCGAGTAGGCCCAGACACAATGTGTTCTCCACTTTCCTCCCTGAAAGTGAGTTGCGGTCTCCGAGCGGGGGGGGATTTCCTTCCAGGCGGTCTCCGATGAGAGACTCACCCGTCACTGGCAATATGCTGCACCAGGTCTTCCAGTGAGGAGCTCCCCCCGGTCCATTACGCCTTCCAGATTCGGGTACCCAATCCCTGGGTACCCTAGGATCTGCTTCCCTCAATGTTGGGCACTGAGCTCCAGACCTCCATCCGAGTACCTCACCCCAGGCTAAAGGTGCCTGGGATGGAACACGACCTCCGGCTGTCCTCTAGGCCTAGGCCCGCCTAGAGAACCGACACGAACCACCACCCGCAGGCTGAAGGTGCCTGGGACTCGACCCCGTGACAAAGATGGCCGGCCCCTTTATACCCTCTCCCAGCAAGCACGGCGGGTTCCCCGCCCCACCATACCACTGCAGAGGAAGGATAAAAAGGAGGCACAGCACACAGCAATGATTCAACCCCAGCCCAGGGCGACAGCGCCACCCACTGGGCTGCAGGGAATTACAAATCACTAATGTCTCTGCCAAGTTCAAATTACACCCGGGAAAGTACATACCCGCTACAACTATATAATGCCTGATTTTGCCTTCAGTTTTTCAAAGGTTAAACTTTGTAAGTTCTATAGTTTTTATATGTTTTATTGTTTGAAACATGCCTGTTTATGCCAAACAAAAAACAACAAAAAAAGTATATTTTTGTTAAAAAACTTTTTAGAATTTTCTAAGAAATTTTATAACGCACAAGTTGTGCACAGAGTAAAAATAGTTTTCTACTCAACCATGTGTAGCTTCTTCTTTCTATGCTCAATACCAGTTTGAAAATGAAGTTCTTGTTTACTGTGAAAATGGTGGTTATTTACTAAAGACAAATCCACTTGGCACTACAAGTGCACTAGGAGAACCTGGGAGACAGATAAAAGAAACACAAGCAATAATGACAAATCATGTTTTTCACTGAAATGTTTTTTGTTTTTTACACAAAAAATCATAGATTGTCTGGCATAGCAATGCCCCCCCCACCCATAAAGTACTCAACGTATTCATCACGCACTTGACGGGCGCTTTGGGGGGCCAAGCCAATACGGCCAGTATCCAGGCCTGTCATGGGATTGTCCGAAAGTCCGACCTCAGGCACAACAGAGGTGAGATAATTTGGTGCATTTCTCCTTAAAAAGTTATGCAGGATGCAGCAGCTGAATACTATGTGATTGAGTTTGTATTCCGTATGTATACTTGTCAGGAACAGGCGGAAGGCATTCTTAACAACCCTTCGGGCTCTGGCCAGCCGGTAATTAAAAACCCACCTCTCCGGGGTGAGGGTCCTTAGGGGAAATGGCCTCAGGTGTGGTCCCAGTCCGAAAGCCTCATCAGCAATAAAAACAGACGGAAGTCCCTCCACGTTGTCTTCATCAGGTGGCAGTGCCAGGCCACCAGTCTGGAGAAGTAGGGCAAATTCCGTCTGTGCGAACACACCACCATCCGACATCCAGCCATTCTTCCCCACGTCCACATACATGAATTCATAGTGTGCCAACACCACCGCCATCAACACAATACTATTAAAACCTTTATAATTATAATAATAGGACCCCGAATGGGGTGGTGGCACTATGCGGACGTGCTTCCCGTCTATTGCCCCTCTGCAGTTGGGGAAGTCCCACCGCTTTGCAAACTGGGATGCCACATTCTGCCATTCCTGTGGCGATGAAGTCCTGTGGAGTCAAACCAGAAAAATAAATTGGTACTTTTGCACATAACATTGCAAGCAAATTACACAAAAACATTCTTGGCCAACATCAGTATAACATTAATTTTTTGGAGTATTTAAACACAAAAGTAGAAGGCACAATTATTACATTCCTCACCCCCTCTGATGGCCCATTGTAAAAATTGTAGGGGGGGAGGGGTTCTAGCTGAGTTTGGGCCCTCAAAAAAAAGCCTCTGCCACTCTGCCTAAATATAGTGAGAAGCAAAACATTTGTACACATTTTAGGGGGGGGGGTGGTAAAGTACTACAATGGAGCTGACAAAATACATTCTTAACAGACTAGGCTAGGTGTGTTTGGGCCCAGGATAGCATGCTAGAGAGGTTAGTTATGGGAAATATGCATGTAGGCCAAAAAAGGAGCAATAAAAGCTTACAGCATGCATGAGGACAAAGGGGACATTCACAGCGTATTACAATCTTGGTAATTAGGGAAGGATGAAAGAAATACAATACATTAGCAAGCATTAAGATACATAGAATATGATGTTAAAGGATAAAACTTACCTCAATATAGTCCTTCTGCATGACTTGAATTATAGCAGAACAGGTCTCTGGAATAATGATCCCCAGAGCCTGGGGGGGAGATGCCTGTCGTGAACTTGAGGTCCTGCAGACTTCTCCCAGTCGCCAGGTAACGCAACGTGGCGACTAGCTTCTGCTCGGCAGTGATGGCTTGCCGCATCACAGTGTCCTGCCTCGTGATATAGGGGGACAGCAAATCCAACAGATGGTGAAAAACAGGGTCCGTCATCTGGAGATAATTCCTGTAGTCATCAGGATTATTCTCCTGGATTTCCTGCAGCAGAGGCATATGAGAGAATTGGTCCCTCTGTAGCAACCAATTCTTGGTCCATGAACTCCTCCTCACCCTGTTCATGGACTGAGCTTGAGTCAAAGTATTAACCGCAACATCAAGCGCATACGCAGCACGAGCTCTACCATGAGAACGTACTTCCAACATGGCTAGAAACTGGCCGGCTGGTCAGAACGAACTTAAACAGAACGCACTGAGGAACAGCAAGGCCTATTAAGAACGACCTGAAAACCAGTAAAGGAGCGGACAAGAACACTGAAAAACAGATACGACCTGACTACACGCACTGAAAGACAGCTACGAACCCACAAGCACAAATTGAAACGCAGAAAACAATCTGAAAAGCATGGAGACTGAAAAGCACAAATCCACTAACACCAAACTTTTACTAACACGCAGTAACATGAAATCAGCAAAAGCAGCCCAAAGGGTGGCGCCATTGGATTTGAATTTCCCCTTTATAGTGACGTCGTACGTGTTGTACGTCACCGCGTTTTGGACGGTCGGAATTTGGTCTGACGGTGTGTATGCAAGATAGCTTTGAACGGAATTCTGACGAAAAATTCCATCTGATTTTAGCCCATCGGAATTCCGATCGTGTGTACAGGGCATTAGAGTTCATATATATTTTTGATGGAATATTAAGTTATCCAGCTGCCATTTGCAGCAACTTTTTGGGAGCTTCTATAGGGTATCTTTGATCCAAACGCCACCCGATCAAATGAGCATAGGGGTGTAAGATGGAAGGGCTAAATTGTTTATGATATTTTTAGCAAATCTTCCCAAAATGTCAATTTTTCTGACTCTAATTTTAAATGACCACATAATACAGTCTGATAACCAATATACAATGTATATTGTTGCACAGCACAAAATCCCAATTTGAAATCCAATATGATATGGATTTGAAGGCAATTCTCCTTAGGAGATCCAATAAGTTGATTTGCTAAAACTGGAGACTGAAAAATCTGATGCAGCTCTGCATAGAAACCAATCAGCATTCAGGTATTATTGTCAAAGCTTAATTGAACAAGCTGAAGTTAGAAGCTGATTGGCTACCATGCACAGCTGCACCAGATTTTGTACTCCCCAGGTTTTAGTAAAGCAACTCCAATGTGTCTAATCCACCTTCTGCACATTGTAATATAGAAGAATTTGGTCTTCAATTGATGGTAATTCTCTTATACTTTTGGGTGGATACAGTGAAACCTTGGATTACGAGCATAACCTGTTCCAGGGGAATGCTTGTAATCCAAAGCACTCGCATATCAAAGCAAGTTTTCCCATAGAAGTAAATGAAAATGAAAATAATTCATTCCACATTGACTTCTATGGCAAGCAATACCGCATGTGGCCAGAGGTGGGGGGGGGGGGGGGCGCCGGAGAGACTCAGAAATACTCGGAGTCCGTTCAGCTGCATTCGGAAACCCTCGGAACGGAGAATTTGTGTTTCCGAGAATAGTGTTTCCGAGTATTTCCGAACTGCTCCGAACGGCTGCGGCGCCCCCACACCTCTGGCCAAAAGCGGTACTGCACACTGCACTGCAACCCCTCACAGATACTCTAGTTGGAGCGCAGGAATGAGCCCTGCTGCAAAGTATTGCATCATATAGTATGCCTGTGAAGTGGCACGTGTTTCCCATGCTTAGAACTGTCCCTGCACAAAATGACATTTCTAAAGGAAAAAAAGTCCTTTAAAACTGCTTGCGGCTTTAATGTAATGTCTGGTCCTGGCAATATGGATGAAAATCATTGAGAAAATGGCATGGGTACCCCCCCACCTCCCCCCTGCCCATTACCAGCCCCTTTGGGTCTTGTATGGATATTAAGGGGAACCCCGCACCCAAATTAAAAAAAGGAAAGGGCCCCCAGGCCCTGTATACTCTGAACAGCAGTATACAGGCGGTGCAAACAAGACAGGGACTCTAGGTTTGTTGTTAAGTAGAATCTGTTTGTAATTTTGAACTGGTACATTTTTAACCTCTTCGCGCCCGGGCAATGCTGAAAAGACGTCAGCATTTCAGCGCTCAATTGCCGGGAGGACGTCAATGGACGTCCTCCTGTTTCCTCCTCCCCCGCGCGCCCCCGCGAGCGCGCATCGGGGAAAATCTGTGTTGGCCGTGTCCCTTGGACACAGCCAATCACAGATCGTGCTGAATGGCCAATCACAGAGGCCATTCAGCACTCGATCTCACTGTCCAATGAGAGATGATCTCAAATGTAAACATATGAGATCATCTCTCATTGCCGGCTTCTCCCTCCTCACACAGAGACAGCGTGTGAGGAGGGAGAGATCTGTGCTGATTATTACAGTGAGTGTAAAAAAAAACCACACATTACATCAAAAACAGTGCCCACAGTCCCTGCCAGTGCCATCTGCCACCTGCCAGTGCCATCTGCTAGTGCCATCTGCCAGTGCCATCTGCCGCCAGTACCACCTGCCAGTGCCATCTGCTGCCAGTCCACCTGCCAGTGCCACCTGCCAGTGCCATCTGCCACCAGTCCCATCTGCCATTGCCATCTGCCAGTGCCACCTGCCAGTGCCTTCTGCCATCAGTGCCACCGTCAGTGCCATCAGTGCCACCATCAGTGCCATCTGCCATCAGTGCCACGGTCAGTGCCATCTGCCATCAGTGCAACCTGTCAGTGCCACCTGTCAGTGCTATCTGCCATCAGTGCCACGGTCAGTGCCATCTGCCATCAGTGCCACCGTCAGTGCCATTTGCCATCAGTGCCACCGTCAGTGCCATCTGCCATCAGTGCCACCGTCAGTGCCACCATCAGTGCCATCTGCCATCAGTGCAACCTGTCAGTGCCACCTGTCAGTGCCAACTGTCAGTGCCATCTGCCATCAGTGCCACCTGTCAGTGCCATCAGTGCCACCTGTCAGTGCCATCTGCCATCAGTGCCACCTGTCAGTGCCATCTGCCATCAGTGCCACCTGTCAGTGCCATCTCATCAGTGCCACCTGTCAGTGCCACGTGCCATCTTTTATTGGCGTCTCTAGTGCCACGTATCAGTGTCACGTATTAGTGCCATCTGTCAGTGTCACGTGTCATCAGTACCTTTTGTCATCACCAACAATGGCTAAAAGAGTGTTTTCAGCCGAGGAGGCGTACGAAATTCTTGCGGCCGACGGGAGCAACGGGGAGCTCTCCGATTCGGATTCCTCCGCAAATTCAGAGTATGAGTCTGACGTGGACTACGAGCCTGTCCTAAGCAGTGGATCAATTACATCCGAGGAGGAGGAAGAGGAGGAGGGCCCGCCCGCCAGACGAAGGCGTTCTGCTGAGGAGGCAGTGCCATCCACCAGCACCGCAGTGCCATCCACCACCACTGCAGTGCCATCCACCAGCACTGCAGTACCTCGGCAAGCAAGGCCACGTACCAGTGGGGTGTCACCTCAGTCCCAATGGGTTAGGTCCCATGCCAGCCTTCCCTATTCCCTTCAGTACCCCTTGTGGCTTCCTCCTAATTCAGGAGAAGCCAACATTCCCCCTTTCACTGCCCAGTCAGGAGTCCAGGTGGATACAAATAACTTTTCCCCGATTGATTTTTTTTAATTTAATTTTTACTGAGGACATGCTGGCAACAATTGTGGCCCAGTGCAACTTATATGCCCAACAGTTCATAACCAGCAACCCAACGTCCTATTATGCCCGTCCCTACGAGTGGAGACCCCTTACAGTGGAGGAGTTTAGAATTTTTTTGGGCCTCACATTCTGCATGGGACTAAATGGAAAAAATCAGATGCATTCCTATTGGTCAACCCGCCCCATCTACCACATGCCCATCTTTTCCTCAGTAATGCCCAGGACCAGATATCTCATGATTATGAGATTCCTACACTACAGTGACAATACCCAGTGCTCTCCCCGAAATGACCCAAATTTTGATAAGCTTTATAAAATTTGGCCGCTACTAAATAATTTTTTTGAAATCTTCCCCCAGTTGTTTACCCCAGACCAACACATATGCGTGGATGAGTCCCTTATCAAATTTTCTGGCAGGCTGGGCATAAAACAATTTATACCCAGCAAAAGGGCCCACTATGGGGTGAAGCTCTATAAATTGTGTGACCGAGCCACAGGGTATGTGTATGCATTCATTGTACAGTAGGTGCCGCCGACATTGTATATTCATCGCGATCCTATCATGGAGATTCTCTGCGACAGGGGTTCCGACATCTCGGTGACAGGGTGGCGACACATCTCGCTCTCGCTGCAATAGCGAGGAGACGCGGCACTGTATTAAACGGGGATCCGACGTGGATTCCCGCCAATACCAGGCACTGTGTTTGGTATGAATCCTGAGCGGGAACTCCACGCCAATTTTTAAATAAAAAAACGGCATGGGTTCCCCCTCCAGGAGCATACCAGGCCCTTGGGTCTGGTCTGGATTTGAAGGGGACTCCCCTAAGCCGAAAACTCAGCGTGGGGGTCCCCCTCAAAATCCAAACCAGACCCTTATCCAAGCACGCAACCTGGCAGGCCGCAGGGGAAGAGGGGGGGACGAGAGAGCGCCCCCCCTCCCTCCTGAACCGTACCAGGCCACATGCCCTCAACATGGGGGGTTTGGTGCTCTGGGGCAGGGGGGTGACCTGGGCCCCCCCCACCCCAAAGCACCCTGTCCCCATGTTGATGAGGACAGGGCCTCTTCCCGACAACCCTGGCCGTTGGTTGTCGGGGTCTGCGGGCGGGGGCTGATCGGAATCCGGGAGCCCCCTTTAATAAGGGGCCCCCCAGATGCCGGCCCACCACCCTATGTGAATGAGTATGGGGTACATCGTACCCCTACCCATTTACCTGGTGGAAAAAAAAGGCAATAAAAAAAACACACACAGCTTTTTAAAGTAATTTATTGCACAGCTCCGGGGGTCTCTTCCGTCTTCGGGGGTCTCCGGTGTCGTCGCCGCGCTCTCCGGTTCTTTCTTCCTTCTTCCGGGCCACCGCTATCTTCTTCCAGCTCTTTTGCTAGCGGGGCCCGGTCTTCTCCCTCGCCTTCTTCCCTCTTCTTCTCTCCGGTTCTTTCTTCCTTCTGCCGGGCCTCCGCTATCTTCTTCCATCCTCTTCCCGGAGAGCGCGGCGACGACACTGGAGACCCCCGAAGATGGAAGAGACCCCGGAGCTGTGCAATAAATTACTTTAAAAAGCTGTGTGTGTTTTTTTTATTGCCATTTTTTTCCACCAGGTGAATGGGTAGGGGTATGATGTACCCCATACTCATTCACATAGGGTGGTGGGCTGGCATCTGGCGGGCCCCTTATTAAAGGGGGCTCCCGGATTCCGATCAGCCCCCGCCCACAGATCCCGACAACCAACGGCCAGGGTTGTCGGGAAGAGGCCCTGTCCTCATCAACATGGGGACAGGGTGCTTTGGGGTGGGGTCGACTTCAACCACCAGATGCTCGAACCCTACCTTTCCACGTTACAAGAAGAACATACCAGTGGTATGAAAAAGTTTCCATTTATTTGTTTAATTTGGCCATGTACAACTCTTATGTCATCTATCGGAAATCCACTATAAGACCCAAATCCTTCCTTTTCTTCCAGGAGGAAATCACCACTGCCCTTTTATACCCGAACGCCCCACCAGTAAACATTAGATCCGATGTGATTAGCTGACTCTCCGAGCGCCACTTCCCAGATAAAATCCCTCCCAGACTAACAGGCCAAAAATGCCAGACAAAATGCCGGGTGTGCACCAAAAGAGGAGAGAGAAGAGACACCATTTATTATTGTGCCCAATGTCCTTCAGAACCAGGCCTCTGCGTAGGCGAATGCTTCCGCCGTTACCGTACCAAAATAAAATAATTAGTTCACTTCCTGTCATTTACCTTCACACCCCTATGCCTCTGCTTTCTCTGTAACTGACCCTGGCTTGTTGTTGGACCACGCTTCTGCCTAACGATTCTGTTTATACCTCTGCCTGATCTGGAACAGACCCTGGACTGTTATTTGACCACGCTTCTGCCTACCGATTCTGTACATACCTCTGCCTGATCTGGAACTGACCCTGGACTGTTTGACCATGCTTTTTGCCTGCCTCTTGGACTGATCTTGTACCCTGCCAGTGGACTAGTGGGATTCGTAGCACAGGGGTCTCACATATGTGAGGGGCTCCAGAATTGTTTTTCTGGATGAAGAAAACAATTGTTTTTGTTTTTCTCATTCCTAGATTAGGGTCTGGAGACTCAGAGGCTTCAAAGAGATTTGGGTGGGAGAAGCCTCTACCCCTGTCCCCATTCAGTCCTGAACCAGGCCCTACTTCTGCCTACTGCCTGTAGGACCTATGCCATCATGCCTCTGCCTGTCGCATGAACTGACCACACCACATGGACCTGCCTACTACCAGGACTAGGGATGAGCTTCGTGTTCGAGTCGAACATACGTTCGACTCGAACATCGGCTGTTCGATCGTTCGACGAAGATCGAACGATTTGGGCCGTTCGCGCCAAATTCGAGTGACGCGAACGGCCCACAATGCACTACGCCATCGCAGTGTCATCCAGGCGCTGTGATTGGCCAAGCATGCACTGTGACCCCGCATGCTTGGCCAATCACAGCGCCGGCAGCGAGGAGAGCAATGATTGGCCACAGGCAGGATGCCTGTGGCCAATTATTGCTGAGGGTGTTTAGTACACGCCCCACACTATAAAAGGCCGCCAGCACGGCGGCCTAGTGTAGTGTGTTCCGGAGCAGGGAAAGACAAGCATAGGCAGGGACAGTGACATTTATTTCTTTCTTGCTTAACCTGGATTCCTTTAGTTTAGGGAAAGAGAAGGATAGGTAGGGAGAGTGTCAGTGTGTTTTACTGTGCGAGTCCTTGTTTCTAGGGACAAAGAAGGAAAGTGAGGGGATTTCTCCTTGTGCTATAGTGTGCTTTAAAAAAACATTTTTTCTAGGGACAGAAAACTGTAGGTAGGGAGAGTGTCAGTTTCTTTCACTTTGCCAGTCCTTGTTTCTAGGGACAAAGGAAGGAAAGTGAGGGGAATTCTCCTTGTGCTATAGTGTGCTTTAAAAAAACATTTTTTCTAGGGACAGAAAACTGTAGGTAGGGAGAGTGTCAGTTTCTTTCACTGTGCCAGTCCTTGTTTCTAGGGACAAAGAAGGAAAGTGAGGGGAATTCTCCTTGTGCTATAGTGTGCTTTAAAAAAACATTTTTTCTAGGGACAGAAAACTGTAGGTAGGGAGAGTGTCAGTTTCTTTCACTGTGCCAGTCCTTGTTTCTAGGGACAAAGAAGGAAAGTGAGGGGAATTCTCCTTGTGCTATAGTGTGCTTTAAAAAAACATTTTTTCTAGGGACAGAAAACTGTAGGTAGGGAGAGTGTCAGTTTCTTTCACTGTGCCAGTCCTTGTTTCTAGGGACAAAGAAGGAAAGTGAGGGGAATTCTCCTTGTGCTATAGTGTGCTTTAAAAAAACATTTTTTCTAGGGACAGAAAACTGTAGGTAGGGAGAGTGTCAGTTTCTTTCACTGTGCCAGTCCTTGTTTCTAGGGACAAAGAAGGAAAGTGAGGGGAATTCTCCTTGTGCTATAGTGTGCTTTAAAAAAACATTTTTTCTAGGGACAGAAAACTGTAGGTAGGGAGAGTGTCAGTTTCTTTCACTGTGCCAGCCCTTGTTTCTAGGGACAAAGAAGGAAAGTGAGGGGAATTCTCCTTGTGCTATAGTGTGCTTTAAAAAAACATTTTTTCTAGGGACAGAAAACTGTAGGTAGGGAGAGTGTCAGTTTCTTTCACTGTGCCAGTCCTTGTTTCTAGGGACAAAGAAGGAAAGTGAGGGGAATTCTCCTTCTGCTATAGTGTGCTTTAAAAAAACATTTTTTCTAGGGACAGAAAACTGTAGGTAGGGAGAGTGTCAGTTTCTTTCACTGTGCCAGTCCTTGTTTCTAGGGACAAAGAAGGAAAGTGAGGGGAATTCTCTTTGTGCTATAGTGTGCTTTAAAAAAACATTTTTTCTAGGGACAGAAAACTGTAGGTAGGGAGAGTGTCAGTTTCTTTCACTGTGCCAGTCCTTGTTTCTAGGGACAAAGAAGGAAAGTGAGGGGAATTCTCCTTGTGCTATAGTGTGCTTTAAAAAAACATTTTTTCTAGGGACAGAAAACTGTAGGTAGGGAGAGTGTCAGTTTCTTTCACTGTGCCAGTCCTTGTTTCTAGGGACAAAGAAGGAAAGTGAGGGGAATTCTCCTTGTGCTATAGTGTGCTTTAAAAAAACATTTTTTCTAGGGACAGAAAACTGTAGGTAGGGAGAGTGTCAGTTTCTTTCACTGTGCCAGTCCTTGTTTCTAGGGACAAAGAAGGAAAGTGAGGGGAATTCTCCTTGTGCTATAGTGTGCTTTAAAAAAACATTTTTTCTAGGGACAGAAAACTGTAGGTAGGGAGAGTGTCAGTTTCTTTCACTGTGCCAGTCCTTGTTTCTAGGGACAAAGAAGGAAAGTGAGGGGAATTCTCCTTGTGCTATAGTGTGCTTTAAAAAAACATTTTTTCTAGGGACAGAAAACTGTAGGTAGGGAGAGTGTCAGTTTCTTTCACTGTGCCAGTCCTTGTTTCTAGGGACAAAGAAGGAAAGTGAGGGGAATTCTCCTTGTGCTATAGTGTGCTTTAAAAAAACATTTTTTCTAGGGACAGAAAACTGTAGGTAGGGAGAGTGTCAGTTTCTTTCACTGTGCCAGTCCTTGTTTCTAGGGACAAAGAAGGAAAGTGAGGGGAATTCTCCTTGTGCTATAGTGTGCTTTAAAAAAAACATTTTTTCTAGGGACAGAAAACTGTAGGTAGGGAGAGTGTCAGTTTCTTTCACTGTGCCAGTCCTTATTTCTAGGGACAAAGAAGGAAAGTGAGGGGAATTCTCCTTGTGCTATAGTGTGCTTTAAAAAAACATTTTTTCTAGGGACAGAAAACTGTAGGTAGGGAGAGTGTCAGTTTCTTTCACTGTGCCAGTCCTTGTTTCTAGGGACAAAGAAGGAAAGTGAGGGGAATTCTCCTTCTGCTATAGTGTGCCAAAGCATTCCTCATCAACCATCTTTGAAATCCTTGTTTTTTGGACAGTCAGGGAAATTGTCGTTGTGCTATTCTGTGCAAAAGCAATAATCCTCAACCATATTTAGAAATCCTTAAGTAAAGGGACAGAGAAGGACACCTGAAGGTAGCCCTTATTGCTTTTTTCCCATCTCCCTGCAGGCCATCTATTAGAATGTCTGGAAGGCAAACAAGGAGAGGCAGACAGTCAGGAGGCAATAAAAGAGGGCAAGCAGGCTCTGTGTCTGGGGGCAACAGTGCTGGTCGTGGACGCGGTGCATTGTCATCAGCACATGGCCATGGGACACGCTTGTCCTTCTTTTCGGCAGCTGGACATGTTGAGCCACATCATGCCGAAGACTTGGTAGAGTGGATGACCAAGCCCTCCTCCTCCTCCTCATCCTCTCTCACCCAGGCTCAGGGTACTGGCAAAGCAGCTGCCAAAGTGTCCTCTTCCCTGGTATCAATGTCAGACTCATCATCAGTCACTCCTTCCCTAGACCCACCATGTCCTCCTCCTGAGGAGTCCCCCGAACTGTTTGAGCACAGTGTTGGGTACATGCTCCAGGAGGATGCCCAGCGTTTCGAAGGGTCTGATGATGAAACCCAGCTACAGGAAGGCAGTAGCGTGAGAGCAGACAGAGGGGATGCTCAAGAAGGACACCAATCTGGCAGTCATGTTCCAGCAGCTGCAGCATACTGCCAGATTGGCTCCAGTGATGAGGAGGGAGGGGATGATGAGGTCACTGACTCCACGTGGGTGCCTAATAGGAGAGAGGAGGAGGAGGAGGATGAGGAGGAGGCACATCTCCAACGAGGCAGGATGCCCTTTGGTGGCCAGCGTAAGGGCAGTACACCGACGGAATCACACCGCAGAGCTCCGCCTGTGCAGGGCGCAGCCTCTGCCCGTCATTCAAAAAGTTCCTTGGTGTGGGCCTTTTTTGAGGCTAGTGCATCAGATCGCACAGCTGCTGTTTGCAACATATGTCTCAAGCGTATATCGCGTGGCCAAAACATCAGCCGCTTGGGTACCACATGCCTGACCAGACATATGTTGACCTGCCATGCAGCTCGTTGGCAAGCCTACCTCAAAGACCCACACCAAAGAACAAAGCGGACCTCTCCTTGCACCGCATCAGCTGGGATCTCCAACCCCACTATAACTTCAGTCCTCTCTGAAACATGCACTGAGAGGAATGAAGGTGTAGAATTAGGTGTGTCACAGCCAAGTACTTGCGGCCACTCTGCTAGCAGTACACCGACGTCCGATTCTAGCAGGCAAATTTCCCTGCCCCAGCTGCTGGACCGTCGAAAGAAGTTCACTCCCAGCCATCCACATGCCCAGCGGTTGAATGCTAGCTTGGCTAAATTGCTAGCGCTTCAACTGCTGCCTTTTCAGTTGGTAGACTCGGCCCCCTTCCGTGAGTTTGTGCAATGTGCGGTTCCTCAGTGGCAGGTTCCCAAACGCCACTTTTTCTCACGGAAGGCTATTCCGGCTCTCTACCGGCATGTGGAAGGCAATGTCTTGGCCTCGCTGGACAGGGCGGTCAGCGGTAAGGTGCATATTACCGCTGACTCATGGTCCAGCAGGCATGGACAGGGACGTTACCTTTCTTTCACGGCCCATTGGGTCACTCTTTTGGCAGCTGGGAAGGATGCAGGACAAGGTGCAGTAGTGTTGGAGGTTGTTCCACCGCCACGCCTCCAAAATGCTACTACTGGTTGTGACACACCTCTCTCCTCCACCCCCTCCTCTTCTTCTTCCTCCATGGCCTCTTCCTGTGGTTTGTCCTATGAACCAGCGGTGCTCCGTAGCCGTTCACGGGGCTACGCAAGTACGCAGGCAAAAAGATGCCATGCCGTGCTTGCGCTGGTGTGTTTGGGGGACAGAAGCCACACTGGGGCAGAGGTCCTGTCTGCTCTGCAGGGCCAGGCCGAGAGGTGGTTGACGCCACGCCAGCTTAAGCCAGGAATGGTGGTTTGCGACAATGGCACCAACCTCCTCTCCGCCCTCCGACAGGGACAACTGACCCATGTGCCCTGTGTGGCTCACGTCCTTAACCTGGTGGTGCAGCGGTTCTTGGGCAGGTACCCGGGCTTACAGGATGTCCTGAGGCAGGCCAGGAAAGTCTGTGTGCATTTCCGCAGATCTTATAATGCCAGTGCTCGCCTGGCTGAGCTGCAAAAGGAGTTGAACCTGCCCAAGAACCGCCTTATATGTGACATGCCCACCAGGTGGAACTCAACGTTGGCCATGCTGCAGCGGCTGCACACGCAGCAGAGGGCCATCAATGAGTACCTGTGCGACTACGGCACCAGGACAGGGTCAGGGGAGCTTGGTTTTTTTTCTCCACGCCAGTGGGGCATGATCAGGGATGCATGCACTGTCCTGGCACCATTTGAGGAGGCCACGAGGATGGTGAGCAGTGACAGTGCATGCATCAGTGACACTGTACCTCTTGTCCACCTGTTGGAGCACACGCTGCGTGGAATAATGGACAGGGCACTTGAGGCAGAACAGAGGCAGGAAGAGGAGGACTTCCTTGCCTCTCAAGGCCCCCTTTGCCCAGACAGTGTTCCTTCTGTCCCACCCATCGCACAGGAAGAGGAGGAGGAGGAGGAGGAGGATTGTGTCAGCATGGAGGTGGAGGCTGGCACTCAGCATCATCAGCAGCAGTCTTTTAGGGATGATTTACAGTCCCAAGAAACCAGTGGACTTGTACGTAGCTGGGAGGAGGTGGCTGCGGATCATGTCGTCCTTAGTGACCCAGAGGACTCCGGAGCGAATGCCTCAGCAAACCTACGCTGCATGGCCTCCCTGATCCTGCAAAGTCTGCGGAAGGATCCTCGTATTCTTCGGATCAAGGAGAGGGACCATTACTGGCTGGCCACTCTCCTTGATCCACGGTACAAGGGTAAGGTTGCGGACCTTATGTTACCTTCGCAGAGGGAGCAGAGGATGAGACAACTCCGGGAGGCCTTGCAGAAAGGTCTGTGCAATGCGTTCCCAGAGACTGGGAGGTTACAAACTCCTGGTCCTGGACAACGAGTTGCTGAGGCTTCGGCCAGTCAAAGAAGGAGCGGTGGGGAAGGTGGCCGTCTGACCGATGCGTTCAGACAATTCTTTAGTCCGCAGCCCCAAAGTATGATCGGTTCCAGCAACCATCGCCAGCGTCTGATAAACATGGTGCAGGAATATCTAGGGGCAAGGTCAGACTTGGACACCTTCCCCACCGAAAATCCTCTGGCTTACTGGGTCTTGAGGATGGATCACTGGCCAGAGCTTGCACAGTATGCAATTGAGCTACTGGCCTGTCCTGCATCCAGCGTTCTTTCGGAACGCACATTCAGTGCTGCTGGAGGATTTGTCACGGATCACAGGGTGCGCCTGTCCACCGACTCGGTTGATCGACTGACTTTCATCAAGATGAACCAGTCTTGGATCACCACCAGCTACCACACACCTGATGCTGATATAACAGACTAATTGATTTTAACATGTCACATCCCTTCAAGACTGATGCTGATGCTGAGTGCCTGTGCTGTTATGTTGACTGGCTATCCTCCTCCTCCGAGTCCTCAATAGGGATGAGCTTCGTGTTCGAGTCGAACATACGTTCGACTCGAACATCGGCTGTTCGATCGTTCGACGAAGATCGAACGATTTGGGCCGTTCGCGCCAAATTCGAGTGACGCGAACGGCCCACAATGCACTACGCCATCGCAGTGTCATCCAGGCGCTGTGATTGGCCAAGCATGCACTGTGACCCCGCATGCTTGGCCAATCACAGCGCCGGCAGCGAGGAGAGCAATGATTGGCCACAGGCAGGATGCCTGTGGCCAATTATTGCTGAGGGTGTTTAGTACACGCCCCACACTATAAAAGGCCGCCAGCACGGCGGCCTAGTGTAGTGTGTTCCGGAGCAGGGATAGAGCAGCATAGGCAGGGACAGTGACTTTTATTTCTTTCTTGCTTAACCTGGATTCCTTTAGTTTAGGGAAAGAGAAGGATAGGTAGGGAGAGTGTCAGTGTGTTTTGTGCTTGTGCTATATTGTGCTTAAAAAAAACATTTTTTCTAGGGACAGAAAACTGTAGGTAGGGAGAGTGTCAGTTTCTTTCACTGTCAAAGTCCTTGTTTCCAGGGACCTGGAAGGACAGTGAGTGAATTCTCCTTGTGCTAAATTGTGCTTAAAAAAAACATTTTTTCTAGGGACAGAAAACTGTAGGTAGGGAGAGTGTCAGTTTCTTTCACTGTGAAAGTCCTTGTTTCCAGGGACCTGGAAGGACAGTGAGTGAATTCTCCTTGTGCTAAATTGTGCTTAAAAAAAACATTTTTTTCTAGGGACAGAAAACTGTAGGTAGGGAGAGTGTCAGTTTCTTTCACTGTGAAAGTCCTTGTTTCCAGGGACCTGGAAGGACAGTGAGTGAATTCTCCTTGTGCTAAATTGTGCTTAAAAAAAACATTTTTTCTAGGGACAGAAAACTGTAGGTAGGGAGAGTGTCAGTTTCTTTCACTGTCAAAGTCCTTGTTTCCAGGGACCTGGAAGGACAGTGAGTGAATTCTCCTTGTGCTAAATTGTGCTTAAAAAAAACATTTTTTCTAGGGACAGAAAACTGTAGGTAGGGAGAGTGTCAGTTTCTTTCACTGTGAAAGTCCTTGTTTCCAGGGACCTGGAAGGACAGTGAGTGAATTCTCCTTGTGCTAAATTGTGCTTAAAAAAAACATTTTTTCTAGGGACAGAAAACTGTAGGTAGGGAGAGTGTCAGTTTCTTTCACTGTCAAAGTCCTTGTTTCCAGGGACCTGGAAGGACAGTGAGTGAATTCTCCTTGTGCTAAATTGTGCTTAAAAAAAACATTTTTTCTAGGGACAGAAAACTGTAGGTAGGGAGAGTGTCAGTTTCTTTCACTGTCAAAGTCCTTGTTTCCAGGGACCTGGAAGGACAGTGAGTGAATTCTCCTTGTGCTAAATTGTGCTTAAAAAAAACATTTTTTCTAGGGACAGAAAACTGTAGGTAGGGAGAGTGTCAGTTTCTTTCACTGTCAAAGTCCTTGTTTCCAGGGACCTGGAAGGACAGTGAGTGAATTCTCCTTGTGCTAAATTGTGCTTAAAAAAAACATTTTTTCTAGGGACAGAAAACTGTAGGTAGGGAGAGTGTCAGTTTCTTTCACTGTCAAAGTCCTTGTTTCCAGGGACCTGGAAGGACAGTGAGTGAATTCTCCTTGTGCTAAATTGTGCTTAAAAAAAACATTTTTTCTAGGGACAGAAAACTGTAGGTAGGGAGAGTGTCAGTTTCTTTCACTGTCAAAGTCCTTGTTTCCAGGGACCTGGAAGGACAGTGAGTGAATTCTCCTTGTGCTAAATTGTGCTTAAAAAAAACATTTTTTCTAGGGACAGAAAACTGTAGGTAGGGAGAGTGTCAGTTTCTTTCACTGTGAAAGTCCTTGTTTCCAGGGACCTGGAAGGACAGTGAGTGAATTCTCCTTGTGCTAAATTGTGCTTAAAAAAAACATTTTTTCTAGGGACAGAAAACTGTAGGTAGGGAGAGTGTCAGTTTCTTTCACTGTCAAAGTCCTTGTTTCCAGGGACCTGGAAGGACAGTGAGTGAATTCTCCTTGTGCTAAATTGTGCTTAAAAAAAAACATTTTTTCTAGGGACAGAAAACTGTAGGTAGGGAGAGTGTCAGTTTCTTTCACTGTCAAAGTCCTTGTTTCCAGGGACCTGGAAGGACAGTGAGTGAATTCTCCTTGTGCTAAATTGTGCTTAAAAAAAACATTTTTTCTAGGGACAGAAAACTGTAGGTAGGGAGAGTGTCAGTTTCTTTCACTGTGAAAGTCCTTGTTTCCAGGGACCTGGAAGGACAGTGAGTGAATTCTCCTTGTGCTAAATTGTGCTTAAAAAAAACATTTTTTCTAGGGACAGAAAACTGTAGGTAGGGAGAGTGTCAGTTTCTTTCACTGTGAAAGTCCTTGTTTCCAGGGACCTGGAAGGACAGTGAGTGAATTCTCCTTGTGCTAAATTGTGTTTAAAAAAAACATTTTTTCTAGGGACAGAAAACTGTAGGTAGGGAGAGTGTCAGTTTCTTTCACTGTCAAAGTCCTTGTTTCCAGGGACCTGGAAGGACAGTGAGTGAATTCTCCTTGTGCTAAATTGTGCTTAAAAAAAACATTTTTTTCTAGGGACAGAAAACTGTAGGTAGGGAGAGTGTCAGTTTCTTTCACTGTCAAAGTCCTTGTTTCCAGGGACCTGGAAGGACAGTGAGTGAATTCTCCTTGTGCTAAATTGTGCTTAAAAAAAACATTTTTTCTAGGGACAGAAAACTGTAGGTAGGGAGAGTGTCAGTTTCTTTCACTGTCAAAGTCCTTGTTTCCAGGGACCTGGAAGGACAGTGAGTGAATTCTCCTTGTGCTAAATTGTGCTTAAAAAAAACATTTTTTCTAGGGACAGAAAACTGTAGGTAGGGAGAGTGTCAGTTTCTTTCACTGTCAAAGTCCTTGTTTCCAGGGACCTGGAAGGACAGTGAGTGAATTCTCCTTGTGCTAAATTGTGCTTAAAAAAAACATTTTTTCTAGGGACAGAAAACTGTAGGTAGGGAGAGTGTCAGTTTCTTTCACTGTGAAAGTCCTTGTTTCCAGGGACCTGGAAGGACAGTGAGTGAATTCTCCTTGTGCTAAATTATGCTTAAAAAAAACATTTTTTCTAGGGACAGAAAACTGTAGGTAGGGAGAGTGTGTCAGTTTCTTTCACTGTCAAAGTCCTTGTTTCCAGGGACCTGGAAGGACAGTGAGTGAATTCTCCTTGTGCTAAATTGTGCTTAAAAAAAACATTTTTTCTAGGGACAGAAAACTGTAGGTAGGGAGAGTGTGTCAGTTTCTTTCACTGTCAAAGTCCTTGTTTCCAGGGACCTGGAAGGACAGTGAGTGAATTCTCCTTGTGCTAAATTGTGCTTAAAAAAAACATTTTTTCTAGGGACAGAAAACTGTAGGTAGGGAGAGTGTCAGTTTCTTTCACTGTGAAAGTCCTTGTTTCCAGGGACCTGGAAGGACAGTGAGTGAATTCTCCTTGTGCTAAATTGTGCTTAAAAAAAACATTTTTTCTAGGGACAGAAAACTGTAGGTAGGGAGAGTGTCAGTTTCTTTCACTGTCAAAGTCCTTGTTTCCAGGGACCTGGAAGGACAGTGAGTGAATTCTCCTTGTGCTAAATTGTGCTTAAAAAAAACATTTTTTCTAGGGACAGAAAACTGTAGGTAGGGAGAGTGTCAGTTTCTTTCACTGTCAAAGTCCTTGTTTCCAGGGACCTGGAAGGACAGTGAGTGAATTCTCCTTGTGCTAAATTGTGCTTAAAAAAAACATTTTTTCTAGGGACAGAAAACTGTAGGTAGGGAGAGTGTCAGTTTCTTTCACTGTCAAAGTCCTTGTTTCCAGGGACCTGGAAGGACAGTGAGTGAATTCTCCTTGTGCTAAATTGTGCTTAAAAAAAACATTTTTTCTAGGGACAGAAAACTGTAGGTAGGGAGAGTGTCAGTTTCTTTCACTGTGAAAGTCCTTGTTTCCAGGGACCTGGAAGAACAGTGAGTGAATTCTCCTTGTGCTAAATTGTGCTTAAAAAAAACATTTTTTCTAGGGACAGAAAACTGTAGGTAGGGAGAGTGTCAGTTTCTTTCACTGTCAAAGTCCTTGTTTCAAGGGACAGAGAAGGACACCTGAAGGTAGCCCTTATTGCTTTTTTCCCATCTCCCTGCAGGCCATCTATTAGAATGTCTGGAAGGCAAACAAGGTGAGGCAGACAGTCAGGAGGCAATAAAAGAGGGCAAGCAGGCTCTGTGTCTTGGGGCAACAGTGCTGGTCGTGGACGCGGTGCATTGTCATCAGCACATGGCCATGGGACACGCTTGTCCTTCTTTTCGGCAGCTGGACATGTTGAGCCACATCATGCCGAAGACTTGGTAGAGTGGATGACCAAGCCCTCCTCCTCCTCCTCATCCTCTCTCACCCAGGCTCAGGGTACTGGAAAAGCAGCTGCCAAAGCGTCCTCTTCCCTGGTATCAATGTCAGACTCATCATCAGTCACTCCTTCCCTAGACCCACCATGTCTTCCTCCTGAGGAGTCCCCCGAACTGTTTCAGCACAGTGTTGGGTACATGCTCCAGGAGGATGCCCAGCGTTTCGAAGGGTCTGATGATGAAACCCAGCTAGAGGAAGGCAGTAGCGTGAGAGCAGACAGAGGGGATGCTCAAGAAGGACACCAATCTGGCAGTCATGTTCCAGCAGCTGCAGCATACTGCCAGATTGGCTCCAGTGATGAGGAGGGAGGTGATGATGAGGTCACTGACTCCACGTGGGTGCCTAATAGGAGAGAGGAGGAGGAGGAGGATGAGGAGGAGGCACATCTCCAACGAGGCAGGATGCCCTTTGGTGGCCAGCGTAAGGGCAGTACACCGACGGAATCACACCGCAGAGCTCCGCCTGTGCAGGGCGCTGCCTCTGCCCGTCATTCAAAAAGTTCTTTGGTGTGGGCCTTTTTTGAGGCTAGTGCATCAGATCGCACAGCTGCTGTTTGCAACATATGTCTCAAGCGTATATCGCGTGGCCAAAACATCAGCCGCTTGGGTACCACATGCCTGACCAGACATATGTTGACCTGCCATGCAGCTCGTTGGCAAGCCTACCTCAAAGACCCACACCAAAGAACAAAGCGGACCTCTCCTTGCACCGCATCAGCTGGGATCTCCAACCCCACTATAACTTCAGTCCTCTCTGAAACATGCACTGAGAGGAATGAAGGTGTAGAATTAGGTGTGTCACAGCCAAGTACTTGCGGCCACTCTGCTAGCAGTACACCGACGTCCGATTCTAGCAGGCAAATTTCCCTGCCCCAGCTGCTGGACCGTCGAAAGAAGTTCACTCCCAGCCATCCACATGCCCAGCGGTTGAATGCTAGCTTGGCTAAATTGCTAGCGCTTCAACTGCTGCCTTTTCAGTTGGTAGACTCGGCCCCCTTCCGTGAGTTTGTGCAATGTGCGGTTCCTCAGTGGCAGGTTCCCAAACGCCACTTTTTCTCACGGAAGGCTATTCCGGCTCTCTACCGGCATGTGGAAGGCAATGTCTTGGCCTCGCTGGACAGGGCGGTCAGCGGTAAGGTGCATATTACCGCTGACTCATGGTCCAGCAGGCATGGACAGGGACGTTACCTTTCTTTCACGGCCCATTGGGTCACTCTTTTGGCAGCTGGGAAGGATGCAGGACAAGGTGCAGTAGTGTTGGAGGTTGTCCCACCGCCACGCCTCCAAAATGCTACTACTGGTTGTGACACACCTCTCTCCTCCACCCCCTCCTCTTCTTCTTCCTCCATGGCCTCTTCCTATGGTTTGTCCTATGAACCAGCGGTGCTCCGTAGCCGTTCACGGGGCTACGCAAGTACGCAGGCAAAAAGATGCCATGCCGTGCTTGCGCTGGTGTGTTTGGGGGACAGAAGCCACACTGGGGCAGAGGTCCTGTCTGCTCTGCAGGGCCAGGCCGAGAGGTGGTTGACGCCACGCCAGCTTAAGCCAGGAATGGTGGTTTGCGACAATGGCACCAACCTCCTCTCCGCCCTCTGACAGGGACAACTGACCCATGTGCCCTGTGTGGCTCACGTCCTTAACCTGGTGGTGCAGCGGTTCTTGGGCAGGTACCCGGGCTTACAGGATGTCCTGAGGCAGGCCAGGAAAGTCTGTGTGCATTTCCGCAGATCTTATAATGCCAGTGCTCGCCTGGCTGAGCTGCAAAAGGAGTTGAACCTGCCCAAGAACCGCCTTATATGTGACATGCCCACCAGGTGGAACTCAACGTTGGCCATGCTGCAGCGGCTGCACACGCAGCAGAGGGCCATCAATGAGTACCTGTGCGACTACGGCACCAGGACAGGGTCAGGGGAGCTTGGTTTTTTTCTCCACGCCAGTGGGGCATGATCAGGGATGCATGCACTGTCCTGGCACCATTTGAGGAGGCCACGAGGATGGTGAGCAGTGACAGTGCATGCATCAGTGACACTGTACCTCTTGTCCACCTGTTGGAGCACACGCTGCATGGAATAATGGACAGGGCACTTGAGGCAGAACAGAGGCAGGAAGAGGAGGACTTCCTTGCCTCTCAAGGCCCCCTTTACCCAGACAGTGTTCCTTCTGTCCCACCCATCGCACAGGAAGAGGAGGAGGAGGAGGAGGAGGAGGAGGATTGTGTCAGCATGGAGGTGGAGGCTGGCACTCAGCATCATCAGCAGCAGTCTTTTAGGGATGATTTACAGTCCCAAGAAACCAGTGGACTTGTACGTGGCTGGGAGGAGGTGGCTGCGGATCATGTCGTCCTTAGTGACCCAGAGGACTCCGGAGCGAATGCCTCAGCAAACCTACGCTGCATGGCCTCCCTGATCCTGCAAAGTCTGCGGAAGGATCCTCGTATTCTTCGGATCAAGGAGAGGGACCATTACTGGCTGGCCACTCTCCTTGATCCACGGTACAAGGGTAAGGTTGCGGACCTTATGTTACCGTCGCAGAGGGAGCAGAGGATGAGACAACTCCGGGAGGCCTTGCAGAAAGGTCTGTGCAACGCGTTCCCAGAGACTGGGAGGTTACAAACTCCTGGTCCTGGACAACGAGTTGCTGAGGCTTCGGCCAGTCAAAGAAGGAGCGGTGGGGAAGGTGGCCGTCTGACCGATGCGTTCAGACAATTCTTTAGTCCGCAGCCCCAAAGTATGATCGGTTCCAGCAACCATCGCCAGCGTCTGATAAACATGGTGCAGGAATATCTAGGGGCAAGGTCAGACTTGGACACCTTCCCCACCGAAAATCCTCTGGCTTACTGGGTCTTGAGGATGGATCACTGGCCAGAGCTTGCACAGTATGCAATTGAGCTACTGGCCTGTCCTGCATCCAGCGTTCTTTCGGAACGCACATTCAGTGCTGCTGGAGGATTTGTCACGGATCACAGGGTGCGCCTGTCCACCGACTCGGTTGATCGACTGACTTTCATCAAGATGAACCAGTCTTGGATCACCACCAGCTACCACACACCTGATGCTGATATAACAGACTAATTGATTTTAACATGTCACATCCCTTCAAGACTGATGCTGATGCTGAGTGCCTGTGCTGTTATGTTGACTGGCTATCCTCCTCCTCCGAGTCCTCAATGATACGATTGATGATGATAGCTTGGAAGATCATTTTTGTTTATGGGTGCCGCCACCAGTGGCTAAGGCCCAATTTTTCAGCCCCTGTTTTACAGGGGCGTGTAATTACAATTTTTTTAGCAATAATTTGCCATAGGGCTCATTGCTGTGCTCCAAGTACAGTATCTGTGAGGGGTTGGAGTGTTGTGGCACCAGTGCCTAAGGCCCAATTTTTCAGCCCCTGTTTAACAGGGGCGTGTCATTACAATTTTTGAAGCAATACTTTGCAACAGGGCTCATTGCTGTGCTCCAAGTACAGTATCTGTGAGGGGTTGTAGTGTTGTGCCACCAGTGCCTAAGGCCCAATTTTTCAGCCCCTGTTCAACAGGGGCATGCAATTACAATTCTTGATCTAATAATTCACAGCAGGGTCCATTGCTGCACCCACCAAGAGTAACTCTGAGGGCTTACAGTCTTGTGGCAACGCCACCACCACCACCACCACGAAAGGCCCAATTTTTCAGCCCCTGTTCAAAAGGGGCATGTAATTACAATTCTTGATCTAATAATTCACAGCAGGGCCCATTGCTGCACCCACCAAGAGTAACTGTCAGGGCTTACAGTGTTGTGGCACCAGCACCACCATCAAAGCCCCAATTTTTACTACCACTGTTCAACAATTATATGTAATTAATAGTTGACAGCAGGGCGTTCCAGCACCAACCAAGAGTAACTGAGTGCTTACAGTGTTGTGCCAACACCAACAACTAAGGGGCCTATTTCTGCAGAGTATATACGGCAGGTCCCTACTTTCAAACATCCAACTTACAAACGACTCCTACTTGCAAACGAAAGAAGACAACAGGAAGTGAGAGGAAATCTACCCCTAGAAAGGAAAATTCTCTCCTGTAAGAATAAATATGGGAGAAAGGGGTCTCATCTGTACTGATGCTTTATCAGCAATCCTTGTTTCAAGAAAAACACCACATTTCAAAAACAGTTGTCATTGGGACGGAAAGTGAGGTGAAATGTTCTGAACAGGGGCACAGACAGCAAAACAAATGTTACAGGGGTGATAACCCTTACCTATGTTTCCCAAAAAGTTTAAAAATAGATTTTTGGGCTGGAGCTACACTTCAACAATGTACCTGTTCAAAATTACAAACACATTCTACATAAGAACAAACCTACAGTCCCTGTCTTGTATGCACCGCCTGTATACGGCTGTTCAGAGTATATAGGGCCTTTTTTATTATATGTGCGGGGTTCCCCTTAATATCCATACAAGACCCAAAGGGGCTGGTAATGGGCTGGGGTAGGGGGGGGGGGGTCATGGGGTAGCTATGCCATTTTTCTTAAAGATTTTCATCCATATTACCGGGACCAGACATTACATTAAAGCCGCAAGCAGTTTTAAATGGCTTTTTTTTCCTTTAGAAGTGTCATTTTGTGCAGGGACAGTTCTAAACACGGGAAACACGTGGCACTTCACAGGCATACTTTAGACACCCCCCAGGTACGATATTTAAAGGAATATTTGACTTTTTTTTTTTCACTTTATGCATCATTAAAATGACTGCTCCCGAAAAACGACCGTTTTTAAAACTTCTTTTTGCATTGATACATGTCCCCTGGTGCAGAACCCGGGTTCCCAAACCCTTTTTAGGACAATAACATGCATAATAGTTGTTATAATTAGCACTTTAGAATTCGAACGTTCGCATCCATTGTATTTAATAGGGTTCTAATGTTCGTTCGAACTTTCGGTCCGTTCGCGGGTTCTGGTGCGAACCGAACCCGGGGGTGTTCGGCTCATCACTAGTCCTCAATGATACGATTGATGATGATAGCTTGGAAGATCATTTTTGTTTATGGGTGCCGCCACCAGTGGCTAAGGCCCAATTTTTCAGCCCCTGTTTTACAGGGGCGTGTAATTACAATTTTTTTAGCAATAATTTGCCATAGGGCTCATTGCTGTGCTCCAAGTACAGTATCTGTGAGGGGTTGGAGTGTTGTGGCACCAGTGCCTAAGGCCCAATTTTTCAGCCCCTGTTTAACAGGGGCGTGTCATTACAATTTTTGAAGCAATACTTTGCAACAGGGCTCATTGCTGTGCTCCAAGTACAGTATCTGTGAGGGGTTGTAGTGTTGTGCCACCAGTGCCTAAGGCCCAATTTTTCAGCCCCTGTTTAACAGGGGCGTGTCATTACAATTTTTGAAGCAATACTTTGCAACAGGGCTCATTGCTGTGCTCCAAGTACAGTATCTGTGAGGGGTTGTAGTGTTGTGCCACCAGTGCCTAAGGCCCAATTTTTCAGCCCCTGTTCAACAGGGGCATGCAATTACAATTCTTGATGTAATAATTCACAGCAGGGCCCATTGCTGCACCCACCAAGAGTAACTTTGAGGGCTTACAGTGTTGTGGCAACGCCACCACCACCACCACCACGAAAGGCCCAATTTTTCAGCCCCTGTTCAAAAGGGGCATGTAATTACAATTCTTGATCTAATAATTCACAGCAGGGCCCATTGCTGCACCCACCAAGAATAACTCTGAGGGCTTACAGTGTTGTGGCAACGCCACCACCACCACCACCACGAAAGGCCCAATTTTTCAGCCCCTGTTCAAAAGGGGCATGTAATTACAATTCTTGATCTAATAATTCACAGCAGGGCCCATTCCTGCACCCACCAAGAGTAACTCTGAGGGCTTACAGTGTTGTGGCAACACCACCACCACCACCACCACCACGAAAGGCCCAATTTTTCAGCCCCTGTTCAACAGGGGCATGCAATTACAATTCTTGATCTAATAATTCACAGCAGGGCCCATTGCTGCACCCACCAAGAGTAACTGTCAGGGCTTACAGTGTTGTGGCACCAGCACCACCATCAAAGCCCCAATTTTTACTACCACTGTTCAACAATTATATGTAATTAAATTTCCTGATATAATAGTTGACAGCAGGGCGTTCCAGCACCAACCAAGAGTAACTGTGAGTGCTTACAGTGTTGTGCCAACACCAACAACTAAGGGGCCTATTTCTGCAGAGTATATACGGCAGGTCCCTACTTTCAAACATCCAACTTACAAACGACTCCTACTTGCAAACGCAAGAAGACAACAGGAAGTGAGAGGAAATCTACCCCTAGGAAGGAAAATTCTCTCCTGTAAGAATAAATATGGGAGAAAGGTGTCTCCTCTGTACTGATGCTTTATCAGCAATCCTTGTTTCAAGAAAAACACCACATTTCAAAAACAGTTGACATTGGGACGGAAAGTGAGGTGAAATGTTCTGAACAGGGGCACAGACAGCAAAACAAATGTTACAGGGGTGATAACCCTTACCTATGTTTTCCAAAAAGTTTAAAAATAGATTTTTGGGCTGGAGCTACACTTCAACAATGTACCTGTTCAAAATTACAAACAGATTCTACATAAGAACAAACCTACAGTCCCTGTCTTGTATGCACCGCCTGTATACGGCTGTTCAGAGTATATAGGGCCTTTTTTATTTTATGTGCGGGGTTCCCCTTAATATCCATACAAGACCCAAAGGGGCTGGTAATGGGCTGGGGTAGGGGGGGGGTCATGGGGTAGCTATGCCATTTTTCTTAAAGATTTTCATCCATATTACCGGGACCAGACATTACATTAAAGCCGCAAGCAGTTTTAAATGGCTTTTTTTTCCTTTAGAAGTGTCATTTTGTGCAGGGACAGTTCTAAACACGGGAAACACGTGGCACTTCACAGGCATACTTTAGACACCCCCCAGGTACGATATTTAAAGGAATATTTGACTTTTTTTTTTTCACTTTATGCATCATTAAAATGACTGCTCCCGAAAAACGACCGTTTTTAAAACTTCTTTTTGCATTGATACATGTCCCCTGGTGCAGAACCCGGGTTCCCAAACCCTTTTTAGGACAATAACATGCATAATAGTTGTTATAATTAGCACTTTAGAATTCGAACGTTCGCATCCATTGTATTTAATAGGGTTCTAATGTTCGTACGAACTTTCGGTCCGTTCGCGGGTTCTGGTGCGAACCGAACCCGGGGGTGTTCGGCTCATCACTAACCAGGACCAATATTTTGGCACTGCTGACAATCTCTGCCTGCACTGTGTATGGACAGTATCCCTGCCTGCTGCCTGTACTGACTATGGACAGTATTCCTGCCTGTTTCCTGGACAATTGCATTCGCTTTTGCTGACCAAGTCCCTGCCTGCTGCCTGGACCAGTGCTATCCTCCTGTGGACAACTGCGCTACTAAAACCACAGGTGATCTTTTGTTTACCCTTTGCTCAGCAGAATGTATTTTGGGGTGTAATTCTTGGTATGTGCATGCTACTCTATGTGTCCCTGATGGTGTTCCTTGCATGTTTGGGCCTCTGTATGTGGGCAGGCTGTATAAAAGTCTCACACATTAGGTATCGCCATACTCAGGAGGGATATCAGAATGTATTTTGGGGTGTAATTTTTGCTATGTACATGCTATGTGATGGCAATATCTTATAAATGGACAACTTTGCGTAAAAAAAATGCGTTTTCATTTTTTTCCCGCATTTTCCAAAAACTTCAGGAAAAAAATGAACCGCTCAAAAGACTCATTATGCCTCATAGATTATACGTTTGGGTGTTAGATTTTCAAAATGGGGTCACTTTGTGGGCGTTTCCATTGTCCTGGTGCTCCAGGGCCTTCAAAAGTGTAATAGGTAGTCAACTAGTTAGATGTGTAATTTATGCTCCTAGAATACCTGATGGTGCTCCCTGCATGTTGTGCCTCTGTATGTGGCCAGGCTGTGAAAAAGTCCCACACATGTGGTATTGCCATACTCAGGAGGAGTAGCAGAATGTATTTTGGGGCATCATTTGTGGTATACACATGCCATGTGAGAGAAATAACCTATTACAATGACAATTTTGTGTGGAAAAAAAAAATCTTCATTTTGCAAAGAATTGTGGGAAAAAATTACAACATCAAAAACCTCACCATGCATCTTACTAAATACCTTGGAATGTCTACTTTAAAAAAAGGGGTAATTTGGGGGGTATTTGTACTTTCCTGGCTTGTTCGGGTCGTAAGAAATGAGATAGGCCACCAGTACATTAGGTGTAATCAATTGTTTATGATCCTCACCACAGCTTGTAGACTCTATAACTTTCACAAAGACCAAATAATATCCACTAATTTGGGTTATTTTTTCCAAAGATATGTAGCAGTATAAATTTAAGAATTTGCAAAATGTTATCACATAAACAAATTTTTTTTTTTTTCAAAATTGTAGGAATTTTTTCATGTATAGCGCAAAAAATAAAAAACCCAGTGGTGATCAAATACCACCAAAAGAAAGCTCTATTTGTAGGAAAAAAAGGACAAAAAAATCATTTGGGTACAGTATTACATGACTGAGTAATTGTCATTCAAAATGTGAGAGCGCTGAAAGCTGAAAATTGGTCTGGGCACGAAGGGGGTTTAGTGCCCAGTTGTCTGGTGGTTAAAGTGTAGCTCCAGCCAAAAAATAAATTTTTAAGCTTTTTGGAAAACATAGGGAAGGGTTATCACCCCTGTAACATTTGTTTTGCTGTCTGTGCACCTGTTCAGAACATTTCACCTCACTTTCCATCCCAATGACAAATGTTTTTTTGAAAATTTGGTTTTTTTATTGAAACAAGGATTGGTGATAAAGCATCAGTGGAGAGGAGACACCTTTTTCCCATATTAACTCTTACAGGAGAGAATTTCCCTTCCTAGGGGTAGATTTCCTCTCAATTCCTGTTGTCTCCTTCCGTTTGCAAGTAGGAGTCGTTTGTAAGTTGGATGTTTGAAAGTAGGGGCCTGCCGTATATACTCTGCAGAAATTTGTCCGTTAGGTGTTGGTGTTGCCACAACACTGTAAGACCTCACAGTTACTCTTGGTGGGCGCTGGAACGCCCTGCTGTGAACAATTATATCAAGAATTGTAATTACATGCCATTGTTGAACAGTGGTAGGAAAAATTGGGCCTTTGGTGGTGGTGCTGGTGCCACAACACTGTAAGTCCTCGCAGTTACTCTTGGTGGGCACAGGAATGGGCCCAGCTGTGAAATATTAGCTCAATAATTGTAATTACATGCCCCTGTTGAACAGGGGCAGAAAAATTGGGCCTTTGATGGTGGTGGTGTTGCCACAACACTGTAAGTCCTCATAGTTACTCTTGGTGGGCGCATGAATGAGCCCTGCTGAAAAGTATTGCATAAAAAATTGTATTTACATGCCCCTATTAAACAGGGGCTAAAAAACTGGGCCTTAGGCACTGGTGCTGGTGCCACAACACTGCAACCCCTCACAGATACTGTACTTGGAGCGCAGGAATGAGCCCTGCTGCAAAGTATTGCATCAAAAATTGTATTTACACGCCCCTGTTAAACAGGGGCAGAAAAATTGGGCCTTAGGCGGTGGTGCTGATGCCACAACACTGCAACCCCTCACAGATACTCTAGTTGAAGCGCAGGAATGAGCCCTGCTGCAAAGTATTGCATCAAAAATTGTAATTACACACCCCTGTTAAACAGGGGCTGAAAAATTGGGCCTTAGCCACTGGTGGCGGTGCCCAGAACCAAAAATGTTCTTACAAGCTATCAGCATGATCATTGAGGAGGAAGGGGATAGTCACTCAGCATAACAGGATAGTCACTCAGCATCAACATAGGCAGTCTTGAAGGGATCTGATATTTCAAAAAATATATATTCGGTTACATCAGCATCAGGTGCTTGGTAGCTGGTGGTGATCCAAGACTGATTGATTTTTATGAAGGTCAGTCGATCGGCCGAGTCGGTGGACAGGCGCATCCTGTGATCGGTTACAAAGCCTCCAGCAGCACTGAATGTGCGTTCCAAAAGAACGCTGGATGCAGGACAGGCCAGTAGCTCAATTGCATACTGTGCAAGCTCTGGCCAGTGATCCATCAAGACCCAGTAACCCATGAGGATTTTCGGTGGGAAAGGTGTCCAAGTCTGATCTTACCCCTAGGTATTCCTGCACAATGTAAACCAGATGCTGGTTGCTGGAACCGATCATACTTTGGGGCTGTGGACTAAAAAATTGTCTGAACGCATCGGTCAGATGGCCACCTTCTCCACCGCTCCTTCTTTGACTGACCAAAGCCTCAGCAACACGTTGTCCAGGACCAGGAATTTGTAACCTCCCAGTCTCTGGGAACGCGTTGCACAGACCTTTCTGCAAGGCCTTCCGAAGATGTTTCATCCTCTGCTCCCTCTGCGACAGCAAGATAAGGTCCGCAACCTTACCCTTGTAACGTGGATCCAGGAGGGTTTCCAGCCAGTAATGATCCCTCTCCTTGATAGCACGAATACGAGGATCCTTCCACAGGCTTTGCAGGATCAGGGAGGCCATGCAGCGTAGCTTTGCTGAGGCATTTGGTCCGGAGTCCTCTGGGTCACTCAGGACGATATGATCCGCAGCCACCTCCTCCCAGCCACGTACAAGTCCACGGGTGTCTTGGGACTGTAATTGATCCCTTAAAGACTGCTGCTGATGCTGAGCGCTAGGCTCCACCTACATTCTGACACAATCCTCCTCCTCCTCCTCCTCCTGTGTGATCGGCGGGCCAGCAGGAATACTGTCTGGATAAAGGGGGCCTTGAGAGGTAAGGAAGTCCTCCTCTTCCTCCCTCTGTTCTGCCTCAAGTGCCCTGTCCGTTATTCCACGCAGCGTGTGCTCCAACAGGTGGACAAGAGGGACAGTGGCCTCCTCAAATGGTGCCAGGACAGTGCATGGATCTCTGATCATGACCCACTGGCGTGGCAAAAAAAAACAAGCTCCTCGACCCTGTCCTGGTGCCATATTGGCACAGATATTTATTAATGGCCCTCTGCTGTGTGTGCAGCCACTGCAGTATGGCCAACGTTGAGTTCCACCTGGTGGGCATGTCACAGATTAGGCGGTTCTTGGGCAGGTTAAATTCCTTTTGCAGGTCAGCCAGCCGAGCACTGGCATTAAACAACCTGCAGAAAAGCACAAGACTTTGCTGGCCTGCCTCAGGACATCCTGTAAGCCCGGGTACCTGCCCAAGAACCGCTGCACCACCAAGTTAAGGATGTGAGCCAAACAGGGCACATGGGGCAGGTGTCCCTGTCGGAGGGCGGAGAGGAGGTTGGTGCCATTGTCGGAAACCACCATTCCAGGCTTAAGCTGGCGTGGCGTCAACCACCTCTGAGCCTGCCCCTGCAGAGCTGACATAATCTCTGCCCCAGTGTGGCTCCTGTCCCCCAAGCACACCAGCTCAAGCACCGCATGGCATCTCTTTGCCTGCGTACTTGCATAGCCCCTTGAACGCCTACGGAGCACCGCTGGTTCCGAGGACAAAGCACAGGAAGAGGCCATGGAGGAAGAAGAAGAGGAAGGGGTGGAGGAGAGAGGTGTGTCAGAATCAGTAGTAGCATTTTGGAGGCGTGGTGGTGAAACAACCTCCAACACTACTGCACCCTGTCCTGCATCCTTCCCAGCTGCCAGCAGAGTCACCCAATGCGCCTTGAAAGATAGGTAACGTCCCTGTCCATGCCTGCTGGACCATGAGTCAGCGGTAATATGCACCAGTCCAAGACATTGCCTTCACATGCCAGTAGAGAACCGGATGCTAGCATTCAACCGCTGGGCATGTGGATGGCTGGGAGCGAACTTCTTACGGCGATGCAGCAGCTGGGGCAGGGAAATTTTCCTGGTACAATCTGACGTCGGTGTACCGATAGCAGATTGCCCGCAAGTACTTGTCTGTGACACACCTAATTCTACACCTTCATTCCTCTCAGTGCAGGTTTCAGAGAGGACTGAAGGTATAGTGGGGTTGTAGATCCCAGCTGATGAGGAGCAAGGAGAGGTCCGCTTTGTTCTTTGATGTGGGTCTTTTAGGTGTGCTTGCCAATGAACTGCGACATATGTTGCAAATAGCAGCGCTCCAATCTGATGCACTTGTCTCAAAAAAGGCCCACACCAAAGAACTTTTGGAATGACGCGCAGAGACAGCAGCGGCCTGCACAAGCGGAGCTCTGTGATGTGATGCTGTCGGTGTGCTGCCCTTAAGCTGGCCCCTGGAGGGCATCCTGCCTTGTTGGAGATGTGCCTCCTCCTCCTCCTCCTTCTCTCTCCTATCAGGCACCCATGTAGAGTCCGTGACCTCATCATCCCCTCCCTCCTCATCACTGTAGCAAACCTGTCAGTATGCTGCAGCTGGGGGAACATGACTGCCAGATTGTTGTCCTTGTTGGGTACCCCCTCTCTCTGGGCTCACGTTAATGCCTTCCTCTAGCTGGGTTCCATCATCGGAGCCTTCAAAACGCTGGGCATCCTCCTGGAGCATGTACCCAACACTGTGGTCAAACAGTTCGGGGGACTCCTCAGGAGGACATGGTGGGGCTAGGGAAGGAGTGACTGATGCCACTAAGCCGAAGGAAGAGGCCGCTTTGGCAGCTGCTTTGCCAGACAAAGCACCCTGAGCCTGGGTGAGAGAGGATGGGGAGGATGAGGATGGCTTGGTCATCCACTCTACCAAGTCTTCGGCATGTTGCGGCTCAACATGGCCAGCTGCCGAAAAGAAGGACAAGCGTGTTCGACGGCCATGTGCTGATGAGGATGCACCGTGTCCACGACCAGCACTGTTGCGTCTAGACACAGAGCCTGCTTGCCCTCTTTTATTGCCTCATGACTGTCTGCCTCTCCTTGTTTGCCTTCCAGACATACTAATGGCCTGCAGTGAGATGTAGCTGCACAAAGGTGGGATGTATATATATATATATATATATATATATATATCTATACTGATTATACTGCAGCTAGCAGAATCAACTGCCTGCTGTGGTATTAGTATGAGAACAACAGCAATTGTCTTCAGTTCGTTTTAGGTGCACACTGTGAAGAGGACACAGTACACTAACTGAAAATACTTGCAACTCCCTGCCTGTGGTATTAGAATGAGAACACCACCAATTGTATTCAGGTAAATTTAGGTGCACGCTGTGCAAAGGACACAGAACACTAAAGCCTCGTACACACGATCGGATATCCTATGGATTCTAATCCGATGGTTTTGTCCATCGGAAATCCGATGAAGCTGTCTTCCATCAGTCTTGCCTACACACCATCAGTCAAAAAACCGACCATTCCAAACGCGGTGATGTAAAACACTCCGATGAGCTGAGAAAAATTAAGTTTAATGCTTCTGAGCATGCGTCGACTTGATTCTGAGCATGCGTGGGTTTTTTATCCGATGGACTTGCCCATAGACAATCGGAATTTGCTATCGGTTTTTGATCCATCGGAAAAATTTTAAACATGTTCTATGTTTTAAAACCGATGGAAAAAAGACCGATGGGTCCCATACACGATCGGTTTGTCCGATGAAAAAAGTCCATCTGACTATTTTCATCGGTAAAACCGATCGTGTGTACAGGGCTTTAGTGAAAATAAAGCAGCTCCCTGCCTGTGGTATTGGTATGAGAACACCACCAATTGTATTCAGGTACCTTTAGGTGCACGCTGCTCAAAGGACACAGTACACTAAATGAAAATAAAGCAGCTCCCTGCCTGTGGTATTGGTATGAGAACACCACCAATTGTATTCAGGTACCTTTAGGTGCACGCTGTGCAAAGGACACAGTACACTAAGTGAAAATAAAGCAGCTCCCTGCCTGTGGTATTGGTATGAGAACACCACCAATTGTATTCAGGTACCTTTAGGTGCACACTATGCAAAGGACACAGTACACTAAGTGAAAATAAAGCAGCTCCCTGCCTGTGGTGTTGGTATGAGAACACCACCAATTGTATTCAGGTACCTTTAGGTGCACGCTGTGCAAAGGACACAGTACACTAAGTGAAAATAAAGCAGCTCCCTGCCTGTGGTATTGGTATGAGAAAACCACCAATTGTATTCAGGTACCTTTAGGTGCACACTGTGCAAAGGACACAGAACACTAAATGAAAATAAAGCAGCTCCCTGCCTGTGGAATTGGTATGAGAACACCACCAATTGTATTCAGGTACCTTTAGATGCACTCTGGGCAAAAGAACACAGTACACTAAGTCAAAAAAATGCAGCTCCCTGCCTGTTGTATTGGTATGAGAACACCACCAATTGTATTCAGGTACCTTTAGGTGCACACTGTGCAAAGGACACAGTACACTAAGTGAAAATAATACAGCTCCCTGCCTGTGGTATTGGTATGAGAACACCACCAATTGTATTCAGGTACCTTTAGGTGCGCTGTGCAAAGGACACAGTACACTAAATGAAAATAAAGCAGCTCCCTGCCTGTGGTATTGGTATGAGAACACCACCAATTGTATTCATGTACATTTAGGTGCACGCTGTGCAAAGGACACAGTACACTAAGTGAAAATAAAGCAGCTCCCTGCCTGTGGTATTGGTATGAGAACACCACCAATTGTATTCAGGTACCTTTAGGTGCACACTGTGCAAAGGACACAGTACACTAAGTGAAAATAAAGCAGCTCCCTGCCTGTGGTGTTGGTATGAGAACACCACCAATTGTATTCAGGTACCTTTAGGTGCACGCTGTGCAAAGGACACAGTACACTAAGTGAAAATAATGCAGCTCCCTGCCTGTGGTATTGGTATGAGAACACCACCAATTGTATGCAGGTACTTTTAGGGGCACACTGTGCAAAGGACACAGTACACTAAGCGAAAATAAAGCAGCTCCCTGCCTGTGGTATTGGTATGAGAACACCACCAATTGTATTCAGGTACCTTTGGGTGCATGCTGTGCAAAGGACACAGTACACTAAGTGAAAATAAAGCAGCTCCCTGCCTGTGGTGTTGGTATGAGAACACCACCAATTGTATTCAGGTACCTTTAGGTGCACGCTGTGCAAAGGACACAGTACACTAAGTGAAAATAATGCAGCTCCCTGCCTGTGGTATTGGTATGAGAACACCACCAATTGTATTCAGGTACCGGAGAACACCACCAATTGTATGCAGGTACCTTTAGGGGCACACTGTGCAAAGGACACAGTACACTAAGTGAAAATAATGCAGCTCCCTGCCTGTGGAATTGGTATGAGAACACCACCAATTGTATTCAGGTACCTTTGGGTGCACGCTGTGCAAAGGACACAGTACACTAAGTGAAAATAAAGCAGCTCCCTGCCTCTGGTATTGGTATGAGAACACCACCAATTGTATTCAGGTACCTTTAGGTACACACTGTGCAAAGGACACAGTACACTAAGTGGAAATAAAGCAGCTCCCTGCCTGTGGAATTGGTATGAGAACACCACCAATTGTATTCAGGTACATTTAGGTGCACACTGTGCAAAGGACACAGTACACTAAGTGAAAATAATGCAGCTCCCTGCCTGTGGTATTGGTATGAGAACACCACCAATTGTATTCAGGTACCTTTAGGTGCACACTGTGCAAAGGACACAGTACACTAAGTGAAAATAATGCAGCTCCCTGCCTGTGGTATTGGTATGAGAACACCACCAATTGTATTCAGGTACCTTTAGGTGCACGCTGTGCAAAGGACACAGTACACTAAATGAAAATAAAGCAGCTCCCTGCCTGTGTTATTGGTATGAGAACACCACCAATTGTATTCATGTACATTTAGGTGCACACTGTGCAAAGGAAACAGTACACTAAGTGAAAATAAAGCAGCTCCCTGCCTGTGGTCTTGGTATGAGAACACCACCAATTGTATTCAGGTACCTTTAGGTGCACGCTGTGCAAAGGACACAGTACACTAAGTGAAAATAATGCAGCTCCCTGCCTGTGGTATTGGTATGAGAACACCACCAATTGTATGCAGGTACTTTTAGGGGCACACTGTGCAAAGGACACAGTACACTAAGCGAAAATAAAGCAGCTCCCTGCCTGTGGTATTGGTATGAGAACACCACCAATTGTATTCAGGTACCTTTAGGTACACACTGTGCAAAGGACACAGTACACTTAGTGAAAATAAAGAAGCTCCCTGCCTGTGGTATTGGTATGAGAACACCACCAATTGTATTCAGGTACCTTTGGGTGCATGCTGTGCAAAGGACACAGTACACTAAGTGAAAATAAAGCAGCTCCCTGCCTGTGGTATTGGTATGAGAACACCACCAATTGTATTCAGGTACCTTTAGGTGCACACTGTGCAAAGGACACAGTACACTAAGTGAAAATAATGCAGCTCCCTGCCTGTGGTATTGGTATGAGAACACCACCAATTGTATTCAGGTACCTTTAGGTGCACACTGTGCAAAGGACACAGTACACTAAGTGAAAATAATGCAGCTCCCTGCCTGTGGTATTGGTATGAGAACACCACCAATTGTATTTAGGTACCTTTAGGTGCGCTGTGCAAAGGACACAGTACACTAAATGAAAATAAAGCAGCTCCCTGCCTGTGTTATTGGTATGAGAACACCACCAATTGTATTCATGTACATTTAGGTGCACGCTGTGCAAAGGACACAGTACACTAAGTGAAAATAAAGCAGCTCCCTGCCTGTGGTATTGGTATGAGAACACCACCAATTGTATTCAGGTACCTTTAGGTGCACACTGTGCAAAGGACACAGTACACTAAGTGAAAATAAAGCAGCTCCCTGCCTGTGGTGTTGGTATGAGAACACCACCAATTGTATTCAGGTACCTTTAGGTGCACGCTGTGCAAAGGACACAGTACACTAAGTGAAAATAATGCAGCTCCCTGCCTGTGGTATTGGTATGAGAACACCTCCAATTGTATGCAGGTACTTTTAGGGGCACACTGTGCAAAGGACACAGTACACTAAGCGAAAATAAAGCAGCTCTCTGCCTGTGGTATTGGTATGAGAACACCACCAATTGTATTCAGGTACCTTTAGGTACACACTGTGCAAAGGACACAGTACACTAAGTGAAAATAAAGCAGCTCCCTGCCTGTGGTGTTGGTATGAGAACACCACCAATTGTATTCAGGTACCTTTAGGTGCACGCTGTGCAAAGGACACAGTACACTAAGTGAAAATAATGCAGCTCCCTGCCTGTGGTATTGGTATGAGAACACCACCAATTGTATTCAGGTACCGGAGAACACCACCAATTGTATGCAGGTACCTTTAGGGGCACACTGTGCAAAGGACACAGTACACTAAGTGAAAATAATGCAGCTCCCTGCCTTTGGAATTGGTATGAGAACACCACCAATTGTATTCAGGTACATTTAGGTGCACACTGTGCAAAGGACACAGTACACTAAGTGAAAATAATGCAGCTCCCTGCCTGTGGTATTGGTATGAGAACACCACCAATTGTATTCAGGTACCTTTAGGTGCACACTGTGCAAAGGACACAGTACACTAAATGAAAATAAAGCAGCTCCCTGCCTGTGTTATTGGTATGAGAACACCACCAATTGTATTCATGTACATTTAGGTGCACACTGTGCAAAGGAAACAGTACACTAAGTGAAAATAAAGCAGCTCCCTGCCTGTGGTCTTGGTATGAGAACACCACCAATTGTATTCAGGTACCTTTAGGTGCACGCTGTGCAAAGGACACAGTACACTAAGTGAAAATAATGCAGCTCCCTGCCTGTGGTATTGGTATGAGAACACCACCAATTGTATGCAGGTACTTTTAGGGGCACACTGTGCAAAGGACACAGTACACTAAGCGAAAATAAAGCAGCTCCCTGCCTGTGGTATTGGTATGAGAACACCACCAATTGTATTCAGGTACCTTTGGGTGCATGCTGTGCAAAGGACACAGTACACTAAGTGAAAATAAAGCAGCTCCCTGCCTGTGGTATTGGTATGAGAACACCACCAATTGTATTCAGGTACCTTTAGGTGCACGCTGTGCAAAGGACACAGTACACTAAGTGAAAATAATGCAGCTCCCTGCCTGTGGTATTGGTATGAGAACACCACCAATTGTATTCAGGTACCTTTGGGTGCACGCTGTGCAAAGGACACAGTACACTAAGTGAAAATAAAGCAGCTCCCTGCCTCTGGTATTGGTATGAGAACACCACCAATTGTATTCAGGTACCTTTAGGTACACACTGTGCAAAGGACACAGTACACTAAGTGGAAATAAAGCAGCTCCCTGCCTGTGGAATTGGTATGAGAACACCACCAATTGTATTCAGGTACATTTAGGTGCACACTGTGCAAAGGACACAGTACACTAAGTGAAAATAATGCAGCTCCCTGCCTGTGGTATTGGTATGAGAACACCACCAATTGTATTCAGGTACCTTTAGGTGCACACTGTGCAAAGGACACAGTACACTAAGTGAAAATAATGCAGCTCCCTGCCTGTGGTATTGGTATGAGAACACCACCAATTGTATTCAGGTACCTTTAGGTGCACGCTGTGCAAAGGACACAGTACACTAAATGAAAATAAAGCAGCTACCTGCCTGTGTTATTGGTATGAGAACACCACCAATTGTATTCATGTACATTTAGGTGCACACTGTGCAAAGGAAATAGTACACTAAGTGAAAATAAAGCAGCTCCCTGCCTGTGGTCTTGGTATGAGAACACCACCAATTGTATTCAGGTACCTTTAGGTGCACGCTGTGCAAAGGACACAGTACACTAAGTGAAAATAATGCAGCTCCCTGCCTGTGGTATTGGTATGAGAACACCACCAATTGTATGCAGGTACTTTTAGGGGCACACTGTGCAAAGGACACAGTACACTAAGCGAAAATAAAGCAGCTCCCTGCCTGTGGTATTGGTATGAGAACACCACCAATTGTATTCAGGTACCTTTAGGTACACACTGTGCAAAGGACACAGTACACTTAGTGAAAATAAAGAAGCTCCCTGCCTGTGGTATTGGTATGAGAACACCACCAATTGTATTCAGGTACCTTTGGGTGCATGCTGTGCAAAGGACACAGTACACTAAGTGAAAATAAAGCAGCTCCCTGCCTGTGGTATTGGTATGAGAACACCACCAATTGTATTCAGGTACCTTTAGGTGCACTCTGGGCAAAGGACACAGTACACTAAGTGAAAATAATTCAGCTCCCTGCCTGTGGTATTGGTATGAGAACACCACCAATTGTATTCAGGTACCTTTAGGTGCACACTGTGCAAAGGACACAGTACACTAAGTGAAAATAAAGCAGCTCCCTGCCTGTGGTATTGGTATGAGAACACCACCAATTGTATTCAGGTACCTTTAGGTGCACTCTGGGCAAAGGACACAGTACACTAAGTGAAAATAATGCAGCTCCCTGCCTGTGGTATTGGTATGAGAACACCACCAATTGTATTCAGGTACCTTTAGGTGCACACTGTGCAAAGGACACAGTACACTAAGTGAAAATAAAGCAGCTCCTTGCCTGTGGTGTTGGTATGAGAATACAACCAATTGTATTCAGGTACCTTTAGGTACACACTGTGCAAAGGACACAGTACACTAAGTGAAAATAAAGCAGCTCCCTGCCTGTGGTGTTGGTATGAGAACACCACCAATTGTATTCAGGTACCTTTAGGTGCACGCTGTGCAAAGGACACAGTACACTAAGTGAAAATAATGCAGCTCCCTGCCTGTGGTATTGGTATGAGAACACCACCAATTGTATTCAGGTACCTTTGGGCGCATGCTGTGCAAAGAACACAGTACACTAAGTGAAAATAAAGCAGCTCCCTGCCTGTGGTATTGGTATGAGAACACCACCAATTGTATTCAGGTACCTTTAGGTGCATGCTGTGCAAAGGACACAGTACACTAAGTGAAAATAATGCAGCTCCCTGCCTGTGGTATTGGTATAAGAACACCACCAATTGTATGCAGGTACCTTTAGGGGCACACTGTGTAAAGGACACAGTACACTAAGTGAAAATAATGCAGCTCCCTGCCTGTGGTATTGGTATGAGAACACCACCAATTGTATTCAGGTACCTTTGGGTGCACGCTGTGCAAAGGACACAGTACACTAAGTGAAAATAAAGCAGCTCCCTGCCTGTGGTATTGGTATGAGAACACCACCAATTGTATTCAGGTACCTTTAGGTGCACTCTGGGCAAAGGACACAGTACACTAAGTGAAAATAATGCAGCTCCCTGCCTGTGGTATTGGTATGAGAACACCACCAATTGTATTCAGGTACCTTTAGGTGCACACTGTGCAAAGGACACAGTACACTAAGTGAAAATAAAGCAGCTCCCTGCCTGTGGTGTTGGTATGAGAATACAACCAATTGTATTCAGGTACCTTTAGGTACACACTGTGCAAAGGACACAGTACACTAAGTGAAAATAAAGCAGCTCCCTGCCTGTGGTGTTGGTATGAGAACACCACCAATTGTATTCAGGTACCTTTAGGTGCACGCTGTGCAAAGGACACAGTACACTAAGTGAAAATAATGCAGCTCCCTGCCTGTGGTATTGGTATGAGAACACCACCAATTGTATTCAGGTACATTTGGGTGCATGCTGTGCAAAGGACACAGTACACTAAGTGAAAATAAAGCAGCTCCCTGCCTGTGGTATTGGTATGAGAACACCACCAATTGTATTCAGGTACCTTTAGGTGCACGCTGTGCAAAGGACACAGTACACTAAGTGAAAATAATGCAGCTCCCTGCCTGTGGTATTGGTATAAGAACACCACCAATTGTATGCAGGTACCTTTAGGGGCACACTGTGTAAAGGACACAGTACACTAAGTGAAAATAATGCAGCTCCCTGCCTGTGGTATTGGTATGAGAACACCACCAATTGTATTCAGGTACCTTTGGGTGCACGCTGTGCAAAGGACACAGTACACTAAGTGAAAATAAAGCAGCTCCCTGCCTGTGGTATTGGTATGAGAACACCACCAATTGTATTCAGGTACCTTTAGGTACACACTGTGCAAAGGACACAGTACACTAAGTGAAAATAAAGCAGCTCCCTGCCTGTGGAATTGGTATGAGAACACCACCAATTGTATTCAGGTACCTTTAGGTGCACACTGTGCAAAGGACACAGTACACTAAGTGAAAATAATGCAGCTCCCTGCCTGTGGTATTGGTATGAGAACACCACCAATTGTATTTAGGTACCTTTAGGTGCACACTGTGCAAAGGACACAGTACACTAAGTGAAAATAATGCAGCTCCCTGCCTGTGGTATTGGTATGAGAACACCACCAATTGTATTCAGGTACCTTTAGGTGCACGCTGTGCAAAGGACACAGTACACTAAATGAAAATAAAGCAGCTCCCTGCCTGTGTTATTGGTATGAGAACACCACCAATTGTATTCATGTACATTTAGGTGCACACTGTGCAAAGGAAACAGTACACTAAGTGAAAATAAAGCACCTCCCTGCCTGTGGTGTTGGTATGAGAACACCACCAATTGTATTCAGGTACCTTTAGGTGCACGCTGTGCAAAGGACACAGTACACTAAGTGAAAATAATGCAGCTCCCTGCCTGTGGTATTGGTATGAGAACACCACCAATTGTATGCAGGTACTTTTAGGGGCACACTGTGCAAAGGACACAGTACACTAAGCGAAAATAAAGCAGCTCCCTGCCTGTGGTATTGGTATGAGAACACCACCAATTGTATTCAGGTACCTTTAGGTACACACTGTGCAGAGGACACAGTACACTTAGTGAAAATAAAGCAGCTCCCTGCCTGTGGTATTGGTATGAGAACACCACCAATTGTATTCAGGTACCTTTGGGTGCATGCTGTGCAAAGGACACAGTACACTAAGTGAAAATAAAGCAGCTCCCTGCCTGTGGTATTGGTATGAGAACACCACCAATTGTATTCAGGTACCTTTAGGTGCACTCTGGGCAAAGGACACAGTACACTAAGTGAAAATAATGCAGCTCCCTGCCTGTGGTATTGGTATGAGAACACCACCAATTGTATTCAGGTACCTTTAGGTGCACACTGTGCAAAGGACACAGTACACTAAGTGAAAATAAAGCAGCTCCCTGCCTGTGGTGTTGGTATGAGAATACAACCAATTGTATTCAGGTACCTTTAGATACACACTGTGCAAAGGACACAGTACACTAAGTGAAAATAAAGCAGCTCCCTGCCTGTGGTGTTGGTATGAGAACACCACCAATTGTATTCAGGTACCTTTAGGTGCACGCTGTGCAAAGGACACAGTACACTAAGTGAAAATAATGCAGCTCCCTGCCTGTGGTATTGGTATGAGAACACCACCAATTGTATTCAGTTACCTTTGGGTGCACGCTGCGCAAAGGACACAGTACACTAAGTGAAAATAATGCAGCTCCCTGCCTGTGGTATTGGTATGAGAACACCACCAATTGTATTCAGGTACCTTTAGGTGCTCACTGTGCAAAGGACACAGTACACTAAGTGAAAATAATGCAGCTCCCTGCCTGTGGTATTGGTATGAGAACACCACCAATTGTATTTAGGTACCTTTAGGTGCGCTGTGCAAAGGACACAGTACACTAAATGAAAATAAAGCAGCTCCCTGCCTGTGTTATTGGTATGAGAACACCACCAATTGTATTCATGTACATTTAGGTGCACGCTGTGCAAAGGACACAGTACACTAAGTGAAAATAAAGCAGCTCCCTGCCTGTGGTATTGGTATGAGAACACCACCAATTGTATTCAGGTACCTTTAGGTGCACGCTGTGCAAAGGACACAGTACACTAAGTGAAAATAATGCAGCTCCCTGCCTGTGGTATTGGTATGAGAACACCTCCAATTGTATGCAGGTACTTTTAGGGGCACACTGTGCAAAGGAGACAGTACACTAAGCGAAAATAAAGCAGCTCCCTGCCTGTGGTATTGGTATGAGAACACCACCAATTGGATTCAGGTACCTTTAGGTGCACGCTGTGCAAAGGACACAGTACTCTAAATGAAAATAAAGCAGCTCCCTGCCTGTGTTATTGGTATGAGAACACCACCAATTGTATTCATGTACATTTAGGTGCACACTGTGCAAAGGAAACAGTACACTAAGTGAAAATAAAGCAGCTCCCTGCCTGTGGTGTTGGTATGAGAACACCACCAATTGTATTCAGGTACCTTTAGGTGCACGCTGTGCAAAGGACACAGTACACTAAGTGAAAATAATGCAGCTCCCTGCCTGTGGTATTGGTATGAGAACACCACCAATTGTATTCAGGTACCTTTAGGTGCACGCTGTGCAAAGGACACAGTACACTAAATGAAAATAAAGCAGCTACCTGCCTGTGTTATTGGTATGAGAACACCACCAATTGTATTCATGTACATTTAGGTGCACACTGTGCAAAGGAAATAGTACACTAAGTGAAAATAAAGCAGCTCCCTGCCTGTGGTCTTGGTATGAGAACACCACCAATTGTATTCAGGTACCTTTAGGTGCACGCTGTGCAAAGGACACAGTACACTAAGTGAAAATAATGCAGCTCCCTGCCTGTGGTATTGGTATGAGAACACCACCAATTGTATGCAGGTACTTTTAGGGGCACACTGTGCAAAGGACACAGTACACTAAGCGAAAATAAAGCAGCTCCCTGCCTGTGGTATTGGTATGAGAACACCACCAATTGTATTCAGGTACCTTTAGGTACACACTGTGCAAAGGACACAGTACACTTAGTGAAAATAAAGAAGCTCCCTGCCTGTGGTATTGGTATGAGAACACCACCAATTGTATTCAGGTACCTTTTGGTGCATGCTGTGCAAAGGACACAGTACACTAAGTGAAAATAAAGCAGCTCCCTGCCTGTGGTATTGGTATGAGAACACCACCAATTGTATTCAGGTACCTTTAGGTGCACTCTGGGCAAAGGACACAGTACACTAAATGAAAATAATTCAGCTACCTGCCTGTGGTATTGGTATGAGAACACCACCAATTGTATTCAGGTACCTTTAGGTGCACACTGTGCAAAGGACACAGTACACTAAGTGAAAATAAAGCAGCTCCCTGCCTGTGGTATTGGTATGAGAACACCACCAATTGTATTCAGGTACCTTTAGGTGCACTCTGGGCAAAGGACACAGTACACTAAGTGAAAATAATGCAGCTCCCTGCCTGTGGTATTGGTATGAGAACACCACCAATTGTATTCAGGTACCTTTAGGTGCACACTGTGCAAAGGACACAGTACACTAAGTGAAAATAAAGCAGCTCCCTGCCTGTGGTGTTGGTATGAGAATACAACCAATTGTATTCAGGTACCTTTAGGTACACACTGTGCAAAGGACACAGTACACTAAGTGAAAATAAAGCAGCTCCCTGCCTGTGGTGTTGGTATGAGAACACCACCAATTGTATTCAGGTACCTTTAGGTGCACGCTGTGCAAAGGACACAGTACACTAAGTGAAAATAATGCAGCTCCCTGCCTGTGGTATTGGTATGAGAACACCACCAATTGTATTCAGGTACCTTTGGGCGCATGCTGTGCAAAGAACACAGTACACTAAGTGAAAATAAAGCAGCTCCCTGCCTGTGGTATTGGTATGAGAACACCACCAATTGTATTCAGGTACCTTTAGGTGCATGCTGTGCAAAGGACACAGTACACTAAGTGAAAATAATGCAGCTCCCTGCCTGTGGTATTGGTATAAGAACACCACCAATTGTATGCAGGTACCTTTAGGGGCACACTGTGTAAAGGACACAGTACACTAAGTGAAAATAATGCAGCTCCCTGCCTGTGGTATTGGTATGAGAACACCACCAATTGTATTCAGGTACCTTTGGGTGCACGCTGTGCAAAGGACACAGTACACTAAGTGAAAATAAAGCAGCTCCCTGCCTGTGGTATTGGTATGAGAACACCACCAATTGTATTCAGGTACCTTTAGGTGCACTCTGGGCAAAGGACACAGTACACTAAGTGAAAATAATGCAGCTCCCTGCCTGTGGTATTGGTATGAGAACACCACCAATTGTATTCAGGTACCTTTAGGTGCACACTGTGCAAAGGACACAGTACACTAAGTGAAAATAAAGCAGCTCCCTGCCTGTGGTGTTGGTATGAGAATACAACCAATTGTATTCAGGTACCTTTAGGTACACACTGTGCAAAGGACACAGTACACTAAGTGAAAATAAAGCAGCTCCCTGCCTGTGGTGTTGGTATGAGAACACCACCAATTGTATTCAGGTACCTTTAGGTGCACGCTGTGCAAAGGACACAGTACACTAAGTGAAAATAATGCAGCTCCCTGCCTGTGGTATTGGTATGAGAACACCACCAATTGTATTCAGGTACATTTGGGTGCATGCTGTGCAAAGGACACAGTACACTAAGTGAAAATAAAGCAGCTCCCTGCCTGTGGTATTGGTATGAGAACACCACCAATTGTATTCAGGTACCTTTAGGTGCACGCTGTGCAAAGGACACAGTACACTAAGTGAAAATAATGCAGCTCCCTGCCTGTGGTATTGGTATAAGAACACCACCAATTGTATGCAGGTACCTTTAGGGGCACACTGTGTAAAGGACACAGTACACTAAGTGAAAATAATGCAGCTCCCTGCCTGTGGTATTGGTATGAGAACACCACCAATTGTATTCAGGTACCTTTGGGTGCACGCTGTGCAAAGGACACAGTACACTAAGTGAAAATAAAGCAGCTCCCTGCCTGTGGTATTGGTATGAGAACACCACCAATTGTATTCAGGTACCTTTAGGTACACACTGTGCAAAGGACACAGTACACTAAGTGAAAATAAAGCAGCTCCCTGCCTGTGGAATTGGTATGAGAACACCACCAATTGTATTCAGGTACATTTAGGTGCACACTGTGCAAAGGACACAGTACACTAAGTGAAAATAATGCAGCTCCCTGCCTGTGGTATTGGTATGAGAACACCACCAATTGTATTTAGGTACCTTTAGGTGCACACTGTGCAAAGGACACAGTACACTAAGTGAAAATAATGCAGCTCCCTGCCTGTGGTATTGGTATGAGAACACCACCAATTGTATTCAGGTACCTTTAGGTGCACGCTGTGCAAAGGACACAGTACACTAAATGAAAATAAAGCAGCTCCCTGCCTGTGTTATTGGTATGAGAACACCACCAATTGTATTCATGTACATTTAGGTGCACACTGTGCAAAGGAAACAGTACACTAAGTGAAAATAAAGCACCTCCCTGCCTGTGGTGTTGGTATGAGAACACCACCAATTGTATTCAGGTACCTTTAGGTGCACGCTGTGCAAAGGACACAGTACACTAAGTGAAAATAATGCAGCTCCCTGCCTGTGGTATTGGTATGAGAACACCACCAATTGTATGCAGGTACTTTTAGGGGCACACTGTGCAAAGGACACAGTACACTAAGCGAAAATAAAGCAGCTCCCTGCCTGTGGTATTGGTATGAGAACACCACCAATTGTATTCAGGTACCTTTAGGTACACACTGTGCAGAGGACACAGTACACTTAGTGAAAATAAAGCAGCTCCCTGCCTGTGGTATTGGTATGAGAACACCACCAATTGTATTCAGGTACCTTTGGGTGCATGCTGTGCAAAGGACACAGTACACTAAGTGAAAATAAAGCAGCTCCCTGCCTGTGGTATTGGTATGAGAACACCACCAATTGTATTCAGGTACCTTTAGGTGCACTCTGGGCAAAGGACACAGTACACTAAGTGAAAATAATGCAGCTCCCTGCCTGTGGTATTGGTATGAGAACACCACCAATTGTATTCAGGTACCTTTAGGTGCACACTGTGCAAAGGACACAGTACACTAAGTGAAAATAAAGCAGCTCCCTGCCTGTGGTGTTGGTATGAGAATACAACCAATTGTATTCAGGTACCTTTAGATACACACTGTGCAAAGGACACAGTACACTAAGTGAAAATAAAGCAGCTCCCTGCCTGTGGTGTTGGTATGAGAACACCACCAATTGTATTCAGGTACCTTTAGGTGCACGCTGTGCAAAGGACACAGTACACTAAGTGAAAATAATGCAGCTCCCTGCCTGTGGTATTGGTATGAGAACACCACCAATTGTATTCAGTTACCTTTGGGTGCACGCTGCGCAAAGGACACAGTACACTAAGTGAAAATAATGCAGCTCCCTGCCTGTGGTATTGGTATGAGAACACCACCAATTGTATTCAGGTACCTTTAGGTGCTCACTGTGCAAAGGACACAGTACACTAAGTGAAAATAATGCAGCTCCCTGCCTGTGGTATTGGTATGAGAACACCACCAATTGTATTTAGGTACCTTTAGGTGCGCTGTGCAAAGGACACAGTACACTAAATGAAAATAAAGCAGCTCCCTGCCTGTGTTATTGGTATGAGAACACCACCAATTGTATTCATGTACATTTAGGTGCACGCTGTGCAAAGGACACAGTACACTAAGTGAAAATAAAGCAGCTCCCTGCCTGTGGTATTGGTATGAGAACACCACCAATTGTATTCAGGTACCTTTAGGTGCACGCTGTGCAAAGGACACAGTACACTAAGTGAAAATAATGCAGCTCCCTGCCTGTGGTATTGGTATGAGAACACCTCCAATTGTATGCAGGTACTTTTAGGGGCACACTGTGCAAAGGAGACAGTACACTAAGCGAAAATAAAGCAGCTCCCTGCCTGTGGTATTGGTATGAGAACACCACCAATTGGATTCAGGTACCTTTAGGTGCACGCTGTGCAAAGGACACAGTACACTAAATGAAAATAAAGCAGCTCCCTGCCTGTGTTATTGGTATGAGAACACCACCAATTGTATTCATGTACATTTAGGTGCACACTGTGCAAAGGAAACAGTACACTAAGTGAAAATAAAGCAGCTCCCTGCCTGTGGTGTTGGTATGAGAACACCACCAATTGTATTCAGGTACCTTTAGGTGCACGCTGTGCAAAGGACACAGTACACTAAGTGAAAATAATGCAGCTCCCTGCCTGTGGTATTGGTATGAGAACACCACCAATTGTATGCAGGTACTTTTAGGGGCACACTGTGCAAAGGACACAGTACACTAAGTGAAAATAATGCAGCTCCCTGCCTGTGGTATTGGTATGAGAACACCACCAATTGTATTCAGGTACCTTTAGGTACACACTGTGCAAAGGACACAGTACACTTAGTGAAAATAAAGCAGCTCCTTGCCTGTGGTATTGGTATTGGAACACCACCAATTGTATTCAGGTACCTTTGGGTGCATGCTGTGCAAAGGACACAGTACACTAAGAGAAAATAAAGCAGCTCCCTGCCTGTGGTATTGGTATGAGAACACCACCAATTGTATTCAGGTACCTTTAGGTGCACTCTGGGCAAAGGACACAGTACACTAAGTGAAAATAATGCAGCTCCCTGCCTGTGGTATTGGTATGAGAACACCACCAATTGTATTCAGGTACCTTTAGGTGCACACTGTGCAAAGGACACAGTACACTAAGTGAAAATAATGCAGCTCCCTGCCTGTGGTATTGGTATGAGAACACCACCAATTGTATTCAGTTACTTTTGGGTGCACGCTGTGCAAAGGACACAGTACACTAAGTGAAAATAATGCAGCTCCCTGCCTGTGGTATTGGTATGAGAACACCACCAATTGTATTCAGGTACCTTTAGGTGCACACTGTGCAAAGGACACAGTACACTAAGTGAAAATAATGCAGCTCCCTGCCTGTGGTATTGGTATGAGAACACCACCAATTGTATTTAGGTACCTTTGGGTGCGCTGTGCAAAGGACACAGTACACTAAGTGAAAATAATGCAGCTCCCTGCCTGTGGTATTGGTATGAGAACACCACCAATTGTATTCAGGTACCTTTAGGTACACACTGTGCAAAAGACACAGTACACTTAGTGAAAATAAAGCAGCTCCCTGCCTGTGGTATTGGTATGAGAACACCACCAATTGTATTCAGGTACCTTTGGGTGCATGCTGTGCAAAGGACACAGTACACTAAGTGAAAATAAAGCAGCTCCCTGCCTGTGGTATTGGTATGAGAACACCACCAATTGTATTCAGGTACCTTTAGGTGCACTCTGGGCAAAGGACACAGTACACTAAGTGAAAATAATGCAGCTCCCTGCCTGTGGTATTGGTATGAGAACACCACCAATTGTATTCAGGTACCTTTAGGTGCACACTGTGCAAAGGACACAGTACACTAAGTGAAAATAATGCAGCTCCCTGCCTGTGGTATTGGTATGAGAACACCACCAATTGTATTCAGTTATCTTTGGGTGCACGCTGCGCAAAGGACACAGTACACTAAGTGAAAATAAAGCAGCTCCCTGCCTGTGGTATTGGTATGAGAACACCACCAATTGTATTCAGTTACCTTTGGGTGCACGCTGCGCAAAGGACACAGTACACTAAGTGAAATTAAAGCAGCTCCCTGCCTGTGGTATTGGTATGAGAACACCACCAATTGTATTCAGGTACCTTTAGGTGCACACTGTGCAAAGGACACAGTACACTAAATGAAAATAAAGCAGCTCCCTGCCTCTGTTATTGGTATGAGAACACCACCAATTGTATTCATGTACATTTAGGTGCACGCTGTGCAAAGGACACAGTACACTAAGTGAAAATAAAGCAGCTCCCTGCCTGTGGTATTGGTATGAGAACACCACCAATTGTATTCAGGTACCTTTAGGTGCACACTGTGCAAAGGACACAGTACACTAAGTGAAAATAAAGCAGCTCCCTGCCTGTGGTGTTGGTATGAGAACACCACCAATTGTATTCAGGTACCTTTAGGTGCACGCTGTGCAAAGGACACAGTACACTAAGTGAAAATAATGCAGCTCCCTGCCTGTGGTATTGGTATGAGAACACCACCAATTGTATGCAGGTACTTTTAGGGGCACACTGTGCAAAGGACACAGTACACTAAGTGAAAATAATGCAGCTCCCTGCCTGTGGTATTGGTATGAGAACACCACCAATTGTATTCAGGTACCTTTAGGTACACACTGTGCAAAGGACACAGTACACTTAGTGAAAATAAAGCAGCTCCTTGCCTGTGGTATTGGTATTGGAACACCACCAATTGTATTCAGGTACCTTTGGGTGCATGCTGTGCAAAGGACACAGTACACTAAGTGAAAATAAAGCAGCTCCCTGCCTGTGGTATTGGTATGAGAACACCACCAATTGTATTCAGGTACCTTTAGGTGCACTCTGGGCAAAGGACACAGTACACTAAGTGAAAATAATGCAGCTCCCTGCCTGTGGTATTGGTATGAGAACACCACCAATTGTATTCAGGTACCTTTAGGTGCACACTGTGCAAAGGACACAGTACACTAAGTGAAAATAATGCAGCTCCCTGCCTGTGGTATTGGTATGAGAACACCACCAATTGTATTCAGTTACTTTTGGGTGCACGCTGCGCAAAGGACACAGTACACTAAGTGAAAATAATGCAGCTCCCTGCCTGTGGTATTGGTATGAGAACACCACAAATTGTATTCAGGTACCTTTAGGTGCACACTGTGCAAAGGACACAGTACACTAAGTGAAAATAATGCAGCTCCCTGCCTGTGGTATTGGTATGAGAACACCACCAATTGTATTTAGGTACCTTTGGGTGCGCTGTGCAAAGGACACAGTACACTAAGTGAAAATAATGCAGCTCCCTGCCTGTGGTATTGGTATGAGAACACCACCAATTGTATTCAGGTACCTTTAGGTACACACTGTGCAAAAGACACAGTACACTTAGTGAAAATAAAGCAGCTCCCTGCCTGTGGTATTGGTATGAGAACACCACCAATTGTATTCAGGTACCTTTGGGTGCATGCTGTGCAAAGGACACAGTACACTAAGTGAAAATAAAGCAGCTCCCTGCCTGTGGTATTGGTATGAGAACACCACCAATTGTATTCAGGTACCTTTAGGTGCACTCTGGGCAAAGGACACAGTACACTAAGTGAAAATAATGCAGCTCCCTGCCTGTGGTATTGGTATGAGAACACCACCAATTGTATTCAGGTACCTTTAGGTGCACACTGTGCAAAGGACACAGTACACTAAGTGAAAATAATGCAGCTCCCTGCCTGTGGTATTGGTATGAGAACACCACCAATTGTATTCAGTTACCTTTGGGTGCACGCTGCGCAAAGGACACAGTACACTAAGTGAAAATAAAGCAGCTCCCTGCCTGTGGTATTGGTATGAGAACACCACCAATTGTATTCAGTTACCTTTGGGTGCACGCTGCGCAAAGGACACAGTACACTAAGTGAAAATAAAGCAGCTCCCTGCCTGTGGTGTTGGTATGAGAACACCACCAATTGTATTCAGGTACCTTTAGGTGCACTCTGGGCAAAGGACACAGTACACTAAGTGAAAATAATGCAGCTCCCTGCCTGTGGTATTGGTATGAGAACACCACCAATTGTATTCAGGTACCTTTAGGTGCACACTGTGCAAAGGACACAGTACACTAAATGAAAATAAAGCAGCTCCCTGCCTGTGTTATTGGTATGAGAACACCACCAATTGTATTCATGTACATTTAGGTGCACGCTGTGCAAAGGACACAGTACACTAAGTGAAAATAAAGCAGCTCCCTGCCTGTGGTATTGGTATGAGAACACCACCAATTGTATTCAGGTACCTTTAGGTGCACACTGTGCAAAGGACACAGTACACTAAGTGAAAATAAAGCAGCTCCCTGCCTGTGGTGTTGGTATGAGAACACCACCAATTGTATTCAGGTACCTTTAGGTGCACGCTGTGCAAAGGACACAGTACACTAAGTGAAAATAATGCAGCTCCCTGCCTGTGGTATTGGTATGAGAACACCTCCAATTGTATGCAGGTACTTTTAGGGGCACACTGTGCAAAGGACACAGTACACTAAGTGAAAATAAAGCAGCTCCCTGCCTGTGGTATTGGTATGAGAACACCACCAATTGTATTCAGGTACCTTTAGGTACACACTGTGCAAAGGACACAGTACACTAAGTGAAAATAAAGCAGCTCCCTGCCTGTGGTGTTGGTATGAGAACACCACCAGTTGTATTCAGGTACCTTTAGGTGCACGCTGTGCAAAGGACACAGTACACTAAGTGAAAATAATGCAGCTCCCTGCCTGTGGTATTGTTATGAGAACACCACCAATTGTATTCAGGTACCTTTGGGTGCATGCTGTGCAAAGGACACAGTACACTAAGTGAAAATAAAGCAGCTCCCTGCCTGTGGTATTGGTATGAGAACACCACCAATTGTATTCAGGTACCTTTAGGTGCACGCTGTGCAAAGGACACAGTACATTAAGTGAAAATAATGCAGCTCCCTGCCTGTGGTATTGGTATAAGAACACCACCAATTGTATGCAGGTACCATTAGGGGCACACTGTGTAAAGGACACAGTACACTAAGTGAAAATAATGCAGCTCCCTGCCTGTGGTATTGGTATGAGAACACCACCAATTGTATTCAGGTACCTTTGGGTGCACGCTGTGCAAAGGACACAGTACACTAAGTGAAAATAAAGCAGCTCCCTGCCTGTGGTATTGGTATGAGAACACCACCAATTGTATTCAGGTACCTTTAGGTACACACTGTGCAAAGGACACAGTACACTAAGTGAAAATAAAGCAGCTCCCTGCCTGTGGAATTGGTATGAGAACACCACCAATTGTATTCAGGTACATTTAGGTGCACACTGTGCAAAGGACACAGTACACTAAGTGAAAATAATGCAGCTCCCTGCCTGTGGTATTGGTATGAGAACACCACCAATTGTATTCAGGTACCTTTAGGTGCACACTGTGCAAGGGACACAGTACACTAAGTGAAAATAATGCAGCTCCCTGCCTGTGGTATTGGTATGAGAACACCACCAATTGTATTCAGGTACCTTTAGGTGCACGCTGTGCAAAGGACACAGTACACTAAATGAAAATAAAGCAGCTCCCTGCCTGTGTTATTGGTATGAGAACACCACCAATTGTATTCATGTACACTGTGAGGGGGTTAACTCGGTAGCGGGTGTGTGTGACCCCCGGGATGGGCTCCCCACACAAAAACAGGGCCAGCAGACGGAGGTTGTGGTTTTCAAAATCAAAAGGTGCGGTTTATTTCTCTATGTACAGTGACAAAAACACAGCAAAGCCAAAAAGAAACATAAACAAAATAAATCCTGGTCAGTTTGACCTCTGACTAAACATGCAGGTTTCCTAAACTAACAACTGGGATCAGCCTGGTGCTGTCCTAGTCCCTAAGTCCCTGGTTTAGTAAAAGTCCAAACAAATAGCCACACAGGCTTTGCCTCACCGCACAGGGGTTCACTCTCCCTAGACAGTCCACACAGGTCTGGGTCCAGGCATGAGCAAACACCTAATGAAGCTGGGAGTTTTTATACAGGCCTTAAACGAGCTGACAAGCTTCAGCTGGTCTCATCAACTCCCTGCCTCACGACGCCCAGCACTCTCCCTAGAGGTATGAGTCATTTATGAGCCCACTAGCCTCAGCTGGGCTTCATCAACTCCCTAGTTGTATAAGTCGGCATAAAGCCTGAATCTGGGAGAAATATATCTACCCCCCTGGATACAACCAGGTGACTTTACCTTCCTGCTGTCACATACCCCCCCCCCCTCTTGTTTTAACCTTGGGGTTGGAACACCAGCAATCAGGCATTCATGTACTCGAGACAAAGCATCCACATTCCCCATTTGAACGCCAGGGCGATGCTTTACTGTGAAGTTGAATTCCTGTAGGGCCAGGAACCACCTATTCACTCTTCTATTTGTCTCCTTGTTTTGAGCCATCCACTTTAACGGAGCGTGATCCGTAACCATGTCAAAGTGCCTACCTAGCAGATAGTACCGAAGGGAATCTAGAGCCCACTTCACCGCTAAACACTCCTTTTCAACCGTGGCGTAATTTACCTCATGGGACTTCAACTTCCTGCTGAGGTAAATGACTGGGTGCTCTTCCCCGTTCCAGACCTGGGACAATACTGCTCCTAACCCCACATCTGACGCATCACTTTGTACGACAAAGTCTTTAGAGAAGTCGGGTGAGTACAACACTGGCTGGCTACATAAGGCTTGTTTCAAGAATTGGAATGCTGCCTCAGCCTCGGGGGTCCATTTAATCATGACCGACCCTTTCCCTTTCGTCAGGTTGGTTAGGGGCACAGCCTTAGAAGCAAAGTGGGGAATGAAGCGCCGATAATAACCCGCGATTCCCAGAAAGGCTCGTACCTGCTTCTTGCTGTTGGGACGTGGCCAACTCTGGATGGCCTCGACTTTGTTGAGTTGGGGTTTTATTACTCCCCTGCCAATGGTGTACCCAAGATATTTGGCCTCCTCCTGCCCAATGGTACACTTCTTGGGGTTAGCCGTAAACCCCGCTTCCCGGATAGAGTCTAGGACTGCTTGCACTTTTGGCAGATGTGAGGCCCAATCTGTGCTATGGACAATTACGTCATCCAGGTAAGCCGCAGCATACTTCCGATGGGGCCTCAGTATCTGGTCCATTTTCCGCTGGAATGTGGCCGGCGCATTCTGTAACCCGAACGGCATTCTCTTATATTGGAACGCCCCGTCTGGGGTTACAAATGCGGTTTTCTCTTTGGCCGACTTGGCCAGGGGAATTTGCCAATACCCTTTTGTGAGGTCAAGAGTCGTCATGTATCGGGCTGTTCCCAGCCGGTCGATCAACTCATCTATACGTGGCATGGGGTAGGTGTCAAATTTTGTAACTTTGTTCAACTGACGAAAATCGTTACAAAATCGCCAGCTCCCATCCGGTTTAGGCACCAACACAATGGGACTAGACCAATCACTTTGGGACTCCTCTATCACCCCTAAGTTCAGCATTTTCTGTACTTCCTCCCGTATTGCCTCCCGTCGGGCCTCTGGGATCCGATAGGGTTTTAACTTCACCCTTTCACCGGGCGGGGTAATAATATCATGCTCTACCCCAGATGTTTGTCCCGGCAGCTCAGAGAACACCTCCTTGTTGCGAAGCACAAACTCCTTAACCTCCTGTTGTTGGGGTTGTGACAAGGTGGCTGCTATTCCAACCTCCGGAATCACGCAACCAGTTTGAGCTGGTGACCAAGTTTCTGCGACTAGGGACTCTCTATCCCTCCAGGCTTTCAACAGATTAACGTGATATATCTGTTCGGGCTTTCGCCTTCCTGGTTGTCTGACCTTGTAATTCACTTCGCTCACTTTTTCCATTATCTCGTAGGGGCCTTGCCATTTGGCAAGGAATTTACTTTCAACCGTAGGGACAAGTACCAATATCCTATCCCCCGGGGAAAAGGTACGGGTCTTTGCTCCACGGTTGTACACTCTCTGCTGTGCCAACTGCGCTTGGGCCAAATGTTCCTTCACGATGGGCATTACCTGTGCAATTCGATCTTGCATCAGGGCGACATGCTCAATCACACTCCTGTGGGGAGAACTCTCACTTTCCCAAGTTTCCTTGGCAATATCCAACAGCCCTCTTGGGTGTCTCCCATACAGTAACTCAAAGGGGGAGAATCCCGTAGAGGATTGGGGCACCTCCCTAATAGCAAACATCAAATAAGGAAGTAGACAGTCCCAATCCTTTCCATCTCTATCCACCACTTTCTTCAACATTTGTTTTAGGGTTTTGTTGAATCTTTCAACCAGCCCATCGGTTTGGGGGTGATACACAGATGTACGCAATTGCGTCACTTTGAGCAATTTACACAGCTCTTTCATAACCCGGGACATAAAGGGTGTACCTTGGTCCGTAAGCAGTTCTTTACAAATACCCACCCGGCTAAAAACAAGAGATAGCTCTTTGGCTATGGTTTTGGCCGAGGTATTTCTGAGAGGGATCGCTTCTGAATAACGGGTGGCATAGTCCATTATAACCAATATGTACTGGTGCCCCCTAGCGGACTTGATTATAGGACCTACCAAATCCATTGCGATTCTCTCAAACGGGACCTCAATGATGGGTAGAGGGACCAGCGGGCTACGGAAATGTGGCATCGGGGCCGACCTCTGACACACAGGGCAGGAGGAACAATAATTTTCTATGTCCTTCATCACCCCAGGCCAATAGAATCTCTGTAATACCCTCTCTCGGGTTTTCTCTGTCCCCAGATGACCTCCAAGAATGTGCCCATGGGCCAACTCCAACACCAACTTCCTGTAAGGTTTGGGCACCACAAGCTGCTCAACGGTTTCTTCTGCCCTTTTTGCCACCCGATACAGTAGGTCCTTCTCTACGCTGAAGTATGGGTAAGTGCAGGTATTATCTGGGTTCACTAACTCGCCATCTATTTCCACTACGTTTTCCCGTGCCTTTATTAGGGCGGGGTCTTTTAACTGTTCTGTGGCAAAATTTTCCCTGTGAACCTCCAGATCAGAAAACTCCACAGACGGTAGGTTTTCGTCTGAGGAGGTGGGCTCCTCTCCAGTTTCTTGAGTCTCCCCTGCCAATACTGACAAGGGAAATTCTGGAGAGTCCTCACCACTCTCAGAGGAGTTCTGGCTATCACATTCCTGGTACATAGGGGCACCAGTGGGGGGCTCAGGATCATCCCACAGTTCCCAGAACTTCGGAAAATCCCTTCCCACAATGGCATCATGCGGTAATTGAGATACTAACCCCACTGGATGAGAGAGGGTACCTTTGGGGGTCTCGAAACACACTGTAGTCACTGGATACTCTCGGGTGTCCCCATGCACACAAATAACAGCTACCTTGCTATTCCCAGAGACCTCTGTTTTAACTAATTCAGCCTTTATCAGGGTCACAAGGCTACCTGAATCCAGTAATACCACAACATTTCTACCATTAATACACATTTTGCATAAATGTTTCTCAGTTCCCCGAATGGCAGTGCATGCGACTGTCGCACACAGCGACTGACGTCTGTCCATCAGAAAGTCACATTGCATGGGTTCCTCCACAACCGGGCAATTTGCTGCAATATGTCCCGCTTGCCGGCAGCGGTAGCAAACAATCCATTTGGCTGCCTCTTGAGCCCCTGACTTCCCAGGCTGTTCTCGCCAAACTTTGGGTAGAGCTCCCACCCTCTCACTCTCTCCACCCTCACCCCTTGGAATCCTCTTATCCGCCCCTGGGGATGGTCTGGTCTTAGGGTGGAAAGTCCGAGTGTCTCTGGAAGAGGCCGTCAGGTTCTCTGTAGCCAAGTATTTCTCTACACGATCCACAAGACCACCGGCCGTCTCTGGGTCTCCATGGCTTACCCACTTTTGGATGGCAGTAGGAAGAGCTCTCAAAAACCGATCCATTACAACACGTTCCACAATCTCTGGTGCGGACAAAGTCTCTGGCTGTAGCCACTTCCGGCTCAGGTGAATGAGATCATACATTTGAGACCTGGGGGGTTTTCCAAGCTGGAAAGTCCAGTTATGCACACGCTGAGCCCGGACAGCCAGGGTGACACCCAGCCTTGCCAATATTTCAGCTTTTAGCATCACATAGTCTTTTGCTTGGTCAGGCTCTAGGTCATAGTAAGCCTTCTGCGATTCACCAGTTAACAGAGGAGCCACCAGTCCAGCCCACTGCTCCTCAGGCCACTTTTCTCTTTCAGCAGTCCTTTCAAATGTGGTCAAAAATACCTCTGGATCATCCTCTCCAGTCATTTTTGTCAATAAACGACTCACCCCAAAGGACGCGGTATTAGTGGGACGGCTTTCCTCACTGGTCTGCGGACGTTGCTGCATTACTGCTTCCATTTGTTGTAGTCTCTGCTCTTGCTTCTGTAACAGGTCTATGAAGCGGGCCTCAGATTGCTGCTGGGCTTGTTGATGAGCTTGCTGCTGGGCTGCAAGGCTCCTTTGCAAACCTGCATTTGTCTGCTGTTGATTGGCATTTGCTAGAGCCAGCTGTTTCAGTATCTCCTCCATGCTGGCTTAAAAAAAACTGCCACTGGTTCTCCACCAACTGTGAGGGGGTTAACTCGGTAGCGGGTGTGTGTGACCCCCGGGATGGGCTCCCCACACAAAAACAGGGCCAGCAGACGGAGGTTGTGGTTTTCAAAATCAAAAGGTGCGGTTTATTTCTCTATGTACAGTGACAAAAACACAGCAAAGCCAAAAAGAAACATAAACAAAATAAATCCTGGTCAGTTTGACCTCTGACTAAACATGCAGGTTTCCTAAACTAACAACTGGGATCAGCCTGGTGCTGTCCTAGTCCCTAAGTCCCTGGTTTAGTAAAAGTCCAAACAAATAGCCACACAGGCTTTGCCTCACCGCACAGGGGTTCACTCTCCCTAGACAGTCCACACAGGTCTGGGTCCAGGCATGAGCAAACACCTAATGAAGCTGGGAGTTTTTATAGAGGCCTTAAACGAGCTGACAAGCTTCAGCTGGTCTCATCAACTCCCTGCCTCACGACGCCCAGCACTCTCCCTAGAGGTATGAGTCATTCATGAGCCCACTAGCCTCAGCTGGGCTTCATCAACTCCCTAGTTGTATAAGTCGGCATAAAGCCTGAATCTGGGAGAAATATATCTACCCCCCTGGATGCAACCAGGTGACTTTACCTTCCTGCTGTCACAACATTTAGGTGCACACTGTGCAAAGGAAACAGTACACTAAGTGAAAATAAAGCAGCTCCCTGCCTGTGGTGTTGGTATGAGAACACCACCAATTGTATTCAGGTACCTTTAGGTGCACGCTGTGCAAAGGACACAGTACACTAAGTGAAAATAATGCAGCTCCCTGCCTGTGGTATTGGTATGAGAACACCACCAATTGTATGCAGGTACTTTTAGGGGCACACTGTGCAAAGGACACAGTACACTAAGCGAAAATAAAGCAGCTCCCTGCCTGTGGTATTGGTATGAGAACACCACCAATTGTATTCAGGTACCTTTAGGTACACACTGTGCAAAGGACACAGTACACTTAGTGAAAATAAAGCAGCTCCCTGCCTGTGGTATTGGTATGAGAACACCACCAATTGTATTCAGGTACCTTTGGGTGCATGCTGTGCAAAGGACACAGTACACTAAGTGAAAATAAAGCAGCTCCCTGCCTGTGGTATTGGTATGAGAACACCACCAATTGTATTCAGGTACCTTTAGGTGCACTCTGGGCAAAGGACACAGTACACTAAGTGAAAATAATGCAGCTCCCTGCCTGTGGTATTGGTATGAGAACACCACCAATTGTATTCAGGTACCTTTAGGTGCACACTGTGCAAAGGACACAGTACGCTAAGTGAAAATAAAGCAGCTCCCTGCCTGTGGTGTTGGTATGAGAACACAACCAATTGTATTCAGGTACCTTTAGGTGCACGCTGTGCAAAGGACACAGTACACTAAGTGAAAATAATGCAGCTCCCTGCCTGTGGTATTGGTATGAGAACACCACCAATTGTATGCAGGTACCTTTAGGGGTACACTGTGCAAAGGACACAGTACACTAAGTGAAAATAATGCAGCTCCCTGCCTGTGGTATTGGTATGAGAACACCACCAATTGTATTCAGTTACCTTTGGGTGCACGCTGCGCAAAGGACACAGTACACTAAGTGAAAATAATGCAGCTCCCTGCCTGTGGTATTGGTATGAGAACACCATCAATTGTATGCAGGTACCTTTAGGGGAACACTGTGCAAAGGACACAGTACACTAAATGAAAATAAAGCAGCTCCCTGCCTGTGGTATTGGTATGAGAACACCACCAATTGTATTCAGGTACCTTTAGGTGCACACTGTGCAAAGGACACAGTACACTAAGTGAAAATAAAGCAGCTCCCTGCCTGTGGTATTGGTATGATAACACCACCAATTGTATTCAGGTACCTTTAGGTGCACGCTGTGCAAAGGACACAGTACACTAAGTGAAAATAAAGCAGCTCCCTGCCTCTGGTATTGGTATGAGAACACCACCAATTGTATTCAGGTACCTTTAGGTGCACGCTGCGCAAAGGACACAGTACACTAAATGAAAATAAAGCAGCTCCCTGCCTGTGGTATTGGTATGAGAACACCACCAATTGTATTCAGGTACCTTTAGGTGCACGCTGTGCAAAGGACACAGTACACTAAGTGAAAATAAAGCAGCTCCCTGCCTGTGGTATTGGTATGAGAACACCACCAATTGTATTCAGGTACCTTTAGGTGCACGCTGTGCAAAGGACGCAGTACACTAAGTAAAAATAAAGCAGCTCCCTGCCTGTGGTATTGGTATGAGAACACCACCAATTGTATTCAGGTACCTTTAGGTGCACGCTGTGCAAAGGACACAGTACACTAAGTGAAAATAAAGCAGCTCCCTGCCTCTGGTATTGGTATGAGAACACCAACTATTGTATTCAGGTACCTTTAGGTGCACACTGTGCAAAGGACACAGAACACTAAATGAAAATAAAGCAGCTCCCTGCCTGTGGAATTGGTATGAGAACACCACCAATTGTATTCATGTACATTTAGGTGCACGCTGTGCAAAGGACACAGTACACTATGTGAAAATAAAGCAGCTCCCTGCCTGTGGTATTGGTATGAGAACACCACCAATTGTATTCAGGTACCTTTAGGTGCACACTGTGCAAAGGACACAGTACACTAAGTGAAAATAAAGCAGCTCCCTGCCTTTGGTGTTGGTATGAGAACACCACCAATTGTATTCAGGTACCTTTAGGTGCACGCTGTGCAAAGGACACAGTACACTAAGTGAAAATAATGCAGCTCCCTGCCTGTGGTATTGGTATGAGAACACCTCCAATTGTATGCAGGTACCTTTAGGTACACACTGTGCAAAGGACACAGTACACTAAGTGAAAATAAAGCAGCTCCCTGCCTGTGGTGTTGGTATGAGAACACCACCAATTGTATTCAGGTACCTTTAGGTGCACGCTGTGCAAAGGACACAGTACACTAAGTGAAAATAATGCAGCTCCCTGCCTGTGGTATTGGTATGAGAACACCACCAATTGTATTCAGGTACCTTTAGGTGCACGCTGTGCAAAGGACACAGTACACTAAGTGAAAATAATGCAGCTCCCTGCCTGTGGTATTGGTATGAGAACACCACCAATTGTATTCAGTTACCTTTAGGTGCACGCTGTGCAAAGGACACAGTACACTAAGTGAAAATAATGCAGCTCCCTGCCTGTGGTATTGGTATGAGAACACCACCAATTGTATTCAGGTACCTTTAGGTGCACACTGTGCAAAGGACACAGTACACTAAGTGAAAATAATGCAGCTCCCTGCCTGTGGTATTGGTATGAGAACACCACCAATTGTATTCAGGTACCTTTAGGTGCACGCTGTGCAAAGGACACAGTACACTAAATGAAAATAAAGCAGCTCCCTGCCTGTGTTATTGGTATGAGAACACCACCAATTGTATTCATGTACATTTAGGTGCACACTGTGCAAAGGAAACAGTACACTAAGTGAAAATAAAGCAGCTCCCTGCCTGTGGTCTTGGTATGAGAACACCACCAATTGTATTCAGGTACCTTTAGGTGCACGCTGTGCAAAGGACACAGTACACTAAGTGAAAATAATGCAGCTCCCTGCCTGTGGTATTGGTATGAGAACACCACCAATTGTATTCAGTTACCTTTAGGTGCACGCTGTGCAAAGGACACAGTACACTAAGTGAAAATAATGCAGCTCCCTGCCTGTGGTATTGGTATAAGAACACCACCAATTGTATTCAGGTACCTTTAGGTGCACGCTGCGCAAAGGACACAGTACACTAAATGAAAATAAAGCAGCTCCCTGCCTGTGGTATTGGTATGAGAACACCACCAATTGTATTCAGGTACCTTTAGGTGCACGCTGTGCAAAGGACACAGTACACTAAGTGAAAATAAAGCAGCTCCCTGCCTGTGGTATTGGTATGAGAACACCACCAATTGTATTCAGGTACCTTTAGGTGCACGCTGTGCAAAGGACGCAGTACACTAAGTAAAAATAAAGCAGCTCCCTGCCTGTGGTATTGGTATGAGAACACCACCAATTGTATTCAGGTACCTTTAGGTGCACGCTGTGCAAAGGACACAGTACACTAAGTGAAAATAAAGCAGCTCCCTGCCTCTGGTATTGGTATGAGAACACCAACTATTGTATTCAGGTACCTTTAGGTGCACACTGTGCAAAGGACACAGAACACTAAATGAAAATAAAGCAGCTCCCTGCCTGTGGAATTGGTATGAGAACACCACCAATTGTATTCATGTACATTTAGGTGCACGCTGTGCAAAGGACACAGTACACTATGTGAAAATAAAGCAGCTCCCTGCCTGTGGTATTGGTATGAGAACACCACCAATTGTATTCAGGTACCTTTAGGTGCACACTGTGCAAAGGACACAGTACACTAAGTGAAAATAAAGCAGCTCCCTGCCTTTGGTGTTGGTATGAGAACACCACCAATTGTATTCAGGTACCTTTAGGTGCACGCTGTGCAAAGGACACAGTACACTAAGTGAAAATAATGCAGCTCCCTGCCTGTGGTATTGGTATGAGAACACCTCCAATTGTATGCAGGTACCTTTAGGTACACACTGTGCAAAGGACACAGTACACTAAGTGAAAATAAAGCAGCTCCCTGCCTGTGGTGTTGGTATGAGAACACCACCAATTGTATTCAGGTACCTTTAGGTGCACGCTGTGCAAAGGACACAGTACACTAAGTGAAAATAATGCAGCTCCCTGCCTGTGGTATTGGTATGAGAACACCACCAATTGTATTCAGGTACCTTTAGGTGCACGCTGTGCAAAGGACACAGTACACTAAGTGAAAATAATGCAGCTCCCTGCCTGTGGTATTGGTATGAGAACACCACCAATTGTATTCAGTTACCTTTAGGTGCACGCTGTGCAAAGGACACAGTACACTAAGTGAAAATAATGCAGCTCCCTGCCTGTGGTATTGGTATGAGAACACCACCAATTGTATTCAGGTACCTTTAGGTGCACACTGTGCAAAGGACACAGTACACTAAGTGAAAATAATGCAGCTCCCTGCCTGTGGTATTGGTATGAGAACACCACCAATTGTATTCAGGTACCTTTAGGTGCACGCTGTGCAAAGGACACAGTACACTAAATGAAAATAAAGCAGCTCCCTGCCTGTGTTATTGGTATGAGAACACCACCAATTGTATTCATGTACATTTAGGTGCACACTGTGCAAAGGAAACAGTACACTAAGTGAAAATAAAGCAGCTCCCTGCCTGTGGTCTTGGTATGAGAACACCACCAATTGTATTCAGGTACCTTTAGGTGCACGCTGTGCAAAGGACACAGTACACTAAGTGAAAATAATGCAGCTCCCTGCCTGTGGTATTGGTATGAGAACACCACCAATTGTATTCAGTTACCTTTAGGTGCACGCTGTGCAAAGGACACAGTACACTAAGTGAAAATAATGCAGCTCCCTGCCTGTGGTATTGGTATAAGAACACCACCAATTGTATGCAGGTACTTTTAGGGGCACACTGTGCAAAGGACACAGTACACTAAGCGAAAATAAAGCAGCTCCCTGCCTGTGGTATTGGTATGAGAACACCACCAATTGTATTCAGGTACCTTTAGGTACACACTGTGCAAAGGACACAGTACACTTAGTGAAAATAAAGCAGCTCCCTGCCTGTGGTATTGGTATGAGAACACCACCAATTGTATTCAGGTACCTTTGGGTGCATGCTGTGCAAAGGACACAGTACACTAAGTGAAAATAAAGCAGCTCCCTGCCTGTGGTATTGGTATGAGAACACCACCAATTGTATTCAGGTACCTTTAGGTGCACTCTGGGCAAAGGACACAGTACACTAAGTGAAAATAATGCAGCTCCCTGCCTGTGGTATTGGTATGAGAACACCACCAATTGTATTCAGGTACCTTTAGGTGCACACTGTGCAAAGGACACAGTACACTCAGTGAAAATAAAGCAGCTCCCTGCCTGTGGTGTTGGTATGAGAATACAACCAATTGTATTCAGGTACCTTTAGGTACACACTGTGCAAAGAACACAGTACACTAAGTGAAAATAAAGCAGCTCCCTGCCTGTGGTGTTGCTATGAGAACACCACCAATTGTATTCAGGTACCTTTAGGTGCACGCTGTGCAAAGGACACAGTACACTAAGTGAAAATAATGCAGCTCCCTGCCTGTGGTATTGGTATGAGAACACCACCAATTGTATTCAGGTACCTTTGGGTGCATGCTGTGCAAAGGACACAGTACACTAAGTGAAAATAAAGCAGCTCCCTGCCTGTGGTATTGGTATGAGAACACCACCAATTGTATTCAGGTACCTTTAGGTGCACGCTGTGCAAAGGACACAGTACACTAAGTGAAAATAATGCAGCTCCCTGCCTGTGGTATTGGTATAAGAACACCACCAATTGTATGCAGGTACCTTTAGGGGCACACTGTGTAAAGGACACAGTACACAAAGTGAAAATAATGCAGCTCCCTGCCTGTGGTATTGGTATGAGAACACCACCAATTGTATTCAGGTACCTTTGGGTGCACGCTGTGCAAAGGACACAGTACACTAAGTGAAAATAAAGCAGCTCCCTGCCTGTGGTATTGGTATGAGAACACCACCAATTGTATTCAGGTACCTTTAGGTACACACTGTGCAAAGGACACAGTACACTAAGTGAAAATAAAGCAAATCCCTGCCTGTGGAATTGGTATGAGAACACCACCAATTGTATTCAGGTACATTTAGGTGCACACTGTGCAAAGGACACAGTACACTAAGTGAAAATAATGCAGCTCCCTGCCTGTGGTATTGGTATGAGAACACCACCAATTGTATTCAGGTACCTTTAGGTGCACACTGTGCAAAGGACACAGTACACTAAGTGAAAATAATGCAGCTCCCTGCCTGTGGTATTGGTATGAGAACACCACCAATTGTATTCAGGTACCTTTAGGTGCACGCTGTGCAAAGGACACAGTACACTAAATGAAAATAAAGCAGCTCCCTGCCTGTGTTATTGGTATGAGAACACCACCAATTGTATTCATGTACATTTAGGTGCACACTGTGCAAAGGAAACAGTACACTAAGTGAAAATAAAGCAGCTCCCTGCCTGTGGTGTTGGTATGAGAACACCACCAATTGTATTCAGGTACCTTTAGGTGCACACTGTGCAAAGGACACAGTACACTAAGTGAAAATAATGCAGCTCCCTGCCTGTGGTATTGGTATGAGAACACCACCAATTGTATGCAGGTACTTTTAGGGGCACACTGTGCAAAGGACACAGTACACTAAGCGAAAATAAAGCAGCTCCCTGCCTGTGGTATTGGTATGAGAACACCACCAATTGTATTCAGGTACCTTTAGGTACACACTGTGCAAAGGACACAGTACACTTAGTGAAAATAAAGCAGCTCCCTGCCTGTGGTATTGGTATGAGAACACCACCAATTGTATTCAGGTACCTTTGGGTGCATGCTGTGCAAAGGACACAGTACACTAAGTGAAAATAAAGCAGCTCCCTGCCTGTGGTATTGGTATGAGAACACCACCAATTGTATGCAGGTACCTTTAGGTGCACTCTGGGCAAAGGACACAGTACACTAAGTGAAAATAATGCAGCTCCCTGCCTGTGGTATTGGTATGAGAACACCACCAATTGTATTCAGGTACCTTTAGGTGCACACTGTGCAAAGGACACAGTACACTAAGTGAAAATAAAGCAGCTCCCTGCCTGTGGTGTTGGTATGAGAACACAACCAATTGTATTCAGGTACCTTTAGGTGCACGCTGTGCAAAGGACACAGTACACTAAGTGAAAATAATGCAGCTCCCTGCCTGTGGTATTGGTATGAGAACACCACCAATTGTATGCAGGTACCTTTAGGGGTACACTGTGCAAAGGACACAGTACACTAAGTGAAAATAATGCAGCTCCCTGCCTGTGGTATTGGTATGAGAACACCACCAATTGTATTCAGTTACCTTTGGGTGCACGCTGCGCAAAGGACACAGTACACTAAGTGAAAATAATGCAGCTCCCTGCCTGTGGTATTGGTATGAGAACACCACCAATTGTATTCAGGTACCTTTAGGTGCACACTGTGCAAAGGACACAGTACACTAAGTGAAAATAAAGCAGCTCCCTGCCTGTGGTATTGGTATGATAACACCACCAATTGTATTCAGGTACCTTTAGGTGCACGCTGTGCAAAGGACACAGTACACTAAGTGAAAATAAAGCAGCTCCCTGCCTCTGGTATTGGTATGAGAACACCACCAATTGTATTCAGGTACCTTTAGGTGCACGCTGCGCAAAGGACACAGTACACTAAATGAAAATAAAGCAGCTCCCTGCCTGTGGTATTGGTATGAGAACACCACCAATTGTATTCAGGTACCTTTAGGTGCACGCTGTGCAAAGGACACAGTACACTAAGTGAAAATAAAGCAGCTCCCTGCCTGTGGTATTGGTATGAGAACACCACCAATTGTATTCAGGTACCTTTAGGTACACACTGTGCAAAGGACACAGTACACTAAGTGAAAATAAAGCAGCTCCCTGCCTGTGGTATTGGTATGAGAACACCACCAATTGTATTCAGGTACCTTTAGGTGCACGCTGTGCAAAGGACACAGTACACTAAGTGAAAATAAAGCAGCTTCCTGCCTCTGGTATTGGTATGAGAACACCACCAATTGTATTCATGTACCTTTAGGTGCACGCTGTGCAAAGGACACAGTACACTAAGTGAAAAAGAAGCAGCTCCCTGCCTGTGGTATTGGTATGAGAACACCACCAATTGTATTCAGGTACCTTTAGTTGCACGCTATGCAAAGGACACAGTACACTAAGTGAAAATAAAGCAGCTCCCTGCCTGTGGTGTTGGTATGAGAACACCACCAAATGTATTCAGGTACCTTTAGGGGCACGCTGTGAAAAGGACAGTGAAAATAATGCAGCTCCCTGCCTGTGGTATTGGTATGAGAACACCCCCAATTGTATTCAGGTACCTTTAGGTGCACACTGTGCAAAGGACGCAGTACACTAAGTGAAAATAATGCAGCTCCCTGCCTGTGGTATTGGTATGAGAACATCACTAATTATATTCAGGTACCTTTAGGTGCACACTGTGCAAAGGACGCAGTACACTAAGTGAAAATAATGCAGCTCCCTGCCTGTGGTATTGGTATGAGAACGTCACTAATTGTATTCAGGTACCTTTAGGTGCACGCTGTGCAAAGGACACAGTACACTAAGTGAAAAAAAAGCAGCTCCCTGCCAGTGGTATTGGTATGAGAACACCACCAATTGTATTCAGGTACCTTTAGGTGCACGCTGCGCAAAGGACACAGTACACTAAATGAAAATAAAGCAGCTCCCTGCCTGTGGTATTGGTATGAGAACACCACCAATTGTATTCAGGTACCTTTAGGTGCACGCTGCGCAAAGGACACAGTACACTAAATGAAAATAAAGCAGCTCCCTGCCTGTGGTATTGGTATGAGAACACAACCAATTGTATTCAGGTACCTTTAGGTGCACACTGTGCTAAGGACACAGAACACTAAATGAAAATAAAGCAGCTCCCTGCCTCTGGTATTGGTATGAGAACACCACCAATTGTATTCAGGTACCTTTAGGTGCACGCTGCGCAAAGGACACAGTACACTAAGTGAAAATAATGCAGCTCCCTGCCTGTGGTATTGGTATGAGAACACCACCAATTGTATTCAGGTACCTTTAGGTGCACACTGTGCAAAGGACACAGTACACTAAGTCAAAATAATGCAGCTCCCTGCCTGTGGTATTGGTATGAGAACACCACCAATTGTATTCAGGTACCTTTAGGTGTGCTGTGCAAAGGACACAGTACACTAAATGAAAATAAAGCAGCTCCCTGCCTGTGGTGTTGGTATGAGAACACCACCAATTGTATTCAGGTACCTTTAGGTGCACGCTGTGCAAAGGACAGAGTACACTAAGTGAAAATAATGCAGCTCCCTGCCTGTGGTATTGGTATGAGAACACCACCAATTGTATGCAGGTACCTTTAGGGGCACACTGTGCAAAGGACACAGTACACTAAGTGAAAATAATGCAGCTCCCTGCCTGTGGTATTGGTATGAGAACACCACTAATTGTATTCAGGTACCTTTAGGTGTACACTGTGCAAAGGACACAGTACACTAAATGAAAATAAAGCAGCTCCCTGCCTGTGGTATTGGTATGAGAACACCACCAATTGTATTCATGTACATTTAGGTGCACGCTGTGCAAAGGACACAGTACACTAAGTGAAAATAAAGCAGCTCCCTGCCTGTGGTATTGGTATGAGAACACCACCAATTGTATTCAGGTACCTTTAGGTGCACACTGTGCAAAGGACACAGTACACTAAGTGAAAATAAAGCAGCTCCCTGCCTGTGGTGTTGGTATGAGAACACCACCAATTGTATTCAGGTACCTTTAGGTGCACGCTGCGCAAAGGACACAGTACACTAAGTGAAAATAAAGCAGCTCCCTGCCTGTGGTATTGGTATGAGAACACCACCAATTGTATTCAGGTACCTTTAGGTGCGCTGTGCAAAGGACACAGTACACTAAATGAAAATAAAGCAGCTCCCTGCCTGTGGTATTGGTATGAGAACACCACCAATTGTATTCAGGTACCTTTAGGTGCGCTGTGCAAAGGACACAGTACACTAAATGAAAATAAAGCAGCTCCCTGCCTGTGGTATTGGTATGAGAACACCACCAATTGTATTCATGTACATTTAGGTGCACGCTGTGCAAAGGACACAGTACACTAAGTGAAAATAAAGCAGCTCCCTGCCTGTGGTATTGGTATGAGAACACCACCAATTGTATTCAGGTACCTTTAGGTGCACACTGTGCAAAGGACACAGTACACTGAGTGAAAATAAAGCAGCTCCCTGCCTGTGGTGTTGGTATGAGAACACCACCAATTGTATTCAGGTACCTTTAGGTGCACACTGTGCAAAGGACACAGTACACTAAGTGAAAATAAAGCAGCTCCCTGCAGGTGGTATTGGTATGAGAACACCACCAATTGTATTCAGGTACCTTTAGGTGCACGCTGTGCAAAGGACACAGTACACTAAGTGAAAATAATGCAGCTCCCTGCCTGTGGTATTGGTATGAGAACACCACCAATTGTATTCAGGTACCTTTAGGTGCACACTGTGCAAAGGACACAGTACACTAAGTGAAAATAATGCAGCTCCCTGCCTGTGGTATTGGTATGAGAACACCACCAATTGTATTCAGGTACCTTTAGGTGCACACTGTGCAAAGGACACAGTACACTAAGTGAAAATAATGCAGCTCCCTGCCTGTGGTATTGGTATGAGAACATCACTAATTGTATTCAGGTACCTTTAGGTGCACGCTGTGCAAAGGACACAGTACACTAAGTGAAAATAAAGCAGCTCCCTGCCTCTGGTATTGGTATGAGAACACCACCAATTGTATTCATGTACCTTTAGGTGCACGCTGTGCAAAGGACACAGTACACTAAGTGAAAAAGAAGCAGCTCCCTGCCCTTTGGTATTGGTATGAGAACACCACAAATTGTATTCAGGTACCTTTAGGTGCACGCTATGCAAAGGACACAGTACACTAAGTGAAAATAATGCAGCTCCTGGCCGGTGGTATTGGTATGAGAACACCACCAATTGTATTCAGGTACCTTTAGGTGCATGCTGCGCAAAGGACACAGTACACTAAATGAAAATAAAGCAGCTCCCTGCCTGTGGTATTGGTATGAGAACACCACCAATTGTATTCAGGTACCTTTAGGTGCACACTGTGCAAAGTACAAAGTACACTAAGTGAAAATAAAGCAGCTCCCTGCCTGTGGTATTGGTATGAGAACACCACCAATTGTATTCAGGTACCTTTAGGTGCACGCTGTGCAAAGGACACAGTACACTAAGTGAAAATAAAGCAGCTCCCTGACTCTGGTATTGGTATGAGAACACCACAAATTGTATTCAGGTACCTTTAGTAGGTGTACGCTGCGCAAAGGACACAGTACACTAAATGAAAATAAAGCAGCTCCCTGCCTCTGGTATTGGTATGAGAACACCACCAATTGTATTCAGGTACTTTTTGGGGCACACTGTGCAAAGGACACAGTACACTAAGCGAAAATAAAGCAGCTCCCTGCCTGTGGTATTGGTATGAGAACACCACCAATTGTATTCAGGTACCTTTAGGTGCACGCTGCACAAAGGACACAGTACACTAAATGAAAATAAAGCAGCTCCCTGCCTGTGGTATTGGTATGAGAACACCACCAATTGTATTCAGGTACCTTTAGGTGCACACTGTGCAAAGGACACAGTACACTAAGTGAAAATAAAGCAGCTCCCTGCCTGTGGTGTTGGTATGAGAACACAACCAATTGTATTCAGGTACCTTTAGGTGCACGCTGTGCAAAGGACACAGTACACTAAGTGAAAATAATGCAGCTCCCTGCCTGTGGTATTGGTATGAGAACACCACCAATTGTATGCAGGTACCTTTAGGGGTACACTGTGCAAAGGACACAGTACACTAAGTGAAAATAATGCAGCTCCCTGCCTGTGGTATTGGTATGAGAACACCACCAATTGTATTCAGTTACCTTTGGGTGCACGCTGCGCAAAGGACACAGTACACTAAGTGAAAATAATGCAGCTCCCTGCCTGTGGTATTGGTATGAGAACACCACCAATTGTATGCAGGTACCTTTAGGGGTACACTGTGCAAAGGACACAGTACACTAAATGAAAATAAAGCAGCTCCCTGCCTGTGGTATTGGTATGAGAACACCACCAATTGTATTCAGGTACCTTTAGGTGCACACTGTGCAAAGGACACAGTACACTAAGTGAAAATAAAGCAGCTCCCTGCCTGTGGTATTGGTATGATAACACCACCAATTGTATTCAGGTACCTTTAGGTGCACGCTGTGCAAAGGACACAGTACACTAAGTGAAAATAAAGCAGCTCCCTGCCTCTGGTATTGGTATGAGAACACCACCAATTGTATTCAGGTACCTTTAGGTGCACGCTGCGCAAAGGACACAGTACACTAAATGAAAATAAAGCAGCTCCCTGCCTGTGGTATTGGTATGAGAACACCACCAATTGTATTCAGGTACCTTTAGGTGCACGCTGTGCAAAGGACACAGTACACTAAGTGAAAATAAAGCAGCTCCCTGCCTGTGTTATTTGTATGAGAACACCACCAATTGTATTCAGGTACCTTTAGGTACACACTGTGCAAAGGACACAGTACACTAAGTGAAAATAAAGCAGCTCCCTGCCTGTGGTATTGGTATGAGAACACCACCAATTGTATTCAGGTACCTTTAGGTGCACGCTGTGCAAAGGACACAGTACACTAAGTGAAAATAAAGCAGCTTCCTGCCTCTGGTATTGGTATGAGAACACCACCAATTGTATTCATGTACCTTTAAGTGCACGCTGTGCAAAGGACACAGTACACTAAGTGAAAAAGAAGCAGCTCCCTGCCTGTGGTATTGGTATGAGAACACCACCAATTGTATTCAGGTACCTTTAGGTGCACGCTATGCAAAGGACACAGTACACTAAGTGAAAATAAAGCAGCTCCCTGCCTGTGGTGTTGGTATGAGAACACCACCAAATGTATTCAGGTACCTTTAGGGGCACGCTGTGAAAAGGACAGTGAAAATAATGCAGCTCCCTGCTGGGGTATTGGTATGAGAACACCCCCAATTGTATTCAGGTACCTTTAGGTGCACACTGTGCAAAGGACGCAGTACACTAAGTGAAAATAATGCAGCTCCCTGCCTGTGGTATTGGTATGAGAACATCACTAATTATATTCAGGTACCTTTAGGTGCACACTGTGCAAAGGACGCAGTACACTAAGTGAAAATAATGCAGCTCCCTGCCTGTGGTATTGGTATGAGAACGTCACTAATTGTATTCAGGTACCTTTAGGTGCACGCTGTGCAAAGGACACAGTACACTAAGTGAAAAAAAAACAGCTCCCTGCCAGTGGTATTGGTATGAGAACACCACCAATTGTATTCAGGTACTTTTTGGGGCACACTGTGCAAAGGACACAGTACACTAAGCGAAAATAAAGCAGCTCCCTGCCTGTGGTATTGGTATGAGAACACCACCAATTGTATTCAGGTACCTTTAGGTGCACGCTGCACAAAGGACACAGTACACTAAATGAAAATAAAGCAGCTCCCTGCCTGTGGTATTGGTATGAGAACACCACCAATTGTATTCAGGTACCTTTAGGTGCACACTGTGCAAAGGACACAGTACACTAAGTGAAAATAAAGCAGCTCCCTGCCTGTGGTGTTGGTATGAGAACACAACCAATTGTATTCAGGTACCTTTAGGTGCACGCTGTGCAAAGGACACAGTACACTAAGTGAAAATAATGCAGCTCCCTGCCTGTGGTATTGGTATGAGAACACCACCAATTGTATGCAGGTACCTTTAGGGGTACACTGTGCAAAGGACACAGTACACTAAGTGAAAATAATGCAGCTCCCTGCCTGTGGTATTGGTATGAGAACACCACCAATTGTATTCAGTTACCTTTGGGTGCACGCTGCGCAAAGGACACAGTACACTAAGTGAAAATAATGCAGCTCCCTGCCTGTGGTATTGGTATGAGAACACCACCAATTGTATGCAGGTACCTTTAGGGGTACACTGTGCAAAGGACACAGTACACTAAATGAAAATAAAGCAGCTCCCTGCCTGTGGTATTGGTATGAGAACACCACCAATTGTATTCAGGTACCTTTAGGTGCACACTGTGCAAAGGACACAGTACACTAAGTGAAAATAAAGCAGCTCCCTGCCTGTGGTATTGGTATGATAACACCACCAATTGTATTCAGGTACCTTTAGGTGCACGCTGTGCAAAGGACACAGTACACTAAGTGAAAATAAAGCAGCTCCCTGCCTCTGGTATTGGTATGAGAACACCACCAATTGTATTCAGGTACCTTTAGGTGCACGCTGCGCAAAGGACACAGTACACTAAATGAAAATAAAGCAGCTCCCTGCCTGTGGTATTGGTATGAGAACACCACCAATTGTATTCAGGTACCTTTAGGTGCACGCTGTGCAAAGGACACAGTACACTAAGTGAAAATAAAGCAGCTCCCTGCCTGTGGTATTGGTATGAGAACACCACCAATTGTATTCAGGTACCTTTAGGTACACACTGTGCAAAGGACACAGTACACTAAGTGAAAATAAAGCAGCTCCCTGCCTGTGGTATTGGTATGAGAACACCACCAATTGTATTCAGGTACCTTTAGGTGCACGCTGTGCAAAGGACACAGTACACTAAGTGAAAATAAAGCAGCTTCCTGCCCCTGGTATTGGTATGAGAACACCACCAATTGTATTCATGTACCTTTAGGTGCACGCTGTGCAAAGGACACAGTACACTAAGTGAAAAAGAAGCAGCTCCCTGCCTGTGGTATTGGTATGAGAACACCACCAATTGTATTCAGGTACCTTTAGGTGCACGCTATGCAAAGGACACAGTACACTAAGTGAAAATAAAGCAGCTCCCTGCCTGTGGTGTTGGTATGAGAACACCACCAAATGTATTCAGGTACCTTTAGGGGCACGCTGTGAAAAGGACAGTGAAAATAATGCAGCTCCCTGCCTGTGGTATTGGTATGAGAACACCCCCAATTGTATTCAAGTACCTTTAGGTGCACACTGTGCAAAGGACGCAGTACACTAAGTGAAAATAATGCAGCTCCCTGCCTGTGGTATTGGTATGAGAACATCACTAATTATATTCAGGTACCTTTAGGTGCACACTGTGCAAAGGACACAGTACACTAAGTGAAAATAATGCAGCTCCCTGCCTGTGGTATTGGTATGAGAACGTCACTAATTGTATTCAGGTACCTTTAGGTGCACGCTGTGCAAAGGACACAGTACACTAAGTGAAAAAAAAACAGCTCCCTGCCAGTGGTATTGGTATGAGAACACCACCAATTGTATTCAGGTACCTTTAGGTGCACGCTGCGCAAAGGACACAGTACACTAAATGAAAATAAAGCAGCTCCCTGCCTGTGGTATTGGTATGAGAACACCACCAATTGTATTCAGGTACCTTTAGGTGCACGCTGCGCAAAGGACACAGTACACTAAATGAAAATAAAGCAGCTCCCTGCCTGTGGTATTGGTATGAGAACACAACCAATTGTATTCAGGTACCTTTAGGTGCACACTGTGCTAAGGACACAGAACACTAAATGAAAATAAAGCAGCTCCCTGCCTCTGGTATTGGTATGAGAACACCACCAATTGTATTCAGGTACCTTTAGGTGCACGCTGCGCAAAGGACACAGTACACTAAGTGAAAATAATGCAGCTCCCTGCCTGTGGTATTGGTATGAGAACACCACCAATTGTATTCAGGTACCTTTAGGTGCACACTGTGCAAAGGACACAGTACACTAAGTCAAAATAATGCAGCTCCCTGCCTGTGGTATTGGTATGAGAACACCACCAATTGTATTCAGGTACCTTTAGGTGTGCTGTGCAAAGGACACAGTACACTAAATGAAAATAAAGCAGCTCCCTGCCTGTGGTGTTGGTATGAGAACACCACCAATTGTATTCAGGTACCTTTAGGTGCACGCTGTGCAAAGGACAGAGTACACTAAGTGAAAATAATGCAGCTCCCTGCCTGTGGTATTGGTATGAGAACACCACCAATTGTATGCAGGTACCTTTAGGGGCACACTGTGCAAAGGACACAGTACACTAAGTGAAAATAATGCAGCTCCCTGCCTGTGGTATTGGTATGAGAACACCACTAATTGTATTCAGGTACCTTTAGGTGTACACTGTGCAAAGGACACAGTACACTAAATGAAAATAAAGCAGCTCCCTGCCTGTGGTATTGGTATGAGAACACCACCAATTGTATTCATGTACATTTAGGTGCACGCTGTGCAAAGGACACAGTACACTAAGTGAAAATAAAGCAGCTCCCTGCCTGTGGTATTGGTATGAGAACACCACCAATTGTATTCAGGTACCTTTAGGTGCACACTGTGCAAAGGACACAGTACACTAAGTGAAAATAAAGCAGCTCCCTGCCTGTGGTGTTGGTATGAGAACACCACCAATTGTATTCAGGTACCTTTAGGTGCACGCTGCGCAAAGGACACAGTACACTAAGTGAAAATAAAGCAGCTCCCTGCCTGTGGTATTGGTATGAGAACACCACCAATTGTATTCAGGTACCTTTAGGTGCGCTGTGCAAAGGACACAGTACACTAAATGAAAATAAAGCAGCTCCCTGCCTGTGGTATTGGTATGAGAACACCACCAATTGTATTCAGGTACCTTTAGGTGCGCTGTGCAAAGGACACAGTACACTAAATGAAAATAAAGCAGCTCCCTGCCTGTGGTATTGGTATGAGAACACCACCAATTGTATTCATGTACATTTAGGTGCACGCTGTGCAAAGGACACAGTACACTAAGTGAAAATAAAGCAGCTCCCTGCCTGTGGTATTGGTATGAGAACACCACCAATTGTATTCAGGTACCTTTAGGTGCACACTGTGCAAAGGACACAGTACACTGAGTGAAAATAAAGCAGCTCCCTGCCTGTGGTGTTGGTATGAGAACACCACCAATTGTATTCAGGTACCTTTAGGTGCACGCTGTGCAAAGGACACAGTACACTAAGTGAAAATAAAGCAGCTCCCTGCCTGTGGTATTGGTATGAGAACACCACCAATTGTATTCAGGTACCTTTAGGTACACACTGTGCAAAGGACACAGTACACTAAGTGAAAATAAAGCAGCTCCCTGCATGTGGTATTGGTATGAGAACACCACCAATTGTATTCAGGTACCTTTAGGTGCACGCTGTGCAAAGGACACAGTACACTAAGTGAAAATAATGCAGCTCCCTGCCTGTGGTCTTGGTATGAGAACACCACCAATTGTATTCAGGTACCTTTAGGTGCACACTGTGCAAAGGACACAGTACACTAAGTGAAAATAATGCAGCTCCCTGCCTGTGGTATTGGTATGAGAACACCACCAATTGTATTCAGGTACCTTTAGGTGCACACTGTGCAAAGGACACAGTACACTAAGTGAAAATAATGCAGCTCCCTGCCTGTGGTATTGGTATGAGAACATCACTAATTGTATTCAGGTACCTTTAGGTGCACGCTGTGCAAAGGACACAGTACACTAAGTGAAAATAAAGCAGCTCCCTGCCTCTGGTATTGGTATGAGAACACCACCAATTGTATTCATGTACCTTTAGGTGCACGCTGTGCAAAGGACACAGTACACTAAGTGAAAAAGAAGCAGCTCCCTGCCCTTTGGTATTGGTATGAGAACACCACCAATTGTATTCAGGTACCTTTAGGTGCACGCTATGCAAAGGACACAGTACACTAAGTGAAAATAATGCAGCTCCTGGCCGGTGGTATTGGTATGAGAACACCACCAATTGTATTCAGGTACCTTTAGGTGCATGCTGCGCAAAGGACACAGTACACTAAATGAAAATAAAGCAGCTCCCTGCCTGTGGTATTGGTATGAGAACACCACCAATTGTATTCAGGTACCTTTAGGTGCACACTGTGCAAAGTACAAAGTACACTAAGTGAAAATAAAGCAGCTCCCTGCCTGTGGTATTGGTATGAGAACACCACCAATTGTATTCAGGTACCTTTAGGTGCACGCTGTGCAAAGGACACAGTACACTAAGTGAAAATAAAGCAGCTCCCTGACTCTGGTATTGGTATGAGAACACCACAAATTGTATTCAGGTACCTTTAGTAGGTGTACGCTGCGCAAAGGACACAGTACACTAAATGAAAATAAAGCAGCTCCCTGGCTGTGGTATTAGTATGAGAACACCACCAATTGTATTCAGGTACCTTTAGGTGCACACTGTGCAAAGGACACAGTACACTAAGTGAAAATAAAGCAGCTCCCTGCCTGTGGTATTGGTATGAGAACACCACCAATTGTATTCAGGTACCATTAGGTGCACGCTGTGCAAAGGACACAGTACACTAAATGAAAATAAAGCAGCTCCCTGCCTCTGGTATTGGTATGAGAACACCACCAATTGTATTCAGGTACCTTTAGGTGCACGCTGCTCAAAGGACACAGTACACTAAATGAAAATAAAGCAGCTCCCTGCCTGTGGTATTGGTATGAGAACACCACCAATTGTATTCAGGTACCTTTAGGTGCACGCTGTGCAAAGGACACAGTACACTAAGTGAAAATAAAGCAGCTCCCTGCCTGTGGTATTGGTATGAGAACACCACCAATTGTATTCAGGTACCTTTAGGTGAACGCTGTGCAAAGGACACAGTACACTAAGTGAAAATAAAGCAGCTCCCTGCCTGTGGTATTGGTATGAGAACACCACCGTTTGTATTCAGCTACCTTTAGGTGCACGCGCTGCAAAGGACACAGTACACTAAGTGAAAATAAAGCAGCTTCCTGCCTGTGGTTTTGGTATGAGAACACCACCAATTGTATTCAGGTACCTTTAGGCACACGCTGTGCAAAGGACACAGTACACTAAGTGAAAATAAAGCAGCTCCCTGCCTGTGGTATTGGTATGAGAACACCACCAATTGTATTCAGGTACCTTTAGGTGCACGCTGTGCAAAGGACACAGTACACTAAGTGAAAATAAAGCAGCTCCCTGCCTCTGGTATTGGTATGAGAACACCACCAATTGTATTCAGGTACTTTTTGGGGCACACTGTGCAAAGGACACAGTACACTAAGCGAAAATAAAGCAGCTCCCTGCCTGTGGTATTGGTATGAGAACACCACCAATTGTATTCAGGTACCTTTAGGTGCACGCTGCACAAAGGACACAGTACACTAAATGAAAATAAAGCAGCTCCCTGCCTGTGGTATTGGTATGAGAACACCACCAATTGTATTCAGGTACCTTTAGGTGCACACTGTGCAAAGGACGCAGTACACTAAGTGAAAATAATGCAGCTCCCTGCCTGTGGTATTGGTATGAGAACACCACCAATTGTATTCAGGTACCTTTAGGTGCACACTGTGCAAAGGACACAGTACGCTAAGTGAAAATAAAGCAGCTCCCTGCCTGTGGTATTGGTATGAGAACACCACCAATTGTATTCAGGTACCTTTAGGTGCACGCTGTGCAAAGGACACAGTACACTAAGTGAAAATAAAGCAGCTCCCTGACTCTGGTATTGGTATGAGAACACCACAAATTGTATTCAGGTACCTTTAGGTGTACGCTGCGCAAAGGACACAGTACACTAAATGAAAATAAAGCAGCTCCCTGGCTGTGGTATTAGTATGAGAACACCACCAATTGTATTCAGGTACCTTTAGGTGCACACTGTGCAAAGGACACAGTACACTAAGTGAAAATAATGCAGCTCCCTGCCTGTGGTATTGATATGAGAACACCACCAATTGTATTCAGGTACCGTTAGGTGCACGCTGTGCAAAGGACACAGTACACTAAATGAAAATAAAGCAGCTCCCTGCCTGTGGTATTGGTATGAGAACACCACCAATTGTATTCAGGTACCTTTAGGTGCACGCTGCTCAAAGGACACAGTACACTAAATGAAAATAAAGCAGCTCCCTGCCTGTGGTATTGGTATGAGAACACCACCAATTGTATTCAGGTACCTTTAGGTGCACGCTGTGCAAAGGACACAGTACACTAAGTGAAAATAAAGCAGCTCCCTGCCTGTGGTATTGGTATGAGAACACCACCAATTGTATTCAGGTACCTTTAGGTGCACGCTGTGCAAAGGACACAGTACACTAAGTGAAAATAAAGCAGCTCCCTGCCTGTGGTATTGGTATGAGAACACCACCGTTTGTATTCAGGTACCTTTAGATGCACGCGCTGCAAAGAACACAGTACACTAAGTGAAAATAAAGCAGCTTCCTGCCTGTGGTATTGGTATGAGAACACCACCAATTGTATTCAGGTACCTTTAGGCACACGCTGTGCAAAGGACACAGTACACTAAGTGAAAATAAAGCAGCTCCCTGCCAGTGGTATTGGTATGAGAACACCACCAATTGTATTCAGGTACCTTTAGGTGCACGCTGCGCAAAGGACACAGTACACTAAATGAAAATAAAGAAGCTCCCTGGCTGTGGTATTAGTATGAGAACACCACCAATTGTATTCAGGTACCTTTAGGTGCACACTGTGCAAAGGACACAGTACACTAAGTGAAAATAAAGCAGCTCCCTGCCTGTGGTATTGGTATGAGAACACCACCAATTGTATTCAGGTACCTTTAGGTGCACGCTGTGCAAAGGACACAGTACACTAAATGAAAATAAAGCAGCTCCCTGCCTCTGGTATTGGTATGAGAACACCACCAATTGTATTCAGGTACCTTTAGGTGCACGCTGCTCAAAGGACACAGTACACTAAATGAAAATAAAGCAGCTCCCTGCCTGTGGTATTGGTATGAGAACACCACCAATTGTATTCAGGTACCTTTAGGTGCACGCTGTGCAAAGGACACAGTACACTAAGTGAAAATAAAGCAGCTCCCTGCCTGTGGTATTGGTATGAGAACACCACCAATTGTATTCAGGTACTTTTAGGTGCACGCTGTGCAAAGGACACAGTACACTAAGTGAAAAAAAAGCAGCTCCCTGCCTGTGGTATTGGTATGAGAACACCACCAATTGTATTCAGGTACCTTTAGGTGCACGCTGTGCAAAGGACACAGTACACTAAGTGAAAATAAAGCAGCTCCCTGCCTGTGGTATTGGTATGAGAACACCACCGTTTGTATTCAGGTACCTTTATGTGCACGCGCTGCAAAGGACACAGTACACTAAGTGAAAATAAAGCAGCTTCCTGCCTGTGGTATTGGTATGAGAACACCACCAATTGTATTCAGGTACCTTTAGGCACACTCTGTGCAAAGGACACAGTATACTACTGTAAGTGAAAATAAAGCAGCTCCCTGCCTGTGGTATTGGTATGAGAACACCACCAAATGTATTCAGGTACCTTTAGGGGCACGCTGTGAAAAGGACAGTGAAAATAATGCAGCTCCCTGCCTGTGGTATTGGTATGAGAACACCACCAATTGTATTCAGGTACCTTTAGGTGCACACTGTGCAAAGGACGCAGTACACTAAGTGAAAATAATGCAGCTCCCTGCCTGTGGTATTGGTATGAGAACATCACTAATTGTATTCAGGTACCTTTAGGTGCACACTGTGCAAAGGACGCAGTACACTAAGTGAAAATAATGCAGCTCCCTGCCTGTGGTATTGGTATGAGAACATCACTAATTGTATTCAGGTACCTTTAGGTGCACGCTGTGCAAAGGACACAGTACACTAAGTGAAAATAAAGCAGCTCCCTGCCTCTGGTATTGGTATGAGAACACCACCAATTGTATTCAGGTACCTTTAGGTGCACGCTGCGCAAAGGACACAGTACACTAAATGAAAATAAAGCAGCTCCCTGCCTGTGGTATTGGTATGAGAACACCACCAATTGTATTCAGGTACCTTTAGGTGCACGCTGTGCAAAGGACACAGTACACTAAGTGAAAATAAAGCAGCTCCCTGCCTGTGGTATTGGAATGAGAACACCACCAATTGTATTCAGGTACCTTTAGGTGCACGCTGTGCAAAGGACACAGTACACTAAGTGAAAATAAAGCAGCTCCCTGACTCTGGTATTGGTATGAGAACACCACAAATTGTATTCAGGTACCTTTAGGTGTACGCTGCGCAAAGGACACAGTACACTAAATGAAAATAAAGAAGCTCCCTGGCTGTGGTATTAGTATGAGAACACCACCAATTGTATTCAGGTACCTTTAGGTGCACACTGTGCAAAGGACACAGTACACTAAGTGAAAATAAAGCAGCTCCCTGCCTGTGGTATTGGTATGAGAACACCACCAATTGTATTCAGGTACCTTTAGGTGCACGCTGTGCAAAGGACACAGTACACTAAATGAAAATAAAGCAGCTCCCTGCCTCTGGTATTGGTATGAGAACACCACCAATTGTATTCAGGTACCTTTAGGTGCACGCTGCTCAAAGGACACAGTACACTAAATGAAAATAAAGCAGCTCCCTGCCTGTGGTATTGGTATGAGAACACCACCAATTGTATTCAGGTACCTTTAGGTGCACGCTGTGCAAAGGACACAGTACACTAAGTGAAAATAAAGCAGCTCCCTGCCTGTGGTATTGGTATGAGAACACCACCAATTGTATTCAGGTACCTTTAGGTGCACGCTGTGCAAAGGACACAGTACACTAAGTGAAAAAAAAGCAGCTCCCTGCCTGTGGTATTGGTATGAGAACACCACCAATTGTATTCAGGTACCTTTAGGTGCACGCTGTGCAAAGGACACAGTACACTAAGTGAAAATAAAGCAGCTCCCTGCCTGTGGTATTGGTATGAGAACACCACCGTTTGTATTCAGGTACCTTTAGGTGCACGCGCTGCAAAGGACACAGTACACTAAGTGAAAATAAAGCAGCTTCCTGCCTGTGGTATTGGTATGAGAACACCACCAATTGTATTCAGGTACCTTTAGGCACACGCTGTGCAAAGGACACAGTATACTACTGTAAGTGAAAATAAAGCAGCTCCCTGCCTGTGGTATTGGTATGAGAACACCACCAAATGTATTCAGGTACCTTTAGGGGCACGCTGTGAAAAGGACAGTGAAAATAATGCAGCTCCCTGCCTGTGGTATTGGTATGAGAACACCACCAATTGTATTCAGGTACCTTTAGGTGCACACTGTGCAAAGGACGCAGTACACTCAGTGAAAATAATGCAGCTCCCTGCCTGTGGTATTGGTATGAGAACATCACTAATTGTATTCAGGTACCTTTAGGTGCACGCTGTGCAAAGGACACAGTACACTAAGTGAAAATAAAGCAGCTCCCTGCCAGTGGTATTGTTATGAGAACACCACCAATTGTATTCGGGTACCTTTAGGTGCACGCTGTGCAAAGGACACAGTACACTAAGTGAAAATAATGCAGCTCCCTGCCTGTGGTATTGGTATGAGAACACCACCAATTGTATTCAGGTACCTTTTAGGTGCACGCTGTGCACAGGACACAGTACACTAAGTGAAAATAAAGCAGCTTGCACAATCACCTGCCTGCCTGTCAGTATTGAGAATAACAGGAACGGATCTAGCTAAATTGAATACAGTGTGTAAATATATATACAACACCTAGGATGCATATATATCCTCTACACACTGTAACTGCAGCTAACTGACTCGCCTGCCTGCTCTATCTAATGCAAATCAAATTACACTGTGTCTCTCCCTCTCTTTTTTTTAACAATCGCCGCAACACACTACACAAGGCCGCTAAGCCGGCTGCATTATATTTTGTGGGGCGTGTACCTACTCCTCTGAGCCATGATTGGCCAAAGCCACCCTGGCTAATTACGGCTCTCTGTACTTACGGAGCTGTGATTGGCCAAGCATGCGGGTCATAGCGGGTCATCAGCCAGCAATGCACTGCGATGCCGCAGTGAATTATGGGCCGTGACGCGCCACTCGAATTTGGTGCCAACGGCCCATAATGTTCGAAATTTGGCGAACAGCCGAACAGGCGATGTTTGAGTCGAACATGGGTTTGACTCAAACTCACAGCTCATCCCTATTCTCAGCCAATCCCTGGGGGGCTGTATGTCCAGTGGATGGTTGAGAGGAGTTAAATAGTCTGAGGCAGAGAGCAGCAGCATTGATGGGATCTCCTCGTTCTTGAGGAAGAGATCCCAGACTGGAAGGACTCATGCCAGCAGAAGGCTGCAGAGAGAGATCACTGAGGTCCTAGCTATGCTAAAGGTGGGGAGCCTATGTTCTTGGAAGCAGAGCCAATAAAAGGGGGTGCACTGAGGATCCAGCCTGAAGATTCATAATAAAGTGTCCAGCCAATATTGATTATTGTGAAAAAATACTTTTCAAGTGTTGTGTGCCTGGCTGCCTCAGGACCCAGAAAGGAATAGAACCTAGGACAAATTAGTGGGATCACTTTGGAGAGTCTGCTCTACAATCATAATAGGGAAGGTTTTAATGTTGTGTAAAACAAAGCTCTTTCTGTGTGCCTGATATCTTAGCAGGTAAGGAGTTTTGTATATTCATTGTAGTCAGTTCTCAACCTGGTATCCAGAAGCTAATCTACAAGTTCTAAATAACAATAATATGGGGGGGAAAAAAGCATTTTAAACGGTGCAGTCATATCAAAATTACTTTAAGAGGTAGATAATGTAAAAGTAACTAGAATTGTGTGCTTACTAAAAAAAAAATATTTTCCTTCAATTCATGGAAACTGGTATCTATTAATAAAGACAATTGCTTGAAGCTGAAAATGTCTTCCACTTTTTTCTTAAATTTTTAAATTACTTCCCTGACAATGTAATGTTTAAATGTATAATGTTTGCTGGTTTTTTGGGCTTTCGATTAGAGATACAGTAAGCATTTCAGTGGATTTATATCACTTTTAATAGAACTGGTGAATATTCAGTCCCTGAAGCTCAGCTCTCACTCTGTGCTATGGAATTATTACAAACACATGCCAGTAGCTGTTTAAATTAAATAAAAATACTGTCAAAATAATCAAATTTAAAACATACATACTGAAGCTGTACCTTCAGATATGTACAATGACCTTATACCAGAAGAAAGGTTTATTTAAAGGCTTATTACAACCATTCCACATGCGATTTTCTTCTACAGGCTACTATGAGCAACACATCTGATTTTCTTCGAGCTTATGATTTAACACCAGAGTAAGAGAAAATATAAAATAAGCCCCATTGGAACTACACATGACCCACTCTCACACTCAACTTATTGGTTTTCTAATCTGCCCTTTTTTTTAGGAGGTATTGATTTTTTTTAAGTTATGAAAATCTCTTTTAACCAGCTTTCCCTCAAAATATACCAGCCAGCCACGGCAAGCATACAGCTTGGTATTTTTACAGCAAGGGTGCTGAAACAGAGCAGGACCCCTGGTATATCAATACCAGCCTTTGTGCTCTTTAGCATTGTGCAAAGAGAAAAACTGTAAGGGCTTGATGAGATGTACATTGAAATTTTAGATACCATGGATGACTATTAACATGCCTATCATGCTAAGATGCATTATTTGCACATTTTGCACACATTTTTACCTGTTTGCGTTGCGTTTAATAATGCTTTTCAGATGCCTTGTCTTTGTTGGTTTTCCATTATATAATGTCTTGTATTACCATCTTGGCTAGTAACGTTCTCTAAACACATCTCAAACAAGCTGTAAATACCATGGGTGCATTTTTAAGGCCTTTGTGGTGCGTTAGCAGTGCACTTAAATGCCACCAATTCAATAAAGCAATTTATTACCTCTCGCAAATAAAAATAAGTATGCAGCCACATTATATGTGATACCAGGGCAGCATATAATTCATATCCAGGAGGGTGGGAGCCTCTCCTCATCCCAGCCACTTTGAGCATACAATCAGCCTATTTCAAGAAACCCAGGAAGCCACTCTTTGACCCGCAAGAAAGTCAGCAGGAAGAAGCAGGGTGATCATGATGATGTCAGAAGGGGTATGGCAATGCGTTTTGGGGTGGAACTACCCTTTTATCAAGGTTTTACTGGAGTTCCACCCTGAAATGTGTTGCCACACCCCCTCTGACATCATCACGTCATCACAATTGCCCTGCTCCTTCCTGGTGGTCCACAGCAACTCCTGTTTTTAAAAAAAAGAGGCTGTTTGTATGCTTGGAGTGACTGCCATCTATTGGATATGAATTATATGCTTTCCTGGTATCGCATATAATCTTAGTGCATTCTTGTTTTTACTGGTGAGAGGTAATAAACCACTACACTGAATCGGTGGCGCTTTTTCTCTTTTCACATGGTTTGACAATGGGAGCCATCCCAATCCCGCCATGTGAAGAGAGATTGCAGACACTGTTAACCCTTTGTGTCCCTGGAAGAATTTGGGATTTTAATTTATGAACTTTTACATGTTCTTTTATGTTTTATTTATTACAAGTACTTATACAGCGCCATCAATTTACGCAGTGCTTTACATATATATTGTACATTCATATCAGTCCCTGCCCTTATTAAGGCGCTTACAATCTAAGGTCCCTAACTCACACTTCATATATACACATACTAGGGCCAATTTAGACAGGAGCCAATTACCCTACCGGCTTGTCTTTGGAGTGTGGGAGAAAACCCATACAGGCACGGGGAGAACATGCAAACTCCAGGTAGGTAGTGCCATGGTTGGGATTTGAACTGACAACCCTAGTGCTGTCATGTGGAAGTGCTAACCACTTAGCCACTGCGCTGCCCACAAATCTTTTTCCATCATGGGCTGTGTCTACTTTTATCCAGGCTGAGTAGATTAGGCATAGGTTGCGTCTGTATGTGTATGTGTGTTTGGGGATGCTTATATCTTATATAATTTGGAACGCAGTAAAGCCAGTCGAATGCTACATGTCGGATACATTTTTGTGTGATGCAACATGAAGCAATGCAAATGCAACCATGTCAACAACACTGTCAGCTGCAATGAGTGCAATTGACACAGAGAACTGACAAGCATTTGTAACGATTTAAAAACACAGATGAAATGCCTGTTTTTGATGCCAGTGTAAACATAGACAAAAATTGCCCTTTTCTCAGATTTGCTTGGTTCTGATGGATGTTGAGTGTGTTTACATTATCTGTCCAGGAGTAAGTGGGCTACTCCTTCTCTTGGAGAAGTCATATCTGCCTTTATTCTGTATAAAAATCATTCCTCCTTTCTCTGGTTTGGTTATACTAATCCCCTAACATGTGCTAAAAGAGTAAGGACTGTTCACTTAGCAAAGACACTGCTAGAAAAAAAAAAGTCAACCTGTGTACAATTTGAATACACAATCATATGTAAAAGAAATAGGCATTTTTCCAAGCACACAATTGGGCATTCAATATGAACAGATTGTCCATATTTACCAACATCTGCCAAGCAAACGTCCTCTACTCCTTTAGTCAATCAACATGAGACTATAAGTCTTTATTAATGCTTACTTATGTAGCGCTACCCCCAGTTAAGAGAGCCACTGGATTTGTTTTCGGGCCCTGTGTACAGCACCACCAACCCCCGGCAATCTGCTCGACCCACCCTGGCACAGTTAGTCTAGTCTATTCTAGTGTATTTTTATCATAACCAATTGGTATTGCAAAGGCACCCTCTTTACAGTAAAACAACACACAAATGTTAAAGATTAACCATAACAGTTTTACTTTGATTGAAAAAGGCTTAAGCAGAATATAATACACACAACCGGCTTGCAGAGCCCTGCAGCAATCAATATAGCACACAATAATGGCGCTGCGCGGTAATCCACCACGCGTAGCTATTATGGTATACACGCCCTGTGGCGCACTAAACAATATTCTATATCCCCACCCTGGCCCGGCCTGACCCAGAATAAATCTCAGTCCTTCCTATAGGGATTTCTTTGCATGCAAACTTTCGGTGGTGCACTTGATGAATAGTATTTGTAATCCACAAACTGGCAATCACTAAGAACACTATGCTGGGAGGACACTTCAACTCTGTCCTGCTACCGGTCCCCCAGTGGAACAACAAACAAACGATCGGTGAGCCACGGCAGTCTATAGGCCTAGAGTCTGTAAAGTCTATTTGATTGAGCAAGTGCTCGCTCACCACTATGGGCGCGATCCCAGCCCGAGACTTCCCCCTGCTGTGTCTCCGCACACAGCGTCTGCAACGATCGGGTCCCCGATCCAACTGATGTCCTCACTCGACCAGTCTGGTGCCACCCAGGCTCCACAGCGGGGTGGAATGCTCTTTGGAAGTTGCGCAAGGCCCAGGCTTCAGGCCTTGCACTGCAGCAGATCCGCACAGGAAGAAACTCTTGCTTGCAGCGCGGTGTCCAAAGAGGCCGAGCTCCGCCTCGCCTCCTCCTTAAATAACCCCTCCCATGAGTCTCTGCGGTGGCCAACTGGGGTTCTGGGTAACGTAGTCCCGGGGCCTTAAAGGAGACCCCGCTACACTTACTATTAGCTGATCTGGTTATGAATTTAATTCAGTGAGAGAAAAAAATATAATAATCTTTCTCAACTTTTTAGCCCCTTCGTGATGGAGGGTAAATCAAATCTTAGCACCTAAACCCAGTTTTGCAACTTTAGAATGTATTACTAAAAGTGTACATATCATCGCAACTGTGATACTATATAAAATTAATACAAGAACAAATTGATATACTATAAACTTGTGAATAAATAAAGTGTATACAATATTAAATTAAGCACAGTCCAGTGAAAAAATTAATATATATATATATATATATATATATATATATATATCATATAAACTAAAATTTAACATCCAACCTTGGTGCTAAAAAACAAACAATAATTCATAAAATAGTCCCAACTGTGATATATATCGTGTTTCCACGAATGTGAAAAATAAATCCACACAAATAGAAGTCCAAAAAATTGTGTTGTATATATGTATCCAAAATCGCTTCAAATCTTATATGTGAAACACCTCCGAAAAAATAATAGTGATAAAGTTCATGCTATGCTGTAATTCCTCCTTCACAACAGTGCAGTCTTAATCCTTCACCAAATCTTCTTACAGAATAAATACACCCAAAGTGCACAGGTAATGGATTGCGCTTACCAAATTGAATGGACCTCTTTAATTAAAAAGATGGTCACAAACAGCCTAAGCAGGATAATGCGTACACACATGAGATGATTACTGGTGTAAAGAATGAACCTCCTTCCTCCGGTCTCAGATGTAGGATATGAAACACAAGCAGGAAATCTCCATAGTGCAACCCGTTTAATTAAGTACAAAAACACAAATTAAAAGAATATGGATAAAAATTATGGCCAAGGTGGCCTCTTACATTAAAAAGTGCCCATCCCATCACTGGGGCTGCAGACTAAAACGTTTGGAGCCGAAGCTGTAGGACCTCCAAAGCGGCGTGCGTTCCAGCAGCTGCTCGCTATAGCCAGGACCCGGATGGAGCATGGAGCATAGAACACGTGACCAGGCTACGCCGCTGACGTACGTTTCATTGAGTAACGTCTTCAGGGGGGCGTGCCTGGTCACTGGAAGTCACGTGTTTTTAAAGTCTATGTAATTGGACAGTGATTTGATAGACATGGAGCCTGTTTGACAATTCTCATTGCAGCCGCAGTACTGAGAGGAACATCTACATCGCTATCCTGTCATCATATCATATTCATATTAATTATTTGGCAAAGTGGGATTAACATTACCAAAAAAAATTATAAAACTATGTATAAAAGTTTAAAACTAAATCCGGCATTAATAAGGACCGATCTACTTATTAGAAAAAACCCTTGTGTACTATTTGTTTCTAGCCACTAGGTGGAGCCTTCTCTGCATTATCTCATATATGGGAATAAATGCTCACATATGGCCAATATATTGTGACCACCAATTTACCAAATTAAATATTATTACATTAAATGGATCTATTATGTACCCTTATAATCCAATTCCTATACTTTATTAGTGAAGTATTATTATTAAAATAAATATGAAGATTGTATGCTGTATACACAGGCCTACAATTGGATGGATTTGGAACCTGTGTATTGTTTCTTACAGTGGCCAATGATCATAAATCACAATGTATAGAAGATATTGATTATTACTCATTTGACAAGAAATTTTTTAAATCTAGTTCAATATTTAGACCATACGGCTGCATACTACGCATTTTGTACAACCACCTAGTTTCGTTTTGTGAAATGGCTCTTTGCATGTGTGTCCCTCTCCAATGATTGGAGATCTTATCGATCCCAAAAAACTTGCATAATCTAGGATCACTTTGATGGTGGCTTTTGAAATGTCTGGACACACTATGATTTGGAAACCCCTTCTTTATATTAGCTAGATGTTCATTAATCCTAACTCTTAATTGGCATGTAGTTCTACCCACGTACTGGAGAGAGCAAGGACACTCCAGAACGTAGGTAACGTGATCAGAATTGCATGTAATCTTAAATTTTTCTTTTGTAACGTTCGACTGAAAGTGTGTAATTTTCTTCGGGTCGCCTGATTTTCTCGTAGTTTTACACGCTTTACATCGGGTTCAATGGTGAAAGCCAGAACCATCCAAAAATGTGCCAAGTTTCCTTGGAGGGTCTGGTACATTGCGGGCTATAAGGTTTCTCAGTCCTGGAGCCCTCCTGTATATAAACTTTGGTTTGAACGTAATGGTGGATTTTAAGTCTTTATCTTTAAGGAGTATCGGCCAATATTTTTTAAAAATGTTTTCCACTTCTCTAAATTGCCTATGAAACCGCGACACGAACACGAGTTCACCTCCAAATTCTTTTTTCGGCCTAGCTACCAGCAAAGTATTTCTGTCCATAGAGGACACCTGGGCCAGCACCTTTTCAAGGGTCTCTGAAGAGTACCCCTTTTCCAAAAACTTTTGTGTCAGAATATCAGCTTGCATGTAAAATTTGTCATTATTAGCACAATTCCGCTTGAGGCGCATAAACTGGCCTTTAGGTACTGCTCCTATCCATTGCGGATGGTGGCAGCTTTTAGTTGGCACAAAACCGTTTCTGTCAGTCTTTTTGAAGTAGGTTTTTGTCTCAAACTTCATATCTTTTTTACTGATGGTCAAATCCAAATAATTGACTGCAGTACGGCTGTGCTCTGCTGTAAATTTTAAGCCATATTTATCGGTATTCATCTCTGCCAGAAAGATTTCCAGGTTTGTCTCTGTTCCTTCCCAGAATAGGATCACGTCATCTATATATCTTCGGTAAAAGAATAGTGATTGTTTTTTATTTTTAAAGATGGATTCTTGTTCCCATTTATTCAATACCACATTTGCCACGCTAGGGGCATACCGAGCCCCCATCGCTACACCACCTACTTGATTGTAGAATTGGTTATTGGCCCAAAAGAAGTTGTTTCCCATGGCCAACTCAAGGCCTCTAATCAGATGATTGATTCGTGGTTTTTTGATTTTTAGATTGTTTTGTAAGGGCCCATTTCAGTGCTTCCAACGCATCTGAATGTCGGATGTTAGTATAAAGCGACTCAATATCTATTGTCACCATTAATGTGGTTTGGGTGGCTTGAAGTGGTTGAAGTGCTACTATTAAGTCTCTACTTTCTTTAAAATACGATGGGCTAAGGGATACCAATGGTTTAAAAAAAACATCTAAATATTCACCTAGTCTGGAGAATAAGGATTCAATTCCGCTTATTATAGGTTGCCCCAGAGGGAACTCCTTTTTTTTATGTATTTTGGGTAATATATACATTACCGGCACTTTAGGGGCATGAATCATTCGATAATTGGCTTCTTTCTGGTTGAGAATCTGTTTATATAGTCCTTCTTCTATCCAAGTGCGGAGTTGTGCTTTTAATTGTACTGTGGGGTTACCATTGATTGGTTGGTAGGTGGTTGTATCTTTCAAAAGTCTTTCCATTTCCATGTAGTAATATTCTTTAGTTAATATCACCAACCCCCCTTGTCAGCCTGTCTGACTACAATTTGTTTATTCTCTTCTATTGATTTTATCCCTTGCCATATACGTTGACTAGAGGAATAATTAGAGAGTTCCATATCACGAACTTCATCTTGTACCATGCTTCTGAATACTTCGATGTGATGGTTAGTTCCTTTTTTGGGATTGAATACTGAATTGTTTTTTAGGCCGCTGTGAACATAAGTAGGTTCCTGACTTGCCACCCTATTATTAACAATCTGTCCTGCAAAATGTTTTTTAATGTTCAGTTTTCTAATATGCTTCTCAATATCGATAAACAATTCAAATTTGTCGATATTTTTATTTGGTGTAAATTTTAACCCCTGTTGCAATACCTCTAATTCTTGATCTGAAAATTGAACTCTTGCCAAATTAAATATCCCATCATTTAGTGCGTTCTTTTTCTTTTTCTTTCTGCCTCTTCCTCTTCTCCCTCTCTTTCTATATGTTCCTTTGGATATTGTGGGGATCTGGGAGGAATACGGTAGGGCTCCTTCCATCCCCTCCATTCCCCCTGGTAGTGGTTCTGATAGGGGGCTGGTCTTCCCCTAAAATTACCTCTAAAACCTCCTCTCGGAGGTCTCGTGGGTAATATTGGCGATTAGACTCATAGTATCCTGGTTCCATAGGTCGAGGATCCAAGGGGGCATATAGATTATAAGTGTCCACTTGATAGGATGGTGGATAGGGATATGGATTATATGGAGGCTGATTAGGTTTGGAGTAATTGGTGGTTGGTTTAATAGATGGTTTGGTAGTTTTTTTAGGGGTGCTGGAATTGTTTGGAGTTTTCTTAGGCTGAAGTAATGGGACCGGAATCACCGTTTCTTTAGCAATAGATGTATCACGAGAGACAGCATTATTAAGTGTATCTTGCCACTTATACACCTTCTTGTCTTCAAAATCCTTGATATCTCTTTGATATTTTTTAAGTTTTTTTGTTTTTATTTCTCCATCGTACTTGAGTAAATGAGTTTGTAAGTTTGTTTTTTAGCACCAAGGTTGGATGCTAAATTATAGTTTATATGATATATATATTATTTTTTTCACTGGACTGTGCTTAATTTAATATTGTATACACTTTATTTATTCACAAGTTTATAGTATATCAATTTGTTCTTGTATTAATTTTATATAGTATCACAATTAGCGCCCCCTATCACATTCAGTAAACAACAGATAGAAGTTCCTATCACTTCATCCCTAGGGGAGCAGCTTAAATAATTATAGTTCATATTTTCACTTATTTTTATTAATTTAATTATATAGGCGCGGAATTCACAATATCAAATATCATCGCAACTACTTAGTGTATCCAGGTGAATTATATTTTGTTTGTTTTTTCAGGGCGAATTGGTCCTTTAACCACTTCAGCCCGGAAGGTTTTACCACCTTAATGACCAGGCCATTTTTTGCGATACAGAACTGCGTTATTTCGGTCGTGTGACGCTGTACCCAAATAAAATGTATGTCCTTTTTTTCCCACAAATAGAGCTTTCTTTTGGTGGTATTTGATCACATCTGCAGTTTTTATTTTTTGCGCTATAAACAAAAAAAATAACAACAATTTTGAAAAAAATATATATATATATTTTTACTTTCTGCTATAATACATATCCAATACATTTAAAAAAAATCGAATTTCTTCATCAGTTTAGACCAATATATATTCAGCTACATATTTTTGGTAAAAAAAAAATCCCAATAAGCGTGCATTGATTTGTTTGCACAAAAGTTATGGCGTCTACAAAATAGGGGACATTTTTATGGCTTTTTTATTTATTTTTTTACTTGTAATGGTGGTGATCAGCAATTTTTAGCAAGGTTGCGACATTGTGGCAGACAGATCGGACACCTAGCTGACACTTGACACTTTTTTGGGAACCAGTGACATTATTACGTTGATCAGTACTAAAAATATACACTGACAGTATAAATGACACTGGCAGGGAAGGGGTTAACATCAGGGGCAATCAAAGGGTTAACAGTGTTCCTAACTGTGTGGGGGGGATGGGCTCACTGCATGGATTCTCGGATCCGTGTTCCTGATTAGCAGGATCACTAGATTAGAGTGTCCATGCCTGACAGCATGGCTGTCTGCTTGTTTACATCGGCAGACCACCGTTCTGTCTCTGCGGGAGCGATCGCGGGTTGGCCAGCGGACATCGCGTCCACTGGACCCGCTGATTGGCTGTCCCTGTGGCCAATAAGCCCACGATCGCATCTCTGGCGGCGCGCGTGACCCCCCAGTAGCTATTTACAAAATCACGTACAGGTATGTGATTTTGCGCAATAGAGCCACCTTGCCACAGTATATGTACAGCAGGCAGTCGGGAAGTGGTTAATGGGGGAGAAATGATGATCTCCTAATTTTTTTTCTAATATCAAACTAAAACGTCGGTGCACATTTTTTTTTTTTACCCTACATAAATACACTTTAACATTACCATGAACACTAAATAAAAAATAACAGTTTTTTCTAAACCTTTTTTTAATGCTACTTGGTACTATCCTAGATTAAGCCATTATCTTACTATTTTACGTAATTTTATTTTTTATTTATTTGTTTTTATGTGAATACTTTTTGGGGTTTCCATCCTTCTCCTCCTATTTTTTTCCATTCAGAGGACAAAGAGATTACAGGGGCAGGTTAACACTTTGATAGCCAATCACAGGCTGTCACAGTATTCATGTGATTGGGAGGCTCCTGATCATTGTTGCAACATTGTCGGTGACAGTTTTGTCTCTGTGCTGGAAGTGTTCTAAGTAGTGTGCTTCCATCAAAACATAGAAGCACCTATATGCTGCCCTTGAAAGAAGGCCTACCTCTGTGAAGCCACATATATGTTTCAGCTTGGCATCAATACAGAAGTGTCTTTAAAATAACTCTAGTCTTAGGGAAATTCTTCTTATGCCTCATACACACGACTGGTTTTCCCAGCAGGAAAACTGCCATGAGATCTTTTGGACGGGAATCCCGGCCGTGTATATGCTCCATCGCAGTTTTCCCGACAGGAAAACTGTGGAAAAAAAAGAGAACATTTTTTATCCCCGGGATACCCGGCGGTCTTTTTCCCAGCAGTTTTCCTGTGGGAAAAACTGCGATGGAGCATACACACGGCCGGGATTCCCGGCCAAAGCTCTCACCGCAGTTTTCCCGACGGGAAAACCTCTCGTGTGTACAGAGGGAAAGTTACCGAGCAGGTTCTCGGTTTTCCCCTTTGGGATTCCCGGCGGACTTTTTACCACCGGGAATCCTGTACGTGTGTACGAGGCATTATATCTAAAGCTGGCAAGACAAGAAGTCCACACACATCACACCATAACCACACTCTCAAAACCAATAGGGCCTCCAGAAGTGCACAAATATAATTATCTTTATACCTTTCTTGACTAAGCCTATTTCTGACATTTGATGTTTGCAAGTTAAAATCCGTATTTTTTGCTAGAAAATTTCTTAAAACCTCCAAACATTTCAATATATTTTTTTTCAGAGAATCTAGAGAATAAAATGGCGATTGTTGCAATATTTTATGTCACACGGTATTTGTGCAGCGGTCTTTAAAACGCAACGTTTTGGGTAAAAGACACTTTCATGAATTTAAAAAAAACTGAGAGTTAGGCCGCGTACACACGATCGGTTTTACCAATGAAAACAGTCCGATGGATTTTTTTATCGGACAAACCGATCGTGTATGGGCCCCATCGGTCTTTTTTCCATCGGTGCCAAAAAATAGAACATGTTTTAAATTTTTCCGATGGATAAAAAACCGATAGCAAATTCCGATCGTCTATGGGCAAGTCCATCGGTTAAAAAACCCACGCATGCTCAGAATCAAGTCGATGCATGCTCAGAAGCATTGAACTTAATTTTTCTCAGCTCATCGGAGTGTTTTACATCACCGCGTTTGGAACGGTCGGTTTTATGACTGATGGTGTGTAGGCAAGACTGATGGTTTTCCGATGGAAAAATCCATTGGTTTAAAAACCATAGGAAATCCAATCGTGTGTACAGGGCTTTAGAGTTACAGAGGAGATCTAGTGCTGGAATTATTGCTCTCGCTGTGACGATCGCGGCGATACCTCACATGTGTGATTTGAACACCATCTACATATGCGTGCGCGACTTGCATTTCCGTTTTCTTTGCTGCGCGAGCTCGCGGGGATGGGGCGCTTTAATTTTTTTTCTTATTTCTTTTATTTATTTATTTATTTTTACATTGTGTTTTAAAAAAAAAAATGTATCACTTTTATTGCTGTCACAAGGAATGTAAACATCCCTTGTGACAGTAATAGGTGGTGACAGATACTCTTTATGGAGGGACCCCAAATCCCTGCTTTGCACTTCAAAGTATTCAGATCGCCAAAAACGGTGATTCTGAATACTGTATTTTTTTTTTTTAAACTGCGCCATTGGCAGCCGAGTAAACCGTAAATGACGTTGTGACGCCGCTTCCGTGTTTACATACAGGAAACTGGAACAAAGGGAGGCCCGGTAATAGCGGCGGAAGACAGCAGGAGGGGGTGATGTCCCCTCCTGCTCCTCCTGCTCCTCCGGGATAACAACCGAGCGGCTTTTAGCTGCATCGGTTGTTATCCCTGGAAAGCCGACCGCTGGCTATAAAAAACGGTACCGGGATGATGCCTGCAGCTGCGGACATCATCCCGGTATAACTCCTTAAAGCCAAGGCCGCATATATGCGTACGCTCTGCGGGAAGGGGTTAAGGAGCATTTTTGGCAATTAGCCAATTTTATTGCTTACATTTATTGCTTAATAAGAATCGAAAATATTTTAGTAGTATCTATTCTTAAGTGTCTCTTGTACTTTACCCTTGCTGTACAGTAGGTATACCTGCAGTAATTCTCAATGAATGTAGGCAAATAATTTTTCCTTTCTTGGAATGTAAATTTTCACCAGACAACATATATCTGCATGAATTCTATTCATTGACTGTTGCGCTTTGCTGTTTTAAAAGAAAAAAGATTTCATTGTCAGTGTTTCTTCTACACGAATAGTACATTTCGTTATTTGACTGTGTGGATCAATTTTTATGTTACTGGCATGCTGGTCTTGAGAATAGCATCTTTAATGTTTCAAGAACATTGAGCACAAGATGACATTGCGGGCTTTGGATACAATTCAGATGTTTTTCTTATTTGTTGGTGTTAAGGTAGATGTAAACCCTAAGCTCGGATTTGCGCTGTTGAACTGTGATGACATGTTAGATGCTTTGGTGCCATTCATTTTTAATGGCATTCCAACAGACTATGGAAACATCAGCTCTGCATTGCAATACATAGCAGTATATAGGAATGCATTCTGTTGCAGTGTGTTGTATTTTAAAAAAAAAGGGTCGGGTGGTTTTGGCTGTAATTAGGTATGTTGGTAGCCCACTTAAAATACATAGACTGTCTTATGACATGTAGTTTAATAAAGCATTGTGAGTCATAAATAGGCTCATAAATATTTTTTTTATTTTTATTGGTTTTGTAATCCATTTTTTGCATGATATTGCTGTCCATGTCCCTTTTCAGTGATTTCATGTCTACATGCACTCACTCCAAGGTTGGCTGCACATAATTGTTTAGACTGGGTTTCTGATGGTGACATACAAAATATGGGTTAGTACAGGCAATAGTAATCTTAATCAGGGCATGACAGTGTGACAACAAAAGACCACCCCATAACCGTAAATGCCTGAACAAGCACAATCATGGCAAGATCCCCAGGAAATATTGTAATAAAGGATGCAGATTAAAAAAGGTTAAAATTACATTACCATGTTAAAGTTTTACAACCCCTTTTCCAAAACAGTTGGGGCACTGTGTAAAATTGACATAAAAACAAAATGCATTGGTTTGTAAATCCCATATTTTAGTCACAATAGAAAATAGAAAAACAAATCAAATGTTTAAAATGAGGAAATGTACCATTTTAGGGGAAAATAAGGTAATTTTGAACTTGATGGCAGCAACACATCTAAAAAAAAGTTGGCACAAGGCAACAAAAAGCTGGCAAAGTGATACTAAAGCCCCGTACACACGATCGGTTTGACTGATGAAAACCGTCCGATGGATGGTTTTCATCAGACCAACCGATCGTGTATGGTACCCATCGGTCTTTTTTCCATCGGTTGGAAAAAATAGAACATGTTTTAAATTTTTCCGATGGATAAAAAACCGATCGAAAACTCAGATCATCTATGGGCAAGTCCATCGGATCAAAAACCCACGCATGCTCAGAATCAAGTCCACGCATGCTCAGAAGCATTAAACTTCATTTTTCTCGGCTCATCTGAGTGTTTTACGTCACCGCGTTTGGAACGGTCGGTTTTTTGACTGATGGTGTGTGGGCAAGACTGATGAAAAGCAGTTTCATCGGATTTCCGATGGACAAATCCATCGGACGAAAATCCATAGGTTAACCGATCGTGTGTACGGGGCTTTAGAAGGAAGAGCTGAAAGAACGTTTTGGAACTAATTAGGTTAATTATCAAGAGGTCAGTAACATGACCGGGTATAAAAAGAGTGTCTCAGAGAGTCAAAGTGTCTCAGAAGATGGGCAGAGGTTCCCCAATCTGTAAAAAGCTGCATTTAAAATTGCCGAACAATTTCAGAATAATGTTCCTCAATGTAAAATTGCAAAGACTTAAAATATGTCATCATTTACAGTACATAATATCACCAAAGATTCAGAGAATCAGAAGAAATCTCTGTGTGCAAAGGACAAAGCCAAAACACAATATTGAATACCTCTGATTTTCTGGCCCTCGGATGGCACTGCATTAAAACAGGCATGATTCTGCGATGGACATCACTGCTTGGGTTTAGGAATACTTCCAAAAATCACCGTCTGTGAACACAGTCCTCTGTGCCATCCAAAAATGCAAAGTAAAGCTCTATCCTAGTGTAGCGGGACCCTCTGGAGGGTTGCTGAGTGTTGTAGTTCGTCTGTCACCCCGCCCAGCCAGGCACACAGTTCTCATTCACCCTTAGGCCGAAAACCAGTCCTTGAACTTTGTTTTTTGTTTTTTATTGAGGGGAATAAACATGGATGGGGAAAGGATACTCATGAGATGCCCAAACAAATTACAGAAAAATATATATTGGACGACTATATACACCTCCGGTATATACAACTCTAATTTTAAAGTCCAGCACATAACTTGCTTGCAGACTATCTCTTCTCAATACCTCCAGCACATCACTTGCTTACACTTCCCAGACCAGCTAGCACTGATTTGAAGGTCTGACACTGGCTCAGCCAGGCCTAGGGTGAATGTACTTTGCAAGCAGGGACTGCGGGCCCCTTTAGTGTAGCAAAATGGTAGGTAGTTCCAGTGCTAGCTGTCCATGTGGCTACTGCTCCCAGTAACACCTCTTCAGGCCCTGCCAGCCCTCCTGGCTGCAACTGCCTCTCTCCACTGCCTGTGCCACCACATTCCACTCCACTGGCTCTTCACCTGTCCCAGACTACAATCTCCCAGTCCTCTCAGGCGTGTCACTCACCAGCCCTCTTGGCTCCGACCTGTTGTTCCTCTCCTGGAGACTTTGCCTAGCAGTGCTCTCCCGCTGTTCTCTCTTGCTCCTGTGCCACCTGTCCAGGACACCTCCATGTGTCGTGAGAAGGGTCCTGTCCACACCCCCCAGACCGAAAGTCACCCCCCCCAGACTGGGGAGCTCCCTCAAAGACCCTGACAGCCTAACACTCCATCTCCAGCTTCCACCCAAACAACTCCTCCCCCACTGGGCTTACCCTGGGTATTTATGGAGGCCTGCCCCCTGCCAATCAAGGTTAGGGATTGGTCAGGGCTCCCTAGAATACCCCAGACAGCTCCACCTCCCCTCTCCTCCTTCCCTTCCAGAAAACACTAAAACATTCTGGAAAGAAGTGGGAGGTCTTGATAATGCTGCCTGTGAGTCACACAGCTCTGCTCTGAGTCACTCCCAACCCAGATCAAAACACACCCAGGCTTGGCTGACAGCCAAACCTGGAAATTGACCTGCTCTCACAAAAACAGGCACTATCCTTGTAGCACACTAGAGGGTGCTACACTATAGCCAAAAAAGGAAGCCATATCTGGACATGATCCAAAAACGACACTGTCTTCTCTGGGCCAATGCTCATTTAAAATAGTCTGTTGCAAAGTGAAAAACTGTTCTGTGGTCAAACCAAAATTTTACATTCCTTTTGCCAACTGGTCTCCTCGGGTCGCAGACATTTACAGAGTGTTGTTAAAAGAAGAGGGGATGCTACATCGTGGTAAACATGGTTCTGTCTCAACTTTTTTAAGACTTGTTGCTTCCATCAATTTCAAAATGACCTTATTTTTTTCTTAAAATTGTTCATTTTCTCAGTTTAAACCTTTGATATGTTTTCTATTTTCTATTCAGACTAAAATATATGCTTCTGAAATCTGCAAATCACTGCATTCTGCTTTTTTTGTAGATTTTACACAGCATCCCAACTTTTTTGGAGCTGAGGTTGTATGATGTTTTAGCAATTGAATTAGATCTACCTTAACCACCAATGTGCAGTTCAGCTAGTAAAACGGTTAAATGGTTCTTTTGCATGCATGTCAATCCCTTTTGAGAGGATGAATCTGTCATCCTTTTTAATTATACATCAGTTTCTGAACTTTAAGGAATTTACAGCTTGGTGTCCCTTAAGATTCATACATATAAATTAGGTCAGTTTGACTGTGAGATAAGCTAACTACCAGTACGTTTTTGGATTGTGGGAGGAGGATTGTGGGAGGAACCTGATAAAAGCATACACATTCCATACAAAAGGCAGGTGGAAAGTGAAACCAGGGCAAAAGACAAAGAGAAGAACTTAAACGATTCATCAATAACTGGCAATGTGCACAAAGGAAGAAGCCCTTGGCTATATAACAATCCCAAATGTCCCTCAGCATTTAGTGTGTACAAAAGACCCAAAAAACAAAGGCAATACTGATATACACTTGCAGCCACTATTCTGAGAGAACTGCCAAATATGAAACAAGAAAATAATTGAAAACATAAAATGGAAGAATTCTTTGAAAATGAAGATAGGAAAAGTGAAGGCAGTGGAAAATTGTAATCTGACAAATCCTCCTTAAGATAGACCTATATAAAGTGAATTACAAATGCCCTTGATTCTTTTCACTTCCGTACATTCAGAAATGATTCACTAAGAGTCTGAAATTATTTTTCTATAAAATATAAAAAGTCAGAGGATGTGGTTCATTTAAAACGCAACATCTGTTGTATTATTTAGTCTAAAATAAGAGGTTTATAGATTCCAGATTATCTATGGGTAAGACGTTTGTAACCTAGAAAAATAAATACAGATTTGGAATTGTTTTGTGATGCTTGATAGATCAGTCTAGATTTTATATCAATGGAAAATGGGAAGTGCGGCGCTAAACTGGTGAAGGATATCACTATGTGTAGGAGTGATATTCTAACATATAATAAATTCAATGCAGTATACAGTGCATAAATCAATTAAACCACAAACTATGGTGTGGATGCTTCCACGGAAGGAATCCACACAGTGTCAGTGTATGTGCTATCGTGAAGGAACACAAGTGCATATAAACAATCCAAAAACAACTTATGAATAAAAGTCCGTAAGTGAAAAATATGCAATGGAGTCTCTGTAAGTGTGGCAAGTACACTTGTTAGAAGTGAACTCAACACCACTGAGGATAAAAATAAATTAAAATGAAACTAATGAGTGTAACAAGTCCAAGCATCTCAGACCCATTTCAAGGGCAGCTTCCCACGGAATGACCACATGTGAAGAACCAAAATGTTGTCTAATCAAATCAAATCAAAAACACTTGAGACAATGAATAGGTGGGGTACTCTTACCACAGATGTTGGACTCAGCTACCATACGACAGTGAGTCAGATAGACTTGAGGTCTCACAGACCATGGATCATGGAACAGGATGTCGTGGATGTCTCGAACTGTCCAGGAGAGGGTAATCCCATACGCTGAAAAGCTAGTAGAAACTCCTCCAGCATGCAAGCTCCAAGGATAAAAAGATGGAAAAAATGGAGACACAAGGGAAGGCTCCCAATGGTGCAGGTCAATAAAACCGTATCAGGTTTATTTTCATAAAATTGTCATACAGGTATTTGACAAATGATAAAAGTGATCACGATCTAAAAAGCAATGTGGGGTACAACAAGATAAACCTGACGCGTTTCGACTGCAAAGTCTTCAACAGGGGCATATTGTTGCACCCTCCACATTGCCAACATTTATAGATTATGAGAAAGGTTGATCCACCCCTCAAAGGCGGAGTCAAAACAGGAAATGACATCACAATCCCCGCCCTTAACTCAAATCAATACCACAAAACAAATATACATGTTTACATATAAATGTCCACTAACATATAATATTCTAACAAATAATAATACAAATAAAATGTAATAAATGGAGTGACCCACTATACAAGTTTCTCTAGCAACAATGCTCTGGACCAATCGCGGGTCCCGACAGAACTAGCTAGATCCCGCCATAAGCAAAAGCCAATGGGAGGCAAGTCCACACCATATCACATGGTGTGGGCGGTTACTTCCTTTGACAGTAATCCAATGTATAGTAGTGTCCCCATAAGAGTAGTCACAGAAAGCTAATCCATCGCCAACACGGGGTAAATCGCAGGCCTTAGGGAACACTGCCCAAGCCAATAGGAGACTCCTATTGACTTGAACAGTGTTCCCTAAGGCAGCCCGATTACATCGTGCAGAGAGTACATCTGCCAGTCAGTGGGATGTATTGATACAATTTAGTCAGTCTGATTAGGATCTATATCATTCTGATATTGAGGGGGATGTGCAGTCCCCATTTGTGAGTTGGCCTGCGATTTACCCCGTGTTGGCGATGGATTCGCTTTCTGTGACTACTCCTATGGGGACACTACTATACATTGGATTACTGTCAAAGGAAGTAACCGCCCACACCATGTGATATGGTGTGGACTTGCCTCCCATTGGCTTTTTCTTTTGGCGGGATCTAGCTAGTTCTTTTGGGACCCGTGATTGGTCCAGAGCATTGTTGCTAGAGAAACTTGTATAGTGAGTCACTCCATTTATTTAATTTTATTTGTATTATTATTTGTTAGAATATTATATGTTAGTGGACATTTATATGTAAACATGTATATTTGTTTTGTGGTATTCATTTGAGTTGAGGGCGGGGATTGTGATGTCATTTCCTGTTTTGACTCCGCCTTTGAGGGGTGGATCAACCTTTCTCATAATCTATAAATCTTGGCAATGTGGAGGGTGCAACAATATGCCCCTGTTGAAGACTTTGCAGTCGAAACGCGTCAGGTTTATCTTGTTTAGTGATGAGCCGAACACCCCCGGGTTCGGTTCGCACCAGAACCCGCGAACGGACCGAAAGTTCGAACGAACATTAGAACCCTATTAAATACAATGGATGCGAACGTTCGAATTCTAAAGTGCTAATTATAACAACTATTATGCATGTTATTGTCCTAAAAAGGGTTTGGGAACCCGGGTTCTGCACCAGGGGACATGTATCAATGCAAAAAGAAGTTTTAAAAACGGTCGTTTTTCGGGAGCAGTCATTTTAATGATGCATAAAGTGAAAAAAAAAAGTCAAATATTCCTTTAAATATCGTACCTGGGGGGTGTCTAAAGTATGCCTGTGAAGTGCCACGTGTTTCCCGTGTTTAGAACTGTCCCTGCACAAAATGACACTTCTAAAGAAAAAAAAAGCCATTTAAAACTGCTTGCGGCTTTAATGTAATGTCTGGTCCCGGTAATATGGATGAAATTCTTTAAGAAAAATGGCATAGCTACCCCATGACCCCCCCCCTACCCCAGCCCATTACCAGCCCCTTTGGGTCTTGTATGGATATTAAGGGGAACCCCGCACATAAAATAAAAAAGGCCCTATATACTCTGAACAGCCCTATACAGGCGGTGCATACAAGACAGGGACTGTAGGTTTGTTCTTATGTAGAGTCTGTTTGTAATTTTGAACAGGTACATTGTTGAAGTGTAGCTCCAGACCAAAAATCTATTTTTAAACTTTTTGGAAAACATAGGTAAGGGTTATCACCCCTGTAACATTTGTTTTGCTGTCTGTGCCCCTGTTCAGAACATTTCACCTCACTTTCCGTCCCAATGACAACTGTTTTTGAAATGTGGTGTTTTTCTTGAAACAAGGATTGCTGATAAAGCATCAGTACAGAGGAGACACCTTTCTCCCATATTTATTCTTACAGGAGAGAATTTTCCTTCCTAGTGGTAGATTTCCTCTCACTTCCTGTTGTCTTCTTGCGTTTGCAAGTAGGAGTCGTTTGTAAGTTGGATGTTTGAAAGTAGGGACCTGCCGTATATACTCTGCAGAAATAGGCCCCTTAGTTGTTGGTGTTGGCACAACACTGTAAGCACTCACAGTTACTCTTGGTTGGTGCTGGAACGCCCTGCTGTCAACTATTATATCAGGAATTTTAATTACATATAATTGTTGAACAGTGGTAGTAAAAATTGGGCCTTTGATGGTGGTGCTGGTGCCACAACACTGTAAGCCCTGACAGTTACTCTTGGTGGGTGCAGCAATGGGCCCTGCTGTGAATTATTAGATCAAGAATTGTAATTACATGCCCCTGTTGAACAGGGGCTGAAAAATTGGGCCTTAGGCACTGGTGGCACAACACTGCAACCCCTCACAGATACTGTACTTGGAGCACAGCAATGAGCCCTGTTGCAAAGTATTGCTTCAAAAATTGTAATGACACGCCCCTGTTAAACAGGGGCTGAAAAATTGGGCCTTAGGCACTGGTGGCACAACACTGCAACTCCTCACAGATACTGTACTTGGAGCACAGCAATGAGCCCTGTTGCAAAGTATTGCTTCAAAAATTGTAATTACACGCCCCTGTTAAACAGGGGCTGAAAAATTGGGCGTTAGGCACTGGTGGCGGCACCCATAAACAAAAATGATCTTACAAGCTATCATCATCAATCGTATCATTGAGGACTCGGAGGAGGAGGATAGCCAGTCAACATAACAGCACAGGCACTCAGCATCAGCATCAGTCTTGAAGGGATGTGACATGTTAAAATCAATTAGTCTGTTATATCAGCATCAGGTGTGTGGTAGCTGGTGGTGATCCAAGACTGGTTCATCTTGATGAAAGTCAGTCGATCAACCGAGTCGGTGGACAGGCGCACCCTGTGATCCGTGACAAATCCTCCAGCAGCACTGAATGTGCGTTCCGAAAGAACGCTGGATGCAGGACAGGCCAGTAGCTCAATTGCATACTGTGCAAGCTCTGGCCAGTGATCCATCCTCAAGACCCAGTAAGCCAGAGGATTTTCGGTGGGGAAGGTGTCCAAGTCTGACCTTGCCCCTAGATATTCCTGCACCATGTTTATCAGACGCTGGCGATGGTTGCTGGAACCGATCATACTTTGGGGCTGCGGACTAAAGAATTGTCTGAACGCATCGGTCAGACGGCCACCTTCCCCACCGCTCCTTCTTTGACTGGCCGAAGCCTCAGCAACTCGTTGTCCAGGACCAGGAGTTTGCAACCTCCCAGTCTCTGGGAACGCGTTGCACAGACCTTTCTGCAAGGCCTCCCGGAGTTGTCTCATCCTCTGCTCCCTCTGCGACGGTAACATAAGGTCCGCAACCTTACCCTTGTACCGTGGATCAAGGAGAGTGGCCAGCCAGTAATGGTCCCTCTCCTTGATCCGAAGAATACGAGGATCCTTCCGCAGACTTTGCAGGATCAGGGAGGCCATGCAGCGTAGGTTTGCTGAGGCATTCGCTCCGGAGTCCTCTGGGTCACTAAGGACGACATGATCCGCAGCCACCTCCTCCCAGCCACGTACAAGTCCACTGGTTTCTTGGGACTGTAAATCATCCCTAAAAGACTGCTGCTGATGATGCTGAGTGCCAGCCTCCACCTCCATGCTGACACAATCCTCCTCCTCCTCCTCCTCCTCCTCCTCCTCCTCTTCCTGTGCGATGGGTGGGACAGAAGGAACACTGTCTGGGTAAAGGGGGCCTTGAGAGGCAAGGAAGTCCTCCTCTTCCTGCCTCTGTTCTGCCTCAAGTGCCCTGTCCATTATTCCACGCAGCGTGTGCTCCAACAGGTGGACAAGAGGTACAGTGTCACTGATGCATGCACTGTCACTGCTCACCATCCTCGTGGCCTCCTCAAATGGTGCCAGGACAGTGCATGCATCCCTGATCATGCCCCACTGGCGTGGAGAAAAAAAACCAAGCTCCCCTGACCCTGTCCTGGTGCCGTAGTCGCACAGGTACTCATTGATGGCCCTCTGCTGCGTGTGCAGCCGCTGCAGCATGGCCAACGTTGAGTTCCACCTGGTGGGCATGTCACATATAAGGCGGTTCTTGGGCAGGTTCAACTCCTTTTGCAGCTCAGCCAGGCGAGCACTGGCATTATAAGATCTGCGGAAATGCACACAGACTTTCCTGGCCTGCCTCAGGACATCCTGTAAGCCCGGGTACCTGCCCAAGAAGCGCTGCACCACCAGGTTAAGGACGTGAGCCACACAGGGCACATGGGTCAGTTGTCCCTGTCGGAGGGCGGAGAGGAGGTTGGTGCCATTGTCGCAAACCACCATTCCTGGCTTAAGCTGGCGTGGCGTCAACCACCTTTCGGCCTGGCCCTGCAGAGCAGACAGGACCTCTGCCCCAGTGTGGCTTCTGTCCCCCAAACACACCAGCGCAAGCACGGCATGGCATCTTTTTGCCTGCGTACTTGCGTAGCCCCGTGAACGGCTACGGAGCACCGCTGGTTCATAGGACAAACCACAGGAAGAGGCCATGGAGGAAGAAGAAGAGGAGGGGGTGGAGGAGAGAGGTGTGTCACAACCAGTAGTAGCATTTTGGAGGCGTGGCAGTGGGACAACCTCCAACACTACTGCACCTTGTCCTGAATCCTTCCCAGCTGCCAAAAGAGTGACCCAATGGGCCGTGAAAGAAAGGTAACGTCCCTGTCCATGCCTGCTGGACCATGAGTCAGCGGTAATATGCACCTTACCGCTGACCGCCCTGTCCAGCGAGGCCAAGACATTGCCTTCCACATGCCGGTAGAGAGCCGGAATAGCCTTCCGTGAGAAAAAGTGGCGTTTGGGAACCTGCCACTGAGGAACTGCACATTGCACAAACTCACGGAAGGGGGCCGAGTCTACCAACTGAAAAGGCAGCAGTTGAAGCGCTAGCAATTTAGCCAAGCTAGCATTCAACCGCTGGGCATGTGGATGGCTGGGAGTGAACTTCTTTCGACGGTCCAGCAGCTGGGGCAGGGAAATTTGCCTGCTAGAATCGGACGTCGGTGTACTGCTAGCAGAGTGGCCGCAAGTACTTGGCTGTGACACACCTAATTCTACACCTTCATTCCTCTCAGTGCATGTTTCAGAGAGGACTGAAGTTATAGTGGGGTTGGAGATCCCAGCTGATGCGGTGCAAGGAGAGGTCCGCTTTGTTCTTTGGTGTGGGTCTTTGAGGTAGGCTTGCCAACGAGCTGCATGGCAGGTCAACATATGTCTGGTCAGGCATGTGGTACCCAAGCGGCTGATGTTTTGGCCACGCGATATACGCTTGAGACATATGTTGCAAACAGCAGCTGTGCGATCTGATGCACTAGCCTCAAAAAAGGCCCACACCAAAGAACTTTTTGAATGACGGGCAGAGGCAGCGCCCTGCACAGGCGGAGCTCTGCGGTGTGATTCCGTCGGTGTACTGCCCTTACGCTGGCCACCAAAGGGCATCCTGCCTCGTTGGAGATGTGCCTCCTCCTCATCCTCCTCCTCCTCCTCTCTCCTATTAGGCACCCACGTGGAGTCAGTGACCTCATCATCCCCTCCCTCCTCTTCACTGGAGCCAATCTGGCAGTATGCTGCAGCTGCTGGAACATGACTGCCAGATTGGTGTCCTTCTTGAGCATCCCCTCTGTCTGCTCTCACGCTACTGCCTTCCTCTAGCTGGGTTTCATCATCAGACCCTTCGAAACGCTGGGCATCCTCCTGGAGCATGTACCCAACACTGTGCTGAAACAGTTCGGGGGACTCCTCAGGAGGAGGACATGGTGGGTCTAGGGAAGGAGTGACTGATGATTTGTCTGACATTGATACCAGGGAAGACGACGCTTTGGCAGCTGCTTTTCCAGTACCCTGAGCCTGGGTGAGAGAGGATGAGGAGGAGGAGGAGGGCTTGGTCATCCACTCTACCAAGTCTTCGGCATGATGTGGCTCAACATGTCCAGCTGCCGAAAAGAAGGACAAGCGTGTCCCATGGCCATGTGCTGATGACAATGCACCGCGTCCACGACCAGCACTGTTGCCCCCAGACACAGAGCCTGCTTGCCCTCTTTTATTGCCTCCTGACTGTCTGCCTCTCCTTGTTTGCCTTCCAGACATTCTAATAGATGGCCTGCAGGGAGATGGGAAAAAAGCAATAAGGGCTACCTTCAGGTGTCCTTCTCTGTCCCTTGAAACAAGGACTTTCACAGTGAAAGAAACTGACACTCTCCCTACCTACAGTTTTCTGTCCCTAGAAAAAATGTTTTTTTTAATCACAATATAGCACAAGGACAATTCACTCACTGTCCTTACAGGTCCCTGGAAACAAGGACTTGCAGAGTGAAATAAACTGACACTCTCCCTACCTACAGTTTTCTGTCCCTAGAATAAATGTTTTTTTTAAGCACAATATAGCACAAGGAGAATTCACTCACTGTCCTTCCAGGTCCCTGGAAACAAGGACTTGCAGAGTGAAAGAAAAAAAACACTCTCCCTACCTACAGTTTTCTGTCCCTAGAAAAAATGTTTTTTTTTAATCACAATATAACACAAGGACAATTCACTCACTGTCCTTCCAGGTCCCTGGAAACGAGGACTTGCAGAGTGAAATAAACTGACACTCTCCCTACCTACAGTTTTCTGTCCCTAGAATAAATGTTTTTTTTAAGCACAATATAGCACAAGGACAATTCACTCACTGTCCTTACAGGTCCCTGGAAACAAGGACTTGCAGAGTGAAAGAAAAAAAACACTCTCCCTACCTACAGTTTTCTGTCCCTAGAAAAAATGTTTTTTTTTAATCACAATATAACACAAGGACAATTCACTCACTGTCCTTCCAGGTCCCTGGAAACAAGGACTTGCAGAGTGAAATAAACTGACACTCTCCCTACCTACAGTTTTCTGTCCCTAGAATAAATGTTTTTTTTAAGCACAATATAGCACAAGGACAATTCACTCACTGTCCTTACAGGTCCCTGGAAACAAGGACTTGCAGAGTGAAAGAAAAAAAACACTCTCCCTACCTACAGTTTTCTGTCCCTAGAAAAAATGTTTTTTTTAATCACAATATAGCACAAGGACAATTCACTCACTGTCCTTCCAGGTCCCTGGAAACAAGGACTTGCAGAGTGAAATAAACTGACACTCTCCCTACCTACAGTTTTCTGTCCCTAGAATAAATGTTTTTTTTAAGCACAATATAGCACAAGGACAATTCACTCACTGTCCTTACAGGTCCCTGGAAACAAGGACTTGCAGAGTGAAAGAAAAAAAACACTCTCCCTACCTACAGTTTTCTGTCCCTAGAAAAAATGTTTTTTTTAATCACAATATAGCACAAGGACAATTCACTCACTGTCCTTCCAGGTCCCTGGAAACAAGGACTTGCAGAGTGAAATAAACTGACACTCTCCCTACCTACAGTTTTCTGTCCCTAGAATAAATGTTTTTTTTAAGCACAATATAGCACAAGGACAATTCACTCACTGTCCTTACAGGTCCCTGGAAACAAGGACTTGCAGAGTGAAAGAAAAAAAACACTCTCCCTACCTACAGTTTTCTGTCCCTAGAAAAAATGTTTTTTTTTAATCACAATATAGCACAAGGACAATTCACTCACTGTCCTTACAGGTCCCTGGAAACAAGGACTTGCAGAGTGAAATAAACTGACACTCTCCCTACCTACAGTTTTCTGTCCCTAGAATAAATGTTTTTTTTAAGCACAATATAGCACAAGGAGAATTCACTCACTGTCCTTCCAGGTCCCTGGAAACAAGGACTTGCAGAGTGAAAGAAAAAAAACACTCTCCCTACCTACAGTTTTCTGTCCCTAGAAAAAATGTTTTTTTTTAATCACAATATAACACAAGGACAATTCACTCACTGTCCTTCCAGGTCCCTGGAAACGAGGACTTGCAGAGTGAAATAAACTGACACTCTCCCTACCTACAGTTTTCTGTCCCTAGAATAAATGTTTTTTTTAAGCACAATATAGCACAAGGACAATTCACTCACTGTCCTTACAGGTCCCTGGAAACAAGGACTTGCAGAGTGAAAGAAAAAAAACACTCTCCCTACCTACAGTTTTCTGTCCCTAGAAAAAATGTTTTTTTTTAATCACAATATAACACAAGGACAATTCACTCACTGTCCTTCCAGGTCCCTGGAAACAAGGACTTGCAGAGTGAAATAAACTGACACTCTCCCTACCTACAGTTTTCTGTCCCTAGAATAAATGTTTTTTTTAAGCACAATATAGCACAAGGACAATTCACTCACTGTCCTTACAGGTCCCTGGAAACAAGGACTTGCAGAGTGAAAGAAAAAAAACACTCTCCCTACCTACAGTTTTCTGTCCCTAGAAAAAATGTTTTTTTTAATCACAATATAGCACAAGGACAATTCACTCACTGTCCTTCCAGGTCCCTGGAAACAAGGACTTGCAGAGTGAAATAAACTGACACTCTCCCTACCTACAGTTTTCTGTCCCTAGAATAAATGTTTTTTTTAAGCACAATATAGCACAAGGACAATTCACTCACTGTCCTTACAGGTCCCTGGAAACAAGGACTTGCAGAGTGAAAGAAAAAAAACACTCTCCCTACCTACAGTTTTCTGTCCCTAGAAAAAATGTTTTTTTTAATCACAATATAGCACAAGGACAATTCACTCACTGTCCTTACAGGTCCCTGGAAACAAGGACTTGCAGAGTGAAAGAAAAAAAACACTCTCCCTACCTACAGTTTTCTGTCCCTAGAAAAAATGTTTTTTTTAATCACAATATAGCACAAGGACAATTCACTCACTGTCCTTACAGGTCCCTGGAAACAAGGACTTGCAGAGTGAAATAAACTGACACTCTCCCTACCTACAGTTTTCTGTCCCTAGAATAAATGTTTTTTTTAAGCACAATATAGCACAAGGAGAATTCACTCACTGTCCTTCCAGGTCCCTGGAAACAAGGACTTGCAGAGTGAAAGAAAAAAAACACTCTCCCTACCTACAGTTTTCTGTCCCTAGAAAAAATGTTTTTTTTAATCACAATATAACACAAGGACAATTCACTCACTGTCCTTCCAGGTCCCTGGAAACAAGGACTTGCAGAGTGAAATAAACTGACACTCTCCCTACCTACAGTTTTCTGTCCCTAGAATAAATGTTTTTTTTAAGCACAATATAGCACAAGGACAATTCACTCACTGTCCTTACAGGTCCCTGGAAACAAGGACTTGCAGAGTGAAATAAACTGACACTCTCCCTACCTACAGTTTTCTGTCCCTAGAATAAATGTTTTTTTTAAGCACAATATAGCACAAGGAGAATTCACTCACTGTCCTTCCAGGTCCCTGGAAACAAGGACTTGCAGAGTGAAAGAAAAAAAACACTCTCCCTACCTACAGTTTTCTGTCCCTAGAAAAAATGTTTTTTTTAATCACAATATAACACAAGGACAATTCACTCACTGTCCTTCCAGGTCCCTGGAAACAAGGACTTGCAGAGTGAAATAAACTGACACTCTCCCTACCTACAGTTTTCTGTCCCTAGAATAAATGTTTTTTTTAAGCACAATATAGCACAAGGACAATTCACTCACTGTCCTTACAGGTCCCTGGAAACAAGGACTTGCAGAGTGAAAGAAAAAAAACACTCTCCCTACCTACAGTTTTCTGTCCCTAGAAAAAATGTTTTTTTTAATCACAATATAGCACAAGGACAATTCACTCACTGTCCTTACAGGTCCCTGGAAACAAGGACTTGCAGAGTGAAAGAAACTGACACTGTCCCTACCTACAGTTTTCTGTCCCTAGAATAAATGTTTTTTTTAAGCACAATATAGCACAAGGAGAATTCACTCACTGTCCTTCCAGGTCCCTGGAAACAAGGACTTGCAGAGTGAAATAAACTGACACTCTCCCTACCTACAGTTTTCTGTCCCTAGAATAAATGTTTTTTTTAAGCAAAATATAGCACAAGGACAATTCACTCACTGTCCTTCCAGGTCCCTGGAAACAAGGACTTGCAGAGTGAAAGAAACTGACACTCTCCCTACCTACAGTTTTCTGTCCCTAGAATAAATGTTTTTTTAAGCACAATATAGCACAAGGACAATTCACTCACTGTCCTTCCAGGTCCCTGGAAACAAGGACTTGCAGAGTGAAAGAAACTGACACTGTCCCTACCTACAGTTTTCTGTCCCTAGAATAAATGTTTTTTTTAAGCACACTATAGCACAAGCACAAAACACACTGACACTCTCCCTACCTATCCTTCTCTTTCCCTAAACTAAAGGAATCCAGGTTAAGCAAGAAAGAAATAACAGTCACTGTCCCTGCCTATGCTGCTCTATCCCTGCTCCGGAACACACTACACTAGGCCGCCGTGCTGGCGGCCTTTTATAGTGTGGGGCGTGTACTAAACACCCTCAGCAATAATTGGCCACAGGCATCCTGCCTGTGGCCAATCATTGCTCTCCTCGCTGCCGGCGCTGTGATTGGCCAAGCATGCGGGGTCACAGTGCATGCTTGGCCAATCACAGCGCCTGGATGACACTGCGATGGCGTAGTGCATTGTGGGCCGTTCGCGTCACTCGAATTTGGCGCGAACGGCCCAAATCGTTCGATCTTCGTCGAACGATCGAACAGCCGATGTTCGAGTCGAACGTATGTTCGACTCGAACACGAAGCTCATCCCTAATCTTGTTGTACCCCACATTGCTTTTTAGATCGTGATCACTTTTATCATTTGTCAACTACCTGTATGACAATTTTATGAAAATAAACCTGATACGGTCTTATTGACCTGCACCATTGGGAGCCTTCCCTTGTTTCTCCATTTTTTCCATCCTTTTATCCTTGGAGCTCGCATGCTGGAGGAGTTTCTACTAGCTTTTCAGCGTATGGGGATCACCCTCTCCTGGACGGTTCGAGACATCCACAACATCCTGTTCCATGATCCATGGTCTGTGAGACCTCAAGTCTATCTGACTCACTGTCATATGGTAGCTGAGTCCAACATCTGTGGTAAGAGTACCCCACCTATTCATTGTCTCAAGTGTTTTTGATTTGATTTCATTAGACAACATTTTGGTTCTTCACATGTGGTCATTCCGTGGGAAGCTGCCCTTGAAATGGGTCTGAGATGCTTGGACTTGTTACACTCATTAGTTTCATTTTAATTTATTTTTATCCTCAGTGGTGTTGAGTTCACTTCCAACAAGTGTACCCACCACACTTACAGAGACTCCATTGCATATTTTTCACTTACAAACTTTTATTCATAAGTTGTTTTTGGATTGTTTATATGCACTTGTGTTCCTTCACGATAGCACATACAGGGTGTGGATTCCTTCAGTGGAACCACCCACACCATACTATTTTATTTGTGGTTTATTTTGATCCATGCACTGACACTGTGTGGATTCCTTCTGTGGAAGCATCCATACCATAGTTTGTGGTTTAATTGATTTATGCACTGTATACTGCATTGAATTTATTATATGTTAGAATATCACTCCTACACATGGTGATATCCTTCACCAGTTTAGAGACGCACTTCCCATTTTCCATTTTCATTTACTTTGTTTGTTTGTGTGCTGGCAGCTTTGGCACTTGTTGATTGTGGGTTTTAGCGCAGTTTTATTTTATTTTACTATATTTTATATCAAATCTATTACCTCTGAAAAGGGTTTGGTTGTATATTCCATTGTATACCACGCAGACAATTCAAGATGTAAAAATGATACTTCCGAGTGAATTAGGTTTAGTGATAAATGAATCTGGTGAAATCTGTTCAGCAAAGTGGACCCCTAGACTTGCTTCGCTAGGTTAAACATTTGCATTTTGCCTAAGGTATAGTGGACTAGTAGAAGGAGTCCATTGTATCTGAGAGCAGACTCCCTGCCTCTGACTGGAAGACCTCAAACCTATCAACATACATGGTGCAATAGCAATCACACTTTTATTAAAGAGGTTCAGGAGATTACAAAATGGGATTTTCTTGCTACTTTGTCTTATACCCAATAAAAATGCCTTCTGTCTTCTTAGGAGAAACCCTTCTCTGGTATTCCACTAAAGAAGGCCACCAAGTGCCTAGGGTTTTCTCATGTGTTCTCTGTTGGAGAGTAGGATCCTTTATACTCTTCCAGGAAAAATCACATGACTAACAACTTAGGATTTATCCACACGACTAGCTGCTGTGGGGTCTCAAGGTAGCAGTTTCTCAAACAGGTATTTCAGCACATATGAGTTTAATGTGTATTTTCAGTTTTGTTTAGAAACAAAACAATCCCCTCTAGGTGATCTACAGTATGCTCATTTCCAAAATGCTAGCAAACTTTTTGGCAGTTTTGTACCTATTCTTTTCTGAAGGAATAATAGTTTGTTTCACCATGTACTTTCCAGTCTGACTCCTGAATGGGAGTGTAAACCTTCATTAAAACCACCTGATCAAATCAAAATGTTCTAATGAGGAAAAATGTTGTTTCTGTATCCCTTTAGGCCTTGTACCTAAAATGTTTTTTTTTCTTCAATGCCTGGGAAGTCCAGGACCTGCATTTAGCTGTTCATAGGCATGAATTGTTAAGCATAGCTTTTTTTGGGTGTATGCTCGTACTCACAAATGACTGTGTATAGTGTATAGATGTATTTTCTGCACACAGAATTTTTGTCTGCAAGTACTAGCATATATCCACGTACAGCTGTGCACAACCATTCATGTCAATGGGTGGTTGTATGCAGCACCCGGGCTTCCTGGGAGTGGAAAAAAGGTAGAATTTGTACACCAATAATGCTCCAATGTGCATTAGCCTTGAAGAGCACAGCCCTTAGGGAGTACCTCATTAAAAAATAAAACTGTATTTGCAAGGGGTATCTAAAATGTGACTTGTATCTCAGTATGTACAAAGGAAGAGAGAGCTCAAAGCTGCCCTAGTGTAATAGCGTTTTTAATAGTAAAATGTAAATTAAAAGATCGAGGATTGCACTCACAAACATAGGATATAGGTTCACATGTACAGCTGGATGTAAGCCTCCTTTCCTGGTCTATGTTAATCGGTTGGCTCCCAAGGATGAGTGGTGTTGTTATGGGATGTTGATTCTAAGAACCTGCTTCCTCATCTCAGGCTGTGTCTGCTGCTCGACACACGTATGGACCAGCCGGCGCTGCGTGGCGTCACTCGTAGCCGGAAAGGGGAATCGAGGTGAGTATGCTATCTCCTCTAACACACATACAAAAACGGTTGCTATGACTACATGTTTCAGAGGCGTGGCTTCCTTCTTCAATGTTTTTTTTTTTTATCTTTCTTTCCAAAATGTGAGATCTTCAGCTCAATCATAAATACATGATTATGTGCTATCTATTTACTAATCTTCATTTTAATATCTATTCATCCTTCATATAACAGTCTATATCAATGCCTAAAACCTTTTGGGAAAAGGGTGGAGATGATTTTAAAAATGCCCTAATGCCGCGTACACACGGCCATTTTTAATGTCATTTAAAAAAACAACGTTTTTCTCAACATGATTTTTTTGTGTTTCCTTTGCCTGCCTTGCCTACACACTATCGTGAAAACAAATGCTTGAGCAAAGCGCGGTGACGTACAACACGTAAGACGGCACTATAAAGGGGAAGTTCTATTCGGATGGTGCCACCCTTTGGGCTGCTTTTGCTGATCCTCGTATTAGTAAAGTTTGGTGAGAGCCGATTCGCACTTTTCAGCCTCATGCTCTTCAGTCCGTTACAGCGTGACGAATGTGCTATCTCCATTACGAACGTTAGTTTTACCAGAAGGAGCGCTCCCGTCTCATACTTGATTCTGAGCATGCGCATTTTTTTTCCCCTCGTAAAAGCATACACACTACCGTTTTTCACGACGTTAAAAAGAACGACGTGAAAAACGACGTGAAAAAATAGAGCAGGTTCTAATTTTTTTTAGCCCATTTTTCACGTCGTTAAAAATGCTCTGGACCCTACACACGATCGTTTTTAATGACCAATTTAAAAAATGGCATTTTTCACGCCATGAAAAACGATCGTGTGTATGTTTTAGACAATTTTCTTATAATATCTTTCCTTCAATCCCCATCAATTTTTTCCACAGCAGGGATCTTGAAACCCCTCGAGTCTATATTATGAACCTTTCTTAAATGTTCAGAAATTCCATGGGTAGTTAACTCTTTTCTCTTTAGAACAAGCTTTGCTATGCAGGATTTTAGTGTTCTTCCTTTTTGACACAGATATTGGTGTCTACACTCATATACAACCTATAAACCTATATTAAGATTTACCTATAAATACAGCAAATATCCCCTAAACATGCACCATTTAGAAGATATTTATTTTTGATGCATTTCATAAAATACAGTTTCTTTACAGTACATCACGGGACACAGAGCCAGTAATTATTACATGGGTTATAGGCCACCTTCAGGTGATGGACACTGGTATTATCAAGACAGGAAGTCCCCCTCTATATAACCCCTCCTACATGGGGAGTGCCTTGGTTTTTTCGCCAGTGTCTAAGGTGTTGGTCACGGTTAACATGATGCTCCTCAGAAGGGCCCTAGCCAGGGCCACGGAGCTATACAATCGGATCCATTCAAAAAGCCAAAAAACAAAGGCAAAAGTGGATGGTACCTGAGCCTCGATACCGAAGAACAAAGTTTTGCCTGTAACGCTTCTCAAGCTGGGCCCTGGGATCCAGCGCCTTGGTCACATTGCTATACCACAGGTTGCTCTGGCTGGGCGCTGTACAGGTCCAAGGCAGTGGACCCTAATAAATTAAAGGGGACCCCATCCTTGAAGGTCTGGCATGACTCCAAGCCTGCCGTGATGGGTGAAAATTGGGTCACTGTGCTAATCCCAGTAGTACCCTGCGGCGGGAATGGTAAGTGAAAAAGATTCCTTGTGGACTTCTTTTGATGAATAGTTGATGTCTTGCCTGTGTTTTTCTCCTACCACTAGAGAGTGTGCAGCAGCATACCTGGTGTCAGCATCCCATGCCTGCCTTAAAGGTCTGTCAGCAGTGCTTGTGGAGGAGTTCTGCATTTTCCTCTGTTAGTCAGCCACCTAAGAGGGGGGGAGAGTTTGGGGTTCACCAGCGGTGAGACTTATCCCCCCCTCTTCCCTCCCCCAACCGAGATCCCCGAGTGGATCGCCGCTTGCGCGCACGCGAAAATAACCCTCTTTTTATGAGAAAGGGATGCCACAGGGGCGGGGAGCGGCACCTCCGGCGTGCACGTTGCCCTACAGCGCAGGCCAGTCGTTTTTATAAATTTAAAGCCGTGCGCATACAGGTGCGTGACGGAGAGGTGCAAGGTGCGCATACAGGTGCGTGAGGTGAGAGACACATACACCTTTTTGCATGGCATGTAAGTGCCGGGTTGCTGGGGAAAGGCATTGTTTAAGACTCATCTGTTCAGCATCTGAGCTGTGGCATTTGATAGCGGCATGTTAAGATTGCTAAGACTGAGCTCAGCAATAGATGCATAATAATTAGTACCTCTGCTTTGTGCCTAGGACTATGTGTGCCCGAAGGAGAGGGGCAAAAATGGGGAGAAGCGGTGCAAAGCACAGTGGCTATTGGTGCAGCTATTGGTGTCTGTCAGTTCCTTAAGGATAAGTTGAAACAGGCCATCAGAAGGGGGAAGAAGTCCCGATCCTTCCGGAACTTCTTAAAAGCCCTTTGTGTTGCAGTTTGATGCCATTAAGGATTCTATCCATCAGACGTCACGTTGCGCTCTTCTGCTGGTACACATGCAAAGAGTGCTATGGCTTAAGCATTGGTCAGCAGAGTTGCCTTGTAAGAAACTGTTGACTGGGGTTCCTTTATGGAGAGCGTTTATTTAGGGATAATAAGTGCACCCAGAAGATCTCGGGTGGAAAAAGTACCCTTCTTCCTGTGAAGAGAAGAAGTAAATATCCTTCCTTTTAAACGTTCTACCTCTCCGTCACCTGAAGCATCAGCCTCCAGGCAGTCGCGATGGTCTCCGCCGTCAGCCCCAAGAGGAAGTCCCAAAGCCAGGCTCGGGGCTTTAGAAAGTCCCGGGAGAAAAAATCTGCTAAAACAGAGTCCCAAGGCCTTCTTATGAAGGGGTGCCCCCACTCACACGGGAGGATGGCTCCTGCAGTTGCTGGAGCCTAGCAGGAGGAGATTCAGGACAGATGGATCATCTCCATTGTTTCTCTAAGCTACAAGCTAGAGTTTCAGGATTCTTCCGCCTCTTTTTTTAAAATCGGGCATTCCCAAGGTCCCGGTAAAGAGAGCATCGATTTTTCAGGCACTAGACCTGTTGTTGTCTCAAGGGGTGATCATTAGGGATGAGCTTTATCTAAATATAAATCTAAAGTGCTAATTTTAAAGGTTAATATGCAAGTTATTGTCATAAAAAGGGTTTGGGTACCCGGGTCCTGCCCCAGGGGACATGTATCAATGCAAAAATAATAAATGGCGTGGGGTCCCCCCAAAAATCAATACCAGACCCTTCAGGTCTGGTATGGATTTTAGGGGAACTCTGCACCAAAATTTTAAAAAAATGGCGTGGGGTCCTCCCAAAAATCTATACCAGACCCTTATCCGAGCATGCAACCTGGCAGGCCACAGGAAAAGAGGGGAGATGAGAGAGCGCCCCCCCTCCTGAACCGTACCAGGCCATATGCCCTCAACATGGGTAGGATGTCCCCATGTTGATGGGGACAAGGGCCTCATCCCAACAACCCTTGCCCGGTGGTTGTGGGGGCTTATAGGATTCTGGAACAAAGGGGACACCCAGATTCCGCCCCCCCCTATGTGAATTGGTAACGGGGTACATTGTACCCCTACCATTTCACAAAGAAAGTGATTAAAAAAAAAACAAAACACAGACACAGTAGGGATAAGTCCTTTATTAAAAAAAATAAAAAAATATTCCAGCAATGTAATCCAGTCTGTCCAGCGTTGTTCTCTATGTCCCGCGGTGATCTGATGTCCAGCGATGCTGCAGTCTCCACTCCACACGAAACCCCCATGACGTAAGAGGGGGCAGGGTCACCCGTCCACATCATAGGGTAAGCTCCAGCTTTCCCCGACTGCTGCATCGCTGGACATTGGAACACCGTGGGACATAAAGAACAACGCTGGACAGACTGGAATACATCGTTGAAATGTTTTTTTGATTTTTGATTTTTTGATTTTTAATAATGGACTTATCCCAACTGTGTCTGTGTGTTTAAAAAAAAAAAATCACTTTCTTTGTGAAATGGTAGGGGTACATTGTACCCCGTTACCAATTCACATAGGGGGGTGGAATCTGGGGGTCCCCTTTGTTAAAGGGGGCTTCCAGATTCTGATAAGCCCCCCGCCCGCAGACCCCCACAACCACCGGGCAAGGGTTGTGGGGATGAGGCCCTTGTCCCCATCAACATGGGGACATCCTCCCCATGTTGAGGGCATGTGGCCTGGTACGGTTCAGGAGGGGGGTGCTCCCCCTCTTTTCCTGCGGCCTGCCAGGTTGCGTGCTCGGATAAGGGTCTGGTATGGATTTTTGGGGGGACCCCACGCCATTTTTTTTTTTGGTGCAGGGTTCCCCTTAAAATCCATACCAGACCTGAAGGGTCTGGTATGGATTTTTGGAGGCGACCCCACGCCATTTTTTTTTACATTTTGGTGTGGGGTTCCCCTTAATATCCATACCAGACCTGAAGGACCTGATATGGAATTTGGGGGGACCCCCACGCTTTTTTTTTGGTTTGGGGGTTTCCCTTAATATTCATACCAGACCCAAAGGGCCTGGAAATAGACTGTGGGGGGGACCCCTGCCGTTTTTTTCAATGACTTGTATCTGTATTGCCGGGACCCGACAATTCATGAATAGCCGAGAGTAGTTTTAAATGACTTTTTTTCCTTTAGAAATTACATTTTGTGCAGGGACAGTTCTAAGCACGGGAAACATGCGCTGCTTTACAGGCATACTTTAGACACCCCCCAGGTACGAAATTTAAAGGAATATTTCACTTTTATTGTTTTTCTTTAAGCATTATTAAAATCACTGCTCCCGGAAAAACATCAGTTTTTAAAACTTTTTTTTGCATTGATACATTTGCCCTGGGGCAGGACCCGGGTCTCCAAACACTTTTTATGACAATAACTTGCATATTAACCTTTAAAATTAGCACTTTTGATTTTTCATGTTTGTGTCCCATAGACTTTAACGGTGTTCACTACTTTTTTGCCTGTTCGCATGTTCTGGTGCGAACCGAACAGGGGGGTGTTCGGCTCATCCCTAGTGATCATAGAGACCCCCTTAGGAGAACGGAGAATGGGTTGTTACTTAAACCCCTTTACAGTGCCCAAATCAACTGAGTTGTCAGACCCATTTTCAGATCTCAAGGGTCTTAACCAATTTCTGGACATCTGCTCCTTTCGCACGGAATTAATTTGATCAGTGGTATCCTCCCTTCGGGGAGGAGAAATCCTAGTGTCAATAGACATCAAGGACGCATATCTTTATGTGCCAATTTCCCTGCTCATCAGAAATTCTTGCGATTCACGGTAGAGCAGCGACACTTTCAGTTTGTGGCCTTGTCCTTCGGGTTGGCCACCACAGCTCAAGTGTTTCCAAAGGTCCTGGCTCCACTTTAGCAAGACTAGGAGCCCAGGGTATAGGTGTAATGGCATACCTAGATGACCTTTTACTGATCGATCAGTCCAGAAAGGACTGGATCTGAGTGTAGCCTGCACGATCAGAAATCTGAAGCTTCTGGGTTGGATTATCAACCTAGGAAAGTCATCCTTGCGCGCAGTAAAGGCTAGAATACTTGGGTCTGGTAGTGGACACAGCCCACAAGAGGGTATTTTTTACCCCAGGCAAAGGTCTGCGCAAAAAGAGATCTGGTTCACACGATCAGGACAAGGGGAGAGCCTGTCTCTGTGTGAAATGGTTAGGGAAGATGGTAGCTTCATTCGAAGCAGTTCCCTATGCTCAGTTCTATTCAAATCTGTTGCAAAACACCATCCTGTCTGCCTGGAGCAGGAGAAGCCAGGATTTGGATTGTCCAATGCCCTTGACTCCAAGCGTACGCCAGGTCACAATTGGTGGTCGCTAACCAAAAGTTTGCAGAAGGGGAAAAGTCACCTGGAAGATAGTGATGACCGATGTCAGCCTTTTAGGCTGGGTAGCATTACTAGAAGAGAATGCTGTTCAGGGGGAATGGTCAGAGTTGGAGAAGACCTTGCCCATCAACGTTTTAGAATTTCGGGCAGCACGCCTGGCCCTTTTTGGCCTGGACAGGCAGTCTGCGGGGATACCCTGTCAGGGTCTAGTTCGTCAATGCCACGACGGTGGCCTATATCAGTTGCCAGGGCGGCACCAAGAGTTGGGCAGCCCAGAAAGAGGTAAACCATATTCTGGTTTTGGCAGAAAAGCATGTTCCTTGCCCATCTGCGGTTTTCATCCCAGGGGCAGGAAATTGGCAGACAAACTTCTTAAACTGCCATCAGTTGCTCCCAGGGGAGTGGTCCCTACATCCAGATGGCTCTCTGGCCATTTACCAGAGGTGGGGTACCCCAGACGTAGGTCTTCTGCGTCCAGGTTCAACACAAAACTAGACAAGTTTTGTGTCCAGAACAAGAGACCCGCTCGCTTGCGGGACAGTTACATTGGTAGCTCCTTGGAATCATTTTTTTCTGATTTATGCATTTCCTCCAGTTCAGTGGCTTCCGTGCGCAGGATCAGAAGGAAGCAAGAAATGGGGGATCCTGGTTGCCCTGTCGTGGCCCAGGAGGTCCTGTTATGCAGAAATCGTAAAAATGGCAGTGACGGCTCTTTGATCTCTATCATTATGCCAGGATCTGCTGTAACAAAGGCCAGTATACCATCCTGCCTTACAAATGCTGAATTCAACGGTTTGGCTGTTGAGGCCCTCGCTCTAAAGGATCAGGGACTTTCAGACTCAATGGTAACCACCCTGGTTAATGCAAGGAAGCCGGCCTCTAGGGCTATCTTCTATAGGGTTTGGAAGGCCTATGTTTCCTGCAGTGGAAACAAGGGTTGGCTTCCTCGCAAAAAAGCATAAGCAAGTTTTAGACTTCCTAAAGTCGGGAGTAGAGATAAAGATAAAGCTGTAAGTACTATTAAGGGTCAAGTCTCAGCTTTGTCAGTTTTTTCCAAAAACCTCATGCTTCTCACTCCCTAGTGCAGGCCTTTATGTAAGGCGTAACGCGCATGAATCCACCAATTAAGTCGCCTCTGTGCCCATGGGGTCTGAATCTGCTTTGTCAGTCCTTCAGGGGCCTCCTTTTGAGCCAATGTGTGATGCCCCGTTGGCCATGGTCACAAGGAAACTAGTATTTTTTGGTTGCAGTACTTCCGCAAAAAGACTTTCGGAGTTGGCAGCTTATCTTGTAAAGAATAATTTCTGGTGATTTTTAGGGACAAGTAGTGTTGCGTCCCTGGCCGTCCTTCAACCTAGAGTGGTATCCAGTTCCCATTTGGACCCGGATATTTTGTTGCTTTGTTTTTTTCCAGAGCCAAATTCGGCAGTGGAACAGTCATTACAGTTAGCTTCTGGAAGCAACTGCTCGGATACGGGAAACCGACACGTTGTTCGGGTTGCCAGGGTACCCCAGAAGGGGACAGGCAGCATCCAAGTCGCCCATCTCTAGATGGGTTCGTTAGATCATTATTCAAGCGTAGGATTCAAAGGGAAAATCCCTGCCTTTCCGTTCCAAGAGCGCATTCCACCAGGGCAGTTAGTGCTTCTTGGGCAGTGCGTCACCAAGCCTCCATAGCTCAGGTTTGCAAGGCAGCAACTTGGTCATCTGTTCATACATTCACAAAATTTTACCAGGTGGATGTGGGTCAACAGGAGGATGCCGCCTTTCGTCGCAGTGTTTTGCAGGCGGCAGTATAGGTCCTCATGTCTGACGGAGGTCTGCTTTTTTTGCTTGTGTCTCCCTCCCCTCAGGTGGCGTTGCTTTGGGACATCCCATGTAGTAATTACTGGTTCTGTGTCCTGTGATGTACTGTAAAGAAAATAGGATCTTTATAACTGCTTACCTGTAAATCCTTTTCTTGAAGGTACATCACGGGACACTGAGGTCCCTCCCCTCTTTTGGGATTATTATATATTGCTGTGCTACAAAACTGAGGCACTCCCCATGTGGGACGGGTTATAAAGAGGGGGACTTCCTGTCTTGATTATGCCAGTGTCCATCACCTGAATGTGGCCTATAACCTATGTAGTCATTACTGGCTCTGTGTCCCGTTCATCTGATTTTCATGATTTTTGCTGCTGATCTCCTGTAGCCTCTTTGAAACCCTTTTCTATCTTCATGCACTTACCCCAGAAATGGCTTATGGCATTTCTCATGGCAAATATGGAAAAAATTTAATCGCGCTAAACCTAAAATGTGACAATATATATATGAATAATGGATGTGAACATAAACACATATATAATGTGAAATGGCATAAAGCCTCCAAGTGATAATGATAATAATCAACTTAAATGCATAATCAAAATACAATCATGAATAAAAAATAAAAAAAGTGATAATTAAGTCCATAAATGTTCATAAAGTTCATAAATGAATAGTCTCTCTGTGACATCAATAAGTGATATAATCCACCCATGCACAAATCCTTGAACAAGTGAAGGTGCCCCTGGACGACGTGACCTATCACGAAACTAGTAAGGCGGAACAAGCGACACGCTGACGTCACCACCTACTACTGCTCGTACTTCCAGACGAACGGGTATGCCTGCTTGCGTCCGGCCGGCGCAGCAGACTTAAGGCTTATTTGTCATTTTAACATTGTAAGTGCAACTTTTTGTTTACTTTTAATAAAACGCTAAAGGTTTTACACTATCGAGGCTATTTGTTTTTACATGCCACATCATCGCCAATCGGTCTCTACCACCATGGAGTATGCTGATTAATGGTGCGGTGGGTCCTCGGTGTTGCCATATCACAGTTGTGATTCACTAAAGGCTTTTCCGGGTCCTCCGTAACAGGGGACCACGGGGCTCTGGTAAGCAGACTATTTTGTCTTATGGTGGCGGACATCACATTGGTTTTCTTTCCATATTTGAAGAGATTGGACTTCACTTGTTCAAGGATTTGTGCACGGGTGGATTATATCACTTATTGATGTCACAGACAGACTATTCATTTATGAACTTTATGAACATTTATGGACTTAATTATCATTTTTTATTTTTCATTTATGATTGTATTTTGATTATGCATTTAAGTTGATTCTTATCCTTATCACTTGGAGGCTTTATGCCATTTCACATTATATATGCGTTTATGTTCACATCCATTAATCAGATATATATTGTCACATTTTAGGTTTAGCGCAATTCAATTTTTTCCATATTTGCTCACTGTTTTGTAGTTTACAGAAGAGTCGCTGCTTTACGTTTGCATTTTAGGCATTTTTGTGGGCACACGAGATTGCTTCTGATCTTAGCGCAGTTTCTTTTTTCCTTTTTTATATTTCTCATGGCAAACTTGCTGATGCTGACAACAGTGAAACATCTTGTACATCTTGAAAACAAAGATAGCCACTTGTAATCTCCATTGGAATCCCACAAGACAGGGTGACAATGTAGAAGCACTAATGGGAGACAGGGTCAAAACATACACTAGGAAATGCCTGAGCAAGGACCTTCACATATTATTGCAATGAAAGCTGCAGATTTAAAAATATTGAAAATTACATTTAAAATTGCATTAACATGGTAAAGATTAAAAATAAATTTTAATGCATATTGGGTACAAATACTTTAACCAACTCAATACCGGACACTTTTACCCCCTTCCTGTCCAGGCCAATGTTCAGCATTCAGCACTGTCATACTTTGAATGATAATTGCTGGGTCATGCAACACTGTACCCTTATGAAATTTTTACCATTTTTTTTTAAGACAGATAGAGCTTTCTTCTGGTGGTATTTAATCACCACCAGGTTTTTCATTTTTTTCTAAACAAACTAAAAAAGAACGAAAATTTGTTTCTATAAAAAAATAAATGGAAATAGATATTTTTTTTATTCATTAATGTGCGCTGATGACACTGCACTGATGGTCACTGATGAGGCTGCACTGATGGACACCGATGAGGCTACACTGATTAGGTGGCACTGATGGGCACTGTTGGCCACTGATGAGGCGGCACTGATGGGCATTGATATGCAGCACTGTTGGGCACTGATATGCTTTATTAATGGGCACTGATATGCTGCACTGATGGACACTGATTGACATTGATGAGGCTGCACTAATAATCAGGGCACTAATGAGGCTGTACTGATGAGGCTGCACTGATGTTCACTAATAAGGCTGCAATAATGAGGCTACACTGATGAAGCGGCACTGGTGAGCACTGTGGTGGCACTGATGGGCACTGATAAGCTGCACTGATAAAGAGGCACTGATGAGGCGGTATTGTTGGGCACTGATATGCTTCACTAGTGGGCACTGATATGCTGCACTTATGGGCATTGATATGCTGCACTGATAGACACTGACTGGCACTGATGGGGCTGCATTGATCATTAGTGCCCTGATTATCAGTGTAAATGTCACAGGAAAGCCAGTTATCAGCTTTCCTTTCCTCAGACAGTGACAGAACTGAGGAAAGGAAATGCTGATGACCAGCATTTGTTTACATGTGATCAGCTGTGATTGGACACAGCTAATCACATAGTAAAGAGTCAACGTCACTCTTTTCCCTGATCTGTGATGCGCTGTGTCTGAGTGATACAGCTCACCACTGATCGCTGCGCTGCGTGCCCCAAATGGGAAGAAGTCATATGACGTCCTCCCAGAACAAGAGTGGTCCCGCCCAGTTGTCATTGTACAATGGGCTGGGTGAGAACCGGTTAAGTTACAAAATGTGTTTTTTTTGTTTTTTCTAACAAAACCAGAGTTTTAAAGACATTGTACATTTTCAAGTGTTTTCTCTGTGCTGTTTGTTTGCCTTACTTTGTAATGAGGGGCTCACATGTTGTGAATGCAGTTTGTCAATTACCTTATGTCCATGTATTCATTCGCCTAGCTTGTCATTATTTGCCAAGAGGACAAGACAACTTCCCATTCCGGATCAGTGTCTAGTCTACAAACTTCCACGACAAATGTAAGAATGCCAAAGTAATAAAGAACATCTTCTAGCTGCATGGAAATCTCTGCGTGTCTGTGAATGCTCTGCCTGCTTGTGTCTGTGTCAGATCTCATCAGTTCTCACCTGCAGAGCACTGGACTGGGATATTGTTGGATATGTAATTTCTTCACAGGAAATGTCAGCTTTCACACTACAGACAGGGGACTACAGACAGGGGCCATGCATTAACCTGTGTAGTGACATGACGCATGCCTTGTGTTTGAACACAAATAGAAACTTCTGGCACTGGAATTTGAAGCTGTACATTCCTTTAGGTGGTACATACAGGCCAACAAATGACACCATGAAACTACATGATCAGTGCACATCTTATGCAGGTGAAAAACACAAGGTGCAGGTACAATGCCTTTAGGGTAGAGGGATGGACTTGCAGGCAAGTCTAGTCTGATGCAAAACATTGTTGGCATACCCAGGAACTCAAAAGCATCCAGCAATAGCAACACTTCGATCAATATAACCTGCAACCCAAGTGATCCTATGACAACTGGCAGCACAAAGAGACCGCTTTTTATGTACATTCGTTCTGGCAGAATCACAGTTTTGTCTGTACTTAGCAGTTCTTATTTGTGCCCAAGAATATAGGCAGTAATTCATTAAAACAGTTTCCTCTCTTTTGAGGTGTGTGGCTAAAGAAACACAAAGCCTTTTCAAGCTGTTCTGCTTTTGATGCAAAATGCTTGATAGCTGAAACTGATATCAATGTTATGGATGTTGAAAATCCAATTTGTTTGTGCTCACTGAACTCTAGGAGACATTTTTAAATTCAATTTTTGTCCATTAAAATGTATTGCTCTTTTGCCATTGTGTTATGTTTATTATACTCAGTTGCTATAGGTTTATTGTATCTTGGCCCAAAGAAACTGGGTCATTTAACCTCAGAGAACACCGGGGTGAACTACCCATTACTGAGCTTTTCAAATCGCCATTCACGGTGGAATATTACTGTAATTTGTATCCTTTCCTCCACATACTTTGCAATTTGCTACTTTTCTTTCTCTGGTTAAATTGTAATGGCAGCAAAAGCTAAAGCTTGCCTGCAGAGAAGATAGTGAAAGGCGTATTTATTCTTGTGATGTTTCTGGTCTACTTTTTCTATCTGCATTATTCGTGTTAGTGGACTTGGGAAACGGCACATTGGTTATAAAAGAAAAGAAACACTCACAACTTTTTCTGTACTTTTCACTTCAACCAAGAACAATGGTTATATTCTCTTTCTTGCTTATTGCTTAGTTGTACTTCATCTATTTATTTATTTTTGCAAGAGGTAATACATTATTTCACATAAGGTCAAATCTAAAATAAACCTTAGATATATTGGAGCCTTTTTACCAAGAAAGTTTGACCTTCGCATAGTGAGTGATGTGTCAGAGATGGGGTATCTTTTTTTGCTTCAGCAGTATACACTTTAGCCAGTCATATTAATTACAGGAACTGCTTTGATAAAATCGCAAAAAGTGTGTATTAGGCGTGGACCTACCAGAGCAGACTGATCAAGCCCAAATAAAGTAGACTTCATTTTAGCCTGCTGAAGTTGTGTTACTGTCTCAGACCTTCATGATCTTTATAAATGAATAATTTCTATTGTTTTATTCCAAACATGTTTTATTCAAATCTACATTCATTCTAAGATACAAAAAAACATTAATATGTATTTCAAAAGCTGAGGTGGAACAAAAGTAATAGATTCAACAGGAGTAGAATCATTTTACAATATTCATAGCTTAATGCTGAACTCTGGGCAAATAGAAAAACACATATATGAGAGCAGTGTTTTTTTTTTCTTTTCTTTCCAGTGCCGATATTTACCTATATTTGTCACACAGCACAGCTAGCTTGATGACCTGAATGTTCTTGGCTGCAGATAAGGAACACAGTTAGGTCTTCCTGGCTGAAGCTGGCATGGTGTCAACCACCTCTGAGCCTGCCCCTGCAGAGCTGACAGAATCTCTGCCCCAGTGTGGCTCCTGTCCCCTAAGCAGACCAACTCAAGCACCGCATGGTATCTTTTTGCGAGTGCTTGCATAGCCCCTAGAATGCCTACGGAGCACCGCTGGTTCCGAGGACAAATCTGCACAGGAAGAGGCCATAGAGGAAGAAGAAGAGGAGGGGGTGGAGGAGAGAGGTGTGGCAGAATCACCACTACCAGCATTTTGGAGGCGTGGTGGCGGAACAAGCTCCAACATTACTGCACCCTGTCCTGCATCCTTCCCAGCTGCCAGCTGCCAGCAGAGTTACCCAGTGTGCCATGAAAGAAAGGTAACGTCCCTGTCCATGCCTGCTGGACCATGAGTCAGAGGTAATATGCACCTTACCTCTGACCCTGTCCAACGAGGCCAAGACATTGCCTTCCACATGCTGGTAGAGAGCCGGAATGGCCTTTCAAGAAAAAAAATGGGAACCTGCCACTGAGGTACCACACATTCCACAAATTCTCGAAAGGGGGCAGAGTCTACCAGCTGAAAAGGCAGCAGTTGGAGTGCTAGCAACTTAGCCAAACTAGCATTCAGCCACTGAGCATGTGGACGGCTGGGACTGAATTTCTTTTGACGGTTTAGCAACTGGGGTTGGGAAATTTGCCTGCTACAATCGGATTTAGGTGTACCGCTAGCAAATTGCGTGCAAGTGCTTGGGAAACCTAATTCTACACCTTAATTCCTCTCAGTGCAGGTCTCTGAGAGGACTGAAGGTACAGTGGGGTTGGAGATCCCAGCTGATGAGGAGCAAGGAGAGGTCCGCCTTGTTCTTTGGTGTGGGTCTTTTAAGTACTGTTGCCAACGGACTGCATGGGAGCTCAACATATTTCTGGTCAAGCATGTGGTGCCCAAGCGGCTGCTGTTTTAGCCACGCTTGATTGATATGCTTCAGACATATGTTGCAAATAGCAATGGTGTGATCTGCTGCACACATCTCAAAAAATGCCCACACCAAAGAACTTTTGCGGTGTGATACAGTCAAGTGGCTGCCATTAAGCTGGCCCCTGGAGGGCATCCTGCCTTGTTGGAGATGTGCCTCCTCCTCCTCCTCATCCTCCTCTCTTCTATCAGGAACCCATGTAGAGTCAGTGACCTCATCACCCCCTCTCTTCTCGCCACTGGAGCAAACCTGGCAGTATGCTGCAGCTGGGGGAACATGACTGCCAGTTTCTTGTCCTTCTTGGGCAACCCCTCTCTCTGGGCTCACGTTACTGCCTTCCTCAACCTTGGTACCATCATCGGAGCCTTCAAAACACTGCGCATCCTCCTGCAGCATGTACCCAACACTGTGGTCGAACAGTTCGGGGAACATCTCCGTGCATGATGGTGGGGCTAGGGAAGGAGTGACTGATGACATTGAGCTGATGGAATAGGCCGCTTTGGCAGCTGCATTGGCAGCCCAAGTACTCTGAGCCTGGGTGACAAAGGATGAGGAGGATGAGGTCGGCTTTGTGATCAACTCTACCAACTCTTCTGCATGTTGTGGCTCAACACGGCCAGCTGTCAAAAAAAAGGACAAGCGTGCTCCACGGCCATGTGCTGAGGATGCACCGTGTCCATGACCAGCACTTTTGGCTGTAGACACAGAGCCTACCTGCTCTCTTTTAGTGGCCTGTGAGCGTCTGCCTCTCCTTGGTGGCCTTCCAGACATACTGTAAAATTGGATTAGCAAAACACCACCTGAAGTTTACTAGAAAAAGTACACCAGGAATGGCCTGCAGTCAGGTATAGGCTTGGCTACACTAGAATGCAGTGGATATATATGTAGGAGACATTATATATATTTTATGCAATGCAGATCACTGAATCACCTGCCTGGCCTGCCTGCCTGAAAGTGTCTTTGAATACGTACACCAGGAATGGCCTGTAGTCAGGTATAGGCTTGGCTACACTAGAATGCAGTGGATATATATAAGGAGACAGTATATATATTTTATGCACTGCAGATCACTGAATCACCTGCCTGGCCTGCCTGCCTGAAAGTGTCTTTGAATACGTACACCAGGAATGGCCTGCAGTCTGGTATAGGCTTGGCTACACTAGAATGCAGTGGATATATATGTAGGAGACAGTATATGTATTTTATGCACTACAGATCACTGAATCACCTTCCTGGCCTGCCTGCCTGACAGTGTCTTTGAATACGTACACCAGGAATGGCCTTTAGTCAGGTATAGGCTGCAGTTAGGTATAGGCTTGGCTCCACTAGAATGCAGTGGATATATATGTAGGAGACAGTATATATATATATTTTATGCACTGCAGATCACTGAATCACCTGCCTGGCCTGCCTGCCTGCCAGTGTATTTGAATACATACACCAGGAATGGCCTGCAGTCAGATCTAGCTATCTAGCTACACAGGATACAGTATATATATATATATATATATATATATATATATATATTGTGACAGCAGGAAGGTAAAGTCACCTGGTTGCATCCAGGGGGGTAGATATATTTCTCCCAGATTCAGGCTTTATGCTGACTTATACAACTAGGGTGGAGAGTTGTATAAGCCCAGCTGAGGCTAGTAGGCTCATGGATGACTCATACCTCTAGGGAGAGGGCTGGGCGTCGTGCAGGCAGGGAGTTGATGAGACCAACTGAAGCCTGTCAGTTCGTTTAAGGCCTCTATAAAAACTCCCAGATTCATTAGGTGTTAGCTCATGCCTGGAACAAGACCTGTGTGGACTGTCTAGGGAGAGTGAACCCCTGTGCGGTGAGGCAAAGCCTGTGTGGCTATTTGTTTGGACTTTTACTAAACCAGGGACTTAGGGACTAGGACAGCACCAGGCTGATCCCAGTTGTTAGTTTAGGAAACCTGCATGTTTAGTCAGAGGTCAAACTGACCAGGATTTATTTTGTTTATGTTTCTTTTTGGCTTTGCTGTGTTTTTGTCACTGTACATAGAGAAATAAACCGCACCTTTTGATTTTGAAAACCACAACCTCCGTCTGCTGGCCCTGTTTTTGTGTGGGGAGCCCAACCAGGGGGTCACACACACCCGCTACCGAGTTAACCCCCTCACAGTTGGTGGAGAACCAGTGGCAGTTTTTTTTAAGCCAGCATGGAGGAGATACTGAAACAGCTGGCTCTAGCAAATGCCAATCAACAGCAGACAAATGCAGGTTTGCAAAGGAGCCTTGCAGCCCAGCAGCAAGCTCATCAACAAGCCCAGCAGCAATCTGAGGCCCGCTTCATAGACCTGTTACAGAAGCAAGAGCAGAGACTACAACAAATGGAAGCAGTAATGCAGCAACGTCCGCAGACCAGTGAGGAAAGCCGTCCCACTAATACCGCGTCCTTTGGGGTGAGTCGTTTATTGACAAAAATGACTGGAGAGGATGATCCAGAGGTATTTTTGACCACATTTGAAAGGACTGCTGAAAGAGAAAAGTGGCCTGAGGAGCAGTGGGCTGGACTGGTGGCTCCTCTGTTAACTGGTGAATCGCAGAAGGCTTACTATGACCTAGAGCCTGACCAAGCAAAAGACTATGTGATGCTAAAAGCTGAAATATTGGCAAGGCTGGGTGTCACCCTGGCTGTCCGGGCTCAGCGTGTGCATAACTGGACTTTCCAGCTTGGAAAACCCCCCAGGTCTCAAATGTATGATCTCATTCACCTGAGCAGGAAGTGGCTACAGCCAGAGACTTTGTCCGCACCAGAGATTGTGGAACGTGTTGTAATGGATCGGTTTTTGAGAGCTCTTCCTACTGCCATCCAAAAGTGGGTAAGCCATGGAGACCCAGAGACGGCCAGTGGTCTTGTGGATCGTGTAGAGAAATACTTGGCTACAGAGAACCTGACGGCCTCTTCCAGAGACTCTCGGACTTTCCACCCTAAGACCAGACCATCCCCAGGGGCGGATAAGAGGATTCCAAGGGGTGAGGGTGGAGAGAGTGAGAGGGTGGGAGCTCTACCCAAAGTTTGGCGAGAACAGCCTGGGAAGTCAGGGGCTCAAGAGGCAGCCAAAAGGATTGTTTGCTACCGCTGCCGGCAAGCGGGACATATTGCAGCAAATTGCCCGGTTGTGGAGGAACCCATGCAATGTGACTTTCTGACGGACAGACGTCAGTCGCTGTGTGCGACAGTCGCATGCACTGCCATTCGGGGAACTGAGAAACATTTATGCAAAATGTGTATTAATGGTAGAAATGTTGTGGTATTACTGGATTCAGGTAGCCTTGTGACCCTGATAAAGGCTGAATTAGTTAAAACAGAGGTCTCTGGGAATAGCAAGGTAGCTGTTATTTGTGTGCATGGGGACACCCGAGAGTATCCAGTGACTACAGTGTGTTTCGAGACCCCCAAAGGTACCCTCTCTCATCCAGTGGGGTTAGTATCTCAATTACCGCATGATGCCATTGTGGGAAGAGATTTTCCGAAGTTCTGGGAACTGTGGGATGATCCTGAGCCCCCCACTGGTGCCCCTATGTACCAGGAATGTGATAGCCAGAACTCCTCTGAGAGTGGTGAGGACTCTCCAGAATTTCCCTTGTCAGTATTGGCAGGGGAGACTCAAGAAACTGGAGAGGAGCCCACCTCCTCAGACGAAAACCTACCGTCTGTGGAGTTTTCTGATCTGGAGGTTCACAGGGAAAATTTTGCCACAGAACAGTTAAAAGACCCCGCCCTAATAAAGGCACGGGAAAACGTAGTGGAAATAGATGGCGAGTTAGTGAACCCAGATAATACCTGCACTTACCCATACTTCAGCGTAGAGAAGGACCTACTGTATCGGGTGGCAAAAAGGGCAGAAGAAACCGTTGAGCAGCTTGTGGTGCCCAAACCTTACAGGAAGTTGGTGTTGGAGTTGGCCCATGGGCACATTCTTGGAGGTCATCTGGGGACAGAGAAAACCCGAGAGAGGGTATTACAGAGATTCTATTGGCCTGGGGTGATGAAGGACATAGAAAATTATTGTTCCTCCTGCCCTGTGTGTCAGAGGTCGGCCCCGATGCCACATTTCCGTAGCCCGCTGGTCCCTCTACCCATCATTGAGGTCCCGTTTGAGAGAATCGCAATGGATTTGGTAGGTCCTATAATCAAGTCCGCTAGGGGGCACCAGTACATATTGGTTATAATGGACTATGCCACCCGTTATCCAGAAGCGATCCCTCTCAGAAATACCTCGGCCAAAACCATAGCCAAAGAGCTATCTCTTGTTTTTAGCCGGGTGGGTATTTGTAAAGAACTGCTTACGGACCAAGGTACACCCTTTATGTCCCGGGTTATGAAAGAGCTGTGTAAATTGTTCAAAGTGACGCAATTGCGTACATCTGTGTATCACCCCCAAACCGATGGGCTGGTTGAAAGATTCAACAAAACCCTAAAACAAATGTTGAAGAAAGTGGTGGATAGAGATGGAAAGGATTGGGACTGTCTACTTCCTTATTTGATGTTTGCTATTAGGGAGGTGCCCCAATCCTCTACGGGATTCTCCCCCTTTGAGTTACTGTATGGGAGACACCCAAGAGGGCTGTTGGATATTGCCAAGGAAACTTGGGAAAGTGAGAGTTCTCCCCACAGGAGTGTGATTGAGCATGTCGCCCTGATGCAAGATCGAATTGCACAGGTAATGCCCATCGTGAAGGAACATTTGGCCCAAGCGCAGTTGGCACAGCAGAGAGTGTACAACCGTGGAGCAAAGACCCGTACCTTTTCCCCGGGGGATAGGATATTGGTACTTGTCCCTACGGTTGAAAGTAAATTCCTTGCCAAATGGCAAGGCCCCTACGAGATAATGGAAAAAGTGAGCGAAGTGAATTACAAGGTCAGACAACCAGGAAGGCGAAAGCCCGAACAGATATATCACGTTAATCTGTTGAAAGCCTGGAGGGATAGAGAGTCCCTAGTCGCAGAAACTTGGTCACCAGCTCAAACTGGTTGCGTGATTCCGGAGGTTGGAATAGCAGCCACCTTGTCACAACCCCAACAACAGGAGGTTAAGGAGTTTGTGCTTCGCAACAAGGAGGTGTTCTCTGAGCTGCCGGGACAAACATCTGGGGTAGAGCATGATATTATTACCCCGCCCGGTGAAAGGGTGAAGTTAAAACCCTATCGGATCCCAGAGGCCCGACGGGAGGCAATACGGGAGGAAGTACAGAAAATGCTGAACTTAGGGGTGATAGAGGAGTCCCAAAGTGATTGGTCTAGTCCCATTGTGTTGGTGCCTAAACCGGATGGGAGCTGGCGATTTTGTAACGATTTTCGTCAGTTGAACAAAGTTACAAAATTTGACACCTACCCCATGCCACGTATAGATGAGTTGATCGACCGGCTGGGAACAGCCCGATACATGACGACTCTTGACCTCACAAAAGGGTATTGGCAAATTCCCCTGGCCAAGTCGGCCAAAGAGAAAACCGCATTTGTAACCCCAGATGGGGCATTCCAATATAAGAGAATGCCGTTCGGGTTACAGAATGCGCCGGCCACATTCCAGCGGAAAATGGACCAGATACTGAGGCCCCATCGGAAGTATGCTGCGGCTTACCTGGATGACGTAATTGTCCATAGCACAGATTGGGCCTCACATCTGCCAAAAGTGCAAGCAGTCCTAGACTCTATCCGGGAAGCGGGGTTTACGGCTAACCCCAAGAAGTGTACCATTGGGCAGGAGGAGGCCAAATATCTTGGGTACACCATTGGCAGGGGAGTGATAAAACCCCAACTCAACAAAGTCGAGGCCATCCAGAGTTGACCACGTCCCAACAGCAAGAAGCAGGTACGGGCCTTTCTGGGAATCGCGGGTTATTATCGGCGCTTCATTCCCCACTTTGCTTCTAAGGCTGTGCCCCTAACCAACCTGACGAAAGGGAAAGGGTCGGTCATGATTAAATGGACCCCCGAGGCTGAGGCAGCATTCCAATTCTTGAAACAAGCCTTATGTAGCCAGCCAGTGTTGTACTCACCCGACTTCTCTAAAGACTTTGTCGTACAAAGTGATGCGTCAGATGTGGGGTTAGGAGCAGTATTGTCCCAGGTCTGGAACGGGGAAGAGCACCCAGTCATTTACCTCAGCAGGAAGTTGAAGTCCCATGAGGTAAATTACGCCACGGTTGAAAAGGAGTGTTTAGCGGTGAAGTGGGCTCTAGATTCCCTTCGGTACTATCTGCTAGGTAGGCACTTTGACATGGTTACGGATCACGCTCCGTTAAAGTGGATGGCTCAAAACAAGGAGACAAATAGAAGAGTGAATAGGTGGTTCCTGGCCCTACAGGAATTCAACTTCACAGTAAAGCATCGCCCTGGCGTTCAAATGGGGAATGTGGATGCTTTGTCTCGAGTACATGAATGCCTGATTGCTGGTGTTCCAACCCCAAGGTTAAAACAAGAGGGGGGGGTATGTGACAGCAGGAAGGTAAAGTCACCTGGTTGCATCCAGGGGGGTAGATATATTTCTCCCAGATTCAGGCTTTATGCTGACTTATACAACTAGGGTGGAGAGTTGTATAAGCCCAGCTGAGGCTAGTAGGCTCATGGATGACTCATACCTCTAGGGAGAGGGCTGGGCGTCGTGCAGGCAGGGAGTTGATGAGACCAGCTGAAGCCTGTCAGTTCGTTTAAGGCCTCTATAAAAACTCCCAGATTCATTAGGTGTTAGCTCATGCCTGGAACAAGACCTGTGTGGACTGTCTAGGGAGAGTGAACCCCTGTGCGGTGAGGCAAAGCCTGTGTGGCTATTTGTTTGGACTTTTACTAAACCAGGGACTTAGGGACTAGGACAGCACCAGGCTGATCCCAGTTGTTAGTTTAGGAAACCTGCATGTTTAGTCAGAGGTCAAACTGACCAGGATTTATTTTGTTTATGTTTCTTTTTGGCTTTGCTGTGTTTTTGTCACTGTACATAGAGAAATAAACCGCACCTTTTGATTTTGAAAACCACAACCTCCGTCTGCTGGCCCTGTTTTTGTGTGGGGAGCCCAACCAGGGGGTCACACACACCCGCTACCGAGTTAACCCCCTCACAATATATATATATATATATATATATATGTATTTATACAAGCCGGGATGTATATATATATACTGAATACACTGCAGCTGCAGCTAACTGAATCACCTGCCTGAAGTATATTAGAAACAGTACACCAGGAATGGTCTGCAGTGAGATCTAGCTAAACTGGATACAGTGTGTATATACATACATATTATATATATATGTGTATATATATATATTGTGAGGGGGTTAGCTCGGCAGCGGGTGTGTGTGACCCCCGAGATGGGCTCCCCACACAAAAACAGGCCCAGCAAACGGAGGTTGTGGTTTTCAAAATCAAAAAGGTGCAGTTTATTTTCTATTTACAGTGACAAAACACAGCAAAGCAAAAGAAACATAAACAAAATAAATCCTGGTCAACTTGACCTCTGACTAAACATACAGGTTTCCTAACTAACAACTGGGATCAGCCTAGTGCTGTCCTAGTCCCTAAGTCCCTGGTTTTAAATGTCCAAGCAAATAGCCACACAGGCTTTGTCTCACCGCACAGGGGTTCACTCTCCCTAGACAGTCCACACAGGTCTGGGTCCAGGCATGAGCTAACATCTAATGAAGCTGGGAGTTCTTATAGAGGCCTAAATGAGCTGACAAGCTTCAGCTGGTCTCATCAACTCCCTGTCTGCACGACGCCCCACACTCTCCCTAGAGGTATGAGTCATCCATGAGCCCACTAGCCTTATACAACTCTCCACCTAGTTGTATAAGTCGGCGTAAAGCCTGAATCTGGGCGAAATATATCTACCCCCCTGGATGCAACCAGGTGACTTTACCTTCCTGCTGTCACATACCCCCCCCTCTTGTTTTAACCTCGGGGTTGGAACACCAGCAATCAGGCATTCATGTACTCGAGACAAAGCATCCACATTCCCCATTTGAACGCCAGGGCGATGCTTTACTGTGAAGTTGAATTCCTGGAGGGCCAGGAACCACCTATTCACTCTTCTATTTGTTTCCTTGTTTTGAGCCATCCACTTTAACGGAGCGTGATCCGTAACCAAGTCAAAGTGCCTACCTAGCAGGTAGTACCGAAGGGAATCTAGAGCCCACTTCACCGCTAAACACTCCTTTTCAATGGTGGCGTAATTTACCTCATGGGACTTCAACTTCCTGCTGAGGTAAATGACTGGGTGCTCTTCCCCGTTCCAGACCTGGGACAATACTGCTCCTAACCCCACATCTGACGCATCACTTTGTACGACAAAGTCTTTAGAGAAGTCGGGTGAGTACAACACTGGCTGGCTACATAAGGCTTGTTTCAAGAATTGGAATGCTGCCTCAGCCTCGGGGGTCCATTTAATCATGACCGACCCTTTCCCCTTCGTCAGGTTGGTTAGGGGCACAGCCTTAGAAGCAAAGTGGGGAATGAATCGCCGATAATACCCAGCGATTCCCAGAAAGGCTCGTACCTGCTTCTTGCTGTTGGGACGTGGCCAACTCTGGATGGCCTCGACTTTGTTGAGTTGGGGTCTTATTACTCCCCTCCCAATGGTGTACCCAAGATATTTGGCCTCCTCCTGCCCAATGGTACACTTCTTGGGGTTAGCCGTAAACCCCGCTTCCCGAACAGAGTCCAGGACTGCTTGCACTTTTGGCAGATGTGAGGCCCAATCTGTGCTATGGACAATTACGTCATCCAGGTAAGCCGCAGCATACTTCCGATGGGGCCTCAGCATCTGGTCCATTTTCCGCTGGAATGTGGCCGGCGCATTCTGTAACCCGAACGGCATTCTTTTATATTGGAACGCCCCGTCTGGGGTTACAAATGCGGTTTTCTCTTTGGCCGACTTGGCCAGGGGGATTTGCCAATACCCTTTTGTGAGGTCAAGAGTCGTCAAGTATCGGGCTGTTCCCAGCCGGTCGATCAACTCATCTATACGTGGCATGGGGTAGGTGTCAAATTTTGTAACTTTGTTCAACTGACGAAAATCGTTACAAAATCGCCAGCTCCCATCCGGTTTAGGCACCAACACAATGGGACTAGACCAATCACTTTGGGACTCCTCTATCACCCCTAAGTTCAGCATTTTCTGTACTTCCTCCCTTATTGCCTCCCGTCGGGCCTCTGGGATCCGATAGGGTTTTAACTTCACCCTTTCACCGAGCGGGGTAATGATGTCCTGCTCTACCCCAGATGTTTGTCCCGGCAGCTCAGAGAATACCTCCTTGTTGCGAAGCACAAACTCCTTAACCTCCTGTTGTTGGGGTTGTGACAAGGTGGCTGCTATTCCAACCTCAGGAATCACGCAACCAGTTTGAGCTGGTGACCAAGTGTCTGCGACTAGGGACTCTCTATCCCTCCAGGCTTTCAACAGATTAACGTGATAGATCTGTTCGGGCTTTCGCCTTCCTGGTTGTCTGACCTTGTAATTCACTTCGCTCACTTTTTCCATTATCTCGTAGGGGCCTTGCCATTTGGCAAGGAATTTACTTTCAACCGTAGGGACAAGTACCAGTATCCTATCCCCCGGGGAAAAGGTACGGGTCTTGGCTCCACGGTTGTACACTCTCTGCTGTGCTAACTGCGCTTGGGCCAAATGTTCCTTCACGATGGGCATTACCTGTGCAATTCGGTCTTGCATCAGGGCGACATGCTCAATCACACTCCTGTGGGGAGAACTCTCACTTTCCCAAGTTTCCTTGGCAATATCCAACAGCCCTCTTGGGTGTCTCCCATACAGTAACTCAAAGGGGGAGAATCCCGTAGAGGATTGGGGCACCTCCCTAATAGCAAACATCAGATAAGGAAGTAGACAGTCCCAATCCTTTCCATCTCTATCCACCACTTTCTTCAATATTTGTTTTAGGGTTTTGTTGAATCTTTCAACCAGCCCATCGGTTTGGGGGTGATACACAGATGTACGTAATTGTGTCACTTTGAACAATTTACACAGCTCCTTCATAACCCGGGACATAAAGGGTGTACCTTGGTCCGTAAGCAGTTCTTTACAAATACCCACCCGGCTAAACACAAGAGATAGCTCTTTGGCTATGGTTTTGGCCGAGGTATTTCGGAGAGGGATCGCTTCTGGATAACGGGTGGCATAGTCCATTATAACTAATATGTACTGGTGCCCCCTAGCGGACTTGATTATAGGACCTACCAAATCCATGGCGATCCTCTCAAACGGGACCTCAATGATGGGTAGAGGGACCAGCGGGCTACGGAAATGTGGCATCGGGGCCGACCTCTGACACACAGGGCAGGAGGAACAATAATTTTCTATGTCCTTCATCACCCCCGGCCAATAGAATCTCTGTAATACCCTCTCTCGGGTTTTCTCTGTCCCCAGATGACCTCCAAGAATGTGCCCATGGGCCAACTCCAACACCAACTTCCTGTAAGGTTTGGGCACCACAAGCTGCTCAACGGTTTCTTCTGCCCTTTTTGCCACCCGATACAGTAGGTCCTTCTCTACGCTGAAGTATGGGTAAGTGCAGGTATTATCTGGGTTCACTAACTCGCCATCTATTTTCACTACGTTTTCCCGTGCCTTTATTAGGGCGGGGTCTTTCAACTGTTCTGTGGCAAAGTTTTCCCTGTGAACCTCAAGATCAGAAAACTCCACAGACGGTAGGTTTTCGTCTGAGGAGGTGGGCTCCTCTCCAGTTTCTTGAGTCTCCCCTGCCAATACTGATAAGGGAAATTCCGGAGAGTCCTCACCACTCTCAGGGGAGTTCTGGCTATCACATTCCTGGTACATAGGGGCACCAGTGGGGGGCTCAGGATCATCCCACAGTTCCCAGAACTTCGGAAAATCCCTTCTCACAATGGCGTCATGCGGTAACTGAGATACTAAGCCCACTGGATGAGAGAGGGTACCTTTGGGGGTCTCGAAACACACTGTAGTCACTGGATACTCTCGGGTGTCCCCATGCACACAAATAACAGCTACCTTGCTATTCCCAGAGACCTCTGTTTTAACTAACTCAGCCTTTATCAGGGTCACAAGGCTACCTGAATCCAGCAATACCACAACATTTCTACCATTAACACACATTTTGCATAAATGTTTCTCAGTTCCTCGAATGGCAGTGCATGCGACTGTCGCACACAGCGACTGACGTCTGGCCGTCAGAAAGTCACACTGCATGGGTTCCTCCACAACCGGGCAATTGGCTGCAATATGTCCCACTTGCCGGCAGCGGTAGCAAACGATCCTTCTTGCGGCCTCTTGAGCCGCTGATTTCCCAGGCTGTTCTCGCCAAACTTGGGGTAGAGCTCCCACCCTCTCACTCTCTCCACCCTCACCCCTTGGAATCCTCTTATCCGCCCCTGGGGATGGTCTGGTCTTAGGGTGGAAAGTCCGAGTGTCTCTGGAAGAGGCCGTCAGGTTCTCTGTAGCCAAGTATTTCTCCACACGATCCACAAGACCATCGGCCGTCTCTGGGTCTCCATGGCTTACCCACTTTTGGATGGCAGTAGGAAGAGCTCTCAAAAACCGATCCATTACAACACGTTCCACAATCTTTGGTGCGGACAAAGTCTCTGGCTGTAGCCACTTTCTGCTCAGGTGAATGAGATCATACATTTGAGACCTGGGGGGTTTTCCAAGCTGGAAAGTCCAGTTATGCACACGCTGAGCCCGGACAGCCTGGGTGACACCCAGCCTTGCCAATATTTCAGCTTTTAGCATCACATAGTCTTTTGCTTGGTTAGGCTCTAGGTCATAGTAAGCTTTCTGCGATTCACCAGTTAACAGAGGAGCCACCAGTCCAGCCCACTGCTCCTCAGGCCACTTTTCTCTTTCAGCGGTCCTTTCAAATGTGGTCAAAAATACCTCTGGATCATCCTCTCCAGTCATTTTTGTCAATAAACGACTCACCCCAAAGGACGCGGTATTAGTGGGACGGCTTTCCTCACTGGTCTGCGGACGTTGCTGCATTACTGCTTCCATCTGTTGTTGTAGTCTCTGCTCTTGCTTCTGCAACAGGTCTATGAAGCGGGCCTCAGATTGCTGCTGGGCTTGTTGCTGAGCCTCCAGACTCTGTTGCAAAGTTGCGTTTGTCTGCTGCTGGGCTGCAAGGCTCTGTTGATGAGCTTGCTGCTGGGCTGCAAGGCTCTGTTGATGAGCTTGCTGCTGGGCTGCGAAGTTCTGTTGTTGAGCTGCAAGGCTCTGTTGATGAGCTGCAAGGCTCTTTTGCAAACCTGCATTTGTCTGCTGTTGATTGGCATTTGCTAGAGCCAGCTGCTTCAGTATCTCCTCCATGCTGGCTTAAAAAAAAACTGCCACTGGTTCTCCACCAACTGTGAGGGGGTTAGCTCGGCAGCGGGTGTGTGTGACCCCCGAGATGGGCTCCCCACACAAAAACAGGCCCAGCAAACGGAGGTTGTGGTTTTCAAAATCAAAAAGGTGCGGTTTATTTTCTATTTACAGTGACAAAACACAGCAAAGCAAAAGAAACATAAACAAAATAAATCCTGGTCAACTTGACCTCTGACTAAACATACAGGTTTCCTAACTAACAACTGGGATCAGCCTAGTGCTGTCCTAGTCCCTAAGTCCCTGGTTTTAAATGTCCAAGCAAATAGCCACACAGGCTTTGTCTCACCGCACAGGGGTTCACTCTCCCTAGACAGTCCACACAGGTCTGGGTCCAGGCATGAGCTAACATCTAATGAAGCTGGGAGTTCTTATAGAGGCCTAAATGAGCTGACAAGCTTCAGCTGGTCTCATCAACTCCCTGTCTGCACGACGCCCCACACTCTCCCTAGAGGTATGAGTCATCCATGAGCCCACTAGCCTTATACAACTCTCCACCTAGTTGTATAAGTCGGCGTAAAGCCTGAATCTGGGCGAAATATATCTACCCCCCTGGATGCAACCAGGTGACTTTACCTTCCTGCTGTCACAATATATATATATATATATATATATATATATATATATATATACAAAGCCTAGATGTATATATATACTAAATACACTGCAGCTAACTGAATCGCCTGCCTGCTCAAACTAAATGAAATTACACTCTCTCTGTCAACGCCAGCAACACACTACACAGGCCTGACATGCAGGCGGCCTTATATAGTGTGGGGCGTGGACTTAACCCCCTGAGCCATAATTAACACCCTGCCTTTGGCCAATTATGGCTCTCTTTGCTGGCGGCGCTGTGATTGGTCAAAGCATCCGGGTCATAGTGCATGCTTGGCCAATCATCAGACAGCAATGCACTGCGATGTCGCAGTGCATTATGGGGCGTTCCACGCCGCTCGAATTTGACGCTAGAGCCCCATAATGTTCACTTTTCGACGAACGGGCGAACAGCCAATGTTCGAGTCGAACTCGTGTTCGACATGAACATAAAGCTCATCCCTACTCATCATATTCATTCTTTAAGTATATTACTTTATGCAACTTTATTGAATAAGCGCACCATTCTCATCTTTTTCTTTTACTTGTTCTAACACGCCTTCCCTGTACAGCCATTCACTGGGAAGACCAGAGTGTGTGTGTGTGTGTGTGTTTCTTCTCCTCTTCAGTTGAGAACAGAGGGAATGTGATCACTTATTAAAAAAAAAGGGGGAAAAAAAGTGTCTATAATGTTTTTTTATATCTTCACGCTAATGTTTTGCCTTTAATTTATGTTTTTAACTATTTGTATTTTTTTCTTTTTTTTTGCAAGGTGAGGGTTTACATATACTTTAAGAATGTTTTCAGAAATATAAGTTTTAATAGTTTATTTTTTATCAATTAACAAAATAGAAAGTAAATGAACAGAAGAGAAATACAAATCAAATCAATATTTGGTGTGACCACCCTTTGCCTCAGTATCATTTCTTATACATAAACAGGCACATAGTTTTTGAAGAAACTTGGCCAATAGGTTGTTCCAAACATCTTGGGAAACTAACCACAGATCTTCTGTGGATGTAGGCTGCCTCAAATCCTTCTGTCTCTTCATGTAACCCCCAGACAGACTCAATGATGTTGAAATCAGGGTTCTGTGGGGGCCAAACCATCACTGAGATTGCAGGCCACACCCGCCCAGACCAGAACTTCCCCAGATACAACTAATTAAACAAATACCTGAAACATTTTATTTGGCAAAAACTTGGCCGCGACACCTTTATTGGTTTTTCACAAATAATTTTCCATAAATCTTTATTACCATTCAAAACTTCATAAATATTCAAATAACATATTTCTACCTGCTCAGTTGTTAGAACTCGAGCAGTAGCTCAACTTCAAAAATAAATAACAGTCCCCCCTGGATCCAGGGTGACCCACCACATAAAAGTGCACGCGACTGAGGTGGGAGGGAGCTCAAATCTTCTTTGCTGTCATCCGGAAAGAGGCAGAACCCTGCACCTGCTGGCCTTTTTATAGGCAATCCCAAATATCCAGAAGATTCCCTGAACCCTCATTGGCTTTTCCTTCCTAGCTGTGGTCCGGCCCCTTAAAGGGGCGGACTCCTGACTAAACTATCCTATTGCTGCCAAACCTAACTTAATTTTTATTAATTTGGGCTAGGGAGGCCGCAATCTCAGGAAAGTGGCCCCATAATGTGACCCCTTTATTCATGAGATTGCAGGCCACACCCGCCCAGACCAGAACTTCCCTAGATACAACTAATTAAATAAATACCTGAAACACCTTTATTGGTTTTTCACAAATAATTTTCCATAAATCTTTATTACCATTCAAAACTTCATAAATATTAAAATAACATATTTCTACCTGCTCAGTTGTTAGAACTCGAGCAGTAGCTCAACTTCAAAAATAAATAACAGTCCCCACACGCCGGTCTTGAGCATCAAGACCCGGCCACCCCAAGCGTCGCGGCCTTTTCGATCATGTTCTGCAAACCCAAATTAAAGATATCATTACCTACTTCGGATAAGTGAACGCCATCCAGTCTGTATAGACCTGGATAACCCCCTTCCAAGTCCACGTGCCGATACGACAATCCCCCCACTTGGGGCATGAACTTTTCAAGAGCCCTATTCACTCTTTTCCTCATTTTTTCCATAACTCTCCTCTGTGCAGAGGAGAGCCATGAAAAACGAGGAACCACCTCAGAAAAAACGAACGTTGTACCTGGGAAAGTCGTACTGAAGCGATGCAGGTCGCGCTTAATCATAAACAGTAAGTCTAACGTTTTAACATTTCCCAAATCATTTCCTCCCAAATGAATTATCAGAATAGATGGCAACGGCCATAGGTGACACAACCTAGATAAATGCAAGTTCAGCTGAAGCCACTGAAGGCCTCTTATACCTTTCCAGAACAAACGAAACGAGTCCAGGTGCAGAGACAAATTCGATGAATAGCTGCGTTGAGCTGCTCTTTTTTGTGCCCAATAAATAAATGAGTGCCCCAAAATCCACACTGTGTGCTGGGTACCTAAAATTAAACAAACAAATTAGGACGAACGTATAACTTAAAACATTTCGACTTCCACCTACCCATTGCCTTAATATCTGCTTCGGAGACGCCCGATCGATCCGCCTCCGAGGCTGCGCCAATCCGAAAGGAGTGGGAGGAAAACTTGAATTTACTTAAGCCCATGGCACCCAAACTTTTCTTTAGGACCGCATCGAATTAGTACTTCGTCAGGGGCAACAAATTAGCGTGAATGAGAAAAATTTCCCCCCCGTGAGGCCTAAGTCCCGTAAATTGCTTAACCAAGGCTACTGGGCATATTAAAACATCATTGTGCTCCTTTAGATGAACCCATCTACCCTTGCCATATTGGTCTGTTTTACTGCAGCCACACATGAACACCCGACTGATCCACTAGCACCTGATCGAATCGAACACCAGAACCTCCCTGCTTGCTTACTGGAATTAATTCCGAGATACGAAATGCCCCAAAAAAGGCTAGCACAAAGGCTGTCCTGAATAATAAAGCCTCATAAGAGGAAAAACAGACCACCGAAGTCATTCTGCAAAGGCCACTGAGAATGTCAAGAGAGATCGGTCTTCTATCATCTATGACAAACGTCAATCTCTTGTATCCCTTCAGCGCCTGTTTTACAGAAAAATAAGAAGTACAGGGTCTCAGACCCAATAAACGGAAGAAAAATGACATGCCGGCCAGCATTTTTGTCACATGACTATGCGAAAATTGCTGCCGCATTAAACTTGACAGAAAAGCCAAAATGGTACCCTCCGAAGGCCTATTAAACTGAAAACCTTCAGTACTGGCAAAGGATATTCAGCTGCTCCAGGCTGCGGAGTAACTTGACCAAGTCCTAGGAGCTAAAGAGCCCTTAATAGCATCCATTACGGCACTCAGATCATCTCCCACAGATGGGCCGGGCACGGGCTGCCGACTGCGTCCGCCTCCGGAAGCAGATTCCAAAAACTCTCCTCCTGGAAACGAGATAGAGAATCAGCTATATTATTCAATATCCCCGGAGTATACCTAGCCTTCAACCAAATATTGAATTTGAGGCATCTGAAGACCACCTGACGCAAGATTTTGATTACCAACAAAGAACTAGACGAGAGACAGTTCACTGCATATAACACACCCTTGTTATCCGTCTCCACCAAGATGCGCCTATTAGCAAACTCTGAGCCCCACAACTCCAGTGCCACTAAAATTGGAAACAACTCTAGCAATACCACGTTCTTGGTAGCTCCTGAACTCACCCAAAACTCCGGCCAAGCCGCACAGCACCAATGCGATCTCCAGATGGCACCAAAACCTTTGGAGCCAGCTGCATCTGTAAACAGACAAAAATCCTTTGCCACAACAAATTCCGCCTGAAAAAAGGACTTATCGTTATAACAATCAAGAAAGCTAGCCCAAACCATCAAATCTTCCTTAATAGGGGTAGTTATCGTAACATGATCCAAGGGAGATTTCAAACCCGAAATCGCCAGGTAAAGCCGACGTGAAAAGATTCTGCCAACAGGCATTATTCTGCACGCAAATGCCAGAACCCCCAACAGCGACTGCATTTCTTTCAAACGCACTTTCTTCTTTTGCAACACCGTCGCGATTAACCATTTTTTTCTGGCAAACGGAATTCCATACTGCGGATATCTATCTCAATGCCCAAAAATTCCAATGAAGTACTGGGCAGGCAAGTTTTTTCCTCAGCCAATGGTACGCCAAATTCACGAGACATAGTTTGAAAAGATAGCAACAAGTCAGAACATAAACTAGAGTCTGCTGGGCCAACAAATAAGAAATCGCCTAAATAGTGCACTGCACCATCAAACCCGGACCGGATGCCAAGAACCCAGTGAAGAAATGTGGAAAATGTTTCAATGTATGAGCAAGACAACGAGCAACCCATTGGGAGACATATGTCAAAAAAATATTGGCCCTCAAAATAAAAACCCAAGGAGTTAAAGGCCTCCGGGGAAACGGGCAAGAGCCAAAAAGCTGATTTTATGTCTGCCATTGCCAATAACGCCCCCGGGCCAAACCGCCTGATCTTATCAATTGCTTCCTCAAATGAAGCATAAGACACTGAACATAGGCTCTCGTCAATTTCATCGTTCAATGAATCACCTGTAGGAAAGGATAGATGGTGTATAATACGAAATTCATTAGGTTCCCTTTTGGGCACTACTCCCAATGGGGAAATCCGAAAATTATAAAAGGGGGGGTGCTCAAAAGGCCTCGCAATCCTACCTTCCCTTAGTTCCTTGCATAGCTTATCCCTTTCCACCTGGGGAAACTGGTCTACAGATTTCAAATTCCCCACCAATGTACACCCATCCCCTGAAAAAGAGGGCAACGGGAATCCCTGTTCAAAACCCTTACTGAGTAAACAAGCCTTCTCCCTGTTTGGGTAGATGTCCAGCCACGGGCGCAGTTTTTCCAGCCTCACTGGCGTGCAGGCTTTTGGAAAAAATATGCTGCGCCGGGCTAGATCCTGCTGCTGCATTTTGCTTAAAACACTTTGCCGCTGGGTGCGTCCCCGCACAAACAGAACATTCATGTCTGTATTTACAAGAATTATTCCAGCGGCACTGACTGTCATTATATGCAAAACAGCAGCCTTTTCTAAAGGCCGCTGTGGAAGAGTTAGCAGTGAGTTGTCTAGGTGCTAGCTGCTTCTGCGGCAAAATCAAATTGAGCCACAAGCCCACATCTTTCATACCCCACCTAAGAGACGGGTGGATGGACAACTTCTGACGAAAGGATTCGTCATAGTAAAACCAACCCAGGCCACCAAAATTTGAATAGGCTTCTAGGATATGATCTAGATGCTGGAAAAGCCCCCCACACCGTTCTGGGTGCTTTTCTGCCATTATGCCAGAATAAATACAAAAGGCTTGCAGCCAATTGTTAAATGATCTAGGGATCGCCCTGCGCCTTTCCTCCTCACTTCTATCCTCACCCCTCTTGTCCGTTCTGACCATAAATTCTAGTAGGCAGGAGAGAGAGAATGTCCACGTATTCCCCTTTCCAAATTTTTTCTTTAATATTTACACCTAAATGGTATCCTAAAGGGGACATTTCACACGGCATGACATCTTTCATATATGTCTCAGGTACCTGTATTTTTGCCTGCACAGCTGTCTGTAATAGTTCGGGAGCTAATCTGGCAGATTGCAAAACAGAACTTTTATCTTGCTGAGATAGTAAATCAACAGGAAGAGGAGTATGAGAGGAAACAGAAGGGTTAACAGGCTGGAGCCTGTAACACATGCTGCTGAGCCGCCTGCTCCAACAGTAAAGAAGGGTCTTGTACCTGTGATGTCTGCACACCTGGCACCTGCTGGGGCACCTCTGTAGTCTGAGTGCCTTGCTGCCATTCTGTGCGCTGCTGCCTGGGAGACTGCTGCACAAGCTGTCTCCCCCTTGAGTCCTGTGCGGCCTGCTGCGGCTGGCCGTGCCGTCCACTTCTTCTTGCCGGCGACTGTGAACAAGTCCGCCTTATCTGGCCCTGTGACGTCACGCCGCTGCCATCTTCCTTTCGCTTCCCATGAGGCACGCGATTCTCTTCGGCTTCTTCCGAAGCCCGTCCTTCTCTCTCCGGCTGCGTGCTTCTCCTTGCTCTTGCAGGCGGAGCGAGCTCAGGAATGCCCCGCCCTATGTCTGTGACATCCATAGACTCGCCGCTCGCTGCCAAGCCTCCTCCCTCTTGTTCCAGCAGCTGTGCTTCTTCCTCTGGGGCTGACGCCAGGCAGTGTCGTAACCATGCCTCTCCTCAGGCGCTGCTTGCCTTCTCCAACAGCTGCATCACTAGTGCTTCCATGAGGTAGGAAAAAACGTCTTCCCAGCTCAAATCTTCTTTGCTGTCATCCGGAAAGAGGCAGAACCCTGCACCTGCTGGCCTTTTATAGGCAATCCCAAACATCCAGAAGATTCCCTGAACCCTCATTGGCTTTTCCTTCCTAGCTGTGGTCCGGCCCCTTAAAGGGGCGGACTCCTGACTAAACTATCCTATTGCTGCCAAACCTAACTTAATTTTTATTAATTTGGGCTAGGGAGGCCGCAATCTCAGGAAAGTGGCCCCATAATGTGACCCCTTTATTCATTCAAGGACTCCTTGTTCTCCTTGTTCTTCTTTACATATGTTTGGGGCTGTTGTCCTGCTGCAGAATACATTTGGGGCCAGTCACACACCTCCCTGATGGTATGGCATGATGGATAAGTTTCTGCCTGTATTTCTCAGCAATGAGGACACAAATCTCCAACTGCATTTGCAGAAATGCAGCCCCAAACTTGCAATGAACCTCCACTATGCTTCACTGTTGCCTGCAGACACTCATTATCATGCGTACCGCTACCCAGCCCTTTCGGCAAACAAACTGCCTGTCAGGGACAAGGCACGCACAGACATGCATTAGCAGGTGCTCATCTTGCCGGGCATAGGCTGAAGCCTAATCAAATGCGCAGGAACATTGGCACTAACAGGCGAACTCACACTGGCGCTAACAGGTGAACGCATATGCGCATGCACGAAAATACGTGCGCACGTTAGCCATTAATGCTGGCACCAAATGGCCTATATAAAGACAGCAGCTGCACTAGTGCAGTGCTGTCTGATCTGCAGTATTACCCTGTGTTCTGATCCTGTGCCTGAATCTGATCCAGAATTTGACCAGGCTTTCTGACCATGCTGCTGTCTCCAGTCCTTGGCTTGCCTTGACCCTGATTATTCCTGCCTGTCTGCCTGATTTCCTGTTGCCAAACCCAGCTTGAACTCTGACCATTCTCTGCCTGCTGTTTATGATAGACGTATCCTCTGTGTATGACCTGACTTGTCTGACTCTTCTAGAGTCTTCTGCTTCCAGCCTGTGTAGCTCCAGTACTGCCGTCCTCCATCTACAACTTGCCTGCATCCACTGTCCTGCATCCACAGCATACCTGCATCTGCTGTTCTTGCTACCTTCTGCTGCTCAGCAACCCGGTCTGGTCCTGCTACTCATCAGCTGCCACTACCGCTACCAACGGAGGACTTTGCAGGCGCTCTTACCTCACTGTGCTCTAGTGGCCACTGTTGCAACTCCAGTGGTCCTTGAGCCGGGGCTGTACAAGAGGTCTCCCTCTACTCGCCAGGATCTCCCAGATGCTACGTAACACTGCCTCCTGCTACAGCCAAATATTTCAAATTTTAACTCATCAGTCCAGAGCACCTGCTGTCATTTTTCTGCTCCCCAGTTCCTATGTTTTCGCATTGAGTTGCTTAGCCTTGTTTCCACATGTTTCCACGAGAGGTATGGCTTTTTGGCCACAATTCTACCATGAAGACCACTTCCGGCCAGACGTTATTGGACGGCAGACGGGTGTACCTGGGTCCCACTGGTTTTCCACCAATTTTGTGCTAAAGGCACTGCTGGACATCTTCAGATGTCAAAGGGAAGTAAGCATAATGTGTTTTTCATCTGCTGCATTAAGTTTTCCTTGGCCAACCACTGCATCTATGGTCATCAGCATTTCTTGTGTTTCTTTGTATTTCTTCAAAAGAGTTGAATAGCACATCTTGAAACCCTAGTCTGCTTTGAAATCTTTGCTTGTGAGTAGTGATGAGCCGAACACCCCCGGGTTTGGTTCGCACCAGAACCCGCGAACGGACCGAAAGTTTGCACGAACTTTAGAACCCTATTAAATACAATGGATGCGAACGTTCGAAATCTAAAGTGCTAATTATAACGACTATTATGCATGTTATTGTCCTAAAAAGGGTTTGGGAACCCGGGTTCTGCACCAGGGGACATGTATCAATGCAAAAAGAAGTTTTAAAAACGGCCGTTTTTCTGGAGCAGTCATTTAAATGATGCATAAAGTGAAAAAAAAAAGTCAATATTAATTTAAATATCGTACCTGGGGGGTGTCTAAAGTATGCCTGTGAAGTGCCACGTGTTTCCCGTGTTTAGAACTGTCCCTGCACAAAATTACATTTCTAAAGGAAAAAAAGCCATTTAAAACTGCTTGCGGCTTTAATGTAATTGGAAAAAAGAGTAAAACTGCGCTAAATATATTGATAGAGAAAAGACACCAAGTATTCTCACTGGTGACTCAATGGGAGCTGCGATTAAGATGTAAACCACCATACATAATAGGAAAATAGGAAAAGAGAAAAATCGCGCTAACCCGTGTCATAGGCTCCGTAAGGAGTCTGTGAATAATTTAAATCTGTAATTGTTTGAAAAGGAACAAAACATAAAATTTAAAATAAATTAAATAAACACCCATCAAACGATGAAGAACTAATGAATAAAAAATTTAAAAAAACAATAAATTATAAAAGTGTACTGTGATGTAACTTCAAAATATAAAATCCATAAATGATATAAAGTCCATAAAATAAATCTCTTAGGTAAAGTCCGTTATAAAACACCGGTGCTCCGTGTAAAAAATCATACGAAGTGAATAATTGCATCCAATTTTGTGATCTTCCACCACCAAACAACAGAAATTTCTCCTTACCAGCTACAATTGACCCCCCATGACAGAGGATCAATAAATGCAGAGATTAAGCAGTTCCTCCCACAGGTCAGCACAGCAATTGGGACTCCTAAATCACCAATCCCCGATGGACATCCGTGGACACAGGCAGTATGTAAAAGATAGACACACTTGGACAGGATCAGGGAGACATGCAGGCAGCACAGCAGCGTCTGTTGGAATGCGATCAGCTGGTGATCCTTACTGAGCCTATGACACGGGTTAGCGCGATTTTTCTCTTTTCCTATTCGGCTTTAATGTAATGTCTGGTCCCGGTAATATGGATGAAAATCTTTAAGAAAAATGACATAGCTACCCCATCACACCCCCCCCCCCCCTTACCCCAGCCCATTACCAGCCCCTTTGGGTCTTGTATGGATATTAAGGGGAACCCCGCACACAAAATAAAAAAGGCCCTATATACTCTGAACAGCCGTATACAGGCGGTGCATACAAGACAGGGACTGTAGGTTTGTTCTTATGTAGAATCTGTTTGTAATTTTGAACAGGTACATTGTTTAAGTGTAGCTCCAGCCAAAAAATCTATTTTTAAGCTTTTTGGAAAACATAGGGAAGGGTTATCACCCCTGTAACATTTGTTTTGCTGTCTGTGCAGTGTGCACCTGTTCAGAACAGTTCACCTCACTTTCCGTCCTAATGACAAATGTTTTTTGAAAATTTGGGGTTTTTATTGAAACAAGAATTGGTGATAATTGATAAAGAATCAGTGTAGAGGAGACACTTTTTTTCCCATATTAACTCTTACAGGAGAGAATTTGCCTTCCTAGGGGTAGATTTCCTCTCACTTCCTGTTGTATCCTTCCGTTTGCAAGGAGGAGTCGTTTGTAAGTTGGATGTTTGAAAGTAGGGGCCTGCCGTATATACTCAGCTGAAATTTGCCCCTTACATGTTGGTGTTGCCACAACACTGTGAGCCCTCACAGTTACTCTTGGTGGGCGCATGAATGGGCCCTGCTGTGAATTATTAGATCAAGAATTGTAATTGCATGCCCCTGTTAAACAGGGGCTGAAAAATTGGGCTTTTGGTGGTGGTGGTGGTGGTGGTGTTGACACAACACTGTAAGGCCTCACAGTTAGTCTTGGTGGGCGCAGGAATGGGCCCTGCTGTGAATTATTAGATCAAGAATTGTAATTACACGCCCCTGTTAAACAGGGGCAGAAAAATTGAGCCTTAGGCACTGGTGCCACAACACTGCAACCCCTTACAGATACTATACTTGGAGCACAGCAATGAGCCCTGTTGCAAAGTATTGCATCAAAAATTGTAATTACACGCCCCTGTTAAACAGGGGCTGAAAAATTTGGCCTTAGACACTGGTGCTGGTGCCACGACACTGCAACCACTCCCAGATACTCTAGTTGGAGTGCAGGAATGAGCCCTGCTGCAAAGCATTGCATAAAAAATTGTAATAACACACCCCTGTTAAACAGGGGCTGAAAAATTGGGCCTTAGCCACTGGTGGCGGCACCCAGAAACAAAAATGTTCTTCCAAGCTATCATCGTCAATCGGATCATTGAGGAGGAGGAGGATAGTCAGTCAACATAACAGGACAAACTCTCAGCATCAGCATCAGTCTTGAAGGGATGTGACATTTGAAAATAAATTAGTCTGTTATATCAGCTTCAGGTGTTTGGTAGCTGGTGGTGATCCAAGACTGGTTCATCTTTATGAAGGTCAGTCGATCAACAGAGTCGGTGGACAGGCGCACCCTGTGATCCGTGACAAATCCTCCAGCAGCACTGAATGTGCGTTCTGAAAGAACGCTGGATGCAGGACAGGCCAGTAGCTCAATTGCATACTGTGCAAGCTCTGGCCAGTGATCCATCCTCAAGACCCAGTAAGCCAGAGGATTTTCGGTGGGGAAGGTGTCCAAGTCTGACCTTGCCCCTAGGTATTCCTGCACCATGTATATCAGATGCTGGCGATGGTTGCTGGAACCGATCATACCTTGGGGCTGCGGACTAAAGAATTGTCTGAACGCTTCGGTCAGACGGCCACCTTCCCCACCGCTCCTTCTTTGACTGACCGAAGCCTCAGCAACTCGTTGTCCAAGACCAGGAGTTTGTAACCTCCCAGTCTCTGGGAACGCGTTGCACAGACCTTTTTGCAAGGCCTCCCGGAGTTGTCTCATCCTCTGCTCCCTCTGTGACGGTAAGATAAGGTCCGCAACCTTACCCTTGTACCGTGGATCAAGGAGAGTGGCAAGCCAGTAATGGTCCCTCTCCTTGATCCGAAGAATACGAGTATCCTTCCGCAGACTTTGCAGGATCAGGGAGGCTATGCAGTGTAGGTGAGCTGAGGCATTCAGTCCGGAGTCCTCTGGGTCACTAAGGACGACATGATCGGCAGCCACCTCCTCCCAGCCACGTACAAGTCCACTGGTTTCTTGGGACTGTAAATCATCCCTAAAAGACTGCTGCTGATGATGCTGAGTGCCAGGCTCCACCTCCATGCTGACACAATCCTCCTCCTCCTCCTCCTCCTCCTCTTCTTCCTGTGCGATGGGTGGGACAGAAGGAACACTGTCTGGGTAAAGGGGGCCTTGAGAGGCAAGGAAGTCCTCCTCTTCCTGCCTCTGTTCTGCCTCAAGTGCCCTGTCCATTATTCCACGCAGCGTATGTTCCAACAGGTGGACAAGAGGTACAGTGTCACTGATGCATGCACTGTCACTGCTCACCATCCTCGTGGCCTCCTCAAATGGTGCCAGGACAGTGCATGCATCCCTGATCATGCCCCACTGGCGTGGTAAAAAAAAAACGAGCTCCCCTGACCCTGTCCTGGTGCCGCAGTCGCACAGGTACTCATTGATGGCCCTCTGCTGCGTGTGCAGCCGCTGCAGCATGGCCAACGTTGAGTTCCACCTGGTGGGCATGTCACATATAAGGCGGTTCTTGGGCAGGTTCAACTCCTTTTGCAGCTCAGCCAGGCGAGCACTGGCATTATAAGATCTGCGGAAATGCACACAGACTTTCCTGGCCTGCCTCAGGACATCCTGTAAGCCCGGGTTCCTGCCCAAGAACCGCTGCACCACCAGGTTAAGGACGTGAGCCACACAGGGCACATGGGTCAGTTGTCCCTGTCGCGGAGAGCGGAGAGGAGGTTGGTGCCATTGTCGCAAACTACCATTCCTGGCTTAAGCTGGCGTGGCGTCAACCACCTCTCGGCCTGCCCCTGCAGAGCAGACAGAACCTCTCCCCCAGTGTGGCTCCTGTCCCCCAAACACACCAGCGCAAGCACGGCATGGCATCTTTTTGCCTGCGTACTTGCGTAGCCCCTTGAACGCCTACGGAGCACCGCTGGTTCCGAGGACAAAGCACAGGAAGAGGCCACAGAGGAAAAAGAAGAGGAGGGGGTGGAGGACAGAGGTGTGTCACAACCAGTAGTAGCATTTTGGAGGCGTGGCGGTGGAACAACCTCCAACACTACTGCACCTTGTCCTGCATCCTTCCCAGCTGCCAAAAGAGTGACCCAATGGGCCGTGAAAGAAAGGTAACGTCCCTGTCCATGCCTGCTGGACCATGAGTCAGCGGTAATATGCACCTTACCGCTGACCGCCCTGTCCAGCGAGGCCAAGACATTGCCTTCCACATGCCAGTAGAGAGCCGGAATCGCCTTCCATGAGAAAAAGTGGCGTTTGGGAACCTGCCACTGAGGAACCGCACATTGCACAAACTCACGGAAGGGGGCCGAGTCTACCAACAGAAAAGGCAGCAGTTGAAGCGCTAGCAATTTAGCCAAGCTAGCATTCAACCGCTGGGCATGTGGATGGCTGGGAGTGAACTTCTTTCGACGGTCCAGCAGCTGGGGCAGGGAAATTTGCCTGCTAGAATCGGACGTTGGTGTACTGCTAGCAGAGTGGCCGCAAGTACTTGGCTGTGACACACCTAATTCTACACCTTCATTCCTCTCGGTGCAGGTTTCAGAGAGGACTGAAGGTATAGTGGGGTTGGAGATCCCAGCTGATGCGGTGCAAGGAGAGGTCCGCTTTGTTCTTTGGTGTGGGTCTTTAAGGTAGGCTTGCCAACGAGCTGCATGGCAGGTCAACATATGTCTGGTCAAGCATGTGGTGCCCAAGCGGCTGATGTTTTGGCCATGCGATATACGCTTGAGACATATGTTGCAAACAGCAGCTGTGTGATCTGATGCACTCGCCTCAAAAAAGGCCCACACCAAAGAACTTTTTGAATAACCGGCAGAGGCAGCGCCCTGCACAGGCGGAGCTCTGCGGTGTGATTCCGTCGGTGTGCTGCCCTTACGCTGGCCACCCAAGGGCATCCTGCCTCGTTGGAGATGTGCCTCCTCCTCCTCCTCCTCCTCTCTCCTATTAGGCACCCACGTGGAGTCAGTGACCTCATCATCCCCTCCCTCCTCATCACTGGAGCCAATCTGGCAGTATGCTGCAGCTGCTGGAACATGACTGCCAGATTGGTGTCCTTCTGGAGCATACCCTCTCTCTGCTCTCACGCTACTGCCTTCCTCTAGCTGGGTATCATCATCAGACCCTTCGAAACGCTGGGCATCCTCCTGGAGCATGTACCCAACACTGTGCTCAAACAGTTCGGGGGACTCCTCAGGAGGAGGACATAGTGGGTCTAGGGAAGGAGTGACTGATGATGACATTGATACCAGGGAAGAGGACGCTTTGGCAGCTGCTTTGCCAGTACCCTGAGCCTGGGTGAGAGAGGATGAGGAGGATGAGGAGGGCTTGGTCATCCACTCTACCAAGTCTTCGGCATGATGTGGCTCAACATGTCCAGCTGCCGAAAAGAAGGACAAGCGTGTCCCATGGCCATGTGCTGATGACAATGCACCGCGTCCACGACCAGCACTGTTGCCCCCAGACACAGAGCCTGCTTGCCCTCTTTTATTGGCTCCTGACTGTCTGCCTCTCCTTGTTTGCCTTCCAGACATTCTAATGGCCTGCAGGGAGATGGGAAAACCAGCAATAAGGGGTAGCTTCAGGTGTATACTGTACAGGAGGCTTAGCAACAATGACACTGACACTGTCCCCTGCCTATCCTTCTCTCTCCCTGCACACAAGGTTTAGCAAAGAATAGGACACTGACACTGTCGACTGCCTATCCTTGTCTGTCCCTACACACAAGGTTTAGCAATATTGTTCAGCACACTAGGTTTAGCAAAGAATATGACACTGACACTCTCCCTGCCTATCCTTGTCTGTCCCTACAAACAAGGTTTAGCAAAGAATATGACACTGACACTCTGCCTACCTATCCTTGTCTGTCCCTACACACAAGGTTTAGCAATATGGTTCAGCACACTAGGTTTAGCAAAGATTATGACACTGACACTCTCGACTGCCTATCCTTGTCTGTCCCTACACACAAGGTTTAGCAATATGGTTCAGCGCACTAGGTTTAGCAAAGATTATGACACTGACACTCTCGACTGCCTATCCTTGTCTGTCCCTACAAACAAGGTTTAGCAAAGAATATGACACTGACACTCTGCCTACCTATCCTTGTCTGTCCCTACACACAAGGTTTAGCAATATGGTTCAGCACACAAGGTTTAGCAAAGAATATGACACTGACACTCTCCCTGCCGATCCTTGTCTGTCCCTACACACAAGGTTTAGCAATATGGTTCAGCACACAAGGTTTAGCAAAGAATATGACACTGACACTCTCCCTGCCTATCCTTCTCTGTCCCTACAAACAAGGTTTAGCAAAGAATATGACACTGACACTCTGCCTACCTATCCTTGTCTGTCCCTACACACAAGGTTTAGCAATATGGTTCAGCACACAAGGTTTAGCAAAGAATATGACACTGACACTCTCCCTGCCTATCCTTGTCTGTCCCTACACACAAGGTTTAGCAATATGGTTCAGCGCACTAGGTTTAGCAAAGATTATGACACTGACACTCTCGACTGCCTATCCTTGTCTGTCCCTACAAACAAGGTTTAGCAAAGAATATGACACTGACACTCTGCCTACCTATCCTTGTCTGTCCCTACACACAAGGTTTAGCAATATGGTTCAGCACACAAGGTTTAGCAAAGAATATGACACTGACACTCTGCCTACCTATCCTTGTCTGTCCCTACACACAAGGTTTAGCAATATGGTTCAGCACACAAGGTTTAGCAAAGAATATGACACTGACACTCTCCCTGCCGATCCTTGTCTGTCCCTACACACAAGGTTTAGCAAAGAATATGACACTGACACTCTCCCTACCTATCCTTCTCTGTCCCTACACACAAGTTTGAGGTACAAATAGCACTGACACTGTCCCTTTCTATGTAACTCTTTCCCTGCGCCGGAACACACTACACGAGGCCGCCGTGCTGGCGGCCTTTTATAGTGTGGGGCGTGTACTAAACCCCCTCAGCAATAATTGGCCACAGGCATCCTGCCTGTGGCCAATCATTGCTCTCCTCGCTGCCGGCGCTGTGATTGGCCAAGCATGCAGGGTCACAGTGCATGCTTGGCCAATCACAGAGCCGGGATTACACTGCGATGGCGCAGTGTATTGTGGGCCGTTCGCGTCACTCGAATTTGGCGCAAACAGCCCAAATCGTTCGTTGTTCGCCGAACGCTGCGAACAGCCGATGTTCGAGTCGAACCTATGTTCGACTCGAACACCGAGCTCATCCCTACTTGTGAGATGATGCAAAAAATGTACCTTGTGTCTTGTTGCTGTTCTCAGTCTTGTCATGACCTGTGACATGAAAATGTCTTCCACCACCTCACCTTAGTAGAAGAGTTTGGCTGTTCCTTACCCAGTTTTAAGCCTCATACACAGCTGTTTCTGTTTCTGTTTTAGTTAATGACTGTGTTTCAACCTACATATAAAATTGATAATCATTAGCACCTGCTTGGTATAATTGGTTAATCACAAACCTGGCTTTAATATATGACTGTGTAATCTCACATGCTTGTTTAAGTTGCAGGTTCTGTACTGACTACACAGCTTCTTGTCATAACTGTGGAGCAAAAACATTTTTATTTTTTTGTAGCTACTGGACCGCAGAGTTACCTGTCATTCGATGTTCCATAATATCAACTTTCCGTTGAGTTTTAAAGGGCCAGATGTTCATTTAGTTTTGGTGCACACACTACTGGAAAGAAAACATCTGTTACTATAAGATAATTGAACCCAACTGGCATTTTTAGGAAAGCTTTAAAACTAAGGCCCTTGACATATTGTGAGCAGAGATTTCTATCAGCATTTTTCCAATAAACATCTTAGGCTATGTTTCTGTTTTATAATTATATTGGCATAATAGTTATCAGCTCAATTGCAAACACCATATGCGAATACTGTATGTGATCTATTATTAAATAACAAGTTATCACTATCACTGATATTCCCAGGCAATAATTTTAATTTCAGTCTGCAATAAGTCATTTAAATAATGAAATATTGCACAGTTTATCTGCAACCAATACATTGTATGCTTCCTATCCATGAGTGTATAATCATCTGTAGCTCTGAATATGATGACAGATGGGCAGTGGAAGAAAGCTAGATTACGCTCAAGATCAGTATAAAGTATGCTCACACACACAACAGCCAGAATGACCAATGTAGTCATATCATGGTGTAAAGATATTGATTTTATTGTCCTACAGTCAGGAAGTTTGGTTTTGGACCATTCAAGCCAAGTCAGATTTGTCTGTACATGTATGGGCAAACCAAGTCTGAAAGTAAGATACATAGAGAATTTTAAATCCTGAAGAAAGTATGCTACAATATGTATTGCATAGGAAATACTCAACATCTACTGCTATAATATGTTTGATAGCAATACATTTTTATTCAAAGTTTTAAATTTTTAAAAATGTGAGCAAAACATGCAGACACAGATGCCAAATACGCATAAAGTAGATACAAGGACTTGAGTATCTTGCACTGAAGATAACACAATAAGAAACTGTGATTAATAATAAGACAATTAACAAAATTACATGAAACAGGATGGTCATAATTCATTAGCATGTAAGAAAAGGTAGTGCAATATCACAGTTTCATAAGTACCGCACAAACAAATAGGGCATATTGTCGTCTTTATACTAGTAAAGGATGTTAACGATTATACCATACACCTATAATATTTGAAAAAGTAAAAGATAAAACAAATGTTGCAGCCAAGATGAAGCTCCATAAGCTTATCAGGCTAATGTAAAGTGTAAAACTCTTTAAGATTATGCTGCCTGAAATTCTATAGCAAGGTGTGGAAAATGAATTAAAATCCAAGAAATAAACAGACAAGTACAAAAGAAACATTGTCTGGCCGTATTTACACATTGTCTTCTTAGAAATAAATTTGCCTAATGCTTTAGCCTTTGTTGTCTTCGCTGCTTTTACCATTCTGAGAAAGGAGACACAGAAAACTTTTGTTCTTTGTCTAAGTATAAAGGAGTGAAAACATATTTTAAAGGGAACAAGACTGATAATAGGCTAATTTAAAAAAAAAAAAAAAAAAACTCAGAAAAGCAACAAGCAATCATACATCTAATAAAGTAGATCTAAGTTGAATCCCTAAAATTGCATGCAATTTTTACCATGGTAATGTCATTTCAAAATGTGTTTTCAATCTTTTATATTCTGCAGCTTTCACTTAAATAGCTTTTGGTCTTTGTTCAGACACTTGCTTTTATGAGGTGACAACTGTCTCCAATTTGTGTTCCTGCATTGCCACTGTTTGTTGTGTATGGATGTGCTCCCTTATGCCTGCTTAACCAGTTCAGATCCGCGCTATAGCCGAAAGACGGCTGCAGCACGGACCTGAACTGCCGGGTGGACGTCCCCAGGACGTCCTCTTGTTTACTTCCGCAATGCGCGCCCTCGGCGGCGCGCATCGCGGAAGAGCTGTGCCCGCTGTGTCACGCGGGTGCCGATGCGCGTGCCTGGCGGCCGCGATGTCCGCCAGGTACCCGCGATCGGCGGTCACAGAGCCAGGGACGTGGGTCTCTGTGTGTAAACACAGAGATCCACGTCCTGCTAGGGAGAGGAGACTGATGGTGTGTCCCTTGTACATAGGGACAACCATCAGTCACCTCCCCCAGTCAGTCCCCTCCCCCCACAGTAAGAATCACTCATGAGGGAACATATTTAACCCCTTCCCGCCCCCTAGTGGTTAACCCCTTCACTGCCAGTCACATTTATAAAGTAATCAGTGCATTTTTATAGCACTGCTCGCTGTATAAATGTGAATGGTCCCAAAATAGTGTCAAAAGTGTCCGATGTGTCCGCCGCAATATTGCAGTCCTGACAAAAATTGCAGATCACTGATATTACTAGTGGAAAAAAAAATGTCATAAATCTATCCCCTATTTTGTAGGCGCTATAACTTTTGCGCAAACCAATCAATAAACGCTTATTGCAAAAAAATTTTTAGCAAAAATATGTAGAAGAATACGTATTGGACTAAACTAAAAGAAAAAAAAATGTAAAAAAAAAATTGGGATATTTATTATAGCAAAAAGTAAAAATATTGTGTTTTTTTTTTCAAAATTGTCGCTCTTTTTTTGTTTATAGCGCAAAAAATAAAAACTGCAGAGGTGATCAGATAACACCAAATAAAGCTCTATTTGTGGGAAAAAAATGATAAAAATGTCATTTGGGTGCAGTGTTGTATGACCGCGCAATTGTCATTCAAAGTGCGTCGGCGCTGAAAGCTGAAAATTGGTCTGGGCAGGAGGGGGGTTTAAGCGCCCAGTAAGCAAGTGGTTAAAGTGATATTAAAGGCAAAATGATTTTAAAAAATATAACAGACATGTTATTCTTATCTGCTCTGTGCAACGGTTTTGCACAGAGCTGCCCCGATCCTTCTTTACTTGGGTCCCCTGCCGGTGCTCCTGGCCCCTCCCTCTTTTTGAGTGCCCCCAGAGCAAGCAGCTTCCAATTGGGGCACCCAAGCAGGAGAACTCCCAAGCTGCTGATCTGCGTGTCCATACAGGCACGGAGCTGCAGCTTGGCCCCACCCTCTCTTTCTCCGTATTGGCTCACTGTCTGTGATTGATGGTCAAAGCCAATGAGGTAGGAGAGTCACCAGAGAACCAATGCTCTTGTGCACATTGCAGGATTGAGAGGGAGCTCAGGTAAGAATTAAGGGGGCTGGGCGGGGCTGCTGAACACAGAAGGTTTTTTACCTTCATGCATAGAATGTATGAAGGTAAAAAAACTTCAGCCTTAAGAACCACTTTAAACCTGCACTTATTTTTTGGTTTTACTGTTATGCACTGACTTCATCAGTAGGTGTGTTCAGTGACTTCCTATGATGTGTCATCTGTCAGATACCACATTAGTCGACATGCACACTGGGCATTTAGTCCCAGTGCATGGGGCTCTGGCACTTCAGCAATTGTGGGAGTCTGAAAGCTGCTGCAACTGGTCTTATACTTGACTTTGATAGGTGTTGATTAACCAACTACTGATGAGTTTGTTGTTGCAGGGTTTGGCCTAGGTTTACCAAACCCCCTAGGTATTCTTCTGAAAGGATCTTTGACTGTAGGTTGTTACCTGAGTTTGAGGCGATGGGCTCCTGCCCAGGCCTGACTGTCATGGCCCTCTGGGTCACTATATGCTACTTACTGGTCTATCTAAAAATGGAGCTCACCCATGCTGATCTGGCTACTACAAGGCATTCACTGGGGACCCTGGAGCATTATGTAATCCCTTCTCTGGGCTACTGCTTTACATAAAATTATCTGGTAGTTTAAGGAGGTATAGCTGGGGACAATGGCATAACACATGGTCTAGAATCAGAGTCATACCTGGTATGGAGAAAACACATGTACCTCTGTTGTAATGGATGTCATTTATGTCTGTTGTGTACAGGTGAAGTCTGGGCTTTATGCGGGAGCTGCTAGCTGTAAGAAGATCGTTGCTATTGTTTTGTATTAAAGCACTCCCTATACCCTTTATGTTTGAAATAAACACATTCAAGGACTTTGGACCACCAGTATTGTAAGAAGTGTCCTAAAATCACATCTTACAGAGGCTCAGCTTTCAGTTAACACCCAGCTGCATGTTATTTTAGTAGACTGAACAGAGAGACATGCAGAAGTGTATATTAAATGCTTTACTCCTGCACACTTGCCTGAGACAACAAGCGAACATACCATTACATTGGCACAGTTACTATTTCAGTATTATCAGGGCCGTAGATCATTCTTTGTTCTGGGGGGGGGGGGGTTTCAGCAGCAGGTACTAAGTAAAAGTATTTTTAAATGAAAAAAATTGCGCCAAAATTATAAATTATATTAGGAAAAACGATATGTGTTGCCCCTACTAAGCAATCACATCCTTAATTCTATTTTATCAGGTCCTTTAGAAAATCTAATATGATTTCAGTTTTTTCCTTCTTCCAGTTTTTATGAACGCTGCCCTGTAATGTTGGCTATTGTCCAGTCCTAGTGTCCAAACTGAATAGGAGCAAAGTGAGTGTGCTGCCTACCTACAAGCAGATGGTGCCCTTTGCACAGCCTCAGTAAGGTTGGCTATTATGGTGCAAAGTGCACCATGTTGTGTCAGACAGAGCACTTACTGACTTTTCAAAACTTTTGGGGCACTTTCACAATGAGGTGGTGGGGGCGGTAAAGCGTTGCTAGTTTAAGCGTCGATTTTCTGCTGCTAGCGGTGCACTTTTAACCTCTCCGAAGGTTTTTCCCGTCAATTTTTTCTACGGTGTTTTCACCGTCGAGAAAATCGATCGTGTTTACGCGGCATCATTTTGTAAAAAAAAAAGCATGGCAATTGTTTACAGTGCAAGCTTAGAAAACAAAATGTCACCCAGTTAGGGCTTGGCACTACTATGAATTAATAAACTACCAGTGATTCCAACAACTAATCTAGCTGATCTGTATAATGTTTTATAGCCCGTTTCCACAGGTGGAATTAAGGGGCAAAGATCCATGGGTTCTGTCTGCTGCCATGTTACTCACATTTCTAAAACCGCATTGCTTGTCATTTTAAAATTTCAATAGTCTGCTTTTTTTTCTAGCTTTGTAGTAATGTGAAACGTTTCTTTTATATATCAGCCACTTTTTATGGTGTTTTATATTTTGGGATAATTTATTAGTAATAATGCTGTATTTAATTTTACATTACAAAAGTGTACAAAAAATATAGATTGCTGCAGACAGACCTTTTGGTAAAATCTGAAGATCTCTCTCTGTCTGGGCATACTAGAATAAGTCATATAATCAATACTGTTTACAAAGTCTTAGCCCACCTTACAATATCAAATGTGTCATGAAGATGGAGTGACATTTTAAGTAAAAGCAATTATAGTTACACCAAGTAACACAAATTCTGTAAAAAATATTATTAGAATAGAGGGATGAGAATGTATGAATAATGAGAAAAGGCTGGTTGTTGGTAGCATGTCCAAACTGGAAATCTAGTATGTATGACATTTACCAGAGGGTTTTATGTGCAAGGTAATATTTGTGTATTCGTTTCCGGTTGTAATACAATTAAAGCCAAACTCCAGGCAAACAACTAGAGACATATATGAAACACATACAGGGCTGCTGTTAGAAATCACCCCCACCCCTTGCAAATAAGCAAAGTTTATTATTGGTCAGTTATGAATGAACATAGTGAGAGATCTGATTTCTCTCTTCTACAGTTTCACTTTCACTTACAAGTCCCCCCACCACCCCTAACCTGTGATTGGACAGTAAAAGGAGAGTACACTTTCTGTTATGCCGTGTACACACAATCGGTTTTACAGATGAAAACAGTCCAATGGACTTTTCTCATCGGACAAACCGATCGTGTATGGGCCCCATCGGTCTTTTTTCCATCGTGAGAAAACAGATCATGTTTTAAATTCATCCGATGGGAAAAAAACAATAGCAAATGCCAATCGTCTATGTGGAACTCCATCGGAGAAAAAATCACGCATGCTCAGAATCAAGTCGACGCATGCTCAGAAGCATTGAACTTCATTTTTCTCGGCTCGTCAGAGTGTTTTACGTCACAGCGTTTGGGACAGTCGGATTTTTGACTGATGGTGTGTAGGCAAGACTGATGGAAGTCAGCTTCATCGGATTTCCGATGGAAAAATTCATCAAAATTAGAATCCATAGGAAATCCGATCGTGTGTACAGGGCTTTACTCTACTCTCTCATCTTATCAGATGAAAGACAGAGTGGCTCCCTGTGCTGCTTCTCCCTCCTTCATGCACATAAATACATATAATGATGCATTAATGAATATAGAGCGGCATTAATGCGTGATATTTATATTTGCTTGGAGTGCAGCTTTAAAAAATATTTTTAAATTCATTTTAAATTATTGCATTTACTATATTGCTTTACCAAAAACCTTCTTTTTTTTATTTTTTATCTTGCCTTAACAAAGTATGGACATACTGTATATACAAATGTAAGCTTATGTTTTCTCAATACCATTATCAGTTTTATTTCTAATGCAGTAGGAATAGTCATCTCATACACTTTTATTTAAACAGTATGAGAATATTATAAGCCAGGTAAGAACCAGAAATGTTCTGTGTAAAAGATGTGATCCTGTATAAGGGTTATTATTTATGGTGACAAAAATTGTGTGCCTACATGCTCCAAATATAGAGACAGGCTTACAGGGTCTTACTTGGCATCCCCAGGTCTATGGGCACAGCAGAAGATTCTAGATTTGCTACTCCTGTTGTCATCTCACTGGTTTGTAGGATGTCTAATACTGATGAAAGCAGTGGATATGTTTCAAAGTGTTACTAGCGTAAGTAGGTAATATTAAAAGTCTAAGTTCATGGAGGTCACAGAGAGTAAAAGACTTTTTGTTTACACAAGGGGTCAAGGGAGCAGTAAAAATAGGTGGTGGAGCCCAGGTTTTACTGACCCTGACTTCAAATTAACACGGCCATCAACCATGTTGGCAAACACACTTGTGAACACGGTATGAGGTGGAAATATTTATACTACAGGGCGCTTACGGCAGATAGTACCGCCACCGAACACTACCTATTCAAATGAATGGGGTCACATAGTAACTGCCCTGCAATCAAGTGTAATGAATGTGGTAGTGGCGCAGTGCTGTGGGCTTTCAAAGGTTAGAACAGACAATCAATCTATTGTCTTTGAGCTGCCTATCAAATGCCTTTGAAAAGCTACCCACCATTGTATTGCGTTTGTTAAAAAATATGATTTTTATTATATTAATCAGACATAGGATACATGGGACAATTTTACAATAGTCAGATTACCTGTCAGCATTTGGTTTAAGTAGATCTCTCAAACAAATGACAATGGGATTAGATACCATTGTTGTATTTTAGTACATTACCTGTTTGAGATTTCTTTCAGCTCTCAAACTGAAAAGAATTACAGTTTAGATTACAGGTTTCGTTTTGAGTAGACAATAGGTTAGATACCATTGTTCTATCCAATATGCTAATGTCTCTATAGACATTACCTGTTTGAGATTTCTTTCAGCTCTCAAACTGAAAAGAATTACAGTTTAGATTACAGGTTTCGTTTCAGTAGACAATAGGTAGATAGCATTGTTGTATTCAATGCTATTGTTGAAATACATCTATGTTTTCTGTTTTGGTAACAATGGTAAACAGCCTGACACACATAAAAGCAGGACAGTAAGCTAGGAAAAAAGACACACATCATGTTGCTGTAAGAGAGGAGAAGCCACTCATCATAAGAAGAAGATGCCTGGTCTCAACAATGAAGATCATGAACAAAGCGTAATCCAAGTTAAGTAACCTTTAAATGTATTTGTAGTTATAGACCATAGGCTGTTCTATTTTCTAGGCATTTTGCTTGTTATAGAAATCTGTCAGTCTTGTAGTATATTCCTAATATTGTAATAGTTTTGTATGTACAGCATCTTGTATAGTAAAAGCACATTTACACACTGCAGAAGTCTCAGCTTCCTTGTTATACCACAGAGTAACCTTGCTAGATAGACGTAAAGCAAAACATTTGGGGGCTCGGCCGGAATTTGTGTTATAATTCAATTGAAGCAGACTTGTTTTTCTGTAGTGTGTTGTGTAGCTTGTGTTAGGTAAAATGCTGCATAAGCTGTTTAGGAAAAGCAAGGCTGCAGAGGGTTCTGGTGACCAGAAGAAAGTGTGCAGCTTACCTATCTGGGCCAGAAATAATGAGTGGGAGCCTCTTGCTAATGCATTTGTGAAGTATGCTTCTCCCTTGAAGCTGACTTGGGGTGATAAAGTCTCAGATCATTTTGTAGATTTTAGCCTTAAGGGGTTGGATTTAAGTAAGAAAGAGAAGAGGACAGTGTCCACAGTGGGTTGGTACTTCCTCCATGCTCTCTATACTGAATCACATAGAAGGGAGAAGGCAGAGGCAGAAGTTAAGGTATTAAAAGACCAGCTAGCAGTTGCTTCAGAGTGTGTACGTTCAACCGCTAGTCGGGCTGATGATTTGCAAGAGCGGTGTGCAGCCCTCATGACCAAATCAGTTAATGCCTTAAGGAAAAGGAAGGGGCGTAAATCTGTTAGTAAAGCCAGGGTACGTGCCATTGTCACATCCCAAAATTGGGATTGTGAGGATGTGTTCTCCTCAAATGATAGTGAGGGTGAGGAGATAGAGTTTGATATTTCAGAGGATGATCTGCTAGTGGGAAAGAAAAAGTATGCCAGACCTCTCATTACTAAGCATAGGAAACGGCAACATGATAGAGAGGATATGGCAGATGGGGAGGTGCATTATCGCAACCCCAGAGTTGTTGAATTTGAAGAAGTACGGGAGTTTTCACAAACTGAACTCCATGAGCTGGCAAAACAATACAAACAAAGGTCTGGGGAGCCCCTATTGGGTTGGCTCCTACGCTTATGGGATGAAGGGGCGGACAGTGTTGTTTTGTCAGGTAAGGAAGCAGTGGCTATGGGAGTGTTAACCCATGATCCACAATTGCGTCAGGCAATGCGAAAAGCCCGAGAGTTTAGCGTGAATTTTTCACTGTTAGACCTTGTGAGAGATGGAATAGTCCGAGTATACGCCAGTCCTACTGACCTGGAAAATACCTACTCCTGGAGATCAATAGGAGAGGGTATTTTCAGGTTACGTGAGATGGGCTGTATAACCGGATTAAATACATTTCCAGAATGGATAGGTCCAGATATGGAACCCTTTACGTCTGCTCTGCGCTCTAAGCTGATGAAGTCTGCGCCATTTAATCTCAGGGCTCCATTATTGTCTTTGTTGGGAGGCCTGGGATTAAACAGCAAGATTCATGAAGCCACAACCCTTTTAAGCCAGTTGGGGGAGATAGAGGAGACTAAAACAAAACCTGTCAGGGCAGTAGATAAGGTCAAGGCCAGACAGGAAGAATACAAGCAGAAAAGAACAGAGAAGAAACGGAATGGGGTAGAGAAGACAGAAGGTGAAGAGAAAACCAGGCTAGTTGTTTCTAGGAAAGAAATGTGGGTGGATCTATTAAAGGCAGGAGTACCTAGAGATGAGATAGATGGCATTCCTACTGCAGAAATGCTGAAGAGGTGGAAACATTTAGTAGGTAAAACTGTCAGGGTTAGAAACACTACTCCTAGTGAAGATAACATCAGCCTAGACTTAGAGGAAACAGAACAGACCCCTCCTGTTAGCCCCAAACCAATTCCCAAAAGTGAACATGAACCCAAACCCAAATCCCTTTATCCTGGGGAGGAGTTAGAGAGAATCAGAAAAGGGGATTGGGAGGTTCAATATCCTTTATGAAGGGAAGGTGAGTCTCCTGTAATAGCAGCAAGGGCAGTGACAGCAGGAGACCGACGCCCAAATGCACCTGTCACTGTATGGTGGGGGAAGTCATCTTCTCCTACACATGTAATGGCTTTAGTTGATAGTGGAGCTGAAGTTACACTTTTGCAAAGAAATCCTTCCCATCACAAAGGAGAATTGATTTATGTAGAAGGTTTGGGAGGGCAAACAACACCAGCAGTTAGGATACGGGTGAAATTGGCTATTGGCAAGGGATCAGGATTTATGACAAATGTTTTAATATCAGAGTTATCCGAAAATATTCTTAGGATGGATGTACTTCAAGGTCAGTCAATTCAGACTGAAAGAGGTACATTCACATTCGGGTATCCTGATAAAGCGTATCTGGTAAGGGCGGTGAAGGCTGTGGTTAGAGGTCATGCGAAATGGACCCCTGTCTACATTCCTCCACCAGAGAAGCCAGTCTGTCTCAAGCAGTACAGATTTCCTGGAGGCCACAAAGAAATTGGGGAGACTATTCAAGAACTGTTGAGAGTAGGGATCCTTAGACCTGCTGTAAGTCCTTTCTCGTCTCCGGTTTTCCCAGTAAAGAAACCTGATGGGACATATAGAATGACTGTGGATTACAGAGGTCTAAACAAAGTGGCACCTCCATTGAAGTCAGCTGTACCAGATATGATCTCAATTGTTGAGAAAATTGCTAAAGATGCAGGAGAATATCATGCTGTGATAGACCTGGCTAATGCTTTCTTTTCAATTTTGATAGACCCAGATTGTCAAGACCAGTTTGCTCTGGTGTGGGACGGCCGCCAGTACACTTTCACTGTCCTTCCGCAAGGCTATCTTCATTCTCCAACGATTTGTCATGGACTGATTGCCCGAGATTTAAGTACCCTGAATTTGAAAGTCGCTGTGTTTCACTACATTGATGACATCATGATCTCTGGGACAAAAGAAGATGTAACTGAAGCACTGCACCTGCTGATACAACACTTGGAGAACAGAGGGTGGGCTATCAACAGAGACAAAGTCCAAGGACCTGCCACAGAGGTGAAATTCCTAGGAATGATGTGGACTGGGCCACAGAGGAAGATTCCAGAGACAGTTGTGCAAACTATCCAGGCGCTGTTGCCCCCTACTACCAAAAAGGAGGCACAGAAGTTTATTGGAGTTGTGGGATTCTGGAGATCGTTCATTCCACATCTTGGACTGATTCTGAGGCCTATATACAATGTTACCAGAAAAAAGACTGAGTTCTCATGGGGTTCAGAGCAGCGGACTGCATTCCTGGCTGCTAAAGAAGCTATTTTGCAGCATCAGGGATTGGGAACCATGAGACAAGGAGTACCATTTCAGCTGGATGTAGTGGAGCAGAATGGTATCACATCTTGGAGTCTGTGGCAGCCAAATGAAAAGAAAGGACTGAGAGCAATACCTATTGGATTTTGGTCCAAACAACTGACAGGGGAACAGACGAGATACACGCCCCTAGAGAAGTACCTGTTTGGGGCCTACACAGCACTTCAACATGTAGAGACCATTACAGGAAAGGACACAGTTACCATCCATACTGCATTGCCAATAGCAGGATGGGTGAGAGATAATGGACTGACCACTAGGGCAGCTGTAGCCCAGAACCAGACACTGATGAAATGGAGGTGGTACCTTCAAGAAAGAGGGGGTTTTGCAGCTGGGGATGTTAGAGACATTTCAAAACAGTTGGCAGGGCTTGTTACTTTTACCAGCACCCGGCCAGAAGAAGAAATTCCTGTGCTGCAGTCATCCCCCATTCAAGAGGCTCCACCCTTTGAGTCTCTGTCAGAAGACATGAAGGAGTCAGCATGGTTCACTGATGGTTCAGCCATAATCACCTCGTCTGGGCGTAAATGGACAGCAGCAGCCTACAACCCAAGTACAGACACAGTCCTGCAGGAGTCCGGAATCGGAGGGTCCAGTCAGTATGCAGAGTTGAAAGCTGTAGTGATGACTCTTCAGGAGGATCCTTCTTCCCATGTCACTATCTACACTGACAGCTGGGCGGTTTTTAAAGGACTGACAACTTGGATGCCCACGTGGAAGTCCAATGAATGGATGATTCATGGAAAGGTGGTGTGGGGAGGCAAGGAAGTCTGGGACTACATCTGGAAGGAAGCTCACTCCCGCACCATAAAAGTGGGGCATGTTGATGCACATGTGCCCCTAGTACCAGACTTTGAGAACTATAACAGAGTTGCAGATGAAATCGCAAAAGTGAAGGCAGTTGTGCCAATTGATCCTGTTTTGATGAACTTGGCCAACTGGGCCCACAAGCAATCTGGACATTTGGGGCAGAAAGCAACATATGAATGGGCACAGCAGAGAGGATTGCCTATATCCATGGACATGATAAAGACTGTAATAGGGAACTGTACAGTGTGTGGAGAAGTGCGACAATGGCCATTGCAAAAGTACTCCACTGGGTCGATTAAGAGGGGTGAGAGGCCTGCAGAGATCTGGCAGATTGACTTCATCGTTCCCCTGCCCCGGGGAAACAATGGACTGAGATATTGTTGCACTGCAGTGGACACCTATTCAGGACTTATGCTTGTTCATCCTTGCAAACGTGCAGATCAAGCCGCAACGCTTCAACTGCTTCAGAAGCTTGTCATTGCTTATGGTTGTCCCAAACAAGTCCAAAGTGATAATGGCTCACACTTCACCGGATTAACAGTACAGCAGTGGGCCAAAGATTCTGGAGTGTACTGGTTGTGCCACATCCCATACCATCCACAGGCAGCTGGTTTGATTGAAAGATACAACGGGCTATTGAAGGACCAGATACGCAAAATTTCACCCACACATACACTAAGGGGGTGGGATCGGGTCCTCACACAGGCAGTCATGTTGTTAAATTCTAGGCCAATAGCCAAAAGCACACCATATGAGAGGAGGTTGGGGCTGAGGCACAGATTCCACAGCTGGAGTGCAGAGTTCAGTATTTATGTACGGCTCCTGAAAGAACAGGGTTTAACAGATACCATGTTACTGCTTCCCATGACATAGAAACCAAGAGTGACGTATCTGAAGCTGAAGCCTATCTAGGAATGAGAGGGAATCTGGCAGGAAGGTTTGAAGTTATATTTGCATTGGCAGATGAGCTTCAAGACAGTGAATGGGACTCTGACTGGTTAGTGGATACTTCTCAGCAAGAGTGGAAAGTGAGGCTACATAACATCAAACCTTCCAAAATAAACAGCAGTGATTTTCTGGGAAATATCAGTATATTTCCTCTCCTCCCTATTGATGTTCTTTGGGAGGGTCAGAGGTGCATACAGGCAGGTGGCAAAGTATTGGTCAGATATCCAGGCAAGAAGCCATTTAGAGGAGAGATTGTAGCTGAAGGGCCAGGATCTACTGTTTATGTATCGTTAGAAGGAACAGATAATCCGCTTTGTTTTCCACTCCACAGGCTGTCTCCGATTTGATCCATAGGAAGACCAGAGAAAAGTGGTTACATGATGGAAAGAATGACGGAAGATCGCAAGAGCTGTGGAGAACAAGGCCTTTGATGTATTCCAAGCCTGGACTTGTTTCTAAAGAACTTTAGAATGGACTTTCTAATGAACTTTTATCCAAAGACTGAAACACCTTCCCAGTGACAGAAATATGGGAGGGGTTGCATTTAAGGAAAATTCATGTGTATATTGAGTTTTTAGTAATGAAGAGATTTTCTGTGTGTGGTCTGAGAGAGAAAAAATAAAAATCATAGGGCGGAATGTATTGCGTTTGTTAAAAAATATGATTTTTATTATATTAATCAGACATAGGATACATGGGACAATTTTACAATAGTCAGATTACCTGTCAGCATTTGGTTTAAGTAGATCTCTCAAACAAATGACAATGGGATTAGATACCATTGTTGTATTTTAGTTCATTACCTGTTTGAGATTTCTTTCAGCTCTCAAACTGAAAAGAATTACAGTTTAGATTACAGGTTTCGTTTTGAGTAGACAATAGGTTAGATACCATTGTTCTATCCAATATGCTAATGTCTCTATAGACATTACCTGTTTGAGATTTCTTTCAGCTCTCAAACTGAAAAGAATTACAGTTTAGATTACAGGTTTCGTTTCAGTAGACAATAGGTAGATAGCATTGTTGTATTCAATGCTATTGTTGAAATACATCTATGTTTTCTGTTTTGGTAACAATGGTAAACAGCCTGACACACATAAAAGCAGGACAGTAAGCTAGGAAAAAAGACACACATCATGTTGCTGTAAGAGAGGAGAAGCCACTCATCATAAGAAGAAGATGCCTGGTCTCAACAATGAAGATCATGAACAAAGCGTAATCCAAGTTAAGTAACCTTTAAATGTATTTGTAGTTATAGACCATAGGCTGTTCTATTTTCTAGGCATTTTGCTTGTTATAGAAATCTGTCAGTCTTGTAGTATATTCCTAATATTGTAATAGTTTTGTATGTACAGTATCTTGTATAGTAAAAGCACATTTACACACTGCAGAAGTCTCAGCTTCCTTGTTATACCACAGAGTAACCTTGCTAGATAGACGTAAAGCAAAACAACCATGAATTGCTTTTCAGAGAGTTGCCAATGATGGCCGTAAGTGTAAACAAGCCCTTAATGAGATTCAAAGTGGGGTGAGTCAGATTAAATGACAGCCAATACTGTTATTGAATTGGAACCTTTTGAGAATGCTACTCCTCTAAATTATGATGCTCCTTTAGCCCCAGTGCTTTCTGAGACACTGACCTGGCAAAGTATGTGAACCAGAAAAATCAAAGAAAAGTCAAAGTCCATATCTGCATACTTGTTCCTGGTCACTAACCCAATGTTTTGAAGACCACCAGCAAGCAAGCGGGCAAACTTCCATTTTCAGAGGGAGGTCAGCGATGACAACCTCTGTTTGCATGTGACAGGTTTCCTTTAAGGCTTTGGTCAGTGTGAGAGATGGATTGTGTAGAAGTTCTTTGTGAATCTGGTAGAGTAAATAGGTAGTGAAGCTTGACAAAGAGAAAATTGCAGTATTGTCAACATCTGTCACAGAGGTAGAAAACATCATCTAATATATACTGTGTACAATCAATCATGGTTGCTAGAATCAATGTGGATGGCAGGCATCATGTTGACTGGAAAATCGTTATACAAGTAGGATTCCAAGGCTTCTTTCCTGCAAGAAATGAAAAGTTGCACCAGCACTAAAAATTGTTAAACCTATTATATCTTCATATTGTGTGTCTTTGGGGAAGCCCATCACCTGCACAAGATTTGTGGGGCATCAGTGTGAGGGCAATTCCTGGCTTATCCAGTATGTATAAAAGATTCTTCCCTATTCTAGTCTGCCCCATATTTACATAAATCTGTTAAACTTTTTGGTTTAGAGCTTCATGACTCTGCACCATTAATTTCAGTGAGGATATAAAGTCATGTAACTGATGGAAACAACTGCATGAATCTGGGACAAGCCCCACATGTGGAGTCACATTGAGGTCCATATAGACACTCCATCCTCAGTACAGCTGAGCTCCATTCCCACTGCTGCAGCTATCAAACAGGCAGATGAGGAGTTTTGAAGGTGGGTATGTGGAGCCTGATTGGTATTCTGGGACATTAGTTCATCATCAGGTCAGACAGCCTTCTATTGGCTATAGAATCATCCCTTCTGTCAATCACTAGGATAAAACGGATGTAATGGGGAACTACACTAACCGACCACTTTATTAGATATACCTGTTTAATTGCTTAGTAACACAAATTGCTAATTAGCCAATCACATAGCTGCAACTCAATGCATTTAGGCATCTAGATGTAGTGAAGACAACTTTCTGAAGTTCAAACAAAGCATCAGAATGGGGAAGAAAGAGAATTTGAGTGACTTTGAATGTGACATGGATGTTGGTGCCAGATGCAGTGGCGTCACTAGGGTTGATGTCACCTGGTGCAGTAAAACATGGTGTCACCCCCCTCCACCATGTATAGTCCCCCTTCAGTATAGACCCCCTCCCAACTAAGTACAGACCCCCGTCCCTCAGTCCAGACCCCCTCCCCACTAAGTACAGAGCCCCGTCCTTCAGTCCAGACCCCCTCTCCACTAAGTACAGAGCCCTGTCCTTCAGCCCAGATCCCCTCTCCACTAAGTACAGACCCCCGTCCCTCAGTCCAGATCCCCCCTCCACTTTGTACAGACCCCCTCCCTCCGTAAAGATCCCCCTACATCAGTACACACACCACTCTCCACTTGTGCTTGTAAGGAGGTGGGGGGTCAGATATGTGCTGGGGAGTACTTTGGGAGGTGAGAGGGCTTATGCTCTTGTGGGATGTTGAACTTCAAATCCTACCTCCACTTCTAGCATAGGTTCTTTCTTCTCCCAAAGTGCCCCCCAACACATATCCTGGGGGGGTCTTAACCCCCCCCAGTTCAATGCAGGTGTCCCTCCTCCGGTAATGGTTCTGGTGGCCCCACCACCTCCACACACGGCCGGATGCAGCTCCAATTTGTCATCAGGCTCCGGTTCCGATACACGCGCTATACATTATATACACTGGTCTGTAAATAATGTACAATACGGTGTCAACAGGGTACAGTCGGTTATATTCCCTGTAACCCATATTGTACATTATATACAGACCAGTGTATATAATGTACAGCATGATGTCAGGGTACAGACTGGTCTGTATATAATGTACAATATGGTTTACAGGATATAAGACCAGTCTGTACCCTGCTGATACTGTAGTTCTGTAAATACACTGACTTGTTTCCAGGACTTGCCACCCTCAGTTTGCTTCTAGAATCCAGGGATGCTTCCACAGCTGCCAATATAATTTTATCCACAGTCCTCCACGTGTTCATGCTTCAGCGGCTGAGCCTCTTGGAGACCCGCCCACTCTCTGGCATTGGATGGCAAAGGCAGACGCTCTCCTATTGGCTCTCATTAGTTCAGGAAGGGAGGAGTCACTCTTCCCTTCCTCTGTTTACAGAGGCAGGCACCATGGCACTGCTTTTTAGTAGCAGACGCCCACTGTCACTTATTCCCACTGGGCTGCAAGCAGGGAGGGATTTACATATATTGCCCGTCCGCTGCCCGATCTCACTGATGAGAAAGGGAGCTGTCGAGGCAGCTCCTCTGTGAAGGCCCTGCCAGTGCAAGTGACTGCCTGGTTGGGGAATTCTGCCCCCCTCATCCTGCAAGCACTGGTGGTGGTGTCCCTGCCTACGGGTGTCACCCCTCTGGCGGGTGTCACCCTGGTGCCTGCCGCACCCCTTGCCTCTCCTAGCAATGCCACTGGCCAGATGGGCTGGTCTGTTTTCAAAAACTGTTGATCTACTGGGATTTTTATGCAAAACCATCTCTAGGGTCCAGTGAGCGGCTGTTGTGTGGACGAAATGCCTTGGTCAGAGGAGAATGGGCAGACTGGTTCGAGAAGATAGAAAGGCAACAGCAACTGAAATAATCACTTGTTACAACCAAGGTATGCTGAACACCATCTCTGAAAAGACAACACATCGAACCTCTGGGAGGTAAGAGACCTGAGCCATTGGAGGTGTTCGGTGGCTCAGTTCTCAGTGAAGAGGCAGAGGGGGAAAGATGCAGCTTCGGTCCTATGCTGCATCCACCTAGGTAAGTATGAATATAGGATAAAAAAAATCCCATACTTCTCTTTTAAGGCAGTTCTGAAGGCAAAACTAGCAAGGTGTACCTAATAAAGTGGCCGATGAGTATAGCCCCCCAGCTTCCCCATCAGGCTCTGCCCACTGTCAGCATCAGGGGTTGCTAGGAGCCTGACAGCTGTGAAGCAGACTGCGTCTGGGACAACCAGTGACAGTTGAGGGGAGGTAGCGGTAGCAGACATGACGCCCTGCAACAGAGCATAAGAGACAGCCACTCTGCCTGTCTCTGTACACCAAATTACAGTTGGTCGTAAATACCTCCAGTTCCATTATCTCAAACTGGAGATAATTCAGTTTGAATTTGGTGAAGCAATAGCACCAATGGCACTATTATCCACTACCTGAATCTTCTGCATGTGCTGGGAAAAATACAGAAAAATACAGAAAGATTAAAAAATCATGGATTTTTGGATTTGGTGCTGGACTTTTTAAAGGGTCCATAGAATCAGAAAAATGTCTATAGTGCGTTATTAAGTTCCCCTAATGTGTCACCTACAGCAGTACAAATGGACCTATCTATAAAATTCCCACTTCAATCAATAAAGAACATGTCACCAGGGACATTGCTAGGTGGCAAAAAGACCAGGGGCCTCAGCCCGAAGTCCAAGGCCAGAAAGAGAGCAGAGGAGCCTTGAGGAGAGTAGAGCCGAGGAGAGGAGAAGCGCCGCCTGAGCGCCAAGCGGGGATGTGGCTTGGTGGCCGCATTGTAACTCCCACCTTCTGGAGCCTGCAGCACCTATGCTGGACGTCACACGTCCCGCGGTCCTGGCATTGGACCAGTGGGACGTCCATCATAGGCGTTGCCGTTGCACAGGCTCCAGAAGGCGGGACCTGCTATGGCACTCAGCCACATTCGGCGGCACTCAGGGCTAACAATGGAGACCGGCAATGATGAGACTTCAGGCTTTTCTGGGTCACATTCGGGGCTTCAGCCCCCCCTAGCCACCCCCTCCCGATGCCCCTGCATGTCACTATTACCAAATCCCTTTATTATTTTGAATAGGAAAAAAAAAACACCACTCACTACACTCAATATTTCATATCGTGCTACATGTTACACTTACTACACCATGTGGTGCACTTCAGTACAATCAGCGTACCTCATCATTTACTAAAGAAATACTTCATTGCTACCTTTCAGGCTATCCCACTGATCCTCACACCAATGCTTTGAAGCTAAACTCTGGCCCTTTGCATTTAAAAAAAAAAAACAATTGATGTTAATAAAATGTGTGCATTGCGTGGCCCTTATTGCCTTATATAATACTCTTTCTTTCATTTCCCCCATACAGTAAGTTAGTGACAGATGACTGAAGCACACAGATAACAATGCGTTGCTCATTTTGGAGCTTGTCCATTCTAAATGTCCACGTCTTGCATCTTTTTCAATGAATGCAAGGCATTCTATGATTCTATGAGGTGCTGAGGAATGGCACAATCTCCCCTCCTCCAATCACAGAATGCCTTGCAAGTTCCAGCACCAGACGTTTGGTGCTGACTGTACTGTATGGAGAGAATGAAAGTACAGTAAGAGTACTTCTTAATGCATCAACAGTCACACATTGCACATATTTCATTTGTGTTCACTTATTTTTACAGTGCAGATAGACAAAATTTGTTTTTGACCGTAGTTGAGCTATAAATCTCTGACTCAAAACAGAAACGCTAAACTGTTTTTTACTGAAAGAAAAGCTAATTATAAATAATCATCTTTAATACATTTTTACCATTACTTTAAAGGCTCAAAACATTTTTTTTTTTATGAACCATTTATATGTCTGAGTAATGTAATATAACAATAATCTATCTCCAAGATCCATATAAATAAAGCACAATTACCTATATCAGACAGAGGTATGTCTTATGCAGATTATATTCGTTTAGAAAGAAAGAACACATTGCAGTGTTTTATGTTGTTACAGAACAGCAGGGATAATCCAGGCATATCATGAGCTGGCAGACTTCATTTTGTAAACTAATGGTTATAGCCTGTTTCCATCCAGATTTTGTGTATTTCAGCAGTAATGTTATTCATTTGGTGTTTAATTCAAGGAGTTGCCATATGTTGCTCCTTAAGTAGAGCACTGAGAAAAATGGCTGAAGCAGTGTCTTGTATATGACGCTTGTCTTATTAGCAAGTAAGCTGCGGCAACACCAGAAAATCCAAGGATGGCTGCGTCCTCTGAAGCTCAGCCAACACTTTTGCAAAAAGAGCTTAGATTTTCTCATATTTTCGGCTGCTAATTTATATTTTAATTATATAACAGATTTGATGCTAACCATTTTATTTACAAAACTCCCTGAAGCACCCGTCGCTCTTTATGTACAACTGACCTGCCCGCTCAGTTACCATTTAGCAGGTGGGTCAATCAAAGAAGATGTAGTACAAAACAGGACCGGATTTTAATTATTTTCTTAAGCCATTTTTAGAGGGTTGCCATCTTTGACACTGTACAATCTTTTCAATACCTCAGAAATAAAAGTATTCTACAATGTTCATTTTTGTAGTTCTATGTTTTTCATGTGTACTTCAAGAGGAATAATTTTTAATGTTAATTTGTTAAAGCGTAACTCCACTTTTGAGAAAAAACATTCCCCTCTGGGTGATCTAAGGATTATTCCTTTAGATGTGATTTCCTATTGGAAGTATCTCACCAAAAATTACATTTTTGTTGCAGGGGATGCCTGAAATCTGACTTGTATCTAAAGCCTCGTACACCCGATCGGATTTTCCATCAACAAATGTGTGATGGCAGGGTTTTGTCGGAAAATCTGACTGTTTGTATGCTCTATCGGACAATTGTTGTCGGATTTTCCAACAACAAGTGTTTTATAGCATGCCTTCAAATTTTCCGACAACAAATGCATGCCGTCGGATTATCCGATCGTGTGTACACAAGTCCGTCGCAATAAAATCCAAAGTACGAACACGCATTCTCCGAACCAATGCTAACCATAAGACAACATTAGCAGAAGTTGCCCAAATGGTGGCGCTAAAGAGCTGAAAAACCACGTAGTTTCGTGTATGTTGGCTGAAAAAGTTCTGCTGTCTGTATGCATACCAAGTTCACGGCCAACGCCCTTCGCACAAAATTGCACGGATTTGTCCGATGAAAATCGTATCGTGTGTACGAGACTTTAGGCAGACTTCTGGGAAAATTGGTAAACCAATCAAACAAACAGGAAATTATGTTTCTGGGGGGTGGTCAGTACACACTCTGCATACAGAGCAACTCCAGGTAGCCATTCTGCAATGCATTTTCAGAAAATTACAGCAGCTGCATATTGAAAAGGAAAGGTAATTTTTAATAACATTCAATTACAATATGAGTTGTGTTGCAATTGCACTATATTATTTTTTCTTTATTTGTAGAAAACAAAAATTGAGATTTGTTGTTTACAAGTTAAAATAATGTTTGTTTTTGCAACAAAAAATACTTAGAACCCCCAAACATTATATACGTATTTTTTTCAGACACCCTAGAGAATAAAATGGCGGTCATTGCAATACTTTATGTCACACCGTATTTTAGCAGTCGGTCTTACAAGTGCAATTTTTTGTAAAAAATACCGTATATACTCGAGTATAATGCCGTGTACACACGACCATTTTTCTCGTCGGGAAAAATTTCATTTTTTCTCTTTGACGAGAAAAACGCCCGTGTGTGGGCTTTCCAGCATTTTACCCGATGAGAAAAACGGCAAGAATCACGACGAGAAAAATTAGAACATGCTCTAATTTTTCTTGTCGTCATTCACGGCATTTTTTTCCGCGGCAGTTTTCCCATAGGGAAACACTGCCAGGGAGCCTACACACGGTCGGTTTTCTCGACCAAGAGAAAAAATTTAATGAAAACCGGCCGTGTGTAGGGGACCAAGCCGGTCCTCATTTTTCATGTCGAATTTCTCGGCCGTGTTTTCACCGTCGAGAAAATCGATCGTGTGTACACAGCATAAGCCGAGTTTTTCAGCACATTTTTTTGTGCTGAAAATACCCCCCTCGGCTTATACTCGAGTCTGTGTCTATCTTCATCTTTGTGCACTTGATCCTGGCCAGACTTGGCACACATATAGCCCCACTTTTTCTCTACAAGTGTGCAAAGTTTGTTGTCCGGGGGACCTACGGCTGGGGAGCAATGATTTTTCAAAGCGGGGCACCCCTTCCATAGACTCCCATGTTAAACGGTCATTTCTCCGGTGATATTGGGGACCTGGTACCGGCCGGCCCTAGGTCCCCTTAACCCCAAACTTGGCACACATGTAGCCCCACTCTTCATCTACAAGTGTGCAAAGTTTTTTTTCCAGGGGACATTCTTTTACTAGAATTTTAGAAAAAAAAATTGGGTCACTTTTATTCCTATTACAAGGAATGTTGGTCCGGTAAGCGGCGGAGACAACCTGAGCGTAGCTGGAGGGGGCTCCTCTCCCATCGCAGATAAGTGATCTTGCAGTGAATCCTTTGCAGAGACCACTTTTACCTTAAAGAGGACCGCCCGCCATTGCAGAAAATACCAGGGTTATGACAGCTATCTGCTGCCATAATCCCGGTATTCTAGGTCAAAGTACCAACGTACAGCTACGACAGTTTGCAGCAAGTGGTTAAATTAAATGTTAATTGAATACATCAAAGGACTCCCACAGCACTAAGGGTTAGCTAAGGAGATGAGACAACAAATGTAGCTCCCAAACTAGTAACTTTTATAAAATGTATGTGTAAATTTCAGCTTGAGCTACTGATTTCTTATTTACTTAACCAACAGGTTTTTTTTTTACTAAATCGCAGTGTGCATTATTTCATTGAGATTAAGGCTGGATTCACACCTATGCAGTTTTAGTGCTTTTTGCATTTTGCAGATTTGCACTACAGAACGTGTTCCATAGGAAACCATGTTAAATGGACTGTAGTGCAAATCTGCAAAATGCAAAAAGCACTAAAACTGCATAGGTATGAATCCAGCCTAAAACTATCACCCAAGGTGCTTGGTGACCAAAGGCTAATTACTGCCTATAGCTTGAAATAATTAATCAATGAATCAATTCATATATAAAAATATGCTAATAAATATGAAGTAATAATAATACAGTGAGGGAAAAAAGCATTTGATCCCCTGCTGATTTTGTACATTTGTCCACTGACAAAGAAATGATCATTCTATAGTTTTAATGGTAGGTTTATTTTAACAGTGAGAGACAGAATAACAACAAAAATATCCAGAAAAAATGCATTTCAAAAAAGTTATACATTGATTTGCATTTTAATGAGTGAAATAAGTATTTGATCCCCTATCAATTTGCAAGATTTCTGGCTCCCAGATGTCTTATATACAGGTAATGAGCTGAGATTAGGAACACACTCTTAAAGGGAGTGCTGCTAATCTCAGCTTGTTACCTGTATAAAAGACAACTGTCCACAGAAGCAATCAATCAACCAGAATTCCACCATGGCCATGACCAAAGAGCTTTCCAAGGATGTTGGGGAGAAGATTGTAGACCTACATAAGGCTGGAATGGGCTACAAGACCATTGCCAAGCAGCTTGGTAAGAGGGTGACAACAGTTGGTGTGATTATTTGCAAATGGAAGAAACACAAAATAACTGCCAAACTCCCTTGGTCTGGGGCTCCATGCAAGATCTCACCTCGTGGAGTTTCAATGATCATGAGAATGGTGAGGAATCAGCCCAGAACTACACGGGAGAATCTTGTCAATGATCTCAAGGCAGCTGGGACCATAGTCACCAAGAAAACAATTGGTACCACACTACACTGTGAAGGACTGAAATCCTGTAGTGCCCGCAAGGTCCCCCTGCTCAAGAAAGCACGTGTACAGACCCATCTGAATGATTCAGAGGAGAACTGGGTGAAAGTGCTGTGGTCAGCTCTTTGGCATCAACTCAACTCGTTGTATTTGGAGGAGGAGGAATGCTGCCTATGACCCCAAGAACACCATCTCCACTGTCAAACATGAAGGTGGAAATGTTATGCTTTGGGGTTGTTTTTCTCCTAAAGGGACAGGACAACTTTACCACATTAAAGGGACAATAGACGGGGCCATGTAACATCAAATCTTAGGGGGGGAAACCTCATTGGTCTGTGCTTTCCTTGCCTGCTATGTGCTTTTGCTGTGCTTAAAACTAGAGTGAGAATCAAAAGAGAGATCTATATTGGAGAAGGGCAGAATGTTATTAATTACAATTATTCAAATTGTACACATAAAACACTAACACAATTTTTGCCTACATTTGTGAGTACAATACTGTTTTTCTCAAGGATGTGTTTCCCCCTCTGCTGGCAGATGAAAACACTGCTGGCATGATGAAGGATATTGATGGAGAGGAGCAAGCTCCTCTCTTCTCCTCTTAGGCTGGACTGTGCTGCAGCTAGTGGGTGGGACATTTAGAAGTAGTAGCTGTGACAGCAGGAAGGTAAAGTCACCTGGTTGCATCCAGGGGGGTAGATATATTTCTCCCAGATTCAGGCTTTATGCTGACTTATACAACTAGGGTGGAGAGTTGTATAAGCCCAGCTGAGGCTAGTAGGCTCATGGATGACTCATACCTCTAGGGAGAGTGTGGGGCGTCGTACAGACAGGGAGTTGATGAGGCCAGCTGAAGCTTGTCAGCTCATTTAGGCCTCTATAAGAACTCCCAGATTCATTAGGTGTTAGCTCATGCCTGGAACCAGACCTGTGTGGACTGTCTAGGGAGAGTGAACCCCTGTGCGGTGAGAAAAAGCCTGTGTGGCTATTTGCTTGGACATTTAAAACCAGGGACTTAGGGACTAGGACAGCACTAGGCTGATCCCAGTTGTTAGTTAGGAAACCTGTATGTTTAGTCAGAGGTCAACTTGACCAGGATTTATTTTGGTTATGTTTCTTTTGCTTTGCTGTGTTTTGTCACTGTAAATAGAAAATAAACCGCACCTTTTTTGATTTTGAAAACCACAACCTCCGTTTGCTGGGCCTGTTTTGTGTGGGGAGCCCATCCCGGGGGTCACACACACCCGCTGCCGAGCTAACCCCCTCACAGTTGGTGGAGAACCAGTGGCAGTTTTTTTTAAGCCAGCATGGAGGAGATACTGAAGCAGCTGGCTCTAGCAAATGCCAATCAACAGCAGACAAATGCAGGTTTGCAAAGGAGCCTTGCAGCCCAGCAGCAGACAAACGCAACTTTGCAACAGAGTCTGGAGGCTCAGCAACGAGCCCAGCAGCAATCTGAGGCCCGCTTCATAGACCTGTTGCAGAAGCAAGAGCAGAGACTACAACAACAGATGGAAGCAGTAATGCAGCAACGTCCGCAGACCAGTGAGGAAAGCCGTCCCACTAATACCGCGTCCTTTGGGGTGAGTCGTTTATTGACAAAAATGACTGGAGAGGATGATCCAGAGGTATTTTTGACCACATTTGAAAGGACCGCTGAAAGAGAAAAGTGGCCTGAGGAGCAGTGGGCTGGACTGGTGGCTCCTCTGTTAACTGGTGAATCGCAGAAAGCTTACTATGACCTAGAGCCTAACCAAGCAAAAGACTATGTGATGCTAAAAGCTGAAATATTGGCAAGGCTGGGTGTCACCCAGGCTGTCCGGGCTCAGCGTGTGCATAACTGGACTTTCCAGCTTGGAAAATCCCCCAGGTCTCAAATGTATGATCTCATTCACCTGAGCAGAAAGTGGCTACAGCCAGAGACTTTGTCCGCACCAAAGATTGTGGAACGTGTTGTAATGGATCGGTTTTTGAGAGCTCTTCCTACTGCCATCCAAAAGTGGGTAAGCCATGGAGACCCAGAGACGGCCGATGGTCTTGTGGATCGTGTGGAGAAATACTTGGCTACAGAGAACCTGACGGCCTCTTCCAGAGACACTCGGACTTTCCACCCTAAGACCAGACCATCCCCAGGGGCGGATAAGAGGATTCCAAGGGGTGAGGGTGGAGAGAGTGAGAGGGTGGGAGCTCTACCCCAAGTTTGGCGAGAACAGCCTGGGAAATCAGCGGCTCAAGAGGCGGCAAGAAGGATCGTTTGCTACCGCTGCCGGCAAGCGGGACATATTGCAGCCAATTGCCCGGTTGTGGAGGAACCCATGCAGTGTGACTTTCTGACGGGCAGACGTCAGTCGCTGTGTGCGACAGTCGCATGCACTGCCATTCGAGGAACTGAGAAACATTTATGCAAAATGTGTGTTAATGGTAGAAATGTTGTGGTATTGCTGGATTCAGGTAGCCTTGTGACCCTGATAAAGGCTGAGTTAGTTAAAACAGAGGTCTCTGGGAATAGCAAGGTAGCTGTTATTTGTGTGCATGGGGACACCCGAGAGTATCCAGTGACTACAGTGTGTTTCGAGACCCCCAAAGGTACCCTCTCTCATCCAGTGGGCTTAGTATCTCAGTTACCGCATGACACCATTGTGGGAAGGGATTTTCCGAAGTTCTGGGAACTGTGGGATGATCCTGAGCCCCTCACTGGTGCCCCTATGTACCAGGAATGTGATAGCCAGAACTCCCCTGAGAGTGGTGAGGACTCTCCGGAATTTCCCTTATCAGTATTGGCAGGGGAGACTCAAGAAACTGGAGAGGAGCCCACCTCCTCAGACGAAAACCTACCGTCTGTGGAGTTTTCTGATCTTGAGGTTCACAGGGAAAACTTTGCCACAGAACAGTTGAAAGACCCCGCCCTAATAAAGGCACGGGAAAACGTAGTGAAAATAGATGGCGAGTTAGTGAACCCAGATAATACCTGCACTTACCCATACTTCAGCGTAGAGAAGGACCTACTGTATCGGGTGGCAAAAAGGGCAGAAGAAACCGTTGAGCAGCTTGTGGTGCCCAAACCTTACAGGAAGTTGGTGTTGGAGTTGGCCCATGGGCACATTCTTGGAGGTCATCTGGGGACAGAGAAAACCCGAGAGAGGGTATTACAGAGATTCTATTGGCCGGGGGTGATGAAGGACGTAGAAAATTATTGTTCCTCCTGCCCTGTGTGTCAGAGGTTGGCCCCGATGCCACATTTCCGTAGCCCGCTGGTCCCTCTACCCATCATTGAGGTCCCGTTTGAGAGGATCGCCATGGATTTGGTAGGTCCTATAATCAAGTCCGCTAGGGGGCACCAGTACATATTAGTTATAATGGACTATGCCACCCGTTATCCAGAAGCGATCCCTCTCCGAAATACCTCGGCCAAAACCATAGCCAAAGAGCTATCTCTTGTTTTTAGCCGGGTGGGTATTTGTAAAGAACTGCTTACGGACCAAGGTACACCCTTTATGTCCCGGGTTATGAAAGAGCTGTGTAAATTGTTCAAAGTGACGCAATTGCGTACGTCTGTGTATCACCCCCAAACCGATGGGCTGGTTGAAAGATTCAACAAAACCCTAAAACAAATGTTGAAGAAAGTGGTGGATAGAGATGGAAAGGATTGGGACTGTTTACTTCCTTATTTGATGTTTGCTATTAGGGAGGTGCCCCAATCCTCTACGGGATTCTCCCCCTTTGAGTTACTGTATGGGAGACACCCAAGAGGGCTGTTGGATATTGCCAAGGAAACTTGGGAAAGTGAGAGTTCTCCCCACAGGAGTGTGATTGAGCATGTCGCCCTGATGCAAGATCGAATTGCACAGGTAATGCCCATCGTGAAGGAACATTTGGCCCAAGCGCAGTTGGCACAGCAGAGAGTGTACAACCGTGGAGCCAAGACCCGTACCTTTTCCCCGGGGGATAGGATATTGGTACTTGTCCCTACGGTTGAAAGTAAATTCCTTGCCAAATGGCAAGGCCCCTACGAGATAATGGAAAAAGTGAGCGAAGTGAATTACAAGGTCAGACAACCAGGAAGGCGAAAGCCCGAACAGATCTATCACGTTAATCTGTTGAAAGCCTGGAGGGATAGAGAGTCCCTAGTCGCAGACACTTGGTCACCAGCTCAAACTGGTTGCGTGATTCCTGAGGTTGGAATAGCAGCCACCTTGTCACAACCCCAACAACAGGAGGTTAAGGAGTTTGTGCTTCGCAACAAGGAGGTATTCTCTGAGCTGCCGGGACAAACATCTGGGGTAGAGCATGACATCATTACCCCGCCCGGTGAAAGGGTGAAGTTAAAACCCTATCGGATCCCAGAGGCCCGACGGGAGGCAATACGGGAGGAAGTACAGAAAATGCTGAACTTAGGGGTGATAGAGGAGTCCCAAAGTGATTGGTCTAGTCCCATTGTGTTGGTGCCTAAACCGGATGGGAGCTGGCGATTTTGTAACGATTTTCGTCAGTTGAACAAAGTTACAAAATTTGACACCTACCCCATGCCACGTATAGATGAGTTGATCGACCGGCTGGGAACAGCCCGATACATGACGACTCTTGACCTCACAAAAGGGTATTGGCAAATCCCCCTGGCCAAATTGGCCAAAGAGAAAACCGCATTTGTAACCCCAGACGGGGCGTTCCAATATAAAAGAATGCCGTTCGGGTTACAGAATGCGCCGGCCACGTTCCAGCGGAAAATGGACCAGATGCTGAGGCCCCATCGGAAGTATGCTGCGGCTTACCTGGATGACGTAATTGTCCATAGCACAGATTGGGCCTCACATCTGCCAAAAGTGCAAGCAGTCCTGGACTCTGTTCGGGAAGCGGGGTTTACGGCTAACCCCAAGAAGTGTACCATTGGGCAGGAGGAGGCCAAATATCTTGGGTACACCATTGGGAGGGGAGTAATAAAACCCCAACTCAACAAAGTCGAGGCCATCCAGAGTTGGCCACGTCCCAACAGCAAGAAACAGGTACGAGCCTTTCTGGGAATCGCTGGGTATTATCGGCGATTCATTCCCCACTTTGCCTCTAAGGCTGTGCCCCTAACCAACCTAACGAAGGGGAAAGGGTCGGTCATGATTAAATGGACCCCCGAGGCTGAGGCAGCATTCCAATTCTTGAAACAAGCCTTATGTAGCCAGCCAGTGTTGTACTCACCCGACTTCTCTAAAGACTTTGTCGTACAAAGTGATGCGTCAGATGTGGGGTTAGGAGCAGTATTGTCCCAGGTCTGGAACGGGGAAGAGCACCCAGTCATTTACCTCAGCAGGAAGTTGAAGTCCCATGAGGTAAATTACGCCACCGTTGAAAAGGAGTGTTTAGCGGTGAAGTGGGCTCTAGATTCCCTTCGGTACTACCTGCTAGGTAGGCGCTTTGACATGGTTACGGATCACGCTCCATTAAAGTGGATGGCTCAAAACAAGGAAACAAATAGAAGAGTGAATAGGTGGTTCCTGGCCCTCCAGGAATTCAACTTCACAGTAAAGCATCGCCCTGGCGTTCAAATGGGGAATGTGGATGCTTTGTCTCGAGTACATGAATGCCTGATTGCTGGTGTTCCAACCCCGAGGTTAAAACAAGAGGGGGGGGTATGTGACAGCAGGAAGGTAAAGTCACCTGGTTGCATCCAGGGGGGTAGATATATTTCTCCCAGATTCAGGCTTTATGCTGACTTATACAACTAGGGTGGAGAGTTGTATAAGCCCAGCTGAGGCTAGTAGGCTCATGGATGACTCATACCTCTAGGGAGAGTGTGGGGCGTCGTACAGACAGGGAGTTGATGAGGCCAGCTGAAGCTTGTCAGCTCATTTAGGCCTCTATAAGAACTCCCAGATTCATTAGGTGTTAGCTCATGCCTGGAACCAGACCTGTGTGGACTGTCTAGGGAGAGTGAACCCCTGTGCGGTGAGAAAAAGCCTGTGTGGCTATTTGCTTGGACATTTAAAACCAGGGACTTAGGGACTAGGACAGCACTAGGCTGATCCCAGTTGTTAGTTAGGAAACCTGTATGTTTAGTCAGAGGTCAACTTGACCAGGATTTATTTTGGTTATGTTTCTTTTGCTTTGCTGTGTTTTGTCACTGTAAATAGAAAATAAACCGCACCTTTTTTGATTTTGAAAACCACAACCTCCGTTTGCTGGGCCTGTTTTGTGTGGGGAGCCCATCCCGGGGGTCACACACACCCGCTGCTGAGCTAACCCCCTCACATAGCGCTCTGCAATAGTTTGGCACAGATTGCTTGAAAGCTTCTGCCAGTTTGTTTCATATGTGCCTGGCCTGGTCACACAGAGTATGTATTTATCTTATGACCAGGAACGTTATTACAGGACACTAGTTAAATACTTCAAAATATTTAATACATTTTTTTCAGACATGGAGAAAATAACTTACACAGGTTATTTCTTTGCGTTTGAGTGCCTTCTGCATTCTTTGCTTTCATTCAACACTGCAGGCCAAACGGAGGTGAAAGCACAAGCACATTCATAGGCAGGGCTCTGGCTGCTTTGTAGTTTTTAAAAGCTTTTAGGTGCTTTAATGAAATATCCTTCTGGTATAGATACCACCTCCTTATCACTGGAAGTAACTGTGTTATGTTTAAATGGTGTCTCTTTCTCAAAATATGTGCTCATGCTGCAGACCTACTGTAGCGGGCATTTAAATTTGGGGGGGAACATCTGGGTTATTCAACCCAGATGTACTGATTGTTAGGGAATCTGAGAATCCCTTTTGTGGTTCTTGGAGGACTCTGGTGGTGCAAGGTTTCCTGTGGCCTGCAGGTGGTGTTGCCGCCCTGGGCCGGAGTTGAACCTGCACTGCAAGAGTGTTCCTTTTTGTCCTTTCCTGGTGCTGGTACAGCGGGGCGGGGAACCCGCTGTGACGCAAAGGGAGAGGGGGTAAAAGGGGCGGACGCCCTGACCTTGGGGTTCAGAGTTGGAGGACACGCCCGCGCCCAGGCACCTTCAGCCTGGGTGCTGGCGTTCCAGAGTTCCGGGCCCAGGTGCCCTTGACCTGGCCGGAGCGAGGGATGGAGTCCATCCCAGGCACCTTAAGCCTGGGGTGAGGTACGATGACCAAGGCCTGGGGCCCAGTAACTTCAAATGGGTTCTGCGAGGGTGGAGGAGTCCGAGGGGCCCTAAGGTGTTGGGACCCGTATCTGAGGTGAGGAGGCCGGGGAGTGTAACCCTTCCGAATAGCCCGGTACAGCATTAACATTAATCCGGTGACGGCGGGGCCTCTGGTAACTCTCTTGGAGGGATGTCTTCCCCCTGACAGGGGCTGCAACGTAGCGAAGGTAACTCCAGTTCCTGTTCACTAGAGTTGCTGGAAGAGACTCTGAAGCCAAAAAGTACGTTTTACAGCCACTGTGCTTAGCAACCGTTGGTGAAACCTCAACGGTTTAGTTTCTTTGAGGATTATGCCTTGACCTACTCCCCACCAATACTGAACTGTTCTATGGGTCTCAAACTGTCTGCTCGCAAAGGACTATTTGTTTGCCTTTATGGAATAAATAAATGTTGGACCTTTTCAGTGTGTGGTACTCCAATTACTGGGAACAAAGGGGGTTATCAGCAGAACAGACTTGGTTCTGAGCGTATACACAGCCCGAAGGTAATCTGATGCTGGCCTTCACCTCTACATGCTGTAATCTAGAGGGCATGGGCCGTGGCGCACCTCGCTCTCCCCTTCAAGGTACTCCTAGACCGGAGCCAAAGTAACCGCTAAAGAAGAGAGAGAGGGTGAGGCCGCTACACTACATTCTAGGCACTTGTATTGGGCCATAAATACAAGTACCACTCAGTATACAATGCAACTCTGTCCAGCCGCAGCTTGCCATAGACTGGGCTAAACACTGTTAAAATGCCAGGTGTGCTAAAATGCCAGGAGGGACACACAGCAGTTAGACAGCCCTGAGTGCAAGGTTAATGGCACACACCAGTAGAAAATATTCTGCTCCAATCTATCCACCAAGATCCACTTATTGTACATTGCGTGCCTCCAGCTTGCCTTTCACGCAATATTGAGAAACTGAAGACAGGCTAACAGTCACAGTCTATATATCCGAGACACCCCATCCATTTTAGACACGTGTCACTGCTGTCTTCAGCCAAGGGGGGGCAGTAATGGATATGAGGGTATAACTGTTGGCTTTTGCAAAAGTAGAAATCTGCATGTCAGTAACAGCACTGCCTAGACCATGTTAGACTGCATATTGAGAAGAAGGGAATGCATTTTAGGCTGCAAGCAAATATCCTCCTTACTCTTTCGTCCATGGACCGACACAGCTTCTCTATTGACAAAGTGGTATTATCCGTTAATTAGGAGTGACTAGGCAGACAACTTGTAAAAAGTGTTGCATCACACCTTCTACAGTACCGCCCAGGGGGGCGGACCCTCTGGGTATATCCCCTCAGTCTGCATCTCGCAGATCAGTTTTTTTCTGTCTAGCAAGGAGTAGGACATGGCTCCCTTCGGGCCCATCGGTCCGGGAGAAAAATATATTTTTTTGCTATTTTTTTTTTGTTTCCTGCGATCTTCGATCAATTGCTGACTGGATGACAGGCTGGATCCTCGGTCCTTGTAGTCTCCCCAGTTTCGGCCATTGAGCGTGTGCCAACCCTAGCTACGCGCTGCGTTTTCCACGACATGCCCGTCGCTCCACGGGTGGCCGGTGAGCCTACGCTCCAGGGCCTGCATCGGACCGCTCAGCTTCAGCTGACCTTACGGCCGAGTCGCAGCAGCCTGGCCGGTGAGCTTACGCTCCAAGGCTTGCATCGGACCGCTCAGCTTCGGCTGACCTTACGGCCGAGTCGCAGCAGCCTGTCCGGTGAGCGTCGTGCTCCAGGGCATACATATGATCGTCCCCTTGGGTCCAATCACAGCATGCCTGGCCAACAGTCACCTTCCGTGCGCAGACGATGATCTGTTTGGAAGGTCTTCCAGCATGATACATGCAGGATAGGTAAGTAAACTCCCCTGCCTCGGCTGGGTAATTTTGGCTGGACATTCCTGGAGAAACCAAGTAAATGGTTGTGGCCCCTTTCTTCCCTCTCTCCCTGCCTTTCCCTCCTCCCTGGGCTTCTAGCTAAAGGTTGCTGGGTGCTGGGGGTCACCTAAGGGGTTCCACTGGAGCGGGGCTGGCTGTAACTAACATTTAAAAGAAATGTCATTTCTGCTTACCTGTATGTGCTTCCTCCTCCATGCTGTGGGCGGCCATTTTGCGGTGGTCCATGCTGGGTTCGGCCTCTAGTGACTGCCCGGCGGCCATATTCCTGTGGTTTCGGCGCCATTTTCTTGTAGTTCCACATCCACTGGCCTCTATCGACTGATTGGCGGCCATGTTTGTAATAATCCACGCTGTATGTATATATTGCCGTTTTGCGGCAATCTTTTTGTGGTCTATGGCTGCTTTGGCCTCTATCTTCGGCTCGGCGGCCATGTTCTTAGAGCCCACATTATCTTCCATACAGACGTTTTGGCGGCCATTTTGCGAGAGTCTCCGGCCTCTAGGGTGCATTACACTAGCGCGAAAAATTCACACAGAAAGCGCTGATAAAAGAAGCAGACTGACACAGCAGCGGTGGGACAGCATCACAGGCGCAGCACACGGCAGCATAGCGGTACCGGTCCAGGGTGGTGAGTCCTCTGGGTGACCCAGCATCTCTGCAGCGCAGGAGGGTGGCCTATTGATATCTTGCCTGGAGCCCTGTGGGTGTCAGCGTGTGGTCAGCATGGCATCTGAGCCAGATGTCTTCTCCCCTGAAACACCAGATTTAGCAGCTGGTGCCCCTGAGGTGTCTATGGCCGCTATGTCGGCAATCCTAGAGGCGTTTGCTGCCAGGGTGGAAGCAGCACACGGGAATACAGTGGGTAGTAAACGCCCCCATCCCCTGCAATCTTCTGGGGATATTTCTGAGACAGAACCAGGTCCAGCTATGGCTCATGGCCCAGATTCTGACGCATCAGAGACTGCAGACCGTGACCGATCGGACAGTGAGGATGACTCCAAGTCCAGGTCAGTACGCGAGACGGCTTTGGTATCTAACCTTATTACTGCAGTGCGGGATACACTAAAGTTTGAAAACACTGCAGAAGCAGCAGAGACTCCGGTCCCCTTTGGGTTTCGTAAACCTGCCCGCACTGCTAAGGTGTTCCCTTGTGTGTCTTATTTTGATAAACTCTTATACAAGGAATGGGAGAACCCACTGAGGGTCTTTACAGCCCCAAAGAGGTTTGCGGTACGGTACCCCTTTGAGGAGAGTTTTCTGAAGAAATGGACCTCTCCCCCTATAGTGGACCCTCCGGTGTCCAGACTTAATAGAGCTAGCACTATTCCAGTAGAAGGAGCTCCTATTTTCAAGGACCCTGTGGATAAGAAGGCTGAAGCACTCGCTCGCTACCTATACTCAGTGGTAGGCTCGGCAATACGCCAGGCATTGGCGGGGGCCCTAGTGTCTCAGACACTTACTGAATGGGCAAAATTGCTACTCCAGGGGCTAAAGGAGCGAGATAACTTTGGCCGACCAGTTGGTCCAGGGCCTTAAGTTTGTCTGCGAGTCAGACATGGATACTATTCCCCTGCTGTCAAAAGCTTCGGTTTATGCAGTAGCAATACGCCGCCTGATCTGGCTAAAGGGCTGGTCTGCGGACCAGACTTCCAAAAAAGCCCCGTTGGATCTACCTTTTAAGGGCGACAGACTTTTTGGGGCTTCTCTGGATGACATCATCAAGGATGCCACAAGAGGTAAGAGCACTTTGCTTCCTCAAACTAGCAAGGGTAAGGGGCCACGTCAAGGGCAAGGGCCCTCCTTTACTGCACACAAGCGTTTTTTTCGTCCTCCTAGGGCGACAGGGAAAAGACCCCAAGAAGGCCCGAGCAGTCTCGTCGGCCTCCATCTCTAGGTGGATCCGACAGATAGTAATCCAGGCTTATGCCTTAAAGGGTCAAGCGCCCCCCTTCCCGGTCACGGCGCATTCAACCAGGGCAATAGGTGCCTCTTGGGCTTTCCGACATCAAGCGTCTGTTTCCCAATTATGTAAAGCGGTGACTTGGTCGTCCACTCACACTTTCACAAAATTCTACAAGGTTGATGTAGATGCATCTTCGGATGCCTCCTTCGGCCGCAAAGTTTTGCAGGCGGCTGTTTAGAGTTGCAACTCCTCCGTTGGAGGAGTGCTGTTTTGTGTTTGGGGTGAAGTTTATTTTTATGCTGTTACCACCCTTCGTTTTTTCTCTGACACTGCTTTGGGACGTCCCACTTTGACAAGCTGTGTCGGTCCATGGACGAAAGAGTAAATAGGATTTTTTACTCATCGTAAAATCCTTTTCTCTGAGTCCATGGACCGAGACAGCACCCACCCTTCCTTTTAAGTTTGTACTGCTTTTTGACAAACTGATCTGCGAGATGCAGACTGAGGGGATATATCCAGAGGGTCCGCTCCCTGGGTGGTACTGTAGAAGGTGTGATGCAACACTTTTTACAAGTTTTCTGCCTAGTCACTCCTAATTAACGGATAATACCACTTTGTCAATAGAGAAGCTGTGTCGGTCCATGGACTCAGAGAAAAGGATTTTACGGTGAGTAAAAAATCCTATTTTTTTGTACATGTGGTTCCACTAAATTCAATGAATATGCATAAAAGTTCACATCAACACGCTGTTTAATGCATATTTTTATTTTCATTGGAAAATGCATGTGCTTTAAAATTTTGAGATGTGAACAGCTGGTGGGGCAGATAATGAAAAGAGAACTGCTTCACATGCTTGGGAATGGATTAGGTCTAGGAGTTGTAAAGTCAGAAGGAAAACCTTCTGTGCTGCAGTTGCCCCCCAGAGCCCCCCTTTCCGTTACCTGAACCCAATCGTTTCAGCGACAAGAACGAGCCCAGCAGCTCCAGCCACTGTCTCGTGTCCTCATTGGATAGATTGATGGCAGCAGGGGCCATTGGCTCCCACTGCTGTCAATCAAATCCAGTGACACAGGAGCTGGGGGTGGGGCCAATTCCTGCTGTCTGAGTGAGTGAGTGAGTAATTTGTATAGCGCTACAAATGCGAACTAAATCGCCTTAAGGAGCTTTGTATCCATTGTCGTCCTGATCCTTCAGAAGAGGTGGGTCTTAAGTTTTTTCCTGAAGACCTGTTGTCCATGGTCATGTGTGAGTCAAAGATGACTCCGAGACTTTTGACTTTGGTGCTTGGGGTGATGGTTTGTCCAAGGATAATGGGTGGTGTCCATGTGATCCTAGAGTTTGTCTTTCGGTTTGCGTGAAGAAAGAGAAGCCCTTTTTTTAGGGCTGAAAATAGCCCCCTCGGCTTATACTCGAGTCAGTGTACCTGTCGGGTCGCGGGCGTCCATTTTTCAAATGCGTTTGGCACTGTGTTCCACTACCGCCTATCACGGAGGTCCTCTCATCCTCGGACTTTCCCAGCAGACACTGTTCAGTGTTCCATCTATCATGGACGTCCTCGTGTCCGAGGATGAAAGAAGGTCTATTATTGGCGAAACACTGAACACAGTTTCTGCTGGGAAACTGAGTCAGAGGATGAGAGGACCTCCATGATAGGCGGTCGCGGAACACAGTGTCAAACGCCTATCACAGACCAGGAGGAAGCCGCGACTTTTGAAAAATGGACGCCCGCGACCCGACAGGTACACGGAACGGGACCAGGAGGAAGCCGCGACTTTTGAAAAATGGATGCCCTCAGCTGGTCAAGAATACTGGTACACTGAGGCTGCAATGGGCACAGTGAGAATGGGCACAGTAAGGCTGCAATGAGCACAGTGAGAATGGGCACAGTAAGGCTACAATGGGCACAGTCAGAATGGGCACAGTAAGGCTGCAATGGGCACAGTGAGGTTGCAATGGGCACAGTGAGGCGTGCAAATGGGCACAGTGAAGCTCCAAATGGGCATTGTTGACCCTCTTTTCCGCTTACAGTAGCTGCTGCATTCTCACCCTAGGATTGTACTCGAGTCAATACGTTTTCCCAGTTTTTTGTGGTAAAATTAGGGCCTCGGCTTATACTCGGGTCAGCTTATACTCGAGTATATACGGTACTGGTTGAAGTGAGTAGGATCTGAGAAAATCTGCTGCAAGCTAAATATAAAAGCTAAAAAAATCACACATCGAAACAATTTAAATATGGTGTTACTGATTCTGACCATGAAAATCATACTGTTCCATAACAGTACATAAAGCTTAAAGGCTAAGTTCACTTTTTTTTTCTAAATTCCAGCTCCCCTATGCACCAATATAGCATTCATGTACATTTTTTGCAAAAATATCAAAGCTTTCAATAAAATCTACAGACAGGTACCTTACTGTCCTACAGTACTTCCATGATTCAAAACGTATCTATTGCTTCTGTCTTACTTCCTTACAGACTTTAGGTCATGACACAGGAAGGAGTTGACCAGCTGCCCTCATTAGCACACACCCTGCATCATCCACCCTCCCAGTCCCAGCTTCACGTTTTTTTAAATCAATCAGTGATCACCCTTCTCATAAAAATACACAATATACAATCAGATGGCATAGTGTATGGTCATCTTTATACAAGTACATAGAAGGGAGTGTACAGAAACACTCCGCTGTCAAGTCCCGTTCACATCTCTGCATAGCGGGAACTCACATTCCCACGTGCGTTTTGTTTTTTGTGAGGTGGGGAGGTGTTTTGGAGCATTTTCACTCATCACACATAGGGAAGCCCATCCACTCGAATTGGCTACCCTACACACAGCAATCGCCCCAAAGAAGCTTCAGAACATTTTTTTAGAGCAGAGCTTGGTGCGTTTTTTACTGTGATTTTTGGTGCAGCGCATTTTTGAAATGCACGGAAACACACAGATGTGAATGGAGCCTCATTGTTCTTGTGTTATCGCACCAATTTCACTTTCAGGCCCCATTCATATCAAGTATATTGGAAGTGAACGTTTTGTGGCTCTTTTTTCCTGTGACACGCATAGGGCAACCTGTTAATTTAAATGGGCTGTGAGACGTGGCTTATGGGACATTTTGGCATTTTCTGAGTTGTGTGTTTTTTACTGTGCGTTTTGCAGCATTTGCCACTCGTTTTTTCACATGGCAAAATGTGTGTTTGCTTCTGTGTTTGATGTGCCGTTACCAATTAATGGCACTGAAAGCGCAACTAGTAATTTTAGGTGTATAAAGGTGGCCATACCAATCCTTTAGATTTACCAAATTTATACTGTATAATAGGAGGAAACACCTATCTAGCCAATCACTCTGTATCCCATCAGGCAGGCCCTTGCACTACATAATTGATGGCAGATCTAAAGGAGACTGTACATTTAGATTGTATAGTGTATGGCCACCTCACAAGGGGAGGAGACCGATCGGTGTTCCTCTGTACTGGGAACACACCATCGGTCTCCTCTCACCTGACAGGACATGGATCTGTGTGTTTACACGCCCCCTAGGCGGCCGGGAAGCCCAGTACGTCATATGACGCCCGCCCAGGATGGGAGATCCCTCCTGCGGACATCATTTTACACTGGGCAGGTAGGGAAGTGGTTAAATGCATCTCCTAAATGTGTAATTTAAAGGACTGATGTTTTTGACATGTTGTCCTCAAAGTCACATTAGAAGGACCCCCATTCCAGCTACACAGTAATTTTATATATATATATATATATATATATATATATATATTGTGAGGGGGTTAGCTCGGCAGCGGGTGTGTGTGACCCCCGAGATGGGCTCCCCACACAAAAACAGGCCCAGCAAACGGAGGTTGTGGTTTTCAAAATCAAAAAGGTGCGGTTTATTTTCTATTTACAGTGACAAAACACAGCAAAGCAAAAGAAACATAAACAAAATAAATCCTGGTCAACTTGACCTCTGACTAAACATACAGGTTTCCTAACTAACAACTGGGATCAGCCTAGTGCTGTCCTAGTCCCTAAGTCCCTGGTTTTAAATGTCCAAGCAAATAGCCACACAGGCTTTGTCTCACCGCACAGGGGTTCACTCTCCCTAGACAGTCCACACAGGTCTGGGTCCAGGCATGAGCTAACATCTAATGAAGCTGGGAGTTCTTATAGAGGCCTAAATGAGCTGACAAGCTTCAGCTGGTCTCATCAACTCCCTGTCTGCACGACGCCCAGCACTCTCCCTAGAGGTATGAGTCATCCATGAGCCTACTAGCCTCAGCTGGGCTTATACAACTCTCCACCTAGTTGTATAAGTCGGCGTAAAGCCTGAATCTGGGCGAAATATATCTACCCCCCTGGATGCAACCAGGTGACTTTACCTTCCTGCTGTCACATACCCCCCCTCTTGTTTTAACCTCGGGGTTGGAACACCAGCAATCAGGCATTCATGTACTCGAGACAAAGCATCCACATTCCCCATTTGAACGCCAGGGCGATGCTTTACTGTGAAGTTGAATTCCTGGAGGGCCAGGAACCACCTATTCACTCTTCTATTTGTTTCCTTGTTTTGAGCCATCCACTTTAACGGAGCGTGATCCGTAACCATGTCAAAGTGCCTACCTAGCAGGTAGTACCGAAGGGAATCTAGAGCCCACTTCACCGCTAAACACTCCTTTTCAACGGTGGCGTAATTTACCTCATGGGACTTCAACTTCCTGCTGAGGTAAATGACTGGGTGCTCTTCCCCGTTCCAGACCTGGGACAATACTGCTCCTAACCCCACATCTGACGCATCACTTTGTACGACAAAGTCTTTAGAGAAGTCGGGTGAGTACAACACTGGCTGGCTACATAAGGCTTGTTTCAAGAATTGGAATGCTGCCTCAGCCTCGGGGGTCCATTTAATCATGACCGACCCTTTCCCCTTCGTCAGGTTGGTTAGGGGCACAGCCTTAGAAGCAAAGTGGGGAATGAATCGCCGATAATACCCAGCGATTCCCAGAAAGGCTCGTACCTGCTTCTTGCTGTTGGGACGTGGCCAACTCTGGATGGCCTCGACTTTGTTGAGTTGGGGTTTTATTACTCCCCTCCCAATGGTGTACCCAAGATATTTGGCCTCCTCCTGCCCAATGGTACACTTCTTGGGGTTAGCCGTAAACCCCGCTTCCCGAACAGAGTCCAGGACTGCTTGCACTTTTGGCAGATGTGAGGCCCAATCTGTGCTATGGACAATTATGTCATCCAGGTAAGCCGCAGCATACTTCCGATGGGGCCTCAGCATCTGGTCCATTTTCCGCTGGAATGTGGCCGGCGCATTCTGTAACCCGAACGGCATTCTTTTGTATTGGAACGCCCCGTCTGGGGTTACAAATGCGGTTTTCTCTTTGGCCGACTTGGCCAGGGGGATTTGCCAATACCCTTTTGTGAGGTCAAGAGTCGTCATGTATCGGGCTGTTCCCAGCCGGTCGATCAACTCATCTATACGTGGCATGGGGTAGGTGTCAAATTTTGTAACTTTGTTCAACTGACGAAAATCGTTACAAAATCGCCAGCTCCCATCCGGTTTAGGCACCAACACAATGGGACTAGACCAATCACTTTGGGACTCCTCTATCACCCCTAAGTTCAGCATTTTCTGTACTTCCTCCCGTATTGCCTCCCGTCGGGCCTCTGGGATCCGATAGGGTTTTAACTTCACCCTTTCACCGGGCGGGGTAATGATGTCATGCTCTACCCCAGATGTTTGTCCCGGCAGCTCAGAGAATACCTCCTTGTTGCGAAGCACAAACTCCTTAACCTCCTGTTGTTGGGGTTGTGACAAGGTGGCTGCTATTCCAACCTCAGGAATCACGCAACCAGTTTGAGCTGGTGACCAAGTGTCTGCGACTAGGGACTCTCTATCCCTCCAGGCTTTCAACAGATTAACGTGATAGATCTGTTCGGGCTTTCGCCTTCCTGGTTGTCTGACCTTGTAATTCACTTCGCTCACTTTTTCCATTATCTCGTAGGGGCCTTGCCATTTGGCAAGGAATTTACTTTCAACCGTAGGGACAAGTACCAGTATCCTATCCCCCGGGGAAAAGGTACGGGTCTTGGCTCCACGGTTGTACACTCTCTGCTGTGCTAACTGCGCTTGGGCCAAATGTTCCTTCACGATGGGCATTACCTGTGCAATTCGGTCTTGCATCAGGGCGACATGCTCAATCACACTCCTGTGGGGAGAACTCTCACTTTCCCAAGTTTCCTTGGCAATATCCAACAGCCCTCTTGGGTGTCTCCCATACAGTAACTCAAAGGGGGAGAATCCCGTAGAGGATTGGGGCACCTCCCTAATAGCAAACATCAGATAAGGAAGTAGACAGTCCCAATCCTTTCCATCTCTATCCACCACTTTCTTCAACATTTGTTTTAGGGTTTTGTTGAACCTTTCAACCAGCCCATCGGTTTGGGGGTGATACACAGATGTACGTAATTGCGTCACTTTGAACAATTTACACAGCTCCTTCATAACCCGGGACATAAAGGGTGTACCTTGGTCCGTAAGCAGTTCTTTACAAATACCCACCCGGCTAAACACAAGAGATAGCTCTTTGGCTATGGTTTTGGCCGAGGTATTTCGGAGAGGGATCGCTTCTGGATAACGGGTGGCATAGTCCATTATAACTAATATGTACTGGTGCCCCCTAGCGGACTTGATTATAGGACCTACCAAATCCATGGCGATCCTCTCAAACGGGACCTCAATGATGGGTAGAGGGACCAGCGGGCTACGGAAATGTGGCATCGGGGCCGACCTCTGACACACAGGGCAGGAGGAACAATAATTTTCTATGTCCTTCATCACCCCCGGCCAATAGAATCTCTGTAATACCCTCTCTCGGGTTTTCTCTGTCCCCAGATGACCTCCAAGAATGTGCCCATGGGCCAACTCCAACACCAACTTCCTGTAAGGTTTGGGCACCACAAGCTGCTCAACGGTTTCTTCTGCCCTTTTTGCCACCCGATACAGTAGGTCCTTCTCTACGCTGAAGTATGGGTAAGTGCAGGTATTATCTGGGTTCACTAACTCGCCATCTATTTCCACTACGTTTTCCCGTGCCTTTATTAGGGCGGGGTCTTTTAACTGTTCTGTGGCAAAATTTTCCCTGTGAACCTCCAGATCAGAAAACTCCACAGACGGTAGGTTTTCGTCTGAGGAGGTGGGCTCCTCTCCAGTTTCTTGAGTCTCCCCTGCCAATACTGATAAGGGAAATTCCGGAGAGTCCTCACCACTCTCAGGGGAGTTCTGGCTATCACATTCCTGGTACATAGGGGCACCAGTGGGGGGCTCAGGATCATCCCACAGTTCCCAGAACTTCGGAAAATCCCTTCCCACAATGGCGTCATGCGGTAACTGAGATACTAAGCCCACTGGATGAGAGAGGGTACCTTTGGGGGTCTCGAAACACACTGTAGTCACTGGATACTCTCGGGTGTCCCCATGCACACAAATAACAGCTACCTTGCTATTCCCAGAGACCTCTGTTTTAACTAACTCAGCCTTTATCAGGGTCACAAGGCTACCTGAATCCAGCAATACCACAACATTTCTACCATTAACACACATTTTGCATAAATGTTTCTCAGTTCCTCGAATGGCAGTGCATGCGACTGTCGCACACAGCGACTGACGTCTGCCCGTCAGAAAGTCACACTGCATGGGTTCCTCCACAACCGGGCAATTGGCTGCAATATGTCCCGCTTGCCGGCAGCGGTAGCAAACGATCCTTCTTGCGGCCTCTTGAGCCGCTGATTTCCCAGGCTGTTCTCGCCAAACTTGGGGTAGAGCTCCCACCCTCTCACTCTCTCCACCCTCACCCCTTGGAATCCTCTTATCCGCCCCTGGGGATGGTCTGGTCTTAGGGTGGAAAGTCCGAGTGTCTCTGGAAGAGGCCGTCAGGTTCTCTGTAGCCAAGTATTTCTCCACACGATCCACAAGACCATCGGCCGTCTCTGGGTCTCCATGGCTTACCCACTTTTGGATGGCAGTAGGAAGAGCTCTCAAAAACCGATCCATTACAACACGTTCCACAATCTTTGGTGCGGACAAAGTCTCTGGCTGTAGCCACTTTCTGCTCAGGTGAATGAGATCATACATTTGAGACCTGGGGGGTTTTCCAAGCTGGAAAGTCCAGTTATGCACACGCTGAGCCCGGACAGCCTGGGTGACACCCAGCCTTGCCAATATTTCAGCTTTTAGCATCACATAGTCTTTTGCTTGGTTAGGCTCTAGGTCATAGTAAGCTTTCTGCGATTCACCAGTTAACAGAGGAGCCACCAGTCCAGCCCACTGCTCCTCAGGCCACTTTTCTCTTTCAGCGGTCCTTTCAAATGTGGTCAAAAATACCTCTGGATCATCCTCTCCAGTCATTTTTGTCAATAAACGACTCACCCCAAAGGACGCGGTATTAGTGGGACGGCTTTCCTCACTGGTCTGCGGACGTTGCTGCATTGCTGCTTCCATCTGTTGTTGTAGTCTCTGCTCTTGCTTCTGCAACAGGTCTATGAAGCGGGCCTCAGATTGCTGCTGGGCTTGTTGCTGAGCCTCCAGACTCTGTTGCAAAGTTGCGTTTGTCTGCTGCTGGGCTGCAAGGCTCTGTTGATGAGCTTGCTGCTGGGCTGCAAAGTTCTGTTGTTGAGCTGCAAGGCTCTTTTGCAAACCTGCATTTGTCTGCTGTTGATTGGCATTTGCTAGAGCCAGCTGCTTCAGTATCTCCTCCATGCTGGCTTAAAAAAAAACTGCCACTGGTTCTCCACCAACTGTGAGGGGGTTAGCTCGGCAGCGGGTGTGTGTGACCCCCGAGATGGGCTCCCCACACAAAAACAGGCCCAGCAAACGGAGGTTGTGGTTTTCAAAATCAAAAAGGTGCGGTTTATTTTCTATTTACAGTGACAAAACACAGCAAAGCAAAAGAAACATAAACAAAATAAATCCTGGTCAACTTGACCTCTGACTAAACATACAGGTTTCCTAACTAACAACTGGGATCAGCCTAGTGCTGTCCTAGTCCCTAAGTCCCTGGTTTTAAATGTCCAAGCAAATAGCCACACAGGCTTTGTCTCACCGCACAGGGGTTCACTCTCCCTAGACAGTCCACACAGGTCTGGGTCCAGGCATGAGCTAACATCTAATGAAGCTGGGAGTTCTTATAGAGGCCTAAATGAGCTGACAAGCTTCAGCTGGTCTCATCAACTCCCTGTCTGCACGACGCCCAGCACTCTCCCTAGAGGTATGAGTCATCCATGAGCCTACTAGCCTCAGCTGGGCTTATACAACTCTCCACCTAGTTGTATAAGTCGGCGTAAAGCCTGAATCTGGGCGAAATATATCTACCCCCCTGGATGCAACCAGGTGACTTTACCTTCCTGCTGTCACAATATATATATATATATATATATATATATATATATATATATATATATAGGGATAAGCCGAACACCCCCCGGTTCAGTTTGCACCAGAACCTGCGATCGGACCGAAAGTTTGCACAAACTTTAGAACCCTATTAAATACAATGGACTTGAACGTTCGAAATCAAAAGTGCTAATTATCAAGGATAATATGCAAGTTATTGTCCTAAAAAGGATTTGGGGACCCGGGTCCTGCCCCAGGGGACATGTATCAATGCAAAAAAACGTTTTAAAAACTAACGTTTTTTCGGGAGCAGTGATTTTAATTATGCTTAAAGTGAAAGAAAAAAGTGAAATATTCCTTTAAATATCGTACCTGGGGGGGCTGTCTAAAGTATGCCTGTGAAGTGGCACGTGTTTCCCGTGTTTAGAACTGTCCCTGCACAAAATGAAATTTCTAAAGGAAAAAAAAGTCATTTAAAACTGCTTGCGGCTTTAATGTAATGTCTGGTCCCGGCAATATGGATGAAAATCATTGAGAAAAATGGCATGGGTACCCCCACCCCCCTCCCAGCCCATTACCAGCCCCTTTGGGCAGTGGCGTCACTAGGGTTGGTATCACCTGGTGCGGTATAACATGGTGTCACCCCCCCGAGACCAGCTCGCTCAGGGTGGGTGAGCTGGTCTCATGGGGGGGGGGGGGTGCAAGGTGGTCTGCTGGACACAGCTATAGATAATATATCTATATCTATATCTATATCTATATATATATATATATATATATATATATATATATATTATGTAATATAGCTGTCCAGCTGCCCCCTCCCCCCACCAGACCAGCTAACTCAGCAGCTACTGTGCCTATATCTAATATAATATATCTGCGGCCAGCAGCACTCCCCCCCCCCATTATCATCCTAATTAGACCAGCTCAGGGTGGGGGTGGCTCAGTCAGCTAATATAAATTATATAGCGAGTGTTGTCTGTCTGGTAAGGGGGGGGGGGAGTGCTGCTGGGCACAGATATATTATATTAGATATAATAGGCACAGTAGCTGAAACTAGCTGGTCTGGTGGGGGGAGGGGGCGGCTGGACCAGCTATATTACATATTATATCTATAGATATATTATCTATAGCTGTGTCTAGCAGACAACCTTGCACCCCCCCCCCTTCCTTACCATACTTGCACAGGGCGCCAGACACTGAGACTGAGTCTTCCCATACACACTAGCTCTTTGGTGGCGTGTCGGTAGTACAATGGCACCCCCACCTCACCTTGGTCTCGGGGCGGCGGTGGACAGTGGAATGTGGACACCCTCGCACCTGTTCTGAATCTGGGCGCCGCCAGCTGGAGTCTGGAGAGGTGAGAAGGGCAGCGTCAGCGTCACAGCGTTCAGCCGCGCCATCCGGGTGGAGAAAGTACTGTGTGTGTAGTGTAGTGACATCATCATCACACAGTGCAGTGTGAGATGTGACAGGCTGAGGCTCGCTGGCTCAGTAGAGTAGGGAGGAGGAAGAAGAAGGAGGACAGTGCACACACCAGGCGCGGCCGCGGCGCTGGAGGTGTTGTTCCAGTCCAGCGGGCTGCGGGGTGAACGAACAGGTCAACTATAAAAAAAAACTTTCCTCACGGTCGGAAGGGTGTCACCCCTCTAGCGGGTGTCACCCGGGTGCGGACCGCACCCCCCTAGCAACGCCTCTGCCTTTGGGTCTTGTATGGATATTAAGGGGAACCCTGCACCCAAATTAAATAAAGGAAAGGGCCCCCAGGCCCTATATACTCTGAACAGCCATATACAGGCGGTGCAAACAAGACAGGGAGTGTAGGTTTGTTGTTAAGTACAATCTGTTTGTAATTTTGAACTGGTACATTTTTAAAGTGTAGCTCCAGACAAAAAATCTATTTTTAAGCTTTTTGGAAAACATAGGAAAGGGTTATCACCCCTGTAACATTTATTTTGCTGTCTGTGCACCTGTTCAGAACATTTCACCTCACTTTCCGTCCCAATGACAAATGTTTTTTGAAAATTTGTTTTTTTTATTGAAACAAGGATTGGTGATAAAGCATCAGTGGAGAGGAGACACCTTTTTCCCATATTAACTCTTACAGGAGAGAATTTTCCTTCCCAGGGGTAGATTTCCTCTCACTTCCTGTTGTCTCCTTCCGTTTGCAAGTAGGAGTCGTTTGTAAGTTGGATGTTTGAAAGTAGGGGCCTGCCCTATATACTCTGCAGAAATTTGGGCCTTAGGTGTTGGTGTTGCCACAACACTGTAAGCCCTCACAGTTACTCTTGGTGGGCGCTGGAACACCCTGCTGTGAACTATTATATCAAGAATTGTAATTACATGTGTGACAGCAGGAAGGTAAAGTCACCTGGTTGCATCCAGGGGGGGTAGATATATTTCTCCCAGATTCAGGCTTTATGCTGACTTATACAACTAGGGTGGAGAGTTGTATAAGCCCAGCTGAGGCTAGTAGGCTCATGGATGACTCATACCTCTAGGGAGAGGGCTGGGCGTCGTGCAGGCAGGGAGTTGATGAGACCAGCTGAAGCCTGTCAGTTCGTTTAAGGCCTCTATAAAAACTCCCAGATTCATTAGGTGTTGGCTCATGCCTGGAACCAGACCTGTGTGGACTGTCTAGGGAGAGTGAACCCCTGTGCGGTGAGGCAAAGCCTGTGTGGCTATTTGTTTGGACTTTTACTAAACCAGGGACTTAGGGACTAGGACAGCACCAGGCTGATCCCAGTTGTTAGTTTAGGAAACCTGCATGTTTAGTCAGAGGTCAAACTGACCAGGATTTATTTTGTTTATGTTTCTTTTTGGCTTTGCTGTGTTTTTGTCACTGTACATAGAGAAATAAACCGCACCTTTTGATTTTGAAAACCACAACCTCCGTCTGCTGGCCCTGTTTTTGTGTGGGGAGCCCAACCAGGGGGTCACACACACCCGCTACCGAGTTAACCCCCTCACAGTTGGTGGAGAACCAGTGGCAGTTTTTTTTAAGCCAGCATGGAGGAGATACTGAAACAGCTGGCTCTAGCAAATGCCAATCAACAGCAGACAAATGCAGGTTTGCAAAGGAGCCTTGCAGCCCAGCAGCAAGCTCATCAACAAGCCCAGCAGCAATCTGAGGCCCGCTTCATAGACCTGTTACAGAAGCAAGAGCAGAGACTACAACAAATGGAAGCAGTAATGCAGCAACGTCCGCAGACCAGTGAGGAAAGCCGTCCCACTAATACCGCGTCCTTTGGGGCGAGTCGTTTATTGACAAAAATGACTGGAGAGGATGATCCAGAGGTATTTTTGACCACATTTGAAAGGACTGCTGAAAGAGAAAAGTGGCCTGAGGAGCAGTGGGCTGGACTGGTGGCTCCTCTGTTAACTGGTGAATCGCAGAAGGCTTACTATGACCTAGAGCCTGACCAAGCAAAAGACTATGTGATGCTAAAAGCTGAAATATTGGCAAGGCTGGGTGTCACCCTGGCTGTCCGGGCTCAGCGTGTGCATAACTGGACTTTCCAGCTTGGAAAACCCCCCAGGTCTCAAATGTATGATCTCATTCACCTGAGCAGGAAGTGGCTACAGCCAGAGACTTTGTCCGCACCAGAGATTGTGGAACGTGTTGTAATGGATCGGTTTTTGAGAGCTCTTCCTACTGCCATCCAAAAGTGGGTAAGCCATGGAGACCCAGAGACGGCCAGTGGTCTTGTGGATCGTGTAGAGAAATACTTGGCTACAGAGAACCTGACGGCCTCTTCCAGAGACTCTCGGACTTTCCACCCTAAGACCAGACCATCCCCAGGGGCGGATAAGAGGATTCCAAGGGGTGAGGGTGGAGAGAGTGAGAGGGTGGGAGCTCTACCCCAAGTTTGGCGAGAACAGCCTGGGAAGTCAGGGGCTCAAGAGGCAGCCAAAAGGATTGTTTGCTACCGCTGCCGGCAAGCGGGACATATTGCAGCAAATTGCCCGGTTGTGGAGGAACCCATGCAATGTGACTTTCTGACGGACAGACGTCAGTCGCTGTGTGCGACAGTCGCATGCACTGCCATTCGGGGAACTGAGAAACATTTATGCAAAATGTGTATTAATGGTAGAAATGTTGTGGTATTACTGGATTCAGGTAGCCTTGTGACCCTGATAAAGGCTGAATTAGTTAAAACAGAGGTCTCTGGGAATAGCAAGGTAGCTGTTATTTGTGTGCATGGGGACACCCGAGAGTATCCAGTGACTACAGTGTGTTTCGAGACCCCCAAAGGTACCCTCTCTCATCCAGTGGGGTTAGTATCTCAATTACCGCATGATGCCATTGTGGGAAGAGATTTTCCGAAGTTCTGGGAACTGTGGGATGATCCTGAGCCCCCCACTGGTGCCCCTATGTACCAGGAATGTGATAGCCAGAACTCCTCTGAGAGTGGTGAGGACTCTCCAGAATTTCCCTTGTCAGTATTGGCAGGGGAGACTCAAGAAACTGGAGAGGAGCCCACCTCCTCAGACGAAAACCTACCGTCTGTGGAGTTTTCTGATCTGGAGGTTCACAGGGAAAATTTTGCCACAGAACAGTTAAAAGACCCCGCCCTAATAAAGGCACGGGAAAACGTAGTGGAAATAGATGGCGAGTTAGTGAACCCAGATAATACCTGCACTTACCCATACTTCAGCGTAGAGAAGGACCTACTGTATCGGGTGGCAAAAAGGGCAGAAGAAACCGTTGAGCAGCTTGTGGTGCCCAAACCTTACAGGAAGTTGGTGTTGGAGTTGGCCCATGGGCACATTCTTGGAGGTCATCTGGGGACAGAGAAAACCCGAGAGAGGGTATTACAGAGATTCTATTGGCCTGGGGTGATGAAGGACATAGAAAATTATTGTTCCTCCTGCCCTGTGTGTCAGAGGTCGGCCCCGATGCCACATTTCCGTAGCCCGCTGGTCCCTCTACCCATCATTGAGGTCCCGTTTGAGAGAATCGCAATGGATTTGGTAGGTCCTATAATCAAGTCCGCTAGGGGGCACCAGTACATATTGGTTATAATGGACTATGCCACCCGTTATCCAGAAGCGATCCCTCTCAGAAATACCTCGGCCAAAACCATAGCCAAAGAGCTATCTCTTGTTTTTAGCCGGGTGGGTATTTGTAAAGAACTGCTTACGGACCAAGGTACACCCTTTATGTCCCGGGTTATGAAAGAGCTGTGTAAATTGTTCAAAGTGACGCAATTGCGTACATCTGTGTATCACCCCCAAACCGATGGGCTGGTTGAAAGATTCAACAAAACCCTAAAACAAATGTTGAAGAAAGTGGTGGATAGAGATGGAAAGGATTGGGACTGTCTACTTCCTTATTTGATGTTTGCTATTAGGGAGGTGCCCCAATCCTCTACGGGATTCTCCCCCTTTGAGTTACTGTATGGGAGACACCCAAGAGGGCTGTTGGATATTGCCAAGGAAACTTGGGAAAGTGAGAGTTCTCCCCACAGGAGTGTGATTGAGCATGTCGCCCTGATGCAAGATCGAATTGCACAGGTAATGCCCATCGTGAAGGAACATTTGGCCCAAGCGCAGTTGGCACAGCAGAGAGTGTACAACCGTGGAGCAAAGACCCGTACCTTTTCCCCGGGGGATAGGATATTGGTACTTGTCCCTACGGTTGAAAGTAAATTCCTTGCCAAATGGCAAGGCCCCTACGAGATAATGGAAAAAGTGAGCGAAGTGAATTACAAGGTCAGACAACCAGGAAGGCGAAAGCCCGAACAGATATATCACGTTAATCTGTTGAAAGCCTGGAGGGATAGAGAGTCCCTAGTCGCAGAAACTTGGTCACCAGCTCAAACTGGTTGCGTGATTCCGGAGGTTGGAATAGCAGCCACCTTGTCACAACCCCAACAACAGGAGGTTAAGGAGTTTGTGCTTCGCAACAAGGAGGTGTTCTCTGAGCTGCCGGGACAAACATCTGGGGTAGAGCATGATATTATTACCCCGCACGGTGAAAGGGTGAAGTTAAAACCCTATCGGATCCCAGAGGCCCGACGGGAGGCAATACGGGAGGAAGTACAGAAAATGCTGAACTTAGGGGTGATAGAGGAGTCCCAAAGTGATTGGTCTAGTCCCATTGTGTTGGTGCCTAAACCGGATGGGAGCTGGCGATTTTGTAACGATTTTCGTCAGTTGAACAAAGTTACAAAATTTGACACCTACCCCATGCCACGTATAGATGAGTTGATCGACCGGCTGGGAACAGCCCGATACATGACGACTCTTGACCTCACAAAAGGGTATTGGCAAATTCCCCTGGCCAAGTCGGCCAAAGAGAAAACCGCATTTGTAACCCCAGACGGGGCGTTCCAATATAAGAGAATGCCGTTCGGGTTACAGAATGCGCCGGCCACATTCCAGCGGAAAATGGACCAGATACTGAGGCCCCATCGGAAGTATGCTGCGGCTTACCTGGATGACGTAATTGTCCATAGCACAGATTGGGCCTCACATCTGCCAAAAGTGCAAGCAGTCCTAGACTCTATCCGGGAAGCGGGGTTTACGGCTAACCCCAAGAAGTGTACCATTGGGCAGGAGGAGGCCAAATATCTTGGGTACACCATTGGCAGGGGAGTGATAAAACCCCAACTCAACAAAGTCGAGGCCATCCAGAGTTGGCCACGTCCCAACAGCAAGAAGCAGGTACGGGCCTTTCTGGGAATCGCGGGTTATTATCGGCGCTTCATTCCCCACTTTGCTTCTAAGGCTGTGCCCCTAACCAACCTGACGAAAGGGAAAGGGTCGGTCATGATTAAATGGACCCCCGAGGCTGAGGCAGCATTCCAATTCTTGAAACAAGCCTTATGTAGCCAGCCAGTGTTGTACTCACCCGACTTCTCTAAAGACTTTGTCGTACAAAGTGATGCGTCAGATGTGGGGTTAGGAGCAGTATTGTCCCAGGTCTGGAACGGGGAAGAGCACCCAGTCATTTACCTCAGCAGGAAGTTGAAGTCCCATGAGGTAAATTACGCCACGGTTGAAAAGGAGTGTTTAGCGGTGAAGTGGGCTCTAGATTCCCTTCGGTACTATCTGCTAGGTAGGCACTTTGACATGGTTACGGATCACGCTCCGTTAAAGTGGATGGCTCAAAACAAGGAGACAAATAGAAGAGTGAATAGGTGGTTCCTGGCCCTACAGGAATTCAACTTCACAGTAAAGCATCGCCCTGGCGTTCAAATGGGGAATGTGGATGCTTTGTCTCGAGTACATGAATGCCTGATTGCTGGTGTTCCAACCCCAAGGTTAAAACAAGAGGGGGGGGTATGTGACAGCAGGAAGGTAAAGTCACCTGGTTGCATCCAGGGGGGTAGATATATTTCTCCCAGATTCAGGCTTTATGCTGACTTATACAACTAGGGTGGAGAGTTGTATAAGCCCAGCTGAGGCTAGTAGGTTTATGGATGACTCATACCTCTAGGGAGAGGGCTGGGCGTCGTGCAGGCAGGGAGTTGATGAGACCAGCTGAAGCCTGTCAGTTCGTTTAAGGCCTCTATAAAAACTCCCAGATTCATTAGGTGTTGGCTCATGCCTGGAACCAGACCTGTGTGGACTGTCTAGGGAGAGTGAACCCCTGTGCGGTGAGGCAAAGCCTGTGTGGCTATTTGTTTGGACTTTTACTAAACCAGGGACTTAGGGACTAGGACAGCACCAGGCTGATCCCAGTTGTTAGTTTAGGAAACCTGCATGTTTAGTCAGAGGTCAAACTGACCAGGATTTATTTTGTTTATGTTTCTTTTTGGCTTTGCTGTGTTTTTGTCACTGTACATAGAGAAATAAACCGCACCTTTTGATTTTGAAAACCACAACCTCCGTCTGCTGGCCCTGTTTTTGTGTGGGGAGCCCAACCAGGGGGTCACACACACCCGCTACCGAGTTAACCCCCTCACACATGCCATTGTTGAACAGTGGTAGGAAAAATTCGGCCTTTGGTGGTGGTGGTGGTGGGGCTGGTGCCACAACACTGTAAGTCCTCACAGTTACTCTTGGTGGGTGCAGGAATGGGCCCAGCTGTGAAATATTAGATCAAGAATTGTAATCACATGCCCCTGTTGAACAGGGGCAGAAAAATTGGGCCTTTGGTGGTGGTGGTGTTGTCACAACACTGTAAGCCCTCACAGTTACTCTTGGTGGGTGCAGGAATGGGCCCTGCTGTGAACAATTAGATCAAGAATTGTAATTACATGCCCCTGTTGAACAGGCACAGAAAAATTGGGCCTTAGGCACTGGTGCCACAACACTGCAACCTCTCACAGATACTGTACTTGGAGCGCAGCAATGAGCCCTGTTGCAAAGTATTGCATCAAAAATTGTAATTACACGCCCCTGTTAAACAGGGGCAGAAAAATTGGGCCATAGGCACTGGTGCTGGTGCCACAACACTTCAACCCCTCACAGATACTGTAGTTAGAGCACAGCAATGAGCTCTGCTGCGAAGTATTGCATCAAAAATTGTGAATACACGCCCCTGTTAAACAGGGGCTGAAAAATTGGGCCTTAGCCACTGGTGGCGGTGCCCAGATCCAAAAATGTTCTTTCAAGCTATCGGCATGATTATTGAGGAGGAAGAGGATAGTCACTCAGCATTAGAGTTGAGCAGACACCTGGATGTTCGGGTTCGACGGGTTCGGCCGAACTTTGCAAAAAAGTTCGAGTTCGGGATCCAAACTTGAACTTTTGAGGACTAAAATGGCTCTAAAAAAGTAATGGAAAGGGCTAGAGGGCTGTAAATGGCAGCAAAATGTTGTTAAGAGCATGTCAAGTTCTCTGCAAACAAATGTGGATAGGAAAATAACTTAACAACAGTATCTAAAGGGTGTATCTCACACGTACAGATACAGACTAGGCCGCAATTTAAGACTTTTCACCTAAATGTGTTTTTTTGAAAAGCAAAATAGAGCAACAGTATCTAAAGTGTGTATCTCACACGTACAGATATGCAGGAAACGCTGCAAATTAATAATTTTTTGCCCTAAATGTTTTTTTTTTTAATACCAGAATAGAGCAACGGTATCTAAAGGGTGTACCTCACACGTAGAGATACAGACTAGGCCGCAATTTAAGATTTTTCCCCTAAATGTTTTTTTTTTAATAGCAGAATAGAGCAACAGTATCTAAAGGGAGTATCTCACAGGTACAGATATGCAGAAAACGCACCAAAAATACATTTTTTGCCCTAAATTTATTTTTTTTGAATAGCAGAATAGGAGAACAGTATCTAAAGTGTGTATCTCACATGTACAGATATGCATAAAACGTTGGCCAAATTATTTTTTTGTCCTAAATTATTATTTTTTGAATAGCAGAATAAAACAACAGTATCTAAAGTGTGTATCTCACTAAATACAGATATGCAGGAAACGCAGCAAAATATATATTTTTTGCCCTAAATGGGTGTTTTTAGAATAGCAGAATAGACCAACAGTATCTAAAGGGTGTATCTCACAGTAACATATGCAGTGCTGGTGCACTGAGCTTGCATAAAATGCCCGTCGACGCCAACTTAACTAACAGACGGATAAAAGTTATCTTTTCTCTGGCACTGGGCTCAGGGCAGGATAAAAAGATTGTGCACTGCACCCACACAACAAAATCAAGGTAGACCGCTGAGTAATTTGATTTCTGAATCAGGACTCCTATCTAATTCTCTCCCTCAAAGCAGCAGCAGCAAACTTTCCCTACACTATCTAAAGCAGAGTGACGTGCTGCGCTATGTGCCTCTAGCTTATATAGAGGCTGGGTCACATGCTGCACTGGCCAATCACAGCCATGCCATTAGTAGGCATGGCTATGATGGCTTCTAAAGGCACACAAGTTAAACGAATGTTGATTGGCTGCCCTGCAGCTTTTTAAAATGTGCCATTACATTGTCGAACACCGAACTCGAACCCGAACATACAGTAAATTGTTCAGGTTCGGGTCCGGGTACCAAAAACCAAAAAGTCCGGTATGAACACAAACTTTACAGTTCGGGTTCGCTCAACTCTACTCAGCATAACAGGATAGTCACTCAGCATCAGCATAGGCAGTCTTGAAGGGATCTGACATTTCCAAAAAAAATATTCGGTTACATCAGCATCAGTTGCTTGGTAGCTGGTGGTGATCCAAGACTGATTAATTTTTATGAACGTCCGAGTCGGTGGACAGGCGCACCCTGTGATCGGTTACAAAGCCCCCAGCAGAACTGAATATGCGTTCCGAAAGAACGCTGGATGCAGGACAGGCCAGTACCTCATATTGCAACAGATACTCATTAATGGCCCTCTGCTGCATGTGCAGCCGCTGCAGCATGGCCAACGTAGAGTTCCACCTGGTGGGCATGTCACAGATTAGAAAGTTCTTGGGCAGGTTGTAATCCTCTTTCAGGTCAGTCAGCCGAGCACTGGCATTATATGACCGGCGGAAATGCCCACAGAGTTTCCTGGCCTGCTTCAGGACCTCCTGTAAGCCCGGGTACCTGCCCAAGAACCGCTGCACCACCAAGTTAAGGACGTGAGCCAAACAGGGCACATGGGTCAGTTGTCCCTGTCGGAGGGCAGAGAGGAGGTTGGTGCAATTGTCGCAAACCACCTTTCCTGGCTTAAGCTGGCATGGCATCAACCACCTCTGAGCCTGCCCCTGCAGAGCTGACAGAATCTCTGCCCCACTGTGGCTCCTGTCCCCCAAGCACACCAGCTCAAGCACCGCATGGCATCTTTTTGCCTGCGTACTTGCGTAGCCCCTTGAATGCCTACGGAGCACCGCTGGTTCCGAGGACAAAGCACAGGTAGAGGCCATGGAGGAAGAAGAAGAGGAGGGGTGGAGGAGAGAGGTGTGTCAGAATCACCAGTAGTAACATTTTGGAGGCGTGGTACAATCGGACGTCGGTGTACCGATAGCAGATTGTCCGCAAGTACTTGGCTGTGACAGACCGAATTATACACCTTCATTCCTCTCAGTGCAGGTTTCAGAGAGGACTGAAGGTATAGTGGGGTTGGAGATCCCAGCTGATGAGGAGCAAGGAGAGGTCCGCTTTGTTCTTTGGTGTGGGTCTTTTAGGTACGTTTGCCAATGGACTGCATGGCAGGTCGACATATGTCTGGTCAAGCACGTGGTGCCCAAGCGGCTGATGTTTTGGCCACGCGAGATACGCTTTAGACATATGTTGCAAATGGCAACGGCTTCACACGTCTGAAAAAAGGCCCACACCAAAGAACTCTTGGAATAACGCGCAGAGACAGCAGCGTCCTGCACATGCAGAGCTCTACGGTGTGATGCGGTCAGTGTACTGCCCTTAAGCTGGCCCCTGGAGGGCATCTTGCCTCGTTGGAGATGTGCCTCCTCCTCCTAATCCTCCTCTCTCCTATCAGCCACCCATGTGGAGTCAGTGACCTCATCATCCCCTCCCTCCTAATCACTGGAGAAAATCTGGCAGTATGCTGCAGCTTGGGGAACATGACTGCCAGATAGCTGTCTTTGTTGCGCACCCCCTCTCTCTGGGCTCATGTTACTACCTTCCTCTAGCTGGGTTCCATCATCAGACCCTTCAAAACGCTGGGCATCCTCCTGGAGCATGTACCCAACACTGTGGTCAAACAGTTCGGGGGACTCCTCAGGAGGACATGGTGGGGCTAGGGAAGGAGTGACTGATGCCATTGAGCCGAGGGAAGAGGCTGCTTTGGCAGCTGCTTTGCCAGACAAAGTACCCTGAGCCTGGGTGAGAGAGGATGAGGAGGATGAGGACGGCTTGGTCATCCACTCTACCAAATCATGGGCATGTTGCGGCTCAACATGGCCAGCTGCCGAAAAGAAGGACAAGCATGTCCCATGGCCACATGCTGATGAGGATGCACCGTGTCCACGACCAACACTTTTGCCTCTAGACACAGAGCCTGCTTGCCCTCCTTTATTGCCTTGTGACTGTCTGCCTCTCTTTGTTTGCCTTCTAGACATACTAATGGCCTGCAGTGAGATGTAGCTGCACAAAGGTAGGATGAATAAATATATATATATATCTCTGTACTGGTAATGCAGCTATCAGAATCAACTGCCTGCTGTGGTATTAGTATGAGAAAAGCAGCAATTGTCTTCAGTTAGTTTTAGGTGAACACTGTGCAGAGGACACAGTACACTAACTGAAAATACTTGCAGCTCTCTGCCTGTGGTTTTATTATGAGAACACCACAAATTGTATTCAGGTTCCTTTAAGTGAACGCTGTGCAAAGAACAGAAGTACACTACATGAAATTAATGCAGCTCCCTGCCTGTGGTTTTATTATGAGAACACCACTAACTGTATTCAAGTAAGCTTTAGGTGAACACTATGCAAAGCACACAGTACACTAAGTGAAACACTGACTGCAGCTAGCACAATCACCTGCCTGCCTGTCACAGTATAGAGATTAGAGAATAACAGGAACTGATCTAGCTAAACTGATTACAGTGTATAAATATATATACAACACCTAGGATGCATATATATCCTCTATACACTGTAACTGCAGCTAACTGACTCACCTGCCTGCTCTATCTAACTCAATATAAATGACATTGTCTCTCTCTCTCTGTCTCTTTACTTTAACCAACCCCAACACACTACACAAGGCCGCCAATCCGGCGGCCTTATATAGTGTGGGGCGTGTACCTACCCCTCTGAGCCATGATTGGCCAAAGCCACCCTGGCTTTGGCCAATTATGGCTCTCCGTTATTACCGCGCTGTGATTGGCCAAAGCATGCGGGTCATAGTGCATGCTTGGCCAATCATCAGCTAGCAATGCACTGCGATGCCGCAGCAAATTATGGGCCGTGACGCGCCACTCGAATTTGGCGCGAACGGCCCATAATGTTCGCAATTCGCCGAACAGCCGATGTTCGAGTCGAACATGGGTTTGATTCGAACACGAAGCTCATCCCTATATATATATATATATATATATATATATATATATATATAATTATTATTTTTTGCTTTGTTTAAAGAGGAAGTATACCCTGATGGGTTTTACTTCCTCTTTTTTCCCCTGCAAAGTAAAAGCATAATGGGTTGGTAGCCCATTATGTGGCACTTACCTGCAAACAAAGCCCGCTCTGTCCCCGCTGGTGGCCGCATCCATTTTCGCCCTCTTCCTTCCGGGGCCACGGACTTCGGCTCTGTGACTGGCCGAAGCCACGTGATGTCACTCACGCGCATACACGCAGGAGCCGTCAGTCACGTCACTTGCGAGTGAAGAGACAGCATGGAGTGATGTTTCTTCACAGCGCATGTGCCGATGATATCATCGGCGCAGTGTACAGCAAATATCCCCTAAACGCCACACGTTTAGAAGATATTTCCACTACCTATAGGTAAGCCTTATTCTAGGCTTACCTATAGTTAAAAGTCACAATCAGAGGTTTACAACCACTTTAATGTTAACCACTTAAGCCCCGGACCATTTTGTAGCTAAAGGACCAGAGGTGTTTTCAAAATTTGGCACTGCGCTGCTTTAACTGGAAATTGTGCGGGCATGCAATGTTGTACCCAAACGAAATTTGCGTCCTTTTCTTCCCACAAATAGAGCTTTCTTTTAATGGTATTTGATTGCCTCTGCGATTTTTATTTTTTGCGATATAAACGGAAAAAGACTGAAAATTTTGAAAAAAAATTATATTTTCTACTTTCTGTTATAAGAAAAATCGAATAAACTCAATTTTAGTCATACATTTAGGCCAAAATGTATTCAGCCACATGTCTTTAGTAAAAAAAATGTCAATAAGCGTATATTTATTGGTTTGCGCAAAAGTTATAGCGTCTACAAACTAGGGTACATTTTCTGGAATTTACACAGCTTTTAATTTATGACTGCCTATCTCAATTCTTGAGGTGCTAAAATGGCAGGGCAGTACAACCCCCCCCCCCCAAATGACCCCATTTTGGAAAGTAGACATCCCAAGGAAATTGCTGAGAGGCATGTTGAGCCCATTGAATATTTTTTTTTTTTGTCTCAAGTGATTGAATAATGACAAAAAAAAAAATACAAAAAGTTGTCACTAAATTATATATTGCTCACACATGCCATGGTTATATGTGGAATTGCACCCCAAAATACATTTTGCTGCTTCTCCTGAGTACGGGGATACCACATGTGTGGGACTTTTTGGGAGCCTAGCCGCGTACGGGCCCCCGAAAACCAAGCACCGCCTTCAGGATTTCTAAGGGCGCAAATTTTTGATTTCACTCCTCACTACCTATCACAGTTTCGAAGGCCATAAAATGCCAAAATAGCACAAAACCCCGCCAAATGACCCCATTTTGGAAAGTAGACACCCCAAGCTATTTGCTGAGAGGCATGGTGAGTATTTTACAGCTCTCATTTGATTTTGAAAATGAAGAAAGCAAATAATTTTTTATTTTTTTTCAATTTTCAAAACTTTGTGACAAAAAGCGAGATCTGCAAAATACTCACCATACCTCTCAGCAAATAGCTTGGGGTGTCTACTTTCCAAAATGGGGTCATTTGGGGGGTTTTGTGCCATCTGGGCATTCCATGGCCTCCGAAACTGTGATCGGCAGTGAGGAGTGAAATCAAAAATTTACACCCTTAGAAAGCCTGAAGGCGGTGCTTGGTTTTTGGGGTCCCGTACGCGGCTAGGCTCCCAAAAAGTCTCACACATGTGGTATCCCTGCACTTAGGAGAAGAAACAGAATGTATTTTGGGGTGTAATTCCACATATGCCCATGGCATGTTTGAGCAATATATCATTTAGTGACAACTTTGTGCAAAAAAATAAAAAAATAAAAATAAATTGTCTTTTTTTCGCAACTTGTGTCAACATATAAAATATTCAATGGACTCGACATTTCCAAAATGGGGTCATTTGGGGGGGTTTGAACTGTCCTGGCATTTTATACACAACATTAGGAAGCTTACATCCACTCTTCCAACCACTTAAAGACAAAGCCCTTTCTGACATTTTTTGTTTACATGAAAACATTTTTTTTTTTGCAGGAAAATTATGTTGAACCCCCAAACATTATATATTTTTTTAAAGCAAAGGCCCTACAGATTAAAATGTTGGGTGTTGCATTTTTTTTTTCCACACAGTATTTGCGCAGCGATTTTTCAAACGCATTTTTTGGGGAAAAAATACACTTTTTAAAATTTTAATGCACTAAAACACACTATATTGCCCAAATATTTGATGAAATAAAAAAGATGATCTTAGGCCGAGTACATAGATACCAAACACGACATGCTTTAAAATTTCGCACAAACGCGCATTGGTGACAAACTACATACATTTTTAAAAGCCTTTAAAAGCCTTTACAGGTTACCACGTTAGATTTACAGAGGAGGGCTACTGCTAAAATGACTGCCCTCGATCTGACCTTCGCGGTGATACCTCACATGCATGGTGCAATTGCTGTTTACATATGACGCCAGACCGACGCTTGCGTTCGCCATTGCGCAAGAGCAGGGCAGGACAGGGGTGCTTTTTTTTTTTATAATTAATTTTGCTTTTTTATTTTATTTTTAAACTGTTCCTTCCATATTTTTTTTTTTTTATCATTTTTATTGTTATCTAAGGGAATGTAAATATCCCCAATGATAGCAATAGGTAGTGACAGGTACTCTTTTTTTGAAAAAAATGGGGTCTATTAGTCCCTAGATCTTTCCTCTGCCCTCAAAGCATCTGACCACACCAAGATCGGTGTGATAAAATGCTTTCCCAATTTCCCAATGGCGCTTTTTATATCCGGGGGGGGACATTCCCTCCCACTGCTTGTAAAAGCAGTCCAGAGGCTAATTAGCCACTAGGATTGCTTTTACATGAAAGCCGGCCGCTGGCTGAAAAGAATGATACCAATATGATACCTAAACTCGCAGGCATCAATCTGGTATAACCATTCAAATTCCAGCAACATACCAGTATGTTGCTGGTCCTTGTTGGACATGTATTGTAATCTTTTTTTTTTCATGCAGCCTGTTGGCTGAATGAAAAAAGAGATTGATCAGTGGGTATGCCCACCATTAGAATACCTCCCTTCATTCACCCACTTCTAATGATGGGCATACATGCACCATTTATATATGCCGAAGCATGGGGGCATCCTCCCGCAAAAGTTATGCCGCACACACATGGTCGGACTTTTCCACGGGCAAGCCTCCATCGGAATTTCGACCGTATGTACACGGCATTAGGCGCAAAATCGCTCCTCCGCCCCTGCTGCCCCAATGCTTCGGCATATATGCTTTTTTTAACTGTGGTGGTGAAATCACCTCCTACAGCACTGGAGTCGCAGGGATCAGGCCTGTCCCTGCGAACGCTGCAGTTATGTGTGTTGTGTTTTGTAAGTGACAGTGATCGATCGATACTGCACTTGGGTGGCCTGGGCTGGACGGAGGGGCAAAACGCAGGTGCTAGCAGGTATCTGGGCTGATCCCGCTAACACTGCGTTTTTGGGAACCCTAAACTGCTGGGGACGCTAGTATAGATCTGATCAGATCAGATATTGATCTGTTCAGATACTATACCACTAAGGGAGGTGTATGCTTCACGCGTGGGTGTTAGCATTACTGGCACTAACCTGACGCTGCCTGGGGTGTGACGCAGACCCTCTCTGACGCTAAAACCTAATTGATATCATCCGCCGGGCGATCAGGGGGTTATATACGGCGGGTGCCCTGACACTATAAAAAGCAAACTAACTAACCAGCGTCACCCATAACACTTATATGGTGATCACTGGTGAAATGGTTAACTAGGGGCAATTAGGGGGTTAAAACCTTTATTAGATAATATGTGGGGGTACCTGACGCTATATAAAAACCTGACGGGGGAACCTAAAAAAAATAACTGGCTACCTATCGGCACCAGCATAACTAATACAGCGATCAGAAAAATGATCGCTTCGTGACACTGGCAAAAGGGGGTGAAAGGGTTACCTGGGGGGCAATCAAGGGGTTAAACCTTTATTAGGTAATATATGGGGGTACCTGACGCTATAAAAACCTGCGGCGAACCTAAAAAAGATAACTGGCTTCCGATCGGCATCACCGACACTAATACAGCGATCAAAAAAACGATCGCTTAGCGACAGTGGTGATAGGGGGTGAAAGGGTTACCTGGGGGGCGATCAAGGGGTTAAACCTTTATCAGGTAATATATGGGGGTACCTGTCACTATAAAAACCTGCGGCGAACCTAAAAAAAATAACTGGCTACTGATCGGCATCACCGACACTAATACAATGATCAGAAAAACGAACGCTTAGCGACAGTGGTGATAGGGGGTGAAAGGGTTACCTGGGGGGCGATCAAGGGGGTTAAACCTTTATTAGGTCATATATGGGGGTACCTGACGCTATAAAAACCTGCGGCGAACCTAAAAAAAATAACTGGCTACCGATCGGCATCACCGACACTAATACCGCGATCAGAAAAATGATCGATTAGTGACATCGGTGCTAGGGGGTGAAAGGGTTACCTGGGGGGCGATCAAGGGGTTAAACCTTTATTAGGGGGGGTTAGGGGGCTACACTGGACCTAAAACACTCTGCCCTGACTATTTTACAGTCACAAATGTCACTGATTGCAGTGATCAGTAAATAAATGGTCACTGCAATCAGTGACACTGTGACTGGGGGCTGGGGGGTGATCTGGGGGGGCCTGGGGGGCGATTTATGTGCCTATGTGTCCTGGTGTCAGTGTAGTGTTAGTGCACTAACCTGTGTGTCTTCTCTCGTACGACGCTCGGTATATGTGAGCGCAGCATGAGAGATGACATCACTTCCTCTGCCTGTGTTTACATTACACAGGCAGAGGAAGCTTTCTCATTCGCCGGGAGCGATCGCGAGGGGGTGGCCGGAATCGAACGGCCGTCCCCTCATCCCGGATCGCTCCCGAACAACTAACGACCGCTCACTGTATAGAAGGGGAGTCCGATGGGACCCCCCAACTATACAAAGGCAGTCACGTACAGGTACGTGACTTTGCCTGTCGATGCCATTCTGCCGACGTATATATACAGTGAGCGGTCGTTAAGTGGTAAATGTTCCACGTTGCAGTTAGTAGCTCCCAATTCCTTTTTTGACAATAGCTTGCCTATTAGTCTTGAAATTGGCTGGATTTTAGCATCAAGTCAGCCCTTCCCCACCTTCCCCCATAGACTTCAGTGGGACTGTTCAGTTTGGGATTTGATGCACATCGAACCTGTGCAGATTTGCCCATCCCTAGTAGGTGGTAGGACAAGTAACTTTCACTAGGTAATTAGGTGTAGCGGGTATATGCTTTTCTATTATGTTTAAATTTGGTGGGGGATCTGTGATGTGTGGTTCCCTGGGGCCCAGCGGGTGGCGCTGTCACTTTGGGCCCGGCGGTGAGCCATCGTTGCAGTGGCATACCCTCTTTGGCCTCTCGCAGCATGAGTACAGCGGGGCGGGGGCTCCACTGGGCTTGCTGGGGGAGGGTATAAAGGGGTCGGCCATTTTGGTCACGGGGTTGGTTCGTCGAGTCCCAGGCACCTTCAGCCTGAGGTCTGTGGTTCGTAGTCGGTGTCCAGGCGGCCTAGGCTTGGACACCCGGAGCTCGTGTTCCACCCCAGGCACCTTCAGCCTGGGGTGAGGTACTCGGTTGGAGGCCTGGGGCCCAGTGTCCTCCGCTGGGCTCCACGAGGGAAGGATTTCCTAGGGGACCCCGGGAGTGAGGTACCCGAATCCAGAGGCGTAAGGGACCAGAGGAGCTACTCACCCGAAGACCTGGTTGTCACGTACCTGATGGTGACGAGCCCGGTTTAGCAGAGGGAGGCCTCCCTTACGGCTTCCATCAGCAGGCCCTGGTAGTGTAACAGGAGGCACGGAGGTAGAAGGGGTACGAGTGCCTGGCAGGATCAACCACGGAGCAGGTGGCTGGATAGTCTGGGCTGGGTCCAGGTGCACGGAGGTATGGCAGGTAGACCGGAACCAGGAACTCAGGAACACAGCAGATGAACAGGAACCAGGAACTCTGGAACACAGCAGATGGACAGGAACCAGGAACTCAGGAACACAGCAGGTAGACAGGAACCAGGAACTCTGGAACACAGCAGATGGACAGGAACCAGGAACTCAGGAACACAGCAGGTAGACAGGAACCAGGAACTCAGGAACACAGCAGGTAGACAGGAACCAGGAACTCTGGAACACAGCAGATGGACAGGAACCAGGAACTCTGGAACACAGCAGATGGCCCTTCAGGAAGCAGGACTAGAACAGCTCAGCAGACCAGGGCTGGGGTCTGGGATCAGTGGGCTAGTCAGACAAGCCAGGTCGGTAAACTGGCAGGCAGCAAGGTACAGAGGGACAAGGCAGAGCAGAGGTCACAACGGGCCGGAGGTCGGGTGCAGGCGGATAGCTGGAAGGTCACAGGCAAGCCGGGTCAGATACAGATGGGAACACAGATCAGGTTTCTCAGGTACTAACGCTGTAGAGCAGACAGCAGGGACTGTCTGTAGTTGATGGATTTAAATAGCCCTTCTAGCGCCACCCGCAGGGCGCGCGCGCACGCAATAGGGAACCAGGAAGTCCAGGGCGCCTGTTACTGGCAGGATCTCCATGACATTGCCCCCCCCCAAGGGGCAGCCTCCGGATGCCCATCCTGGTAAACTTTTCGGGGTGAGATCTCCTGAAAGCTTGTATCAGCCTCCTAGCATGGATGTTCTCCTCAGGTTCCCAAGAGTTCTCTTCGGGTCCGTAACCTTTCCATTTAACCAGAAATTGGTTCTGGTTATTTCTCCTCCTAAAGTCCATAATAGCTTCCACCTCGAATTCCTGCTCCCCGTCTATGATGAGGAAGGAAAAAATTTTCTGGATGGCCGCACTCTGCAAAGGATGCTGGTTTATTGATAAAATCCACAAATAGAGCAAAGGCACTCAAAAATAAACACAGAAGTAGGCTAACGCGTTTCACATCGTGAGATGCTTACTCATAGCTAAAGAAAACAGAGGAAACAAACATATTATATGCAAGGAGTAAGCCTAGACATCTACCAATAGGGAGGATATAGGGCAGGTGTGGCCATTACCGTATAATGAAAGCATGATTGAAACCAATGAGGTCAAAAAACACATACAAAAAAGAAAAGGAAACACATGTGAAATATAACTCAAAATCAGAGAGTGAAACATGGATTAATGAAACCCACATGTGCACATGTACGCACATGTGTGCATACATATACAAAAGTGCATGTAATAACATGTGTGGTAAAACATAATATATCATGTTAAATACTCAATGTGTGGTGACATAAGAAATATATTTTTGGATAGACCAATATAAAATATGTGTGGATAGTATGTGAGCAAGACCTATGGAAAAAAGAAGAAAAAAGAAAAAAGAAAAAGAGAAAAGATGTATGTGTGAAAAAATATTGTAAAATAGAAGGATATGAAAAAAAAAAAAAAATATTGAAATATGATTGATAAACAAAAAAACAACAGAAAGGAAGGGAAGGAGGTGAAAAAATGATAAAATATATATATATATATATATATATATATATATATATATATATATGTGAATGAATGCATGTGTGTGCGTGTGAAAATAAATAATGAATATAAAAAAAAAACGAATATAAATATGGGAATGGATGAATAGAAAATGAATGGGGAATGTGCGAAAATTCATGTGAAAGTGAGAATAAGTAAAAATGAAATAAAAAATGAATAAAGGATGAGTAAGGAATGTGCGGAAATGCATGTATAGCCATCCATAAAGTACGATACAATAAAAATATATATAAGAACATATTTAAGAACATATTTTGGAAATCATTCTGCAAAGTCATATATGTGTTAAAAAGAGATTAAATGATTACAATAAAGCTATCATAATAATGCTCATGTGCGACTGTTGCAAAGATGGGTATTAAACACAAAGGTAAATTGATTGGTCATAATTTCCCTAAAGCAGAAAACTTTCTTGTTAAAGCTGCTGTGTGAAGGCGGTGTGCAGCAATATGTCGCACCGTCTATATAAATTGCCTATATAAATGCCAAAAAAGGCTATAAATACAGCTGTAAAGTAATAGGGTTTCATAAAGAATATCAAAACCGCCTATAAGGGAAGTGCCAATATATATAAGGACATATTTGGGAGCATATATTAGAAATTATTCTGCAAAGTCATGTATGTGTAGAAAAAAGATTGGATGATTGCAATAAATCTATCATAATGATGCACATATACGACTGTCACAAAAATGGGTATTAAACATAGAGGTTACTTGATTGGTTATAGTTTCTCTAAGGCAGAAAACTTTCTCGTTAAAACTGCTTTATATAGGCGGTGTGCAACAATATGTCGCACCGTCTGTACAAATTACCTGTATAAATGCCAAAAAAAGGCTATAAATACATTTGTATTAGGGTTTCATGAAGGATATCAAAACCGCCTATAAAGGAAATGCCAAGAAGGAGAAAAGATAAAGAAAAGAAAAAAGGGAAAGATAAAGATAAAGATAATTCAGCCGAAACAATGTTACTCCACTGGATAAATATGAAACTGGATGGACCTGAGCAATGAAGTGCCAGGAAGCCATAGAAAGTAAAAAGACAGAGGGAGCACAAAAAGCTCCCAGTACAAGAAGACCCTTATTGGTTTATAAGAGGAAAATTGTTGTTATTATAAGCAGGATAAAACTGGATAGAACTGTGGATGGGAGATGATGGTGTAATAATGATAACAAAGAATGTGCAATGCAAAGGTATGGATGGAATGCATAGAAAAGAGGCGACATGTGAAAAAATATTTATATATATCAGCGGGCCCTATAGAGTCCGCAATTATGTGTAGTGATACACAAATAATAAGTATATATAGAGATTGCATCCATACATTTTGCATCGCAACAACACATGAAGTGTTGAGTATCACATACTTAATAGAAATGCGATACATCCCATTCGAAATTAAGTCCTTTTGGATATCTAGTATCTAAAAGAAAAATCCACCGGACTTCCTGCTTACAAAGAGAATTAAATGTATCTCCTCCTCTAAGAGGTCTAGTTATTTTATCAATGCCTTGTATAACTAAACTGGATGTGTCTTTTTGGTGGACTGTATTCCAGTGTCGGGCGATATTGGTAGCATGGTTTTTGTCTATGTCATACAAGTGGTCATAAAGGCGATCTTTTAATCTGCGTGTTGTTCTACCTACATATTGGATAGAGCAGATTGTACAGGTGATGGCATAGATAATATACCGTGTATTACAGTTTATAAAAGAGTGGATTTTATGCGTCTTACCTGTGGTGGCAGAGGTAACAGAATCGCCTTTTTTTATGAAGGGACAATAGGCACAAATGCGACCACCACATTTATATGTGCCTTTAAATGATAGCCAATTATTGGCTTTGATCGTGCTAGAAAAAAGGCTAGGTGATAACATGTTACTAAGAGATGGAGCTCTGCGGGACACAGTGCGGATGCCCCTCTCTAGAACAAGTGAATATATGGGGTCATGAGACAAAACAGGAAGATATTTGGTAACGATTTGTTGTATCTTATTGAATTCAATACTATAGGGGGTGGAAAAGGTAGGAATGCATTGGGATTTCTCCATATGTTTGGATTTAAATTTAGACTTATTGATGGATTTTTCACTCAGGAGACTACTGCGTGATGCCGACTTAGCAATGGCCATACCTCTATCAATAACAGATTTGGGGTATCCTCGTTCTGCAAACCTTAGTGCCATTTGACTTGCTTGTTGTTCAAATTCCGATTCTGTGCTACAAATTCTTTTTAGCCTAAGAAACTGTCCTACAGGGATGCTTTTAATTGTGTGACCTGGATGACTAGAGTCTGCCCTGAGAATGGTGTTACCTGCACTGGCTTTCCTATACAGGGTAGAAACAATGGTGTTTCCTTCACCTGACAATAGGACATCTAGGAACTCTATGGATTCGTTATTCATGGTGCCCGTGAATGCTAGGTTGAGCGTATTGTCATTCATATATGACAGCCATGTATCCAAATTGATTAACGGGTCAGAAACTATAAACAAGAGGTCATCAATGTACCTACAAAAAAATACAGTATCTTTGCGACGGGGACTACTAGGTCCAAAAATGCGGAGCCTCTCCCACCATCCCATGTATAGATTGGCCAAGGATGGTGAGAATTTAGCTCCCATGGAGGCACCGCATTTCTGGAGGTAGTAGACCCCGTCGAACATAAAGAAATTATGAGTCAAAAGGTACTCTAAACATATAATGATGAATTCTTGTAAGACTGGAGAAAAACGTCCTGATTTCTTCAGAAAATGGGACACTGCTTGTAAACCAAGGTTATGAGGAATGGATGAATACAGGCTGGAGACATTGCATGTTATCCATCTGTAATTTTCATTCCAAGGTATGTGTTCCAATTTAGACAATAATTGCTTGCTATCACGTAAGTAACCAGGTAGTTCCATAACCAAGGGTTGCAGTTGTTGATCCACCCATTGTCCCAAACGTTCATTTAGGGAATTTATACCTGCCACAATAGGTCTGCCTGTTAATGGAGAAAGCCCTTTATGTAGCTTTGGCAAATGATGAAATATCGGTGTGACCGGAGAAGCAGGAAGAAGCATTTCCTTATCTTTAGATGTAAAAATTCCAATAGATATTGCTGTATCTAAAATGGAGGAAAGTTCCTTAGAAAAGGCAATGGTGGTGTCACCTTTTAATTTTATATATGTATTGGGATTGGATAGTTGTCTTAGTGCTTAATCCCTATAACACAGCAGGTAGACAGGAACCAGGAACTCTGGAACACAGCAGATGGACAGGAACCAGGAACTCAGGAACACAGCAGGTAGACAGGAACCAGGAACTCAGGAACACAGCAGGTAGACAGGAACCAGGAACTCTGGAACACAGCAGATGGACAGGAACCAGGAACTCTGGAACACAGCAGATGGCCCTTCAGGAAGCAGGACTAGAACAGCTCAGCAGACCAGGGCTGGGGTCTGGGATCAGCGGGCTAGTCAGACAAGCCAGGTCGGTAAACTGGCAGGCAGCAAGGTACAGAGGGACAAGGCAGAGCAGAGGTCACAACGGGCCGGAGGTCGGGTGCAGGCGGATAGCTGGAAGGTCACAGGCAAGCCGGGTCAGATACAGATGGGAACACAGATCAGGTTTCTCAGGTACTAACGCTGTAGAGCAGACAGCAGGGACTGTCTGTAGTTGATGGATTTAAATAGCCCTTCTAGCGCCACCCGCAGGGCGCGTGCGCGCACGCAATAGGGAACCAGGAAGTCCAGGGCGCCTGTTACTGGCAGGATCTCCATGACATTGCCCCCCCCAAGGGGCAGCCTCCGGATGCCCATCCTGGTAAACTTTTCGGGGTGAGATCTCCTGAAAGCTTGTATCAGCCTCCTAGCATGGATGTTCTCCTCAGGTTCCCAAGAGTTCTCTTCGGGTCAGTAACCTTTCCATTTAACCAGAAATTGGTTCTGGTTATTTCTCCTCCTAAAGTCCATAATAGCTTCCACCTCAAATTCCTGCTCCCCGTCTATGATGACGGGATCAGGGTGAGCCGGACTTCGACCAGGGAATGGGTTGGAGACTGAAGGTTTCAGCAGAGAGACATGAAAGATCGGATGGACTCTGAGAGAGTCGGGAAGCTCCAGCTCGTAGGCTACTTCATTAATCTTCCTTTTGACAGGAAATGGCCCTAAGAATTTGGGGCCCAATTTTTTGGAGGGGCATGCCATCCTCAGGTTTAAGGTAGAAAGCCATACTTGGTCGCCGGGAACCAGCACAAATTCACCCAGTCTCTTCCTGTCGTAGACCGTCTTGTTGTGTTCCTGGGTCCTTGCCATGGTTTCACGCAGAAGTTGATTATTAGAAGAGAAAAAGTTCAATTTCTCCTGGACTGCAGGCACCGAACACTCAGGGAGGGAGTTGGGCAGAAATGTAGGGTGAAAACCGTAGTTTGCAAAAAATTGAGTCTGGCTGGTAGCAGAATGGATAGAGTTGTTATAGGCAAACTCGGCCAACGGAAGCAGGGAGAGCCAATCGTTCTGGGCAAAAGAGGAGAAGCAGCGCAGGTATTGCTCGAGGGTCTGATTTGTCCTCTCCATCTGTCCGTTGGTCTGGGGATGGTAGGCAGAAAAAAACGATAACTCTATCTCCAGAGCAGTGGTGTATTTAGGTTTTGTGCTGCCCTAGGCCTGACTAAACTCGTGCACCCCCTAATTTAAATATCACCCACCCCTTCCTGTCAAGGCCACACCCCTTTCTGTTTAAGACCCGCCCTGAAATTTTCGAGCGGGGACACTAGTTCTGAGGGCCTGGGGGGGGAATGGATTCCCTTAATTTGCATAGATTTCCTCTCACTTCCTGTTTGGCTATGGGGCAGGAAGTGAAGGGAAATCTCTGCAATGGGACAGGCATGGTAAAAAATAAACTGACAGGGGCTATAACCTTCCCTTACTCTATCCAAAATGAAAAAAAAAAGTGTTGCCTATAGTTCTACTTTAAGCACAAATTTCTGATAATTTTATTGAGAGGACTAAGAAGATATAACCATGCCAATGGTGCAGCAGAAAACATATAGCACAGTGAGGAAGGTTTGTGGTATAGCATGATAGGACAGTCAAAATAAGAAGCAGCGCCCCCCCCCCACAGTTGCGGAATGCCGTCCGCCCACATACCGGAAGCAGTGCGGCCGCTTTATGGGGGCGCTAGACTAATTTGCCTCTCAGCCAAGTCCGCCCCATAAGACTGGTGCAACACTAACAGTGTAGCGCAAGCTGGCGGAGACTCTTTCTGTGCTGCCCCCCTGCAAAGTGCTGCCCTAGGTCTGGGCCTTGTTGGCCTAGGCCAGGATACAACGTTGCTCCAGAGTCTTGCAGAGGGATCTCCAGAATCAGGAGGTAAATTGTACCCCCCGATCAGAAACAATATTGGCGGGCACCCCGTGGAGTCTGATGACCTCTCTGATGAACACCTGTGCGGTTTCAGGGGCTGAGGGAGTCCCTTTCATGGGAACGAAATGTGCCATCTTGGACAGGAGGTCCACTATCACAAAGATTGTGGTGTGATTCTCCGCCGGGGGCAACTCAACAATAAAGTCAATGGACAGCATTTTCCAAGGCCTGTCTGGAACAGGTAAGGGTCTCAGTAGTCCCCAGGCCTTGGATCTGGACCCCTTGTTTCGGGTGCAAGTAGTACAGGACTCCACGAACCTCCTGCAATCCTCGCCTAATCAAGGCCACCAGAAGGTGCGCTGTACCAGGTCAATGGTCTTGGCAATGCCAACAATATCCGGCAAGGGCATGGTCGTGGCAGAGTTCCAACACGGTTACCCTTAGTTCCTCCGGTACTAAGATCCTGTTCTGATGCCACAACAGCCCATCTTTAGCCTGCAATTCTGACTCAGAGGAGGGTCTCTGCCCATTGGTGGCTTGTCTGATCCGGGTAAGTAGATCTTCTTGAAGAAGAAGGAAATTTCCAGGGGCGAGGATGGTATCGGGAGAAGAGGTTTCCTTAGATTCATGGAACATCCGAGACAAGGCATCGGGTTTAGTGTTCTTGGCACCAGGACGGTAAGTGACGTGAAAAGAGAACCGGGAAAAGAAAAGTGCCCATCTGGCTTGTTGCGGTTTTAGTCTCTTTGCGGCCTTCAGATATTCCAGATTCTTATGGTTAGTAAATATCAGAATCGGGTGGGCAGCTCCCTGAAGTAGATATCGCCATTCTTCCAACGCAGACTTGATCGCCAGTAGTTCCCGGTCCCCCACGTCGTAGTTCCTCTCTGCCGCAGATAGCTTGCGAAAAAAGAAGGCTACCGGGTGAAGCAAGGCCCTGATTCCTTGTCTTTGAGACAGTATTGCTCCTACCGCGACTTCGGAGGCATCTACCTCAAGTACGAACGGCAGAGATGAATCCGGGTGCTTCAGGATCGAGGCGGAGGTAAAGAGCCCTTTCAGGACCTCGAAGGCTCTTTGGGCCTCAGGGGTCCAGTGGAAGCGGGTCCCTTGCCTGGTCAACTGGGTGATAGGGGCAATGATAGTCGAGAACCCCCGGATGAATTTGCGGTAAAAATTGACGAATCCAACGAACCGTTGGATTCCCTTTGTATCCGCCGACACTGGCCAGTCCAGGATTGCGGTAATCTTCTGTGGGTCCATCCTGATGCCTTCGTTGGAGATGATTAACCCCAGGAATGCTATACTTTCCAGCTCGAACTCACATTTTTCGGCCTTCGCATACAGGTTATGCTGGCGAAGCCGACCAAACACACTTCTGACATGCCTGCGGTGAGAATCAAGGGAGGAAGAAAAGATTAGTATATCGTCCAGATAGACAATGACAAAAAGATCTAGGAAGTCCCAAAGAACATCATTAATAAAGTACTGGAAGGTGGCAGGGGCGTTGCACAACCCGAAAGGCATTACCAAGTACTCAAAGTGTCCGAATCGGGAGCGGAAGGCAGTCTTCCATTCATCCCCCTCCTTGATGTGAACCAGGTTGTAGGCTCCGCAGAGATCAAGCTTGGTAAAGATGGCAGCAGCTCCCAATCTCTGACATAGCTCTGGTACCAGGGGGAGAGGGTAGCGATTTTTAATTGTGATCTTATTCAGTTCACGGTAATCCACACAGGATCGGAGGGTGTGGTCCTTCTTCTCTATGAAGAAGATGCCTGCGCCTGCTGGCGACGTAGAGGGGCGGATGAACCCCTTGTGTAAATTTTCATCAATATAGTTCTTTAATGCTCCCTGTTCCACCTCAGTTAGCGGGAAGATCCTGCCGAATGGAATCGCTGCTCCGGGAAGTAGGTCGATGGGGAAATCATAAGCCCGATGGGGTGGTAGTGTCTCGGCCCCTTGCTTGCTGAATACATCGAGGAAGTCCAAGTAAACATCAGGGATGACCTGACGTATTCCAGCCTCAGTATCGGTACACATTAAGGTGGCCGGCCCAGGGAGCTCATGTGAGCCGCAGGACTGTTGACAATAGAGGGAAGGAAAGGTGACTACCCCCGTGGCCCAGTTGATGGTAGGATTGTGGGCCTGCAACCAGGGCATACCGAGGATCAGAGGGAACAAGGGAGAAGAGATAATGTCCAGACGGAGGTACTCTCGGTGAATCCCGGTAGTGGTGGAGACGGTGACAGGTATAGGGGCCGTCTCCTGAACCACGGGTCCAGACTTGATAATGGACCCGTCAGCCAGGTGAACACAAAGTCCATGGGTCTTGGTAAGAAGGGGAATCAGATGTGTGCGGGCAAAGGTTGAGTCCATGAAGCAACTGCAAGCCCCAGAATCAATAATGGCGGACACTTGCAGAGTTCTTCCTGGGAGCTGTAGGGAGACAGAAAGGGCAAGGTGAGATGAAGACTTGGCCTGGGAGCTGGTTAAGTCAGGAGATACTGAGAAACACTTACGAAACTTCAGGGGACAGTTTCTGACGTAATATCCGGGTTCCCCACAGTACAGGCACAAGTTATGCGTTCGTCGATGCTGGCATTCCTCCTGAGTGAGGGAAGGACGAAGGACTCCAAGCTGCATGGGCTCAGGTACATCAGGTGTGGGGGCCAGAGGTGCAGCAGGAGCTGGGTGCAGGTGGCTGGGAGCCCAGGGGAGCATCCAGGTCGGACGGGAGAAGCCCGTGGCCCTCTCAGCCCTCCGTTCCCTCAAATGTCGGTCAATCTGAATAGTCAAATCAATTAATAGATTCAGAGTCTGTGGTATACCGACTCTAGCCAGCTCATCTTTCAGAGGATCAGAGAGAGTCCTATGTGGAACTGATGGCGGAGAGCGGCGTCATTCCAATTGGTATCCGCGCTCCATCGCCTAAATTCCGCTACATAGTCCTCTGCCGCTCTGCGCCCCTGCTGAAGGGTACGCAAGGCGGTTTCTGCGGTAACTGAGAGCTGGCTGTCCTCATACAGTTGGGCCATGGCATCAAAGAATGCGGTAAGACTGTCCAGAGCCACATCCTTCCGTTCCAGCAGACGGTGGGCCCAGCTCTGAGGGTCTCCTGAGAGTAGGGAGATCACAAAACCCACCTTGGTGGCTTCCAAAGAGAAGGTGCGGGGCTGTAGGGCGAAGTACAATTCGCAGGAGTTGCGGAAAGCCCTGAACTTGCTCCGATCCCCAGAGAATTTTTCGGGTGTAGGGACCCTGGGTTCAGGGGGAAGCATGACCACTGTGGGTGTGGACCCTGTCCCGGCTGAAGAGGTGGAGGCATGAGGACCCCCTTGGGCTCCAGAAGGGTTGGAGAGAGCCCACACTTGTCCTTCCAGGTGGGTGTAGCCTTGTTGAAGGTTCTTGACCGCTTCAGTCAATCCCGCCAGGTGCCGGCAAAGTTCCTCCATAGGTGAAGCTCCCTGCTCGGGCTCAGACATGGCTGTCTGCTACTGTCACGTACCTGACGGTGACGAGCCCGGTTTAGCCGAGGGAGGCCTCCCTTACGGCTTCCACCAGCGGCCCCTGGTTGTGTAACAGGAGGCACGGAGGTAGAAGGGTTACGAGTGCCTGGCAGGATCAACCACGGAGCAGGTGGCTGGATCGTCTGGGCTGGGTCCAGGTGCACGGAGGTATGGCAGGTAGACCGGAACCAGGAACTCAGGAACACAGCAGATGAACAGGAACCAGAATCTCTAGAACACAGCAGATGGACAGGAACCAGGAACTCAGGAACACAGCAGGTAGACAGGAACCAGGAACTCTGGAACACAGCAGATGGACAGGAACCAGGAACTCTGGAACACAGCAGATGGCCCTTCAGGAAGCAGGACTAGAACAGCTCAGCAGACCAGGGCTGGGGTCTGGGATCAGCGGGGTATTCAGACAAGCCGGGTCGGTAAACTGGCAGGCAGCAAGGTACAGAGGGACAAGGCAGAGCAGAGGTCACAACGGGCCGGAGGTCGGGTGCAGGCGGATAGCTGGAAAGTCACAGGCAAGCCGGGTCAGATACAGATGGGAACACAGATCAGGTTTCTCAGGTACTAACGCTGTAGAGCAGACAGCAGGGACTGTCTGTAGTTGATGGATTTAAATAGCCCTTCTGGCGCCACCCGCAGGGCGCGCGCACTCGCGATCGCGCACGCAATCGGGAACCGGGAAGTCCAGGGCGCCTGTTACTGGCAGGATCTCCATGACACTGGTGCAGCAGATTGCCGGTGCCGGGTGAGCCTCAGGAGACCGCCCGGAGGGGTATCTTCCCAAACAGGGGCCGAGTGCAGTCAGGAGGAAGGTTTACCGTTCATCCGGTCTGTGGCAGCGACTAAGATTCTCAACAGGTGGCATAGATCATGTGCCAAACCTATTCGCTGATAGAGGAATAGGAGAGTTCATTGTGCCTGGGCCTACTCGTATCCACACCCCCTGTCTGTTCGTTGAGGGAGTCCAACTGATTGTGTTTCATCCTGACATTGAAGAATAAAGGAGTGTTGGACTTTTATTGGTGTGGGGCTCATTTACTGGCAGACACTGTTCCACAGAAGGAGCGGAGGCTTCTAGCACCGAACACCGACCCGAAGGTAAAGGAACTTTGCTTACACCACACAAACATCTGCGGTGAAGGCTTGGCGTGGTGACCCCGCACTCTCTCCTCCAAGGTACCCCTAGACAAGCAGAAACCAGCCAACAGTGGAGTGAGAGAGTGGAGGCCGCTAAACGTGGGGGCTCGTCTGGGATGGTGTTCGTGTTACTATGGAGCTAGAATGGATGGAGTTTGAACGTGTCTGCCCGGAGGAGTTCCGAGTAGGTCGGCCATATCACTGGCCAAAGTGCAACCCTGCTCGAAGTCGTGAGTGTGACCCTAAGAAGGGGAAGGACTACGCAGAAGAGCGAGAAGAGGGGGGAGTCCAGCCGTGTGAGGTACTACACGTCAGGGCTTCTATTGCACTGCGCCACGAGGCACACCCTCCCTGCTCAGTTCGTGGGCATGACCCAGGGAAGGAGAAAGCCCGCAAACTGGAGTGCAAGAGGGGAGGAGTCCAGCCGTGTGAAGGACTACACGTGGGGACTTTGGCGCCAAACTTGCAGTGCGCAATGGATCAGCAGCGAGTCACCATGTTCGGAAATACATCGTGGATTCCGCTTCATCCTTCTACCACGACCTTGACTACTGCTGCTCCGGTAACCGATACGGGGATCCGGCTAAAGCCCCGGGGAAGAGTCGCCCTGTACTCATCCATGGACTTTGAGGCCCTGGGTTTGATTTGTCCCGGCTGTTCGGGACTGGTGTGTCAGCTGAAGCCATTTGGGTGATGCGAGGCCTGCGGGGAGTTCTTATTTGAGGTGGACCCAGCTATCGAAAAGCCAAGAACCATCCACCTCAACCGCACTACAGGAAGCACCACTCAAGTAGGAGGAATCACCGCTTTGACAGCCATCCCTGTGCGCACTGCAACGACCGCGGGGGAAGTCGCGATCAACGAAGTACGGGAGAAACCCGAGGATGCTGACTCGGTCACCACTGTCTCACAGTGTCCACCGCCCAAGAGGAAGGCCGGCATGGTAGCCCCGTCCAGCGGTCGCGGTGGATCATCCTGCCCGCCTACGCCCGGCCCGGATGGATTCGGTGAGAGGAGTTCCGGATATCCCGTCTCAAGTAAAGGCCGAGGTAAGCCAGGCGGAGGGACTTGGTGTGTGGGCGGAGGTGTCAGGGAGTCACGGCCCTGTGTGTCCGCGGGAGGTGGCAGTTCAGTCTCCACTACAGACTACCTGCCCGCGGAGGAGTGTGACACCTCCGACCTGGAGTCGCTCTCCGATCTGGGAGACGATGTTGCCATAGATGAACTCTTTGCCAGCAAGGGTTGGGACAAGATGCCTTTCTCCTCATCCCGCAAAGCTAGGGATCCACCCATGTCTACAGGGGATAGTACACCCCGGGTGGAGGCACCAGCGCCTGAGGAGGGATCCCGTCCCCAGCCTACCCTCACATCCCCGGTGCCAGTTGCACCTAACACCGGGGATAAGAGACTGTCGCTGCGGGCACCTATGCCCAGAACGGAGGTGATCAGAGCACCTCGTCACCCGGATGCTATCATTTTGCCAGGTGAAGGGGACAAAGCCACAATGCCTCCACTGGTGAGACTACAACGCCTATTTTGCCAGAAGGTTGCTGCTGAGTACGGGTGGGAGTACCCATACTTGTCCAAGGAGTTGTTGTATGAAGTGGAAGTTTGCCGGGAGCGCTGGTACAATGACTTTGTGTGGACCCACATTCAGGTCCCACATGCCCGTAGGTACCTCGCGTGTTCTCCCAAGGCATCTCTGCGTTTCAAAGACTGCAAGGCAGAATGGATGCTGGGGCGGCATATCCACACGGACAAGGTGCTGATCCGACGCAAGGAAGGGGAAGATGTTGAGTACCATCTGGAAACCATGGACCAGCATTTGAAACCACTTGTCCTGCCGCACCCTCGCTTCTATCTGTAGGAGATAAAAGACTCCGTTTGCTGCTTAATGTTGCTGAACTCTCCGGGTTTGTTGTTTGTTTCCCGGGAAAACTCAGTGACTGTACCCAAGCTAATGGGTGTTTGTGCTCTTCGGAGGAATTGAAGGACTGTTCCTGTTGTTGTTCTTCATTCCCCAACAAGGGATCTTGGACTCTGGGGTAGAGAGGGCCAAAGAAGAAGAGGTCTCTACAAGTGCAGTTACCGCAACGCTGTCACCAGGTGGCAGTGCCGTGCATCGGCATTCACTTTTCACACACACACTTTTAGAAGGAAAGGATTTCTCTACGGAGAGGTTTTTTCATTCTCACACGAACATATGTGTCAGGGTTATGTGTGTTTAATATTTATTTTTCCCTCTGCAGGAGAGCATCCCATCAAGACCGCTGAGAGTGGGGCGGGACTTAGTCATTGATGTGGGTGGGGAAAAATGTAATGATGTGACTTTTATATATGTTTGAAGTTATATGTTATTTGTTCCCTTCCCCTCCCTTTTTGTTGAGGCTCAGGCACAACTGCTCTAGGTAGTTAGTTTTTTTTTATTTTCCAAAATTTTGGGGATTTTAAAATTTTCGGTCGGTTTCTGGATTGGACTATGTCAGCCCTTGAGGGCATGGTTTATTCCAGACACTGGGGACCAGTGTAACACAACCAGGGGGAGAGTGTAGCGGGTATATGCTTTTCTATTATGTTTAAATTTGGTGGGGGATCTGTGATGTGTGGTTCCCTGGGGCCCAGCGGGTGGCGCTGTCACTTTGGGCCCGGGGTTGAGCCATCGTTGCAGTGGTATACCCTTTTTGGCCTCTCGCAGCATGAGTACAGCGGTGCGGGGGCTCCGCTGGGCTTGCTGGGGGAGGGTATAAAGGGGTCGGCCATTTTGGTCACGGGGTTGGTTCGTCGAGTCCCAGGCACCTTCAGCCTGAGGGCTGTGGTTCGTGGTCAGTGTCCAGGCAGCCTAGGCCTGGACACCCGGAGCTCGTGTTCCACCCCAGGCACCTTCAGCCTGGGGTGAGGTACTCGGTTGGAGGCCTGGGGCCCAGTGTCCTCCGCTGGGCTCCACGAGGGAAGGATTTCCTAGGGGACCCCGGGAGTGGGGTACCCGAATCCAGAGGCGTAAGGGACCGGAGGAGCTACTCACCCGAAGACCTGGTGCAGCAGATTGCCGGTGCCGGGTGAGCCTCAGGAGACCACCCGGAGGGGTATCTTCCCAAACAGGGGCCGAGTGCAGTCAAGAGGAAGGTTCACCGTTCATCCGGTCGGTGGCAGCGACCAAGATTCTCAACAGGTGGCATAGATCATGTGCCAAACCTATTCGCTGATAGAGGAATAGGAGAGTTCATTGTGCCTGGGCCTACTTGTATCCACACCCCCTGTCTGTTCGTTGAGGGAGTCCAACTGATTGTGTTTCATCCTGACATTGAAGAATAAAGGAGTATTGGACTTTTATTGGTGTGGGGCTCATTTACTGGCAGACACTGTTCCACAGAAGGAGCGGAGGCTTCTAGCACCGAACACCGACTCGAAGGTAAAGGAACTTTGCTTACACCACACAAATATCTGCGGTGAAGGCTTGGCGAGGTGACCCCGCACTCTCTCCTCCAAGGTACCCCTAGACAAGCAGAAACCAGCCAACAGTGGAGTGAGAGAGTGGAGGCCGCTACATAAGGTAAGCTATTAAAAGTCGCTTTAGCCCTTATAGATTGCTGCATATTTACTTTTCTTTGCACAGTTTTGCATTGTCCATTATGTTTTCTGAGTGATTATTCATTAGAAAATTTTTGAAAAAACATGTAATATATATATATATATATATATATATATATATATATATATATATATATATATATATATAAAAAGTACAAAGAATACCTTTTACATTTTATTTTTTAAAGATATGTTGGTGACCACTGTTAATTTGGTAACTTTGAAAAAATAGGCATACTCTTCTTTCCAAGGGCTGAATGAGTTAACTGAAAAAACAGTGGCACATACAGGAAAAAGCAAAGTACGTAATATTTCACCAATATTTATTTGGGATTCTGCCCAAGTTGTCATGGAGTTGGATGTAATATCACATGTGTCAGCACCAGGGGATAAAATTATGAGTTCTATTAAACTTCTGCAGAAAAGATAGTGTTTCCAAGGAGAAGTCATCTAATATTGGACTGAAAAAATACGAATGATATATCAAACCTAAATATAATTCCAGATTAAATGGTCTTCTTTTTAAATAAATTAACTTTAAGAAGTGCATACAATTCACTGTAATTCTGGCAATGGCTCAATCTTCAAACCAAAATCAATTTAAAAGTGGAGCAGAGCCTATTTGAGCTAAAACAGAAGATTTGAAGAAGAAGGTTTGTACGAAATGGCATCCTAGTTTTCCTAGTAACATTCATTTCTTTGTATATTTTGCATAATATACTGTAGGCTCTTTGCAAACTACCTTACAGTGGCATACAAAAGGTAAAACAATAGATGTGACAGAGGTCATATTGGTCCTTAAATATGTAACATGTCTGCAAGGAAGTTATCTGGACTGAACCTGTACTTTGTAATTTGATATAAAATGGTGTTTTTCTATTACAAGAAAAATCTGTAACTGACATATTTTATTTTTTTGCCTATTCTATTTCTTTCTCTTGTAATAAGTGTGACAGCAGGAAGGTAAAGTCACCTGGTTGCATCCAGGGGGGTAGATATATTTCTCCCAGATTCAGGCTTTATGCCGACTTATACAACTAGGGAGTTGATGAAGCCCAGCTGAGGCTAGTGTGCTCATGAATGACTCATACCTCTAGGGAGAGTGCTGGGCGTCGTGAGGCAGGGAGTTGATGAGACCAGCTGAAGCCTGTCAGTTCGTTTAAGGCCTCTATAAAAACTCCCAGATTCATTAGGTGTTAGCTCATGCCTGGAACCAGACCTGTGTGGACTGTCTAGGGAGAGTGAACCCCTGTGCGGTGAGGCAAAGCCTGTGTGGCTATTTGTTTGGACTTTTACTAAACCAGGGACTTAGGGACTAGGACAGCACTAGGCTGATCCCAGTTGTTAGTTTAGGAAACCTGCATGTTTAGTCAGAGGTCAAACTGACCAGGATTTATTTTGTTTGTTTCTTTTTGGCTTTGCTGTGTTTTTGTCACTGTACATAGAGAAATAAACCGCACCTTTTGATTTTGAAAACCACAACCTCCGTCTGCTGGCCCTGTTTTTGTGTGGGGAGCCCAACCAGGGGGTCACACACACCCGCTACCGAGTTAACCCCCTCACAGTTGGTGGAGAACCAGTGGCAGTTTTTTTTAAGCCAGCATGGAGGAGATACTGAAACAGCTGGCTCTAGCAAATGCCAATCAACAGCAGACAAATGCAGGTTTGCAAAGGAGCCTTGCAGCCCAGCAGCAAGCTCATCAACAAGCCCAGCAGCAATCTGAGGCCCGCTTCATAGACCTGTTACAGAAGCAAGAGCAGAGACTACAACAAATGGAAGCAGTAATGCAGCAACGTCCACAGACCAGTGAGGAAAGCCGTCCCACTAATACCGCGTCCTTTGGGGTGAGTCGTTTATTGACAAAAATGACTGGAGAGGATGATCCAGAGGTATTTTTGACCACATTTGAAAGGACTGCTGAAAGAGAAAAGTGGCCTGAGGAGCAGTGGGCTGGACTGGTGGCTCCTCTGTTAACTGGTGAATCGCAGAAGGCTTACTATGACCTAGAGCCTGACCAAGCAAAAGACTATGTGATGCTAAAAGCTGAAATATTGGCAAGGCTGGGTGTCACCCTGGCTGTCCGGGCTCAGCGTGTGCATAACTGGACTTTCCAGCTTGGAAAACCCCCCAGGTCTCAAATGTATGATCTCATTCACCTGAGCAGGAAGTGGCTACAGCCAGAGACTTTGTCCGCACCGGAGATTGTGGAACGTGTTGTGATGGATCGTTTCTTGAGAGCTCTTCCTACCGCCATTCAAAAGTGGGTAAGCCATGGAGACCCAGAAACGGCCGGTAAACTTGTGGATCGTGTAGAGAGATACTTGGCTACAGAGAACCTGACGGCCTCTTCCAGAGACTCTCGGACTTTCCACCCTAAGACCAGACCATCCCCAGGGGCGGATAAGAGGATTCCAAGGGGTGAGGGTGGAGAGAGTGAGAGGGTGGGAGCTCTACCCCAAGTTTGGCGAGAACAGCCTGGGAAATCAGCGGCTCAAGAGGCCGCAAGAAGGATCGTTTGCTACCGCTGCCGGCAAGCGGGACATATTGCAGCAAATTGCCCAGTTGTGGAGGAACCCATGCAATGTGACTTTCTGATGGACAGACGTCAGTCGCTGTGTGCGACAGTCGCATGCACTGCCATTCGGGGAACTGAGAAACATTTATGCAAAATGTGTATTAATGGTAGAAATGTTGTGGTATTACTGGATTCAGGTAGCCTTGTGACCCTGATAAAGGCTGAATTAGTTAAAACAGAGGTCTCTGGGAATAGCAAGGTAGCTGTTATTTGTGTGCATGGGGACACCCGAGAGTATCCAGTGACTACAGTGTGTTTCGAGACCCCCAAAGGTACCCTCTCTCATCCAGTGGGGTTAGTATCTCAATTACCGCATGATGCCATTGTGGGAAGGGATTTTCCGAAGTTCTGGGAACTGTGGGATGATCCTGAGCCCCCCACTGGTGCCCCTATGTACCAGGAATGTGATAGCCAGAACTCCTCTGAGAGTGGTGAGGACTCTCCAGAATTTCCCTTGTCAGTATTGGCAGGGGAGACTCAAGAAACTGGAGAGGAGCCCACCTCCTCAGACGAAAACCTACCGTCTGTGGAGTTTTCTGATCTGGAGGTTCACAGGGAAAATTTTGCCACAGAACAGTTAAAAGACCCCGCCCTAATAAAGGCACGGGAAAACGTAGTGGAAATAGATGGCGAGTTAGTGAACCCAGATAATACCTGCACTTACCCATACTTCAGCGTAGAGAAGGACCTACTGTATCGGGTGGCAAAAAGGGCAGAAGAAACCGTTGAGCAGCTGGTGGTGCCCAAACCTTACAGGAAGTTGGTGTTGGAGTTGGCCCATGGGCACATTCTTGGAGGTCATCTGGGGACAGAGAAAACCCGAGAGAGGGTATTACAGAGATTCTATTGGCCTGGGGTGATGAAGGACATAGAAAATTATTGTTCCTCCTGCCCTGTGTGTCAGAGGTCGGCCCCGATGCCACATTTCCGTAGCCCGCTGGTCCCTCTACCCATCATTGAGGTCCCGTTTGAGAGAATCGCAATGGATTTGGTAGGTCCTATAATCAAGTCCGCTAGGGGGCACCAGTACATATTGGTTATAATGGACTATGCCACCCGTTATCCAGAAGCGATCCCTCTCAGAAATACCTCGGCCAAAACCATAGCCAAAGAGCTATCTCTTGTTTTTAGCCGGGTGGGTATTTGTAAAGAACTGCTTACGGACCAAGGTACACCCTTTATGTCCCGGGTTATGAAAGAGCTGTGTAAATTGTTCAAAGTGACGCAATTGCGTACATCTGTGTATCACCCCCAAACCGATGGGCTGGTTGAAAGATTCAACAAAACCCTAAAACAAATGTTGAAGAAAGTGGTGGATAGAGATGGAAAGGATTGGGACTGTCTACTTCCTTATTTGATGTTTGCTATTAGGGAGGTGCCCCAATCCTCTACGGGATTCTCCCCCTTTGAGTTACTGTATGGGAGACACCCAAGAGGGCTGTTGGATATTGCCAAGGAAACTTGGGAAAGTGAGAGTTCTCCCCACAGGAGTGTGATTGAGCATGTCGCCCTGATGCAAGATCGAATTGCACAGGTAATGCCCATCGTGAAGGAACATTTGGCCCAAGCGCAGTTGGCACAGCAGAGAGTGTACAACCGTGGAGCAAAGACCCGTACCTTTTCCCCGGGGGATAGGATATTGGTACTTGTCCCTACGGTTGAAAGTAAATTCCTTGCCAAATGGCAAGGCCCCTACGAGATAATGGAAAAAGTGAGCGAAGTGAATTACAAGGTCAGACAACCAGGAAGGCGAAAGCCCGAACAGATATATCACATTAATCTGTTGAAAGCCTGGAGGGATAGAGAGTCCCTAGTCGCAGAAACTTGGTCACCAGCTCAAACTGGTTGCGTGATTCCGGAGGTTGGAATAGCAGCCACCTTGTCACAACCCCAACAACAGGAGGTTAAGGAGTTTGTGCTTCGCAACAAGGAGGTGTTCTCTGAGCTGCCGGGACAAACATCTGGGGTAGAGCATGATATTATTACCCCGCCCGGTGAAAGGGTGAAGTTAAAACCCTATCGGATCCCAGAGGCCCGACGGGAGGCAATACGGGAGGAAGTACAGAAAATGCTGAACTTAGGGGTGATAGAGGAGTCCCAAAGTGATTGGTCTAGTCCCATTGTGTTGGTGCCTAAACCGGATGGGAGCTGGCGATTTTGTAACGATTTTCGTCAGTTGAACAAAGTTACAAAATTTGACACCTACCCCATGCCACGTATAGATGAGTTGATCGACCGGCTGGGAACAGCCCGATACATGACGACTCTTGACCTCACAAAAGGGTATTGGCAAATTCCCCTGGCCAAGTCGGCCAAAGAGAAAACCGCATTTGTAACCCCAGACGGGGCGTTCCAATATAAGAGAATGCCGTTCGGGTTACAGAATGCGCCGGCCACATTCCAGCGGAAAATGGACCAGATGCTGAGGCCCCATCGGAAGTATGCTGCGGCTTACCTGGATGACGTAATTGTCCATAGCACAGATTGGGCCTCACATCTGCCAAAAGTGCAAGCAGTCCTGGACTCTGTTCGGGAAGCGGGGTTTACGGCTAACCCCAAGAAGTGTACCATTGGGCAGGAGGAGGCCAAATATCTTGGGTACACCATTGGCAGGGGAGTAATAAAACCCCAACTCAACAAAGTCGAGGCCATCCAGAGTTGGCCACGTCCCAACAGCAAGAAGCAGGTACGAGCCTTTCTGGGAATCGCGGGTTATTATCGGCGCTTCATTCCCCACTTTGCTTCTAAGGCTGTGCCCCTAACCAACCTGACGAAAGGGAAAGGGTCGGTCATGATTAAATGGACCCCCGAGGCTGAGGCAGCATTCCAATTCTTGAAACAAGCCTTATGTAGCCAGCCAGTGTTGTACTCACCCGACTTCTCTAAAGACTTTGTCGTACAAAGTGATGCGTCAGATGTGGGGTTAGGAGCAGTATTGTCCCAGGTCTGGAACGGGGAAGAGCACCCAGTCATTTACCTCAGCAGGAAGTTGAAGTCCCATGAGGTAAATTACGCCACGGTTGAAAAGGAGTGTTTAGCGGTGAAGTGGGCTCTAGATTCCCTTCGGTACTATCTGCTAGGTAGGCACTTTGACATGGTTACGGATCACGCTCCGTTAAAGTGGATGGCTCAAAACAAGGAGACAAATAGAAGAGTGAATAGGTGGTTCCTGGCCCTACAGGAATTCAACTTCACAGTAAAGCATCGCCCTGGCGTTCAAATGGGGAATGTGGATGCTTTGTCTCGAGTACATGAATGCCTGATTGCTGGTGTTCCAACCCCAAGGTTAAAACAAGAGGGGGGGGGTATGTGACAGCAGGAAGGTAAAGTCACCTGGTTGCATCCAGGGGGGTAGATATATTTCTCCCAGATTCAGGCTTTATGCCGACTTATACAACTAGGGAGTTGATGAAGCCCAGCTGAGGCTAGTGTGCTCATGAATTACTCATACCTCTAGGGAGAGTGCTGGGCGTCGTGAGGCAGGGAGTTGATGAGACCAGCTGAAGCCTGTCAGTTCGTTTAAGGCCTCTATAAAAACTCCCAGATTCATTAGGTGTTAGCTCATGCCTGGAACCAGACCTGTGTGGACTGTCTAGGGAGAGTGAACCCCTGTGCGGTGAGGCAAAGCCTGTGTGGCTATTTGTTTGGACTTTTACTAAACCAGGGACTTAGGGACTAGGACAGCACTAGGCTGATCCCAGTTGTTAGTTTAGGAAACCTGCATGTTTAGTCAGAGGTCAAACTGACCAGGATTTATTTTGTTTGTTTCTTTTTGGCTTTGCTGTGTTTTTGTCACTGTACATAGAGAAATAAACCGCACCTTTTGATTTTGAAAACCACAACCTCCGTCTGCTGGCCCTGTTTTTGTGTGGGGAGCCCAACCAGGGGGTCACACACACCCGCTACCGAGTTAACCCCCTCACATAAGATATGTTGGACAGTATTTATAGTGTGGTAAACTGAAAATGCGTATAGCTACCTATTAGATTTTTCATGTCAAGTTTTTTTATGTCATCTGGAACCTGTGATGCAAAAATAACAGTGGGAAGCTGAGGCAGCCCAGACAGATTTTTTTCTTTCAGAAACTAGTCTAGAATAAAAAGATGTAGTGATCTGTGTTGTTTTTTTTTTTTGTTGCACATTATCATTCATGCTCCTAAAGGCATTATCATGGCTGACCAATTCCCCTGTGTTCATGTATTACATCTACTTGCTTGTCCCTATTCACCAAAGGGACAGGCAACTTCTTGTTACCACTTCCAGTAAATGCCTTGTAATTTCCTCTGTATTGCATCACAAATGTTGTGATCTCTCTGTTGGTTGCTCAGCATATTTGTGTCTTTTTCAGATTTAATTACTGTTTAGCTCTCACCTGCAGGGCACTAAACTTAGAAATGTAGCTATTGTCAGATATGTAGTTTCTTCACAGTAACTGTCAGTCCCCCAACTACAAACAGGGGTCATGTATTAACCTGTGCTGTGCTGTATGCCCTAAGTACAGTGCCTTGAAAAAGTATTCATATCCCTTGAAATTCCCTTGAAATTCTCCACATGTTACAACCAAAAACGTAAATGTATTTTACTGGGACCAACACAAAGTGGCACATAATTGTAAAGAAGAAGGAAAATAATAAATGTTTTTCATTTTTTTTTTACAAATATGTGAAAAGTGTGGCGTACATTTGTATTCAGCCACCTGAGTCAATACTTTGTAGAACCACCTTTCGCTGCAATGAAAGCTGCCAGTCTTTTTGGGGATGTCTCTACCAACTTTGCACATCTAGAGAGTGAAATTTTTGCCAATTCTTCTTTGCAAAATAGCTCAAGCTCTGTCAGATTGGATGAAGAGCGTCTGAACAGCAATTTTCAGGTCTTGCCACAGATTCTCAATTGAATTTAGGTCTGGACTTTGACTGGGCCATTCTAAGACTTGAATATGCTTTGATCCAAACCATTCCACTGTAGCTTTGGCTGTATGTTTGGGGTCATTGTCCTGCTGGAAGGTAAACCTCTGCTCCAGTCTCAAGTCTTTAGCAGACTCTAACAGGTTTTTTTCTAAAATTGCCCTGTATTTGGCTGCATCCAACTTCCCATCAACTCTGACCAGCTTCCCTGTTCCTGCTGAAGAAAAGCATCCCCACAACATGATGCTGCCACCACCATGTTTCACAGAGGATGGTGTGTTCAACCTTTAAGTACTTGTAAGCTCTGGAGTAAATACTTACCAGTACTTACAGCTTGTAGAATAATGCACCTAGGGAAAAATAATCCCCTGAGAGAGTACAACAATGGGGTACAGTGTTGGCCAGCACTACAGAGGAAACATATTTGGGGGTACTTATTTCAGATGATCGCAAAATGAGCAAACAATGTGACCAGGCAGTGGTGAAAGTGAATAGAATTCTAGGATGCATCACTAGAGAGAGCACCAGCAGGAAGAAGGAGGTCTTGATTTCTCTATTTAGGGGAATACTGTGTCCAGTTCTGGAGACCTCACTTACAAAAAGATATTGATAAAATAGAACGAGTCCAGAGACGGGTAACAAAAATGGTGAAAGGTATGGGGGATAAAATATATCAAGAGTGACTTCAGGAACTTAATATGTACAGTCTGGAGAAAAGAAGGGAAAGGGGAGACACGACTGAAACTTTAAAATGCATCAAAGGGGTGAATAAGGTTCAGGAGGGCAGTTTTTTCAATATGATACCAAAATCAAGAACACAGGGACATGACTTCAAACTAACTGGAGGAAAGTTCAAACCTAATCTTAGAAAGTATTATTTTACTGAAAAAGTAGTTGATACTTGGAATAAAACTTCCAGCAGAGGTAGTAAGCCAGTCAACAGTAAATGGGCGCACACATGCTTGGAAAAAACATAGATATACTCAGTCAAAAAAGTTAATGAAAATAAACCCCAAAAAAACATGTACAGTATTAAAAAAAACGGCAGACTCGATCGACTACTGTCTTTTTTTTCTGCCATCACTTTTCTATGTGTAATAATATATCTTTTTTTAGCTAGATTGTTTTTTAAATTAGAGCCCTAGTTCCTCAGGGTTTCTATCGTAATACCTATTTTTTTAGTATAATATACTTTTAGAAGTTTTTTACTACTATTGCATAATTTTTTTGTGTATTATATTAATAATTTAAAAAATGTCTTGTGATCTGTTAGTATAGGCATGGTTGTGTTGGTATTTTCTGCCATATGGATATTCACCACTGTACGGTGCTGTCCTAAACGTTTTCCTTTATGTGGGAAATAATAGGCATGTTTGTATTGGCTATTCCAGCCATATGGATATTCACCACTAGATGGTGTTGTCATGGCTGGTTCCTTTATATAGGAAATAATTGGGCATGTTTGCATTGGCAATTCCAGCCATATGGATATTCACCACTAGATGGTGCTGTCATAATTCTTTCCTTCAAGCCGCAATATACCCATCTGATCTTACTTAGCTATAAATTGCATCCATGTACCAAAATAGTTTATCTATCACCACTTAGGTGATTGCGGACTATAAATATTTTTATGTATTAGTTAATTTATTGATCCCTTTGTAAGGTTGGCTATTTATGTGAAGTGTGGGCAACGTGTGTGCATCAGCACTCCCAGAGGCAGATTCTGTAATACATTTTTGTCTTCTCCTCCATTTTGGGGGAGCCTCACCAATAGCAGCCTTTCTACCCACATAAAAGCAAGCAGGAAGTGGCGTGACATCACTTCCTGAGGAGCCAATCACAGCGAAACATATGTTGGAGCAGAGGATCCATCATTTCCGGGTCCATATTTGATACCCCACATCAGGCTTTGCCCTTCGGAGCGAGACGTGGAACGCATGCCACCCCCAGGGATCAGCTGACTCACACACGCTGTTTACACCTAGTGCCAGGCCAGGCACTATTACATGTGAGTTTAACAGCTATTATTGCTGCTGTTTTTACTTTATTAAAAAATACTACACTGATACCGTGTACACACGATCGGTTTTACCGATTAAAACAGTCCGATGGACTTTTCTCATCGGACAAACCGATCCTGTATGGGCCCCATCGGTCTTTTTTCATCGGTGAGAAAAAATAGAATATGTTTTAAATTTATCCGATGGGGAAAAAAAACGATAGCAAATTACGATCGTCTGTGTGGAACTCCATCGGACAAAAAACCCACGCATGCTCAGAATCAAATCGACGCATGCTCAGAAGCATTTTTCTCGGTTTGTCGGAGTGTTTTACGTCACAGCGTTTGGGACGGTCGGATTTTTGACTGATGGTGTGTAGGCAAGACTGATGGAAGTCAGCTTCATCAGATTTCCGATGGAAAAATCCATCGGATTAGAATCCATAGGAAATCCGATCATGTGTACAGGGCTTTAGACTTTTATCTGTGTCTCCTGTGGAGTAATTTTCTACATTCTAGCCCCTTCCTGAGTGGCCATTGGAGTGGATTCATGCCATTAGCGGAACCAATCTGGTGTTCCCAAAGCGATTTTTGACTGTCCTGTAAAAAGGAGTCAAACAGCTCTGGTGAGTGGCCATCTTCATACTGAGCACTCGTGGTATAAGATCTAGAAGTTTTATCTCAGAGCATTTCATTGTGGTGTTGGGATTTATTCACTTATGGACTATATGCTTGCTTATTTTTTCATTTATGTGCACATTTAAGTTTGATGCAGTGTTTTTCTGTGTGCCAGTTTTTCACATGAACATGTATAGCGCCTTAGTCTTTACTTTATAATTCTACACAGTTTAGTGATTTGCTCACTTTAAAGGGGGCAGCTGTTGGTTTATATGTTCTTATTCCCAAAAGGCACCTTTTTTTGTATATATTTTCACAAAAAGATATTGATAAAATAGAACGAGTCCAGAGATGGGTAACAAAAATGGTGAAGGTATGGGGGATAAAATATATCAAAAGTGACATCAGGAACTTAATATTGTGACAACAGGCAGGTAAAATCACCAGGTTGCATCCAGGATGGTAGGTATGTATGCCCTAGATTCAGGCTTTATGCAAATTCATACCACTAGGGGGAGTGCTGGGAGTCTTGCGGGGGAAGAGTTAATGAGCCCAGCTGAATCAAGTGGCTCATTAAGGCCTCTACAAGAACTCCCAGTATGCTAAGGGAGATGCTCCATCCTGGAACCAGTTCTGTGTTGTGCAAGACTGGGGACTGTGTTTCTGTCCTGTGCGGTGAGACAAAGCCTGTGTGGCTAAAACCTTCAAAAACGGAGATAGGGGCTGGGGCAGCACAAGGCTGCACCTAGTTGTCAGACAGGGAACCTACGTGTGTAGTAAGCGGTCAAGCTCACCAGGATTTCTTTTTTTATGTTTCTTTTTGTTTTGCTGTTTTTCCCCTGTAAATAGTTTAAATAAACTGCATCTTTTGTTTTTGCAACTACAAACTCTGTCTGCTGTGCCAGTTTTTGTGTGGTGAACCCATCCAGGGGGTCACACACACCCGCTGCCGAGCTAACCCCCCCACAATATGTACAGTCTGGAGAAAAGAAGGGAAAGGGGAGACACGATTGAAACCTTTAAAATACATCAAGGGGGTGAATAAGGTTCAGGAGGTCAGTTTTTTCAACATGATACCAAAATCAAGAACACAGGGACATGACTTCAAACTAACTGGAGGAAAGTTCAAAACTAATCTTAGAAAGTATTTTTTTAGTGAAAGGGTAGTTGATACTTGGAATAAAACTTTTAGCAGAGGTAGTAAGCCAGTCAACAGTAAATGGGCTCACACATGCTTGGAAAAACATAGATATACTCAATCAAAACAGTTAATGAAAATAAACCCCCAAAAAACATGTCTGCGGTCGGTGTGTCCTTTCCCCCACCCTCCTCATTTAAGCCTAAATCACGAACCTTCCCACTACTTCATACAAACCCCAATATCTGGGCATTTGTCCAACAAACAACTAAGGAAATTGAAAAAATCAATTTTGACCATTATGGAAGGAAGAACCTTACGAAAAAACAGCAAGAAGCATTTAAATCCCTTCAAGGCAACAGCAGTATAGTCATAAAGCCAGCAGATAAGGGTGGGAACCTTGTTATCATGGATACCTTGCAATATGAAAAAATGTGCAAGGATATCTTGTCTAATGAAACTTGTTATCGAAAGATCTCACAAACAGTAATTGAGAATTATGTAAAGCAATACTGTGGTATTATCTTTAAAGCCTATCAACAGGGTACTATTGATCTTGAGACTTGGAAATTTTTGAATGTAAAGGATCCCAAGGTACCAACCTTTTATTCTTTGCCTAAGGTTCATAAAAGCCTTACTCAACCCCCTGGTCGTCCAATTATATCGGGCTGTTTAAGTCTTACCGAAAACGCTAGCGCACTAATTGACGACTACCTGCAACCTCATGTTGTAGCCCTGTCATCCTATGTCAAGGATACAATAGATTTGTTAAAAATTATCGAGGGAATTATACTTCCGGTCGGAACATGGCTTGTAGCCTTGGACATCGAGGGTTTGTACAATGCCATCCCCCACAATCAAGGGATTGCGGTTGTACAGAACCATCTTTTAGAAAGAGGACCAAATTCAGCCATTTATAATTCCTTTGTTCTCGAGCTTTTGAGATTTATACTCACGCATAATGTTTTCATGTTCGGACTCTCCCACTTCCTCCAGGTGCAGGGGGTTGCGATGGGGACTAAGTGTGCCCCATCGTATGCCAACCTGTACCTGGGGGGGTGGGAGAGGGAGATTTTCTCCAGCGAGGATCCGTCGGTGTGCCTGGACAGGATAATATCCTGGTACAGGTACATCGACGATGTCCTACTTTTCTGGTCAGGTGACAGGGATGAGCTTGATCTCTTTATGAAGGGGATCTCCTCAAACCGATTTAATTTAAAATTCACTATGTCCTGCAGTCAGACAGAGCTTAGTTTCCTTGATCTAATGTTGCATCTGGACAGGGATGGCGTTTTACACTCATCCCTCTACAGAAAGCCCTCTGCCGGGAATACTGTCTTACATGCGACAAGCTTTCATCCTGCATCGCTTGTAACCAGTATTCCCTACAGTCAATACCTTCGCATCAAACGTAACTGCAGCCAGGATGCAGATTTCAAAAAAGCTGCGGACGAGCTATATGCTCGTTTAAAAGATAGGGGTTACAGTCATTCGGTTTTGAAGAGAGCTTATAAGAGAGTATGTGAACAAGATCGCAGCTCTCTTATTTTTGGCCAAAAACTTACCACTCAAACCGACCAAATAAGAATTATTACAAGATACTCTACTGAACACCTTAAAATCCACAAGATTGTGGAAAATTCCTGGCCTCTGCTGTCTGCTGATCCAATAGTTAACAAATATATTGGTAGTAAACCACAAATAACTTACCAACGGGCACCTTCTCTGAAAGATAGTCTGGTTCATAGCCATTTTGAAACCCTCTCTGATATAAAATGCCTGAACCCAGGAACGTTTGCTTGTGGGCACTGTGACATGTGCCCATTCATACTCAACAGTTCAACCTGCACACTTCCCAATGGTCAAATTCACCGTGCTAAACATCGAATTACATGCCAAACTCTGGGCATTGTATATATGGCTATTTGCCAATGCGGTGGATTCTATATAGGAAAAACCAAGCGCCCCTTTTATAAGCGAATTCGTGACCATATTAGACCTATCTTTAAGAGAAAAGTGGAAACAGCAGTTAGTCACCATGTTGGTACTTTTCATAACTTTAATGCAAAAAATATATGTTTCATGGCTTTGGAACATATTCCGCCTCATGTCAGAGGAGGAAGCGTTGATAAAACTTTGCTACAATTAGAGGCTCGCTGGATTTACAATCTAGAGGCAACTGTTTTCCCTGGCTTTAACGAAAATCTTAGCTTTAGACCCTTCCTATGATTGGCCGATCTGCATTGACTTGCAATGACCTAGGTTGTCCACATCCCCCCTCTTCCCTGCTCTAGGAGTCCTCTGTTTCCTTTTTTACCCCCTTCCCCCTTTCTTCTTAATGTTTATCTGTAAATTAATTTAGTTTAATAAAATTAAACTGCTGTTATTGCTCGATATTAAATTTATTTTCTATTAATTATCATTCATTTAGTCATGTTCTATATAAGTATGTTTTTCCTAAATTGTCTGTTATGTCGAAGATTTATGTTTAAACTTAAACATGTGCAATGTACATTATGTGAACTATGTTGTTTTCTAAGATCGTTCTGTAACTTCTCCCTGGAAGTTGGCGGGTACGGCTTTTTTTGGTTGGTTAACTGTACCCGCCATCATTGACAAAAGAGCGACTTCATCCTTGGTCTCTGAGGGTCTGCAATGAGAACATGCACAGGGTGCCTGACTGTGACGGAATCTCTGGGCTCCTTACAGCCCTCATATGGACACCCAGGGCATATCCGGCAATTGCTGGGTCTGCCCAACTCACACGTTTTGTTGCAGTTTCTGCTTTCCCATTATCCCCGAATTTGGTTTTACTATCTCACCAAGCTTTACCATACTATGATACATTACAACATGATCCCGCTCCGCCTCATTGGAAACTATGTTTCTAATAACGTTGGTGCGTGAGACCAAGTCCCCTCCCCTGGGCGCTAGGTATTCTGGGTCTTGTAGTTTTGGCACAGCTTCGGGACCCTGGGAGCATGCGCACTAACGTTGTCACGTCCGCACTCCGCCGGTGAAGTCCGACGCCGGCCGAGTTGGTGATCGCTTAAAAGCCGGCATTATCAGACTGCACACCAACCAGAGCGGTTCGGTGAGGCAGCCTGATATTTATCCACAACTCTGTTTCAAGGTAACCATCTGCTGCTTATCTGAAAATCTGACACACTGTCTCCTGTACATTACTAGTCCCTCTATTTTCTGGGCTTTGTAAACTGTTATGATTCTTACTTCATTAGATGTCCTTTTGTCATACTTTCAGACTAAAAGCATTGTTATGCTGTATGTTTAATGATACACAAGACAATGTATTACTTCATTCAACACTAACAGCTTGGTTTGGGCCATTGGCTCTTCAATTTGTTTTTGTCTAACATGCTGTGTGATCATTCCCTTATTATTCTATCTATACATAATTTAAATAATATGAAAAAATATGAAAAAAATATAAGAACCGCACAATGCTAATTCCATATTTATGACAATACCTAATGATGGATTATTTCTATTATATCCTTACTGTTTCTACTCAAGACGTCCCCTTGTGGATAACTGATTAATATACAATATATTTGACTTTTAGAATAATTTCATCTTTTGGAACTTTCTCTTCACTGGACTAAAGTTCTCTGAAGGTTCATGTCCTATGAATGCATCTTAATCGGATATTTTGTATCCAGTGGATAATCAGGCATCATCTCATCCGTTCTATTTTTCTCCTTTTTTTCTCTCAATTTTGATTTTAATGTGAGTATAACCTGAATAGTTAACCTAATAATGACTTAATCTGCCCCATAAATGATCGGGCTAACTGGACCATTAACCCCAATTAGATCAAAATTTATTGACCACTATATATAACTTTTACCTTATTACCTCTATATTGCTTTCACATATCAATTATATTCATTTAAATTAATTAACTCTAATGGGGTTCTTTCTCTAATTTAATTTAATTCATCTATTTATATATATTCCTTTGATCTATTTTGGCTAGGTCTCTTAAGCGGTCACTGTGAGGGTTTGTATGCTCGGAGCTCCGTCTACGTCTTACACCGAGGAGGAGATCTCTCTCCTTCCTCCACTAGCGTGCAGAGGTTTCTCTTGTCTCCACCCCCATTTATCTCATCTAGGGCTTTAATGGTGGTAAGTCGTTATTCTTTTTGCCAACTGTGGACCTGTTTACAGATCGATCTTCTAAACTCTACTTAAACCAATTTACAATATGCTAATATGAATCTTTCTATTGTCTATTTTAACAGCTATGTTCGATGTACTCTCACATTTGAGACATACTTCCCCTGACGAAGCCCCGATGGGCGAAACATGTTGGGACCACGTATGATCTCTTTGGTTTAACATCTAATTAACCACCATATCAGCTATGCCCTATTTTCGAAATTTTGTGAAAACGCTTATATATACATATGTAATTTTACTAAATATTTTGTACTACCTGTTCAATAAATGGATAAATCCCCTTTTTTTAACCTAATGAATTGAGTCTTCCACTGTTGTCTAAATACTTACGCTAGCACCGCTATAGTCCCGTTTACTTATTTTTCTACATTATGTATTAAAAAAAGGGCAGACTCGATCGACTACTGTCTTTTTTTTCTGCCATCACTTTTCTTTGTTTCTAAAATATGTGTATTTCTATACCTTATTTTTCTATTTATTTTAAAAGTTAATTTGTAAAGAAGATGATTTTCCCCTTTATAGATCATCCTCTGTACTGTGTATCCTGCTGCAGGTGTTTATGGAGTACAGGACTACTTTCCAATAGGCGAATGCAACTTTTAACGTGTGCATGGCCCTATGGAGATTATTTACTACAGCTGGAGGGTGCAAAATCAGGCTCACTTCTGCATAGAAACCAATCAGCTGCCAGGTTTTATTGTCAAAGCTTAATTGAACTAGCTGAGGTTAGAAGCTGATTGGCTACCATGCACAGCTGCACTGTATTCTGAGTGTACCAGTTTTAGTAAATCTACCCTTATGTGTCCAAAGGGGAACTTGCTCTTACTTTCTGCAATGTAATAGTGACATGGTAAATGGTTCAAAGAATACATTTTTCAAATAAGTAAGAAGATCGGTTTGTCCTGGTAGATTAATTTGGTGATGCACAATGAACAATATATCTCTGTGGATTGTTCTTCTGAGGACTCTTTCACCACTGTTCATTAAAAAATATTAAACATACATACTCGCCTACAGTGCCTTGCAAAAGTATTCACCCCCCTTGGCTTTTTATCTATTTTGTGACATTACAGTTTTAGTTCAATGTTTTTTTAATCTGAATTATATGTGATGGATCAGAACACGATTGTCTAAGTTGGTGAAGTAAAATTAGAAAAATATATACACAAAACTATTTTTCAGAAATAAAAAACTGATAACTGCCATGTGCGTATGTATTTACCCCCTTTGTTATGAAGCCCATAAAAAGCTCTGGTGCAACCAATTACCTTTTAGAAGTCACATAATTAGTGAAATGATGTCCACCTGTGTGCAATCTAAGTGTCACATGATCTGTCATTACATATACACACCTTTTTGAAAGGCCCCAGAGGCTGCAACACCTAAGCAAGAGGCACCACTAACCAAACACTGCCATGAAGACCAAGGAACTCTCCAAACAAGTAAGGGACAATGTTGTTGAGAAGTACAAGTCAGGGTTAGGTTATAATTAAATATCCAAATCTTTGATCCTAGGAGCACCATCAAATCTATCATAACCAAATGGAAAGAACATGGCACAACAGCAAACCTGCCAAGATACGGTCGCACACCAAAACTCACGGACCGGGCAAGGAGGGCATTAATCAGAGAGGCAGCACAGAGACCTAAGGTAACCCTGGAGGAGCTGCAGAGTTCCATAGCAGAGACTGGAGTATCTGTACATAGGACGACAATAAGCTGTACGGTCCATAGAGTTGGGCTTTATGGCAAAGTGGCCAGAAGAAAGTCATTACTTTCAGCAAAAAACTAAATGGCACGTTTTGAGTTTCACGAAAAGGCATGTGGGAGACTCCCAAAATGTATGGAGGAAGGTGCCCTGGTCTGATGAGATAAAATTGAACTTTTTGGCCATCAAAGAAAACACTGTCTGGCGCAAACCCAAAACCTCACATCACTCAAAGAACACCATCCCCACAGTGAAATATGGTGGTGGCAGCATCATGCTGTGGGGATGTTTTTCAGCAGTCGGGACTGGGAAACTGGTCAGAGTTGAGGGAAAGATGGATGGTGCTAAATACAGGGATATTCTTGAGCAAAACCTGTACCACTCTGTGTGTAATTTGAGACTAGGAAGTAGGTTCACCTTCCAGCAGGACAATGACCCCAAACACACTGCTAAAGCAACACTTGAGTGGAAAAATATAAATGTGTTGGAATGGTCTAGTCAAAGCCCAGACCTCAATACAATAGAAAATCTGTGGTCAGACTTAAAGATTGCTGTTCACAAGCGCAAACCATCCAACCTGAAGGAGCTGGAGCACTTTTGCAAGGAGGAATGGGCAACAATACCAGTGCTAAGATGTGGCAAGCTCATAGAGACTTATCCAAAGTGACTTGGAGCTGTGATAGCCACAAAAGGTGGCTCTACAAAGTATTGACTTTAGGGGGGTAAATAGTTGTGCACATTGACTTTTTCTGTTAATTTGTCATATTTGTTGTTTGCTTCACAATAAAAAAAAAAACACTTTCAAAGTTGTGGGCATGTTCTGTAAATTAAATGATGAAAATCCTCAAACAATCCAGGTTGTGAGGCAACAAAACAGGAAAAATGCCAAGGGGGGTGAATACAAGGCACTGTAGGTGGATGCAGCATCAGTCCAATGCTGCATCTGTCTCCTGCCACCTCTACATCGAGAACTGAATGATCAAAGACTGCTTATGGCTCAGTTCTCGATCTTCAGTGAGCAGAGAGTTGGTGATTGTCAGTCACCGGCTCTGTGCTCTGCCCTTCCAGTGCTCACTGGAGTGCAATACTATGGAGGGGGCAGGAATGGCTGTCTGAGGCTCTCAGCGGTTTTCTGAGAGGCTGAGCCAGCTGTGGCTCAGGCATCGCAATAAGCGTATATTGATTGGTTTGCGCAAAGGTTATAGCGTCTATAAAATAGGGGATAGATGTATGGCATTTTTTTTTTTACTAGTAATGGCGGCGATTTGTGATTTTATGTGAGACTGCGGCGGACAGATCTGACACTTTTGACACTTTTTTGGGATCACTGACATTTATACAGCGATCAGTGCTATAAATAGGCACTGAATACTGTGTAAATGTCACTGGCAGGAAAGGAGTTAACACTAGGAGGCAATCAAGGGGTTAAATGTGTTTCCTGGGAAGTGTTTCTAACTGTGGAGGGATGGGACTGACTGGAGGAGGAGAAAGATCGCTGATCCTAGTCACTAGGAACAGCAGATCTCACTCTCCTCCTGTGTCAGAATGGGGATCTGTCTGTTTACATTGACAGATCCCCATTCTGGCTCTCTTTCCCATGCTCTTTCCCATGATCGGGGGTGTCTGGCGGACATCACGGCCACCGGTCACGCACATCGGGTCCCCCGCCGTGCTATGGCTCTTAAAGGTGCCGAAGTACATCTACAACGATTTGCGGGAACGAGCTGACCTGCCGCAGTATAATGACAGCAGCTGGTCGGAAAGTGGTTAAAACACTATGATATGATGTTCATTTGCACATAATTCCCCACCGTCAGGACTAATTCTCACTTGCAGTCAGCTGGTGTTATATCTCTGTAGTTATCAGTCTTCCAGGTTGCTAGTTCTGTTTAAAATCTAATTAAATTGAGAGTTATTTTAAAATTTCATAAACCTATATATTGAGAACATCAAAGGCATGATTACTTTTAGTGCACTAAATAAAGGATGACTGTTAAGTTCTGTATCTCATGTTATATCTCATATCTCATTGTATAGTACAGTATCCAGGGTCTTAATAAAAATGTTAACTATAAATGTAGAATTTACCTAACACCCACACAATCTACTGACTGATCTTACACCATGACAATTATAGCCTGTGCAAACAATACATTGACTGCTTATATTGTCATCTTTATGTGTTTGGCTGACTTAAAGAGTAACTCAACATTTGTTGCAGATTCCTACCTGTTTTTGTTTTTAAGAAATAGCTCTTTGTTAGATCATATCTTGTTCAAGGCTGATTCTGAATGGAAGTGACTAATTCATTACAAGCAGCTGATGCACTTTCATTGTTCTGGTGATAAAAGTTGCAGTGTCTGCATCCCTTTAGAGATAACTAACCCCTAGGGAGCATCTTACCAAAAATGTGTTGCAGAGGATGTCTAAAAACCTGACTAGCATCTTAGTGCAGAGTTCCTCACCCAAGTAGGAAATTGCATTTGTCTGTGCACAGAATGGCTCTAGGTTACTACATTATATTGAATTCATCAAAAATTATAGCAGCTTCAGATCGAAAAGGAAAGGTATATCTAATTAAATTAAATTACAATATGGCTTCTGTAGCAATTGTGTATGCTATTTTTTTGTGGGCGGGGCGAGGGAGGGGGGCGATTACTAGATTTATTTCCATTAAATTTGAGTTACCCTTTAAATGTTAGTCAAGCAAGAGAAAATTATTAAGCCAAAACCTGCAGTAACATCATCTGAGCCTGTATCACAGAAGGTTCCCTTCCTTGCCTGTTTAACCTTGCAAGTCAGTCTAATACCCAGACTTGATTCTGGACATGATAGCCAAAAGGAAATTAAGGAATCTTTGGTTGACATACTCACATCAAAGTGAAACGTAGCTTAAGATTTTTATATTTTGATTTTTTCCATACATAATTTGTTCTGTTTAAATGATAACAGCAAAACCTAAGCTCTTCACAGGATCTGACACACCATATTTGCTTTACATCCTTATGTTATTTAAATTTCCCCATTGATTATGCAGTTGGTAGAGCTTATAACACCCTTGCACTGAATGTGAAAACTTGACATTTACTGTGAATTTGTTTCACTATGTAATAGAAATGAATCTATTCTTGTTAGCATATCTTGGTTGTGTGGCAATGAGGTGGTAGCAGAACACTGTAATCCTAATATGAGGGCAGATAGTTACAGAATAACTTTGTAGCCAATGTTTTCAGTCACATGAAAGATTCCAATATAGAATTTAGAAGAAAATAATACAAAAGCTTTTTAATTATAACAAACTCAACAATTAAAAATACTGACAGATTTGTTAACATAAAATAGCTCTGCATGCTAATGTCAGGTCACGGCCTTCAGGATTGCCCCAGCAGAAAGAGAGCAAGAAGGAGTCAAGTAGCAGATGAAGCAGTCAAGGAACAAGCAGAACGATGAACAAGTCGAGGTGGATAACAAGTGGTAGTGAAGATAAGGACAGCTACAGGTACATAAAATAGCAAGATATCGGCTGGAAAGAGCACAATATTCCAGCAAACAGGAAGTGCAGAGACATGGCTTAGATCAGAAAGTTCATGGGATGAGCAAAAAGCTCAAGGTTCACCAAAACAAGATACAAGACTAGGTTGTCCAAGAAATCAGGTCAGGAGCTGCCCAGAATCTTAGCTGGCACAGCAAGAAGAACTACAGCCAGATACTGCAGAGGTTCCAGGTTCAGCTCTGAACCCTGACATTAACATTGCCTACTAAGTAGTGTAGTCCTGCACACTGCTTTCTGGATTGATAGCAGGGATGAGCCGACAGTTCACTCCAAACCTAGGTTCAGACCAAAATTTTACTTTAACTCATTTGGCCTTCTGTTTGTTGGGAGCCGTGTATCCTCATCCTTCAAAGGATGGACATCATGGTACATGTTGGACATGTATTTTATTTATTTTTTTGAGTGTGGTGTCCCCTTAAAATCCATTCCAGACTCAAAGGGTCAATTGACATTTAGTGCCAGCTTCTTAAAAAACAAAACAAAAAAAAAACAAAGAAGCTGTTAATGGCAGCTGTCAAAGTATTTTGCTTCAATTTTAAAAATGTTCCATTTGCAAATGTCAGTGCTGCTACAGTACTTTCGGTACATAAAGATGCATTCCACCACATTTAAAAAAATCAATGCTCCTGACCGAATGGATTTTTTATATTTTTTTACAATTGGTACATGTTCCCTAGAGCAGTGCACCCCCCCCCCGTGCTATTTTTTGACACTCTCTTGCCTATTAGCCCAGAAAATGAAATGAAATTGATTTCAATGGGGTTCCACATCTGAATTTCTTTCAAGTTTGCAGAATGCCTGCTTGACTGAACCCAAGGCAGTTCAGCTCATCACTAATTGACAGCATTGCCTCTATTACTGAAACCTTCTCTTTTTTGTTTAACTTCTCTTTATTAATGTAGCTGGTATTTGAATTTGTAGGGACTCTGGTGGTGTGAAGTTCCCTGGGGTCTCTGGGTGGCGCTGTTGCCTTGGGCCCGAGCTGAACATACACCGCAAACCGTGCCTTTTTGTCCTCCCCTGGAGCTGGTACAGCGGGGCGGGGAACCCGCTGTGATGCAAAGGGAGAGGTCATAAAAGGGGCGGAGGCCCTGATTTTAGGGAGAGAGTCAGAGGACGTGGCTGCACCCAGGCACCTTCAGCTTGGGTGCTGGCGTTCCGGTGTTTCAGGCCTAGGCGCCCTTGTCCTGGCTGGAGCAGAGATGGAGTCCATTCGCTGGTGACGGAGAGGCCTCCATTTCTCCCTTGGACGGATTTCTTCCCCTGACAGGGGCAAAGTGAGTGAAGGTAAATTCACGTTCTATTACCTAGTCAGTGGCAGTGACTATTCACCACTGGTGACAGCACAGTGGGCTGCATCAAGAAGGGAAAGGATTGTGCCTCGATCTGTTTCCCCATTGTTCAGAAGGATAAAGATTGTTTTATTGCTTGGCAAGAAGAATAAAACCTATTCACTGTGTGGAACTTGGTTTACTAAGTAAAGGAGCCAGGGACGAAGGACTGGACTTGGCTCTAGGACACCTACACAAAAGCCCAATCCCTGGCCTTCACCTCCTAGTTATGGGAGGACATGGGCCGTGGTGTGTCTCTCTCTCTCTCCCAGGTACCCCTAGACAACAGCCATATAACCGATAGAGAAGGGGAGAGGGGTGAGTGCGCTACATTAAATTTTCCAATTCCATATAACATTTAAACATTTCATTGACACTTAAAGACAGTCTAGTTTTCTTCACTTTGTGGTGGGAGGGGGGGAGGAGGAAGGGGAGGAGAGGTGTCGTGATGAGGGGGGGAAGTGTAGTAAGTATGGTAGTATGGTATGGTAGGGTATATTAATATATCTATATTATGTGCTTTACGAATGTGATATTTATGTATTTCCTATGTGTCTTGTTTATCCGTGAATCAGATTTCCCTCCCTTGATTGGGAGGGGGGGAAAAAAAAGAGAAATGGGAAAAAGGGGGGGAAGAAAAAGTGTTATCTTCCTGTATTTGTGTGTGTGTCTTCTTATTTCCAATTGTTGTGTTTCCTTCTAACTGTACGTGTTTTGAAATCACCCCCCAAGAAGGGAGAAGAAAAAAAAAAAAAAAGGGGAAAGCCCTTTTTAAAGTTTAAATTAAGGGAGGAAAGTCGTTAACCACCTTCCCTTATTCTTCCAGTGTCCTATAATCTGCTAATCTTTAACAAGACATACATAAATACATACACATTAAAAAAAAAAGCTGTAGATTATCCCCATCTTTCTTTCTGTAGTTCCTATATCCTTTTTCAGAGCTTCCTAAGGCTTTTAGGTCTTCCATTATCCATCTATTTCTTGGTTATGTTTTTCCTAGATTTCCCAGATTTTTTTTAATTTCTCCTGTTTATGCCTAATATCATGTATCTATTTTTCTGCTGCCATTATTTTAGCCACTTCCCTTTTCCATTCTTGGAGGTTGGGGCATGTTACTTGCTTCCAGTACCTTGGTATTAATCTCTTTAAAAGGTGTGGTACAATACTATTTTTATACGTTTGTATAGCTCTTGTGGTTCAATGGAACAGGAACTGTATCGGTATAAATTCTATTGTTTCCTCCGACATTTTCCCGATCAATGGCGCCACTATCTCCCAAAAAAACCTTATCAGTGGACATTCCCACCATCTGTGGAGGTAGGTGCCCCTCTCCCCACATCCCCTCCAGCATCGATCATCTATTGTTGGGTATATTTGTGCTAGTCGCACCGGGGTGCGATACCATCTGGCTAAGACCTTATATGCCATTTCCTGGATGGCTGAGCTTGTGGATGTGGTATGTGTGATTGTAATTAGTTTCTTTAATTGTGATGGTGGGAATCTGCATCTCAGTTCTTTTTCCCATTCTTTGATAATGTAAGGGGTTGTTTTATTCTGTTCACTACGTACTAATTCATGCATCTGTGACAATAAGTGATCTGGTTTTGATATCTTTCTACATGTTTTCTCAAATATAGTTAGGGAGTTAAGCGTTCTTACTTGAAGGTCTAACCATCTACAGAAGCTTTGCATCTGACTATATCTCCATCCTGCCATTACCATATCTCCTTCTGATGATATTAACTCTGCTTGAGGCATCAAAACCCCCAATGGTGCATACCTCAAGCACATTGTGTTACCCTCTGATTCCCATGGGCCCAGTGCTCCTTTTTCCTCTCCTGGGGGAAACCATGGGTAACCTCCCAGTGGTGCTAATGGGGATGTTTTTGGGGCATACTTGCCAGCTTGATTTATCCTATCCCATACTGCCAGTGTATTCTGAGTTAATGGGGATGTCCATTTTGATAATCCTCTGACTTTTGCCGGTATCCATGGTGCCCCTCCCAATTTTCTTACTGCCATATTTATCTATATTGGTACCCATGCTCTATTGCCTATATCATGGCACCAGTGTAATATACGCATTAGTGCCATCGCTTTATAATAGGATGCGATATCTGGAAGCCCAACTCCTCCCTCTCCCTTACTTTCACATAAAATTTCATATGCTATCCTAGTATTTCCCTCCATATAAATGATATAAATATTTTTCGTGTCTTTCTAAAAAATATCTGGGGGGAGTTGTATGGGAACTGTATGCAATAAGTATAACATTCTGGGTACTACATTCATTTTTAGGGTGTTAATTCTCCCAAACCATGTTAGTGTATTTCCTTTCCACCTATTCAGTTCTTTTGTTATTTCCAAAATGAATGCTCCATAATTACGCTCATATAATATCTTTTCATCGGCCGTTATGTGCACTCCCAAATAGTACAGTGATTCTTTATTCCAAAGAAACAAGTATTTTTTCGTGTAATGATATAATTACTGGTAGTGGTACATGACTTGGCAATATTACTGATTTCTCTATCTTAATTTTGAAATTAGATATCTTCCCATATCTTATCACTTCTTTCATCAGCTCGTATACTGATTCTTGTGGTTTTGAAAGAAAAAATAATAAATCATCGGCATATGCTGCCACTTTATGCTCTCTTTGTCCGATTTCCACTCCCACTATTCCCCTGTTCCCTCTCACCCTGCATAAAAATGGTTCCAAAGTGAGAGCGAACAAAATTGGGGATAGGGGGCAGCCTTGCCTTGTACCATTACCTATATTAAAACCCTCTGACAATGTTCCGTTAACTTTAACTTTCGGTTTAGGTCCTGCGTATAATGCTGTTATCCACTCCCTCATCCGTTCCCCTATCACTATTTCTTTCAATACTTCCATCATATAGGCCCAGTTCACCTCTTGGTGTTTTATCGGGTCCCTTTTCCATCCAATGGAGTATATTGAGTGCTCGTATTGTGTTGTCTTTGTTTCCCTCCCCATCATAAATCCTGTTTGATCCATATGTACTATCTTTGTAACCCTCTCCTTTAATCTATTTGCTATTATTTTGGAAAATAATTTTGTGTCCGTATTTAGGAGGGAAATAGGTCTATAACTTAAGCAGTATTATGGGTCTTTCCCCGGATTAGTTATAACTGTCACAAATGCCAGTAATGCTTCTGCGGGTAGTGGGTTTTCAGCTGTGATCTTATTAAAGTAATTATAAAGTGGTGTGATTACTATATCTATGTATTTTTTATAATATGCATTGGTTAGGCCGTCTGGTCCTGGGCTCCCACTCAGGAGGTCTTCTATTGCTCTTTTAATTTCCTCTCTGGTGATCTGTTCTTCTAGTTTCTCTGCTACTGAAACCTTCTCACTGTAAGCTGTAGTGTCCGGAAAAGAGGAGGATGTCAGACACAAATGAAAGAGGATTTGGCTCAAATAAGGAAGACAAAGGAAGTATTTTGTTGATGTTTTGAGTCACATAGTAACTGGATTTGGTACTTGTTTAGATTCTCATACAAGAGCCATTAGATTTTTTAAATGCAAGCAGTATAAGTGTCTTTAATTTACTTGTAATCTGTAATACCTTGTACACACGATCAGAATGTCCGATGAAAAAATTCAGACGGAATAATTTCATTGGATATTCCGACCCTGTATGGGCCCCATCGGACTTTTTTCCGTCGGAGTTTAGAAATAGAACATGTTTTATTTTTTTCCGATGGAAAAAAATCCTATCGGAAATTCCGATCGTCTGTGTGGAACTCCTGATGGAAAAAAAACATGCATGCTCAGAATCAAGTCAACGCATGCTCGGAAGCATTGAACTTAATATTTCTCGGCTTGTCGTAGTGTTTTACGTCACCGCGTTTTGGACGGTCGGAATTTGGTCTGACAGTGTGTATGCAAGACAGCTTGAACGGAATTCCGACGGAAAATTCCATCGGATTTAATCCCATCAGAAATTCTGATCGTGTGTACAGGGCATAAGTCAAGAAATTAGATGTGTAATTTATTCCCCTAGACGCCTGAAGATGCTCCTTGAATCTTGGGTCCCTCTATGTAGCTAGGCTGTGAAAAAGTCTTACGCCTGTGGTATCGTTATACTCAGGAGGCATAGCAGAATGTGTTTGGAGATGTAAAGCTAAGTATGCCTACTTAATTGACAACCTTAATAAAAAAATATATTTTCATTTTCTTTCCACATTTTCCAAAAACGAAAAATAAGATTTTCATAAGATACACTATACATTTTAGAAAATACCTTGCCGTGTTTGCGCTAAAAAATAGGGTAATTTTGTGGGTGTTTCTCCATAAATTATGCACCTTGAAAATACAAAAATGCTCCTTGGATTTTGAGCCCCTCTATGCATCTAGACAGTGAAAAAGTCTCACACATTGTGTGCCCCTATACTCGGGAGGCATAGCAAAATGTGTTTTGGGGTGCAATTGTAAGTATGCCTATGCTGTGTGTGTGTGAGAAATAACTTGATAATATGACAACTTGTAATTTGTAATGTAATTTCTTCACTTTCCAAAAAATTCTGACAACAATAGCTTCAAAAACCTCACCATGCCTCTTACTAAATATATTGGACTGTCTACTTTCCAAAAATGGGTCATTTGGGAGGTATCTATACTGTCCTGGTATTTTACGGCCTCAAAATTAGATAGGCAATCAGTGTATCAGAACTGAGCAAATGATATATATATATATACACACACACACATTGATGTGATCTATTTTCGCCAAAGAAATGTAGCAGAATACATATTTTCATAATTTTTGGTATTTGTTCATTTATATAGCAAAAAAAAAAAAAAAACTGTGGTGATTAAATACCACCAAGTGAAAACTCTATCTGTTCAAAGAAATTATATCAAATAAATTTAGGTACAGTGTTGCATGGCTGAGTAATTGTTATTCAAAGTGTGACAATGCTGAAAACCTGGACTGGAAGAGAGTGAAATAGTCTGGACTTGAAATTATTACACCCCAAAAACAATATTTTGCAGCTTATCAATCCATAAATGTGGTAGCTGCATACTTTTTTTTTTTTTTTTTTACATTTTCCCTTTATTTTCAGCTGGTGATCTGGCCAGTAACATAAGTATAAAAGAGTGCAGCGCAAAAAATAAGAAGATTGAATAAAAAGGTCCTTTAAAATCAGCAGAAGTCCATAGGGTGAATAGTGCACAATATAAGCATGCGATGTGGATCACACACATTGACCAGAAGAAGATCCCTCCACCACACACAGAATGGCCTCTCACCTCTAAGCTTCGACCTCCAGGAGGTCACAAGGCATAAGATAGATTGTATATGGACAACCGATGACATCCAATCCCTCAGCCTCCCCTCCAAACAGCATAAATCAGCATAGGCAACATATAACTTGATAAGCTTCCTCCACCGTCATCCAGTTATGTAAATAAACAGAAGAAACTTCCTAGTGCTCTCTGATATGCAATGGTTTATTCATATAGATACAGAGTAACAAATGGATACTCACATTAAAAAGCACTCATGTGCGAGTGCGGACAGAAAACAGCATGTAAAAACGATCACAAGATCACAGATGCTTGGAGATAATCGCGGCAGCGTCCGGCGTAGCTCCTCCCCCCGTACGCGTTACGTCAATGGGCGTGACTTCCTCAGCGTGGGGCGGGGCTAAACACAGACTTGCCGCAAATGTTTAAATAGGTAACATGGCAACCTATGGCCAATCATAATTCGCGAAGGAACAACCTATCCCAGCTGACCTTTCAGAAGACAAGCTTCTTGCTACAAGGAGAATGGTAACATAGATGAAATACAGCGGTCAGCATATATGCAACTGGTCAATCGTTGCAAGTAGACACCTAAGTCAATACACCGCACCCTCTGTGTCCTAGACCATATAAAATACTTAAAGCCCTGTACACACGATCGGTTTGACTGATGAAAACCGTCCGATGGATGGTTTTCATCAGACCAACTGATCATGTATGGTACCCATCGGTCTTTTTCCCATCCGTTTTAAAAAATAGAACTTGTTTTAAAATTTTCCAATGGATCAAAAACCGAAGGTAATTTCCGATCGTCTATGGGCAAGTCCATCGGTTAAAAAACCCACACATGCTCAGACTGAATTAGGAGACGGGAGCGCTCGTTCTGGTAAAACTAGCGTTCCTAATAGAGAGAGCACATTCGTCATTCTGCAAGTTATTGCCTCGTTTAATGCAGCGCATCGTTTTTTTGCTTTAGAACGGTGTTTAAAATGTACTTTTTGCTGCAGATCTTTATCACGAGTTCTGACAAACTTTTGTCTTTCTTCTTTCTTGTGATCTTATGAATAATTAGTTTAATTCTTAAAGGCCGACCTCACAAATTATACAAAACCTTTTTTTTTTGTATTTAAATTTGTTGTGCATTTTTTGGTGTGTCAATTTCTCACAACAACATTTTATATTTTAACGTTTCCTCATGGAGGTTGGTGTACCTTGTTATTAATTACACATTGTATTTATGAAATGTTATTGCTACTCCTAAAAAAAAAAACACATCAGGCATGTATGTTGGCTGAAATCAAATCTCCATTTATTTTGGCAAAAAAGCAAACAAAAAATGAAGGGCAACTATTCAGAAATTAGCACAAAATTTGAAGTCATTGGACCCCAAATGCAGACATGACTACGATGAACATAAAGAGAAACAACAGCATGAAATCAGGAGCAGCAGCCAAAGACATGCATCATCCCAACTGTGGTACTCCATTAACCTGCAACTTCTGGAAGAGCAGCTCGAGGCCAGAGAATCACCTCCTGCTCTTCCCTGTAGCGTTCTCTCCACGGCCCCGTCCACGCACCCTTGCAGGCTGGGCCACTGTGGGTGGTGATGTGGCAGGAGGAGGAGGAGAAGGAGGAGAGGGATTGGCCTGCTGAGAGATATGGGTGGCCACAGTCAGCTGCCCCCTCACCCCCATGTGTACGGCCGTGTAGATAAGGTGTTCACAGAGGGCCCGTTGTCCCGCCTCCATTTGGAGCAACTTATCTGACAGATAAGTACTGAAACCCTCTGTAGGGTTGGGGGGGGCCCTCATGATGGCAGCAGCCTCATGGATCATCTTTAGTGACTCCTCCTCCACTTGTGTCATCCGCCGATGTTTTGGCAGTCTGACGTGGAGGGGAGCCACTTGTGAGACTGTACTGCCACTAGGCCTGGGGACCTGCTGAGTCCCACTTGGCCCTGCCTCCTCCTGCCTGCCACATTCCTGAGCCTCTTCCTCCCGGCTTGCCTCATCCTGTTTAAAAAAAAAAAGTTTGATTATTGGGGAATCTATCACACACAATTTGGATATCATGACTGGTGCATATTTTTTTGTGGGGGGGGGGGGTGTTATCATTTTGGGCTAATCCAACAATTTCATCACAATATTACTTAAAGGGCAACAATTATGTGCAAAAATACTATACCTGGCTGAAGATGCGAAGATCTGGCTCTTCAAGTTCAGGTGGCTCCTCCTCCGCCTCTGCAGGGGTGGAGGGAAGGGTGGAAGGAACGCTGGAGGGAAGGGTGGAAGGAAGGGTTGAGGGAAGGCTGGAAATAGATTCCCTGGCCTCGATCTGGTCATCCAGAAATTGAAGATGTTTGTAGTACCACAGCTTGGGCTGTACTACATCGTCGGCTGCTGCTCCTGATCTCTTCGACTCGCGCACTTCCTTGTATTTTTTTTTATAGGAATTATGCAGGTTGTTGATTTTATTATTTATCATAGTGTAGTCTGCATCTGGGATCCATGGCTTCATATCCTCTGCTAATTTGGTAATAGTTGCCCGACGTACATCACTCTTGTGGTACGCTGGGTGTTTCAGTTCCCACAGGTTGCGCAGTTCCTTATATTTATCAATAAAAAACAACATGACCTCCGGCTCACGTAGTTTATGCATCTTTTTGGATCAGCAAGTAAAAAAACAAGGATAAAAAAAGACAGATCAGATTTGATTCTCCTCAACTTATCACAATATTGCCCTTTACAATCATGAACCATTATAGGCCACTGCAGGCCCGAGTTCCCTTCTTACCTTAGTTGAGTTTGTTTGTGCACTTCCGGTCGTCCTTACTCCGCGCATCCCTAATAACTTCTTTCCCCTTTTTATACCCTGCGCATGCGTGTAACTCCGCCCTCGTCGCCCGCCCATGACGGTCTTTTTCTGCATTTCCCCGCCCCTTAACGATCGGCACACAGTGTGAGACGGCGACATGTCGCAGACACAGGTGGCTTCTTTCTTAGAAATTACCGACGAGGAAAGCCTGGAGGCGGAAACGTCCCGATCCAGTAAAAAAAGATACAAGGCGACTAATATGTCATTTGCTGAGATGGCGGAGATGGTGGACATTCTGCAGAGGAAGGATTACGACGGCAAGCATGGCCCATACGACACCCCTAATCTCCGGAAGTCTCAAATTATGGACAAAGTGGCGAGGACTCTCTATAAAAAATATGGTGTCAGGAGATCCAAGGAACAACTCCGTAAAAGGTGGTCTGACCTGAAGCTTAGGGAGCCGGAGCAGTATAGGAAGCTTCAAAAAAGCATAGAAAAAAGTAAGCTTTTTTTTACTGTGTTCTTTCACATTGTAATATGTATTCTTCCATGTTTTGCAACATGTGCTTGGCTTGACTGGTTTCACATTTTACAATGTCAACTTTTATGTTAAGTTGAGAGTCCACTTATTTGGTAAATGTGTTGTAAAAAACACTTGATGGTCTTCCCCAAAACATGTTTGTCACATATCCACGTAAACTACATGTGGGCATGCCTCATTTTAATTAAACAATGTTTATCTACACATTGTTGGCTAGATGATGTGTTGTAAGTAAAACTAGAATGTGAATGAAAGGCTAAGCTGGATTCTGGGTAAAGAAGATGACACTCCAGCAGTTGTGTACTCAGCTTTTTTTTCTGGATCAAGATACTATAGTCTGGGCCACATGACCAAATTTATAAACGGGGTCACACACAGGTGGTCCAGTGGATACCTTGGTGGTTATCCAAGTGTATTTGTGAGTGTCCTAAAAAATAACATGTTGCTTTGTAGAGTTCGCAAGATCTCATATGTTCATCTTGGAACTCAGGGCCAAATATCAATTGTACCCCACTTCAAAACAATGAATCCATTTTCAGGCCTAAAATCTCTGTGTGCTAAAGGATACATTATTTTTGACATTCCCATAGGGGAGAGGAGACTGGGAGAACACCAAGCTGAGGAGACGAGGAACCAAAGACCACAGAAACTCCCCGAAGATCACAAAGCAGACCAAGATCAGCATGTTCAGGAAGCGGAGGTGGAGGAAGCGGAGGTGGAGGAAGGGGAGGTGGAGGAAGGGGAGGTGGAGGAAGGGGAGGTGGAGGAAGGGGAGGTGGAGCTTATCAGCACAACAGGTCAGTGTCTGTCACCACAGCTTCGAGCTAAATACAGATCTAGGCCTGCATAGTTCAAATTTTTTTGTTTTTTTTTAGGGACTGAACGTGGTGGTGTGTCAGGAACTCCAAATCCTCCATTCTCGAGTGCTAGCGCCAAAATAATCATTCAGGAAATAATGGAATGTAGTAGCGAAATGGACATTATGCGAACTTGAATGAATGTGATTGAGCAGAAATATAAAAATTTAATCAATATTTTGGGCCGAATAGTCTGAGCCCCCCCCTTTTTAAGTGTGTTATTTGGCATCCAAAATGTGCAACGGTATTTCAACCTGCCCAAATGTGAAGATGCATACAGTGACTCAACATGTGCTATCTGCCGTCACAGGATATCTATGTCCCTGTTTTGGGGGTACAACCTCTTCCTCCCTACTCAAGTAGGTGAGAGGAAGGGTTTTCACCCCCAAAGCACGTCCATTGATCCCCCATGATGGCAGATAGCACATGTTTACCTTAGCCATGGGATCATGTTGAAGATACCCATTTGAGCCGCAAAAAAGAAAGTGTGGTTCTTCACATTTGGGATGGATCAGGGGTGACATCACTAGACATGTGCACTGCCAAAAAATTCGTTAGTTTTCGTTTTCGTTTCATTCGTTTTTTTTTTTTTTCGTTTTTCGGGTCATTCGTTATGATCGCAATTCGTAAATTCGTAAATTTGTACATTCGTAAATTTGTACATTCGTAAATTTGTACATTCGTAAATTTGTACATTCGTAAATTTGTACATTCGTAATTTCGGAAATTCGATATTTTCGAAAACCCGAAAATTTGAAAATCTGAAAAAATAACTATTAAATTATAGGTATTGTAATTTCCTTTCAAATTTGGCTGTTAGCGAACGTAACGAATGCAAATTTATCTGAAGTTACGCATAACCTGAAATAACAAATGCCGCATCTAAACAAATGGAACGGAACAAATTAATAATAATAAAACGTTTTTATTATTATTATTGCTATTTATTATTATTATTAATTCATTACGTTCCATTCATTTAGATACGGCATTCATTATGTCGGAAAACAATTCGTAACTTCGTTAAGTTCACTAACAGCCAAATTTGAAAGGAAATTACAATACCTATAATTGAAGAGTTAGTAATAGTTAAGTTATTAGTTAATTATTATTTCAGATTTCCGAATTTACTAATTTACGATTGTACGAATGTACAAATTTACGAATGTACGAATATTCGTAAATTCGTAAATTCAAATTTACGAATTTCCGGATAGTTGTACATTCGTAAATTCGTGCATTGGTAAATTCGTATATTCGTACATTCGTACATTCGTAAATTTGAATTTACGAATATTCGTTAAAATTCGTTAAATGAGTTTTCGTTAATTCGGATATTTCCTTATTAACGAATTTGTCGAAATTCGTTAAAAAACGAATTCGGAACGAAACGAATTGCACATGTCTAGACATCACCCCATCTCATGTTTGTGTTTTTCACTGTGTTATTTTTTTACTTTTTAAACAAAAAGTTTGGGATTTTGACCCATGCATGTTTCTGCAAAAAAAGCCTCCAAAAAAAACCCAAAAATGCTTAATATAGAAAACCACCAACAAATGTGGTGCACAAAGTAAAAAGATTCTGGAAGTCTAAAAAAGGTGTGGCTTGTTCTTTCTATGCTCAATAGCAGTTCTGAAGATGCAAAATCAAGGTTTTTACCTGTGAGAATTGAGGCTATTTACTAAGGACAAATACACTTGGCACTGCTAGAACCTGCGAGACACATTGTAACGGCACCCCAAGTATGAAAGGGGTTAACACCGTTAGGATATTCCCTTTCCAACCACACGACAGCCACCAGACACTCCAACCAGCTGAATAAGACCCCATACGAATGGTTCTCCCCCCAGATACGAGACAACGCTCTGTATTCAAGTTCCAAAACAGGGAATGACTTTATTTTCAAAACACATGGTAACACATTTCTCTTCAAAACCCTCCCCTCCCATCCTTTGGGGAACAGGGCGGGTTAAACTGTCCAATGACAATGGTAATACAGGTCAGGTGTGTTCAAACTTCTCCTTTGATAAACAGTCTTAGGCAGGAGGGGTGATTCCCCCCCCCCTCCTCACAGAAGACACTTCAACATCCCATAATATGCAGCCAGACGATTGACCAGCTCCAATCCACATTGTCACAGTAGCAGACTTAATTCATAATAGACAATAGAATGCAAATAACCTTAACTCCTCACCGCAATGATTACACCCCCCCTCCCTCACAGTACACATTCAATCTAGATACAATGTATGTGCAGCTTGAATATGGCCATCATAGGCCATATTGGGGTTTACATTCACCCTGTGCCCCTAATAGAGACACAGGGTGATTGACACATAAGAGCCATTGGGGGAGCTGAAGCAAGGGTATACTTTCTAAGCGATTCTGAGTCCCCCGGGCCTTCCCGTTACACACATAAACCCAAAATACAAGAATGACAAAACAAGTTTGTAGTAAATATAAAAAATATTTTTATTATCAAAAAGCTATAAAGGTCAGATGTGGTCTGGCATTGCGATGGCCCCCCTACCCGGGGGGCCAAGCCAGTACGGGCAGTGTTGAGGCCGGTCAGAATTGTCATCTCGGATGGACCGGCCTCAGGCCCAAATGTTGACACATATGTTGTTGAATAATGTCTTAGGAAATTGTGCATTATGCAGCAGCAGTACACAATGTTGTTCAGTTTGTATTCCGCCAAAAGGATAGCTGTCTGAAATAGGCGGAACCGGCTGGCGATTATCCCGAAGGCATTCTCCACAACTCTCCGGGCTCTGGCCAGCCGGTAATTAAAAACCCTCCTCTCCGGGGTGAGGGTGCGTTGGGGAAACGGCCACATGAGGTGTGGTCCAAGTCCAAAAGCTTCATCCGCGATGAAAACGAACGGTAGTCCTTCCACGTTGTCTGCATCTGGAGGCAGTGCAAGACCCCCAGCCTGTAGACGGTGAGCGAACTCCGTCTCTGCGAATACTCCGCCATCGGACATCCGGCCGTTCTTCCCCACGTCCGCATACAGGAACTCGTACCGTGCCGACACCACCGCCATTAACACTATGCTATTAAAACCTTTATAGTTGAAATAGTATGACCCTGAACGGGGTGGCGGCACTATGTGGACGTGCTTCCCATCAATTGCCCCTCCGCAGTTGGGGTAGTCCCACCGCTGGGCAAATTGATCTGCCACAGTCAGCCATTCCTGTGGTGTGCTAGGGAACTGTGGAGTCAAACAAAAAGAAGACATTAGTACGGTTTATGTTTACAGCGCAAGCAGATTACACACAAAGACATTGTTGACCAACATCATTCTAACATTATTATTTAAGGGAGTATTTCCTACCAATAAACAAAGGCCCACTTAGCAGATGCCTCACCCCCGCTGAGTGGACATTCTAAAATAAACTAAGGGGGGGGCTTGAGGTGATTGTGGGGGATCCAAATAAAGGCTCTACCACTCTGCTGATCTTGATTGAGAACTAAAACTATTTTTAAATTTTTAGGGGGGAGGGAGGGTTGTCAAACTATGAGGGCACTGACCCCAAAAATGTTAAAAGGAAAATAGAAGGCTAGCTGGGTTTGGGCCCAGGATAGCATGCTGGAGAGGTTAGTGAAGGGAAATAGGCATGTAGGGCCCAAAAAAGGCCTTTACAGGTAAAAACATGCATGGTGAAAATGGGGACATTACCAGGATATTACAAACAGGCAAATTTGGGAAGGAGGATAAAAATTTAGAACATTATTAAACAATCCAAACATATAATGTGATGTTAAAGGAGCAAACTTACCTTCATATAGTCCTTCTGCAGGACCTGAATAATGGCCGAACACGTCTCAGGGATAATGATCCCGAGAGCCTGGGGGGAGATGCCTGTTATGAACTTGAGGTCCTGCAAGCTTCTCCCAGTCGCCAGGTATCTCAACGTGGCAATAAGCCTCTGCTCGGCAGTGATGGCCTGGCGCATCACAGTGTCCTGCCTCGTTATATAGGGGGACAGCAAATCCAACAGACGGTGAAAAACGGGGTCCGTCATCCTAAGATAATTCCTGAAATCATCAGGATTATTCTCATGGATTTCCCGCAGCAGAGGCATATGAGAGAATTGGTCCCGCTGGAGCAACCAATTCTTAGTCCATGAACTCCTCCTCACCCTGTTCACAGACTGAACTCGGGTTACAGTGTTAACTGCAACACCAAGTCCAAAGCCAGCACGAGCTTGAGAACGAGAACGCACTTCAAACATGGTCTTAAACCGGTCGGCTGGTCAGAACGAACTCAAACAGAACGCACCGTGGAACAGCAAGGCCTGAGAAGAATGACCTGAAAAACAGAAAACGAACGGCCAAGAAGGCACTGCAAGGCAGTAACGACCTGACTGCATGCACTGAAGAACAAATACGAACCCACAAGCACAAACTGAACACCAGGAAACGATCTGCAAAGCACGAAGACTGAAAAGCGCGAATCGGCTCTCACCAAACTTTTACTAACACGCGGTAACACGAAATCAGCAAAAGCAGCCCAAGGGGTGGCGCCATTAGATTTGTTTGGCCCTTTTATAGCGTCGTCGTACGTGTTGTGCGTGCCCTCGTTTTCTTGCCGTCGGTTTTTTGACTGATGGTGTGTGGCCAAAACTAATGAAAAACAGTTTCATCGGATTTCCGATGGACAAATCCATCGGACGAAAATCCATAGGTTATCCGATCGTGTGTACAGGGCTTAAAGGGCAATCAACCCCTCAATAAATATTAAATTAAATAATACAATTATATCCCCAATAAGATACATGTATGATAAACGCCACCCGCGATCGTCTCCGAGCTTACATATAAAAGACACAAAAAAAAATATTTGTATAAATAAATAAAGAAAAAATATATCTAAATAAATAGAATATTAAATAATAAATGGAAAGAAAGAAACCAATAAACAAAACCACTAAATTACCTATTAGAAATAAAACAATTTAAATCAAAATCAACGTTAAGGCCTGCAGGCGAGAGAACTTTTGTCTCGAAAATCCAAAAAGATTCTCGCCGACTCAATTGCCGGATGTAATGCCCACCCCTCCAATGTTTTGGCACTTTTTCAATCCCCCAGAATTTTAGTCCTCTAGGGTCACGCTGATGACATCTCCTAAAATGGCGGGAGACACTATGGGTTTTTACCCCCCTTCTGATGTTACTTACGTGTTCTCCCACCCTCACATGTAACGCTCTAGCTGTATGCCCCACATATTGGAGCCCACAGTCACATTCCAACATGTAGACAACTCCGGCAATTGAGTCGGCGAGAATCTTTTTGGAGATTTTTTTGTGTCTTTTATATGTAAGCTCGGAGACGATCGCGGGTGGCGTTTATCATACATGTATCTTATTGGGGATATAATTGTATTATTTCATTTAATATTTATTGAGGGGTTGATTGCCCTTTAAGTATTTTATATGGTCTAGGACACAGAGGGTGCGGCGTATTGACTTAGGTGTCTACTTGCAACGATTGACCAGTTGCATATATGCTGACCGCTGTATTTCATCTATGTTACCATTCTCCTTGTAGCAAGAAGCTTGTCTTCTGAAAGGTCAGCTGGGATAGGTTGTTCCTTCGCGAATTATGATTGGTCATAGGTTGCCATGTTACCTATTTAAACATTTGCGGCAAGTCCGTGTTTAGCCCCGCCCCACGCTGAGGAAGTCACGCCCATTGACGTAACGCATACGGGGTGGAGCTACGCCAGACGCTGCCGCGATTATCTCCAAGCATCTGTGATCTTGTGATCGTTTTTACATGCTGTTTTCTGTCCGCACTCGCACATGAGTGCTTTTTAATGTGAGTATCCATTTGTTACTCTGTATCTATACGAATAAACTATTGCATATCAGAGAGAACTAGGAAGTTTCTTCTGTTTATTTACATAACTGGATGACGGTGGAGGAAGCTTATCAAGTTATATGTTGCCTATGCGGATTTATGCTGTTTGGAGGGGAGGCTGAGAGATTGGATGTCATCGGCTGTCCATATACAATCTATCTTATGCCTTGTGACCTCCTGGAGGTCGAAGCTTAGAGGTGAGAGGCCATTCTGTGTGTGGTGGAGGGATCTTCTTCTGGTCATTGTGTGTGATCCACATCGCATGCTTATATTGTGCACTATTCACCCTATGGACTTCTGCTGATTTTAAAGGACCTTTTTATTCAATCTTCTTATTTTTTGCGCTGCACTCTTTTATACTTATGTTTCATTTGAGGTTTTTTATGAATTTACCCCCAAGTGCTGGCAGCATTAACTGTTATTTAATGTTAATTTCGTTTTTTCAGCGCTATTATTATTACTATTACTATTATTTTACTATTTGCATTTAATTCATTTATATTTGGCTGCAGAAATGGATGTATTTTCTTACTTGGAAAGTAGAGAAGTGATTCTCACCGATGTATTTTCTAAAACGATTAGCACTTCTAACCATGGTGATTTGAGCTTTTCGTTTAGAAAATTGGGACACTTATTTGATAAAAAAATTAAAACATGGTGGGATATAGTTTCATTTGAGCACTATCTGGCTGCTCAGATTATCCCTAGACGTCTTAGGTGGGATTTACCACCGAATGATGGCTTATTTGATGATGAGTCAAATAAGGAATGGTGTGATTTTTTTGTCTGTAAAGGATTTGAGCTTCTGCGTTTATTGCTTTCTCGCAAACAGCGTAAGAAAAAATGGCTTGAGAATCAGATTAAAGAAATTACTGATCATATTGAGATATTTAAGGATACCCCGGAATTTATTCAGTTATCAGGGGATCTCAAGTTAAAATTAGTTAAGTGGGACAAGGAGACCCAGGATAAAAAACGGAAAAAAATTCTGCGAGATTTGAAGGACTTTGGGGGTCAACAGGTCTTTAAATGGCAAACTATGGGTTCTGCACAAAATAATATTCCTGAGCAATCCTCCATGGATACTACTGAAGTGGCTGTTAATGCCCCTCCTGTGGTCAGTCAGGGTCCTCAGATTTCGTGGGCCAATGTGGCCCATAATACACCTAATAGAAATTATTCCCCTGGTCCTAGGGGAAGGGGATCTGCCCGTACTAGGGGAAAAGGTAAGGGTAAGGGTAGGGGGAGTTTGAATTCGGTCCCTGTTAGCAATGGACAGGGTCAGTATCCTAACTACCAAGATAATCCTCCCTGGAGACCTGCTCCTGCGAGGGGCAGTGGTTTCCCGAGGGGTAGGGGTGGTTAACCTTTGAGGAATGCACCTCTGCTTACTCGTAATAGCTATGCTCCCTTGCAGGATCATTGGGAGGAATCACCCTATGATAATCATTTTTTAGGTCAGGAGAGGACCCCCTGGAGGGGACCTCCACCTCACACCCCTGCTTGGAGGATTGGAGGGAATATCCTGTATTCCAAGGTCCCAGTGGAAATGGTCCTCCCAGTTAAAAAAGAAAAAAACGAGAGGAATCAGGGGAGGGAGACGAGCCCAAAAGGCAAAGACCGTATTAGGAACAGGGATATTTAATCTGAGTGGTGTTCCTCTGTCTGAAGATGAGACACGAGTTTTGGATAGAGGTCTTAAATTTGCCCCCATACGTAACCTTAACAAATTTCAGACATATGTGAATGTCCAGAAATTTGTTAGAGGATTAAATATGAAGAAGTACTTTCTCTCTGATCCCATCCAGAGAAATTCTTCACAAATGAGTACTAACCATTCCAATTTAAGGAACCGTTCGGTATTTAACCCCCAGTCGAATTACAATAGGCATTTGGATGTCTTCAAAAATATGGTGTGTAGTGACCTGGATTCTCTTAAAGTTAAGAGAGTCAGGGACTCTCAGCATATTAAGCGGGGTATTTTATCTCTTGAGCAGAGAAATGACATCGTAATCCGACCGGCAGATAAAGGTGGAGGTCTGGTGGTACTGAGTAAAACCTATTATCAAGTTATCAAGGAGAAATGAAACGATTGTTGAGTGACCATAGTACCTATTCACTTTTGAATGGAAATCCTATGGTTAAGTTCAAGAATCAGTTGCACTCTTTGATTGAGAACGGTAAGAGTGATGGCATTTTGAATGCTAAGGAGGCATCATACCTAGATCCCTTTTATTGCCGTACTCCGATTATTTATTTTCTACCAAAGTTACATAAGAACGCTGAACGACCACCTGGACGTCCGATTGTCAACGGCATCAACTCGGTAACGTCCAGGTTAGGTAAGTATCTTGATTTCTTTTTGCAGCCTTTGGTAAGAAAAATGGAAGCTTATCTACGTGACACTAAACACATAATTCCGTTTTTGAATACTTTGCCTTGCACACCTAACTCTATCCTCATCACTGCTGATGTAGGTTCTTTATATACAATTATAGATCATGATGCAGCTATTGCTTCTGTTAGGTGGGCATTGACAGAGACTGATCTTGCCCCTGACCATATACAATTTCTGTCGGATAGTTTGCAGTTCTGTCTCTCCAGTAATTATTTCTGGTTTGACAGAGACTACTATTTACAGTTGTGCGGAGTTGCGATGGGCGCTCGTTTTGCTCCCAGTGTGGCCAATTTGTTTATGGCCCACTGGGAGGCAGATGCGGTTTTTCGCGAACGCCCATCGCAACTACGGTGCTATAAAAGGTATATTGATGACCTTATTATGGTATGGGAGGGGGATATGTCTAGTCTTCAATTGTTTATGGATAAGCTTAATAGCAATGACAAAAACATTTTGCTAACCTGGAATGTTGATTTCAATCAGATAACTTTTTTGGATCTCGAGATTTTTAAGCAAGATGGTAGTTTTCACACCAGAAACCATTTTAAAACTACAGACCGCAATGGTTATATTCCACTGTCTAGTTGTCATCATAGTCTTTGGTTGTGTAACATACCAAGAGGGCAATTTGTAAGGCTCCGACATAATTGTAGGAGTCTGATTTTCTTGCTCAATCTCAAATTTTAGCTGCAAGATTCAAACAAAAGGGATACAACTCTGATGATATTAATAAAGAAATAGAACGGGTGAGGACAATGGATAGAGGGGTTATTGTGGCGGATAAGCCTGTTGGCATAGTGGATAATAATCTTAATGTGAATGGGTATAAGCTTATTATGGATTACAGTATTCAGCATAAGAGATTAGAAAAAATAGTTGCCAAACATTGGCATATTCTCAAATATGATCGTATCCTTGGTCCAGTTCTGCCAGAACGTCCTCAATTTATATACAGAAAGGCACCTAGTCTTCGGGACAGCTTAGCCCCTGGGGTTATAGATCCGCCTACTTTAACACAGCCCAAGCTATTTGAATTTTTGTCTGGATTTTATGCTTGTGGTCGCTGTGCCACATGTAAACACGCAAAAAATAACATAAAAAAACGCAAAACATTAAGTTCCACAGTCACACAGACTGAATATAAAATCAAACAGCTGATCACATGTGCAACAGAAGGAGTTGTCTACATGTTGGAATGTGACTGTGGGCTCCAATATGTGGGGCGTACATCTAGAGCGTTACATGTGAAGGTGGGAGAACACGTGAGTAACATCAGAAGGGGGGTAAAAACCCATAGTGTCTCCCGCCATTTTAGGAGATGTCATCAGCGTGACCCTAGAGGACTAAAATTCTGGGAGATTGAAAAAGTGCCAGAACATTGGAGGGGTGGGCATTACATCCGGCAATTGAGTCGGCGAGAATCTTTTTGGATTTTCGAGACAAAAGTTCTCTCGCCTGCAGGCCTTAACGTTGATTTTGATTTAAATAGTTTTATTTCTAATAGGTAATTTAGTGGTTTTGTTTATCGGTTTCTTTCTTTCCATTTATTATTTAATAGTCTATTTCTTTAGATATATTTTTTCTTTATTTATTTATACAAATATTTTTTTTGTGTCTTTTATATGTAAGCTCGGAGACGATTGCGGGTGGCGTTTATCATACATGTATCTTATTGGGGATATAATTGTATTATTTAATTTAATATTTATTGAGGGGTTGATTGCCCTTTAAGTATTTTATATGGTCTAGGACACAGAGGGTGCGGTGTATTGACTTAGGTGTCTACTTGCAACGATTGACCAGTTGCATATATGCTGACCGATGTATTTCATCTATGTTACCATTCTCCTTGTAGCAAGAAGCTTGTCTTCTGAAAGGTCAGCTGGGATAGGTTGTTCTTTGCGAATTATGATTGGTCATAGGTTGCCATGTTACCTATTTAAACATTTGCGGCAAGTCCGTGTTTAGCCCCGCCCCACGCTGAGGAAGTCACGCCCATTGACGTAACGCGTACTGGGGGAGGAGCTACGCCGGACGCTGCCGCGATTATCTCCGAGCATCTGTGATCTTGTGATCGTTTTTACATGCTGTTTTCTGTCCGCAATCGCACATGAGTGCTTTTTAATGTGAGTATCCATTTGTTACTCTGTATCTATACGAATAAACCATTGCATATCAGAGAGCACTAGGAAGTTTCTTCTGTTTATTTACATAACTGGATGACGGTGGAGGAAGCTTATCAAGTTGTATGTTGCCTATGCTGATTTATGCTGTTTGGAGGGGAGGCTGAGAGATTGGATGTCATCGGCTGTCCATATACAATCTAACTTATGCCTTGTGACCTCCTGGAGGTCGAAGCTTAGAGGTGAGAGGCCATTCTGTGTGTGGTGGAGGGATCTTCTTCTGGTCATTGTGTGTGATCCACATCGCATGCTTATATTGTGCACTATTCACTCTATGGACTTCTGCTGATTTTAAAGGACCTTTTTATTCAATCTTCTTATTTTTTGCGCTGCACTCTTTTATACTTATGTTTCATTTGAGTTTTTTTATGAATTTACCCCCAAGTGCTGGCGGCAATAACTGTTATTTATTGTTAATTTTGTTTTTTCAGCGCTGAATACTGTTATTTTACGATCTGGCCAGTAACACACTTCCTGATGTAGTGCAGCCCCCAAGCTGATTTTGCTGTTTTGTCCCAGGTTCCAGGCCTGGACTGGGACAAAAAATAGGCCCAGGCATTTTGACTGAGCAGCCCGGGGGGCGGCAGCGGTGCTTCGCGGCAGCGTTTAATGATGGGATGTGGGGTCCAGCACCTTGTACCTCTGGACCCCTTTACATTACACAGCACCCTGCACCTCTGGACCCCATTACATTACACAGCACCTTGCACCTCTGGACCCCTTTACATTACACAGCCCCCCACAGTTTGTTACACAGACACCCCCTAACAGTTATGGACCCCCTGCATGTTACACAGACCTTCCTACAGTACAGACCCCCTCTCTACAGTGCAGACCCCCTCCCTACAGTGCAGAACCCCCTCTACAATACAGACCCCCCTACATTACAGCCCCCCTCTACAATACAGCCCGCCTCTACAATACAGACCCCACTACATTACAGACCCCCTCCCTACAGTAAAGACCCCCCCTACATTACAGACCCCTCCACAATACAGACTCCCCCTACATTACAGACCCCCCTCTACATTTCAGAACCCCCCTACATTTCAGGACCCCCCTACATTTCAGGACCCCCCTACATTTCAGACCCCCCTACAATACAGAACCCCCCCCTACAATACAGAACCCTACCCCTACATTACAGACCCCTTAAAATACAGAACCCCCCTACATTACAGACCCCCCCTACAATACAGAACTCACCTACATTTTAGACCCCCCCTACAATACAGAACCCCCCTACATTTCAGACCCCCCCTACAATACAGAACTCTCCTACATTACAGACCCGCCCTACATTACAGAACCCCCCTACATTTCAGACCCCCCTACAATACAGAACCCCCCCTTCAGACCCTTAATGTACCTCAGATCAGCGCGGGACTGCATGTCGGGTCCCCTCCCCCTGTGTGGACATAAAGGAGGAGGGGAAGGCGGCTTCACTCTGCTCGGCTGTGTGAGACAGCCGAGCCGAGACTGATCAGATCATCAGTGCCGCGGCCACCTTGCCAGAGAGAAGGGGATTGTTGCAGGCCCCGGCCCCCTGATGTGCCGACGGGTGTCACTGTCACTCGAGTGCGGCTCAGACTCGCAGCTGAGAGTGCACTGGGGGGAGATGTGATATGCCCACGGGCATATGCCCAGTATGCCCTATGGCCAGTCTGGGCCTGCCAGGTTCTATTGGTAAAAAAATTAAGGAAAAGGGACTTTAAGGTTCCAAATACAGCCCTGAGAAAAGGATAAATACGCAACCTCAATAAAATGCAAAAAGTTTTAATTCACACCAATAATTAAAAGATATGTAGTAAAATCTTTTACAGACACAAAGTTTTAGAAACACTACATTTGTGATCCCTGAAGGAACACCTGTTATGCCCTAACTTACAAATATGCTATTCATATAAATATGCATATGGGGTAAAAGTACAGGATATGGGCCTCAATGAATTTCGCCATCTAGTAACTTCATCATGCAAAAAATCTGAGGAAAACGCTTGGACAGCCACACTCCAAAAAAGGTTATTTTATTTAAAACAAAAGCACAAACAACATGCCACAGCAAAAAAACCAGCAAGTATGAGCTGACGTTTCGCACTGCGATTCAGTGCTTAATCATAGAGCATCTTAGAGCACCCCCAGGTCTAATGGATTATAAACAATGACCTTTATTCACAAAAGTCTATATGCAAAAAGGTCTGTATACAGTAAAACAGGGAAAGAATTGAGAAAAACATGGATCTAGAGAGGCCACTAAGCTTACACGTATTTAGTAGACAATGAAACTACACATTCAAAAGAATGAACTCTCTTCTCAAATAAACCCACCTAAACCCATAAGGTCATAGGGAGTGCTGTGAAAAAAGGTAAAAATAAGCATGGTCAGCTAAAGAAGAAAAAAAAAAACATCACTAGACCATACAAAAAAGAAGAAAGGGGAAAAAAGTATAAAGGATTAAAAAATAATAATCATAAATAGTTAGCTATGCACATCCGGGGCTGAAATGACACTCTCCCATAAGACCAATAAAAAAGAGACCAAAAACCCCCAAAACATTGGAGTAGATCATGATGCGTCATAATGTGCAGGTTTTATAATCACAAAGTCCCCCGACTAGGTAAACTTTAGGTGACTTGACTTGACTTGACATCTTCCTATTACCATTAAATATGTTTAAAATGGCCACAGCGGGACTCCTCCTGGCATTGGCAGGAAAGTGGATGGGTATGCCTGCGGGCATGTGCGGCCCCAGCAGTTGTCACACATGCCCGGTGGTGGGCCGGGGTCAAGAAGAGATGCAGCCATCCTTTTGAATAGTACTGCCATAAAGCCCAGGTTCTATTTCCTATTGGATGCACAGCAGCCAGGCGCACAGCAGCTTCCCAGTCTCTCCACGCAATAACCAGACAGGGTGTGTCTTTTTGAAGTTTAAAGCTGATTACATTTAGTTGGGGTGCAGGGGGTCTTGGTTACTTTTAGTGCAAACTGTAACAAAGGACACTCTCTGATAATAGCTAAACTCTTCATATTGGCTCTTTTGTGATAAGAGGTAGTGGACGTAAAGCTCAGGGGACTCCACTATGGAAGCAGCCCTAAGCCTAAACTCCGGAGCAGTCTTTCCCAGGGTTAAGCAACAACAGTCACTTGGATCTCTCTCTTTCTCAGCCCCCTACTCACTGCGTCTCTTTGTACATGAGCCTGCAGGCCAGATCCTAAGCAGACTTTCTCCAAACTGTTGTCTGCAGCTTTAGAGATGGCGCCTCCCCCCCAGCAGCCCTTTAGTCTGGGTCTCCTCCTGGAAAAGAGCCCTGCTGTTCCAAGCCCTCTATTATTCATACACACCTCAGCCACTTGCTGGTCATCCCCCTTGACCAGAGATTAGCTATAGTATATGAATATAGGGTCTGCCTCCTCCCACCCACCACAATCCAGAATCTACCAGAAACAGGGGGAAACAGACAACCCTGCACCCAGCAGGCCCTGGAACAACTGAAAGCAACCAAACTCTGCTAAATTGGCCACAGGAAGCAAAAACCAAACCTACCTAATTTTACTAACAACCTACTAGTAGGGCACTACACTTAGGGTTTCTCCACTCGACTGGAAATGGCTTTATACCGCTTCTAGCAAACTTTGAAAAAAAAAGCATGGCTTTTTAGTTAACATACAGTGCAATATATTGTAATACATGTTTAAGCTGGCCAACTGCACCAAAGCAATCCCTCTCTGGCCAGTTCCTAATCTGCTCTGCAAAATATAAATGCTGCAGTGGGTATTGTGCCAATATTGGGCAGATAGACACAATTTGCAGGATAGCTACAAGGTTTAGTTCTGGCCACTGACCTGCAATGCAATAGAAGTAAGATATACCTATGTATAATTGTTAAATCTGCACTTAGGAAATATTCCTAGGCTGCTGCCTCCCCTAAAGATCACCAATAAAAGGGATCTGAATTGAGTAAAGAATGTGTGGTGTTGGGGTGAATGGCGCTGCCCTCCAATTGGATAGTGGTGAGGGTAGAGATATAATTAAATCCTTCAGTAGGTTAGCTTGTGGTAAGGTCCACTTGCAATTAAGTGGTTAAATCCAAGCTAGTAGTGAACCTTCCAAAGTGAAAATGTTATATTTACTGCATGCCACCTATGAAGAGTGAATCAGTGTTCGGGTCCCTCTTCCTGGGGGCCAGTCAGCAGGGGATGTGTATAAACTATGTGGTTACTACTCAGTCAACCCTCCCTTTACTGTTCTTAGGAAGAGGTTGATCCTCAAAGTTTGCAAAATTGTAATAAATAACCTAAAAGGTGATCCAAACTAGTGTCACCCTTCAGTGGGTGAGTTAACAGAGTTGTGATAAATAACCTGAAAAAAAGTGATCCAAATTAGTGTCACCCTTCAAGGGTGATGTTGACCTACAGTGCCTTGCGAAAGTATTCGGCCCCCTTGAACTTTTCATCCTTTTGCCACATTTCAGGCTTCAAACATAAAGATATAAAATTTTAATTTTTTGTGAAGAATCACCAACAAGTGGGACACAATTGTGAAGTGGAACGAAATCTATTGGATATTTTAAACTTTTTTAGCAAATAAAAAACTGAAAAGTGGTGCGTGCAAAATTATTCGGCCCCTTTACTTTCAGTGCAGCAAACTCACTCCAGAAGTTCAGCGAGGATCTCTTAATGATCCAATGTTGTCCTAAATGACTGATGGTGATAAATAGAATCCACCTGTGTGTAATCAAGTCTCTGTATAAATGCACCTGCTCTGTGATAGTCTCAGGGTTCTGTTGAAAGCGCAGAGAGCATCATGAAGACCAAGGAACACACCAGGCAGGTCCGTAATACTGTTGTGGAGAAGTTTAAAGCCGGATTTGGATACAAAAAGATTTCCCAAGCTTTAAACATCCCAAGGAGCACTGTGCAAGCGATCATTTTGAAATGGAAGGAGTATCAGACCACTGCAAATCTACCAAGACCTGGCTGTCCCTCTAAACTTTCAGCTCAGACAAGGAGAAGACTGATCAGAGATGCAGCCAAGAGGCCCATGATCACTCTGGATGAACTGCAGAGAACTACAGCTGAGGTGGGAGAGTCTGTCCACAGGACAACAATCAGTCGTACCCTGCACAAATCTGCCCTTTATGGAAGAGTGGCAAGAAGAAAGCCATTTCTCAAAGATATCCATAAAAAGTCTCGTCTAAAGTTTGCCACAAGCCACCTGGGAGACACATCAAACATGTGGAAGAAGGTGCTCTGGTCCGATAAAACCAAAATCGAACTTTTTGGCCACAATGCAAAACGATATGTTTGGCATAAAAGCAACACAGCTCATCACCCTCAACACACCATCCCCACTGTCAAACATGGTGGTGGCAGCATCATGGTTTGGGCCTGCTTTTCTTCAGCAGGGACAGGGAAGATGGTTAAAATTGAGGGAAAGATGGATGCAGCCAAATACAGGACCATTCTGGATAAAAACCTGTTGGAGTCTGCAAAAGACCTGAGACTGGGACGGAGATTTATCTTCCAACAAGACAATGATCCCAAACATACAGCAAAATCTACAAAGGAATGGTTCACAAATAAACGTATCCAGGCGTTAGAATGGCCAAGTCAAAGTCCAGACCTGAATCCAATCGAGAATCTGTGGAAAGAGCTGAAAACTGCTGTTCACAAACGCTCTCCATCCAACCTCACTGAGCTCGAGCTGTTTTGCAAGGAAGAATGGGCAAGAATTTCAGTCTCTCGATGTGCAAAACTGATAGAGACATACCCCAAGCGACTTGCAGCTGTAATCGCAGCAAAAGGTGGCTCTACAAAGTATTAACGCAAGGGGGCCGAATAATTTTGCACGCACCACTTTTCATTTTTTTCTTAGTTAAAAAAGTTTCAAAAATCCAATAGATTTCATTCCACTTCACAATTTTGTCCCACTTGTTGGTGATTCTTCACAAAAATTAAAAATGTTATATCTTTATGTTTGAAGCCTGAAATGTGGCAAAAGGATGAAAAGTTCAAGGGGGCCGAATACTTTCGCAAGGCACTGTATGTGGGTAAAATATAAATCCTCAAGTGCACTTATTGCTAAGGTGTATCCAATTTCGTGACCCAGTATTTAAACAACATGTGCTACATATCAAAGCAAATAAACATCAGAACCTAAAAATCATATAATGTGACTGCCCTATAATCAAACACCTGTGGGCAAAAATAAGTGAAAAATTACTGAATGTGTCCTGTGTATCAGTCCCCGACTGGGGGGAATAATATATATCCCAAAATAGTATGTAGCGCCTCCCCCCAATATTTGGGGGCACTATGTGTAAATTTAAGGGTAGTCTGAGCCAGTAGTTGGGCTCAGACCAATTGATTGTTCTAAATTTGCTTCTGCTCTGGGTGTGATACTGCCTGGCAGTAATGTTACCTGTTCGCCTGTAGGTGGCACTGTCACCACCGGCATAGGTTGAACTACAGGGGGTATGACAACACCTTGGGTGTCCTTTCTCGGCAGCCGTGCAGTGGGCGTGGTCTACCCGCTGTGCTTGCTGGGAGGGGGTACATAAGGGGCAGACGTCTTTGAGGTTCCTTCGTTCCTGAAAACCCATTGGGTCTGTTCCTGTGTGCGTGCCTCGTGGCCTGCATGGCACGAGGTGCGTGTGTGTTCTGGCCCCGGGCACCTTCAGCCCGATGCTGCATCGCTACCTGGTAGGCCCAGCTCTGCTGGCTGAGGCCTATACCTTCAGAAGGGATCCTGAGCTACCCACCTGCGGGAAGCACACGTTTAGGGAAGGAGATCAGGGGAGGAGATTAGCGACGGTACTGCTATCTCGGGAGGAGGCCTGGAGCTCACCTAAGGAGGGATCCATTATTACAAGCCCAGCAATACGCCAATCCGGCATAAAGGTTCTTTCACTATTGCTTGGCTGGGAGGTTCGGGACTTTTGATAATCCTGTGGCAGAGGATTCCTGATAGTATCCCTAGTTCTCAAGAGAAATATTGATTCGTGCTTCATCCCGGCTGCTAGGACCACTAAACGGGACGATCCGGGTGAGCAATACCCACTCAGGCTTGGGTGGCAGCGATTGTGACTTTAGTGCTGCGTGCCTGAACCATCCCCTGTGTTTTTTTTCTCTCGTATCCTACTTTCCTCTCAAGTTTCCTCAGCAAAGTAAATAAAGCCTTATTGTTTGGGTTTTACATCTGTGTGGACATTGGCCTTTCTGGAGACTTTCCATACCCTGACAACGGAAGCCTTGGAGGTAGTTTGCAGACCCAACAAAACCAGCCGGTCCCTTAAATGGGGGTAAGTGCTACAAGTATTGTGAGGGGGTTAACTCAGAAGCGGGTGTGAGTGACCCCCTGGATGGGTTCACCACACAAAAACAGGCACAGCAGACAGTGGTAGGAGAAAACAAAAGGGTGTGGTTTTATTTGAACTATATACAGACAAAAAAATACAGCAAAAACAAAAGAAACAGGAAAATAAATCGCTCACTACACACGTTGGTGTCCCTAACTAACAACTGGGTACAGCCTTGTGCTGTCCCAGTCCCTAGCTCCCTGCTTTTAAAAGTTCTTAGCAATAACCACACAGGCTTTGGCTCACCACACAGAGATCACACTCCCCAGACTATCCACACAGATCTGGTTCCAGGTTGGAGCATCTCCCTTAGCATGCTGGGAGTTCTTGTAGAGGCCCTAATGAGCCCACTTACTTCAGCTGGGCTCATTAACTCTTCCCCTGCAAGACTCCCAGCACTCTCCCTAGTGGTATAAATCGGCATAAAGCCTGAATCTAGGACATATATACCTTCCATCCTGGATGCAACCTGGTGATTTTACCTGCCTGGTGTCACAGTATATACAAGAAATGTCCACAGATGGGAAAAACCACAAATAAAATTGTAACTGGGTAGATATGAATTCAGCTGCAGTATCCAATATTCATATGGTAAGTGCAAATGGAGAAACATTTTTCACTAGATCTTCCAAAAATGTGACATTTGTGATTGTCCTCTGTGTCCTATGAAGACTTTATCCTCAAGTGTACAGATCAAGGTGACTTGTGTGCTCCCCCTTGATACCCCACTCACCAGATCCAGGTACCCCTGCAGGGGTAGTAGGCGGAAGTGAGTGTTTGGGTTCCCTCTCAGTGTGGCTGCTGCTCCTCTGCTTAGACTGCTGGGCTCCCGGTCAGATGTCTGGATCTTGTGACAGTACTTCGTTACTGCTTTCCCAGCGTACCTATGTTCATCCAGAATCTTTAGTCATATGGTCACACCCCTTTAGAACCTGATGGGTTATATATATGTGGAGGCTATTGGGATTTGAGCACAGGTGTATCTTACTTCCACTTCACCGGAGGAGCAACAGAGAAATCAAACTGGAGTGTTCTTTGTGGCATGTATCAAAGTTTGCATCTGTATACTTGCACACTTATGCGCTTATGCATAGTTCATGCCATGATGTAGCATATAGCTTTTCGACAACTATAGGATTAAGGGCAATAACTGGTGCCCATAGCAAAAAGAGCACCTGCTTGATTGAGGCACAGAAGCTCATTGCTTCATGTGCATTTATTATTTTTTCTCCAAAGGAGCCTGGAAAGCACTGCACCCTTGATCAGTGGATCATGGGTGCAATGCTAGATTCCTGCAGACAAGCCCTCCAGCTTTCAGCCTGTATCTTCATACGGGCTGACTTTTTACAAGCTGCGGGGCTTGTAAATGAACTATGAGTTAGAACTACAAGCCATCAGCTGCAATGGCTGAGTGTAGTTGTAGTTCATGCATTTACAGAGACTGCGAATGAATGATGTGGCCGTGTGGGTGGAGCCCTGCACGACAGAGTTACTTTCAAATAGTGACAGCAGGCACAAGGAGAAGATCCCTAGCTTGCTGCCACGGGGGGAAGGGGGGAGAGGCTGCAACTGCTGGAACATGTTATATGTTCCAAAAGGTGAACTTATGAATAGGTATGTAAGGCAGTGGCGGCTGGTGCTCCAATTTTTTTGGGGAGGGTGCAAATAAACTGAAAAATTCTGAATAAAAAACCCAATTGCAGTCTCACTGTTCCATCAAACGCAGCTACTGTACCATCAAACGCAGCCACTGTGCCATCAAACACAGCCACTGTGCCCATCAATTGCCACCACTGTGCCATCAAACGCAGCCACTGTGCCATCAAACACAGCCACTGTGCCCATCAATTGCCACCACTGTGCCATCAAACGCAGCCACTGTGCCATCAAACGCAGCCACTGTGCCAATCAATTGCCGCCACTGTGCCATCAAACACAGCCACTGTGCCCATCAATTACCACCACTGTGCCATCAAACGTAGCCACTGTGCCCATCAATTGTTGCCACTGTGCCCATCAAACGCAGCAACTGTGCCCATCCAACGCTGCCACTGTGCCATCAAATTCTCACATTGTGTCCATCAAATGCTGCCACTGTGCCATATCAAATGCTCCCACTGTGCCATCAAATGCTCCCACTGTGCCCAACAAATGCTCCCACTGTGCCATCAAATGCTCCCACTGTGCCATCAAATGCTCCCACTGTGCCATCAAATTATCCCACTGTGTCATCAAATGCTGCCACTGTGCCCTATCAAATGCTCCCACTCTGCCATCAAATTCTGCCAGTATGTCCCCCGCCTGCGGCGGGTGGCGTGCAGTGTCCTCCATGTTCCTCAATGTCTTCTCCCGTCCTCTCTTCCCATCCTCTGCTATGATAGGCATCCAATCAAAGCGCCTGTCCTTTTATCCAATCAAGGGACGGGTAACAGACCCGAGCACCTGATTGGCGGAGAGGCGGTTCAGTGTTAGGAAAGCGAATATTCATTTGCTTTTCTTTTTTTTTAAACAATAGGTTTTTATTAATTTTTAAATGGATTACAGAAAAATGTATACAAGTTGTGTTCCAATCTTTGTTTCAGGATAAAACATACAATACAGCACGGAAGAAGCATAATCACAATTCTCAGAGGTATGGTGTATATACATACTGTATTATCATATCAGCATAACCAGCTTACGTTTCAAGACAGAGGTCATAAGTACTAAGATCAGGGAGTACTGTCAGAGTTCCTGGATTATATGAACAGTTCTGCTCTAGCCCACCTAGTCCAGGGGTGCCATTCATTTTGTGCTTTCTTGAGTTGGCCCCTACTGGAGACCAGTGTAATCTCATAGTTATAATGTAAGTTAACAAGATCAAGAGTATTTTCTGTCGTAGGCGGTTGGGTGTTTTTCCAAAGTCTAGTCAAGCTCAGTCGAGCTGCAAGCAGGATGTTGGTTGTAACCATTCTCAATGGCCCTGGGATAGACTCGATGGTCAGATTGAGAAGTGCCAGTGCCGGAGAGGGTGGTATTTGTTCCTGTGTAATATCCGACAGGATGAGAAAAATGTTTGTCCAATACGGTTGTATTGAAGAGCACGCCCAGAGGATGTGAAGCGGATCACCTCTCCCTGAGTTGCATCTCCAACAAACGTCTGAAGTGGTGTTGTCAAATGATGCAAGTTTTGTTGGTGTTAGGTACCACCATAGAGAAATTTTTTTTGTGAGTTCCCAGAACGTGGAATTTAGGGTTGCTTTGTATATTGAGCGCAGTGCTATTTGCCATTGTGTTTCAGTAAAGGTTTGTCCAAGATCTGTGACCCAGTGATAGTGAGGTTTAGTTTTGGTAAGTTCCCTTTTCTGATGTAGAATATTGTAGAAGAGGGAAATTCCTTTCAGCTTTGAGGGATTTGTCAAAAATGACCACACCCTAGGGGGAAGTGTGTAGAATGGATGGGCTAAGTGATAAACAATGTTTAACCCGTATGTAGGTAAAGAGATCCGTATGGGGAAGGTCGAACTTCTGCTGCCATGTTTGGAACGTCATTATGGTGTTCCCCTGGAATATATCTTGTATGTGTTTAATACCTTTAGATACCCAGTGTGTCAAATAAAGGTCTGTAGTGCATTGACAGAGTATGTCTAACGGTAGCGGAGGAGAGAATGGGTACGCCATTGTTGAACTTAGGTTTACCAGTTTTTTCCAAGCCTGAGCGGAGGCTCTGATCGTGGGGGGAAGAGCTTTGGCTATGGGGATACCATGGGGGAGTTCCCAGCAACCAGCTTTGTAGAGTATGGTGTTTAATCAGTGAAGCTTCTAGATGTCCCCAAAGAGTACGAGGAGGGTTGTGGAACAAGTCTTGTAGTTGTGTCAGTATTGATGCCCAGTAATAATCTTCAAACGCAATTGATCCTGCACCCCCTGCCAGTTTATGTTTGATAAGTGTATGTTTTGCGCATCTAGGTTTTTTCCTTTCCATAGTAATATGTTAAGAGTTGTTTGGAGAGATTTAAAATAAGATGACGGGATAGGGATAGGAATGGTTCTGTATAAGTACAGCAATTGTGGAAGAAGTAACATTTTGAATGCGGCGAGTCTACCCGACCACGATAGTTCCTGCTTAGCCAATTTGTGGACCTCATTCTGAAGCTTGGTAAGGAATGGTATGAAGTTGCAACTAAATAGATTTTTTGCCGATCTCGGCAACTGGATCCCCAAGTACGATATGTCGTGTTTCGCCCACGTGAAGGGATATTGGGTTTGGAGTAGGTTCCTGGAAGTTGCATCTAGTCCTAAATCTAGTATGTATGATTTTGTAGCGTTTACTTTATAATAGGAAATTTTACTGAACCACTGAAGGGTATTTTGTACTTCTGCTAGGGAGGATGTCAGGTTCGTAATCATAAGGATGACATCGTCTGCGAACAGACTGATCTTGTGTGTTTGGTGTCCTATCTCAAATCTGGAAATTTTAGAGTTCTGTCTAATGTGCTCAGCTAGGGGTTCCATGAGTAGGTTGAAGATCAATGGCGACAGTGAACAGCCTTGCCTAGTGCAATTGGTAATGGTAAATGGTTGGGAGAGCATATCTGCAGAAAATACCTGGGCCAAAGGGGAAGTGTAGAGTGCTAGTATAGCATTTAGTATTTGAACTTTGAAACCAAACTTCTGGAGAACTTGATGCAAGTAATTCCAGTTGACTCTGTCGAACGCCTTCTCCGCATCCAATGAAAGGAGCAGAGAAGGCGTTCCACTAGTCTCAGCATAATGGATGACATTTATTAATCTCCTCGTGGAGTCAGACGCTTGTCTACCGGATGTGAAGCCTGATTGATCCCTGTGGTTCAGATTGGGCATGATGTGAATCAATCGTGTGGCAATCATTTTGGCATATATTTTGAAGTCTAGATTTAGGAGTGATATTGGACGGAAGTTCTGAGGTGCTACGGGTTCTTTCCCTGGCTTAGGTAGAGTGATTATTAACGCTTGTAGGGATTCACGTGGAAATTGAGCGGAGGAGGCCGCGTCGTTGTACAGGGTCGCAAGATGTGGAGCTAGTTGATGCGCAAACTGTTTAAAGTATTCTCCCGTGAGTCCGTCGGGACCTGGTGATTTCCCTGTGGGGAGAGTGTGGATAGTCTCTATTATTTCCTGGATTGTGAAAGGGTCGTTGAGATGGGAGGTTTGTTCTATCGTTAACGATGGGAGCCTAATACGTGAGAGAAAGTCAGTGATGTCATCTGGGGTGGGTTGGTGTGTGTTGGGGTCTCGCTGTAGATTGTATAGATCACTGTAGTAAGCGCTGAAGGCATCCGCTATCGCTTGTGGGTTCCTGAGTGTTTCATTCGTGTGGGGATGGAGTAAGTGATCGATTTTGTTTTTCTTGTTCATACATCACGGGACACAGAGCAGCATAGTCATTACTATGTGGGTTATATAGAATTACCTTCAGGTGCTGGCACTGGCAACTTCCAAAACAGGAAGTACCCTCCCCTATATAAGCCCCTCCCATCCGGGAGTACCTCAGTTTTTTGCCAGTGTCTAAGGTGTTGGCCAAGGTTAACATGTATTCATCTGGGCTTGTGTACAGGTTCTCTGGGCCTTAGCAAGCTATTCCGGATCTGACCAAAAAAGCTTCATAGCTAAACGGTCGGTACCCGGGCCTTGCAGAGAAGAGCAGGGTTTTGCCTGTAATGCCTCTCTTAGGAGGGCTGGACCCTGGGATCCAGAGCTCTGGTCATACCCAAAACCAAGAGGCTATCTGTGCAGGGTGCTATACAGGTCCAGGGGAGTGGAATCCTTGGGAACCCGGTCCCTGAAGGTCTAGTACAATGCCTGCCGTGAGAGGTGAAGTTTGGGCTTCTGTGGACCAAACAAAGTCCTGCGGCGGGGAAAAGGTAAGTGGGGGCCCCTCAGGAACTTGGTTCTATTGAGGGGACCCCCAAGCCTAATATGTCTTTCTGCCTGTTACCTAAAGGGTATTCCCGCTAATAGCTGTATATGCCTAAGAAATCCTAGAAATGTTTTTTCATAAGGGAAGTTTTAAAAAAACTGTAAACCTGGAAATGTTTTTCATAAAGGAGGTTTTAAAAAAAAAAAAAAAGACAAAGGTGCGGTACCTGTGTTTGTCCACTAGAGGCCGCTGTGGAACGTCTTTTTTCTTGGGACTATTCCTTCCATGGTGAAAGTCCAGGCAGATGAGTGAGCTCTCTATCAGGGAAGCTGCATTCCTCTGTCATGCTGCCAAGTAGTTTCCTTCCATCCCCGAGTCCTGGTAAAACAGGGACCCTGGCTCCTCTCCCTACATGGCGCCAAGAGCGCACACGTGCACGCGCGCGCGCGCACACATGCTTTCTTTTTATAAGGTTTAGCTTCAAAAAAGGGGGCGGAGCCTGGCGGATGACGCGCTCTGTGCGCCCATCGCTTCTGCGCATGCGCGGGCGTCCCAGCAAGATAAAAGGACTCAGTCCACGCTGCTTGCTATGGACACAGAGCATGAAAAGGAGCTGGTAGCATGGTATAGGGGCTTACAGCGGGCGGTTGATACAGGCATCCCCAGAAAGACGCATTAGTAGACACCCACTGATGTACATAGCAGCAAATTGCATTAGACTATTTCAGTAAGGGGTGTATTGCGGCTGGAATACCTCAGCTTTGAACTAAGGAATATGCCGCCTAAAAAACTCCGAGATATACCTCTCAGGAAGTGTAGGGGGTCTCCATCGGGCTCTGAGGATCTGGAGCAGTCATCTGCACCCTCCTCCCCTGAGAAATCAGAGGTTAATACCCATAAGGAACCCCCGGGAGTGCCAGGTACTGCGGCTGTCCTCAGTCCACCTGCTCCTGCATATATAACAGAGGAGGTTTTTTCCTCAACTCTGGAGGGATTGGAGCAGAGATTGGCTGCATTGATCGCTTCTTCTCTACAGGAAAGAAAGCGCGCCAGATCTCCATCACCTCAATTAGAGTGCCTGTTGGCAGAGCAACAGTCCCAGGAAGGGACCGACCTACCTGAAGGGGATCAGGAGGAGGTTAGCTCTGTTTTTGAGGAATCGACAGTAGATGAACCATTTTCAGCATCACAGACTGAAAGATTGTGGGTCCAGACCCTAACTGACATGGTTCGATCTGCATTTAAAATGCCTCTTGTTGAACCATCAACTACTGCTGTCTCCTCATTGGGGTCGCTAAAAGCTCCCCAGGTTAATTGCTCCTTTCCAATACATCCATTATTGGAAGGACTTATATACCAGGACTGGGAACATCCTGATAAACTATTTGTTCCGCCTAAAAGGTTTCCGGTGATCTATCCCATGGAGGAAAAGTTCACCCAGAGATGGAATGTTCCTACGGTGGATGCAGCCATCTCTTCTGTGAACAAATCACTGACATGTCCAGTAGATAATGTTCAAATGTTCAAAGATCCAGTGGATAAAAAATTGGAATCTTTATTAAAATCTGCTTTTTCCACAGTAGGGGCTGTTACACAGCCAGCAGTGGCAGCTATTGGGGTCTGCCAAGCTTTAAAGGATCAAATGAAAATGGTCCTGAGAGATTTGCCAGACCAACAGGCCCAGGCTCTGGCTGATCTGCCTAGAGCATTATGCTTTGCGGTTGACGCCATCAAGGATTCTATCCATCAGGCCTCCCGCCTCACGCTGTCTTTGGTACATATGCGTAGGCTTCTGTGGCTCAAAAACTGGTCTGCTGAAGCTCCCTGTAAGAAGCTCTTAGTTAGCTTCCCATTTCATGGGCAACGCCTTTTTGGCGAAGACCTGGATAAGTATATCCAGAAGATTTCCAGTGGTAAAAGTACTCTCTTACCGAGTAAGAAGAGGTCTAGGGGTCCATCTTTTAAGAGGACTACCTCTCCTATCCCTGCGACGTCTGCTACTAAGCAGTTCCGACGGCCTCCTCGGTCAAACTCAGGAGGTAAAAATCAGGGACAGCCACAGGGTAATAAAAAGCCCTGGATCCGAAGAGGTACTAAACCAGCCTCCAAGTCAAGCCTATGAAGGGCTGCCCCCACTCAAACGGGTGAGGGGAAGACTTCAGTTGTTCGCAGAGACCTGGCGGGAGACGATCAAAGACAGATGGGTGCTCTCCGCAGTAACTCTGGGATACAAGTTGGAGTTAAAAGAGTCTCCTCCGTCCCATTTTATGTGGTCAGGCATGCCAAGAGACCCTCTGAAAAGACGGTCTCTCCTATTGGCGTTAGAACAACTATTGCTCCAAGGAGTAATTATGGAGGTTCCTATGGAAGAGTGGGGGTTGGGTTTCTACTCAAACCTTTTCACAGTCCCGAAGCCAAACGGGGACAAAAGACCCATATTGGACCTAAAGAGTCTAAACAAATTTCTAAACGTCCGGTCTTTCCGGATGGAGTCGATCCGATCGGTCACCGCTGCCCTACAAGGGGAGGAATGGTTAGCCTCGATCGACATCAAAGATGCTTACTTGCATGTTCCCATCTTTCCAGGTCATCAAAAATTCCTACGCTTTGCAGTAGAAGGGCACCATTTTCAGTTCAGAGCCTTACCATTCGGTCTGGCCACAGCACCACGAGTGTTCACAAAAATTCTGGCCCCACTGTTGGCCGATCTAAGAACACGGGGTGTAACGATAATGGCATACCTAGACGACCTGTTGTTGATGGACCACTCAGTTGCCAAGCTAGAAGTGGTAATTATCGATACAATCAAGTATCTAGAATCTCACGGTTGGGTCATCAACCTGGACAAGTCAGCCCTACAGCCAGTGAAAAACCTGGTATATCTAGGGCTACGGCTGGATTCAGACCAGAGGAAGATTTTCTTACCTCTAGACAAGGTATCCTCTTTGAGGGGCTTGGTCCGTCTGCTTTGTGCAAAAAGACAGCCGTCCATACGCCTGTGCATGAGGCTGCTAGGAAAGATGGTAGCATCATTCAAAGCTGTGCCATACGCCCAATTCCACTCAAGGAATTTACAAAGGGCCATATTGTCAGCCTGGAACAGAAAAGTTCAGGCTCTAGACTTCCCGATGGCTTTGTCCCCTTCCGTTCGGAAGAGTCTCTGCTGGTGGTTGATCCCCCAGAATCTCCAGAAGGGAAAACCCTTCAGCCCGATATCTTGGAAGGTGGTCACTACAGATGCCAGCCTTACAGGCTGGGGGGCAGTACTGGAGCAATGGTCTCTCCAGGGCAGATGGTCAAATGTAGTAAAAACCCTGCCCATCAATCTCTTAGAGATACGAGCAGCCCGGTACGCCCTAGTAGCCTGGACATCCAGACTCCAAGGGTCCCCTGTCAGAATTCAATCAGACAATGCCACAGCAGTGGCATATATCAATCATCAGGGAGGCACCAGGAGTCGTGCAGCCCAGAGGGAAGTAAGTCACATCCTGGAATGGGCAGAAAAGCATGTCCCATGTATATCAGCTGTCTTCATTCCAGGGGTGGAGAATTGGAAGGCGGACTTTCTGAGTCGCCAACAGTTATGCCCAGGGGAATGGTCCCTTCATCCCGAGGTCTTCCGAGCAATATGTCAGCGGTGGGGAACACCGGATGTAGATCTGCTAGCATCCAGATTCAACGCAAAGGTGGACAGGTTTGTCTCCCGGACAAGGGATCCCCTCGCTTGCGGCTCGGATGCTCTGGTGTTCCCTTGGGATCAGTTCAGACTGATATATGCATTCCCTCCGCTACAATTGTTGCCTCGACTCCTTCGCAGAGTCAGGTTGGGGAAGAAGCCGGTGATCCTGGTGGCTCCAGCGTGGCCCCGAAGGGCCTGGTACGCGGAGATCATCAAAATGTCTGTGGGGAGTCCTTGGACCCTTCCACGTCATCCGGACCTGCTTTCGCAAGGACCGATATACCACCCTTCCTTACTAACTCTAAGTTTAACGGCCTGGCTATTGAGTCCCACATCCTAAAGAAGAGAGGTCTCTCTAACTCTGTGGTATCAACTATAATCAATGCCAGGAAGCCTGTATCCAGGCAGATCTACTATAGAGTTTGGAAGGCGTACATCACTTGGTGCGAGGCCAGAAAATGGCATCCACGTAAGTACGTTATAGGCAGAATTCTGGACTTCCTGCAGTGGGCTGTAGACAGGAAGTTTGCCTTAAGTACTATCAAGGGCCAGGTTTCGGCCTTGTCAATACTATTTCAAAGGCCCCTGGCTATGCATTCACTTGTCAAATCCTTTATGCAAGGTGTGACTCGTATTATTCCACCGATTAAGGCTCCCATATGCCCATGGGATCTAAATTTGGTTCTGTCGGTTCTGCAGAAGCAGCCATTTGAACCTTTGCGGCACATTTCCTTGGTTCTACTCACCAGGAAATTGATATTTTTAGTAGCCATATGCTCGGCTAGAAGAGTGTCGGAATTAGCCGCCATGTCCTGTAAAGAGCCATATCTGGTTATCCATAAGGACAGAGTAGTATTACGTCCTCACCCAGCCTTTCTTCCTAAGGTGGTATCGAGGTTTCACTTGAACCAGGATGTGGTTCTTCCTTCTTTTTTCCCCAAACCAAGCTCGGTAGAGGAAAAGTTATTGCATTCTTTGGATGTAGTAAGAGCAGTTAAAGCTTATCTAAAAGCCACTGCTCAGATTCGTAGAACGGATTCTCTGTTTGTTCTGCCGGAAGGCCCCAGAAAGGGTCAGGCAGCATCAAAATCTACTTTAGCCAAGTGGATTCGACAGGTCATAATACAAGCCTATGGCTTGAAAAGTAGACCGCCTCCGTTCAAAGTTAGGGCGCACTCCACGAGAGCAGTTGGAACTTCATGGGCAGTGCATCACCAGGCCTCCCTGGCGCAAATTTGTAAGGCCGCAACATGGTCTTCAGTACACACGTTTACTAGGTTCTACCAGGTGGACGTGAGAAGTCAGGAGGATGTCGCCTTTGGGCGCAGTGTGTTGCAGGCCGCAAAAGATCCTCATGCCTGATGGCGCCCAGCTTATGTATGGTGTATCCCCCCCCCTCATGTGGCATTGCTTTGGGACGTCCCACATAGTAATGACTATGCTGCTCTGTGTCCCGTGATGTATGAACAAGAAAGTAGGATTTTTAAAACAGCTTACCTGTAAAATCCTTTTCTTGGAGTACATCACGGGACACAGAGCTCCCACCCCTCTTTTGGGGACACGTATTGCTTTGCTACAAAACTGAGGTACTCCCGGATGGGAGGGGCTTATATAGGGGAGAGTACTTCCTGTTTTGGAAGTTGCCAGTGCCAGCACCTGAAGGTAATTCTATATAACCCACATAGTAATGACTATGCTGCTCTGTGTCCCGTGATGTACTCCAAGAAAAGGATTTTACAGGTAAGCTGTTTTAAAAATCCTACTTTTATACGCCTTCCTTTAATACGCTGGGCAAGGGCTTTACCTGCTTTATTGGACGTGAAATATGAGGTGGCTTTTAATTTTCTCTGGATCTGTTCGTACGATTGGAGAAGGTGGAGTCTCAGTTCTTGTCTAAGTGTTAAGATTTGTGCTGAACATGTTGGATTGGGTTTGGATTTATTTTGTTGTTCTAGACTTGCTATTTGGGACAGAAGGGCGTCTATCCTCAATGATCTGTTCTTTTTGTGGTGGGAGCTAAGTTTGATTAATATACCTCTGATAAACGCTTTGTGCGCGTTCCACAACACGTCCCAGTCGGACACAGAGCCTGAATTTAGTTCAAAGTATTCGGTTAATTGGTCTATTATTTCTTGAGAATAAGGCTGGGTTCACACTGGTACGACACGACAGTCATACAACTTTCATACTACTTTGCTCTGCGACATCAGTCCTACATTGATCCTACATTGGTCCGACATTCATCCGACTTTCATGAACAGGATACTACTTTGATCCGACTTTGTGCTAGTCTGACTTGTCCTTTGACCAATCAAAACAATCCCAGGGTGAGATAAATTCCTTTTACTGCTGCTGTAATCACCATGTCGGATGTCAAAGTCGGATGGTTAGGACAAGGGTCCTACTTTGATCCGACTTCAATGATATTCAATGGGCTGAAGTAGGATCAAAGTCGAACCAAAGTAGTACAGGGAACATTTTCAAAGTCGGACCGACTTGTGTCGGACCAGTTAAGACAGCTCTCAGGCTGGGTTCACACTAGTGTGACACGACATCTGTCCTACTTTGGATCCGACTTTGCCCTGTGACATGAAGCCGACATATGTCCGACTTTCAATGAATGGGGATCCGACTTGGATCCCCGCCAATAGCAGGCACTGTGTTTGGTATGAATCTTGAGGGGGAACTCCAGGCCAAATTTTAAATAAAAAACCAGCATGGGTTCCCCCTCCAGGGGCATACCAGGCCCTTGGGTCTGGTCTGGATTTGAAGGGGAACCCCTATGCCGAAAAAACGGCGTGGGGGTCCCCCCCAAAATCCAAACCAGACCCTTATCCGAGCACGCAACCTGGCAGGCTGCAGGGGAAGAGGGGGGACGAGGGAGCGCCCCCTCCCTCCTGAGCTGTACCAGGCCGCATGCCCTCAACATGGGGGGTTTGGTGCTCTGGGGCAGGGGGGGCGACCTGCGGCCCCCCACCCCAAAGCACCCTGTCCCCATGTTGATGAGGACAGGGCCTCTTCCCGACAACCCTGGCCGTTGGTTGTCGGGGTCTGCGGGCGGGGGGCTTATCGGGATCTGGGGCCCCCCCCCCTTGTAAAGAAAATGTCAAGAAAAAACACAACACAGCTTTTTAAATTAATTTATTGCACAGCTCCGGGGGTCTTCTTCCGACTTCGGGGGTCTCCGCACTCTCCGGTTCTTTCTTCTGCCGGGCCTCCGCTATCTTCTTCCAGCTCTTTTGCTAGCGGGCCCGGTCTTCTCCGTCGCCTTCTTCTTCTCCCGCTCTCCGGTTCTTCTCCCGCTCTCCGGTTATTTCTTCTCCGCTATCTTCTTCCAGCTCTTTTGCTAGCGGAGGCCTGGTCTTCCCGTTGTCTCGTCCGGCTCTCCGTTGTCCTTCTGCCGGCCCCTCCACTACCTTCTTGTAGCTCTTTTGCTAGTGGAGGGGCCGGTCTTCCCGTCGCCGTCTTCTCTCGATAAGCCTCCCGCCCGCAGACCCCGACAACCAACGGCCAGGGTTGTCGGGAAGAGGCCCTGTCCTCATCAACATGGGGACAGGGTGCTTTGGGGTGGGGGGGCCGCAGGTCACCCCCCTGCCCCAGAGCACCAAACCCCCCATGTTGAGGGCATGCGGCCTGGTACGGTTCAGGAGGGAGGGGGGGCCGCTCTCTCATCCCCCCTCTTCCCCTGCGGCCTGCCAGGTTGCGTGCTCGGATAAGGGTCTGGTTTGGATTTTGGGGGGGACCCCCACGCCGTTTTTTCGTGTAGGGGTTCCCCTTCAAATCCAGACCAGACCCAAGGGCCTGGTATGCCCCTGGAGGGGGAACCCATGCCGGTTTTTTATTTAAAATTTGGCGTGGAGTTCCCCCTCAAGAGCAGAAGAGCACAAGTCGCATGCCAAAGTCGGATCATGCAAGACTGCGGTCCGACTTTGATCCGACTTCAATGATAGTCAATGGGCTGAAGTCGGATCAAAGTTGGACCAAAGTAGTACAGGGAGCATTTTCAAAGTCGGCTCCCAATGTCGGAGCGTTTGTCGCCCCAGTGTGAACCCGGCCTCATAGGGAAACATTGATTTTCACATGTCATGCGACATGAGCTCCCAATTTCGGAGCGTTTGTCGGACCAGTGTGAACCCAGACTAAGGCTGAGTTTACACTAGTGCGACACGACAGCCGTCCTACTTTGGATCCGACTTTGCCCTGCGACATGAAGCCGACATATGTCTGACTTTCAATGAACGGGGATCCGACTTGGATCCCCGCCAATAGCAGGCACTGTGTTTGGTATGAATCTTGAGGGGGAACTCCACGCCAGGAGCATACCAGGCCCTTCGGTCTGGTATGGATTTGAAGGAGCATACCAGGCCCTTGGATCTGGTCTGGATTCCGAAAAAACGGCATGGGGGTCCCCCCAAAATCCAAACCAGACCCTTATCCGAGCACACAACCTGGCAGGCCGCAGGGTAAGAGGGGGGGAAGAGAGAGCGGCCCCCCCTCCCTCCTGAACCGTACCAGGCCACATGCCCTCAACATGGGGGGTGGGTGCTTCGGGGGAAAGGGGGCGACCTGCGGCCCCCACCCCATAGCACCCTGTCCTCATGTTGATGAGGACAGGGCCTCTTCCCGACAACCCTGGCTGTTGGTTGTCGGGGTCTGCGGGCGGGGGCTTATCGGAATCCGGGAGCCCCCCCTTTAATAAGGGGGCCCCCAGATCCTGGCCCCCCACCCTATGTGAATGAGTATGGGGTACATCGTACCCCTACCCATTCACCTGGTGGAAAAAAATGGCAATAAAAACACAACACGGCTTTTTTAATTAATTTAGCTCCGGGGGTCTCCGCGCTCTCCGGTTCATTCTTCTGCCAAGCCTCCGCTATCTTCTTCCAGCTCTTTTGCTAGCGGGGCCCGATCTTCTCCGTCGCCTTCTTCTTCTCCCACTCTCCGGTTCTTCTCTCGCTCTCCGGTTATTTCTTCCGCCGGGCCTCCGCTATCTTCTTACAGTTCTTTTGCTAGCGGAGGCCCGGTCTTCCCCGTCGTCTTGTCCGGCTCTCCGTTGTCCTTCTGCCGGCCCCTCCACTATCTTCTTCCAGCTCTTTTGCTAGTGGAGGGGCCGGTCTTCCCGTCGCCGTCTTCTTCTCTCTTCTCCTCCTCGATGTTGACACGTCGCTTCCTCCCGCTCTAATGCTGGGTGTTGCGGTGCGCGCCGATTGATATAGGCTTCTCATGACATCACAGTCACATGCTCCCATGACGTCACAGTCACATGCTCCGGGGCCACCAGGAGCATGTGACTGTGACGTCATGAGAAGCCTATATCAATCGGCGCGCACCGCAACACCCAGCATTAGAGCAGGAGGAAGCGACGTGTCAACATCGAGGAGGAGAAGAGAGAAGAAGACGGCGACGGTGATGGCGACGGGAAGACCGGCCCCTCCAATAGCAAAAGAGCTGGAAGAAGATAGTGGAGGGGCCGGCAGAAGGACAACGGAGAGCCGGACGAGACGACGGGAAGACCGGGCCTCCGCTAGCAAAAGAGCTGTAAGAAGATAGCGGAGGCCCGGCGGAAGAAAGAACCGGAGAGCAGGAGAAGAACCGGAGAGCGGGAGAAGAAGAAGGCGACGGAGAAGACCGGGCCCCGCTAGCAAAAGAGCTGGAAGAAGATAGCAGAGGCCCGGCAGGAGAAAGAACCGGAGCGCGCGGAGACCCCCGTAGCTGTGCAATAAATTAATTTAAAAAGCTGTGTTTGTGTTTTTATTGCCATTTTTTTCCACCAGGTGAATGGGTAGAGGTACGATGTACCCCATACTCATTCAAATAGGGTGGGGGGCCGGGATCTGGGGGCCCCCTTATTAAAGGGGGGCTCCCGGATTCCGATAAGCCCCCCGCCCGCAGACCCCGACAACCAACAGCCAGGGTTGTCGGGAAGAGACCCTGTCCTCATCAACATGGGGACAGGGTGCTTTGGGGTGAGGGGGCCGCAGGTCGCCCCCCTGCCCCAGAGCACAAAACCCCCCATGTTGAGGGCATGCGGCCTGGTACGGTTCAGGAGGGAGGGGGCCGCTCTCTCGCCCCCCCCTCTTCCCCTGCGGCCTGCCAGGTTGCGTGCTCGGATAAGGGTCTGGTTTGGATTTTGGGGGGGACCCCCACGCCGTTTTTTCGGCGTAGGGGTTCCCCTTCAAATCCAGACCAGACCCAAGGGCCTGGTATGCTCCTGCAGGGGGAACCCATGCCGGTTTTTTATTTCAAATTTGGCCTGGAGTTCCCCCTCAAGAGCAGCACAACACAAGTCGCATGCCAAAGTCGGATCATGCAAGATTGCAGTCCGACTTTGATCCGACTTCAATGATAGTCAATGGGCTGAAGACGGATCGAAGTCGGACCGAAGTAGTACAGGGAGCATTTTCAAAGTCGGACCGACATGTGTCGGACCAGTTAAGACGGCTCCCATAGGGAAACATTGATTTTCACACGTCATGCGACATGAGCTCCCAATGTCGGAGCGTTTGTCCCCCCAGTGTGAACCCGGCCTCAGTCGGATGTTGCAAGATATAATTGTTCGCTCTCCATATGTAAGTATTGGTTCTTTGCCAAGATTCAGATACAGTAATGGTGACAGGGGCATGGTCCGACCAAGACGTGGTGGGGATTACAGCTGCGCTGATGTTTTGGAGTAGCCATTTATCAGTGAAAAAATTATCAATGCGAGAGTAAGTTTTGTGGAGAGGAGAGAAATATGTATAATCCCTCTCCTCTCCATGCAAGCATCTCCAAACGTCAAACAAGTCATGTGAAACAATGACGTTTTTCAGGGGAGATTCCCTGCGTTTTGAAGTGGATGTGGAGTCAAGGTTGATTTCAGGTACTAGGTTAAAATCCTCACATAGGATTAAATGTCCTTGTTTCAGAGGGTGTACAATACGCATAATTTTGCGGAGAAAGTGAATTTGTTTGACATTTGGAGCGTAAATATTCACCAAAGTATACGTAGTAGTATTTATGGTACATACAAGAATAATGTAACGACCTTCTGGATCGAGGGTAAAATTTTTCAATTGGAATGTAACCGAGTTACGCACCGCTATCAACACCCCTCTTTTTTTGGAGGTGAAGGGGGCGGTAAAAATCTGGGAAAAGTGTCTGTTCGTACAAATAGGTGCAGCTGTGGAAAGAAAATGTGTTTCCTGCACACACAGGACGTCACACTTGAGGTCCAGGGCTATCTTCCATAGTGAGTGTCTCTTTGCTGGATGGTTGAGACCATTCGCATTGATGGATAATACCGTGATCGGCATTGTAGGTGTTATGTATAGGCACAGAAAAAATGATAGGATGTGAACACTCAGGCCTCGTACACACGACCGAGTTTCTCGGCAAGAACCAGCAAGAAACTTGCTGGCAGAGATGTCTTGCCGAGAAATTTGTTTGTGTGTATGGTTTCTCGTCAAGAAAACCGACAAGTAATCTCGACGAGAAAATAGAGAACCTGCTCTCTATTTTCTCGTCGAGATTCTCGTCAGCCTGTTTCTCGACGAGAAAAGTGAGTGTGTGTACACTTACCTGTCCTCCGGGAAGCCTGCGCATGTTCGAAATGAATTAGACGCATGCGCGGACGCTTCCTAGGCATAGGTAGGGTATACCAAGATGGCGGCGACGGCATCGAATGTGACGAGCGCATGCTCGTCGTATTCGATGACGTCACCGCGTTCGCTCCATTCAAAGAACCGCGGGTTCTTTGAATCGAGCGTGTGTACACTCGGCCGGGACAAGTTTCTTGTCCAAGAATCTCGTCGAAAAAAACAACATGTTTTTTTCGACGAGAATCTCGGCCGTGTGTGTACGAGGCTTTACAGTTCGCTGAGGACTTATTTGTTCCCTGGGTTCAGAGGCCAGACCTGTCTGTAAGGATATGTTCTGATAGACCCACTGAGAGTAGATGTACTTACGGTACGTGTAGAGAGGCGGCTGTAAAACAAGAAAGTCAACCAAAAGAACTAAACAAGATAAAAATTGGAACTTGTATGTCAGACTCATTCGGTGGAATGACCACCAGATAGAACGTTAGGTGGAGTAGAGAATGTAGGTTTTCAACTAAACCACTAAGAGGGGGTAACAAACATCAATGTTCAACTGTCTAACAAATCGAAAGGCTGGAAGCCAGGGAGAGCATCAAACTTTTAGATACAGTGGGGATCGAACGTTTGGGCACCCCAGGTAAAAATGTGTATTAATGTGCATAACGAAGCCAAGGAAAGATGGAAAAATCTCCAAATGGCATCAAATTACAGATTAGACATTCTTATAATATGTCAAAAAAAGTCAGATTTTTTTTCCATCATTTACATTTTCAAAATTACAGAAAACAAAAAAATTGCGTCTGCAAAAGTTTGGGCACCCTGCAGAGTTAATATCTTGTACTGCCCCCTTTGGCAAGTATCACAGCTTGTAAACGCTTTTTGTAGCCAGCCAAGAGTCTTTCAATTCTTGTTTGAGGTATCTTTGCCCATTCTTCCTTACAAAAGTCTTCCAGTTCTTTGAGATTTCTGGGCTGTCTGTCACGCACTGCTCTTTTAAGGTCTATCCATAGGTTTTCAATAATGTTGAGGTCAGGAGATTGTGAAGGCCATGGCAAAACCTTCAGTTTACGCCTCTTGATGTAATCCCCCGTGGATTTTGATGTGTGTTTAGGATCATTATCCATTTGTGTAAGCCATCCTCTCTTTAACTTCAGCTTTTTCACAGATAGCATCAAGTTACCATCCAAAATTTGCTGAAATTTTATTGAATCCATTTTTCCTTCTACTCGTGAAATATTCCCTGTGCCACTGGCTGCAATACAACCCCAAAGCATGATTGATCCACCCCCATGCTTAACAGTTGGACAGAGGTTCTTTTCATTAAATTCTGTGCCCTTTCTTCTCCAAACGTACCTTTGCTCATTCCGGCCAAAAAGTTATATTTTAACCTCATCGGTCCACAGAACTTGTTTCCAAAATGCCTCAGGCTTGTCTATATGTTCATTTGCAAAGTTCAAACGCTGATTTTTGTGGTGAGGATGTAGAAGAGGTTTTCTTCTAATGACTCTTCCATGAAGACCATATTTGTACAAGTATCTCTTTATAGTGGAATAGTGTACCACAACTCCAGTGTCTGCCAGATCTTTCTGGAGGGATCGTGCAGTCAAACGTGGGTTTTGAATTGCTTTTCTCACAATCCTGCGAGCTGTTCTGTCTGATATTTTTCTTGGTCTTCCAGATCTTGCTTTAACTTCCACTGTTCTTGATGACTGCCATTTCTTAATTACATTCCGAACAGAGGATATTGACATCTGAAAACGCTTTGCTATCTTCTTATAGCCTTCTCCAGCTTTGTGAGCGTCAACTATTTTCAGTTTCAGTTTTCTAGACAACTGCTTAGAAGAACCCATGGTGCTGATTGTTGGGGCAAGGTCAGATGAGTCTGGCCATTTAAAACCTTTGAGATTGACATCACCTGGTCTTCCCAGATGATGATTGAGAACAATCCATGACACTGGCAGGTCTCAGCTTTGCAAAGGGGGCAGTGCATGCTGTAAATTCTGCAGGGTGCCCAAACTTTTGCAGACGCCATTTTTTTGTTTTCTGTAATTTTGAAAGTGTAAATGATGGAAATAAAATCTAACTTTTTTTGACATATTATAAGAATGTCTAATCTGTAATTTGATGCCATTTGGAGATTTTTCCATCTTTCCTTGGCTTCGTTATGCACATCAATACACATTTTTACCTGGGGTGCCCAAACTTTCGATCCCCACTGTATACATAGGCCGAAATGCAAGTTGAAAGAAATGAAAAAAGAGAAGAAAACAAAAAAACAAAAGCTGACTTGATCAAGTGCCCCGACCATTTAAGGAGTGGCGTGATGTGCGGCTGCTGCGTTGCTCCATCGGTGGGTTAGAGTCCTGCGGGGGGTCAGGGATGATTCCCCAGGAGTGGAGGAGCTACATTCCCTTTTGGAGGGTGTGGATCACATGCGATTCGCCATTTCTTGTAATGAGCAAGGTTGCAGGGTATCTCCATTTGAATTGGATCTTGTGGTTGTGGAGGCCCTTGGTGATCGGGTTGAGCTGTCTCCTCAATTGAAGGGTGTACTTTGAGAGATCTGGAAATAGTTGCACACCAACCAGGGCCGGCCCTACCATGGGACCCGGTGGGACCATGGTCCCAGGCGGCACTTTAAGAGGGGCAGCAACAGGGGCGCACTGCCTGAGGACCTGGGTTTCCCTCCATCTAGTGTGCAGTGTTATACTTGTACTGCATCGCCGGCGCCGCTGTCACTGGCCGCAGTGGCAAGACCCACTTCAAGGGTCTCACCAGCGGCCCCTGCTTCCCTGCCCAAACTGGTTGCTAGCCGCGGACCGCTTTATGTCTAGCAACCAGTGACGTCAGGAGAGAAGGAGAGAGAGGCCCACCATTCATTGCGGAGGAGGATTTAACTTCCTCCTCCTCCGCTAGCTCCACCCACCTCCTCCCTGTATGTGTTCCTCTCAGCAAGTTAGGAGCGGCGAGCAGTGCGAGGATCAGTGCTGCCTGCCTCCTCCCCCCTCGAGGTGCCGCTATCTCTGTTCTTTCCTGCCCATTCCCCCTTCTGTTAGCGGGCAGCAGAACAGCATGAGATCGGAGCGGCTGTGTGTGTGGAGAGAGAGCAGCTGTGGGCTCTTCTCCCCCCTCCTTCTCCTCCTCATGCTGCTGTTCCCAGGACAGCCACCGCTATGTTTCTTCCCCCTTTTCCTCCTATTGGCCAGGGAAAAAAACAAAAAGGAGAAAAGAGGATTATGGGATATGTAGTGCAAATGGCTGGCCCATTGCAATTCTAGGGGGAAACTGCAGCCCCCAGCATGCCCAGCTGAAGGGGAGGGAGAGAGAGCCAGGCTGAGTGACAGGCTGCATCTGGTGACAGGCAATGGCGACAAGTGACAGGCTGCATCTGGTGACAGGCATTGGCGACAAGTGACAGGCTGCATTTGGTGACAGGCATTGGCGACAAGAAACAGGCTGCATCTGGTGACAGGCATTGGTGACAAGTGACAGGCTGCATCTGGTGACAGGCAATGGTGACAAGTGACAACTGCATTTGGTGGCAGGCATCGGTGACAAGAGAAACGCTGCATCTGGTGACAGGCAATGGCGACAAGTGATAGGCTGCATCTGGTGGCAGGCATCGGTGACAAGTGACAGGCTGCGTCTGGTGACAGGCATCGGTGACAAGTGACAGGCTGCATCTGGTGACAGGCAATGGTGACAAGTGACAGGCTGCATCTGGTGACATGCATTGGTGACAAGTGACAGGCTGCATCTGGTGACAGTATTGGTGACAAGTGACAGGCTGCATCTGGTGACAGGCATTGGTGACAATTGACAGGCATTGGTGGCAAGTAACAGGCTGCATCTGGTGACAGGCATTGGTGACAAGTAACAGGCTGCATCTGGTGACAGGCATTGGTGACAAGTGACAGGCTGCATCTGGTGACAGTCAATGGTGACAAGTGACCGGCTGCATCTGGTGACAGTCAATGGTGACAAGTGACAGGCTGCATCTGGTGACAGGCAATGGTGACAATTGACAGGCATTGGTGGCAAGTAACAGGCTGCATCTGGTGACAGGCATTGGTAACAAGTGACACGCTGCATCTGGTGACAGGCATTGGTGACAAGTAACAGGCTGCATCTGGTGACAGGCATTGGTGACAAGTAACAGGCTACATCTGGTGACAGGCATTGATGACAAGTGACAGGCTGCATCGGGTGACAGTCAATGGTGACAAGTGACAGGCTGCATCTGGTGACAGTCAATGGTGACAAGTGACAGGCTGCATCTGGTGACAGTCAATGGTGACAAGTGACAGGCTGCATCTGGTGACAGGCAATGGTGACTGGTGACAGGCAATGTTGACAAGTGACACGCTGCATGTTGTGGCAGACAACGGTGGCAAGCAACAAGCTACATCTGGTGGCAAGCAACGGTGGCAAGCAACAAGCTACATCTGGTGGCAAGCAATGGTGGCAAATTACAAGCTCAGGGCTTTCACTGATTCGGCATTATGGTGAGTTAAACTATTTCATTATATATTACAATGTAGTAATATAAATGTGATTTGATCATCCTGACACCATATCAATCATAATGTTAGGATGATATAAGTGCTAACACCAGCCATTTGCCCGACAAATCACCCGCTGCCAAATTCCCTGTCAGCGAGACTACACCCCCCCTCATCTTTTTTTGGGAAGGAAGGGGGGTATCCCTGAATGGCAGTTTGGAAATGTGGTCACCCTAGCCGCCACTGCAGCGCTGTTGTTGCAGCATGTTGCATCACTGAGCTGGGATCAGAGCGTAGCTGGTCGGTGGCAGTGGAGAGAAAGGGGGGAGCTTTTGTGGTGCTACACAATACTCTTTGCAGGAAGGGGCTAGGGTGACCACATTTTTAAACTACCATTCAGGGACCGCCCCCCTTCCCAAAAATCAGCTTGTGCTGTAACGAATCACAGCACAGTGATTGGACACAAGAGGTGGGATGTATGATTTCTCCAATCACAAGCAGGGTGCGGGGATTGTGCTCCTCCAGGCATTCCCGGCCAGGACAAGTACTGTTGGTGAGTAAAGCGGTCACGTGGCGGCCTTTTTTGGGGGCATCAGATTGGCCTGGGGGGTGGCTGTGTCAGTTTCATTCCGGGACACTGTATTGTCCTGGAATGAAGGTGCCCGGGACCGATCTGCAAAATGCGGCACTGTCCCAGGCAATCCGGGACACGTGGTCACCCTAGAAGGGGCATGTCTCTTTGCTGAATATATGGGATGTCTCTTGCTGAATGTATTGGGCCGTCTCTTTGCTTTATGGAAAAGTCTCTTTTGCTGGATGGGCATAGGATTTTTTTTTTGGGGGGGGGGGCAGCATTTCATTCTTGGGCCCAGGCAGCACAATGTCTTGGGCCAGCCCTGACACCAACGTACGGTTCAGGCAGCGAAGGGTTGTTTCTTAGTGTCATGAGCAGCCGCTCTTTGACAGGGAAGAAATGTACTCTCATTAGGACATCTCTAGGAACTGATGCTGCTAAATGGGAGGGTTTAGCAATCCTGTGGATTCGATCAACAATCAAGTCTCTGGGTGATGCGTCTGGCAAAATCAAATGCATAAGTTATTTGGCATATTTAGGGAGGACTAATGGCAGGACGGTTTCAGGGATCCCTCTGATTTTTACATTATTCCTCCTGGACCTGTCTTCTAAATCGCCCAACTTGGCCCGTACCCAGGATTGCTCATCTCTTATGTCAGCATAGGAATCAACCAGGTCATTCACCGTCGCAGTGCATTCCTCCATGCTGCTTTCTAAGTGTGTCACCCTGTCATCCATAACATGCATGTCAGCCGACATTTTAGTGAACAGGGATGACAGGTCAGTCATCAGTGAGGTCTGGAGAGATAGCAGCATGTCTTTTAATGTAGTGTCCATCACCAGTTGCCCTGTTGTGGGGAATGATGCCATGGAGGATTGTAGGGCCTGGTTGGCCTGGAAGTGGTTGAAAGCCGGGGCCTCAATTTGTGAGGGCCGCGGTAGTTGCGGTGGTTCCATCCGCATCCGAGCTTTCGCTGGGCTGCCTGTGATGGGGTTATCTCCTGCTCTGAGGGTAGGTGACAGAGGAGAGCAAGGAGGGTCTTGATCCCCCGGAATCTCGTCGGGTAGATCCGTGTAGGCCTCCGGGATCGCGCCAGCGCCAGCGCCATTTTGGGACTGACTAACCTTGCTGGCAGGCTTGGAGAAGAAGGCAGTTAGTTTTCTCGGTTGATGCTCAGTCATCCTCTTCCTAGACATGGCTGGCTGTGTTGCTCGAGGTGTTAGGAGGCAGGATGGCCGTTAATTTTCTGCGAGTTTGGGCCTTAGACGCTCCGTTTCTCCCCCTTAGCTGATGAGGACAGAGTCTAAGCAGCCATCACCAGCGCTGGCAGACCACGCCCCCCGCCATTCATTTGCTTTTTTAACACAGCTTGGGATCGGGATCGGGTGGCTGAATAGGGGGTGGCAGCGGGGGCCATAGATAGATTTATGCAATGCATAAATCTATCTATTGGTTATAGAGGGGGTGGCTGGAGATGGGGGCAGCGCCGTGCGCCCTTATGGACGCACGGGCGCGTGATCTAAGTAACCCCTGTGTCCTTTTTCACCCCATCTTCTGAAACACTAAAAAAGCATGGAAAAGTCATTGGTACATAAACATCTGCACCAGAAATTTTACATTTTGAATATGCTATATAGTATACAGTAAAATGTTTTTGTTTTGGTCTTAATGTTGATGAGGCTAACATTGCTATTTTAACAATAGTCATTGTTTACTTAATGTGAATAAAGGATTGGATTTTAGCAGATTTGTGTGTATTGACATTCATTCGGGAGATCATCCATCTCAAAAGATCCACCATTATTTGCTTGTCTCCTCGATTTTGAATAAGTATTGGTATTGTAATAGGGAAGAAAGATGGAAAGGAAGGCCTATAGGCTTTAACTAAAGGTAATAATGGGTTAAATAGAAATACATTTTTATGTTTTTTGTTTTTTTTTACTGGTAATGTTGCTTTTTCTGACAACAAATGCAGCTCAAAGGTCAATTCTGTAATCTTCCTATAAATTAAACAAAATAAATAGTTATAATTTTCCATGTACATGCTTACACTGTTCAAAAGGTCAGTATTTAACATCAGTTGCACCTTTATTACTCAGGAGGTCCCAGCTGTGAAAATGAACTGCTGGTAGCCGCGACAAGGGGAGCAGCAACAGAGAGACAGGACATACTACATACGCTCTGTGTATTTTGAGAACGTTTTTATTGTGTACGGTACTTATCATGCCTAAGGTCCAAGACTGTTTAAAAACATTTCTAACAAACTGCATTGAAGAATATGAAAAATATATATGAAAAATATAGATGTTCTTTAGATATAAAGCTCTCAGCACGTTAGTGCAGCGTCACATGGAGCTGTTTTGACTGAAATGTCCACAATAATGGAACTGAATATATTTAGCTGCTTTGCACATTTGAAAGCTGCAGATATAAAAAATATTGAAAATTGCTTTTGAAATGGCATTCAATTTTAGTGATTGGGTTTAGCAATAAAAACATCGACAGACGTTCTAACTCTCTCTCACTCTACTAAACGTGTGTTTTTTCTGTGTGCCTCTTGTAAGTAACCTGTTAAGCCCTGTACACACGATTGGTTTGACTGATGAAAACCGTTTGATGGATGGTTTTCATCAGACCAACCGATCGTGTATGGTACCCATCGGTCTTTTTTCCATCGGATGGAAAAAATAGAACTTGTTTTTAAATTTTCCGATGGATAAAAAACCGATGGGAATTTCCGATCGTCTATGGGCAAGTCCATCGGTTAAAAAACCCACGCATGCTCAGACTGAATTAGGAGACGGGAGCGCTCATTCTTGTAAAACTAGCGTTCCTAATGGAGAGAGCACATTCGTCATTCTGCAAGTTATTGCTTCGTTTAATGCAGCGCATGTTTTTTTGCTTTCGAACGGTCTTTAAAATGTCATTTTGGCAGCAGAACTTTCTCCTGAGTTCTGACAAATGTATGTCTTTCTTTTTTCTAGTGATCTTAGGAATAATTAGTAAAATTCTTCAAGGCCGACCTCCCAAATTACACCTTTTTTTTTTACTCTTAAAATTTGTTGTGCATTTTTTGGTGTGTCAATTTCTCAGAACAAACTAATATTTAATTTTTGAAAAAACATGGAGGTTGGTGTCCCTTGTTCTTAATTACACATTGTATTTATGCAATCTTATTGCTACTTCTCAAAAAAACACATCAGGCATGTAGGTTGGCTGAAATCAAATTTCCCTTTATTTCGGAAAAAAACAAATCAAAAACCGAAGGGCAACTATTCCCAAATTAGCAGAGAATATCAAGTCCTTAGATCCCAAATGCAGACCTGACTATGATCAATAATAAAATCAACAACAGCATGAAATCAGGAGCAGCAGCCAAAGACATACATCATCCCAAGCTGTGGTACTCCATCAACCTTCAATTTCTGGATGAGCAGCTCGAGGCCAGGGAATCACCTCCTGCTCTTCCTTGTAGCCTTCCTTCCACGCCTCTCTGCAGCATTCTCTCCATGGCCCCGTCCACGCACCCTTGCAGGCTGGGCCACTGTGGGTGGTGATGTGGCAGGAGGAGGAGGAGAAGGAGGAGAGGGATTGGGCTGATGTGAGATATGGGTGGCCTCAGTCAGCTGTCCCCTCGCCCCCATGTGTACGGCCGTGTAGATAAGGTGCTCACAAAGGGCCCGTTGTCCCGCCTCCATTCTCAGCAGCTTATCTGAGAGATAGGTGCTAAATCCCTCCGTAGGGTTGAGGGGGGCCCTCATAATGGCAGCAGCCTCCTGAATCATCTTTAGTGACTCCTCCTCCACTTGTGTCATCCGCCGTTGTTTTGGCGGTCTGACGTGGAGGGGAGCCACTTGGGAGACGGTGCTGCCACTAGGCCTGGGGACCTGCTGAGTCCCTCTGGGCCCTGCCTCCTCCTGCCTGTCACACTCCTGACCCTCTTCCTCCTGGCTTGCCTCATCCTGTTTATAAAATAAAATGAAAATTTATATTATTTGAGGAATCAATCACACACAATTTTGATCTCATTACTGGTTTATTTTGGAGGGGGGGGGGGTGGGATCATTTATGGCTAATCAAAACAGTTCAACTCCATATTACTTAGTGGACAATAATTAGCATCAAAAATACTATACCTGGCTGAAGATGCGAAGATCTGGCTCTTCGAGCTCAGGAGACTCCTCCTCCGCCTCTGCAGGGGTGGAGGGAAGGGTGGAAGGAACGCTGGAGGGAAGGGTGGAAGGAAGGGTTGAGGGAAGGCTGGAAATAGATTCCCTGGCCTCGATCTGGTCATCCAGAAATTGAAGATGACTGTAGTACCACAGCTTGGGCTTTACTACATCGTCGGCTGCTGCTCCTGATCTCTTGGACTGGCGCACTTCCTTGAACTTTTTTTTATAAGAATTGCGCAGGTTGTTGATTTTATTATTGATCATAGTGTAGTCTGCATCTGGGATCCATGGCTTCATATCCTCGGCTAATTTGGTAATAGTTGCCCGTCGTACATCACTTTTGTGATACGCAGGGTGTTTGAGCTCCCAAAGGTTGCGCTGTTCCTTATACTTTTCAATAAAAACAAGCATCACCTCCGGCTCTCTTAGTTTATGCATCTATTAGGATCAGCAAGTACAAAAAAAAAAAGGATCAGAATTGATTCTCCTCAACTTATCACACTATTGCCCTTTACAATCATGACCCATTAATATGCCACTGCAGGCCCGAGTTCCCTTCTTACCTTAGTTCACTTCGTGGGTTCACTTCCGGTCGTCCTTACTCCGCGCATCCCTAATAACTTCTTTCCCCTTTTTATACCCTGCGCATGCGTGTAACTCCGCCCTCGTCGCCCGCCCATGATGGACTTTTTCTGCATTTCCCCGCCCCTTAACGATCGACGCACAGTGTGAGACGGCGACATGTCGCAGACACAGGTGGCTTCTTTAGTTGAAATTACCGACGAGGAAAGCCCGGAGGCGGAAACGTCCCGATCCTGTAAAAAAAGATACAAGGCGACTAATATGTCTTTTTCTGAGATGGCGGAGATGGTGGACAATCTGCGGAGGAAGGATTACGACGGCAAGCATGGCCCATACGACACCCCTAATCTCCGGAAGTCACAAATTATGGACAAAGTGGCGAAGAGTCTTTATAAAAAATATGGGGTCAGGAGATCCAAGGAACAACTCCGTAAAAGGTGGTCAGACCTCAAGATCAGGGAGCCGGAGCAGTATAAGAAGCTTATAAAAAGCATAGAAAAAAGTAAGTATATTTTACTGTGTTCTTTCACATTGTAATATGTATTCTTCCATGTTTTGCAACATGTGCTTGGCTTGACTGGGTTCACATTTTGAAATCTCATCTTTTAGGTTAAGTGGAGAGTCCACTTATTTGCCCAATGTTTTGACCAATAACTTGCTGCTCTTCCCCCAAACATGTTTGGCACATATCCACGTAAACTACATGTGGGCATGCCTCATTTTACTTCAACAATGTTTATCTACACATTGTTGGCTAGATGATGTGTTGTAAGGAAATTTAGAATGTGACTGAAAGAATAAACTGTATTCTGGGTAAAGGAGATGACACTCCAGCAGTTGTGTACTTTTTTTGTTCTTCATCAAGATACTATACTCTGGGCCACATGACCAAATTTATTAATGGTGTCACACACAGGTGGTCCAGTGGATAGCTTGGTGGTTAGCCAAGTGTATTTGTGAATGTCCTCAAAAATAACATGTTGCTTTGTTGAGTTTGCAAGATCACATATGTTCATTTTGGAACTCAGGGCCAAATATCAATTGTACCCCACTTCAAAACATTGGGGATCCCTTTTCAGGCCTTAAAAAAGTCTGTGTGCTAAAGTATACATTTTGTTGTAAATTCCCATAGGGGAGAGGAGACTGGGAGGACACTATGCTCAGGAGACGAGTAACCCAACACCACAGAAACTCCCTGAAGCTCCCAAAGCAGACCAAGATCAGCAGGTTCAGGAAGCGGAGGTGGAGGAAGCGGAGGTGGAGGAAGGGGAGGTGGAGGAAGGGGAGGTGGAGCTTATCAGCACAACAGGTCAGTGTCTGTCACCACAACTTCAAGGTAAATACAGATGTAGGACTGCCTAGTGTAAAACCTTTTTTTTTGTTTTAGGGACTGAACGTGGGGGTGTGTCAGGAAGTCCAAATCCGCCATTCTCGAGTGCCAGCGCCAAAATAATCATTCAGGAAATCATGGAATGCAGTAGCGAAATGGACATTATGAGAAAGCGAATGATTGTGATTGAGCAAAAATATAAAAACATGATAGATATTTTGGGGAGAATAGTGTGAACCCCCCCTCTTTTTGTGTTTTTTGTTATGCGTCTGAAATTATCTCAGGGATTTCCAACATCCCAAATGTGAAGATGCACACACTGAAGACTCAACATGTGCTATCTGCCGTCACAGGATATCTATGTCCCTGTTTTGGGGGTGCAACCTCTTCCTCCCTCCTCAAGTAGGTGAGAGGAAGGGTTTACATCCCCAAAGCACGACCATTGATCCCCCATGATGGCAGATAGCACATGTTTACCTTAGCCATGGGATCTTGTTGAAGATACCCATTTGAGCCCCAAAAGAAAGTGTGTTTGTTAACATTTGGGATGGATCAGGGGTACCATCACCCCATCTCTAGTTGGCATTTTTCACAGTGTTATTTTATTACTTTTTCAGACTAAAAAAAATGGCTTACGACCCATGCATGTTTCTGCAAAAAAAGCCGCACAGAAAAATAAAAGGCTAGTATTTCTAAAAACCCCCAAAAAATGCGGTGCAAACAATAAAAACATTTGGGAAGTCTAAAAAAGGTGTGCCTTGTTCTTTCTATGCTCAAGAGCAGTTCTGAAGATGCAAAAAACGCGTTTTTCGCTCTGAGTTTTGAGGCTATTTACTAAGGACAATTACACTTGGCACTACTAGAACCTGGGAGACACATAAACCCAAAATACAAGAATGACAACACAAGTTTGTAGGAATTCCATGATTTTTTTTATTTGTAAAAGGTTAAATACTTGGTCAGATGTGGTCTGGCATTGCGATGGCCCCCCTACCCGTGAAGTACTCTACGTATTTCTGACGTACTTCACGGGCACTTTGGGGGGCCAAGCCAGTACGGGCAGTGCTGAGGCCGGTCAGATTAATCAGTTCAGATGGACCGGCCTCAGGCCCAAACGATGATACATAATTGGTTGCAAATTTGCGTAGAAAATTGTGCAATATGCAGCAGCAGTAGACGATGTGGTTCAGTTTATAATCCGCCAAATGTATCGCTGTCTGGAACAGGCGGAACCGGCTGGCTATTATCCCGAAGGCATTCTCCACAACTCTCCGGGCTCTGGCCAGCCGGTAATTAAAAACCCTCCTCTCCGGGGTGAGGGTGCGTTGGGGAAACGGCCGCATCAGGTGTGGTCCTAGTCCAAAAGCCTCATCCGCAATGAAAACGAACGGGAGCCCTTCAACGTTCTCTGCATCTGGAGGCAGTGCAAGACCCCCAGCCTGCAGACGGTGAGCAAACTCTGTCTCCGTGAATGATCCGCCATCGGACATCCGGCCGTTCTTCCCCATGTCCACATACAGGAAATCGTACCGTGCCGACACCACCGCCATTAACACTATGCTATTAAACCTTTATAGTTGAAATAGTATGACCCCGAACGGGGTGGCGGCACTATGTGGACGTGCTTCCCATTAATTGCCCCTCCGCAGTTGGGGAAATCCCACCGCTGGGCAAATTGGGAGGCCACAGTCAGCCATTCCTGTGGTGTGCTAGGGAACTGTGGAGTCAAACAAAAAGAAGACATTAGTACGGTTTATGGTTACAGTGCAAGCAGATTACACACAAAAACATTGTTGAGTAACATTATTATTTAAGGGAGTTTTTCCTACCAATAAACAAAGGCCCACTTAGCAGATGCCTCACCCCCGCTGAGTGGACATTCTAAAATAATCTAAGGGGGGGGCCTAAGGTGATTGTGGGGATCCCAAAAAAGGCTCTACCACTCTGCTGAGCTTGATTGAGAACTACTAATTTTTTAACATCTTTAGGGGGGGAGGGAGGGTTGTCAAACTACGAGGGCAATGACCCCCCAAAAATGAAAAGGAAAATAGAAGGCTAGCTGGGTTTGCGCCCACGATAGCATGCTGGAGAGGTTAGTGAAGGGAAATAGGCATGTAGGGCCCAAAAAGGGATTTACAGGTAAAAAAAGGCATGGGGAAAATGGGGACATTACCAGGATATTACAAACAGGCATATTTGTGTTAGGAGGAAAAAAAAATAATAAACCAACAGAATAAAAACAGATAATGTGAGGTTAAAGGAGCATAATTACCTTCATATAGTCCTTCTGCAGGACCTGAATGATGGCCGAACACGTCTCAGGGATAATGATCCCGAGAGCCTGGGGGGAGATGCCTGTTGAGAACTTGAGGTCCTGCAAGCTTCTCCCAGTCGCCAGGTATCTCAACGTGGCAATAAGCCTCTGCTCGGCAGTGATGGCCTGGCGCATCACAGTGTCCTGCCTCGTTATATAGGGGGACAGCAAATCCAAAAGACGGTGAAATACGGGGTCCGTCATCCTGAGATAATTCCTGAAATCATCAGGGTTATTCTCATGGATTTCCCGCAGCAGAGGCATATGAGAGAATTGGTCCCGCTGGAGCAACCAATTCTTAGTCCATGAACTCCTCCTCACCCTGTTCACAGACTGAACTCGGGTTACAGTGTTAACTGCAACACCAAGCCCAAAGCCAGCACGAGCTCGAGAACGAGAGCGCACTTCAAACATGGTTTTAAACCGGTCGGCTGGTCAGAAGGCACTCAAACAGAACGCACCGTGGAACAGCAAGGCCTGAGAAGAACGATCTGAAAAACAGTAAACGAACGGCCAAGAAGGCACTGCAAGGCAGTAACGACCTGACTGCACGCACTGAATCCCAAATACAAACCCACAAGCACAAACTGAACAACAGGAAACGATCTGAAAAGCACGGAGACTGAAAAGCGCGAATCGGCTCTCACCAAACTTTTACTAACACGCGGTAACACGAAATCAGCAAAAGCAGCCCAAGGGGTGGCGCCATTAGATTTGTTCGGCCCTTTTATAGCGCGTCGTACGTTTTGAACGTGCCGTCGTTTTCTTGCCATCGGTTTTTAGACTGATGGTGTGTGGCCAAGACTGATGAAAAACAGTTTCATCGGATTTCCGATGGACAAATCCATCGGACGAAAATCCATAGGTTATCCGATCGTGTGTACAGGGCTTAAGTCTTCCATGTTCCAGAGGTTTACTTAGTATGTTTGACACTAGGGATGAGCTTCGAGTTCGAGTCGAACTCATGTTCGACTCGAACATTGCCTGTTCGCCCGTTCGCCGAACAGCGAACAAATTGGGGTGTTCGCGGCAAATTCGAAAAATCTATGGGAGAAATCTAAAGTGCTAATTATAAAGGCTTATATGCAAGTTATTGTCCTAAAAAGTGTTTGGGGACCCGGGTCCTGCCCCAGGGGACATGTATCAATGAAAAAATAAGTTTTAAAAACTGCCGTTTTTTCGGGAGCAGTGATTTTAATAATGCTTAAAATGAAAAAATAAAAGTGAAATATTCCTTTAAATTTCGTACCTGGGGGGTGTGTATGATATGCATGTGAAGTGGCGCATGTTTCCCGTGCTTAGAACTGTCCCTGCAAAAAATGTCATTTTTGAAAGAAAAAAATGCATTTAAAACTGACTCGCGGCTATTAATGAATTGTCGGCTCCCGGCAATACATACAAAAGTCATTGATTAAAAAAAAAAAAAAGCGTGGGGGTTCCCCAGAATTCAATTACCAGGCCCTTCAGGTCTGGAATGGATATTAAGGGGAACCCCGCCGCAAATTTAAAAAAAAATTGACGTGGGGTTCCCCCAAATATCCATTCCAGGCCCTTCAGATCTGGCATGGATTTTAAGGGGAACTCCACCCCAAATTTTAAAAAAAATGGCGTGGAGTCCTCCTAAAAATCCATACCAGACCCCTTATCCGAGCACGCAACCTGGCCGGCCGCAGGGGAAAAGGGGGGACGAGAGAGCGCCCCCCCTCCCTCCTGAACCGTACCAAGCCACATGCCCTCAACATGGGGAGGATGTCCCCATGTTGATGGGGACAAGGGCCTCATCCCCACAACCCTTGCCCGGTGGTTGTGGGGGTCTGCGGGCGGGGGGCTTATCGGAATCTGGAAGACCCCTTTAACAAAGGGGACCCCCAGATCCCGGCCCCCCCTATGTGAATTGGTAAGGGGTACATTGTACCCCTACCATTTCACGAAGAAAGCGTAAAAAAATGTTTAAAAAAACACACAAACACCTTGAAAAAGTCCTTTATTAAAAAAAAAAAAAAAAAACATTCCAGCGGTGAAATCCAGTGTCCCGCGGCGATCCCGATGTCCAGCGCTGTCCTTCATTGGTTGTGCCTGAGCGGACCTGATGGGGAACTCCCTCTCAGTATTTTAAATGTATAGACCCGCCCCTTCTAAAGTTCCCCATCAGGTCCGCTCAGCGGACCAGATGCGGAACATGAGAAGGGGCGGGTCTATACATGTATTACCAAAGTGAGAGCAGTTCCCCATCAGGTCCGCCCCCTCGGTATGTCGGACCCGCCTACGTCATTGGCTTGAGCGGGGAACTTCCTTCACTGTGTAATTTAAATTTACATAGTGAAGGAAGTTCCCCGCTCAAGCCAATGACGTAGGCGGGTCCGACATACCGAGGGGGCGGACCTGATGGGGAACTGCTCTCACTTTGGTAATACATGTATAGACCCGCCCCTTCTCATGTTCCGCATCTGGTCCGCTGAGCGGACCTGATGGGGAACTTCAGAAGGGGCGGGTCTATACATTTAAAATACTGAGAGGGAGTTCCCCATCAGGTCCGCTCAGGCACAACCAATGAAGGACAGCGCTGGACATCGGGATCGCCGCGGGACACTGGATTTCACCGCTGGAATGTTTTTTTTGTTGTTTTTTTAAATAAAGGACTTTTTCAAGGTGTTTGTGTGTTTTTTTAAACATTTTTTTACGCTTTCTTCGTGAAATGGTAGGGGTACAATGTACCCCTTACCAATTCACATAGGGGGGGCCGGGATCTGAGGGTCCCCTTTGTTAAAGGGGTCTTCCAGATTCCGATAAGCCCCCCCGCCCGCAGACCCCCACAACCACCGGGCAAGGGTTGTGGGGATGAGGCCCTTGTCCCCATCAACATGGGGACATCCTCCCCATGTTAAGGGCATGTGGCTTGGTACGGTTCAGGAGGGAGGGGGGGCGCTCTCTCGTCCCCCCCTTTTCCCCTGCGGCTGGCCAGGTTGCGTGCTCGGATAAGGGGTCTGGTATGGATTTTTAGGGGGACTCCACGCCATTTTTTTTTTAAATTTGGGGTGGAGTTCCCCTTAAAATCTATGCCAGATCTGAAGGGCCTGGAATGGATATTTGGGGGAACCCCACGTCAATTTTTTTTTAAATTTGCGGCGGGGTTCCCCTTAATATCCATTCCAGACCTGAAGGGCCTGGTAATTGAATTCTGGGGAACCCCCACGCTTTTTTTTTTTTTTTTATCAATGACTTTTGTATGTATTGCCGGGGGCCGACAATTCATTAATAGCCGCGAGTCAGTTTTAAATGCATTTTTTTCTTTCAAAAATGACATTTTTTGCAGGGACAGTTCTAAGCACGGGAAACATGCGCCACTTCACATGAATATCATACACACCCCCAGGTACGAAATTTAAAGGAATATTTCACTTTTATTTTTTCATTTTAAGCATTATTAAAATCACTGCTCCCGAAAAAACAGCCGTTTTTAAAACTTCTTTTTGCATTGATACATGTCCCCTGGGGCAGGACCCCGGTCCCCAAACACTTTTTAGGACAATAACTTGCATATTAGCCTTTATAATTAACACTTTAGATTTCGAACGTTCGAGTCCATTGTATTTAATAGGGTTCTAAAGTTTACACGAACATTTTGTCTGTTCGCAGGTTCTGGTGCGAACCGAACAGGGGGGTGTTCGGCTCATCCCTGTTTGACACTTAGGGCAGATTATTATTTAACCCCCCCGCCCCCTAAATATTGTCCTCTATAAATCCAAATGATTTTCAATAAAAGTGGAATTTTAATAGCAAAAATAAAATTGCAAATGGACAGGCTTTTTAATGTAAAACAAAGCATATCTCTTCTGCATTAAAGTATTCTTACCTGAATATAAGTGCAGCTCAATGTACATTTTCAGCATCTGCTAAGGTATTTGAAATTCTGCACATGCATGGGAGTGATGCCATCTCAATCCAACCAATCAAAACAGCCAAGGATCATAACTTGGAAGAAGACCATCTGATGATGGCCAGCAGGGAGCTCTGGAACAAGGCATCTCTGAAGTGAAGGTGAGTATAATTTCACTTTAGTAATCTTAAAATTAAGCAAATAGTGTATAATGAGTAGAAAAAAGGATAAAGATTTTTCAGAATGTTGTATATGGTCATGTTGGCAAAAAATAAATAAATAAATTACAGTGTGCTGAATGTAAAAAATAGTGGCGCAATTAGTGCTGCACCCAGAGCAAAGTCAGGAAAATGTTTGCAGACTTCCGGCTTCCCTCCACTGTCATAGTTCTGCAGGGCACATTACTATCATGTGGATGCTCCTCAGAGCTGCAAGCAACGTACTTTATGGTTTTGCTGTGATCCCTGCAAATCTGTCATGTGTGAGACAGGTAGGCTTGTTCTACCAGACCACCTCCGGACTGCACCCCACCCCCTATGGGTATGCCTCTACCCTAATCAAAATAAATATAGTGCTTCTATTGCTGTGCGCCTTTTAAAAACACAATTTCATTGGCTATCTCTGGCCTCAGTATTTTTGAAGTCACTGACCTAGAACAAGCACGTAGCTGCTGAAGGTCGAGGAGAATGAGAACCTCCTTATCTGCAAAATTGTTCCTTTAAAATTATTAATTAGTTATAATTGTCAGTGACCCAGAAAGTACTGAATCCTTTGGATCAACATAACAACCAGGCAAGTAATATTTTCAAAAACTAAGGTCAAAAATGGCAGACTGTTTATTTCCTTTTCCTACCTTTTAACCAGTTGTCTACCGCCCGCCGTCATATGACGGCAGGAAGAAGACTCTCTTGTTCTGGGCGGACGTCATATGACGTGATCGCCTTCCCAAGCCACTATGAAGCGTGCGCTCGCCGCGTCACTGGGGACCCGATGCGCGTGCCCGGCAACCGCGATGGCCGTCGGGCACCCGCGATTGCCCAGTAACTGAGCAGGACCGTGGATCTCTGTGTGTGTAAACACAGAGATCCACACCCTGTCAGGGAGAGGAGACCGATGCTGTGTCCCTTGTACAGTACATAGGGACAACCATCAGTCACCTCCCCCAGTCAGTCCCCTCCCCCCACAGTAAGAATCACTCCCAGGGAACACATTTAACCACTTCCCTACCGCCCATAGTCATATGACGTCCACAGATGGGATCTCCCATCCTGGGTGGACGTCATATGACGTCCTCGGCTTTAAGGGGGGATATCTGAATGATGCCTGCAGCTAGAGGCATCATTCAGATATCCTTTTCTTGGGCCGGTGATTCTGCGCACCATAAGATTCTGCCGCTTGATCGTTCTTATAGGCGGCGGGAGGGGACACCCCCCAACCTCCCGTCGCCATCCGGTGCTTCTCCGGGCTCTCCCGTGCGATCGGGGACCCGGAGAGAATCATCCGGTGCCGGTGGTGGGTCACGTGACGAGCATAGAGATGACTGGTGACCAGATGGTCACCAGTCATCTCTATGATCGTCGGAGGCCCGGGCGCGATGTGATGACGTCACGCCCGGGTCCTAATATGTAAACAAAGCCGCCATTACGGCTAGTAAGTATGAGATCAGTGAAAAAAAATCACGATCTCATGCTTTCCAGCCTGGAGGAGAGATGTGGGGTCTTATTGACCCCGCATCTCTCAATAAAGAGGACCTGTCACACACATTCCTATTACAAGGGATGTTTACATTCCTTGTAATAGGAATATAAGTGATCAAGTAAAATAAGTGTAAAAAATAAATAAAATAAGTAAAATAAGATAAAAAATACAATTAAAACGCCCCTGTCCCCGGTAGCTCGCGATCAGAAGCGAACGCACACGTAGTCCCGCCCACATATGTAAAAGCCGTTCAAACCACATGTGAGTAGGGATGAGCTTCGTGTTCGAGTCGAACATACGTTCGACTCGAACATCGGCTGTTCGATCGTTCGACGAAGATCGAACGATTTGGGCCGTTCGCGCCAAATTCGAGTGACGCGAACGGCCCACAATGCACTACGCCATCGCAGTGTCATCCAGGCGCTGTGATTGGCCAAGCATGCACTGTGACCCCGCATGCTTGGCCAATCACAGCGCCGGCAGCGAGGAGAGCAATGATTGGCCACAGGCAGGATGCCTGTGGCCAATTATTGCTGAGGGTGTTTAGTACACGCCCCACACTATAAAAGGCCGCCAGCACGGCGGCCTAGTGTAGTGTGTTCCGGAGCAGGGATAGAGCAGCATAGGCAGGGACAGTGACTTTTATTTCTTTCTTGCTTAACCTGGATTCCTTTAGTTTAGGGAAAGAGAAGGATAGGTAGGGAGAGTGTCAGTGTGTTTTGTGCTTGTGCTATATTGTGCTTAAAAAAAACATTTTTTCTAGGGACAGAAAACTGTAGGTAGGGAGAGTGTCAGTTTCTTTCACTGTCAAAGTCCTTGTTTCCAGGGACCTGGAAGGACAGTGAGTGAATTCTCCTTGTGCTAAATTGTGCTTAAAAAAAACATTTTTTCTAGGGACAGAAAACTGTAGGTAGGGAGAGTGTGTCAGTTTCTTTCACTGTCAAAGTCCTTGTTTCCAGGGACCTGGAAGGACAGTGAGTGAATTCTCCTTGTGCTAAATTGTGCTTAAAAAAAACATTTTTTCTAGGGACAGAAAACTGTAGGTAGGGAGAGTGTGTCAGTTTCTTTCACTGTCAAAGTCCTTGTTTCCAGGGACCTGGAAGGACAGTGAGTGAATTCTCCTTGTGCTAAATTGTGCTTAAAAAAAACATTTTTTCTAGGGACAGAAAACTGTAGGTAGGGAGAGTGTGTCAGTTTCTTTCACTGTCAAAGTCCTTGTTTCCAGGGACCTGGAAGGACAGTGAGTGAATTCTCCTTGTGCTAAATTGTGCTTAAAAAAAACATTTTTTCTAGGGACAGAAAACTGTAGGTAGGGAGAGTGTGTCATTTTCTTTCACTGTCAAAGTCCTTGTTTCCAGGGACCTGGAAGGACAGTGAGTGAATTCTCCTTGTGCTAAATTGTGCTTAAAAAAACATTTTTTCTAGGGACAGAAAACTGTAGGTAGGGAGAGTGTGTCAGTTTCTTTCACTGTCAAAGTCCTTGTTTCCAGGGACCTGGAAGGACAGTGAGTGAATTCTCCTTGTGCTAAATTGTGCTTAAAAAAAACATTTTTTCTAGGGACAGAAAACTGTAGGTAGGGAGAGTGTGTCAGTTTCTTTCACTGTCAAAGTCCTTGTTTCCAGGGACCTGGAAGGACAGTGAGTGAATTCTCCTTGTGCTAAATTGTGCTTAAAAAAAACATTTTTTCTAGGGACAGAAAACTGTAGGTAGGGAGAGTGTGTCAGTTTCTTTCACTGTCAAAGTCCTTGTTTCCAGGGACCTGGAAGGACAGTGAGTGAATTCTCCTTGTGCTAAATTGTGCTTAAAAAAAACATTTTTTCTAGGGACAGAAAACTGTAGGTAGGGAGAGTGTGTCAGTTTCTTTCACTGTCAAAGTCCTTGTTTCCAGGGACCTGGAAGGACAGTGAGTGAATTCTCCTTGTGCTAAATTGTGCTTAAAAAAAACATTTTTTCTAGGGACAGAAAACTGTAGGTAGGGAGAGTGTGTCAGTTTCTTTCACTGTCAAAGTCCTTGTTTCCAGGGACCTGGAAGGACAGTGAGTGAATTCTCCTTGTGCTAAATTGTGCTTAAAAAAAACATTTTTTCTAGGGACAGAAAACTGTAGGTAGGGAGAGTGTGTCAGTTTCTTTCACTGTCAAAGTCCTTGTTTCCAGGGACCTGGAAGGACAGTGAGTGAATTCTCCTTGTGCTAAATTGTGCTTAAAAAAAACATTTTTTCTAGGGACAGAAAACTGTAGGTAGGGAGAGTGTGTCAGTTTCTTTCACTGTCAAAGTCCTTGTTTCCAGGGACCTGGAAGGACAGTGAGTGAATTCTCCTTGTGCTAAATTGTGCTTAAAAAAAACATTTTTTCTAGGGACAGAAAACTGTAGGTAGGGAGAGTGTGTCAGTTTCTTTCACTGTCAAAGTCCTTGTTTCTAGGGACCTGGAAGGACAGTGAGTGAATTCTCCGTGTGCTAAATTGTGCTTAAAAAAAACATTTTTTCTAGGGACAGAAAACTGTAGGTAGGGAGAGTGTGTCAGTTTCTTTCACTGTCAAAGTCCTTGTTTCCAGGGACCTGGAAGGACAGTGAGTGAATTCTCCTTGTGTTAAATTGTGCTTAAAAAAATCATTTTTTCTAGGGACAGAAAACTGTAGGTAGGGAGAGTGTGTCAGTTTCTTTCACTGTCAAAGTCCTTGTTTCCAGGGACCTGGAAGGACAGTGAGTGAATTCTCCTTGTGCTAAATTGTGCTTAAAAAAAACATTTTTTCTAGGGACAGAAAACTGTAGGTAGGGAGAGTGTGTCAGTTTCTTTCACTGTCAAAGTCCTTGTTTCCAGGGACCTGGAAGGACAGTGAGTGAATTCTCCTTGTGCTAAATTGTGCTTAAAAAAAACATTTTTTCTAGGGACAGAAAACTGTAGGTAGGGAGAGTGTGTCAGTTTCTTTCACTGTCAAAGTCCTTGTTTCCAGGGACCTGGAAGGACAGTGAGTGAATTCTCCTTGTGCTAAATTGTGCTTAAAAAAAAACATTTTTTCTAGGGACAGAAAACTGTAGGTAGGGAGAGTGTGTCAGTTTCTTTCACTGTCAAAGTCCTTGTTTCCAGGGACCTGGAAGGACAGTGAGTGAATTCTCCTTGTGCTAAATTGTGCTTAAAAAAAACATTTTTTCTAGGGACAGAAAACTGTAGGTAGGGAGAGTGTGTCAGTTTCTTTCACTGTCAAAGTCCTTGTTTCCAGGGACCTGGAAGGACAGTGAGTGAATTCTCCTTGTGCTAAATTGTGCTTAAAAAAAACATTTTTTCTAGGGACAGAAAACTGTAGGTAGGGAGAGTGTGTCAGTTTCTTTCACTGTCAAAGTCCTTGTTTCCAGGGACCTGGAAGGACAGTGAGTGAATTCTCCTTGTGCTAAATTGTGCTTAAAAAAAAAACATTTTTTCTAGGGACAGAAAACTGTAGGTAGGGAGAGTGTGTCAGTTTCTTTCACTGTCAAAGTCCTTGTTTCCAGGGACAGAGAAGGACACCTGAAGGTAGCCCTTATTGCTTTTTTCCCATCTCCCTGCAGGCCATCTATTAGAATGTCTGGAAGGCAAACAAGGAGAGGCAGACAGTCAGGAGGCAATAAAAGAGGGCAAGCAGGCTCTGTGTCTGGGGGCAACAGTGCTGGTCGTGGACGCGGTGCATTGTCATCAGCACATGGCCATGGGACACGCTTGTCCTTCTTTTCGGCAGCTGGACATGTTGAGCCACATCATGCCGAAGACTTGGTAGAGTGGATGACCAAGCCCTCCTCCTCCTCCTCATCCTCTCTCACCCAGGCTCAGGGTACTGGAAAAGCAGCTGCCAAAGCGTCCTCTTCCCTGGTATCAATGTCAGACTCATCATCAGTCACTCCTTCCCTAGACCCACCATGTCCTCCTCCTGAGGAGTCCCCCGAACTGTTTCAGCACAGTGTTGGGTACATGCTCCAGGAGGATGCCCAGCGTTTCGAAGGGTCTGATGATGAAACCCAGCTAGAGGAAGGCAGTAGCGTGAGAGCAGACAGAGGGGATGCTCAAGAAGGACACCAATCTGGCAGTCATGTTCCAGCAGCTGCAGCATACTGCCAGATTGGCTCCAGTGATGAGGAGGGAGGTGATGATGAGGTCACTGACTCCACGTGGGTGCCTAATAGGAGAGAGGAGGAGGAGGAGGATGAGGAGGAGGCACATCTCCAACGAGGCAGGATGCCCTTTGGTGGCCAGCGTAAGGGCAGTACACCGACGGAATCACACCGCAGAGCTCCGCCTGTGCAGGGCGCTGCCTCTGCCCGTCATTCAAAAAGTTCTTTGGTGTGGGCCTTTTTTGAGGCTAGTGCATCAGATCGCACAGCTGCTGTTTGCAACATATGTCTCAGGCGTATATCGCGTGGCCAAAACATCAGCCGCTTGGGTACCACATGCCTGACCAGACATATGTTGACCTGCCATGCAGCTCGTTGGCAAGCCTACCTCAAAGACCCACACCAAAGAACAAAGCGGACCTCTCCTTGCACCGCATCAGCTGGGATCTCCAACCCCACTATAACTTCAGTCCTCTCTGAAACATGCACTGAGAGGAATGAAGGTGTAGAATTAGGTGTGTCACAGCCAAGTACTTGCGGCCACTCTGCTAGCAGTACACCGACGTCCGATTCTAGCAGGCAAATTTCCCTGCCCCAGCTGCTGGACCGTCGAAAGAAGTTCACTCCCAGCCATCCACATGCCCAGCGGTTGAATGCTAGCTTGGCTAAATTGCTAGCGCTTCAACTGCTGCCTTTTCAGTTGGTAGACTCGGCCCCCTTCCGTGAGTTTGTGCAATGTGCGGTTCCTCAGTGGCAGGTTCCCAAACGCTACTTTTTCTCACGGAAGGCTATTCCGGCTCTCTACCGGCATGTGGAAGGCAATGTCTTGGCCTTGCTGGACAGGGCGGTCAGCGGTAAGGTGCATATTACCGCTGACTCATGGTCCAGCAGGCATGGACAGGGACGTTACCTTTCTTTCACGGCCCATTGGGTCACTCTTTTGGCAGCTGGGAAGGATGCAGGACAAGGTGCAGTAGTGTTGGAGGTTGTCCCACCGCCACGCCTCCAAAATGCTACTACTGGTTGTGACACACCTCTCTCCTCCACCCCCTCCTCTTCTTCTTCCTCCATGGCCTCTTCCTGTGGTTTGTCCTTTGAACCAGCGGTGCTCCGTAGCCGTTCACGGGGCTACGCAAGTACGCAGGCAAAAAGATGCCATGCCGTGCTTGCGCTGGTGTGTTTGGGGGATAGAAGCCACACTGGGGCAGAGGTCCTGTCTGCTCTGCAGGGCCAGGCCGAGAGGTGGTTGACGCCACGCCAGCTTAAGCCAGGAATGGTGGTTTGCGACAATGGCACCAACCTCCTCTCCGCCCTCCGACAGGGACAACTGACCCATGTGCCCTGTGTGGCTCACGTCCTTAACCTGGTGGTGCAGCGGTTCTTGGGCAGGTACCCGGGCTTACAGGATGTCCTGAGGCAGGCCAGGAAAGTCTGTGTGCATTTCCGCAGATCTTATAATGCCAGTGCTCGCCTGGCTGAGCTGCAAAAGGAGTTGAACCTGCCCAAGAACCGCCTTATATGTGACATGCCCACCAGGTGGAACTCAACGTTGGCCATGCTGCAGCGGCTGCACACGCAGCAGAGGGCCATCAATGAGTACCTGTGCGACTACGGCACCAGGACAGGGTCAGGGGAGCTTGGTTTTTTTTCTCCACGCCAGTGGGGCATGATCAGGGATGCATGCACTGTCCTGGCACCATTTGAGGAGGCCACGAGGATGGTGAGCAGTGACAGTGCATGCATCAGTGACACTGTACCTCTTGTCCACCTGTTGGAGCACACGCTGCGTGGAATAATGGACAGGGCACTTGAGGCAGAACAGAGGCAGGAAGAGGAGGACTTCCTTGCCTCTCAAGGCCCCCTTTACCCAGACAGTGTTCCTTCTGTCCCACCCATCGCACAGGAAGAGGAGGAGGAGGAGGAGGAGGAGGAGGAGGATTGTGTCAGCATGGAGGTGGAGGCTGGCACTCAGCATCATCAGCAGCAGTCTTTTAGGGATGATTTACAGTCCCAAGAAACCAGTGGACTTGTACGTGGCTGGGAGGAGGTGGCTGCGGATCATGTCGTCCTTAGTGACCCAGAGGACTCCGGAGCGAATGCCTCAGCAAACCTACGCTGCATGGCCTCCCTGATCCTGCAAAGTCTGCGGAAGGATCCTCGTATTCTTCGGATCAAGGAGAGGGACCATTACTGGCTGGCCACTCTCCTTGATCCACGGTACAAGGGTAAGGTTGCGGACCTTATGTTACCGTCGCAGAGGGAGCAGAGGATGAGACAACTCCGGGAGGCCTTGCAGAAAGGTCTGTGCAACGCGTTCCCAGAGACTGGGAGGTTACAAACTCCTGGTCCTGGACAACGAGTTGCTGAGGCTTCGGCCAGTCAAAGAAGGAGCGGTGGGGAAGGTGGCCGTCTGACCGATGCGTTCAGACAATTCTTTAGTCCGCAGCCCCAAAGTATGATCGGTTCCAGCAACCATCGCCAGCGTCTGATAAACATGGTGCAGGAATATCTAGGGGCAAGGTCAGACTTGGACACCTTCCCCACCGAAAATCCTCTGGCTTACTGGGTCTTGAGGATGGATCACTGGCCAGAGCTTGCACAGTATGCAATTGAGCTACTGGCCTGTCCTGCATCCAGCATTCTTTCGGAACGCACATTCAGTGCTGCTGGAGGATTTGTCACGGATCACAGGGTGCGCCTGTCCACCGACTCGGTTGATCGACTGACTTTCATCAAGATGAACCAGTCTTGGATCACCACCAGCTACCACACACCTGATGCTGATATAACAGACTAATTGATTTTAACATGTCACATCCCTTCAAGACTGATGCTGATGCTGAGTGCCTGTGCTGTTATGTTGACTGGCTATCCTCCTCCTCCGAGTCCTCAATGATACGATTGATGATGATAGCTTGGAAGATCATTTTTGTTTATGGGTGCCGCCACCAGTGGCTAAGGCCCAATTTTTCAGCCCCTGTTTTACAGGGGCGTGTAATTACATTTTTTTTAGCAATAATTTGCCATAGGGCTCATTGCTGTGCTCCAAGTACAGTATCTGTGAGGGGTTGGAGTGTTGTGGCACCAGTGCCTAAGGCCCAATTTTTCAGCCCCTGTTTAACAGGGGCGTGTCATTACAATTTTTGAAGCAATACTTTGCAACAGGGCTCATTGCTGTGCTCCAAGTACAGTATCTGTGAGGGGTTGTAGTGTTGTGCCACCAGTGCCTAAGGCCCAATTTTTCAGCCCCTGTTCAACAGGGGCATGCAATTACAATTCTTGATCTAATAATTCACAGCAGGGTCCATTGCTGCACCCACCAAGAGTAACTCTGAGGGCTTACAGTCTTGTGGCAACGCCACCACCACCACCACCACGAAAGGCCCAATTTTTCAGCCCCTGTTCAAAAGGGGCATGTAATTACAATTCTTGATCTAATAATTCACAGCAGGGCCCATTGCTGCACCCACCAAGAGTAACTGTCAGGGCTTACAGTGTTGTGGCACCAGCACCACCATCAAAGCCCCAATTTTTACTACCACTGTTCAACAATTATATGTAATTAAAATTCCTGATATAATAGTTGACAGCAGGGCGTTCCAGCACCAACCAAGAGTAACTGAGTGCTTACAGTGTTGTGCCAACACCAACAACTAAGGGGCCTATTTCTGCAGAGTATATACGGCAGGTCCCTACTTTCAAACATCCAACTTACAAACGACTCCTACTTGCAAACGAAAGAAGACAACAGGAAGTGAGAGGAAATCTACCCCTAGAAAGGAAAATTCTCTCCTGTAAGAATAAATATGGGAGAAAGGGGTCTCATCTGTACTGATGCTTTATCAGCAATCCTTGTTTCAAGAAAAACACCACATTTCAAAAACAGTTGTCATTGGGACGGAAAGTGAGGTGAAATGTTCTGAACAGGGGCACAGACAGCAAAACAAATGTTACAGGGGTGATAACCCTTACCTATGTTTCCCAAAAAGTTTAAAAATAGATTTTTGGGCTGGAGCTACACTTCAACAATGTACCTGTTCAAAATTACAAACAGATTCTACATAAGAACAAACCTACAGTCCCTGTCTTGTATGCACCGCCTGTATACGGCTGTTCAGAGTATATAGGGCCTTTTTTATTTTATGTGCGGGGTTCCCCTTAATATCCATACAAGACCCAAAGGGGCTGGTAATGGGCTGGGGTAGGGGGGGGGGGGGTCATGGGGTAGCTATGCCATTTTTCTTAAAGAATTTCATCCATATTACCGGGACCAGACATTACATTAAAGCCGCAAGCAGTTTTAAATGGCTTTTTTTTCCTTTAGAAGTGTCATTTTGTGCAGGGACAGTTCTAAACACGGGAAACACGTGGCACTTCACAGGCATACTTTAGACACCCCCCAGGTACGATATTTAAAGGAATATTTGACTTTTTTTTTTTCACTTTATGCATCATTAAAATGACTGCTCCCGAAAAACGACCGTTTTTAAAACTTCTTTTTGCATTGATACATGTCCCCTGGTGCAGAACCCGGGTTCCCAAACCCTATTTATGACAATAACATGCATAATAGTTGTTATAATTAGCACTTTAGAATTCGAACGTTCGCATCCATTGTATTTAATAGGGTTCTAATGTTCGTTCGAACTTTCGGTCCGTTCGCGGGTTCTGGTGCGAACCGAACCCGGGGGTGTTCGGCTCATCACTACATGTGAGGTATCGCCGCGTGCGTTAGAGCGCGTGCAACAATTCTAGCACTAGACCTCCTCTGTAACTCTAACCTCGTAACCTGTAAAAAAATGTAAAGCGTCGCCTATGGAGATTTTTAAGTACCGAAGTACCGTTTGCGCCATTCCATGAGTGTGCGCAATTTTAAAGCGTGACATGTTAGGTATCTATTTACTCGGTGTAACATCATCTTTCATATTTTCCCCAAAAATTGGGCTAACTTTACTGTTTTGTTGTTTTTTAATTCATGAAACCATTTAAAAATTATTGCGCAAATACCGTGCAAGAAAAAAAAGTTGCAATGACCGTCATTTTATTCCCTAGGGTGCCTGCTAAAAAAAACATATATAATGTTTGAGGGTTCTGAGTAATTTTCTAGCAAAAGAATGATGATTTGTACATGTAGGAGAGAAGTGCCAGAATAGGCCCGGTATTGATGTGGTAAAAAAAGCCCGGTGTTGAAGTGGTTAACCCCTTGATTGCCCCCTAGTGTTAACCCGTTCACTGCCAGTTATATTTATACAGTAATCAATGCATTTTTATAGCAGCGATCGCTGTATAAATGTGAATGGTCCCAAAAATGTGTCAAAAGTGTCCGATGTGTCTGCCGCAATATCGAAGTCACGATAAAAATCGCTGATCGCCGCCATTACTAGTAAAAATAAATAAATGTAGCGGGTACTTACTTACCCGCCGTAAGTTTTTTAATTTTTCGGTGACACCAGTGGTGTATCTCCGGAGGTCCACTGGGTGGCGCTGTCATTATGGGCCGACGGACGGATACCGCTGTGTGCTGAGCTTACCTTTGTCCTCTCTGGGCAGCGGTATGGTGGGGCGGGGAACCCGCCGTGCTTGCTGGGAGAGGGGATAAAAGGGGCCGGCCATCTTGGTCACGGGGTTGTTGGTCCCTGGCACCTTTAGCCTGCGGACGGAGTTTGTGTTTTTCCTCTAGGCGGACTAGGCCTAGAGGACCACCGGAGATCGTGTTCCACCCTTGGCACCTTTAGCCTGGGGTGAGGTACTCGGACGGCGGTCCGGAGCTCAGTGCCCAACACTGAGTTCCGCGAGGGAAGGATCCTAATGTACTCCGGAGATGAATGCCTGAATCCGAGGTGGGCGTAATGGACCGGGAAGAGCTCCTCATCTGAAGACCCGGTGCAGCATACTGCCGGTGACGGGTGAGTCTCTTGTCGGAGACCGTCCGGAAGGTGAATTTCCCTTGTGCGGAGACCATAACCCACTCTTTGGAGGAGAGTGGAGGATCGAACTTGTGTCTGGGCCTATTCGTACACACACCTCCTTTTCTGTTCTATAGCTAAGGGAGTCCATGTTAGGTTCTAAATAAAGGAGTGTTGGACTTTAATGGTGTGTGGCTCAAGTTTCTGGCAGACGAGGTTCTCTGAGACTCTTGGAGGGAGAATCCGATGCACAACACAGGCCCGAAGGTAAAGAAAGGCATTGCTGATACCACTTATACACCTGTGGTGGAAGCCTGGCGTAGCCCTCCCCTATCATACCCCTAGACCAGAAACATTGCGAGCAGAACTTTAATGTGAGGGGACGGGGAGAGGGGAGGAACTGCCCGCTACATAAATAATAAAAATGCTATAAATCTATCCCCTATTTTGTAGCCGCTATAACTTTTGTGCAAACCAATCAATATACGCTCATTGCGATTTTTTTTTTACCAAAAATATGTAGAATACATATCGGCCTAAACTGAGCAAAAATTTTGTTTTAAAAAACAAAAAAATTGATATTTATTATAGCAAGAAGTAAAAAATATTGTGTTTTTTTCAAACTTGTCCCTCTTCTTTTGTTTATAGCGCAAAAAATTTAAACCGCAGAGGTGATCAAATACCACCAAAAGAAAGCTCTATTTGTGGGGAAAAAAAATATTAAAAATTTAATTTGGGTACAATGTTGCATGACCGGGCAATTGTCATTCAAAATGTGACAGCGCTGAAAGCTGAAAAATGGCTTGGGCAGGAAGGGGGTGAAAGTGCCCTGTATAGAAGTGGTTAAATAATGCTTTCTATATGAGATAGGTGGCAATGAGCCTAAAGTGGCATGTTTGGGAATTCTATTCTGCATGACAATCAGGGGCTCCCAAATCAGAAGATTACTGACAAGGCAGAGGAATGGAGAAAATCAGTACAGAAAAGTACAGGCAGGTAGGCTGTCCTTACTGTATGCATCTCAAGGTGTTTTCAATTTTCACAGGAGGGGTCCTTTAAATATTTGGACTTGAAAACAAAATTACTGCTATTTTTTAGAAAGCTGTAAATGGAAAAAATAAGGTACCTTGAATAATAAACATGTATTGACGGCTGGTAAACTAGCCCAGTACAGTCCACACACTTGAGGTGTTTAACATGAGCTTTGGCTTAAAGGATTGTGTATATTCTGTCTAATATTCTACTCACAACCTGTAATGAAGCTGTAAAGTACGTTTTCCCTTGAATGGCTCTGAAGTATTGCGCAAGCAAAAAAATAATAAGTTTCAAATTAAGTACAGAATATCAATTTGTCAAACCTGCTGAATCAGCCAATTTCTATTTGTAAAGTAAAACACAATATTCTTTAATTCAGCCATGCTTGTCGTCCATATCAATAGCTCTGTGATTCTGGAATAAGCCTCTGGTGAGAAGGGACGGCTGTATTTTTTTTTTTTTTATTCTCCAAAGAAAGAGTTTTAATCGAAAGGAAGGAACTGCCAGACATTCTTCATAAACTATAGATCTTTTATTCGCTAATTAAATGTTTGAAGCCTCTAATTTTGTTCATTTTGTGTGATTTATAGAAGCTTTTTTTATGTGTGCCAATACGCTACACAGAGCTTAAGAGAATAAGCAAGCTATTTAAGCCGATGACATGCACGTCTATGGCATATTGCCTGATTGTGGAGATGTCACCCTGCATTTGTCATTCTTTTTTCTGGGTTCTGTGTCAGGTTTTGAAGGCAGTTTATATCTCTTTATGGAAAAAAATTGATATTTCTATTTTTGATTGTGCTGGAGCATTAACCTTTTCCTGCAAGCAATCTGCAGATTATAATTTCCCTGCACAATGCCCAGTGCTGTGGATACATTTATATATGAACTCAGAAAGTGGAACCAAAGGGCCACTAGCAGCAACTGCCAATGCCTGGATGGGCAACAGTAGTGGAAGCCAGAAAAGGTGGGTGGAGTTGGTGGGTTTCTGGTCTAAGAGCGGCCATACACGGTTCGAATTTCAAAATAATTTTCTTTCGAAAATCGTATCAAATAATTTTCGTACAAATTTCGCACCGTTAGTGGGCTGCAGCAACAGCCGATTTTCGTGCGGCAATCAAATTTGAGGAATCCGACATGTTGGAAATTTTTTGAAAAACTAACGATTTTCTGATCAATGATGGGAGAATCGTGTGAGAAATGTAATAGAAAAGAAAATGCGCATGTGCAAGAAAAGAATATTCCCGGAGAGAAAAGAATATTCCTGGAGAGAAAAGAATATTCCAGGCAACATGAAGGTTTGGTCGGCCGAATTTCGAAAATCAATGGTGGCATCATCGGATTACAAAAAAAAAAAACTTTCTGATTTTGAAAAGAAAATTTGTTCGAAATTCGACCCGTGTATGGCCTGCTTTAGTCCTAGAAAAGAGAGCAGGGGAGAGTACCTATGGGGTGAAGTTGGGAGGGTAGCAGTGGCTGTGTGCATCCCCCTGCTGGGGTTGAGGTGGTGCAATGAGACAGCCAGGAAGGAATGTGGGGCGTTTGGCACTGCACTGAGAAACAGGTATAAGGAAAAAAAAATGTTTAACGATTTATTTTGGGGGGAAGCAGCAATTTTAACCACTTCAGCCCTGGAAGATTTGGCTGCTTAATGACCGGGCCATTTTTTGCGATTCGGCACTACGTCACTTTAACTGACAACTGTGCGGTTGTGCGACGTTGTACCCTAACAAAATTTTCTCCCACAAATAGAGCTTTCTTTTGGTGGTATTTGATCACCTCTGCAGTTTTTATTTTTTGCGATATAAACAAAAAAAAACGACAATTTTGAAAAAAAACAATATTTTTTACTTTTTTGCTATAATAAATATCCCCAAAGAAATATATAAAAAAACTAATTTCTTTCTCAGTTTAGGCCGATATGTATTCTTATACATATTTTTGGTAAAAGAAATGAGCAAAAAGTGTATATTGATTGGTTTTCGCAAAGGTTATAGCGTCTACAAAATAGGGGATAGGTTTAAGGCATTTTTTTAATAATTTTTTTATTTACTAGTAATGGCGGCGATCTGCGATTTTCATTGGGACTACGACATTATGGGGGATACATCGGACACTTTTGACACTATTTTTGGACCATGGTCATTTATACAGCGATCAGAGCTACAAATAGCCACTGATTACTGTATAAATGACACTGGCAGGGAAGGGGTTAAACACTAGGGGGCGATCAAGGGGCTAAGTGTGTCCTAGGGAGTAATTCTAACTGTGGGAGGGATGGGCTCACTACAGCATGACACAGATCACTGCTCCCGATAACAGGGAGCAGTAGATCCCTGTCATGGTGCTAGGCAGAACAGGGAAATGTCTTGATTACATAGGTATCTCCCCGTTCTGCCTCTCCTCGCCGCAATCACGGACCACCGGTGAACATCAAGTTTGTGGGACCGCGGGCACGCTTCCGCGGTGCGCGGCGGGCACACGCGTGCACGCGTGATAGACGGCAAATTCAAAGGGACGTACAGGTACGCCCATTTGCCTGTACGACTTATATGTGTGTGCGGTGGTCGGCAAGCGGTTAATAATGCTTTAAGTAAACTTATAAAAATGCCAATATCCTTTACACAACTTGCCCAAAGGATACATTTAATCTGCTTATAAAGTGGTACATCTGAGGCACAATATATTAAACCTACTACAGCAAAACTGACATTTACAAAGGAAAATCGACATATAAATTGCAGGTAAATAACAGCTCCCAGTAGGGATGAGCTTCGAGTCAAACTCATGTTCGACTCGAACATTGCCTGTTCACCCGTTCGCCGAACAACGAACAATTTGGGGTGTTCGCTGCAAATTCGAAAAGTCTATGGGAGAAATCTAAAGTGCTAATTATAAAGGCTTATATGCAAGTTATTGTCCTAAAAAGTGTTTGGGGACCGGGGTCCTGCCCCAGGGGACATGTATCAATGCAAAAAAAAGTTTTAAAAACGGCAGTTTTTTAGGAGCAGTGATTTTAATAATGCTTAAAGTGAAACAATAAAAGTGAAATATTCCTTTAAATTTCGTACCTGGGGGGTGTGTATGATATGCATGTAAAGTCGCGCATGTTTCCCGTGCTTAGAACTGTCCCTGCACAAAGTGTCATTTTTGAAGGAAAAAAAGTCATTTAAAACTCACTCGCGGCTATTAATGAATTGTCGGCTTTTATCAATACATAGAAAAGTCATTGATAAAAAAAAAAAAAAAGCGTGGGGGTTCCCCCAAATTCAATTACCAGGCCCTTCAGGTCTGGAATGGATATTAAGGGGAACCCCGCCGCAAAAGAAAAAATGGCGTGCGGTTCCCCCTAAATATCCATACCAGGCCCTTCAGATCTGGCATGGATTTTAAGGGGAATTCCACCCCAAATTTTTTTTTAAATGGCGTGGAGTCCCCCCAAAAATCCATACCAGACCCTTATCCGAGCACGCAACCTGGCCGGCCACAGGGGAAGAGGGGGGGACGAGAGAGCGGCCCCCCTCCCTCCTGAACCATACCAGGCCACATGCCCTCAACATGGGGAGGATGTCCCCATGTTGATGGGGACAAGGGCCTCATCCCCACAACCCCTGCTCGGTGGTTGTGGGGGTCTGCAGGCAGGGGGCTTGTCGGAATCTGGAAGACCCCTTTAACAAAGGGGACCCCCAGATCCCGGCCCCCCCGCTATGTGAATTGGTAAGGGGTACATTGTACCCCTACCATTTCACGAAGAAAGTGTAAAAAAAATGTAAATAAAAACACACAAACACCTTGGAAAAGTCCTTTTTTTATTTTTTTTTATTTTTTATTAAAAAAAACAAAAAACATTCCAGCGATGAAATCCAGTGTCCCGCAGCGATCCCGATGTCCAGCGCTGTCCGTCATTGGTTGTGCCTGAGCGGACCTGATGGGGAACTTCCTCTGCAGTGTTTTAAATGTATAGACCCGCCCCTTCTAAAGTTCCCCATCAGGTCCGCTCAGCGGACCAGATGCGGAACGCGAGAAGGGACGGGTCTATTCATGTATTACACAGTGAAGGAAGTTCCCCATCAGGTCCGCTCTACGAGAGGGCGGACCTAATGGGGAACTTCCTTCACTGTGTAATACATGAATAGACCCGCCCCTTCTCGTGTTCCGCATCTGGTCCGCTGAGCGGACCTGTTGGGGAACTTTAGAAGGGGCGGGTCTATTCATGTATTACACAGTGAAGGAAGTTCCCATCAGGTCCGCCCCCTCGTAGAGCGGACCTGATGGGGAACTTCCTTCACTGTGTAATACATGAATAGACCCGCCCCTTCTCGCGTTCCGCATCTGGTCCGCTGAGCGGACCTGTTGGGGAACTTTAGAAGGGGCGGGTCTATTCATGTATTACACAGTGAAGGAAGTTCCCATCAGGTCCGCCCCCTCATAGAGCGGACCTGATGGGGAACTTCCTTCACAGTGTAATACATGAATAGACCCGCCCCTTCTCGCGTTCGGCATCTGGTCCGCTGAGCGTACCTGATGGGGAACTTTAGAAGGGGCGGGTCTATTCATGTATTACACAGTGAAGGAAGTTCCCATCAGGTCCGCCCCCTCATAGAGCGGACCTGATGGGGAACTTCCTTCACTGTGTAATACATGAATAGACCCACCCCTTCTCGTGTTCCGCATCTGGTCCGCTGACGGACCTGATGGGGATTTTTAGAAGGGGCGGGTCTATTCATGTATTACACAGTGAAGGAAGTTCCCATCAGGTCCGCCCCCTCGTAGAGCGGACCTGATGGGGAACTTCCTTCACTGTGTAATACATGAATAGACCCGCCCCTTCTCGCGTTCCGCATCTGGTCCGCTGAACGGACCTGATGGGGAACTTTAGAAGGAGCGGGTCTATTCATGTATTACACAGTGAAGGAAGTTCCCATCAGGTCCGCCCCCTCGTAGAGCGGACCTGATGGGGAACTTCCTTCACTGTGTAATACATGAATAGACCCGCCCCTTCTCGCGTTCCACATCTGGTCCGCTGAGCGGACCTGATGTGGAACTTTAGAAGGGACGGGTCTATACATTTATAACACTGCGGAGGAAGTTCCCCATCAGGTCCGCTCAGGCACAATCAATGATGGACAGCGCTGGACATCGGGATCGCCGCGGGACACTGGATTTAATCGCTGGAATGTTTTTTTTTTATTATTATTTTTTTTTTTAATAAAGGACTTTTCCAAGGTGTTTGTGTGTTTTTATTTACATTTTTTACACTTTCTTTGTGAAATGGTAGGGGTACAAAGTACCCCTTACCAATTCACATAGGGGGGGTGGGACCTGGGGGGTCCCCTTTGTTAAAGGGGTCTTCCAGATTCCGATAAGCCCCCTGCCCACAGACCCCCACAACCACCGGGCAAGGGTTGTGGGGATGAGGCCCTTGTCCCCATCAACATGGGGACATCCTCCCCATGTTGAGGGCATGTGGCCTGGTACGGTTCAGGAGGGAGGGGGCCGCTCTCTCGTCCCCCCCTCTTCCCCTGCGGCCGGCCAGGTTGCGTGCTCGGATAAGGGTCTGGTATGGATTTTTGGGGGGACTCCCAAAATATCCATTCCAGACCTGAAGGGCCTGGTAATTGAATTTGGGGGAACCTCCACGCTTTTTTTTTTTTTTTATCAATGACTTTTCTATGTATTGATAAAAGCCGACAATTCATTAATAGCCGCGAGTGAGTTTTAAATGACTTTTTTTCCTTCAAAAATTACACTTTGTGCAGGGACAGTTCTAAGCATGGGAAACATGCGCCACTTTACATGCATATCATACACACCCCCCAGGTACGAAATTTAAAGGAAAATTTCACTTTTATTTTTTTCATTTTAAGCATTATTAAAATCACTGCTCCCGTAAAAACGTCTATTTTTTTATACTTTTTTTTGCATTGATACATGTCCCCTGGGGCAGGACCCGGGTCCCCAAACACTTTTTAGGACAATAAATTGCATATTAGCCTTTATAATTAGCACTTTAGATTTCGAACGTTCGAGTCCATTGTGTTTAATAGGGTTCTAAAGTTCACGCGAACATTCTGTCTGTTCGCAGGTTCTGGTGCGAACTGAACAGGGGGGGTGTTTGGATCATCCCTGGCTCCCAGCTTCTTCTGTCTATTTATAAAAAATGTGTTTGGAGATTCTCTTCATCTATACCAGACCCTTATCCCAGATGAAGTTCTGGTAGAGATGTTAAGGGGAGACAAAAACAGCATGGGTTCCCCCCAAAAATACAAAGCAGACCCTTCTCCTTGATGATGGTCTGGTACAGATGCAATAAAAAATGCAGTGAGACCCCTCCCAAAAGGCCACATACCCTCAATGTGGCCTTGTACCCATGTACGAGGGCTTCCCCCCATAACCCTGGCCCTGTGATTATTGGGGTCTTTGGACAGGGGCTTATCAGAATATTAAAGCCCCCTTTGAAAATAAAGGGGACCAAGATATCACCTCCCCCAAATTGAAGGATCTGGTAAAGCTTTTAGGAGACGCCCACAGTGTTTTATTTATTTTTTGTTTTTGTTTTTATAAAAGCCCCCTTAAAATTCATACCAGACTTGAAAGATTGAGGAGGACCACAAGATGTTTTTTTTTCTCACTACGCTTGTTAACATTTACCTGTCAGCTAAGTATCTCCAGCAACCAACCAGAGCAGAAAGCTGTCACATTTAGCACTGCTAGATGTTTTACTTCCCAATGCAGCCATAACTTCACTGAACCTCCGAACAAGCAAAGTTCAGGCTGAAGATGGGTTTAGGTCAAACCAGCAGCTCATACCTACTTCTGTTCTAAGATGAACATCTGTGATATTATTTTATGGAAAGGTTTCTTTTGGAATGCAGAAAAAAATATATACTGTATTTATTGGCGTATAACACTCACTTTTTTACCCTGAAAATAGAGGGTAAACTGTGCCTGCGTGTTATACGCAGGGGGCTGTGGAAAGTTTTTTTCCTGAAACTTCCCTCTTAAAGTTAGGGTGCGTGTTATACGCCGATAAATACAGTATATTTTTGGATTGCTATCTATTATCTTTAGTCATGTCTGAGGCCTCTTTAGGGAGATTTTCCCTAAGGAAAAATTTGTAGTGGGGACAGAGGCAGCAATAAAAAAAAAAATCTGGGATTTAGACCTTCCATAAGCTACTATAAAAATGGTGTTCCTGTTGGAGATTTTTCCTAACATTCTATCATGGTGACAACATTGTCACCAGGACAAGAAGAATTATAGGCAATTGATCCTTGGGCAGCAGTGAAAGCTGGCAGAGGTTCTTCTCCATTCTACTTCCAGCCAAAAGTATTTTATTTAACCACTTCAGCTCCGGAAGATTTACCCCCTTCCTGACCAGGCCATTTTTTGCGATACTGCACTGTGTTGCTTTAATTGACAATTGCGTGGTTGTGCGACACTGTACCCAAATAAAATTGATGTCCTTTTTTTTCCCCAAAATAAAGCTTTCTTTTGGTGGTATTTGATCACCTCTGCGGTTTTTATTTTTTGTGCTATAAACAAATAAAGAAAATTTTGAAAAAAAAACTATTTTTTACTTTCTGCTATAAAACACATGCAATAAAAATCCCAATAAGCGTATATTGATTGGTTTGCACAAAAGTTATAGTGTCTACAAACTATGGGATAGATTTATGGACTTTTATTTTTTTTTACTAGTAATCAGCAATCAGCGATTTTTAGCTGGACTGCAACATTTCAGCGGATAAATCTGCCACTAAGTGATACTTTTTGGGCACCAGTGACAACAATATGATCAGTGCTAAAAAAAATGCACTGTCACTGCAATAATGACACTGCCAGGTAACATCAGGGACGATCAAAGGGTTAACTGTGTTCCCTGAGAGAGATTTATTACTGTGTGGGGGATGGTTTAACTGAAGAAAGACCCGTGTTCCTGCTTAGCAGAAACACAAGTTCTCTGTCTTTCTTACTAGCAGAACTGTGATCTGCCTTGTCTACATAGGAAGACCGCCCTTCTGCCTCTCTCGGAACGATCGTTGGGTTTATCTTACATTTATCTTCACATACAGTACTGTGTGTGATTAAGAGCAGAAATAGCTCATGTTACTTAATATACCGGTATTTGTTCTTAGATGTGAACGTGACATAACATAATTAAACTATTGAGCTTCTGCCTTTTAAATCAGTTGGGTCTTATATTTATTAGTTCTGTGCATAGATACTGGAGCCATGGGAATCTCATTAGGTCTTTGTTTTCACATAAAGGGTTACAACTACACATGTTGGTAATACAGTGTGATCTGTAGCAAACTATTATACTGCAGCTTTCATTTATCAAAACTAGATATGACTACAGTGTTATCGGACTACTTTCAAATGTTAAAGGCTTTCAATTGGTTTCTCTTGGTTACAATTTACGACTGCATTTTGTACCATTTTGATATTAGAGATTTTGTTTGCTATGCGGTACTGTGATTTATTGCATTGATTCTTTGCAGCATGGACTGGTTTCAATGAGTTTGCATGCTCCCTTATGTTGGCAGGGGCCTCTTCTACCTAGCCCACAGTTAATAGACAAACAAGACTTATTGCTAAGGCAAAGATTAAAAAGACACACTGCCCCAGCACCAGGCCTCACAAAATCAAAGAAAGAGAATTGCATATTGCAGCTAACAAGATTAGTAAGATTTCCAAATGCTAAATGTAAAAAGTTAAGTATAAAAGTCCTATAAACATGGCATTGAGTGTATATTTATCAAGTATTTATCAAGTAATGAAATTTATTTTAATATATTTGACATTTTGTACAGGATACATGGGGAGAATCACTACAACTGGTGCACTCAGAATCTGATGTAGCTCTGCATACTAAGCAATCAGCTACCAGGTCATTGTCAAAGCTTAATTGAACACGCTAAAGTTAGAAGCTAATTTGGTTACTATGCACAGCTTCACCAGATCTTCTGTGCACCAGTTTTAGTAATTCTCCCGCATAGTATATTTTGGAGGGAAAGGGGAAAAGCTTAAATAATAACTCCACTTTTGTTGAGAAAAAAACATTCCCCTCTGGATGACATACCTCCCAACTGTCCCTGACATACCTCCCAACTGTGAACTGATGTATGTCCCGCAGTCCCGGCGAATCAAGGCTGATTCCTGGAATGGAGCCCAGTGCCAGAAAAAGTTTGGAACTGGGCTCCAAGGACTCGCCGAGCAGGGGCGTACTAGCGCGGGGACCAGTCACAACCCATTCACTTGTGTGGTATGTCTGGGTCCCGCACGCCTCAAGGAAAGCACTGTTTCCGATAGTGGGATGAAGATTTCCCATCTCGGAACAAGATCAAGTCAGACTGAGAGCTGTTCAACCAGTCATAGGAAGCTTTGTATTTTATAAATTAATACAAGGCTTTCTCTGATTGGCTGAGGTGGATATCGGGATTCATAAAATACAAAACTTCCAGTGAATGGTTGAGCAGCTCTCAGTCCGACTGATTTTCTGGATATTTTGGTGCATTGAGCTGGCTCTATAAAATGCCTTAGGGCCCATTTAAATTTTTGAATTCTGTGCATTATGTACCCCTGGACCATGCTCTCTGTGTGTCATGTACTGCTAAACTCAGTACTGACTACAGCACTCAGTGCGTTACACACCCCTTATCCTTGAACACTTTGCATTACACACCCTGGACCCTTGTTCATTGTCTCAACGGTTGCTATGCTGTCCCTGACTTTTAATGAAGCTCTTCTTTAAGGTACACTCAGGCAAAGCAATCAAAGCATATTTTATAGGTACAAGGATGCCTGTTTTTTGTTTAACCACATCCCTTAAGCCCCTCCCACTGTTAATAGTTTGACCACACCCACATTTTATTGCAACGCGCTTATCGCACCTGTGGTCCTTTCCTTCCTCCTCCAGTGTTCCTCATTCTGAAGTCCAAAGTTGGGAGGTATGGGGTGATCTATGTATATTGCAAGGATTTTAACAAACTTTGTTGCAGATTCCTACATTTTGTTATTCTGAAGAAATAGGTGTTTGTTTGTTTATGCCCATGTCAAAGTGGATCTAATGGGAGTGACTTTATTATTATCAATCAACTGCTGCACCTGCAGGGTTCTAATGAGGAAAGTGTCAGGGTCTGCATCCCTGTAGACGTAATTTCTCTTTGAGTGTGTCTCACCAAAAATGACAATTTTGTTGCAAAGAATGCCCACAATCTGACTTGTATCTTAGTGCAGACATCAGGGAAAACCAATGAGCCAATTACACAAGCAGGAAAAGACATGTCTACAGTGGAGTTATGCGGCGTACACACGATCGTTTTTCATGCCATTATTTTTCCTGACGTTTTTCACGTCGTTTTTTTTCATGTTTCCTCTCAAGCCTGCCTTGCGTACACACGATCATTTTAAAAAACGTTCAAAGCAAAGCGCAGTGACGTACACCACGTATGACAGCACTATAAAGGGGAAGTTCCGTTCTAATGACGCCACCCTTTGGGACGCTTTTGCTAATTCTGTGTTACCGCGTGTTAGTAAAAGTTTGGTGAGAGACGATTCGCGCTTTTCAGTCTTCGTGCTTTGAAGATCGTTTTGTGGAGTTCAGTTTGTGCTTGTGGGTTCGTATCTGTTTTGCAGTGCTTGTAGTCAGTTCGTATCTGTTTATTCAGTGCGTTCTTGTCTGCTCGTTACTGTTTTTCAGCTTGTTCTTCATAGGCCTTGCTGTTCTTCCGTTCGTTCTTCTAGTTCGTTCTGAGCTGCCGACCGTTATCTAGCCATGTTGCGGCTACGTACTCGTCGTAGAGTTTGTGCTGTAGTTGGTGCAGGGGTTCATGCTGTATCCCGACTCCATGCCATGAGCAGGGTCAGGAGGAGTTCATGGACCAAGAATTGGTTGCTCCAGCGGCACTAGTTCTGTCATATGCCTTTGTTGCGGGAGATCAGAGAGAATAATCCTGATGACTACAGGAATTTTCTCCGGATGTCTGACCCCGTATTTCAGCATCTGTTGGCTTTGGTGTCCCCCTACATTACCAGGCAGGACACAGTTATGCGTGAAGCCATCAGTGCTGAGCAGAGGCTCATTGCCACGTTGCGATACCTGGCGACTGGGAGAAGCCTGCAGGACTTAAAGTTCTCCACAGGCATATCCCCCCAGGCTCTGGGTATCATTATACCAGAGACGTGTTCTGCCATCCTCCAAGTTTTGCAGGAGGACTATATTAAGGTAAGTGTTCTTATTTCAAACATCACATTGTATGTATTTATTTGTATACATTTTTTGGGGGGGTTTATTAGCAGTCCCTAATTCCCATGATTCTTAGCTGCAGGGAATGTCCCCTTTCTCCACATGCAAATTAATTTTTTGCAAATTTTTCATTAGGCCTACATTAAAATTTGCCTTACCTAACATCTCCAGCATGCTATCCTGGGGCCATACCTACCTAGTCATTTCCATGTATTTTAATCTATGCTCCATCGTAGTGCTTTACCCTAAACGCCCCCTAAAGATTGCCTAGGAATGTTACATTTTTCACTAATTCATACAGAGTGCTACAGCCTTCATTTGTGATCTCCCCAACTCATCTTCAACCCCCCCATTTTATTTTGTGGGGTTTTTTTTTGGTTTGTTGTTGCTTACTAATAATGTTTTAATTTTTTGGTTTCTCCCAATGTTGGCCATGAATGCTTTTCTGAAATCTGCTTTCAATGTTTCTGTCTCAAAGTATTAATTTATTTTCGATTTCATTCTACAGTTCCCTTCTACGCCACATGAATGGCAGAATGTGGCATCGGAGTTTGCCCAACGATGGAACTTTCCAAACTGTGGAGGGACCATCGACGGCAAACATGTTCGGGTCGTCCCACCACCCCATTCGGGATCCTTTTATTTCAATTATAAGGGGTTCCACAGCATCGTGATGATGGCAGTGGTGTCGGCCACCTACGAATTCCTCTATGTGGACGTTGGCAAGAATGGCAGGATGTCTGATGGAGGAGTTTTTGCACAGACGGAGTTTGGGGAATGGCTCCTTTTGGATCAGCTGGCCTTGCCACCAGCGGAGCAGAATGTGGAGGGACTTCCATTTGTGTTTGTGGCCGATGAGGCGTTTGGCCTGGGTCCCAATTTGATGAGGCCATTCCCGCAACGCACCCTCACCCCTGAGAGGAGGGTGTACAACTATCGGCTGGCCAGAGCAAGAAGGGTGGTGGAAAATGCCTTTGGCATCATGGCCAGCCGCTTCCGCCTGTTCCTCACCTCCATCCACCTTGCCCCTTACAAATGGAACCATGTTGTAATGGCTTGCTGTGTGCTACATAATTATCTCCGGGTGCATTCCACAAATTATCTGACTTTGACTGGGCCTGAGGCCTCATTAATGGAAGCAGACCATCTTGTGACCCTGGAAGCTGGCCGTCCAGGCTTGGCCCCCCTAACCGGACGTGAGGTCCGTGACAAATATGTGGATTATTTTGTGGGTAGGGGGGCCATTGAAATGCCTGATGACTTTTAACCTTTTAATTTAGAAAAATAAAACTTTATTTTTCACAAAGATTGGTTTGGTGTTTTAATTTAATAATGGTTTATGTTTCTCGTAGGTTTACCTAGTGCACTTGTATTGCCATGTGTATTGTGCATTCTTAATTAGCCTTCATTGTCAGTGTAAACACAAAACATTGATTAGTTCACTTTGCACAACATTTACATAATGAAGCCACAACTTCTTGATAACAAAATACCATTTTTTTTTTTGGACAATTCCTTTTAAATGTAGATGTCCCAAACATTTTTGGCTTGTTAAAATGCATGAACATCCATGCATACAAAAAAGATCTTTAAAAATATAGTGAAAAAATAAACATGTACTAGTCCTAAAAGGTTCAATGAAAAACATACCTGCCAAAACACAGCAAGTTCAACGTTATTTAAAAAAAAAAACATTAGACACGCCCAAGCACAGCCATGATCTTTTGCAGCCTTTCCTCCACCCGCTTGGTATTTTCCCTGATCTCTATCAAGTCTCCCTTTAATTTTTTAAGGTCAGGACAGCAGACCATCAGGTATTGGATCAGGATCTGGGCACTGTGATGTGTAAAATTTTTGGGGTCTTCGGCCAGAACTGCACCTACATTAAAAAAAAACATGTAGTATAGAATATGTAGGCCTACATCTCTTAACCTGCATCTGTCTGGTTTGACACTGACCTGTCGAGGTGCCACTTTCCACTTCCACAACCTCACGTTCCTCTCCATCATGTGGGTCTGGGGGTATTGTTGAAGGTGTTGGATTTAGAGGCTCATCTGACGTAGCTTTTTGAAGCCCTATGGAGATTGCAAGAAAAGGTATAGTTTCATTAGGAACGAAGATTTTTGGGAGAAAACTAAACCATGAACAAATAATTAGGAAACATTATTTTGAACCGTGGTCCATTTTTCAATGTACCCCCAGTGACAACCGGAACACATGATTGGATACATAGCCAAAAACATAGCATATACTTTTTTAACCACAGTTTGACACATTGTAACACCCCAAAGTATATACACAGGATCACCTGTGTGTGACACCCTCAAACTTTGGGGCTTTTGGCCCACACTTGTACTACTGCGTTCAGATGTTTCATCAGCTGCTGAGCATTATCTCCCTTAACATTACCATGCATATCCTTTATTTTAATAAAAATTGTCCTTTGGATTTGATCACCAAAAATAATTGTTTACCAAATTTGCTACCCCAAATAAAAATAAATAAATGGGTGTTCACACTGGATGATCCTAAAACATCGTTTGATGAACTGTACGGAGAAAGAGGTTTAATACGTCCGTTTACTTTGCGGACGAACAAGAAAGATGGTATCTTTCACTGTACTATATCAAAGACAAAAATACACAACATAATACAAGTAATAATCTCGAGCAGGGAAAATAGCAAAAAAAATTTACTTTTTCGTATAACTTTCTTGATTCGTTTGTATTGGTCGGGCTCCCGCAACTTCAGATCAGACCATCGTTTTCTGAGCTGTTCCTTCGTTCTGCACACCCCGAATTTTTGGTGAAGACTTTTGACCACTTTGGCCATAATTTTTGACTTGACCAGATTAGGCCTTTTATACGGCCCATGCTTGGCATCATAATCCTCGCTCTTCAAAATGGCGACCATCTCCACCATTTCCTCGAATGACATGTTGGATGCCTTATATCTCCTGGATCGGGATTTGGGCTCCTCAGGAATTTCATCCTCTGTAGAGGTAATCTCAGCCACCTGTGTCTCCGCCATGTTGCTAAGCACTACGACGAGCGAGAAGGGGCGGGAAAGTACAATATCGAACGTCAGGGGCGGGGAAAGCGTGCAGAGATTCACGCATGCACAGTGTATATCAAGTGCAGATCCATGTGTCGAAAATACGTTCATTTGGCGGGAGAGGGAGTTCGCAACGAACGTGTTGACCAAGGTACATAACATTTTAAGGATTTGGGTTTCCGCAGAGGAGGAGATTTGGGGCTTTTAAATCTGTCCAAAATGCTGATTTGATGAATGTTGCCTGAAAAATATGTCTTTTCTGTGTTCTTGATTTTACAGAGAGAATGAATAGTTTCAAAAACCCGGAATTCATGGAGGAGTTCATTGACAAATGGAAAGAACTCCCTATCCTGTGGCAGACCAAAAGTGGGTCCAATAAAAACAAAACGGCCAGGACAGCAGCACTGGAGAGCCTGCTTGCATTTGTCCAAACCCAGATACCCACAACAACTCTCCAAGATGTGAAAAACAAAATTGCTACCATCAGGGGGACATACAGGACCCAGAGGAATATGGTCCTGAAGTCCCAGAGGTCAGGTGCTGCAGCAGATAAGGTTTATAAACCCAGTCTGTGGTACTACAGCAAGCTATCTTTTCTGGATGACCAGCTCGAAGTGCGGGAATCTCTTTCCACCCTTCCCCCCAGAGGTCAATCCAGCCTTCCTTGTAGCCAAACCTCCAGCCTTCCTTGCAGCCAACCCTCCAGCCTTCCTGCCAACCCTGCTCTGGCTTCCTCTGAGGATCAAGATCAGGCCCTTGAGGAGGCAGATTTGGATATATGGAGCCAGGTAAAGTATTGATATCTCCATTTATATGTTACAAAAGTGATGAATTTAAATTGATGTTAGTATTGTTAGGTATTTCATGTTAGAAAAATAAAGGATTTAAAGACCAAGATACAGTAGGGGTCAATTTTGATGTGGACAAGGCAACAATATCAGGAGGCGGAATCTGTGAGACTTTTCAAAATTTTCAGATTCAATTCCTAAATGTCTGGAGGTGAACAATGTGTGTGATTCATGGTGGCAAAAAAATAATAAAGTCCCTTTCTTTTTTTACAGCCAGAGCAGAGCCAGGAAGAGGGTGATGTTGGGGACCAGGAGGAGGCAGGGCCAAGTGGCACCCAGGAGGAGGCTGGGCCCAGCACAAGAGCCCAGATGCCTCCCCTGATAATGAAACCACGAGGGCCAAGGAGAGGTAGGCAGGTGGAGGAGGAAACAAGAGCCTTCCTAAAAGAGGCTACTGCGGCCCTCCGAGAGGCACCCTCTGCTGAGGAGGGCTTTGCCGCAGTCCTGGCCCAAAAGCTAGGCCAAATGGACCTGCGGCAAAAGCTGTATAGTGAGACCCTTCTCCTGAAGGTTATTAACAAGGGATTGCTCAGTGAACTCACCAAGTTCACCGACATCACGGAGGTTGTCCCTACTCCTCCACCTCCTCCTCCTCCTCCTACTACTCCTCCTGCCACAACCTCTCCTCCTGATCCCCAGCCTCCGAGGAAGAAACCAACCAAGGCTGCAGAGAAGGCTAGAGAGAAGGCTACAAGGAAGAGGAAAAAATAATGCCTGCTGTAGTACCACAGACTGGGGACATATATGACTTATCTGCTACGGTTCCTGACCTCTGGGAGTTCAAGCCAAGATTGGGCTCCTTTTTGATTTATTTCCATCACTAGTTTGGTTTTCACATCTTGGATGGTTGTTGTGGGGTCCAAGGGATGCACAAATGCAAGCAGGCTCTCCAGTGCTGCCATCCCCTTTAATTTTTTATGTTCCTAAATAAAGGATACTTTTTTTTGGCTTAAAATACTTGACTATGTGATTTGTAGTTCAAAAGAGTTTGCGAGGGAGTAGGCAGGGACATTTCAAATAATATTATTGTTATTAACAAGGGACACAAACCTCCTTGAGGCAAAATGAGACAAAATTTGAAGGTTGGTGTGGGAACTTTACACAAAAATTATTTAAGGACAAAAAATAAAAGGCCCAAAAAAATTAAGAAGCTAACTTAATTACTAAAATAAACTGCAAAAAGAACAAAAACCCCAAAAAATAAGCTTTACATTTATTTATGAATTTATGAGGGAGATGTGGCTTGAAAATAATATTTTACTATCATTAACCACTTAACGACCGCCCACTGTAAATATACGTCGGCAGAATGGCACCGACAGGCAGATCTACGTGACTGCATTTGTATAGTTGGGGGGTCCGATCGGACCCCCCTTCTTTACAGTGAGTGGTGGTTAACTGATCGGGAGCGATCAGGCATGAGGGGACGGCCGTTTGATTCCGGCCACCCCCTCTCGATCGCTCCCGGCGAATGAGAGAGCTTCCCCTGCCTGTGTAATGTTTACACAGGCAGAGGAAGTGATGTCATCTCTCCTGCGGCGCTCACATATACCGAGCGCTGTACAGGAGAAGATGCAGGTTAGTGCACAAAACACTACACTGACACCAGGACACATAGGCACATAAATCGCCCCCCCAGGCCCCCCCAGATCACCCCCCAGATCACCCCCCAGCCCCCAGTCACAGTGTCACTGATTGCAGTGACCATTTATTTAGTGATCACTGCAATCAGTTACATTTGTGACTGTAAAAGTGTCACTAAAGTTAGTTTTAGGTCCAGTGTAGCCCCCTAACCCCCCCTAATAAAGGTTTAACCCCCTGATCACCCCCCAGATAACCCTTTCACCCCCTATCACCACTGTCGCTAAGCGATCATTTTTCTGATCGCCGTCTTAGCGTCGGTGATGCCGATCGGTAGGCAGTAATTTTTTTTAGGTTCGCCGCAGGTTTTTATAGCGTCGAGTACCCCCATATATTACCTAATAAAGGTTTAACCCCCTTGATCACCCCCCCAGGTAACCCTTTCACCCCCTAGCACCGCTGTCACTAAGCGATCGTTTTTCTGATCGCTGTTTTATTGTCGGTGATGCTGATCGGTAGCCAGTTTTTTTTAGGTTCGCCGCAGGTTTTTATAGCGTCAGGTACCCCCATATATTACCTAATAAAGGTTTAACCCCCTTGATCGCCCCCCCTGGTAACCCTTTCACCCCCTATCACCACTGTCGCTAAGCGATCGTTTTTCTGATCGCTGTCTTATTGTCGGTGATGCCGATCGGTAGCCAGTTATTTCTTTTAGGTTCGCCGCAGGTTTTTATAGCGTCAGGTACCCCCATATATTACCTAATAAAGGTTTAACCGCCTTGATCGCCCCCAGGTAACCCTTTCACCCCCTATCACCACTGTCGCTAAGCAATAATTTTTCTGATCGCTGTCTTAGTGTCGGTGATGCAGATCGGTAGCCAGTAATTTTTTTTAGGTTTGCCGCAGGTTTTTATAGCGTCAGGTACCCCCATAAATTATCTAATAAAGGTTTAACCCCCTTGATCGCCCCCCAGGTAACCCTTTCACCCCCTATCACCACTGTCGCTAAGCGATCATTTTTCTGATCGCTGTCTTAGCGTCGGTGATGCAGATCGGTAGCCAGTAATTTTTTTTAGGTTCGCCGCAGGTTTTCATAGCGTCAGGTACCCCCATATATTATCTAATAAAGGTTTTAACCCCCTAATTGCCCCTAGTTAACCCTTTCACCAGTGATTACCATATAAGTGTTACGGGTGACGCTGGTTAGTTAGTTTGCTTTTTATAGTGTCAGGGCACCCGCCGTATATATAACCCAATAAAGGTTTAACCCCCTGATCGCCCGGTGGGTGATATCAATTCGGTTTTAGCGTCAGAGAGGGTCTGCGTCACACCCCAGGCAGCGTCAGGTTAGTGCCAGTAACGCTAACACCCACGCGTGAAGCATACACCCCCTTAGTGGTATAGTATCTGATCAGATCAATATCTGATCTGATCAGATCTATACTAGCGTCCCCAGCAATTTAGGGTTCCCAAAAATGCAGTGTTAGCGGGATCAGCCCAGATACCTGCTAGCACCTGCGTTTTGCCCCTCCGTCCAGCCCAGGCCACCCAAGTGCAGTATCGATCGATCACTGTCACTTACAAAACACAACACACATAACTGCAGCGTTCGCAGAGACAGGCCTGATCCCTGCGACTCCAGTGCTGTAGGAGGTGATTTCACCACCACAGTTTAAAAAAAAAAGCATATATGCCGAAGCATTGGGGCAGCAGGGGCGGAGGAGCGGAGGAGCGATTTTGCTCCTAATGCCGCGTACATACGGTCAAAATTCCGAGGGAGGCTTGCCAGTGGAAAAGTCCGACCATGTGTGTGCGGCATAACTTTTTTGCGGGAGGATGCCCCCATGCTTCGGCATATATAAATGGTGCATGTATGCCCATCATTAGAAGTGGGTGGATGAAGGGTGGTATTCTAATGGTGGGCATACCCACCGATCAATCTCTTTTTTCGTTCAGCCAACTGGCTGCATGAAAAAAAAAAGATTACAATACATGTCCAACAAGGACCAGCAACATACTGGCATGTTGCTGGAATTTGAATGTTTATACCAGAATGATGCCTGCGGGTTTAGGTATCATCTTGGTATCTTTCTTTTCAGCCAGCGGCCGGCTTTCATGTAAAAGCAATCCTAGTGGCTAATTAGCCTCTGGACTGCTTTTACAAGCAGTAGGAGGGAATGTCCCCCCCCCGGATATAAAAAGCGCCATTGGGAAATTGGGAAAGCATTTTATCACACCGATCTTGGTGTGGTCAGATGCTTTGAGGGTAGAGGAAAGATCTAGGGTCTAGAAGACCCCAGTTTTAAAAAAAAAGAGTACCTGTCACTACCTATTGCTATCATAGGGGATATTTACATTCCCTGAGATAACAATAAAAATGATAAAAAAAAAAAAATATGGAAGGAACAATTTTAAAATAAAATAAAAAAGCAAAATTAATAATAAAAAAAAAAAAGAAAAAAAAAAAGCACCCCTGTCCTGCCCTGCTCTTGCCCAATGGCGAACGCAAGCGTCGGTCTGGCGTCATATGTAAACAGCAATTTCACCATGCATGTGAGGTATCACCGCGAAGGTCAGATCGAGGGCAGTAATTTTAGCAGTAGACCTCCTCTGTAAATCTAACGGGGTAACCTGTAAAGGCTTTTAAAGGCTTTTAAAAATGTATGTAGTTTGTCGCCAATGCGCGTTTGTGCGAAATTTTAAAGCATGTCGTGTTTGGTATCTATGTACTCGGCCTAAGATCATCTTTTTTATTTCATCAAACATTTGGGCAATATAGTGTGTTTTAGTGCATTAAAATTTAAAAAAGTGTAGAAAAAAAATGCAACACCCACCATTTTAATCTGTAGGGCCTTTGCTTTAAAAATATATATAATGTTTGGGGGTTCAACATAATTTTCTTGCAAAAAATGTAAACAAAATGTGTCAAAAAGGGCTTTGTCTTCAAGTGGTTAGAAGAGTGGATGTAAGCTTCCTAATGTTGTGTATAAAATGCCAGAACAGTTCAAATCCCCCCAAATGACCCCATTTTGGAAAGTAGACATCCCAAGCTATATACTGAGAGGCATGTCGAGTCCATGGAATATTTTGTATGTTGACACAAGTTGCGGAAAAAATAAAAAAATTTATTTTTTTTTGCACAAAGTTGTCACTAAATGATATATTGCTCAAACATGCCATGGGTATATGTGGAATTACACCCCAAAATACATTCTGCTGCTTCTCCTGAGTACGGGGATACCACATGTGTGAGACTTTTTGGGAGCCTAGCCACGTACGGGACCCCAAAATCCAAGCACCGCCTTCAGGCTTTCTAAGGGTGTAAATTTTTGATTTCACTTCTCACTGCCTATCACAGTTTCGGAGGCCATGAAATGCCCAGATGGCACAAACCCCCCCCCCCCCCCAAATGACCCCATTTTGGAAAGTAGACACCCCAAGCTATTTGCTGAGAGGTATTGTGAGTAGTGTTGAGCGGACCCGAACTGTAAAGTTCGGGTCCGTACCGAATTTTGGCGTTTTCCCGACCCCGGACTAGGACCCGGATTTTGCGCTAAAGTCCGGGTTCGGGTTCGGATTCGGGAATTTAATGGCGCAGTTAGAAATGCTTTAGGGGCCAGCCAATCACCATTTGATTAGCTGGTGTGCCCTTAGAAGCCATCATAGCCATGCCTACTAATGGCATGGCTGTGATTGGTCAGTGCAACATGTGACCCAGCATGTGACCAGCTTCTATATAAGCAAGAGGCACACAGCACAGATCGTCACTCTGCTTTTAGACAGTGTAGGGAAAGGATCCTGGCTGCTGTTGCTGTGAGGGAGAGAATTATATGATAGGAGTTAGTCCTGATTCTGCAATCTACTGATAGAAAAGATAGAGAAACAGTGTAGTGTAGTGTAGGGGCAGGATCCTGTTTGTGCTTTCAGGGAGAGAGATTTAGATAGGAGTCCAGATTGAGAGATATAATAGCTCAGCGATCTGCATAGGTTTATCTGTTTGTGTTGCAAGCTCAGTGCACCAGCACTGCATTACGTTGAGTGATACACCTATTCCATACTGTGGCTGTATTGTGCTCTTGCTAAAAGACCCATTTCGGGCAGAAAAAAAAAAAAAAAAGGCACTTTATTGTGCTTTTGCTAAAAAATAGGATTTTTATAACAGCTTACCTGTAAAATCCTTTTCTTGGAGTACATCACGGGACACAGAGCGACATAGTCATTACTAATGGGTTATATAGTTACCGTCAGGTGCTGGCACTGGCAACTTCCAAAACCGGAAGTACCCTCCCCTATATAAGCCCCTCCCATCCGGGAGCACCTCAGTTTTGTAGCAAAGCAATAAGTGTCCCCAAAGAGGGGCGGGAGCTCTGTGTCCCGTGATGTACTCCAAGAAAAGGATTTTACAGGTAAGCTGTTATAAAAATCCTATTTTCTTTCTCGTACATCACGGGACACAGAGCGACATAGTCATTACTAATGGGATGTCCTAAAGCAATGCCAAATGAGGGGGGGGATACACCATATATAAGCTGAGCGCTATCAGACATGAGGATCTTTTGCGGCCTGCAACACACTGCGCCCAAAGGCGACATCCTCCTGACTTCTAACGTCCACCTGGTAGAACCTAGTAAACGTGTGTACTGAAGACCATGTTGCGGCCTTACAGACTTGAGCCAGGGAGGCCTGGTGATGCACTGCCCATGAAGTTCCAACTGCTCTCGTGGAGTGCGCCCTAACTTTGAACGGAGGCGGTCTACTTCTCAAGCTATAGGCTTGTATTATGACCTGTCGAATCCACTTGGCTAAAGTAGATTTTGACGCTGCCTGACCCTTTCTGGGGCCTTCCGGCAGAATAAACAAAGTATCCGTTCTGCGAATCTGAGCGGTGGCTTTTAGATAAGCTTTAACTGCTCTTACTACATCCAAAGAATGCAATAACTTTTCCTCTACCGAAGTAGGCTTGGGGAAAAAAGAAGGAAGAACCACATCTTGGTTCAAATGAAAACTCGATACCACCTTAGGAAGAAAGGCTGGATGAGGACGTAACACTACTCTGTCCTTATGGATAACCAGATATGGCTCCTTACAGGACATAGCTGCTAATTCCGATACTCTTTTAGCCGAACAAATGGCTACTAGAAAAATCAATTTCCTGGTGAGAAGCACTAAGGAAATATGCTGTAATGGTTCAAATGGTTGTTTCTGTAGAACCGACAGAACCAAGTTTAGATCCCATGGACATATGGGAATATTAACCGGAGGACTAATACGCATCACTCCTTGTATAAAGGCTTTGACTAGTGAATGCGAAGCCAAGGGCCTTTGAAAAAATATTGACAAGGCCGAAATCTGACCCTTGATAGTACTCAAGGCAAGCTTCCTATCTACAGCCCATTGTAGGAAGTCCAGAATTCTACCTATTACGTATTTACGTGGATGCCATTTCCTGGCCTCACACCAGGCGATGTACGCCTTCCAGATTCTATAGTAGATCTGCCTGGATACCGGTTTCCTGGCATTGATCATGGTAGACACCACAGCATTAGAGAGCCCTCTCCTTTTTAGAATGTGGGCTTCAATAGCCAGGCCGTCAAACCTAGGGCTGGTAAGGAAGGGTGGTATATCGGTCCCTGCGAAAGCAGGTCCGGACGATGTGGGAGGGTCCAAGGACTCCCCACAGACATTTTTACAATCTCCGCGTACCATGCTCTTCGGGGCCACGCTGGAGCCACCAGAATCACTGGTTTCTTTTCTACCCTGATTCTGCGGAGTAATCGAGGTAACAATTGTGGCGGTGGGAATGCATATATCAGCTTGAACTGATCCCAAGGGAACACTAGGGCATCCGAGCCGCACGCTAGGGGATCCCTTGTCCAAGAGACAAACCTGTCCACTTTCGTGTTGAACCTGGATGCTAGCAGATCTACATCCGGTGTTCCCCACCGCTGACATATTGTCCGGAAAACCTCGGGATGAAGGGACCATTCCCCTGGGCATAATTGTTGGCGACTTAGAAAGTCCGCCTTCCAATTCTCCACCCCTGGAATGAATACCGCAGATATGGCTGGGACATATCTTTCTGCCCATCTCAGGATGTAATTTACTTCCCTTTGGGCTGCACGACTCCTGGTGCCCCCCTGACGATTGATATATGCCACTGCTGTGGCATTGTCTGACTGAACTCTGACAGGGGACCCTTGGAGTTTGGATGTCCATGCTACTAGGGCATACCGGGCTGCTCGTATCTCTAAGAGATTGATGGGCAGGGCCTTTTCCGCATCCGACCATCTGCCCTGGAGAGACCATTGCTCCAGTACTGCTCCCCAGCCTAAAAGGCTGGCATCTGTAGTGACCACCTTCCAAGAAATCGGACTGAAGGATTTCCCTCTTTCCAGATTCCGGGGAACCAACCACCAACGGAGGCTTCTGCGAACGGAAGGGGACAAGGACATTGGTACGTCCAGAGCCTGAACTTTTTCGTTCCAGGCTGACAGTATGGCCCTTTGCAACTTCCTTGAATGGAATTGACCGTAGGGTACTGCTTCGAATGATGCCACCATTTTTCCCAGCAGCCTCATGCACAGGCGTATGGATGGCTGTCTTTTTGAACCCACTAAGTGGATCAAATCTCTCAAAGACGACCCCTTTTCTCGAGGCAAGAAAATTTTTCTCTGGTCTGAATCCAGCCTTAGCCCCAAGTATTCCAGACTTTTGACTGGTTTTAGGGCTGACTTGTCTCGGTTGATAATCCAACCGTGATATTCCAGATACTTGATTGTCTCGTGAACAACCACTTCTAGTTTTTCCACTGAGTGGTCTATCAGCAACAAGTCGTCTAGATATGCCATTATCGTTACACCTCGTGTTCTTAGATTGGCCAATAATGGGGCCAGAATTTTTGTGAACACTCTTGGTGCTGTGGCCAGACCGAAGGGTAAGGCTCTGAACTGAAAATGGCGCCCTTCTATCGCAAAGCGTAGAAATTTTTGGTGGGCTGGAAAGATGGGGATGTGCAAATACGCATCTTTGATGTCGATCGAGGCTAACCATTCCTCCCCTTGTAGGGCAGTGGCTACCGATCGGATCGACTCCATCCGGAAAGTCCTGATATGTAGGAATTTGTTTAGCCCTTTTAGATTTAATATGGGCCTCACGTCCCCGTTTGGCTTCGGAACTGTAAAGAGGTTTGAGTAAAACCCGAACCCCCATTCTTCCAGGGGGACCTCTATAATTACTGCTTGAAGCAATAATTGTTCCAGTGCCAACAGGAGGGATCCTCTCTTCTGGGGATCCCTTGGCACGTTCGACCTTATAAAGCGGGAAGGAGGGGAGTTTTTTAACTCCAATTTGTATCCCAGATTTACTGCGGAGAGCACCCATCTGTCTCGGATCGTGTCCCGCCAGGTTTCTGTGAACAACTGAAGTCTTCCCCCCACCCGATTGGGTGGGGGCAACCCTTCATGCATTGGACTTTGGGGGAGGTTTTGTACCTCTCCTGCTCCAGGGCTTCTTGTTACCCTGCAACTGTCCCTGATTTTTACCTCCGGGATTTGACCGGGGAGGCCGTCGGAACTGTTTCACAGCCGATGTCCTAGGGACTGGAGAAGCCGGCCTCTTAAAAGAGGGACCTCTAACTCTATTTTTGACCGGCAAGAGTGTACTTTTACCGCTGGAAATTCTCTGGATATACTTGTCCAGGTCTTCCCCGAATAAGCGCTCCCCATGAAATGGGAAGCTGACCAGCAATTTTTTACAGGGAGCTTCAGCAGACCAGTTTTTGAGCCATAGAAGCCTGCGCATATGTACTACAGACAGCGTAAGGCGGGAGGCCTGATGGATTGAATCCTTTATAGCGTCCACCGCAAAGCATAAGGCTCTAGGTAGATCAGCTAGAGCAAGAGCCTGCTGATCTGGCACGTCCCTTAAGACCTGTTTCAACTGATCCTTCACTGCTTGGCAGACCCCTATAGCTGCCACTGCTGGTTGTGTCACCAATCCTGCTGTAGAAAAAGAAGATTTCAATAAGGACTCCAATTTTTTATCTATTGGGTCCTTGAACATTTGGACATTTTCCACCGGACATGTCAGTGATTTATTCACACAAGAGATGGCTGCGTCCACTGTAGGGACCTTCCATTTTCTGACGAACTTATCCTCCATAGGATAGACCACCGGAAATCTCTTGGGGGGAGTAAATATTTTGTCAGGATGCTCCCAATCCTGGTAAATGAGCCCCTCCAGTAAAGGATGGATCGGAAAAGAACAAACAGTCTGGGGAGCTTTTAGCGACCCCAACGAGGAGACAGAAGAGGAGGATGGCTCCGCAAGTGGCATTTTAAATGCTGATCGGACCATATTAGTCAGGGACTGCACCCATAACCTCTCAGCATGTGATGCTGAGAACGGCTCCTCCACTGTTGATTCCTCTACAACTGAATCAACCTCATCCTGATCCCCCTCAGGTAGGTCGTTCTCTGTATGGGACTGTTGCTCTGTTAACAGGCACTCTGAGGGAGGAGACGGAGATCGAGCGCTTTTCTCCTGTGACAGGGAAGCAGCAATTAGTGCTGACAATCTCTCTTCCAGCCCTCCCAGAGCTGAGGAAAAAACCTCCTCTGTTACATACACAGGAGCAGGTGAACTGGGGACAGCCACAGTACCAGGTACTCCTGGGGGTGCCCTACGGTCACTAACCTCTGATTCTTCAGGGGAGACTGGTGCAGCCAAAGCATGCCCAAGATCCTCAGAGCCCGATGGAGACCCCCTATTCCTCCTGGAATTTCTAGTCCCGGAGTTTTTAGACGGCATATTCCTAAGCCACAAAGCTGAGGTATTCCAGCCGAAAATACACCAGTTACTGATAATAGTCTAGCATAAATGCTGCTATAATAAACAGTTGGTGTCTACTAATGTGCCTTTCTAGGGGATGCCTGTATCAACCGCTTGCTGTATGCCTTTAAATGTTGCCAGCTCTGTCTCTGTACTTCATAGCCAGCTTACTGCAATAATGTGGCTTTTTAAAAACCTGCTGGGACGCCCGCACATGCGCAGAAGCGCTGCGGCGCGCACAGAGCGTCATCCCCCAGGCCCGCCCCTTTTTCCGGCCACCTCTATATATAGAGGCGCGTGCACGCGCACGCGCGCGGCCACGTGCGCCTCGGCGCTAATTTTCAAACATGGAAACCAGGGACAGGAGCCAGGGCCCCCTTTGCCGCAGGCCGGGGGATAGACGAACACTGCAACATGGCAGAGGAAACAGTTTCCTGTAGGAGAACTCACCAGCTGCCTGGACTTTGCTCTCTGAGAAGAAACTAGTCCATATGACAAGAAAAACATTCCACAGCGGCCTCTAGTGGACAAACACAGGTACCGCAGTTTAATATACTAAACATATATAAAAAAACTTTCTTTTTTTTTTTTTTTTTTTTTCTTGACCACCATTAAAAATTATTACATTTTTTTTAGTAGTTACAGGCATGCACAGATATTAGCGGGAATACCGTTAGGTAACAGACAGAAAGACAAATTAGGCTTGGGGGTCCCCCAATAGAACCAAGTTCCTGGGGGCCCCCACTTACCTGTTCCCCGCCGCAGGACTTTGTTTGGTCCACAAAAGCCCAAACTTCACCTATCACGGCAGGCATTGTAATCAAACCTTCAGGGACCGGGTTCCCAAGGATTCCACTCCCCTGGACCTGTATAGCACCCTGCACAGAAAACATCTTGGTCGTGGGTATGACCAGAGCTCTGGATCCCAGGGTCCAGCTCTCCTAAGAGAAGCATTACAGGCAGAACCTTGCTCTTCTCTGCAAGGCCCGGGTACCGACCGTTTAGCTATGAAGCTTTTTTGGTCGGATCCGGAATAGCTTACTGAGGCCCAAAAGAACCTGTACGCAAGCTCAGTGAAAAACACATGTTTCTTCTTGGCCAACACCTTAGACACTGGCAAAAAACTGAGGTGCTCCCGGATGGGAGGGGCTTATATAGGGGAGGGTACTTCCGGTTTTGGAAGTTGCCAGTGCCAGCACCTGACGGTAACTATATAACCCATTAGTAATGACTATGTCGCTCTGTGTCCCGTGATGTACGAGAAAGAAAGACCCATTTTTGGGCCCCCAAAAAAAAAAAAGGCACTTTATTGTGCTGTTGCAAAAAAAAAAAAAAAGGCACTTTGTTGTGCGCAAAAAAGACCTATTTTTGGGCAAAAAAAATATTTTGCAGTGTATATCTCTAGTTGTGTGAAATAACCAATTTCTATATATTTTTCTTGTACTATGCTATACTAAAAAAAAAAAAAAAACTTTTTTTTGAATAGCATTCTCTGCAGCTGTGCGATTCAGCGGTTATATACTGTTGGGGTTGTTGTGCTCTTGCAAAAAACGCCATTTAGGGCCACAGAAAATATTTTGCAGTGTGAAATACACATCTGGAGGTGTGTGAAAAAACAACATTAATTTTAAAAAGCATTCTCTGGCCTCTGCAGCTGTGCGATTCAGCGGTTATATACTGTTGGGGTTGTTGTGCTCTTGCAAAAAACGCCATTTAGGGCCACAGAAAATATTTTGCAGTGTGAAATACACATCTGGAGGTGTGTGAAAAAACAATATTATTTTTAAAAAGCATTCTCTGGCCTCTGCAGCTGTGCGATTCAGCGGTTATATACTGTTGGGGTTGTTGTGCTCTTGCAAAAAACGCCATTTAGGGCCACAGAAAATATTTTGCAGTGTGAAATACACATCTGGAGGTGTGTGAAAAAACAACATTATTTTTGAATAGCATTCTCTGGCCTCTGCAGCTGTGCGATTCAGCGGTTATATACTGTTGGGGTTGTTGTGCTCTTGCAAAAAACGCCATTTAGGGCCACAGAAAATATTTTGCAGTGTGAAATACACATCTGGAGGTGTGTGAAAAAACAACATTATTTTTGAATAGCATTCTCTGGCCTCTGCAGCTGTGCGATTCAGCGGTTATATACTGTTGGGGTTGTTGTGCTCTTCCAAAAAACGCCATTTAGGGCCACAGAAAATAAATTGCAGTGTGAAATACACATGTGGAGGTGTGTAAAATAAACAATTTCTATATATTGTACAGTGCTATACTAAAAAAAACAACATTTTTTTTGAATAGCATTCTCTGCACTTCTATAGCTGTGCGATTCAGTGGTTAAATACTGTGGTTGTGTTGTGCTCTTCCAAAAAACGCCATTTAGGGCCACAGAAAATATTTTGCAGTGTGAAATACACATCTGGAGGTGTGTGAAAAAACAACATTATTTTTAAAAAGCATTCTCTGGCCTCTGCAGCTGTGCGATTCAGCGGTTATATACTGTTGGGGTTGTTGTGCTCTTGCAAAAAACGCCATTTAGGGCCACAGAAAATATTTTGCAGTGTGAAATACACATCTGGAGGTGTGTGAAAAAACAACATTATTTTTGAATAGCATTCTCTGGCCTCTGCAGCTGTGCGATTCAGCGGTTATATACTGTTGGGGTTGTTGTGCTCTTCCAAAAAACGCCATTTAGGGCCACAGAAAAAAAATTGCAGTGTGAAATACACATGTGGAGGTGTGTAAAATAAACAATTTCTATATATTGTACATTGCTATACTAAAAAAAACAACATTTTTTTTGAATAGCATTCTCTGCACTTCTATAGCTGTGCGATTCAGTGGTTAAATACTGTGGTTGTGTTGTGCTCTTCCAAAAAACGCCATTTAGGGCCACAGAAAAAAAATTGCAGTGTGAAATACACATGTGGAGGTGTGTAAAATAAACAATTTCTATATATTGTACAGTGCTATACTAAAAAAAACAACATTTTTTTTGAATAGCATTCTCTGCACTTCTATAGCTGTGCGATTCAGTGGTTAAATACTGTGGTTGTGTTGTGCTCTTCCAAAAAACGCCATTTAGGGCCACAGAAAAAAAATTGCAGTGTGAAATACACATGTGGAGGTGTGTAAAATAAACAATTTCTATATATTGTACAGTGCTATACTAAAAAAAACAAAATTTTTTTTGAATAGCATTCTCTGCACTTCTATAGCTGTGCGATTCAGTGGTTAAATACTGTGGTTGTGTTGTGCTCTTCCAAAAAACGCCATTTAGGGCCACAGAAAATAAATTGCAGTGTGAAATACACATGTGGAGGTGTGTAAAATAAACAATTTCTATATATTGTACAGTGCTATACTAAAAAAAAAAACATTTTTTTTGAATAGCATTCTCTGCACTTCTATAGCTGTGCGATTCAGTGGTTAAATACTGTGGTTGTGTTGTGCTCTTCCAAAAAACGCCATTTAGGGCCACAGAAAATATTTTGCAGTGTGAAATACACATCTGGAGGTGTGTGAAAAAACAACATTATTTTTGAATAGCATTCTCTGGCCTCTGCAGCTGTGCGATTCAGCGGTTATATACTGTTGGGGTTGTTGTGCTCTTCCAAAAAACGCCATTTAGGGCCACAGAAAAAAAATTGCAGTGTGAAATACACATGTGGAGGTGTGTAAAATAAACAATTTCTATATATTGTACAGTGCTATACTAAAAAAAACAAAATTTTTTTTGAATAGCATTCTCTGCACTTCTATAGCTGTGCGATTCAGTGGTTAAATACTGTGGTTGTGTTGTGCTCTTCCAAAAAACGCCATTTAGGGCCACAGAAAAAAAATTGCAGTGTGAAATACACATGTGGAGGTGTGTAAAATAAACAATTTCTATATATTGTACAGTGCTATACTAAAAAAAACAAATTTTTTTTTGAATAGCATTCTCTGCACTTCTATAGCTGTGCGATTCAGTGGTTAAATACTGTGGTTGTGTTGTGCTCTTCCAAAAAACGCCATTTAGGGCCACAGAAAATAAATTGCAGTGTGAAATACACATGTGGAGGTGTGTAAAATAAACAATTTCTATATATTGTACAGTGCTATACTAAAAAAAAAAAACATTTTTTTTGAATAGCATTCTCTGCACTTCTATAGCTGTGCGATTCAGTGGTTAAATACTGTGGTTGTGTTGTGCTCTTCCAAAAAACGCCATTTAGGGCCACAGAAAATATTTTGCAGTGTGAAATACACATCTGGAGGTGTGTGAAAAAACAACATTATTTTTGAATAGCATTCTCTGGCCTCTGCAGCTGTGCGATTCAGCGGTTATATACTGTTGGGGTTGTTGTGCTCTTCCAAAAAACGCCATTTAGGGCCACAGAAAAAAAATTTCAGTGTGAAATACACATGTGGAGGTGTGTAAAATAAACAATTTCTATATATTGTACAGTGCTATACTAAAAAAAAAAACATTTTTTTTGAATAGCATTCTCTGCACTTCTATAGCTGTGCGATTCAGTGGTTAAATACTGTGGTTGTGTTGTGCTTTTCCAAAAAACGCCATTTAGGGCCACAGAAAATATTTTGCAGTGTGAAATACACATCTGGAGGTGTGTAAAATAAACAATTTCTATATATTCTTCTTGTACAGTGCTATACTAAAAAAAACAACCTTTATTTTTGAATAGCATTTTCTGTAGCTGTGCGATTCAGCGGTTACGTGCTGTGGGTGTGTTGTGGTCTGGCAAAAAACGCCATTTAGGGCCACAGAAAATATTTTGCAGTGTGAAATACACATGTAGAGGTGTGTAAAATAAACAATTTCTATATATTCTTCTTGTACAGTGCTATACTAAAAAAAACAACCTTTTTTTTTTTAATAGCATTTTCTGTAGCTGTGCGATTGAGCGGTTACGTGCTGTGGGTGTGTTGTGGTCTGGCAAAAAACGCCATTTAGGGCCACAGAAAATATTTTGCAGTGTGAAATACACATGTGGAGGTGTGTAAAATAAACAATTTCTATATATTGTACAGTGCTATACTAAAAAAAAAAACATTTTTTTTGAATAGCATTCTCTGCACTTCTATAGCTGTGCGATTCAGTGGTTAAATACTGTGGTTGTGTTGTGCTCTTCCAAAAAACGCCATTTAGGGCCACAGAAAAAAAATTGCAGTGTGAAATACACATGTGGAGGTGTGTAAAATAAACAATTTCAATATATTGTACAGTGCTATACTAAAAAAACAAAATTTTTTTTGAATAGCATTCTCTGCACTTCTATAGCTGTGCGATTCAGTGGTTAAATACTGTGGTTGTGTTGTGCTCTTCCAAAAAACGCCATTTAGGGCCACAGAAAATATTTTGCAGTGTGAAATACACATCTGGAGGTGTGTAAAATAAACAATTTCCATATATTCTTCTTGTACAGTGCTATACTAAAAAAAACAACCTTTATTTTTGAATAGCATTTTCTGTAGCTGTGCGATTCAGCGGTTACGTGCTGTGGGTGTGTTGTGGTCTGGCAAAAAACGCCATTTAGGGCCACAGAAAATATTTTGCAGTGTGAAATACACATGTGGAGGTGTGTAAAATAAACAATTTCTATATATTCTTCTTGTACAGTGCTATACTAAAAAAAACAACCTTTTTTTTAATAGCATTTTCTGTAGCTGTGCGATTGAGCGGTTACGTGCTGTGGGTGTGTTGTGGTCTGGCAAAAAACGCCATTTAGGGCCACAGAAAATATTTTGCAGTGTGAAATACACATGTGGAGGTGTGTAAAATAAACAATTTCTATATATTGTACAGTGCTATACTAAAAAAAACAATTTTTTTTTGAATAGCATTCTCTGCACTTCTATAGCTGTGCGATTCAGTGGTTAAATACTGTGGGTGTGTTGTGGTCTGGCAAAAAACGCCATTTAGGGCCACAGAAAATATTTTGCAGTGTGAAATACACATGTGGAGGTGTGTAAAATAAACAATTTCTATATATTCTTCTTGTACAGTGCTATACTAAAAAAAACAACCTTTTTTTTTTAATAGCATTTTCTGTAGCTGTGCGATTGAGTGGTTATGTGCTGTGGGTGTGTTGTGGTCTGGCAAAAAACGCCATTTAGGGCCACAGAAAATATTTTGCAGTGTGAAATACACATGTGGAGGTGTGTGAAATAAACAATTTCTATATATTTTCCTTGTACTGTGCTATACTAAAAAAAACAACCTTTTTTTTTTGAATAGCATTTTCTGCAGTTCTGTAGCTGTGCGTTTCAGCCATTACGTACTGTGGGTGTGTTGTGGTCTTCCAAAAAACGCCATTTAGGGCAAGATCCTAAATTTGGAAAATATGAGGGGAAGGTCAAAGGGACGTGGTGGCCCCGGTCGTGGTGCTGCTGGTGGAGCTCCTGTTGCAGGGAGAGGACGTGGTGGATCTGTGCCAGCTACACGCACAAGTGAAACACCTTTCTCAGGTGCGAGTAGGCGACCGAGCCTGCGGCGGTATTTTGTCGCGCCTAATGAGGCTGTACCAATTGTGACAGCAGGAAGGTAAAGTCATCTGGTTGCATCCAGGGGGGTAGATATATTTCGCCCAGATTCAGGCTTTACGCCGACTTATACAACTAGGTGGAGAGTTGTATAAGCCCAGCTAAGGCTAGTGGGCTCATGGATGACTCATACCTCTAGGGAGAGTGTGGGGCGTCGTGCATACAGGGAGTTGATGAGACCAGCTGAAGCTTGTCAGCTCATTTAGGCCTCTATAAGAACTCCCAGCTTCATTAGATGTTAGCTCATGCCTGGACCCAGACCTGTGTGGACTGTCTAGGGAGAGTGAACCCCTGTGCGGTGAGACAAAGCCTGTGTGGCTATTTGCTTGGACATTTAAAACCAGGGACTTAGGGACTAGGACAGCACTAGGCTGATCCCAGTTGTTAGTTAGGAAACCTGTATGTTTAGTCAGAGGTCAAGTTGACCAGGATTTATTTTGTTTATGTTTCTTTTGGCTTTGCTGTGTTTTGTCACTGTAAATAGAAAATAAACCACACCTTTTTTTGATTTTGAAAACCACAACCTCCGTTTGCTGGGCCTGTTTTTGTGTGGGGAGCCCATCCCGGGGGTCACACACACCCGCTGCCGAGCTAACCCCCTCACAGTTGGTGGAGAACCAGTGGCAGTTTTTTTTTAAGCCAGCATGGAGGAGATACTGAAGCAGCTGGCTCTAGCAAATGCCAATCAACAGCAGACAAATGCAGGTTTGCAAAAGAGCCTTGCAGCTCATCAACAGAGCCTTGCAGCTCAACAACAGAACTTCGCAGCCCAGCAGCAAGCTCATCAACAGAGCCTTGCAGCCCAGCAGCAAGCTCACCAACAGAGTCTGGAAGCTCAGCAACAAGCCCAGCAGCAATCTGAGGCCCGCTTCATAGACCTGTTACAGAAGCAAGAGCAGAGACTACAACAAATGGAAGCAGTAATGCAGCAACGTCCGCAGACCAGTGAGGAAAGCCGTCCCACTAATACCGCGTCCTTTGGGGTGAGTCGTTTATTGACAAAAATGACTGGAGAGGATGATCCAGAGGTATTTTTGACCACATTTGAAAGGACTGCTGAAAGAGAAAAGTGGCCTGAGGAGCAGTGGGCTGGACTGGTGGCTCCTCTGTTAACTGGTGAATCGCAGAAGGCTTACTATGACCTAGAGCCTGACCAAGCAAAAGACTATGTGATGCTAAAAGCTGAAATATTGGCAAGGCTGGGTGTCACCCAGGCTGTCCGGGCTCAGCGTGTGCATAACTGGACTTTCCAGCTTGGAAAACCCCCCAGGTCTCAAATGTATGATCTCATTCACCTGAGCAGAAAGTGGCTACAGCCAGAGACTTTGTCCACACCAAAGATTGTGGAACGTGTTGTAATGGATCGGTTTTTGAGAGCTCTTCCTACTGCCATCCAAAAGTGGGTAAGCCATGGAGACCCAGAGACGGCCGATGGTCTTGTGGATCGTGTGGAGAAATACTTGGCTACAGAGAACCTGACGGCCTCTTCCAGAGACACTCGGACTTTCCACCCTAAGACCAGACCATCCCCAGGGGCGGATAAGAGGATTCCAAGGGGTGAGGGTGGAGAGAGTGAGAGGGTGGGAGCTCTACCCCAAGTTTGGCGAGAACAGCCTGGGAAATCAGCGGCTCAAGAGGCGGCAAGAAGGATCGTTTGCTACCGCTGCCGGCAAGCGGGACATATTGCAGCCAATTGCCCGGTTGTGGAGGAACCCATGCAGTGTGACTTTCTGACGGGCAGACGTCAGTCGCTGTGTGCGACAGTCGCATGCACTGCCATTCGAGGAACTGAGAAACATTTATGCAAAATGTGTGTTAATGGTAGAAATGTTGTGGTATTGCTGGATTCAGGTAGCCTTGTGACCCTGATAAAGGCTGAGTTAGTTAAAACAGAGGTCTCTGGGAATAGCAAGGTAGCTGTTATTTGTGTGCATGGGGACACCCGAGAGTATCCAGTGACTACAGTGTGTTTCGAGACCCCCAAAGGTACCCTCTCTCATCCAGTGGGCTTAGTATCTCAGTTACCGCATGACGCCATTGTGGGAAGGGATTTTCCGAAGTTCTGGGAACTGTGGGATGATCCTGAGCCCCCCACTGGTGCCCCTATGTACCAGGAATGGGATAGCCAGAACTCCCCTGAGAGTGGTGAGGACTCTCCGGAATTTCCCTTATCAGTATTGGCAGGGGAGACTCAAGAAACTGGAGAGGAGCCCACCTCCTCAGACGAAAACCTACCGTCTGTGGAGTTTTCTGATCTTGAGGTTCACAGGGAAAACTTTGCCACAGAACAGTTGAAAGACCCCGCCCTAATAAAGGCACGGGAAAACGTAGTGAAAATAGATGGCGAGTTAGTGAACCCAGATAATACCTGCACTTACCCATACTTCAGCGTAGAGAAGGACCTACTGTATCGGGTGGCAAAAAGGGCAGAAGAAACCGTTGAGCAGCTTGTGGTGCCCAAACCTTACAGGAAGTTGGTGTTGGAGTTGGCCCATGGGCACATTCTTGGAGGTCATCTGGGGACAGAGAAAACCCGAGAGAGGGTATTACAGAGATTCTATTGGCCGGGGGTGATGAAGGACATAGAAAATTATTGTTCCTCCTGCCCTGTGTGTCAGAGGTCGGCCCCGATGCCACATTTCCGTAGCCCGCTGGTCCCTCTACCCATCATTGAGGTCCCGTTTGAGAGGATCGCCATGGATTTGGTAGGTCCTATAATCAAGTCCGCTAGGGGGCACCAGTACATATTAGTTATAATGGACTATGCCACCCGTTATCCAGAAGCGATCCCTCTCCGAAATACCTCGGCCAAAACCATAGCCAAAGAGCTATCTCTTGTGTTTAGCCGGGTGGGTATTTGTAAAGAACTGCTTACGGACCAAGGTACACCCTTTATGTCCCGGGTTATGAAGGAGCTGTGTAAATTGTTCAAAGTGACGCAATTACGTACATCTGTGTATCACACCCAAACCGATGGGCTGGTTGAAAGATTCAACAAAACCCTAAAACAAATGTTGAAGAAAGTGGTGGATAGAGATGGAAAGGATTGGGACTGTCTACTTCCTTATCTGATGTTTGCTATTAGGGAGGTGCCCCAATCCTCTACGGGATTCTCCCCCTTTGAGTTACTGTATGGGAGACACCCAAGAGGGCTGTTGGATATTGCCAAGGAAACTTGGGAAAGTGAGAGTTCTCCCCACAGGAGTGTGATTGAGCATGTCGCCCTGATGCAAGACCGAATTGCACAGGTAATGCCCATCGTGAAGGAACATTTGGCCCAAGCGCAGTTAGCACAGCAGAGAGTGTACAACCGTGGAGCCAAGACCCGTACCTTTCCCCGGGGGATAGGATACTGGTACTTGTCCCTACGGTTGAAAGTAAATTCCTTGCCAAATGGCAAGGCCCCTACGAGATAATGGAAAAAGTGAGCGAAGTGAATTACAAGGTCAGACAACCAGGAAGGCGAAAGCCCGAACAGATCTATCACGTTAATCTGTTGAAAGCCTGGAGGGATAGAGAGTCCCTAGTCGCAGACACTTGGTCACCAGCTCAAACTGGTTGCGTGATTCCTGAGGTTGGAATAGCAGCCACCTTGTCACAACCCCAACAACAGGAGGTTAAGGAGTTTGTGCTTCGCAACAAGGAGGTATTCTCTGAGCTGCCGGGACAAACATCTGGGGTAGAGCATGACATCATTACCCCGCCCGGTGAAAGGGTGAAGTTAAAACCCTATCGGATCCCAGAGGCCCGACGGGAGGCAATACGGGAGGAAGTACAGAAAATGCTGAACTTAGGGGTGATAGAGGAGTCCCAAAGTGATTGGTCTAGTTCCATTGTGTTGGTGCCTAAACCGGATGGGAGCTGGCGATTTTGTAACGATTTTCGTCAGTTGAACAAAGTTACAAAATTTGACACCTACCCCATGCCACGTATAGATGAGTTGATCGACCGGCTGGGAACAGCCCGATACATGACGACTCTTGACCTCACAAAAGGGTATTGGCAAATCCCCCTGGCCAAATTGGCCAAAGAGAAAACCGCATTTGTAACCCCAGACGGGGCGTTCCAATATAAAAGAATGCCGTTCGGGTTACAGAATGCGCCGGCCACATTCCAGCGGAAAATGGACCAGATGCTGAGGCCCCATCGGAAGTATGCTGTGGCTTACCTGGATGACGTAATTGTCCATAGCACAGATTGGGCCTCACATCTGCCAAAAGTGCAAGCAGTCCTGGACTCTGTTCGGGAAGCGGGGTTTACGGCTAACCCCAAGAAGTGTACCATTGGGCAGGAGGAGGCCAAATATCTTGGGTACACCATTGGGAGGGGAGTAATAAAACCCCAACTCAACAAAGTCGAGGCCATCCAGAGTTGGCCACGTCCCAACAGCAAGAAGCAGGTACGAGCCTTTCTGGGAATCGCTGGGTATTATCGGCGATTCATTCCCCACTTTGCCTCTAAGGCTGTGCCCCTAAGCAACCTAACGAAGGGGAAAGGGTCGGTCATGATTAAATGGACCCCCGAGGCTGAGGCAGCATTCCAATTCTTGAAACAAGCCTTATGTAGCCAGCCAGTGTTGTACTCACCCGACTTCTCTAAAGACTTTGTCGTACAAAGTGATGCGTCAGATGTGGGGTTAGGAGCAGTATTGTCCCAGGTCTGGAACGGGGAAGAGCACCCAGTCATTTACCTCAGCAGGAAGTTGAAGTCCCATGAGGTAAATTACGCCACCGTTGAAAAGGAGTGTTTAGCGGTGAAGTGGGCTCTAGATTCCCTTCGGTACTACCTGCTAGGTAGGCACTTTGACATGGTTACGGATCACGCTCCGTTAAAGTGGATGGCTCAAAACAAGGAAACAAATAGAAGAGTGAATAGGTGGTTCCTGGCCCTCCAGGAATTCAACTTCACAGTAAAGCATCGCCCTGGCGTTCAAATGGGGAATGTGGATGCTTTGTCTCGAGTACATGAATGCCTGATTGCTGGTGTTCCAACCCCGAGGTTAAAACAAGAGGGGGGGGTATGTGACAGCAGGAAGGTAAAGTCACCTGGCTGCATCCAGGGGGGTAGATATATTTCGCCCAGATTCAGGCTTTACGCCGACTTATACAACTAGGTGGAGAGTTGTATAAGCCCAGCTAAGGCTAGTGGGCTCATGGATGACTCATACCTCTAGGGAGAGTGTGGGGCGTCGTGCAGACAGGGAGTTGATGAGACCAGCTGAAGCTTGTCAGCTCATTTAGGCCTCTATAAGAACTCCCAGCTTCATTAGATGTTAGCTCATTCCTGGACCCAGACCTGTGTGGACTGTCTAGGGAGAGTGAACCCCTGTGCGGTGAGACAAAGCCTGTGTGGCTATATCTTGGACATTTAAAACCAGGGACTTAGGGACTAGGACAGCACTAGGCTGATCCCAGTTGTTAGTTAGGAAACCTGTATGTTTAGTCAGAGGTCAAGTTGACCAGGATTTATTTTGTTTATGTTTCTTTTGGCTTTGCTGTGTTTTGTCACTGTAAATAGAAAATAAACCGCACCTTTTTTGATTTTGAAAACCACAACCTCCGTTTGCTGGGCCTGTTTTTGTGTGGGGAGCCCATCCCGGGGGTCACACACACCCGCTGCCGAGCTAACCCCCTCACACAATGTTTAGGCCAGGACAAGTACAGGCGATAGTAGATTGGGTTGCTGACAGTGCCTCGGGTTCCTTCACATTGTCTCCCACCCACTCTTCTGATGAAAGATCAGAGTTGGCACCTGAAGCCCATGTCCATCAGTCTTTCACCTCACCCCCTTGCAAATCAGCCAAGCAGTCTGAGCCCCAAATCATGCAGCAGTCACTTCTGCTTTTCGATGACTCTGTTAGCAGGGTTTCCCAGGGCCATCCACCTAGCCCTGCCCCAGAAGTGGAAGAGATTGAGTGCACCGATGCCCAACCACTTATGTTTCATGATGGGTACATGGGAGGACCATCGCAGCACGTCTCGGATGATGATGAAACACAGGTGCCAACTGCTGCTGCTTTTGCAATTGTGCAGACAGACATGGAGGGCAGGGGTGAAGACTGGGTGGAAGATGATGTGGAGGACGATGAGGTCCTCGACCCCACATGGAATCAACGTTATGCAGGTGACCAGTGTAGTTCGGAGGAAGAGGCGGTGGTCGCACAGAGCCACCAGCACAGCAGAAGAGGGAGCAGGGTGCAAAAACGGAGCATTCGTCCCCTAGACAGTACATCTGCTACTGCCCAACGCAGCAAGGGACCGAGCACACCAAAGCCAGGTCCAAGGACTTCCCTAGCGTGGCAGTTCTTCACACAGTGTGTTGATGACAAGACACGAGTGGTTTGCACGCTGTGCAATCAGAGCCTGAAGCGAGGCATAAACGTTCTCAACCTGAGCACAAGCTGCATGACCAGGCATCTAAGTGCAAAGCACGAGCTGCAGTGGAGTAGACACCTCAAAAACCAAGAAAGGTCTCTGGCTCCTCCTGCTTCCTCTTCTGCTGCAGTCTCGGCCTCTTCATCCACCTCTGTAGTGACAGTGGCACCTGTCACCCCGCAAACAGAGGATCTGCCAGCAACACTACCACCTGGGTCACCAACCATCTCCACAATGTCCCATGGAAGCGTTCAGCTCTCTATCTCCCAAACATTGGAGCGGAAGAGGAAGTACCCCCCTAGCCACCCGCGATCCCTGGCCCTGAATGCCAGCATTTCAAAATTCCTGGCCTTTGAAATGCTGTCATTCCGTCTGGTGGAGACGCAGAGTTTTAAAAGCCTGATGGCATTGGCTGTCCCGCAGTACGTCGTGCCCAGCCGCCACTACTTTTCCAGGCGAGCCATCCCTTCCCTGCACAACCAGGTGGGGGACAAAATCAGGTGTGCACTGCGCAACGCCATCTGTGGCAAGGTCCACCTAACTACGGATGCGTGGACCAGTAAGCACGGTCAGGGACGTTATATCTCCCTAACAGCACACTGGGTAAATGCAGTGGCGGCTGGGCCTGAGGCAGATAGCAGTTTGGCGCATGTCCTTCCACCACCGAGGATTGCAGGGCGCTTCAGTTTGCCTCCTGTTGCTAACTCCTCCTTCTCCGCTTCCTCATCCTCTACCGCCTCCTCATCCATTCAGCGTAACACCTTCACCACCAACTTCAGCACAGCCAGGGGTAAACGACAGCAGGCAGTTTTAAAACTTTCCTGTTTGGGGGAAAATCCCCACACCGCGCAGGAGTTGTGGAGGGACATGGAACAACAGACCGATGAGTGGTTGCTGTCAGTGAGCCTCAAGCCCGGCCTGGTGGTGTGCGATAATGGGCGAAATCTCGTAGCAGCTCTGGGTCTAGCCGGTTTGACGCACATCCCTTGCCTGGCGCATGTGCTGAACTTGGTGGTCCAGAGGTTCCTTAAAAATTACCCCAATATGCCAGAGCTGCTGCAGAAAGTGCGGGCTGTGTGTGCGCACTTTCGGCGTTCTCACCCTGCTGCTGCTCGCCTGTCGGCGCTGCAGCGTAAATTCGGCCTTCCCGCTCACCGCCTCATATGTGACGTGCCCACAAGGTGGAACTCCACCTTGCACATGCTGGCCAGACTGTGCGAGCAGCAGCAGGCAATAGTGGAGTTTCAGCTGCAGCAATCACGCGTGAGTCGCTCTGCGGAACAGCACCACTTCACCACCAATAACTGGGCCTCCATGCGAGACCTCTGTGCCTTGTTGCGCTGTTTCGAGTACTCCACCAACATGGCCAGTGCCAATGACGCCGTTCTCAGCGTTACTATCCCAGTTCTATGCCTCCTTGAAAAAACGCTTCGTGCGATGATGGAAGAGGATGTGGCACAGGAGGATGAGGAGGAGGAGGAGGAAGCGGGATCATTTCAAAGGCTTTCAGGGCAGTCTTTCACAAGTGGCTACGAGGGTGGGTTCCTGCACCAACAAACGCCAGGTACACAATTGTCCGGCAGAAAGGGCACAGTTCTGGAGGATGACGAGGTGGAGGAGGAGATGGAGGAGGAGGAGGAGGAGGAGGAGGAGGAGCCATGTTCACAGCAGGGTGGCACTCAGACCAGCTCGTGGCCATTACTGGTGCGTGGCTGGGGGGATACAGAGGACACAGACGATACACCTCCCACAGAGGACAGCTTTTCTTTGCCTCTGGGCAGCCTGGCACACATGAGCGATTACATGCTGCAGTGTTTCCGCAACGACAGCCGAGTTGCCCACATTTTAACTGGTGCTGATTACTGGGTGGCCACCCTGCTGGATCCCCGTTACAAGGACAACGTACCGTCCTTAATTCCCTCACTGGAGCGGGATCGTAAGATGCGCGAGTACAAGCGCACACTGGTAGACGCGCTGCTGGTGGCATTCCCACCTGACAGCGGGCGTACGGTGGAAGCACAAGGCGAAGGCAGAGGAGGAAGAGGTCGCCAACGCAGCCGGGGCACCGGCAGCACCTCAGAAGGCAGGGTTAGCATGGCCGAAATGTGGAAAAGCTTTGTCAGCACGCCACAACAACCAGCACCACCAGCTGAGATGGAACGTCTTAGCAGGAGGCAGCATTTCACCAACATGGTTGAGCAGTATGTGTCCACAGGCCTACACGTACTGGATGACGGGTCTGCCCCCTTTAACTTCTGGGTCTCCAAATTGGGCACATGGCCTGAGCTTGCCCTTTATGCCTTGGAGGTGCTGGCCTGCCCTGCAGCCAGTGTATTATCTGAACGTGTATTTAGCACGGCAGGGGGCGTTATCACAGACAAGCGCAGCCGCCTGTCCAGAGCCAATGTGGACAAGCTCACGTTCATTAAAATGAACCAGGCATGGATCCCACAGGACTTGTCCGTACCTTGTGCAGAATAGACATGTATACCGGTGTTGTGACAAAAACTGTCCGGCCATCGGATTGTGCCCGGCCCGTACTGCGCAGGCGCAGCGCTTGCGCAGTACAGAGGACAAGGAGATTCACAAAATCTCCGAAGATGAACGGCGCCTGCGCTGTGAGTGCAGGTTCAAGCCCCACCATCCAAGAGGACATACGGTAGCACATAGTAACAGGGCCCCTCACGGGCTCGCTTCGATCGCGGCCTTGCTTGGCTCGGCTTGAACCACGGATGGTGTGGCCTTCACCTGAACTCAACACGCAGGCACCGTTAGTCTTGGGAGATTTTTGAAATCCCCTTGTCCTACATACTCAGCAAGCGCAGTACAGGGCGGACACTATTCGACAGGGGACAGAATTCGACACATCACCGGCCTTACCCAGTGTGAGGGGGTTAGCTCGGCAGCGGGTGTGTGTGACCCCCGGGATGGGCTCCCCACACAAAAACAGGCCCAGCAGACGGAGGTTGTGGTTTTCAAAATCAAAAAGGTGCGGTTTATTTTCTATTTACAGTGACAAAACACAGCAAAGCAAAAGAAACATAAACAAAATAAATCCTGGTCAACTTGACCTCTGACTAAACATACAGGTTTCCTAACTAACAACTGGGATCAGCCTAGTGCTGTCCTAGTCCCTAAGTCCCTGGTTTTAAATGTCCAAGCAAATAGCCACACAGGCTTTGTCTCACCGCACAGGGGTTCACTCTCCCTAGACAGTCCACACAGGTCTGGGTCCAGGCATGAGCTAACACCTAATGAATCTGGGAGTTCTTATAGAGGCCTAAATGAGCTGACAAGCTTCAGCTGGTCTCATCAACTCCCTGTCTGCACGACGCCCCACACTCTCCCTAGAGGTATGAGTCATCCATGAGCCCACTAGCCTCAGCTGGGCTTATACAACTCTCCACCTAGTTGTATAAGTCGGCGTAAAGCCTGAATCTGGGCGAAATATATCTACCCCCCTGGATGCAACCAGGTGACTTTACCTTCCTGCTGTCACATACCCCCCCCTCTTGTTTTAACCTCGGGGTTGGAACACCAGCAATCAGGCATTCATGTACTCGAGACAAAGCATCCACATTCCCCATTTGAACGCCAGGGCGATGCTTTACTGTGAAGTTGAATTCCTGGAGGGCCAGGAACCACCTATTCACTCTTCTATTTGTTTCCTTGTTTTGAGCCATCCACTTTAACGGAGCGTGATCCGTAACCATGTCAAAGTGCCTACCTAGCAGGTAGTACCGAAGGGAATCTAGAGCCCACTTCACCGCTAAACACTCCTTTTCAACGGTGGCGTAATTTACCTCATGGGACTTCAACTTCCTGCTGAGGTAAATGACTGGGTGCTCTTCCCCGTTCCAGACCTGGGACAATACTGCTCCTAACCCCACATCTGACGCATCACTTTGTACGACAAAGTCTTTAGAGAAGTCGGGTGAGTACAACACTGGCTGGCTACATAAGGCTTGTTTCAAGAATTGGAATGCTGCCTCAGCCTCGGGGGTCCATTTAATCATGACCGACCCTTTCCCCTTCGTCAGGTTGGTTAGGGGCACAGCCTTAGAAGCAAAGTGGGGAATGAATCGCCGATAATACCCAGCGATTCCCAGAAAGGCTCGTACCTGCTTCTTGCTGTTGGGACGTGGCCAACTCTGGATGGCCTCGACTTTGTTGAGTTGGGGTTTTATTACTCCCCTCCCAATGGTGTACCCAAGATATTTGGCCTCCTCCTGCCCAATGGTACACTTCTTGGGGTTAGCCGTAAACCCCGCTTCCCGAACAGAGTCCAGGACTGCTTGCACTTTTGGCAGATGTGAGGCCCAATCTGTGCTATGGACAATTACGTCATCCAGGTAAGCCGCAGCATACTTCCGATGGGGCCTCAGCATCTGGTCCATTTTCCGCTGGAATGTGGCCGGCGCATTCTGTAACCCGAACGGCATTCTTTTATATTGGAACGCCCCGTCTGGGGTTACAAATGCGGTTTTCTCTTTGGCTGACTTGGCCAGGGGGATTTGCCAATACCCTTTTGTGAGGTCAAGAGTCGTCATGTATCGGGCTGTTCCCAGCCGGTCGATCAACTCATCTATACGTGGCATGGGGTAGGTGTCAAATTTTGTAACTTTGTTCAACTGACGAAAATCGTTACAAAATCGCCAGCTCCCATCCGGTTTAGGCACCAACACAATGGGACTAGACCAATCACTTTGGGACTCCTCTATCACCCCTAAGTTCAGCATTTTCTGTACTTCCTCCCGTATTGCCTCCCGTCGGGCCTCTGGGATCCGATAGGGTTTTAACTTCACCCTTTCACCGGGCGGGGTAATGATGTCATGCTCTACCCCAGATGTTTGTCCCGGCAGCTCAGAGAATACCTCCTTGTTGCGAAGCACAAACTCCTTAACCTCCTGTTGTTGGGGTTGTGACAAGGTGGCTGCTATTCCAACCTCAGGAATCACGCAACCAGTTTGAGCTGGTGACCAAGTGTCTGCGACTAGGGACTCTCTATCCCTCCAGGCTTTCAACAGATTAACGTGATAGATCTGTTCGGGCTTTCGCCTTCCTGGTTGTCTGACCTTGTAATTCACTTCGCTCACTTTTTCCATTATCTCATAGGGGCCTTGCCATTTGGCAAGGAATTTACTTTCAACCGTAGGGACAAGTACCAGTATCCTATCCCCCGGGGAAAAGGTACGGGTCTTGGCTCCACGGTTGTACACTCTCTGCTGTGCTAACTGCGCTTGGGCCAAATGTTCCTTCACGATGGGCATTACCTGTGCAATTCGGTCTTGCATCAGGGCGACATGCTCAATCACACTCCTGTGGGGAGAACTCTCACTTTCCCAAGTTTCCTTGGCAATATCCAACAGCCCTCTTGGGTGTCTCCCATACAGTAACTCAAAGGGGGAGAATCCCGTAGAGGATTGGGGCACCTCCCTAATAGCAAACATCAGATAAGGAAGTAGACAGTCCCAATCCTTTCCATCTCTATCCACCACTTTCTTCAACATTTGTTTTAGGGTTTTGTTGAATCTTTCAACCAGCCCATCGGTTTGGGTGTGATACACAGATGTACGTAATTGCGTCACTTTGAACAATTTACACAGCTCCTTCATAACCCGGGACATAAAGGGTGTACCTTGGTCCGTAAGCAGTTCTTTACAAATACCCACCCGGCTAAACACAAGAGATAGCTCTTTGGCTATGGTTTTGGCCGAGGTATTTCGGAGAGGGATCGCTTCTGGATAACGGGTGGCATAGTCCATTATAACTAATATGTACTGGTGCCCCCTAGCGGACTTGATTATAGGACCTACCAAATCCATGGCGATCCTCTCAAACGGGACCTCAATGATGGGTAGAGGGACCAGCGGGCTACGGAAATGTGGCATCGGGGCCGACCTCTGACACACAGGGCAGGAGGAACAATAATTTTCTATGTCCTTCATCACCCCCGGCCAATAGAATCTCTGTAATACCCTCTCTCGGGTTTTCTCTGTCCCCAGATGACCTCCAAGAATGTGCCCATGGGCCAACTCCAACACCAACTTCCTGTAAGGTTTGGGCACCACAAGCTGCTCAACGGTTTCTTCTGCCCTTTTTGCCACCCGATACAGTAGGTCCTTCTCTACGCTGAAGTATGGGTAAGTGCAGGTATTATCTGGGTTCACTAACTCGCCATCTATTTTCACTACGTTTTCCCGTGCCTTTATTAGGGCGGGGTCTTTCAACTGTTCTGTGGCAAAGTTTTCCCTGTGAACCTCAAGATCAGAAAACTCCACAGACGGTAGGTTTTCGTCTGAGGAGGTGGGCTCCTCTCCAGTTTCTTGAGTCTCCCCTGCCAATACTGATAAGGGAAATTCCGGAGAGTCCTCACCACTCTCAGGGGAGTTCTGGCTATCCCATTCCTGGTACATAGGGGCACCAGTGGGGGGCTCAGGATCATCCCACAGTTCCCAGAACTTCGGAAAATCCCTTCCCACAATGGCGTCATGCGGTAACTGAGATACTAAGCCCACTGGATGAGAGAGGGTACCTTTGGGGGTCTCGAAACACACTGTAGTCACTGGATACTCTCGGGTGTCCCCATGCACACAAATAACAGCTACCTTGCTATTCCCAGAGACCTCTGTTTTAACTAACTCAGCCTTTATCAGGGTCACAAGGCTACCTGAATCCAGCAATACCACAACATTTCTACCATTAACACACATTTTGCATAAATGTTTCTCAGTTCCTCGAATGGCAGTGCATGCGACTGTCGCACACAGCGACTGACGTCTGCCCGTCAGAAAGTCACACTGCATGGGTTCCTCCACAACCGGGCAATTGGCTGCAATATGTCCCGCTTGCCGGCAGCGGTAGCAAACGATCCTTCTTGCCGCCTCTTGAGCCGCTGATTTCCCAGGCTGTTCTCGCCAAACTTGGGGTAGAGCTCCCACCCTCTCACTCTCTCCACCCTCACCCCTTGGAATCCTCTTATCCGCCCCTGGGGATGGTCTGGTCTTAGGGTGGAAAGTCCGAGTGTCTCTGGAAGAGGCCGTCAGGTTCTCTGTAGCCAAGTATTTCTCCACACGATCCACAAGACCATCGGCCGTCTCTGGGTCTCCATGGCTTACCCACTTTTGGATGGCAGTAGGAAGAGCTCTCAAAAACCGATCCATTACAACACGTTCCACAATCTTTGGTGCGGACAAAGTCTCTGGCTGTAGCCACTTTCTGCTCAGGTGAATGAGATCATACATTTGAGACCTGGGGGGTTTTCCAAGCTGGAAAGTCCAGTTATACACACGCTGAGCCCGGACAGCCTGGGTGACACCCAGCCTTGCCAATATTTCAGCTTTTAGCATCACATAGTCTTTTGCTTGGTTAGGCTCTAGGTCATAGTAAGCTTTCTGCGATTCACCAGTTAACAGAGGAGCCACCAGTCCAGCCCACTGCTCCTCAGGCCACTTTTCTCTTTCAGCGGTCCTTTCAAATGTGGTCAAAAATACCTCTGGATCATCCTCTCCAGTCATTTTTGTCAATAAACGACTCACCCCAAAGGACGCGGTATTAGTGGGACGGCTTTCCTCACTGGTCTGCGGACGTTGCTGCATTACTGCTTCCATCTGTTGTTGTAGTCTCTGCTCTTGCTTCTGCAACAGGCCTCAGATTGCTGCTGGGCTTGTTGCTGAGCCTCCAGACTCTGTTGCAAAGTTGCGTTTGTCTGCTGCTGGGCTGCAAGGCTCTGTTGATGAGCTTGCTGCTGGGCTGCGAAGTTCTGTTGTTGAGCTGCAAGGCTCTGTTGATGAGCTGCAAGGCTCTTTTGCAAACCTGCATTTGTCTGCTGTTGATTGGCATTTGCTAGAGCCAGCTGCTTCAGTATCTCCTCCATGCTGGCTTAAAAAAAAAACTGCCACTGGTTCTCCACCAACTGTGAGGGGGTTAGCTCGGCAGCGGGTGTGTGTGACCCCCGGGATGGGCTCCCCACACAAAAACAGGCCCAGCAGACGGAGGTTGTGGTTTTCAAAATCAAAAAGGTGCGGTTTATTTTCTATTTACAGTGACAAAACACAGCAAAGCAAAAGAAACATAAACAAAATAAATCCTGGTCAACTTGACCTCTGACTAAACATACAGGTTTCCTAACTAACAACTGGGATCAGCCTAGTGCTGTCCTAGTCCCTAAGTCCCTGGTTTTAAATGTCCAAGCAAATAGCCACACAGGCTTTGTCTCACCGCACAGGGGTTCACTCTCCCTAGACAGTCCACACAGGTCTGGGTCCAGGCATGAGCTAACACCTAATGAATCTGGGAGTTCTTATAGAGGCCTAAATGAGCTGACAAGCTTCAGCTGGTCTCATCAACTCCCTGTCTGCACGACGCCCCACACTCTCCCTAGAGGTATGAGTCATCCATGAGCCCACTAGCCTCAGCTGGGCTTATACAACTCTCCACCTAGTTGTATAAGTCGGCGTAAAGCCTGAATCTGGGCAAAATATATCTACCCCCCTGGATGCAACCAGGTGACTTTACCTTCCTGCTGTCACACCAGCCATTGTTGTATTTTTGAACCAGTGTTGGCTACCTCGTCCTCCTCCACCGCCGCTTCCACCTACACAGCCACATCCACCGCCACCTCAACCTCCTACTCCATATGGACCTCGTCCTGCTAGGCCAAGATTAAAATTGTTATTTTATTTTTTTGTAGCGCACAGATCCTTTGCCCCTTACCTGCCTTTATGTTGTTGGCTCTTCGCAGGAGGGAGAAAGGCACACCGCACTACCAGCCCGTATCCTCCTATATAAAGAGGTTGAGCGGTGTACTTGACGGGCCGTGTCCACAGCCGGAGTCAAAACTCCTCCAGAGGATGATTCTCACCTCTACTGTAGGTAGAGGCAAGTCCTTTAATTGCCAGTAAAGTCAATGTCCACACCAGCTGAAACTCCAACTCTTATTCTCTCATGGCAAAATAAACTGTACTCAGATAGAAAAGGTTAGAGCAAAGAAACAGGACAGCTTAAGGTGTGGAGGAGGTCCAGGCACAAACGTAGCACATTCACTTCACTGCTTAGGTTTCTCAAACAGTTTTTGGCGCACGGTCTCTGCCACAGACATTGAGGTTGGTCTCTGCCACAGACCGGGTGTACAAGGCCCCTGCCACGGGCCTGGAGAACTTTGGTCTCAGCCACAGACCAGGGTGTATAAGGCCCCTGCCACGGGCCGGTTGAATAAGGCCTCTGATACAGTCAAGGTGACCTTGAGCTTCTCCTTCTACGAACCTAGCCCATATCAAGGGGAAGACATCTCTCCAGGGAGTCAACAGACCATTCCTTCACCGTGACTCCCGCATCGGTCCATCAGAATGATCCTCCCTTCCCTGGAACAGGGTCCCCTACACGAGGCGGCTCTGGACTCCAGGCTTTACTCCCGCCCCTAGGCCTCCATACCCAGGGCAGCAAGAACTCCAGGATAGTACCTCACCCCGGGCTAAAGGTGCCCGAGATGGAACAGGAACACATGCACCCAGGCCGAAGGCACCTGGGCGCGGACCCCACTGGACATCAGCCCCCAGGCCAAAGGTCTGCCCCTTTTATACGCTCTCCCGGCATGCACAGCAGGTTCCCCGCCCCGCTGTACTACTGCCAAGAGGGGACACAAAAGGCGCCACCTGTAGGCCGCAGGGAACTGCACACCAATACTGTCCCCCGAGGACAAAATGGTCCATGAATCCTACAGAATTAGGGTATTTGAGCCTATTTACCACTCAAACACTTTCCTTAAATTTAGCACCCCGCTACATTTTTATTTCAAAGTATTTTATTTTCCCACTAGCTTATCCATTAAATTAAATAATTTATTCCATAAAGGGCGTATTCTGGGGCATTCCCACCATATGTGTGGCATCGTGCCGTTGAGTTTCTGAGGTTCTTAATGACTTCCTGTACCTCTTCTGCTGAAAAGGGGGCCTCCAGCATATTTTTTAATTTTTTAATTTTTTTATGTTCTTTTAAGTTATTTCCTATCCACATTTGTTTGCAGAGCACTTGCCATGTTCTTAACAACATTTTGCTGCCATTTGCAGCCCTCTAGCCCTTTCCATTACTTTTTTAGAGCCTTTTTAGTCGTCAGAAGTCCGGGTCCCCATTGACTTCAATGGGGTCCGGGTCCGGGTCCGGGTTCGGGCTAAAGTTCGGTCCCGAATCCGAACTTTTTTCCGAAGTTCGGCCGAACCCGCCGGACCCGAATATCCAGCTACCCGCTCAACTCTAATTGTGAGTATTTTGCAGATCTCGCTTTTTGTCACAAAGTTTTGAAAATTGAAAAAAATATATATTTTCTTTCTTCATTTTCAAAAACAAATGAGAGGTGTAAAATACTCACCATGCCTCTCAGCAAATAGCTTGGGGTGTCTACTTTCCAAAATGGGGTCATTTGGGGGGGTTTTGTGCTATTTTGGCATTTTATGGCCTTCGAAACTGTGATAGGTAGTGAGGAGTGAAATCAAAAGTTTGTGCCTAGAAATCCTGAAGGCGGTGCTTGGTTTTCGGGGTCCCGTACGCGGCTAGGCTCCTAAAAAGTCCCACACATGTGGTATTCCCGTACTCAGGAGAAGCAGCAAAATGTATTTTGGGGTGTAATTCCACATATAACCATGGCATGTGTGAGCAATATATAATTTAGTGACAACTTTTTGTAATTTTTTTTTTTTCATTATTCAATCACCACATACCAACTCTCCGGTAAGACCTTCAGTGTTGAAGTAATTGGCGGCTGATGAATATCGGACCCATACGTCTCACTTGGATTGAGGACATCTGACTGCCTAAGGGGCACACCTCATCACCCATTAGGGATTCGGTGACATTCCTGTGGAGCAGTCGTTTGGGATACCCCTAAGCTCAATTGATCCGCTGTCGTATGACATTCGGGTCCAAAGTTTCTGGTAAGCGCACATGTATATCATCATTCACGTGAAGAATAGTGCTGGGATTTCTCTATTCATCCTATGACATTCACCTGTTTCCTTTTGGACACTTATCACTTTGTTTAGTGGTTCACACATTGGACATTGTTTATTGGGTTGGGCACTTACAGACTGTCCCTTCTTTGTGCCGCTATTTACGGTCACATCTTTAGATATAGTCCAGTTTTAACTGGTTTACACGTAGCCCTGCCTTATTATCCTCCACTTTGTTTGAATTTGTCACATTCCAGTGTAGCTGCTTCACCTCCCTCCTAGGGTTGTTATTATTTCATATGTTTTGTTTGGGTAGCGCATTTATTTTCCTTTTTCCCAAAAGAAGGAAGGGTGTTCCCCCGGAGCGAACCAGAGGAAGCCCCCCAGGGGCGCCAGATAGGAAGTCGGGGTGCAAGCATCCCTTGTTTATTCAATCTGTCCCAGGTCGCCAGAGCGTGGGCAGCAAATGGAGAGACCAGCACTGGGAGACCCCTGTCCTCCCGAGGAACCCATGGGTCGTGTGACAGGTTACGGCCTGCTAAAAATTAGTCTAGGGGTACCCAGAGTTTATACCAGACATTATGATACCAGTCCAGAATACGTTGCAGAGCTATCGCTTCATAGTACCTGCGGATCACCGGAGATCCCCATACCTCCCCTCTTCTTGGGGCGCTGTATTGTGCGAAGGGCCAACCTGGGGCATTTCCCACTCCAAATATATTGTATAAACAGGCTATTGAGGGTTGAGAAAAAAGTCTTAGGCAAAGTTATCGGCACCATCTACAGGAAAAACAGGATACAAGGTAGCACATTCATCTTAAGCACACTGACTTGGCCCATCCACGAAAACGCAGCCCTATCCCACCGCTTCAGGTCCACTCTGACTGTGAAGAGCAATGGAGCATAGTTACACTCATAAAGCATTGAACAGCTTGTGGGCAGATATACCCTCAAGTACTTCAGGGAGGTTGGACACCATGTAAACGAACATGCAGATTGCAGCTGTGTACATAAACACGTGGGGATATTTAGTGACAGGATTTCTGACTTATCGTAGTTAATCTTAAAGTTAGACAGTAGGCTAAATTCCTTTAGCTCTGCCAAGATGTTAGGCAGTGATATCAGGGGGTCAGAAACATAGAATAGGACGTCATCCGCGTAGGCCGATAATTTATGTTCTGTCAGACTGACCGTAAAACCTTTAATGTCATTATTAAGGCGGATCCTATTAAGCAGTGGTTCGAGGGTCAGAGCGAAAATGAGAGGGGATAATGGGCATCCCTGACGCGTCTCATAACCAATCGGGAAGGCTTTGGATAGTAGCCCATTCACCTTCACTTTGGCAGTCGGAGAGCTATAGAGGGAGGAAATCCATGCCAGCATATTTGAGCCAAGATCCCTAACGTCATCACGTATTGGATATTGATGTATTGATGCAGTCTATGTTTGCTCTCTGACTAGCATACGGAAACATTAGAAAACTTTTTTACCCTTGTTACGTTGCTGTTTCCTTGCCTATTTTGCCTATCTTACTATTTGTGGATTGGATGTGGACTTTTTGATTTTGGCTTTTTTGCTGTGTGTTTTTACAATAAATCCTTTTGAATTTTTGAAAAATACTGCACCATGAAGTCCTTTTTTTAATCCTTCCTTGCTGAGTTGAACAAGCTCTTAGGAGTACACTTGGAAGCTGGAGCGATTCTATTCCCGCCTACCTTTTTCGTTTTGGATACTGTGTGTCAAGATATCTGATTACCTGGTGGAGTGAGGACAGGCCACCTGGGATAAAGGAACAGGTGAACACCATCGCTGCCGGCAGGCTGATACACACGCCTTTGTGACCTCTATGATCTGAGGTCCCGTCCATCTGGTAAGCGGCTTTAAGATTATCTGTTATCACTGAACATCTATAGAGTAAGGCTCCCTTTGGATATCCCTTATCCATATGAAGCAAGTGGATTTCACCTTTGGAATTTAAATGTGTTGTGGACATTTTTTTCAATCTCACCTTTATAATTTTAATTTTTAAATTAATATTTGCCTTTGGAGAACAATTTCACTTTCACTATTGAGATTCAGTATATATTCTCTTGTGTTTTTTTTCACTATTGAGATTCAGTATATATTCTCTTGTGTTTTTTTTCACATAGTGTGTTATTAGTAATATATTCATCATTTTTTATTTAATCAATGTCAGTGGTTGCGCGCTTGTCCTTTTAGTCTTTTAGTCTTGTCTTTTGAGTTTTAGTATTTTTAACTTTTTACTTGCAGCAGCACCACATTTTTTGGATCATTTATTTTTTCACCATTTTTTAAAATATACTTTCGGTTTAGCGCAGGTTTTTCCAAACTATATATATGTTAACTACCTGGCATGTCATGGGAGTAGCTAGCATTGTAGGAGTTTGTACGGTGTGAATTTGACTTGGTATGTATCTTGGCTGACCTAGTGTGTCATATGTAAAGATCTCTTTAGGCTTAGCTTGTCTGGTAGATCTTCTGACAGGAGTTGAGTCATCTCCATCAACATCATTCTTCATTTGCATATCTTGGCTCACAGGTAAGTCTTGACTTAATGATGGTAATTCTGCAGTGTCTAGTTCCACCATGTCTGTAGCCCAGATTTGGTCGCCAACTAATGTTCCATCATTTTGTTCTTGTTCACGATTGGGTGTGGTAGTTGTAGGATAGAACTCTTCAGCAGAAACTCTTAAAGGTATTTTCTGTACGTTTTGAGAGTTTTGTTGAGACACAACACAATCATGACTTTCTGTAGTCTCTGGTATATAAGGATAATACCATCTTTCTTCATCTGAACATTCCTCCTCTTGGTCCAGATCCATTCTGGTCTCCTTTCTGTTACTTGATTGTCTTTGTTTCATTGGTACTCTTGGAATGTGTCCTTCAATTGGTAGGTCATTTACTGGTAGTAAAAGATTTCTGTGCAGCACTCGAATAGTCTTTTTACCACTTTCAGGCTGAATTTTGTACACAGGCCCATCTTTGATTCTTTCTACCACTTTGTGTACTGATTCTTCCCAGTATGAGCGAAGTTTACCAGGTCCTCCTCTTTCAGAGAGATTTCGTACTAAGACCCTATCACCCGGTTGAAGAGGTGCTCCTTTTATCTTCTTGTCATAGTACTTCTTCCCTTTAGCAGATGATTTTTGGCCATTCTGGATGCCCATTTTTGAGTAAATGTTGGTTGACTTTCTGATTCCTTTTCCAAATTTAGGTTGAGCATTAGGTCAATATGCAAACGAGGAGATCTTCCATACAATAGAAAGAATGGCGAGTATCCTGTGGCTTCATGCCTGGTGCAATTGTATGCATGAACCATATGTGGAAGATATTCTTTCCAATCTGACTTTTTCTCTTCCTCTAAGGTGCGAATCATCTGTAACAAAGTACGGTTCAGTCTCTCCACTGGGTTATCCTGTGGATGGTACGGAGTAGTTCTTGAATGAGAAATCCCTGCCAATCGTTGCAATGTCTGAAACAAGTTGTTTTCAAATTCTCTTCCTTGGTCATGGTGGAGTTTCTCTGGATAGCCAAAACGTGGTATGAAATCTTGAAAGATCTTTTCTGCCGCCGTTTTTCCAGATTTGTTCTTAGTGGGATACACTTGTGCAAAGCGTGTGAAGTGGTCAACTATTACAAGTATATACTCATATCCTCCTTTGCTTTTTTCCAAGTGAAGATAATCAATGGATACTAACTCCAAGGGTGAACTGGTAGTAATCAAACCCATAGGTGCTCTTTCGGTGATATTTGGATGCTTTTCTTTGATGCAGTTGCACTTCTTCAGCACATATTCATCAATGTCTCTTTGCATAAATGGCCAGTAAAATCGTTCACGTGCTAGGTGAGTTACCTTGTCAGTACCAATGTGACCCATGTCATCATGAAGATTTTTTAAGACCAATGGTTGTAGCTTTTCTGGTAGGACTAGCTGTTTTCGGGTTCCAGCGTGTCGGTAGAGGATTCCTTCATCAACTCTGAGTTTGTTCCATTCATGTATCAAACGTCTTGTTTTACTGGTCATACTCTCCTTTTCTTTGTGGTTTGGAATCCAGTCATTCTCCTTAAGCCAGACAACTTCTCTAATGTTGGTATTGTCTTGTTGTAATGCTCTGATGTTCTCCTGAGTCATTGGGCAGATTGTCTGTCCTTTCAGCAATTCTTCGGCCACATCACTTTCTGAGTCAATGAAGCCACCCATAGTGCCTCTTCTTCGTCAACAGCTTTGCTCCCTTGCCACATAGCTGACACAACCTCAGATGGTACAAGCTCTGTGTACTCACTCAAATTCTTTGTGAGTTCCACCGGAAATCGTGACAGTGTATCCGCGTCTGCATTCTGTTTACCTGGCCTGTACTTGATATCGAAGTGGAAATCGGCCAACTTGCCAACCCAGCGATGACCCACAGCATTCAGTCTGGCAGTACTCAATACATATGTCAATGGGTTGTTGTCTGTGTAGACTGTGAATGTTGGAGCGTAGTACAAGTAATCTCTGAATTTGTCACAGACTGCCCACTTGAGAGCTAAAAACTCAAGTTTACCAGAGTGAAGATGGTAATTGCGTTTTGCTGGAGTCAATGTTCTGGAGCCAAACCCAATAACACAAAGTTTTTCTCCTTGTCGTTGGTACAGTACAGCACCTAGGCCTTCATTGGAAGCATCAGTGTGTAATACGAAGGGTAGGTCAAAATCAGGGTATGCTAGTATTGGTGGATTGGTTAGCATGTCCACCAGTCTGGATACTACAGCTTGATGTTTGGGTGTCCATTGAATCAGTGTTTTTGGTGGCACTTGTGTTTTGTTCCCATTTTTCTTTGTAGGTTTCCCTTGATTGTTTTTGGTAATGGATGTAGCAGATTCTTTCTCAGTGTTCTGCAAAAGTTCACACAGTGGTTTAGCAAGTCGAGAGAAATCTTGAATGAAGGACCTGTAGTAGCTCAGGAATCCTAACAAAGATCTGACTCCTCCCACTGTTTTTGGTTCTTTCCTTTTCAAATGTAATACCGCTTCAAGATCTTTTGGGTCAATTTTTATGCCTTCTTCTGACACCATTCGTCCAAGGTATCGAATCTGTCGTTTAAAGAGTTCACACTTCTGCGGTCTAAGTTTGATACCATGCTCGCGCATTCGACTAAGCACTTGCCTAATATCATTGACATGCTCCTGAAAAGTTTTGGAGTAGCAAAGTACGTCATCCAGGTATGGAGAACAACATTTGTCTCTGATGCCCTCTAGTACATTTTCCATGCATCTCTGAAAAGCTGCTGGGGCATTAGTAAGTCCGAATGGAATACGATTCCACTCCAGGAGTCCCCAGGGGGTGCTAAAAGCCGTCAGATGTCTGGAGTCTTCATGCACAAAGCCTTGATGATACGCACTACCCTGGTCCAGGATTGAGAACCATGTAAATCCTACTAAGCTATCCAGCAGATCTTGTATTCTGGGTAGTGGATGTCTATCTGGGATAGTCTTTCGGTTTAACTCCCTAAAGTCAACACATAGTCGTAGGCTACTGTCCTTCTTTCGAACACAGACAACCGGTGATGAGTATGCGGAAGAAGATTTTGTTACCCAACCTCGGTCAAGAAGGTTTTGGATATATTCTTTCACTTCCTTGTATAGGGGTTTCGGTATCGAATTGTAGCGTTTCTGGACAGGAGTTTCATCTTTCAGATTTATCCTCAATTTCAGGTTAGGAATGCATCCTATGTCTCCCTCATCTCGAGCAAAGACATCTGATTCGTCATATAACATTTGTTTCGCTATCTCCTGTTCTTCTTCTGAGAGATCTTCCAAATTGACAGGTGGGTGCCACTTAACAGATTTGTTAGTGGATAGCTGATTTCCAGTGTCCACTTGATTCAACTGGTTTACACGAAACGCCCTTTTCTTCTGGTCAATTCCCTTTCCATCGTCTTTGTTTGGAGACAATGGTAGAATTTCAGCTGCTGGAGAAATGGTACCCAATACTGTTCTGGGCGGAAGGTAGATGTCATGTTGAGCACGGTTCAGTATAGGTATCTTCACCAGTTTAGAGAACCCATTTGGCACATCTACCACTGAAGGAAATAGTTCAAGTTCTTCCTCAACTGGATATTCTGGAAGTGGTTCAAATGGCATGATTCCTCCTTTTGGCCATGCTCTAATTCTGCATTTGACTTCACAGATCTCGCCTCCTTTAATCTGGAGTCCTTTCTTCCCCACTTTGACCATACGACTATCGGATATTTCTCCTGGGTCAGTTGCTTGACTGACAGCATTGACAATGTTATTCGCTACACTCTGTCTTACTTTCATAGCTTCACTCAGCAAGATAGTCAGGTTTTGGGTGCTGTTTGGTCGGTCACGGTTTTCTCTGATCAATTCTTCGATCACATTAAACCCAAGAATTGGATTGCCATTACAGCAGTCACTCACCAGCATTGGCACATAGATGGCTGAGTTTCCATGTCCACTACTTTTGAATTCCAGGCAGACTTCAATCCATCCGATGAATGGAATGATAGAACCATTTGCAGCTGTAATAGATAAGTTGTCATCACAAAGTAAATCTTGTATGTGCCTAATGGAGACGCTGGGTAGAAACTTTTCTAACCATGCCTTCCCGACAATGCTGACCTGAGCTCCTGTGTCCATCAACATGTCAACCGGAACACCATTCATCCGACATGACAGTAGGCATTTTCCTCCAATTAATTGTGCTACGAGTTGTTTGGAGAATTCCTTCTCTTGTGGGAGTGTTCTAGTTGAATTTTTCTGTTAGACCCTCGTCAATTTGTCTGCACGCGCTACTGTAACTCATGTCCGAACCATGATCTGAAATTACACCACCATGCATTTTTAATTCTCTACGTGGCAATAAAGCAACAATGTCAGTTAATCTCACCACCTCTGATACCTGTTCAGTCCTTGCAGTCCCACTACTTATTTCTTTTGCAGCGGTTGCAATGTCCACAGTTGGTGTACTTTCCTTGTTAAGTTTTAGTTCATTGATCTTGTCTTGGATGATGAGTATGTAAGACATGCCTTGATCTTCTAACTTCTCCAGCTGATCACTTCTCAAGTAGTCTTCAATAAATTCAACGAGTTCCATTTCATTGGTACCAGTCAATGATGGAACGTCCACATCTCTTTCATCTTCCAGCGTAATAGCGAGGCTATGCAGCTGTTCTTCACTAAGCAGATGAAGTTGTTTCCGGATATCCCACATCAGCGCACGACAAGGAGATGCCATATCTGTTGCACTCTGAAGACTTCCACTCACAAGGCAGACGACACTCACAACTCTCCTTGTAGCTCTGTAGTAGGCTCACGCTTGTCTCGCGCTTCCCTCTCACTGGTAACACAACGAATCCTGGCACACGAGCCCACAAAATGTTACCGGCCTCAAAATGTGAATTAAGAGAGCCGATAATTGTAGACGTGATGAGATAAGGTGATCAGCTTGGCGTGGACTGCAAAGAATGACACAAACAGCATGAGACAAGACCACTGGGTTTTATGGCTGGAAATTGTTTGACTTTTACATAACAATACATCTTTTACATTTTTATAATCACATGTTTATAACTATTAACAATATATAATACAGATTTTAACTGAAGTATTTTAAACCGTAGTTACACAAAAAACATTGTTATATTTTAATAACATATATATTCCTGTTATTCCGTGTTATAGATGATGATGTACACTTTAAATGTGCAATACTGGTTTAATACAAACATTAATTCGGTAGTTCTCTTTTTTAACCACTAGATGGTGCACATGAAGCAATGCATAGGCTTTACATATAGGCAAATACTCATTAGAATATCAGTTTTCAACATGTGCTTTTCTAACTTTATGGAACTTGTATAAACCAGGTTTCAATATTCCTATTTAGAATGGTTTAGTGCTTCTAATAGACATTTATTCTGACTAATGCAGTATTTTCATGTTTTTATGCCCTTTTCACTTGTTTCTCACACATGCTGTTCTAAACTTCTAATATCAGTAACACTATAGAATACAGTCTGCTGGAACTTTCCCTGCATCTGCTCCAGATGTTTAAGAATCTTTCTATTATAGTTTAATGCAGATTAGGAACGATTTAGAGTACATACCTGCAAAGAATCACACAAACAGCATGAGACAAGACCACTGGGTTTTATGGCTGGAAATTGTTTGACTCCAGTCACATGGTGGGTGGCCTTATATAAACTCTGTTTGTGTACCTTCTCTGCCATCTACTGGTTCTTGATAGAATAGCAGGAAGGTATTTCTTTGCTAGAAATAAAATTTAAAAAATGAATATGTACTTTGCTTTGGGGTGTCTGTTTTGTGACCATATAACCCCAGACCGTCACACCTCTAAAGTGCAAATTGGTGAGTCAGGGCGGTTTCTGGCATCTTCCAGGCGGGACAGTAAAGATTTATTTTCCTCAAAGAGAGTCTCCAGTTCCAGAGTATGTTCCTAGATAAGCTCCTGAATTGTAAGTTCCAGATCATCTACCTGGGTTTCAAGATCGTCGGTCCGCTGACCCAGCTCTGGAATCTCCTGGAAGAGGCGGTCAGTTATCTGATCTGATGCAGTCTTATGAGCTTTCTGGAGCATTGCTTCCATCTGTTGCAGAAATTCTTTTTGCGAGTGAACTGCAGGAGGGATCACAGGAGAGGATCAAAGAGAGCTCCATCTTCACTGTCATCCCACACCAGCGGGAGAAGGAGAGCCTGTGTGAAGCAGGGGCGGATCCAGAGTCTTTTCTCGGGAGGAGCACTGCCAAAAAAATATTTTTTTGTCGGAAATTTATCGGGGAAATGGTTGGTGTCAGCGCTTCAATCATCCCGGCACCATGGTTGTTATGGTGTCAGGATGATTGAAGCGCATTATTTCTATTATTACATTGTAACATGAAATTAAATAGTTCAATGCAGAATCAGTGGGAGCCCCGAGTGTGTCACTTGCCACCGTCGCCTGCAATTAGTGGGAGCCCTGAGCGTGTCACTTGCCACACGTTGTGGATTGTCACTTGCGCACGTCACCTGCCACATCTTGTGGATTGTCACTTGCCACACCTTGTGGATTGTCACTTCCCACATCACCTGCCACACCTTGTGGATTCTCACTTGCCACGTCACCTGCCACACCTTGCTGATTGTCACTTGCCTGCCACCAGATGCAGATTGTCATTTGCCACGTCACCTGACACAATTTGCGGATTGTCACTTGCCACGTCGCCTGCCACACCTTGCCTGCTAAGGTGTCGTTTTGGTTGTCTCTTGCTGTGTCCCAGACTCCCAGAGTCAGGCAGCAGAGAGATAATGTAATCTCTCTGCTGCCTGCACAGTGAGGGCGGAAGTCACTGCAGGAATGCAGGGCAGGCACGGGCGGTGAGAGATGATCTCATCTCTCTGCTCCCCCGCTCCCGGCTAGCTGATTGACCAGCTGCCACACTGAGCCTGCTCTCTCACTCTCACCTGCACTGCCAACACACTGAGCAGCACGGTCTGCCCACGAACCGCGCCGCCCCCGACAACAAACCACGCCGCAAGCGGAGCCGCCCGCTTTCTTACCCGTCTGTGGAGCCGCACGCTATTGCACCTGCCTGCAGAGCGGCCTGACGTGACTCACTGACGTCACTCATTGCTAGACGCCAAGCGGCCCAGGCGTTAGCAGCGAGTGCAGGGAAGAGGCTCCACCCACCTCCTCCTCTGCTCCTGGTATCGTGTCAGTGCGCCACGTAACTACATTAGACGAGTCTCTCTCTCAGCACCGCTGATCGGCTGATGTGAGAAACTGAGAGAGAGACTCAGAGAGGCAGCGGCAGCTGCAGAACAAGTACTGTATATACTCGAGTATAAGCCGACCCGAATATAAGCCGAGGCACCTAATTTTACCCCAAAAAACTGGGAAAAATTATTGACTCAAGTATAAGCCTAGGGTGTCCTAGGCTTATACTTGTCTCACTTTGCCTCACTGTGCCCATGCCTCACTGTGCCCATGACTAGACTGATGTTTAACATGGAAGTCTATGGAAGGAGTGCCCGGCTTTGAAAAATCGGTTCTCCCAGACACCAAACTTTTCAAACTTATAGAGGAGACATGGGGCTACATGTGTGCCAAGTTTGGGGTCCAGAGGACCTACGACCGGCCGGTACCGGGTCTGCAAAATCACTGGAGAAATGACCGTTTAACATTGGAGTCTATGGAAGGGGTGCCCGGGTTTAAAAAATCAGTGCTCCACGGCCGTAGGTCCCCCAGACACCAAACTTTGCACACTTGTAGATAAGACATGGAGCTACATGTGTGCCAAGGTTGGGGTCCAGGGGACCTACGAACGGCCGGTACCGGGTCCGCAAAATCACCAGAGAAATTACCGTTTAATATTGGAGTCTATGGAAGGTGTGCCCGGATTTAAAAAATCAGTGCTCTCCGGCCGTAGGTCCCCCAGACACCAAACTTTGCACACTTGTATAAGAGACATTGGGCTACATGTATGCCAAGTTTGGGGTCCAGGGGTTCTACGGCCGGCCAGTACCGGGTCCCAAACTTCGGGAGATCAGGTGCAAAAAAAGAAAAACAGAGCAAGCAGATGGTCTCGGGGGGGGGGCAATTGCCCTATTGCCCCCCCCTGGATCCACCACTGGTGTGAAGAAGGCATGGCTTTCGCCGCCATCTTGGAGGAGGCACGTGCCAGAGCCTTCTTGATCGGTTTCTGCTGCTGCTTGGATTTATGACCCCTGAGAACCATCTCTCCTGGTCCACGGCAGACACCCGAGTGCTGGCAGATGATCCGGCTTTTCTGATCAGTTAGAAGCCATGGCTGTGCTGCGGGTAGTGCGGAGCTCTAACAGGACACGTCTTCCATGCTAGACTTTGCGCATGCGACTCCCGGAGAAAAGTTTTTGAATAAAGTAAAAAATGCCTATTAGAGAGACCCTGAACATAAAATACAAGCCTTTAACTATAGAACGTTTAAAGGTATGGCAATAGCAACCGCCCCCTAAACAGCAAGTAGAACCTATCGCTTAGAAAACATGCCTTTAACAGGTTTCTCTGTCTGCCTGAATAATTGGTCAGAGAACCACAAAATCTGGTTAATCGGTAAAGTCAGATACAATGTTATAAGAGAAAACTTTAGCTTTACTGGTCCTACTTATTATCTCCTATCAAAGGACCTTAAGAGGCAATCTCACACCATCTAAAGCATTAAACATCATAAATAATTTATTTATTTATTACAGGTACTTCAATAGCATTGTCAATTTACGCAGTGCTTTACATATACCTGTACATATCATATATTCACATCAGTCCCTGCTCTCCAGGAGCTTACAATCTAAGTTCCCTAATTCACATTCAAACATACACATACTAGGGCCAATTTAGACAGGAGCCAATGTTTTTGGAGTATGGGAGGAAACCAGAGTACCCAGAGAAAACCCACGCAGGCACAGGGAGAACATGCAAACTTCATGCAAATTTATATGCTTACTTGTATAACCTGGACGTCAAAGAAAGATACGCATATCATTTTTTATGTGATTTGCTGATTTATGTTGCTGATTATGTTTCAGTTGATATGACCTAATCTTGGACAACATACAAATTCTGACAATTGAGTGCCTAGCCCATTAAGGCTTGTTATGTGGCACACAGAAATCCCAATCAGATTGAGCTGATCTTGCTCTTTCCACTCAGTTCGCTGTGAATGACAAGTTGAGTCAGTCACTTGTACTCTTGCATGCCATGTTTTCAGTAAAGCTAAACTTGCTTCCATTCAAACAAATAAAGTAATCCAAAAAACATGTAGTAACTAAAACCAGTAACCCTCATACAGGAAAGCCTATTTCACAGCTCCGTGGAGCTGAATTTGTTAGCACGGTACATGAATTGAGCTCTAGAGAGCTGGGCATTTGAACATTTCTTGAAATGACTTAAGATATGTCATCAGCAACCTCACAGGCAATGGTTTTTTAGTCAGTGCCAGGTAATCCCTCAATGTGACAGCATCATCTTGCCTGGCTACAAATATGAAAGTTGCCATGGAAAACAGAGAGGGAGCCCATTGCCAGCAATTTGTAGTGGAGAAAAAAAAATCACGTAGGCTTAGAAAAAGTATAAATGTCACGAATTGTTCATGATAGGAAAAAGTGCTTAAAGAAATCTAAAACATGAAAAGCTTTTTGTTTCAGGGCAAAATATTGCTGGTGCTAGAGTCAAATGGCAGATAATAATATTTTTGGTACTAAGCATTCTTGTCAACACACTGTTGTAAAAGTAACTCAAACGTCTGACAACATATTGGAAGTAAGAAATAGTTTGAATAGGTGACGTTAATCTTAACTCTTTGAAACTGAGAAGTTGAATCACTGAGTATTAAAAATATATTATACTTTGGCTGCACAGGGGTCCAACTGCCTCTCAATTTACTCAGATGTTATTTAAGACTCAGTAGGTACTCATCTGTTCTCCAAGTAAGAACCCTTTAGTACCCAGTAATCAATTAATTACATGAAGCATTTCTGTGTCTGGTGTGAGAGTCACCATTTTATTCATTAGTTCCAGTGTGAAAACCCAGGTCACCAAACGCACACCGAGTAAAGTAACTCTTAAAGACACCTAGCGTGCGAAAGGTGAACATGACCAAACTGTGCCTAAAAGTGGAAATGGCTTAAAGGGGCCTGATTGTGTCTGTAGACAGAATAGTAACATGTTGTCGGAGTTCACCTTAAATTCGATGTCTGGGAAAGTGAAAATCGTCCCTTGCAGTAGGGCTGCCCTATGCACTGCAAGGGTTAAATGATCATTTGGGTACAGGGGGCAAAAACGAGGGGGGGACGAGAGAGCGCCCCCCTCCTGAACCGTACCAGGTCACATGCCCTCAACTTGTCCCCATGTTGATGGGGACAAGGGCCTCATCCCCACAACCCTTGCCCGGTGGTTGTGGGGGTCTGCGGGCGGGGGACTTATCTGAATCTGGAAGCCTTCTTTAACAAAGGGGACCCCAGATCCCGCCCCCCCCCTATGTGAATTGGTAACGGGGTACATTGTACCCCTACCATTTCACCCAAAAAAGTGACAAAAATGGTAAAAAAAAAAAAAATGGTAAAAAAACACACACACAGCTTGGGACAAGTCCTTTAATAAAAAAGAAAAAAATCCAGCGATGTAATCCTTCTAAGATCGACGATACACGCCACCACGATCGATTCCGCCTCCATGGGAGGCGGCCCGCCGATGACGCGAGACCCGCTTGATAGCTCTTATATAGCCGAGGGCGGAGCCACCCGTGATGTACGCTGGTGACCCTGCCCCCCTCTGACACAACGGGGTTTGCCGCGGGGTTACCCGGGTTACCCAGTGACATGTACGGGTGACCCCGCCCCCCTCTGACACAACGGGAAACCCCTGTTTACCAGTTCAGACAGATTGGGAGACACTTTGGCCAGTCTTGTTGGTTGGAGGGTAGACAGTGGAGGAGACTTTGCGTGGAGAGTGAAGAAGTTTCTGCTTTTGACTGCTGGGTTGCATTTTTGGTTATTTTTGGGGTCTTTTTCCTTGCAGCTTTTTAACACCTTTTTCTGGCACATTTTAAACAGCCTTTTTTTTCTCTTTTTTTCCTTCAGCCTACTAATTAAGGGGAGTGGTTAATTGGTCACAGGTGCTTGAGGCCTATATAAATTTCTGTAGAGCACATGTGAAATTGCCAGTCTTGTTGGTTGGAGGGTAGACAGTGGAGGAGACTTTGCGTGGAGAGTGAAGAAGTTTCTGCTTTTGACTGCTGGGTTGCATTTTTGGTTATTTTTGGGGTCTTTTTCCTTGCAGCTTTTTAACACCTTTTTCTGGCACATTTTAAACAGCCTTTTTTTTCTCTTTTTTTCCTTCAGCCTACTAATTAAGGGGAGTGGTTAATTGGTCACAGGTGCTTGAGGCCTATATAAATTTCTGTAGAGCACATGTGAAATTGCCAGTCTTGTTGGTTGGAGGGTAGACAGTGGAGGAGACTTTGCGTGGAGAGTGAAGAAGTTTCTGCTTTTGACTGCTGGGTTGCATTTTTGGTTATTTTTGGGGTCTTTTTCCTTGCAGCTTTTTAACACCTTTTTCTGGCACATTTTAAACAGCCTTTTTTTTCTCTTTTTTTCCTTCAGCCTACTAATTAAGGGGAGTGGTTAATTGGTCACAGGTGCTTGAGGCCTATATAAATTTCTGTAGAGCTCATTTAGAGCCTGCTCATTTTGAGTTGCTGGAACTCTGTCCAAGTGGAACTGGACTAAGTGGTGAGTTAAAATCAAGAGTTTAAAACAGGGGTCATAGTAGATGTGTAGTGTGAGTACCTGGGTGTTGTCTGAGTAGTGTGTGTGGATCGTTAGTACTTGTGTATTGTAGGTGCACGCTGGTCTGCGAGTGCACGCGGGTCCGTGGGTCTGCGGGTGCACGCGGGTCTGCGAGTGCACGCGGGTCCGTTGGTCTGCGAGTGCACGCGGGTCCGTGGGTCTGCGGGTGCACGTGGGTCTGCGAGTGCACGCGGGTCCGTTGGTCTGCGAGTGCACGTGGGTCCGTTGGTCTGCGAGTGCACGCGGGTCCGTTGGTCTGCGAGTGCACGCGGGTCCGTTGGTCTGCGAGTGCACGCGGGTCCGTTGGTCTGCGAGTGCACGCGGGTCCGTTGGTCTGCGAGTGCACGCGGGTCCGTTGGTCTGCGAGTGCACGCGGGTCCGTTGGTCTGCGAGTGCACGCGGGTCCGTTGGTCTGCGAGTGCACGCGGGTCCGTTGGTCTGCAAGTGCACGCGGGTCCGCGAGTGCACGCGGGTCCGTTGGTCTGCGAGTGCACGCTGGTCTGCGAGTGCACGCTGGTCTGCGAGTGCACGCGGGTCCGTTGGTCTGCGAGTGCACGCGGGTCTGCGAGTGCACGCGGGTCTGCGAGTGCACGCGGGTCCGTTGGTCTGCGAGTGCACGCTGGTCTGCGAGTGCACGCGGGTCCGTTGGTCTGCGAGTGCATGCGGGTCCGTTGGTCTGCGAGTGCACGCGGGTCCGTTGGTCTGTGGGTGCACGTGGGTCTGCGTGGTACCTGTGTATTGTCTTGTTGAGTACCTGTGTATTGTCTTGTTGAGTACCTGTGTATTGTCTTGTTGAGTACCTGTGTATTGTCTTGTTGAGTACCTGTGTATTGTCTTGTTGAATAGTTGGGTCAGGAAGATAGTGTTAGATAATTTGGACAGGGTATAATCTCGAATCCTCATTAAATTAATAGGTACGATGCCCAGCGGGTGTGGCGAGGCGACTCGGTGTACATCCTGCAGCATGTATGCGTTCCTTGATCATCTGATCGAGGGCGATTACTGCTGTGCAAAATGTAAACACATTGTTTCCCTGGAAGCCCAGGTTCTGAATCTAGGGAAGCAACTGTCAGCACTGGGAAGTCCCTCCACACTAAAGGAGAGCTGGATACGTACCCGGCAGGTGATGGCAGGGGCCAGCACAGAGGTGGGTGGAGTCAAAGAGGTGCAGGCACTAGAAAATAGTAGATGGGTGACAGTCAGGAAGGGTAGAGGGCGAAGTGCCAGGGAGGCCGATCCAGGGCTGGAGCATCCCAATAAGTATGCTCCATTGAGTGACATTGGTGAAACCAGTCCGGGACCAGCACTGCTGGAGCTGAGGGACTCTCCTAGCTGCCAGGGGAAGAACTCCTCCAGTGACAGTGGGGGGGAAGCGAAGGGAAAGGAAAGACAGATTCTGGTGGTAGGGGACTCAATTCTTAGAAGGACAGAGAGGGCAATCTGTAACAAAGACCTGAAGCGCCGAACTGTATGTTGTCTACCGGGCGCTCGGGTTCGGCACATCACGGATCTGGTGGACAGATTACTGGGAGGGGCTGGGGAAGACCCAGCTGTCATGGTGCACGTTGGCACCAATGACAAAGTCAGAGGCAGATGGAGTGTCCTAAAGAACGATTTTAGGGACTTAGGAGCTAAATTGAGGAAAAGGACCTCCAAGGTAGTATTCTCGGGAATACTACCAGTACATTGAGCCACACCAGAAAGGCAGAGGGAGATTAGGGAAGTGAACAAGTGGCTGAAGAGCTGGTGTAGTAAGGAGGGGTTTGGGTTCCTGGAGGACTGGGCCGACTTCTCAGTCGATAACCAGTACTATAGAAGGGACGGACTGCACCTAAATGAGGAGGGTGCAGATCAGCTGGGAATAAGGATGGCCAAAAAGTTAGAGGGGTTTTTAAACTAGGTGACAGGGGGGAGGGTCCAGAGATAGTGAGAGTCAGCGGGGAACATATTCTAAAGGGTAGTATTAGGGGCATTAGTGGTAGGGTAACCAAAGAACATAAACCCAGGGTAAGTATAGTAGCAAGTCCTAGTTGCAATCTGGGAACACCCAAGAGGATAGTATGTGACCGGTCAAATAATATTAATGCATTAAAGTGTCTGTTCACCAACGCCAGAAGTCTGCCAAGCAAAATAGGTGAGTTGGAAGCTCTGGTGCATGAGGAGAGCTATGATGTAATCGGTATTGCTGAAACTTGGCTTCATTCCTCACATGACTGGGCTATTAATATTCCTGGCTATGCACTCTTTCGGAAAGACAGGGTAAAAAGGAAGGGTGGAGGGGTCTGTCTCTATGTGAGAAGTGATCTCAAAGCGAGTGTGAAAGAGGACCTGGTGGATGGAGAGTGTGATGAGTCTGAAGCATTATGGGTGGAACTGCATACAGATGTGCGTAGTTCAAAGCTAATCATTGGAGTTTGTTATAGACCACCCAATGTTAATGAGGAGTTAGAGACTCAGCTCCTTGCACAGATGGAAAGGGCTGCAAGGGCTGGGACGGTGATAATAATGGGGGATTTTAACTACCCAGAAATTGACTGGAGTAATGGAACTGCTGGGACAGTTAAAGGGCAAAAATTTATAAACCTATTGCAGGACAATTTTATGGTCCAGTTTATTGAGGCCCCAACTAGGAATGATGCTCTGTTGGACCTGGTAATCTCAAACCATGCAGAGCGTATTACTAATGTTCAGATAAAGGAACACCTGGGTAGCAGTGACCATAACATGATTTCATTTGATGTTAGTTGTAAGCAAAAATCACATACAGGAAAGATAAAAACACTTAATTTCAAGAGAGCAAATTTTCCAAGGATGAGTGCTGCTCTCCAGGACTTAGACTGGGAAGGAATATTGGCATCAATGGGCACAGAACAGAAATGGGAATTATTCAAAAAGACTGTTTGTGAACTCACTGCAAAGTATATTCCCATGGGCAATAAGTTTAAAAGGCTAAAAATAAAACCTATGTGGCTCACTGCCAAAGTTAAAAAAGCTATAAACTATAAGAAAAGAGCTTTTAAAAAATATAAAAATGAGGGAACACTAGTGTCATTTAAATGTTACAAAGAATATAACAGGATATGTAAAAAGGAAATCAAGGATGCAAAAATTCAAAATGAACGACAGATTGCAAAAGATAGTAGGACAAACCCCAAAAAATTCTTCAAATATATTAATAGTAAAAAGGTCAAGTCTGAGCATGTAGGCCCTTTACAAAATAATCTAGAGTGGGTGACTGGGGACAAAGAGAAGGCTAATTTATTAAATAATTTCTTCAGTTCTGTGTATACAAAGGAGCATGGGGGAGCTCATGTCCAAAATGGGGGTGGTAGTGACACAGCCCCAAATCCACAATGGCTCAAAAGTGATATGGTCCAGAAATATTTAGATGGAATAAAGGTGGATAAAGCACCTGGACCAGATGGCATACACCCACGGATCCTAAAAGAATTGAGCTCTGTAATTTCAAAGCCATTGTATTTAATTTTTAGGGACTCATTAATGACAGGAATAGTACCACTGGATTGGCGCAGGGCAAATGTGGTGCCTATATTTAAAAAGGGAATTAAGTGTTTACCAAGTAACTATAGACCTGTTAGTTTAACTTCTATAGTTGGGAAAATACTGGAGAGATTAATAAAAGACCACATAGATGAGTTCTTGCTGGAAAAAAACTATTTAAGCAACAGACAGCATGGATTCATGAAAGACAGAAGTTGTCAAACAAACCTGATTTCTTTTTATGAAGAGGTAAGTAAGACCTTGGACAGAGGGGTGGCAGTGGACGTGGTATACTTGGATTTTGCAAAAGCGTTCGATACAGTTCCCCACACACGGCTCATGTGTAAGGTAAAGTCTACAGGATTGGAAATATCAGTTTGTAAATGGATAGAAAACTGGCTAAAAGACAGAATTCAGAGAGTAGTGGTTAATGATTCTTACTCTAAATGGTCCAAGGTTATCAGTGGTGTACCCCAAGGTTCAGTGCTGGGACCCTTACTTTTTAATATGTTTATAAATGATATTGGGTCTGAGATCAAAAGTAACATTTCTGTCTTTGCAGATGACACCAAGCTATGCAGTGGAATAACGTCCTTACAGGATGTCGCCAATTTACAAGCCGACCTCAATGCTCTGTCTAATTGGGCGACTATGTGGCAGATGAGGTTTAATGTTGATAAATGTAAAGTTATGCACTTGGGGGCTAATAATATGAATGCATCATACATACTAGGGGGAGTACAACTGGGGGGATCCGTAGTGGAGAAGGATCTGGGGGTTTTGGTAGATCATAAGCTCAATAATGGCATGCAATGCCAAGCTGCGGTTTCCAAAGCGAGCAAGGTCCTTTCTTGTATTAAGAGAGGTATGGTCTCCAGAGAGAGAGATATCATTTTGCCCCTGTTCAAATCATTAGTAAGACCTCATCTGGAATATGCAGTTCAGTTTTGGGCCCCAGTTCTCAAAAAGGATATTGGGGAACTGGAGAAAGTGCAGAGAAGGGCAACCAAACTGATAAGAGGCATGGAGGAGCTCAGCTATGAGGAGAGATTAGAGGAACTGAATTTATTCTCTCTTGAGAAGAGGAGATTAAGGGGGGATATGATCAACATGTACAAATACATAAGGGGTCCATATAGTGAACTTGGTGTTCAGTTATTCACTTTACGGTCAACACAAAGGACAAGGGGGCACTCTTTGCGTCTAGAGGAAAAGAGATTTCACCTCCAAATACGGAAAGGTTTTTTCACAGTAAGAGCTGTGAAAATGTGGAATAGACTCCCTGCAGAGGTGGTTCTGGCCAGCTCAGTAGATTGCTTTAAGAAGGGCCTGGATTCTTTCTTAAATGTACATAATATAACTGGGTACTGACATTTATAGGTAAAGTTGATCCAGGGAATATCCGATTGCCTCTCGGGGGATCAGGAAGGAATTTTTTCCCCTGCTGTAGCAAATTGGATCATGCTCTTCTGGGTTTTTTTTGCCTTCCTCTGGATCAACTGTGGGTATAGAATTGGGTATATGGGATTGTACGATATATGTTTATTTTTTTTTTTTTTTTTTTTTTTTTTTTTTTTTTTATTTTTTTTACGGTTGAACTGGATGGACTTGTGTCTTTTTTCAACCTGACTAACTATGTAACTATGTAACTTTGGATTTACAGTTCTTTAGGATGAGCATTCGAGCCGCCAGTAGATTGTGTGTAACTACTGGTCGTTGGAATAGAGGGTATTGATCAATACCTAGATTTAATTAGGCTAAGGCAGGCTGGGGTTTTGTCAGTATGCCAGTGCAGGAGGAAATTAAGCAGAATACACTGGACCAAAAGCTAGTGAGATATGGGCAGCTCCAGAGGCTGTGTATAAGGTTTCCTACCTGGTCACATTCGTGCTAGCACAAGGGAGAGACTGCTGCAAACAATTTGGACAATCTATAGGGTGTATAGTGCCATCTATTAGTTATTTTTATCATCATTTCAGAGTGGCTAATGCAGTCAGAAGCACTAGTAATCGAAACTAAATGCAGCTCGCCATTTTGCCAGAGAGAACGAGGCCTGGAGGTCAGATTCCCACTTTAGCAAAAAGCTGGTTTTGCGAAAACCTTGTTTGTCCTGAAGGGTGTTGTAAAAGAGGGAGATCCCTCACTGTTTATATTTGGGATGGGTAAGGAAATCCCAAATTTGAGGAGGTAGGGATATATTGGGAGGGGGGTGTTTGGTTAGGAAGTGCAGCAACCTGGCACATTTAAACTGGTGCTGCGGGGAGAGATGGTATTTGAGTGCCAGTTCCTGAAGGGAATGGGGGGATTTACCCTTAGTAAGGTTGTGTACATAGATTATACCATGATTCTGAAGGGGTCTAGTTGAGAGGTAGGGGTAAATGGCTTCAAATATTTGGAGGGGCATGGATGGGGATTGCGTAGTCTAGCTTGGCAGAGTTGAGATGTATCCATGCATGCAGTGATGTCTTCATAGGTGCTGTGAAACTTTTAAAGTTCCAAGGTTTCCACTTTTCGGTAAGGAGGAGTAAATGAAGGTTGTCAGTGGGGGGATAGCGGCCTCTAGCTCTGCCCATAGTGGGGAATCATCTGAGCTGAGCCAAAAAAGGAAACATTTGGTAGTATTCGACAGGGATGTAACGATGTTAGTCAGGACAGGGATAGGTAACGATCTGAAGAGGTAGATCATTTAAAGAAGGATGTTAATTTTTAAAGTCTTCCACAAAAAGATAGTTCCAACTTGGCTATGCATTGGAATTCATTGTAAATTCTGGAAATGAGTGGCTTATAAATTGCAGCCACCAGAGAGGAGGCGGAGGCAGTAGGGGTAATACCCAGGTAGTTGATCCCCTCTCATCTCCATGAGAACGGAAATTGATTCTGGAGTATTGATCTGGTGTGAGCGGGGACCCCTAGGTCTAAGACAGGGGTCCTCAAGCATACGGCCCGCCAAGGTGATTTACCTGGCCCACGGCACAGACTGCCCCTTTCATAAGATCGCAGCACTTCCCCTCAGCAGCACTTCCCCTCCCCTCTGCTACATTATTCACACAAGACACGAAGCATGACAGGTCCAGACAAAGTGTGGGACTTTTTGAGTTAAGAAGCGAGTAATTGGTTACTGGGCAGCGGGGCGGTCCCAGCAATCAGTCATCTGCCTTTCACTTGAAAAGTCCTGCGCTTTGTCCGGACCTGTCAAGCTTCACATCTTGTGTGAATAAGGTAGGGGAGGGGGGAGTGTTGCGATCTTATGGAAGGGACAGTGTAATATCGCTGGAGGAATCTGTGATAGGGGGACTCTGTGATATGGGGGGACTCTGTGATATGGGGGATCTGTGATGGGGGGATCTGTGATTTGTTGTTTTTTATAGGAAGAGTCTGTGATGGGGGCTTTGTGATTGGGGGTCTGTGATAAGGGGGAGTCTGTGATGGGGGATCTGTGATGGGTGGCTTTGTGATTGGGGGGGATCTGTGATGGGGGGATTTGTGATAGGGGGGCATTTGTGATGGGGAGATCTGTGATGGAGGGCTTTGTGATTGGGGGGAGTCTGTGATGGGGATCTGTGATTGGGGGGCTTTGTAATGGGGGGGAGTCTGTGATGGGGGCTTTGTGATGGGGGGATCTGTGATGGGGCTTTATGATTGGGGGATCTGTGATGGGGTGATTTGTAATGGGGGAGTCTGTAATGGGAGGGATCTGTGATGGGGGCTCTGTGACGATGGAGGCTCTGTGATGGAGAGGAGTCTGTGATGGGGGGGGACCTGTGATGGAGAGGAGTCTGTGATGGGGGGGACCTGTGATGGAGAGGAGTCTGTGATGAGGGGATCTGTGATGGGGGAGTCTGTGATGGAGGGATCTGTGATGGAGAGGAGTCTGTGATGGGGAGCTTTGTGATTGGAGGGAGTCTGTGATTGGGGGGGCTTTGTGATTGGGGGATCTGTGATGGGGGGCTTTGTGATGGAGATGAGTCTGTGATGGAGAGGAGTCTGTGATGGAGAGGAGTCTGTGATGGAGAGGAGTCTGTGACGGGGGGAGTCTGTGATGGAGAGGAATCTGTGATGGGGATCTGTGAGGGAGAGGCATCTGTGATGGGGGGCTCTGTGATGGAGAGGAGTCTGATGGAGGGATCTGTGATGGAGAGGAGTCTGATGGAGGGAGGATCTGTGATGGAGAGGAGTCTGTGATGGAGGGATCTGTGATGGAGAGGAATCTGTGATGGGGGGATCTGTGATGGAGAGAAGTCTGTGATGGGGGGGATCTGTGATGGAGAGGAGTCTGTGATGGAGCGGAATCTGTGAAGGGGATCTGTGATGGAGAGGAGTTTGTGATGGGGGAGCTGTGATGGAGAGGAGTCTGTGATGGAGAGGAGTCTGTGATGGGAGGATCTGTGATGGAGAGGAGTCTGTGATGGGGGGATCTGTGATGGAGAGAAATCTGTGATGGGGGGGATCTGTGATGGGGGAGTCTGTCATGGAGAGGAATCTGTGAAGGGGGATCTGTGATGGAGAGGAGTCTGTGATGGGGGGATCTGTGATAGAGAGGAGTCTGTGATGGAGAGCTTTGTGATTGCGGGGAGTCTGTGATTGGGGGATCTGTGATGGGGGAGTCTGTGATGGAGGGATCTGTGATGGAGAGGAGTCTGTGATGGGGAGCTTTGTGATTGGGGGGAGTCTGTGATTGGGGGGGCTTTGCGATTAGGGGGATCTGTGATGGGGGGGGCTTTGTGATGGAGAGGAGTCTGTAATGGGGGATCTGTGATGTGGGAGTCTGTGATGGAGGGATCTGTGATGGAGAGGAGTCTGTGATGGGGAGCTTTGTGATTGGGGGGAGTCTGTGATTGGGGGGGCTTTGTGATTGGGGGATCTGTGATGGGGGGCTTTGTGATGGAGATGAGTCTGTGATGGAGAGGAGTCTGTGATGGAGAGGAGTCTGTGATGGGGGATTTGTGACGGGGGGAGTCTGTGATGGAGAGGAATCTGTGATGGGGGATCTGTGAGGGAGAGGCATCTGTGATGGGGGGCTCTGTGATGGAGAGGAGTCTGATGGAGGGATCTGTGATGGAGAGGAGTCTGATGGAGGGAGGATCTGTGATGGAGAGGAGTCTGTGATGGAGGGATCTGTGATGGAGAGGAATCTGTGATGGGGGGATCTGTGATGGAGAAAAGTCTGTGATGGGGGGGATCTGTGATGGAGAGGAGTCTGTGATGGAGCGGAATCTGTGAAGGGGATCTGTGATGGAGAGGAGTTTGTGATGGGGGATCTGTGATGGAGAGGAGTCTGTGATGGAGAGGAGTCTGTGATGGAGAGGAGTCTGTGATGGAGAGGAGTCTGTGATGGGGGGATCTGTGATGGAGAGGAATCTGTGATGGGGGGGATCTGTGATGGGGGAGTCTGTCATGGAGAGGAATCTGTGAAGGGGGATCTGTGATGGAGAGGAGTCTGTGATGGGGGGGATCTGTGATAGAGAGGAGTCTGTGATGGGGAGCTTTGTGATTGGGGGGAGTCTGTGATTGGGGATCTGTGATGGGGGGAGTCTGTGATGGAGGGATCTGTGATGGAGAGGAGTCTGTGATGGGGAGCTTTGTGATTGGGGGGAGTCTGTGATTGGGGGGGCTTTGTGATTAGGGGGATCTGTGATGGAGGGGCTTTGTGATGGAGAGGAGTCTGTGATGGGGATCTGTGATGGGGGGTAGTCTGTGATGGAGAGGAATCTGTGATGGGGATCTGTGACAGAGAGGAGTCTGTGATGGGGGGCTCTGTAATAGAGAGGAGTCTGATGGAGGGATCTGTGATGGAGAGGAGTCTGATAAAGGGAGGATCTGTGATAGAGAGGAGTCTGTGATGGAGGGATCTGTGATGGAGAGGAATCTGTGATTGAGGATCTGTGATGGAGAGGAGTCTGTGATTGGGGGATCTGTGATGGAGAGGAGTCTGATGGAGGGATCTGTGATGGAGAGGAATCTGTGATTGAGGATCTGTGACGGAGAGGAGTCTGTGATGGGGGGGCTCTGTGATGGAGAGGAGTCTGATGGAGGGATCTGTGATGGAGAGGAGTCTGATGGAGGGAGGATCTGTGATGGAGAGGAGTCTGTGATGGAGGGATCTGTGATGGAGAGGAATCTGTGATGGGGAGATCTGTGATGGAGAGGAGTTTGTGATGGGGGATCTGTGATGGAGAGGAGTCTGTGATGGAGAGGATTCTGTGATGGGGGATCTGTGATGGAGAGGAGTCTGTGATGGGGGGGATCTGTGATGGAGAGGAATCTGTGATGGGGGGGATCTGTGATGGGGGAGTCTGTCATGGAGAGGAATCTGTGAAGGGGGATCTGTGATGGAGAGGAGTCTGTGATGGGGGGGGTCTGTGATAGAGAGGAGTCTGTGATGGGGAGCTTTGTGATTGCGGGGAGTCTGTGATTGGGGGATCTGTGATGGGGGGAGTCTGTGATGGAGGGATCTGTGATGGAGAGGAGTCTGTGATGGGGAGCTTTGTGATTGGGGGGAGTCTGTGATTGGGGGGGCTTTGTGATTAGGGAGATCTGTGATGAGGGGGCTTTGTGATGGAGAGGAGTCTGTGATGGAGAGGAGTCTGTGATGGAGGATCTGTGATGGGGGGGGGGGTCTGTGATGGAGAGGAATCTGTGATGGGGGATCTGTGACAGAGAGGAGTTTGTGATGGGTGGCTCTGTGATGGAGAGGAGTCTGATGGAGGGATCTGTGATGGAGAGGAGTCTGATGGAGGGAGGATCTGTGATGGAGAGGAGTCTGTGATGGAGGGATCTGTGATGGAGAGGAATCTGTGATTGAGGATCTGTGATGGAGAGGAGTCTGTGATTGGGGGATCTGTGATGGAGAGGAATCTGTGAAGGGGATCTGTGATGGGGGAGTCTGTCATGGAGAGGAATCTGTGAAGGAGGATCTGTGATGGAGAAGAGTCTGTGGTGGGGGATCTGTGATGGAGAGGAGTCTGTGATGGGGGGGACCTGTGATGGAAAGGAGTCTGCGATGGGGGGATCTGTGAAGGGGGATCTGTGATGGAGAGGAGTCTGTGATGCGGGGATCTGTGATGGAAAGGAGTCTGTGATGGGGATCTGTGATGGAGAGGAGTCTGCGATGGGGGGATCTGTGATGGAGAGGAGTCTGTGATGGGGGGGTCTTTCATGGAGAGGAGTTTGTGATGGGGGCATCTGTGACGGGGAGGGGGGGAGTCTGTGATGAAGTGATTCTGTGAAATACTAATAAGTTTATGTTGATTAAAACTGTTTTTTGTGCACTACAAAAAAAATATGTGCAGTGTGCAAAGGAATTTGTTTATATTTATTTCAAACTATAGTCCGGCCCCCCAACAGTCTGAGGAACCGTGAACTGGCCCCCTCTTTAAAAAGTTTGAGGACCTCTGGTCTAAGATAAATGATTTGGCAGCATTCATCTTATTGTAGAAAATTCGGCTACATTGGGTGAAGGTTTGAAATATCTGTGATAAGGAAGACTCTGGATTAGTCACAAATAGAATAATGTCATCCGCGAAGAGATTGACCTTGTGGATGGAGTTGCAAAACTGGAAGCCTGTAATACCTGGGTGGGAGTGGATAGCTTCAGTCAAGGGTTTGATCATTATATTGAAGATGGACGGGGATAATGGGCAACCCTGTCTAGTCCCATTGGATGCCCCAGTGCCGGAGAGCCCTTAGACCTTCCTCCAGTGTGGTAATCCGGGTGGTCACCCCATTGTGGATACTTCCACTTATGAGGGACTTTGTGGTTGCGGAGGGCCTTGGTTATAGTCGCTAGGTTTTTGCGATGCTGGAGTGTGTGTGATGATAGGTTTGGGAGCAGATGCATTGTGGAATAGGCAGTGGGGAGAGAGTCCATCTCTTGGGATGCAGATAGTATTTGTTCCTTGACATGAAAAAAGTTGGGATCTCTGGTGATAGGAAGGAGGGTTTTGTAAGCCTGTGGATCCTGTTTATGATGAGATCCGTGGGCATAAGGGAGGGAATCAGAGAGGCTAAAAGCCTTTGGACCTATAGCAGTAATTGGTCAGATGTTACAGACTCAGGAAACCCTCTAATTTTGACGTTGTTCCTCCTTGACCTGTCCTCCAGGTCTGCTACTTTATCTTTTTTTACCAGCTAATGTCTTCAGAGTGGGCAGCTTACACATCCACCATGGTGTTAAAAGACACTGTAAATTCACTCATGGAAGTCTCCTCTCTGTCCACCCTCTCCCCTAGCTGCCGCACTTCCACATTAAGATTATTTATACAGTAAAGCATATCTGCCAGAAGCAATGAGCGCAGCGAGAGGAGCATGTATTTTAGCACAACATCTGAGACAGGTTGCCCCATGGTAGGAAAGGCAGTAATAATATCAGGCAAGGAGACAGTGGCATATGCTGTAGCTGAGCTTACCTCCATGCTGAGGCCTGTGTTGCCTCTGGCAGGAGATTCCCTGCAGGTTTTGAAGCCCCTGAGGACCCCCCGCTGCCTGTGCCCTGCCTGCAGGGCCCATGGATTGGCCAGGATGAAGGCCGCCATTCCGAGGCCACGGGCTAGCGCCACTGCCATTTTGTTGAAGCCCGCAGCCTTGTGAGATAAAGAAGCCAGCCAATTTATTGGGCTGCAGTGGGTCTTTCTTGCAGCGGGTTATTGCAGGCAATCTAGCTGGAGGCTGGGTGGTGATGGATGGCTGGAACGGAGGCTGATGAGCCAGATGGCGGTGGATTCCTAGGCGGTCTAGCGGAGCCTCAGAAGGATGCTGCCATACTTGTCAGCGGTCGCCACACCCCCCCCCCCCTGGCTTGTAGTTTTAAATAAACTACCATGGCACTGTTGAGCGCTGTGGTAGTACATTGAGTCTTCCTGTCAGTGTGAAACTGCTTGGCCATACAATGTATGGGCAGAAAGCTCACACTGACAGTCTGCAGAAGACCTGCATGGCATCAGCGATCTGCTGAATGATAGTGCCATGCTTTTCAGGCTCCTAAAAAAAAATAGTAAATGCACAATTTTTTTACCTGCAAAAAACATTTACATTTATTATTATTATTTTTTTTTAAAGGAAACTTATCCTTTAAATAATAGAAGAAATGGTCTCAGGATATCATCATTTTGCACCATGACGACTAGGATAATGTCTGGGAGTATCTGCTAAAACAATAATATTTAAAATTATACACTGATCTTATCTTACACCAGCAATATTGGTAAGGTTTTAGACCACTTATTCCCACTCCAGCTAAAGGTGTCAATATGCATTGGCTGGAGTTCACAGATTCAGCTACTTCAAATTAAGGTGACCTGATGCATACAGGTTCAACAGCTCTTCAGCTATGACCCTAGTATAGAATATAAATTGAAGCAGGGTTCTCATTTGGAGTGTACCCTCCTCCTCAATATAATAGTTCACTATTGAATCCGCTCATGGAACATCCTCTACTGTTGGGCAGAGTGTATCACTACTCCAACGCAAGACGCAAGACAGATATGTATAACATAATCATTGAATCAAGATACCACCTTGCATATCAAACAGTGCCTTATGTGATGGGGAATGTTTATGAGTAGAGCAGAGTATGCTTTCTTGTCATGTTTTGTTTTCTATACTTTCTATACTAATTTGAAATACTAAAATCATAATAAAAAAAAATAAAAAAAGGAAGACTGTGTAAATGTATTCTTGTATTTAGAGTATATTTACTTAAACTGGATATAGACAAGACAGAGCAAAATAAATGATAATCGTGCAATATCACCCAGACTGCACTGGAAAGCCCCTGACTACCTGAGAGCACCATTCCATTTTATTTTCAAACATAGAATTATAGGATTTAGGGTTCCTCTACTAAACATCTCAATTGGCTTTAATTGTAAAAGTTTCAGCAGCTTAGGAAAAAACTGGTGTGTCAAAAAAATTCTGCGCAAATGGGAATCTGCAATAGTAATGTTTGCTAAAATCATTACAATATATGCAGATAACCATTTTTTAGCTGGATTTTCACTTTTAAATGTATTTATCTGATTAAATGCATGCGCTCATTTAGTGCATAATTTTCTGTTATGTAAAGTCAATAAGGTGAAGCTGCCTGAAGCTGTCCCTGTGCTTGAATGCATATGGCAAACCAAAACAGCTCATTAATTCTACTGTTTATAAACACCAAGCATTTTTTTTCATAATTTTTCTGCTTATAATGTGTTTCATAAAACCTATTATGCTGTATAAGCAGTTGGCTTTTTGTGTGTAATTAATTACCTTGATTGAGATTTACCTCCAACTGGCTTTAGTGTTTTTATATGTTAAGAATCTAAGAAAGGTGAACATATCTGTGCAGACTGAGACTAGAGATCAACTAGTAATTTTCTGTGACTGCTGGTCCAACAAGTGGAGCTGGTCTGCCTTTGCTTAGTGCATTTCTTTCTGATTTTATTTTTAATGATGGTCAGTTAAAGACAAGGTTTTTTAACCTCTGAAAGACTTGGTGTGCCAAACAAGCAAAGTAAAATAAAATCAAAATAGTAGAGAAAAAAGCTTTATCTGCAATAAAAGATTCTTACCTCACACTTTAGAAGTTGATAAAAACTAGAAAACCTCATCTAAGGTAATAAATAGGCAAAACAGCTTCCTAGCTTCTGTATGATGTCCATTTTTGCTGCAAAGTGTCAATGAGATTCACCGTTTACTTAACCACTTAAGGATTGAGCCTCTTTCTGAGATTTGGTGTTTACAAGTTAAAATATTTTTTTTCTAATGCTGCGTACACACGACCGTTTTTAATGACGAGAAAAATGAAATTTTTTAAAATGGTCATTAAAAATGATCATGTGTGGGCTTTCCAGCATTTTTCCCGACGAGAAAAACGCAGAGAATCACGATGAGAAAAATTGGAACATGCTCTAATTCTTCACGACGTGAAAAAAAATGTGCATGCTCAGAATCAAGTATGAGACGAGAGCGCTCGTTCTGGTAAAACTAGCGTTCGTAATGGAGATAGCACATTCGTCACACTGAAAAGCGCGAATCGTCGCTCAACAAACTTTACTAACATGAAGGGTGGTGCCATCCGAATGGAACTTCCCCTTTATAGTGCCGTCGTACGTGTTGTACGTCACCGCGCTTTATTCGAACATTTTCTTCCACGATAGTGTGTAGGCAAGGCAGGCTTGAGAGGAAACACGAAAAATCACGTCGAGAAAAATTCTGTTTTTTTCAATGACATTAAAAACGGTCGTGTGTACACGGCATAAGACCCTAGAGAATAAAATGGCGGTCGTTGCAATACTTTTTGTCACACCGTATTTGCGAAAGTGTCTTGCAAACGCACTTTTTTTTTGAAAAAAAAAAACTTTTTTTAATTACAAAATAAGGCAACAGTAAAGTTAGCCCAATTTTTATTTATATTGTGAAAGATATTGTTAGCCGAGTAAATTGATACCCAACATGTCACACTTCAAGGTTGCGCTCCCTCGTGGAATGGCGACAAACTTTTCCCCTTAAAAATCTCCATAAGCGACGTTTAAAAAATTCTACAGGTTGCATGTTTTAAGTTACAGAGGAGGTCTAGGGCTAGAATTATTGCTCTCGCTCCAATGATCATGGCAATACCTCACATGTGGTTTTCATATGCAGTCTCTGCTCACGTATGCGTTCGCTTCTGCGCGCGAGCTCGTTGGGACAGGGCGCTTTAAAAAAATGATTTTTTTTTTCTTATTTTTTTTTTACTTTAATTTTTTTATTTTGACACTGTTTTTTAAAAATAAAAAATTGGGTCGCTTTTATTCCTATTACAAGGAATGTAAACATCCCTTGTAATAGAAAAAAGCATGCCAGGTCCTCTTAAATATGAGATCTGGGGTCATAAAGATCTCATATTCAGACTAAAACGCAATAAAATAAATAAATAATGTAATTTAATGCCCGAAATGCCCTGTCTATTTTCCGAAGCACCTGAAAAGCACTTCGGAAGCGCTGCAACAAGTTTTAAACTCCTTCTTTTGGGTTAAAAGTGCACCGCTAGTGGCCAAAAAGCACTGCTTAAACAGCGCTACAGTACCGCTAAAATGAGTGATGCTTTAGCGCTAACACAGCCGTAGCCCCAGTGTGAAAGGGGTCTTAGTGTAGAATCTAACATTGCCAATGCAAATCTTGTTTTGAATATTGTTTGGATTCTTGTGCATCATCTTTAGGAGAGGCTTCCTTCTGGGACGACAGCCATGCAGACCAATTTGATGCAGTGTGCGGCGTATGGTCTCTGAGCACTGACAAGCTGACCCTCCCACCCCTTCAACCTCTGCAGCAATGCTGGAAGCACTCATACGTCTATTTCCCAAAGACAACCTCTGGATATGACGCTGAGCACATGCACTCAACTTTTTGGTTGACCATGGCCAGGCCTGTTCTGAGTGGAACCTGTCCTGTTAAACCACTGTATGACCAGTATGAGAGAGTGAGAGCGATAACACCAAACTTAACACACCTGCTCCCCATTCACACCCGAGACCTTGTAACACTAATGAGTCAGATGACACTGGCAGGGAAAATGGCTAATGGCACCCAATTTGGACATTTTCACTCAGGGGCGAACTCACTTTTGTTGAGTGAGTTATTTTGAAGGGACAGCAAATTTACAGTGTTATACAAGCTGTACACTCACTACTTTACATTGTAGCAAAGTGTAATTTCTTCAGTGTTGTCACATGAAAAGATATGATAAAATATTTACAAAAATGTGAGGGGTGTACTCACTTTTGTGAGATACTGTATATTCAGGTGCTCAGCACACGTTTTCTGATGCTCTGATCCAGCACAGATAAGTTAAGCTCCTCTCTGTCCCATTTGCTGCAAATGGGAAGAATTATACTAACCAATATTCAAAACAAGATTTGCATTGGCAATGTTAGATTATACACTAAGACCCCTTTCACACTGGGGCCACGGCCGTGTTAGCGCTAAAGCGTCACTCATTTTAGCGGTGCTTTAGCGCTGTTTAAACAACGCTTTTTGGCTGCTAGCGGTGCGCTTTTAACCCAAAAGAAGGGGTTTAAAACTTTTTGCGGTGCCTCCGAAGTGCTTTTCAGGTGCTTCAGAAATGCTATGCAATAGACAGGGTGTTTCGGAAGCGCTAAATACAGCGCTTCCTAACCGCCCCAAAGATGCTGCTTGCAGGACGTTTCGGAACGTTCGGCAAGCGCACCACCACAGTGTGAAAAGTCACACTTGCATGAATGGGAAGCGGTTTTCAGGTGCTTATCAGAGGCTATTTCCAGCGCTAAAGCATCTAAAAACCACCCCAGTGTGAAAGGGGTCTAACTGATAGATCATAATAAGTAGAGTTGAGCGGACACCTGGATGTTCGGGTTCGACGGGTTCGGCCGAACTTCGGAAAAAAGTTCGGGACCGAACTTTAACCCGAACCCGGACCCGAACCCGAACCCCATTGAAGTCAATGGGGACCCGGACTTCTAAGGACTAAAAAGGCTCTAAAAAGGTAATGGAAAGGGCTAGAGGGCTGCAAATGGCAGCAAAATGTTGTTAAGAGCATGGCAAGTGCTCTGCAAACAAATGTGGATAGGGAAATAACTTAAAATAACATAAAAAAATAAAAATAAAAAATAATAATCTTGACCTAGGAGGACGAGGTCCATATGGAGTGGGAGGTTGAGGTGGCGGTGGATGTGGCTGTGTAGGTGGAAGCCGCGGTGGAGGAGGACGAGGTAGCCAACACTGATTAAAAAAATACAACAATGGCTGTGTAATGCCGGTGATGTGTCGAATTCTTTCCCCCGTCAAATAGTGTCCACCCTGTACTGCGCTTGCTCAGTATGTAGGACAAGGGGATTTCTAAAATCTCCCAAGACGAACGGCGCCTGCGTGGTGAGTTCAGGTGAAGGCCACACCATCCGTGGTTCAAGATGAGCCAAGTGAGGCCGTGCCCGAAGCATGGCGATCGAACCGAGCCCGTGAGGGGCCCTGTTACTATGTGCTACCGTATGTCCACTTGGATGGTGGGGCTTGAACCTGCACTCACAGCGCAGGCGCCGTTCATCTTCGGAGATTTTGTGAATCTCCTTGTCCTCTGTACTGCGCAAGCGCTGCGCCTTCGCAGTATGGGCCGGACACAATCCGATGGCCGGACAGTTTTTGTCACAACACTGGTATACATGTCTATTCTGCACAAGGTACGGACAAGTCCTGTGGGATCCATGCCTGGTTCATTTTAATGAACGTGAGCTTGTCCACATTGGCTCTGGACAGGCGGCTGCGCTTGTCTGTGATAACGCCCCCTGCCGTGCTAAATACACGTTCAGATAATACACTGGCTGCAGGGCAGGCCAGCACCTCCAAGGCATAAAGGGCAAGCTCAGGCCATGTGCCCAATTTGGAGACCCAGAAGTTAAAGGGGGCAGACCCGTCATCCAGTACGTGTAGGCCTGTGGACACATACTGCTCAACCATGTTGGTGAAATGCTGCCTCCTGCTAAGACGTTCCATCTCAGCTGGTGGTGCTGGTTGTTGTGGCGTGCTGACAAAGCTTTTCCACATTTCAGCCATGCTAACCCTGCCTTCTGAGGTGCTGCCGGTGCCCCGGCTGCGTTGGCGACCTCTTCCTCCTCCTCTGCCTTCGCCTTGTGCTTCCACCGTACGCCCGCTGTCAGGTGGGAATGCCACCAGCAGCGCGTCTACCAGCGTGCGCTTGTACTCGCGCATCTTACGATCCCGCTCCAGTGAGGGAATTAAGGATGGTACGTTGTCCTTGTAACGGGGATCCAGCAGGGGGGCCACCCAGTAATCAGCACCAGTTAAAATGTGGGCAACTCGGCGGTCATTGCGGAAACACTGCAGCATGTAATCGCTCATGTGTGCCAGGCTGCCCAGAGGCAAAGAAAAGCTGTCCTCTGTGGGAGGTGTATCGTCTGTGTCCTCTGTATCCCCCCAGCCACGCACCAGTGATGGCCACGAGCTGGTCTGGGTGCCACCCTGCTGTGAAAATGCCTCCTCCTCCTCCTCCTCCTCCATCTCCTCCTCCACCTCGTCATCCTCCAGAACTGTTCCCTTTCTGCCGGACAATTGTGTACCTGGCGTTTGTTGGTGCAGGAACCCACCCTCGTAGCCACTTGTGAAAGACTGCCCTGAAAGCCTTTGAAATGATCCCGCTTCCTCCTCCTCCTCCTCATCCTCCTGTGCCACATCATCTTCCATCATCGCCCGAAGCGTTTTTTCAAGGAGGCATAGAACTGGGATAGTAACGCTAAGAACGGCGTCATTGGCACTGGACATGTTGGTGGAGTACTCGAAACAGTGCAACAAGTCACACAGGTCTCGCATGGAGGCCCAGTTATTGGTGGTGAAGTGGTGCTGTTCCGCAGAGCGACTCACGCGTGATTGCTGCAGCTGAAACTCCACTATCGCCTGCTGCTGCTCGCACAGTCTGGCCAGCATGTGCAAGGTGGAGTTCCACCTTGTGGGCACGTCACATATCAGGCGGTGAGCGGGAAGGCCGAAGTTACGCTGCAGCGCTGACAGGCGAGCAGCAGCAGGGTGAGAACGCCGAAAGTGCGCACACACAGCCCGCACTTTCTGCAGCAGCTCTGGCATATTGGGGTAATTTTTAAGGAACCTCTGGACCACCAAGTTCAGCACATGCGCCAGGCAAGGGATGTGCGTCAAACCGGCTAGGCCCAGAGCTGCTACGAGATTTCGCCCATTATCGCACACCACCAGGCCGGGCTTGAGGCTCACTGACAGCAACCACTCATTGGTCTGTTGTTCCATGTCCCTCCACAACTCCTGCGCGGTGTGGGTTTTTTCCCCCAAAACAGGAAAGTTTTAAAACTGCCTGCTGTCGTTTACCCCTGGCTGTGCTGAAGTTGGTGGTGAAGGTGTTATGCTGACCGGATGAGGAGGCGGTAGAGGATGAGGAAGCGGAGTAGGAGGAGTTAGCAACAGGAGGCAAACTGAAGCGCCCTGCAATCCTCGGTGGTGAAAGGACATGCGCCAAACTGCTATCTGCCTCAGGCCCAGCCGCCACTGCATTTACCCAGTGTGCTGTTAGGGAGATATAACGTCCCTGACCGTGCTTACTGGTCCACGCATCCGTAGTTAGGTGGACCTTGCCACAGATGGCGTTGCGCAGTGCACACCTGATTTTGTCCCCCACTTGGTTGTGCAGGGAAGGGATGGCTCGCCTGGAAAAATAGTGGCGGCTGGGCACGACGTACTGTGGGACAGCCAATGCCATCAGGCTTTTAAAACTCTGCGTCTCCACCAGACAGAATGACAGCATTTCAAAGGCCAGGAGTTTTGAAATGCTGGCATTCAGGGCCAGGGATCGCGGGTGGCTAGGGGGGTACTTCCTCTTCCGCTCCAATGTTTGGGAGATAGAGAGCTGAACGCTTCCATGGGACATTGTGGAGATGGTTGGTGACCCGGGTGGTAGTGTTGCTGGCAGATGCTCTGTTTGCGGGGTGGCAGGTGCCACTGTCACTACAGAGGTGGATGAAGAGGCCGAGACTGCAGCAGAAGAGGAAGCAGGAGGAGCCAGAGACCTTTCTTGGTTTTTGAGGTGTCTACTCCACTGCAGCTCGTGCTTTGCACTTAGATGCCTGGTCATGCAGGTTGTGCTCAGGTTGAGAACGTTTATGCCTCGCTTCAGGCTCTGATTGCACAGCGTGCAAACCACTCGTGTCTTGTCATCAGCACATTGTGTGAAGAACTGCCACGCTGGGGAACTCCTTGGACCTGGCTTTGGTGTGCTCGGTCCCTTGCTGCGTTGGGCAGTAGCAGACATACTGTCTAGCTGACAGACGCTCCGCTTTTGCACCCTGCTCCCTCTTCTGCTGTGCTGGTGGCTCTGTGCGACCACCGCCTCTTCCTCCAAACTACACTGGTCACCTGCATAACGTTGATTCCATGTGGGGTCGAGGACCTCATCGTCCTCCACATCATCTTCCACCCAGTCTTCACCCCTGCCCTCCTTGTCTGTCTGCACAATTGCGAAAGCAGCAGCAGTTGGCACCTGTGTTTCGTCATCATCCGAGACGTACTGCGATGGTCCTCCCATGTACTCAGAATGAAACATAAGTGGTTGGGCATCGTTGCACTCAATCTCTTCCACTTCTGGGGCAGGGCTAGGTGGATGGCCCTGGGAAACCCTGCTAACAGAGTCATCGAAAAGCAGAAGAGACTGATGCATGATTTGGGGCTCAGACTGCTTGGCTGATTTGCAAGGGGGTGAGGTGAAAGACTGATGGACATGGGTTTCAGGTGCCAACTCTGTTCTTTCATCAGAAGAGTGGGTGGGAGACAATGTGAAGGAACCCGAGGCACTGTCAGTAACCCAATCTACTATCGCCTGTACTTGTCCTGGCCTAAACATTCGTACAGCCTCATTAGGCGCGACAAAATACCGCCGCAGGCTCGGTCGCCTACTCGCACCTGAGGAAGGTGTTTCACTTGTGCGTGTATCTGGCACAGATCCACCACGTCCTCTCCCTGCAACAGGAGCTCCACCAGCAGCACCACGACCGGGGCCACCACGTCCCTTTGACCTTCTCCTCATATTTTCAAAATTTAGGATCTTGCCCTAAATGGGTGTTTTTGGAAGAGCAGAACACACCCACAGTACGTAACCGCTGAATCGCACAGCTACAGAACTGCAGAAAATGCTATTCAAAAAAAATGTTGTTTTTTTAGTATAGCACAGTAGGAGAAAACTATATAGAAATTGTTTATTTCACACACCTCAAAATATGTATAACACACTGCAAACTTTTTTTTGTGCCACTAAACGGCGTTTTTTGGAAGAGCAGAACACACCCACAGTATGTAATCGCTGAATCGCACAGCTACAGAACTGCAGAAAATGCTATTCAAAAAAAATGTTGTTTTTTTAGTATAGCAACGTAGGAGAAAACTATAAAGAAATTGTTTATTTCAAACACCTCAAAATATGTATAACACACTGCAAACTTTTTTTTGTGCCACTAAACGGCGTTTTTTGGAAGAGCAGAACACACCCACAGTACGTAACCGCTGAATCGCACAGCTACAGAACTGCAGAAAATGCTATTCAAAAAAAATGTTTTTTTAGTATAGCACAGTAGGAGAAAACTATATAGAAATTGTTTATTTCACACGCCTCAAAATATGTATAACACACTGCAAACTTTTTTTTGTGCCCCTAAACGGCGTTTTTTGCAAGCGTACATTAAAGTGCAATTTTTTTTTTTTTTTTTTGCCCTAAACGGGTCTTTTTTTGCACGAGCAAAATAAAATGCTTTTTTTTTTTTTTTTGCCCTATGGGTCTTTTGGAAAAGAGAACAATAAAGTGCCTTTTTTTCCCCCTAAAAGTTAGATTTTCTCTGACACTGGGCTCATGGCAGTGTAAAAAGACTGCACTGCAACACAAATAGGTAGACCTATGCAGATCGCTGATTTTAATCTCTGAATCTGGACTCCTATATAATATTCTCTCTCCCTGAAAGCACCAACACAGGAACCTGGCCCTACACTACACTATCTCTCTATCTTTTCCCTCAGATTGTAGAATCAGGACTACCTCATCTATCTTTCTATCTCTCCCTAAAAGCAGCAGCAGCAGACTAGATCCTCTCCCTATCTATTCTGAAGCAGAGTGTCATGTGTGCTGTGTGCCTCTAGCTTTTATAGAAGCTGGGTCACATGTTGCACTGACCAATCACAGCCATGCCATTAGTAGGCATGGCTATGATGGCCTCTAAGGGCACACCAGCTAATCAAAAGGTGATTGGCTGGCCCCTGAAGCATTTCTAAATGCGTTATTAGATTGCCGAACCCGAACCCAGACTTTTGGGCAAAGTCCGGGTTCGGGAAAAAGCTAAAGTTCGGTACGGACCCGAACTTTACAGTTCGGGTTCGCTCAACACTAATAATAAGTCATTATTCTTGGAATTTTGCGTGACCTAAACTATTAACAAAAGTCACTAGAACTCTGTAAAGTTACAAGAATAAAAAGATTTCATTGCATGTAGTGCATCATTTTCTGTTTGATGATATCCTTCCTTTTCTTGGGCAGTGAGAGGTTAAAGTACACGAGCATCACCCTGTGTACACCACCACCAGTGTATAAAATCCAGATATAACAAATCCCTTTATGTAAATATAATTAATAATAACAGAAGCTAATATGCAAAGCCTACTGTATACTGTGGAAAAAAGAACAATAGAAATGTAATCTGTTTCTCTTGATATTAAGTTTATACAAAGTCACACCAGTTCTCTTGAGTGGGAGTCATTTCCCATCCTTAGCAGATTATTTAATATTACAGTGTTTCCTCTCTTGATTCATGTTGGATTTCTTGTACTTCAGTCACTTCAGTTTGAAGCATGCAACAGCAAATATTTAATAAAAGAATGGCTGTTTGTTCCACTCTGTTAATTCAATATTCTGGCAATGAGCATATGAAGAATTACAAAGTAAAAAAAATATTTAAACAGAGACAGACACAGCAGAAAGGGATTTCTCCAGCTGTGAGTGGTAGAGATAATAATGTACAAAAGATTAACAAATTAAGTTAGAGGGCTTTTAGTTAGCTTGATTCACTCTAATAATGTATTTTGCATAGCATAGATTTAAAATAACTGCAAAAACCTACAAATCCTCATACGTGTGTAGATTGGATTATCAAGTTCCTTGTTGCATGGTCTGCAGCATATATAACGCCTCCAAATTAGAGCGACTTCCAAATTAGAGTGACGGCCAAGCGAGAGTGAGGCCTCGAACGCACGCCGATAAAGGAAACCATAGGGGAACACACGCTGATACTTCTCACCCCATACACACCGATGGATTAGCTTGGTGCCGGCTAGGGATGAGCTTCGAGTCGAACATGAGTTCGACTCGAACATCGGCTGTTCGATCGTTCGCCGAATTTCGAACATTATGGGCCGTTCACGCCAAATTTGAGTGGCGTGTCACGGCCCATAATTCATTGCGTCATCGCAGTGCATTGCTGGCTGATGATTGGCCAAGCATGCACTATGACCCCCATGCTTTGGCCAATCACAGCGCCATCAACACAGAGAGCCATATTTGGCCAAAGTCAGGGTGCCTTTGGCCAATCATGGCTCAGGGGAGTAGGTACACGCCCCACACTATATAAGGCCGCCTGCGAGTCGGCCTTGTGTAGTGTGTTCCCGCGGCGTTCAGAGAGAGAGAGAGAGAGAGAGAGAGAGAGAGAGAGATTGTTGTTTTATTTCAGTTAGCTAGATTGAGCAGGCAGTTGATTCAGCTAGTTAGATCAGTATATTTAGTATATATATGCATTGCACGCTTTGAATATATTGTGAGGGGGTTAGCTCAGCAGCGGGTGTGTGTGACCCCCTGGGTGGGTTCACCACACAAAAACAGGCACAGCAGACAGTGGTAGGAGAAAACGAAAAGGGTGTGGTTTTATTTGAACTATATACAGACAAAAAATACAGCAAAAACAAAAGAAACATGAAAATAAATCCTGGTCAACTTGACCGCTCACTACACACGTTGGTGTCCCTAACTAACAACTGGGTACAGCCTTCTGCTGTCCCAGTCCCTAGCTCCCTGTTTTTTGAAGTTCTTAGCAATAACCACACAGGCTTTGGCTCACCGCACAGAGATCACACTCCCCAGACTATTCACACAGATCTGGTTCCAGGTTTGAGCATCTCCCTTAGCATGCTGGGAGTTCTTGTAGAGGCCCTAACGAGCCCACTTACTTCAGCTGGGCTCATTAACTCTTCCCCTGCAAGACTCCCCGCACTCCCCCTAGTGGTATAAATCGGCATAAAGCCTGAATCTAGGACATATATACCTTCCATCCTGGATGCAACCTGGTGATTTTACCTGCATGCTGTCACATACCCCCCCTCTTGTTTTAATCTTGGGGTTGGAACACAAGCAATCAGGCATGCATGTACTCGAGACAAAGCATCTACATTCCCCATTTGAACGCCAGGGCGATGCTTTACCGTAAAGTTGAATTCCTGTAGGGCCAGGAACCACCTATTTACTCTTCTATTTGTCTCTTTGTTTTGAGCCATCCACTTTAAAGGAGCGTGATCAGTAATCATGTCAAAGTGCCTACCTAGCAGATAGTACCGAAGGGAATCTAGAGCCCACTTCACCGCTAAACACTCCTTCTCAATCGTGGCGTAATTTACCTCATGGGACTTCAACTTCCTGCTGAGGTAAATGACTGGGTGCTCTTCCCCGTTCCAGACCTGGGACAATACTGCTCCTAACCCAACGTCGGATGCATCACTTTGTACGACAAAGTCCCTAGAGAAGTCTGGTGAGTACAACACTGGCTGGCTACATAAGGCTTTTTTTAAGAATTGAAATGCTGCCTCAGCCTCTGGGGTCCATTTAACCATGACAGACTCCTTCCCTTTTGTCAGGTTGGTTAGGGGCACAGCCTGAGAAGCAAAGTGGGGAATGAATCGCCAATAATAACCAGCGATTCCCAGAAAGGCTCGTACCTGCTTCTTGCTGTTGGGACGCGGCCAATTCTGTATGGCCTCGACTTTATTGACTTGGGGTTTTATTACTCCCCTCCCAATGGTGTACCCAAGATACTTGGCCTGCTCCTGTCCAATAGTACACTTCTTGGGGTTGGCCGTAAACCCAGCTTCCCGGATAGAGTCTAGGACTGCTTGCACTTTTGGCAGATGTGAGGCCCAATCTGTGCTATAGATAATTACATCATCTGGGTAAGCCGCAGCATACTTCTGATGGGGCCTCAGTATCTGGTCCATTTTCCGCTGGAATGTGGCCGGCGCATTCTGTAAACCAAACGGCATTCTTTTATATTGGAACGCCCCGTCTGGGGTTACAAATGCGGTTTCCTCCTTGGCTGACTTGGCCAGGGGCATTTGCCAATACCCTTTGGTGAGATCAAGAGTTGTCATGTATCGGGCTGTTCCCAACCGGTCGACCAACTCATCTATACGTGGCATGGGGTAGGTGTCAAATTTTGTAACTTTGTTCAGTTGTCGGAAATCGCTACAAAATCGCCAGCTCCCATCCGGTTTAGGCACTAACACTATGGGACTTGACCAATCACTTTGGGATTCCTCTATCACCCCTAACTTAAGCATTTTCTGTACTTCCTCACGTATTGCCTCCCATCGGGCCTCTGGGATCCGATAGGGTTTTAGCTTCACCCTTTCACCGGACGGGGTAATAATATCATGATCTACCCCATACGTTTGTCCCGGCAGCTCAGAGAAAACCTCCTTGTTGCGAAGCACAAATTCCTTAACCTCCTGTTGTTGGGGGTTTGACAAGGTGACTGCTATTCCAACCTCAGGAATCATGGAATCAGACTGAGCTGGTGACAACGTTTCTGCGACTAGGGATTCCCTATCCCTCCAGGCTTTCAACAGATTAATGTGATAGATCTGTTCGGGCTTTCGCCTTCCTGGTTGTCTGACCTTGTAATTCACTTCGCTCACTTTTTCCAATATCTCGTAGGGGCCTTGCCATTTGGCGAGGAACTTGTTTTCAACCATAGGGACAAGTACCAATATCTTATCCCCCGGGGAAAAGGTCCGGGTCTTGGCTCCACGGTTGTACACTCTCTGCTGTGCCAACTGCGTTTGGGCCAAATGTTCCTTTACGATTGGCATTACCTGTGCAATTCTATCTTGCATCAGGGTGACATGCTCAATCACACTCCTGTGGGGAGAACTCTCACTTTCCCAAGTTTCCTTGGTGATATCCAACAGTCCTCTTGGGAGTCTCCCATAGAGTAACTCAAAGGGTGAGAAACCCGTAGAGGATTGGGGTACCTCCCTAATAGCAAAGGGAAAGGGAATTAGACTGTCATGGAAATCCCCTATTCAGCCGCCGCAGCCCTACGCGCATGCGCGGTGGAACGGCGCTTCGACGCATGCGCAATGGCGCGCGAATGGCGCACGCACATGCGCAATGGTGCACCAATCAGAACTCTGACAGGCCTATTTAAAGAAGCCTAGTGGCGCTGACAGGTTGCTGGTTTGTCGTCAGCTTCCTGCCTTGTACCTGGTTTCCTGTATACACGTCTGAACCCTTGTTGTGACCCGGATCGACCTGACTACGCTGCTTCTCTCCTGGACCTGACCTTTGGCTTGCCTCTCGGACCTCTTCTGCCTGCCCGCTGTGTTTGACCCTCGGCCTGTGACTCTGATTTTCTACCAATCTCCAATCCCTGATCTCCTGCTTGTATTCCGGATTTGCTACTTGCCTCCAGCTCTGATTACCTGCTTAGTATTCCTGGACTGATCACTTGTCTACTGTGTTAGACCCTTGGACTCAGTCTACCCGCTTGGCGCATGTAGTGCCCTGGACTTGTGTCTTTGTTTGGATCTTGTGAGAGCCCTCATCAGCCTGGTGTTAGGCCCTCAGCCTGTTCCTGGTCACCCGATCCTCTACCAAGACTTCCTCACCTGCTGGTAGCCAGTGCCTCTTCGCGCCATCCTCTCCCTGTTCCACCTCCAGGGGGCGGAGTGCGCCAAGTCGCAAGGGTGAACCACTCTCGGCATCTCGGCCTCGGTAAGTACACTCGTGACATAGACAGTCCCAATCCTTTCCATCTTTATCCACCACCTTCTTTAACATTTGTTTTAGAGTTTTGTTGAATCTTTCAACCAACCCATCTGTTTGGGGGTGATACATAGATGTACGCAATTGCGTCACTTTGAACAACTTGCACAGCTCTTTCATAACCCGGGACATAAAGGGTGTACCTTGGTCCATAAGCAGTTCCTTACAAATACCCACATGGCTAAAAACAAGAGATAGCTCTTTGGCTATGGTTTTGGCCGAGGTATTTCGGAGAGGAATCGCTTCCGGATAACGGGTGGCATAGTCCATTATAACCAAGATGTACTGGTGCCCCCTAGCGGACTTCATTATCAGACCTACCAAATCCATTGCGATCCTCTCAAAGGGGACCTCAATGATGGGAAGAGGTACCAGCGGGTTACGGAAATGTGGCATCGGTGCCGACCTCTGACACACAGGGCAGGAGGAACAATAATTTTCTGTTTCCTTCATGACCCCAGGCCAATAGAATCTCTGCAATACTCTCTCTCTGGTTTTCTCTGTCCCCAGATGACCTCCAAGAATGTGCCCATGGGTCAACTCTAACACCAACTTCCTGTAAGGTTTGGGCACCACAAGCTGCTCAATGGTTTCTTCTGCCCTTTTAGCCACCCGATACAGTAGGTCCTTTTCCACGATGAAGTATGGGTAAGTGCCGGTCTCATCTGGGTTCACTAACTCGCCATCTATTTCCACTACGTTTTCCCGTGCCTTTATTAGGGTGTGGTCTTTTAACTGTTCTGTGGCAAAATTTTCCTTGTGAACCTCGAGATCAGAAAACTCTACAGACGGCATGTTTTCGTCTGAGGATGTTGGCTCCTCCCCAATTTCTCTAGTCTCCCCTGCCAATACCGACAAGGGAAATTCTGGAGAGTCCTCACCACTCTCCGAGGAATTCTGGCTATCACATTCCTGGTATATAGGGGCACCAGTGGGGGGCTCAGGACAATCCCATAGTTCCCAGAACTTTGGAAAATCCCTTCCCACAATGGCATCATGAGGCAAGTGAGACACTAATCCCACCCGATGAGAGAGCGTACCTTTGGGGGTCTCAAAACACACTGTAGTCACCGGATACTCTCGGGTGTCCCCATGCACACAAATAACAGCTACCTTGTTATTCCCAGAGACCTCTGTAGTAACTAATTCAGCCTTTATCAGTGTCACGAGGCTACCTGAATCCAGCAATACAACAACATTTCTACCATTAACACACATTTTGCATAAATGTTTCTCAGTTCCCCGCATGGCAGTACATGCGACTGTCGCAAACAGCAACTGACGTCTGTCCGTTAGAAAGTCACATTGCATGGGTTCATCCACAACCGGGCAATTTGCTGCAATATGTCCCTCTTGTCGGCAGCGGTAACAAACAATCCTTCTTGCTGCCTCTTGAACCCCTGACTTTCCAGGCTGTTCTCGCCAAACCTTGGGTAGAACTCCCACCCTCTCACTCTCTCCACCCTCACCCCTTGGAATCATCTTACCCGCCACTGGGGATGGTCTGGTCTTAGGGTGGAAAGTCTGTGAGTCTCTGGAAGAGGCAGTCAGGTTCTCTGTAGCCAAGTACTTCTCTACACGATCCACAAGATTATCGGACGTTTCTGGGTCTCCATGGCTTACCCACTTTTGGATGGCAGTAGGAAGAGCTCTCAAGAAACGATCCATCACAACACGTTCCACAATCTTTGGTGCGGACAAAGTCTCTGGCTGTAGCCACTTCCTGCTCAGGTGAATGAGATCATACATTTGAGACCTGGGGGGTTTTCAAGCCGGAAAGTCCAGTTATGCACACGCTGAGCCCAGACAGCCAGGGTGACACCCAGCCGTGCCAATATTTCAGTTTTTAGCATCACATAGTCTTTTGCTTGGTCAGGCTCTTGGTCATAGTAAGCTTTCTGCAATTCACCAGTTAACAGAGGAGCCACCAGTCCAGCCCACTGCTCCTTAGGCCACTTTTCTCTTTCAGCAGTCCTTTCAAATGTGGTCAAAAACACCTCTGGATCATCCTCTCCAGTCATTTTTGTCAATAAACGACTCACCCCAAAGGACGCATTATTAGTGGAACTACTTGCCTCACTGGTCTGCGGACGTTGCTGCATTAACGTTTCCATTTGTTGCTGTAGTCTCTGTTCTTGCTTCTGTAACAGGTCTATGAAGCGGGCCTCAGATTGCTCCTGGGCTTGTTGCTGAGCTTCCAGACTCTGTTGCAAAGTTGCATTTGTCTGCTGCTGGGCTGTAAGGCTCTGTTGATGAGCTTGCTGCTGGGCTGCAAGGCTCTGTTGATGAGCTTGCTGCTGGGCTGTAAGGCTCTTTTGCAAACTTGCATTTGTCTGCTGCTGATTGGCATTTGATAGAGCCAGCTGTTTCAGTATCTCCTCCATGCTGGCCTTAAAAAAACTGCCACTGGTTCTCCACCAATAGTGATGAGCCGAACACCCCCGGGTTCGGTTCGCACCAGAACCCGCGAACGGACCGAAAGTTCGTACGAACATTAGAACCCTATTAAATACAATGGATGCGAACGTTCGAATTCTAAAGTGCTAATTATAACAACTATTATGCATGTTATTGTCCTAAAAAGGGTTTGGGAACCCGGGTTCTGCACCAGGGGACATGTATCAATGCAAAAAGAAGTTTTAAAAACGGTCGTTTTTCGGGAGCAGTCATTTTAATGATGCATAAAGTGAAAAAAAAAAAGTCAAATATTCCTTTAAATATCGTACCTGGGGGGTGTCTAAAGTATGCCTGTGAAGTGCCACGTGTTTCCCGTGTTTAGAACTGTCCCTGCACAAAATGACACTTCTAAAGGAAAAAAAAGCCATTTAAAACTGCTTGCGGCTTTAATGTAATGTCTGGTCCCGGTAATATGGATGAAAATCTTTAAGAAAAATGGCATAGCTACCCCATGACCCCCCCCCCCCCCTACCCCAGCCCATTACCAGCCCCTTTGGGTCTTGTATGGATATTAAGGGGAACCCCGCACATAAAATAAAAAAGGCCCTATATACTCTGAACAGCCGTATACAGGCGGTGCATACAAGACAGGGACTGTAGGTTTGTTCTTATGTAGAATGTGTTTGTAATTTTGAACAGGTACATTGTTGAAGTGTAGCTCCAGCCCAAAAATCTATTTTTAAACTTTTTGGAAAACATAGGTAAGGGTTATCACCCCTGTAACATTTGTTTTGCTGTCTGTGCCCCTGTTCAGAACATTTCACCTCACTTTCCGTCCCAATGACAACTGTTTTTGAAATGTGGTGTTTTTCTTGAAACAAGGATTGCTGATAAAGCATCAGTACAGAGGAGACACCTTTCTCCCATATTTATTCTTACAGGAGAGAATTTTCCTTCCTAGGGGTAGATTTCCTCTCACTTCCTGTTGTCTTCTTGCGTTTGCAAGTAGGAGTCGTTTGTAAGTTGGATGTTTGAAAGTAGGGACCTGCCGTATATACTCTGCAGAAATAGGCCCCTTAGTTGTTGGTGTTGGCACAACACTGTAAGCACTCACAGTTACTCTTGGTTGGTGCTGGAACGCCCTGCTGTCAACTATTATATCAGGAATTTTAATTACATATAATTGTTGAACAGTGGTAGTAAAAATTGGGGCTTTGATGGTGGTGCTGGTGCCACAACATTGTAAGCCCTGACAGTTACTCTTGGTGGGTGCAGCAATGGGCCCTGCTGTGAATTATTAGATCAAGAATTGTAATTACATGCCCCTTTTGAACAGGGGCTGAAAAATTGGGCCTTTCGTGGTGGTGGTGGTGGTGGCGTTGCCACAACACTGTAAGCCCTCAGACTTACTCTTGGTGGGTGCAGGAATGGGCCCTGCTGTGAATTATTAGATCAAGAATTGTAATTACATGCCCCTTTTGAACAGGGGCTGAAAAATTGGGCCTTTCGTGGTGGTGGTGGTGGTGGCGTTGCCACAACACTGTAAGCCCTCAGACTTACTCTTGGTGGGTGCAGGAATGGGCCCTGCTGTGAATTATTAGATCAAGAATTGTAATTACATGCCCCTTTTGAACAGGGGCTGAAAAATTGGGCCTTTCGTGGTGGTGGTGGTGGTGGCGTTGCCACAACACTGTAAGCCCTCAGACTTACTCTTGGTGGGTGCAGGAATGGGCCCTGCTGTGAATTATTACATCAAGAATTGTAATTGCATGCCCCTGTTGAACAGGGGCTGAAAAATTGGGCCTTAGGCACTGGTGGCACAACACTACAACCCCTCACAGATACTGTACTTGGAGCACAGCAATGAGCCCTGTTGCAAAGTATTGCTTCAAAAATTGTAATGCACGCCCCTGTTAAACAGGGGCTGAAAAATTGGGCCTTAGGCACTGGTGGCACAACACTACAACCCCTCACAGATACTGTACTTGGAGCACAGCAATGAGCCCTGTTGCAAAGTATTGCTTCAAAAATTGTAATGACACGCCCCTGTTAAACAGGGGCTGAAAAATTGGGCCTTAGGCACTGGTGCCACAACACTCCAACCCCTCACAGATACTGTACTTGGAGCACAGCAATGAGCCCTATGGCAAATTATTGCTAAAAAAATTGTAAGTACACGCCCCTGTAAAACAGGGGCTGAAAAATTGGGCCTTAGCCACTGGTGGCAGCACCTATAAACAAAAATGATCTTCCAAGCTATCATCATCAATCGTATCATTGAGGACTCGGAGGAGGAGGATAGCCAGTCAACATAACAGCACAGGCACTCAGCATCAGCATCAGTCTTGAAGGGATGTGACATGTTAAAATCAATTAGTCTGTTATATCAGCATCAGGTGTGTGGTAGCTGGTGGTGATCCAAGACTGGTTCATCTTGATGAAAGTCAGTCGATCAACCGAGTCGGTGGACAGGCGCACCCTGTGATCCGTGACAAATCCTCCAGCAGCACTGAATGTGCGTTCCGAAAGAACGCTGGATGCAGGACAGGCCAGTAGCTCAATTGCATACTGTGCAAGCTCTGGCCAGTGATCCATCCTCAAGACCCAGTAAGCCAGAGGATTTTCGGTGGGGAAGGTGTCCAAGTCTGACCTTGCCCCTAGATATTCCTGCACCATGTTTATCAGACGCTGGCGATGGTTGCTGGAACCGATCATACTTTGGGGCTGCGGACTAAAGAATTGTCTGAACGCATCGGTCAGACGGCCACCTTCCCCACCGCTCCTTCTTTGACTGGCCGAAGCCTCAGCAACTCGTTGTCCAGGACCAGGAGTTTGTAACCTCCCAGTCTCTGGGAACGTGTTGCACAGACCTTTCTGCAAGGCCTCCCGGAGTTGTCTCATCCTCTGCTCCCTCTGCGACGGTAACATAAGGTCCGCAACCTTACCCTTGTACCGTGGATCAAGGAGAGTGGCCAGCCAGTAATGGTCCCTCTCCTTGATCCGAAGAATACGAGGATCCTTCCGCAGACTTTGCAGGATCAGGGAGGCCATGCAGCGTAGGTTTGCTGAGGCATTCGCTCCGGAGTCCTCTGGGTCACTAAGGACGACATGATCCGCAGTCACCTCCTCCCAGCCACGTACAAGTCCACTGGTTTCTTGGGACTGTAAATCATCCCTAAAAGACTGCTGCTGATGATGCTGAGTGCCAGCCTCCACCTCCATGCTGACACAATCCTCCTCCTCCTCCTCCTCCTCCTCCTCTTCCTCTTCCTGTGCGATGGGTGGGACAGAAGGAACACTGTCTGGGTAAAGGGGGCCTTGAGAGGCAAGGAAGTCCTCCTCTTCCTGCCTCTGTTCTGCCTCAAGTGCCCTGTCCATTAATCCACGCAGCGTGTGCTCCAACAGGTGGACAAGAGGTACAGTGTCACTGATGCATGCACTGTCACTGCTCACCATCCTCGTGGCCTCCTCAAATGGTGCCAGGACAGTGCATGCATCCCTGATCATGCCCCACTGGCGTGGAGAAAAAAAACCAAGCTCCCCTGACCCTGTCCTGGTGCCGTAGTCGCACAGGTACTCATTGATGGCCCTCTGCTGCGTGTGCAGCCGCTGCAGCATGGCCAACGTTGAGTTCCACCTGGTGGGCATGTCACATATAAGGCGGTTCTTGGGCAGGTTCAACTCCTTTTGCAGCTCAGCCAGGCGAGCACTGGCATTATAAGATCTGCGTAAATGCACACAGACTTTCCTGGCCTGCCTCAGGACATCCTGTAAGCCCGGGTACCTGCCCAAGAACCGCTGCACCACCAGGTTAAGGACGTGAGCCACACAGGGCACATGGGTCAGTTGTCCCTGTCGAAGGGCGGAGAGGAGGTTGGTGCCATTGTCGCAAACCACCATTCCTGGCTTAAGCTGGCGTGGCGTCAACCACCTCTCGGCCTGGCCCTGCAGAGCAGACAGGACCTCTGCCCCAGTGTGGCTTATGTCCCCCAAACACACCAGCGCAAGCACGGCATGGCATCTTTTTGCCTGCGTACTTGCGTAGCCCCGTGAACGGCTACGGAGCACCGCTGGTTCATAGGACAAACCACAGGAAGAGGCCATGGAGGAAGAAGAGGAGGGGGTGGAGGAGAGAGGTGTGTCACAACCAGTAGTAGCATTTTGGAGGCGTGGCGGTGGGACAACCTCCAACACTACTGCACCTTGTCCTGCATCCTTCCCAGCTGCCAAAAGAGTGACCCAATGGGCCGTGAAAGAAAGGTAACGTCCCTGTCCATGCCTGCTGGACCATGAGTCAGCGGTAATATGCACCTTACCGCTGACCGCCCTGTCCAGCGAGGCCAAGACATTGCCTTCCACATGCCGGTAGAGAGCCGGAATAGCCTTCCGTGAGAAAAAGTGGCGTTTGGGAACCTGCCACTGAGGAACCGCACATTGCACAAACTCACGGAAGGGGGCCGAGTCTACCAACTGAAAAGGCAGCAGTTGAAGCGCTAGCAATTTAGCCAAGCTAGCATTCAACCGCTGGGCATGTGGATGGCTGGGAGTGAACTTCTTTCGACGGTCCAGCAGCTGGGGCAGGGAAATTTGCCTGCTAGAATCGGACGTCGGTGTACTGCTAGCAGAGTGGCCGCAAGTACTTGGCTGTGACACACCTAATTCTACACCTTCATTCCTCTCAGTGCATGTTTCAGAGAGGACTGAAGTTATAGTGGGGTTGGAGATCCCAGCTGATGCGGTGCAAGGAGAGGTCCGCTTTGTTCTTTGGTGTGGGTCTTTGAGGTAGGCTTGCCAACGAGCTGCATGGCAGGTCAACATATGTCTGGTCAGGCATGTGGTACCCAAGCGGCTGATGTTTTGGCCACGCGATATACGCTTGAGACATATGTTGCAAACAGCAGCTGTGCGATCTGATGCACTAGCCTCAAAAAAGGCCCACACCAAGGAACTTTTTGAATGACGGGCAGAGGCAGCGCCCTGCACAGGCGGAGCTCTGCGGTGTGATTCCGTCGGTGTACTGCCCTTACGCTGGCCACCAAAGGGCATCCTGCCTCGTTGGAGATGTGCCTCCTCCTCATCCTCCTCCTCCTCTCTCCTATTAGGCACCCACGTGGAGTCAGTGACCTCATCATCCCCTCCCTCCTCATCACTGGAGCCAATCTGGCAGTATGCTGCAGCTGCTGGAACATGACTGCCAGATTGGTGTCCTTCTTGAGCATCCCCTCTGTCTGCTCTCACCCTACTGCCTTCCTGTAGCTGGGTTTCATCATCAGACCCTTCGAAACGCTGGGCATCCTCCTGGAGCATGTACCCAACACTGTGCTCAAACAGTTCGGGGGACTCCTCAGGAGGAGGACATGGTGGGTCTAGGGAAGGAGTGACTGATGATGAGCCTGACATTGATAACAGGGAATAGGACGCTTTGGCAGCTGCTTTGCCAGTACCCTGAGCCTGGGTGAGAGAGGATGAGGAGGAGGAGGAGGGCTTGGTCATCCACTCTACCAAGTCTTCGGCATGATGTGGCTCAACATGTCCAGCTGCCGAAAAGAAGGACAAGCGTGTCCCATGGCCATGTGCTGATGACAATGCACCGCGTCCACGACCAGCACTGTTGCCCCCAGACACAGAGCCTGCTTGCCCTCTTTTATTGCCTCCTGACTGTCTGCCTCTCCTTGTTTGCCTTCCAGACATTCTAATAGATGGCCTGCAGGGAGATGGGAAAAAAGCAATAAGGGCTACCTTCAGGTGTCCTTCTCTGTCCCTTTACTTAAGGATTTCTAAATATGGTTGAGGATGATTGCTTTTGCACAGAATAGCACAACGACAATTTCCCTGACTGTCCAAAAATCAAGGATTTCAAAGATGGTTGATGAGGAATGCTTTAGCACACTATAGCACAAGGAGAATTCCCCTCACTTTCCTTCTTTGTCCCTAGAAACAAGGACTCGCACAGTGAAAGAAACTGACACTCTCCCTACCTAGAGTTTTCTGTCCCTAGAAAAAATGTTTTTTTTAAGCACACTATAGCACAAGGAGAATTCACTCACTGTCCTTCCCTGTCCCTGGAAACAAGGACTTGCACAGTGAAAGAAACTGACACTCTCCCTACCTAGAGTTTTCTGTCCCTAGAAAAAATGTTTTTTTTAAGCACACTATAGCACAAGGAGAATTCACTCACTGTCCTTCCCTGTCCCTGGAAACAAGGACTTGCACAGTGAAAGAAACTGACACTCTCCCTACCTAGAGTTTTCTGTCCCTAGAAAAAATGTTTTTTTTAAGCACACTATAGCACAAGGAGAATTCACTCACTGTCCTTCCCTGTCCCTGGAAACAAGGACTTGCACAGTGAAAGAAACTGACACTCTCCCTACCTAGAGTTTTCTGTCCCTAGAAAAAATGTTTTTTTTAAGCACACTATAGCACAAGGAGAATTCACTCACTGTCCTTCCCTGTCCCTGGAAACAAGGACTTGCACAGTGAAAGAAACTGACACTCTCCCTACCTAGAGTTTTCTGTCCCTAGAAAAAATGTTTTTTTTAAGCACACTATAGCACAAGGAGAATTCACTCACTGTCCTTCCCTGTCCCTGGAAACAAGGACTTGCACAGTGAAAGAAACTGACACTCTCCCTACCTAGAGTTTTCTGTCCCTAGAAAAAATGTTTTTTTTAAGCACACTATAGCACAAAGGAGAATTCACTCACTGTCCTTCCCTGTCCCTGGAAACAAGGACTTGCACAGTGAAAGAAACTGACACTCTCCCTACCTAGAGTTTTCTGTCCCTAGAAAAAATGTTTTTTTTAAGCACACTATAGCACAAGGAGAATTCACTCACTGTCCTTCCCTGTCCCTGGAAACAAGGACTTGCACAGTGAAAGAAACTGACACTCTCCCTACCTAGAGTTTTCTGTCCCTAGAAAAAATGTTTTTTTTAAGCACACTATAGCACAAGCACAAAACACACTGACACTCTCCCTACCTATCCTTCTCTTTCCCTAAACTAAAGGAATCCAGGTTAAGCAAGAAATAAATAAAAGTCACTGTCCCTGCCTATGCTGCTCTTTCCCTGCTCCGGAACACACTACACTAGGCCGCCGTGCTGGCGGCCTTTTATAGTGTGGGGCGTGTACTAAACACCCTCAGCAATAATTGGCCACAGGCATCCTGCCTGTGGCCAATCATTGCTCTCCTCGCTGCCGGCGCTGTGATTGGCCAAGCATGCGGGGTCACAGTGCATGCTTGGCCAATCACAGCGCCTGGATGACACTGCGATGGCGTAGTGCATTGTGGGCCGTTCGCGTCACTCGAATTTGGCGCGAACGGCCCAAATCGTTCGATCTTCGTCGAACGATCGAACAGCCGATGTTCGAGTCGAACGTATGTTCGACTCGAACACGAAGCTCATCCCTATCCACCAACTGTGAGGGGGTTAGCTCAGCAGCGGGTGTGTGTGACCCCCTGGGTGGGTTCACCACACAAAAACAGGCACAGCAGACAGTGGTAGGAGAAAACAAAAGGGTGTGGTTTTATTTGAACTATATACAGACAAAAAAATACAGCAAAAACAAAAGAAACATGAAAATAAATCCTGGTCAACTTGACCGCTCACTACACACGTTGGTGTCCCTAACTAACAACTGGGTACAGCCTTGTGCTGTCCCAGTCCCTAGCTCCCTGTTTTTTTGAAGTTCTTAGCAATAACCACACAGGCTTTGGCTCACCGCACAGAGATCACACTCCCCAGACTATCCACACAGATCTGGTTCCAGGTTTGAGCATCTCCCTTAGCATGCTGGGAGTTCTTGTAGAGGCCCTAACGAACCCACTTACTTCAGCTGGGCTCATTAACTCTTCCCCTGCAAGACTCCCCGCACTCCCCCTAGTGGTATAAATCGGCATAAAGCCTGAATCTAAGACATATATACCTTCCATCCTGGATGCAACCTGGTGATTTTATCTGCATGCTGTCACAATATATATATACAGTGGGGCAAAAAAGTATTTAGTCAGCCACCAATTGTGCAAGTTCTCCCACTTAAAAAGATGAGAGAGACCCGTAATTGTCATCATAGGTATACCTCAACTATGAGAGACAAAATGTGGAAACAAATCCAGACAATCACATTGTCTGATTTGGAAAGAATTTATTTGCAAATTATGGTGGAAAATAAGTATTTGGTCACCTACAAACAAGCAAGATTTCTGGCTCTCACAGACCTGTATCTTCTTCTTTAAGAGGCTCCTCTGTCCTCCACTCATTACCTGTATTAATGGCACCTGTTTGAACTTGTTATCAGTATAAAAGACACCTGTCCACAACCTCAAACAGTCACACTCCAAACTCCACTATGGTGAAGACCAAAGAGCTGTCGAAGGACACCAGAAACAAAATTGTAGACCTGCACCAGGTTGGGAAGACTGAATCTGCAATAGGCAAGCAGCTTGGTGTGAAGAAATCAACTGTGGGAGCAATAATTAGAAAATGGAAGACATACAAGACCACTGATAATCTCCCTCTATCTGGGGCTCCACGCAAGATCTTACCCCGTGGGGTCAAAATGATCACAAGAACGGTGAGCAAAAATCCCAGAACCACACGGGGGGACCTAGTGAATGACCTGCAGAGAGCTGGGACCAACGTAACAAAGGCTACCATCAGTAACACACTACGCCGCCAGGGACTCAGATCCTGCAGTGCCAGACGTGTCCCCCTGCTTAAGCCAGTACATGTCCGGGCCCGTCTGAAGTTTGCTAGAGAGTATTTGGATGATCCAGAAGAGGATTGGGAGAATGTCATATGGTCAGATGAAACCAAAGTAGAACTGTTTGGTAGAAACACAACTCATTGTGTTTGGAGGAGAGAGAATGCTGAGTTGCAACCAAAGAACACCATACCTACTGTGAAGCATGGGGGTGGCAACATCATGATTTGGTGCCGTTTCTCTGCAAAGGGAACAGGACGACTGATCCGTGTACATGAAAGAATGAATGGGGCCATGTATCGTTAGATTTTGAGTGCAAACCTCCTCCCATCAGCAAGGGCATTGAAGATAAAACGGCTGGGTCTTTCAGCATGACAATGATCCCAAACACACCGCCCGGGCAACGAAGGAGTGGCTTTGTAAGAAGCATTTCAAGGTCCTGGAGTGGCCTAGCCAGTCTCCAGATCTCAACCCCATAGAAAACCTTTGGAGGGAGTTGAAAGTCCGTGTTGCCCAGCGACAGCCTCAAAACATCACTGCTCTAGAGGAGATCTGCATGGAGGAATGGGCCAACATACCAGCAACAGTGTGTGACAACCTTGTGAAGACTTACAGAAAACGTTTGACCTCTGTCATTGCCAACAAAGGAAATATAACAAAGTATTGAGATGAACTTTTGATATTGACCAAATACTTATTTTCCACCATAATTTGCAAAAAAAATATTTCCAAACAGACAATGTGATTGTCTGGATTTGTTTCCACATTTTGTCTCTCATAGTTGAGGTATACCTATGATGACAATTACAGGCCTCTCTCATCTTTTTAAGCAGGAGAACTTGCACAATTGGTGACTGACTAAATACTTTTTTGCCCCACTGAATATATATATATATATATATATATATATATATATATATATATATATATATATATATATACACTGTATACAGTTTAGCTAGATCTCACTGCAGAGTGTTCCTGTTATTCTCGCTGCAGTATATTAAGTCAGTGTACTGTATACTGGGCACAGTGTGCAGGTAAAGCTGACTGCAGACCATCCCTGTTCTCTTCCTAATAATACAGGCAGGCAGTTGATTGAGCTAAGCTGCAGTATATTAAGTCAGTGTACTGTATACTGGGCACAGTGTGCAGGTAAAGCTGACTGCAGACCATCCCTGTTCTCTTCCTAATAATACAGGCAGGCAGTTGATTGAGCTAAGCTGCAGTGTAGTAAGTCAGTGTACTGTATACTGGGCACAGTATGCAGGTAAAGCTGACTGCAGACCATCCCTGTTCTCTTCCTAATAATACAGGAAGGCAGTTGATTGAGCTAAGCTACAGTGTATTAAGTCAGTGTACTGTATACTGTATACTGGGCACAGTATGCAGGTAAAGCTGACTGCAGACTATCCCTGTTCTCTTGCTAATATACTACAGGAAGGCAGTTGATTCACTTACCTGCAGTATAATCAGTATATATATATATATATATATATATATATATATATACACATCCCAGCTTTGTGCAGCTACATCTCACTGCAGGCCATTCCTTTTGTACCTATTCCAATACATCAAATACAGTATGTCTGGAAGGCCAACAAGGAGAGGCAGACACTCACAGGCCAATAAAAGAGGGCAAGCAGGTTCTGTGTCTAGAGGTAACAGTGCTGGTCATGGACACAGTGCATCCTCATCAGCACGTGGCCGTGGGGCACGCTTGTCCTTTTTTCGGCAGCTGGCCGTGTTGAGCCGCAACATGCAGAAGAGTTGGTAGAGTGGATGACCAAGTCGTCCTCATCCTCCTCATCCTCTGTCACCCAGGCTACCTTGGTTGCCAATGCAGGTGCCAAAGCAGCCTATTCCATCGGCTCGAGGTCATCATCAGTTACTCCTTCCTTAGCCCCACCATCATGCACGGAGGAGTCCCCCGAACTATTCAACTACATTGTCGGGTACATGCTGCAGGAGGATGCACAGCGTTTTGAAGTCTCCGATGATGGTACCCAGCTTGAGGAAGGCAGTAACGTGAGCCCAGAGAGAGGGGGTGCCCAAGAAGGAAAACAAACTGCCAGTCATGTTCCCCCAGCTGCAGCATACTGCCAGATTTGCTCCAGTGACGAGGAGGGAGGGGATGATGAGGTCACTCACTCTACATGGGTGCCTGATAGGAGAGAGGAGGAGGAGGAGGAGGAGGAGGAGGCACATCTCCAACGAGGCAGGATGCCCTCCAGGGGCCAGCTTAAGGGCAGCCAACCGACGGCATCACACCGCAGAGCTCCTTAGTGAAGGGCGCTGCTGACTCTGTGCATTTTTCCAAAAGTTCTTTGGTGTGGGCCTTTTTTCAGACGTGTGCAGAACATCGCATCATTGCTATATGCAACATATGTCTGAAGCGTATCAAGCGTGGCCAAAACAGCAGTCGCTTGGGAACCACATGCTTGACCAGACATATGTCGACCTGTCATGCAGTCCGTTGGCAAGCGTATATAAAAGACCCACACCAAAGAACAATGCGGACCTCTCCTTGCTCCTCATCAGCTGGGATCTCCAACCCCACTATACCTTCAATTCTCTCAGAAACCTGCACTGAGAGGCATGAAGGTGTAGAATTAGGTGTGCCACTGCCAAGTACTTGCGGGTAATCTGCTATCGATACACCAACGTCCGATTGTACCAGGCAAATTTCCCTGCCCCAGTTGCTACACCGGCGAAATAAATTCGCTCCCAGCAATCCACATGCCCAGCGGTTGAATGCTAGCTTGGCTAAATTACTAGCACTTCAACTGCTGCCTTTTCAGTTGGTAGACTCTGCCCCCTTCCGTGAGTTTGTGCAATGTGCGGCACCTCGACAGAGTAAAGGTGGATAAAGCACCTGGACCAGATGGCATCCACCCACGGATCCTAAAACAATTGAGCTCTGTAATTTCAAAGCCATTGTATCTAATTTTTAGGGACTCATTAATGACAGGAATAGTACCACTGGATTGGCGCAGGGCCAATGTGGTGCCTATATTTAAAAAGGGAACAAAGTCTTTACCAAGTAACTATAGACCTGTTAGTTTAACTTCCATAGTTGGGAAGATACTGGAGAGATTAATAAAAGACCACATAGATGAGTTCTTGCTGGAAAAAAACTATTTCAGCAACAGACAGCATGGATTCATGAAAGACAGAAGTTGTCAGACAAACCTGATTTCTTTTTATGAAGAGGTAAGTAAAACCTTGGACAGAGGCGTGGCTGTGGACGTGGTATACTTGGATTTTGCAAAAGCGTTTGATACAGTTCCCCACACACGGCTCATGTGTAAGGTAAAGTCTACAGGATTGGAAATATCAGTTTGTAAATGGATAGAAAACTGGCTAAAAGACAGAATTCAGAGAGTAGTAGTTAATGATTCTTACTCTGAATGGTCTAAGGTTATCAGTGGTGTACCCCAAGGTTCAGTGCTGGGACCCTTACTTTTTAATATCTTTATAAATGATATTGGGTCTGAGATCAAAAGTAACATTTCTGTCTTTGCAGATGACACCAAGCTATGCAGTGGAATGACGTCCTTGCAGGATGTCTCCAATTTACAAGCCGACCTCGATGCCCTGTCTAATTGGGCGACTATGTGGCAGATGAGGTTTAATGTTGATAAATGTAAAGTTATGCACTTGGGGGCTAAGAATATGAATGCATCATACATACTAGGGGGAAAACAACTGGGGGGATCCGTAGTGGAAAAGGATCTGGGGGTTTTGGTAGATCATAAGCTCAATAATGGCATGCAATGCCAAGCTGTGGTTTCCAAAGCGAGCAAAGTCCTTTCTTGTATTAAGAGAGGTATGGACTCCAGAGAGAGAGACATCATTTTGCCCCTGTACAAATCATTAGTAAGGCCTCATCTGGAATACGCAGTTCAGTTTTGGGCACCAGTTCTCAAAAAGCATATCGGGGAACTGGAGAAAGTGCAGAGAAGGGCAACCAAACTGATAAGAGGCATGGAGGAGCTCAGCTATGAAGAAAGATTAGAGGAGCTGAATTTATTCACTCTTGAGAAGAGGAGAATAAGGGGGGATATGATTAACATGTACAAATATATAAGGGGTCCATATATTGATCTTGGTGATGAGTTATTCACTTTACGGTCAACACAGAGAACAAGGGGGCACTCTTTACGTCTAGAAGAAAAAAGATTTCATCTCCAAATGCGGAAAGGTTTCTCCACAGTAAGAGCTGTGAAAATGTGGAACAGACTCCCTGCAGAGGTGGTTCTGGCCAGCTCAGTAGATTGCTTTAAGAAAGGCATGGATACTTTCCTAAATGTACATAATATAACTGAGTACTAACAGTTCTAGGTAAAGTTGATCCAGGGTAAATCCGATTGCCTCTCGGGGGATCAGGAAGGAATTTTTTCCCCTGCTGTAGCAAATTGGATCATGCTCTGCTGGGATTTTTTGCCTTCCTCTGGATCAACTGTGGGTATAGAATTGGGTATATGGGATTGGGGATATTTTTTTTATTTTTATGGTTGAACTGGATGGACTTTGTCTTTTTTCAACCTGACTAACTATGTAACTATGTAACCTCAGTGGCAGGTTCCCAAACGCCACTTTTTTTCACGCAAGGCGATTCCGGCTCTCTACCGGCATGTGGAAGGCAATGTCTTGGCCTTGCTGGACAGGGCGGTCAGCGGTAAGGTGCATATTACCACTGACTCATGGTCCAGCATGCATGGACAGGGACGTTACCTATCTTTCACGGTGCACTGGGTGACTCTGCTGGAAGCTGGGAAGGATGCAGGACAGGGTGCAGTAGTGTTGGAGGTTGTTCCGCCACCAAGCCTCCAAAATGCTACTAGTGGTGATTCTGACACGCCTCTCTCCTCCACCCCCTCCTCTTCTTCTTCCTCCATGGCCTCTTCCTCTGCTGATTTGTCCTCGGAACCAGCGGTGCTCCGTAGGCATTCAAGGGGCTACGCAAGTACAGAGGCAAAAATATGCCATGCAGGGGCAGGCTCAGAGGTGGTTGACGCCACGCCAGCTTAAGCCAGGAACTGTGGTTTGCGACAATGGCACCAACCTCCTCTCCGCCCTCCGACAGGGAAAGCTGACCCATGTGCCCTGTTTGGCTGACGTCCTTAACTTGGTGGTGCAGCGGTTCTTGGGCAGGTACCTGGGCTTACAGGATGTCCTGAGGCAGGCCAGGAAAGTCTGTGTGCATTTCCGACAGTCATATAATGCCAGTGCTCGGCTGGCTGACCTCCAAAGGGAATTTAACCTGCCTAAGAACCGCCTGATCTGTGACATGCCCACCAGGTGGAACTCAACGTTGGCCATGCTACAGCGGCTGCACACGCAGCAGAGTGCCATCAATGAGTACCTGTGCGACTATGGCACCAGGACACGGTCAGGGGAGCTTGTTTTTTTTTGCCACGCCAGTGGGTCATGATCAGGGATGCATGCACTGTCCTGTCACCATTTGATGAGGCCACAAGGATGGTGAGCAGTGACAGTGCATGCATCAGTGATACTGTCCCTCTTTTCCACCTGTTGGAGCACATGCTGCTTGGAATAATGGACAGGGCACTTCAGGCAGAACAGAGGAAGGAAGAGGAGGACTTCCTTACCTCTCAAGGCCCCCTTTATCCAGACAGTGTTCCTGCGGGCCCGCCGATCACACAGGAAGAGGACGAGGAGGAGGAGGAGGATTGTGTCAGCATGGAGGTGGAGCCTAGCACTCAACATCAGCAGCAGTCTTCAAGGGATCATTTACAGTCCCCAGAAACCCATGGACTTGTACGTGGCTGGGAGGAGGTGGCTGCGGATCATGTCATCCTTAGTGACCCAGAGGACTCCACACCGAATGCCTCAGCAAACCTACGCTTTATGGCCTCCCTGATCCTGCAAAGACTGCGAAAGGATCCTTGTATTCATGGTATCAAGGAGAGGGATCATTACTGGCTGGCAACCCTCCTTGATCCACGGTACAAGGGTAAGGTTGCGGACCTTATCCAGCCGTTGCAGAGGGAGCAGAGGATGAAACATCTTTGGGAGGCCTTGCAGAAAGGTTTGTGCAACGTGTTTCCAGAGCCTGGGAGGTTAAAAATTCCTGGTCCTGGACAATGTGTTGCTGAGGCTTTGGTCAGTCACAGAAGGAGCGGTGGAGAAGGTGGCCATTTGACCGATGCGTTCAGACAATTTTTTAGTACGCAGCCCCAAGGTATGATCGGTTCCAGCAACCATCGCCAGCGTCTGATTCACATGGTGCAGGAATACCTAGAGGCAAGATCAGACTTGGACACCTTTCCCACTGAAAATCCTCTGGGTTACTGGGTCTTGAGGATGGATCACTGGCCAGAGTTTGCACAGTATGCAATTGAGTGCTGCTGGAGGCTTTGTAACCGATTACAGGGTGCGCCTGTCCACCGAATCAGTCGATCGGCTGACCTTCATAAAAATGAATCAGTCTTGGATCACCAGCTACCAAGCACCTGATGCCGATGTAACGGAATATATTTTTTTTGAATGTGAGATCCCTTCAAGACTGACTATGCTGATGCTGAGTGACTATTCTGTTATGCTGAGTGACTATCCTCTTCCTCCTCAATGTTCATGTTGATGGCTTGTAAGAACATTTTTGATTCTGGGCACTGCCACCAGTGCCTAAGGCCCAATTTTTCTGCCCCTGTTTAACAGGGGCATGTAATTACAATTTTTGCTGTAATACTTTGCAGCAGGGCTCATTCCTGCGCTCCAACTATAGTATCTGTGAGGGGTTGCAGTGTTGTGGCACCAACACCAGTGGCTAAGGCCCAATTTTTCTGCCCCTGTTTAACAGGGGTGTGTAATTAAAATTTTTGCTGCAATACTTTGCAGCAGGGCTCATTCCTGCGCTCCTACTAGAGTATCTGTGAGGGGTTGCAGTGTTGTGGCACCAGCACCTAAGGCCCATTTTTTCTGCCCCTGTTCAACAATTCTTGATCTAATAATTCACAGCAGGGCCCATTCCTGCGCCCACCAAGAGTAACTGTGAGGGCTTACAGTATTGTGGCAACACCACCACCACCAAAGACCCCATTTTTCTGCCCCTGTTCAACAGAGGCATATAATTACAATTCTTGATACAATATTTCACAGCAGTGCCCATTCCAGCTCCCACCAAGAGTAACTGTGAGGACTTATAGTGTTGTGGCACCAGCACCACCACCACCACCACCAAAGACCCAATTTTTCTGACACTGTTCTACAGTGGCATGTAATTACAATTATTGATATAATAGTTCACAGCAGAGCGTTCCAGAGCCCACCAAGAGTAACTGTGAGGGCTTACAGTGTTGTGGCAACACCAACACCTAAGGCCCAAATTTCTGCAGAATACATAGGGCAGGTCCCTACTTTCAAACATCCAACTTTCAAACGACTACTACTTACAAACGAAGGGAGATAACAGGAAGTGAGATCTACCCCTAGGAAGGGAAATTCTCTCCTGTTATGCCCTGTACACACGATCGGAATTTCCGATGGAATAAAATCAGATGGAATTTTCCGTCGGAATTCCGATGAAGCTGACTTCCATCAGTCTTGCATACACACTGTCAGACTAAATTCTGACAGTCCAAACGCGGTGACGTACAACACGTATGACGGCAGTATAAAGGGGAAGTTCAAATCCAGTGGCGCCACTCTTTGGGCTGCTTTTGCTGATTTCGTGTTAATTTGGTGTTAGCTGATTTGCGCTTTTCAGTCTCCGTGCTTTCCAGATCATTTTCTGCGTTTCAGTTGGTGCTTGTGGGTTTGTATTTATCTTTCAGTGTGTGTAGTCAGGTCGTATCTGTTTTTCTGTGCGTTCTTGTCTGCTCGTTTCTGGTTTTCGGGTTGTTCTTCATAAGCCTTGCTGTTCCTCAGTGCGTTCTGTTTAAGTTCGTTCTGACCAGCCGGTTTCTAGCCATGTTGGAAGTACGTTCTCATCGTAGAGTCCGTGCTGCAGATGGGCTTGGTGTTGCAGTTAATACTTTAACCCGAGTCCAGTCCATGAACAGGGTGAAGAGGAGTTCATGGACCAAGAATTGGTTGCTCCAGCGGGACCAATTCTCTCATATGCCTCTGCTGCGGGAAATCCAGGAGAATAATCCTGATGACTTCAGGAATTATCTCCGGGTGACGGACCCCATTTTTCACCATCTGTTGGATTTGCTGTCCCCCTATATCACGAGGCAGGACACTGTGATGCGCCAAGCCATCACTGCCGAGCAAAGGCTTAGTTGCCACGTTGCGATACCTGGCGACTGGGAGAAGCCTGCAGGACCTCAAGTTCACAACAGGCATCTCCCCCCAGGCTCTGGGGATCATTATCCCAGAAACCTGTTCTGCCATAATTCAAGTTCTGCAGAAGGACTATATAAAGGTAAGTTTTCTCCTTTAACATCACATTCTATGTAATTCATGTATGCTAATGTATTTATGTATTTCCTCCTTCCTTAATTACCATCATTGTAATATGCTGTGAATGTCCCCTTTGTCCTCATGCATGCTGTAAGCTTTTAATGCTCCTTTTTTGGCCTACATGCATTTTTGCCTTCACTAACCTCTCCAGCATGCTATCCTGGGCCCATACACACCTAGCCTAGTCACTTAACAATGTATTTTGTCAGCTCCATTGTAGTGCTCCCCCCCCCCCTAAAATGTCTACACATGTTTTTGTTCTCATAAAATTCAGGCAGAATGGCAGAGGCTTTTTTGGAGGGCCCCAAACTCATCTAGAACCCCCCCCCCTAAAAAATTTACAATGGGCCATCAGAGGGGGTGAGGAATCTGGTAAGTGGGCCTTTAAATACTTTAAATACTAATAATAAATGTTATACTGATGTTGGCCAAGAATGTTTGTGTCTAATCTGCTTGCAATGTTATGTGCAAAAGTAAAAAAAAATTCTGGTTTGCCTCCACAGTTTCCTTCATCGCCACATGAATGGCAGACTGTGGCATCCCAGTTTGCCGAACAGTGGGACTTTCCCAACTGCAGGGGGGGCAATAGATGGGAAGCACATTTGCATAGTGTCACCACCCCATTCGGGGTCTTACTTTTATAACTATAAAGGTTTTAATAGTATTGTGTTAATGGCGGTGGTATCGGCACAGTATGATTTTATGTATGTGGATGTCGGGAAGAATGGCCGGATGTTGGATGGTGGTGTGTTCGCACAGACGGAATTTGCCCTACGTCTCCAGACTGGTGGCCTGGCACTGCCACCTGATGAAGACAACGTGGAGGGACTTCCATTTGTTTTTATTGCTGATGAGGCTTTCGGACTGGGACCAAACCTGATGAGGCCATTTCCCCTGAGGACCCTCACCCCGGAGAGGAGGGTTTTTAATTACCGGCTGGCCAAAGCCCAAAGGGTTGTTTAGAATGCCTTCGGGATAATGGCTAGCCGGTTCCGCCTGTTCCTTACATCCATACATATGGCGGAATACAAACTGAATTACCTAATATTCACCTGCTGCATCCTGCACAATTTTTTGAGGAGAAATTCTGCTAATTATATCACAACTGTTGGGCCTGAGGCCAGACTTTCTGACACTATCATGACGGGCCTTGATAGTGGCCGTATTGGCTTGGCCCCTTAAAGCGCCCGTGAAGTGCGTGATAAATACGTTTCTGTGAAAAGCTTGATTTGTCATTATTTCTTGTGTTTCTTTTATCTGTCTCCCAGGTTCTCCTAGTGCACTTTACCTGCCAAGTGGATTTGTCTTTAGTAAATAACCACCATTGTCACTGTAAACAAGAACTTATTTTTCAAACTGGTATTGAGCATTGTTGATTAGAAAACTATTTTTACTCTGTGCACATTCACATGTGCGTTATAAAAAATCTGTGAAAATTCAAACCATTTTTTTAAAACACTTTTTTAAATAATTTTTTTTTTTTTGCATAAACAGACATGTTTCAAACAATAAAACATAGCAAACAATTGAACTTACAAAGTTCAACCTTTGAAAATCTGAAGGCAATATCAGACATTATATAGTGTTTAAAAAATGTGTTGCTGTTGCCTTCATGAGATGGGGTGATGTCACGGCTGAACAAGCCAAATTTTGAAGATGCACACAAATTGTGCGTCAAAATGGGTATTTTCCTCCTGATCCCATGCCAAATGTAAACATGTGCCATCTTCCATCATGGGGGATCAATGGACGTGTTTTGGGGGTGCAACCCCTTCCTCTCACCTACTTGAGTTGCGAGGAAGGGGTTGCACCCTCAAAACACGTACATTGAGATCCCCTGATGATGGGATATTTGACGGAGCAGCTAAACTGTACGACGCCGCAATCGTACATTTCCGGTCGAATGTTCCGCCTACAAACTATAGAAGAATTCTAATGTTGTATAACTAGTAATAATTATATTTATAAATTATTATTACTAGTCAACCAACATTCAAATTCTTCTATAACCTATGGGCCGAGCTTTTGACCGGAAATGTACCATTGCGGCGCTGTACAGTTTAGCTGTTTGACGAATCTTCTTAGAACTTTCGACAGACACCATAAGCCTTCAATGACAGATTCGACGTTTGTATGTTTTTCGCTGCTTTGTCGAATCTTCGTCGTTCATGTCGAATGGTCTACCCCAACACTGTCTCTATAATGTTGAATCTTTTCTCTCTATGTCAAATCTTTCCTCTCTATGTAGAATAATCTTGGTCTAATAGAGTTAAGGTTAGGCACATTCAACCACAGGTTTGATAGACACAGATTGCTATTGTCAGCGTCATGTCGAATCTCCTATCTATATCGAACTGTTGTAGCAACGAAAACTAAAATAAAGCATTTTTTTATGTCGGATCTTTCGGAATTCGGATTCTTCGCGTTCGTTTTTGTTTGTTAAAATGATAACAAAAATACCCGAAATTCGGACGAAAATGCATTCGGACGAAAACTAATGCACATGTCTAGAACTCTCTGAAATAAGCTGATCACTCACTGAGGCTATTCATTGGGACGTGTTATACATCTGCATCTGCACTTTCTTGGTTTATGGATTCTCTGGAATAAGTTGATTATTCACTGAAGCTATTTATTGGGACCTATCATATATTTGCATTTGCACCATATTGGGATTTGTCCTATATCTGTCTTATATCTGCATTTGCACTTTGTTGGTTTGATTATTTATATATATATATATATATATATATATATATATATATATATATATATATATATATATATATATATTTTCATATATATAGTATATATATATGTTAATTTATCTATAATTTATATACATATTTATATTTTAGTTATTGAAGTGTATTGGTTAAAAAAACTTTGGGCACATATATTAGTTAATGAACTAAATCACCTAGTAGGGGTATGGAGAATAATCCGGAAGGACTCTCCACAGTAATAGGGAACAGACATTTTCACATCTATAATAGAAGTGGTAAGATATAAATTTATTCAGGAGTTAGCGCAGTCCACACATTGTTCAATATACATCATTACAGCTTCTTAACAGACGATCGCGAATGCCTGGATATCCTCATCCCTCTGCTTGGTAGAGACTAAGAATAGGGTCACCCAAGCTTTGATCCACAGTAATGCCCCATACACACGATCATTTTTAATGTCATTTTTAAAACTGACGTTTTTCTTGTCATTTTTTTTCTTGTTTCCTCTCAAGCCTGTCTTGCGTACACACCATCATTTTAAAAAATGTTCAAGCAAAGCGCAGTGATGTACAACACGTACGACGGCACTATAAAGGGGAAGTTCCGTTCGAATGGCGCCACCCTTCATGTTAGTAAAGTTTGTTGAGCGAAGATTCGCTCTTTTCAGTCTCGTGCTTTTCAGTCCGTGACTGCGTGACAAATGTGCTATCTCCATTACGAACGCTAGTTTTACCAGAACGAGCGCTCCTGTCTCATACTTGATTCTGAGCATGCGCGTTTTTTTTTCACGTCGTTAAAGCATACACACTATCGTTTTTCACGTCGTTAAAAAAAACGACATGAAAAACGACGTGAAAAAAGAGAGCATGTTCGAAATTTTTAATGGCCATTTTTCACGTCGTTAAAAATGCTCTGGAGCCTACACACGATCATTTTTAATGGCCATTTTTTTTAATGGCATTTTTAACGGCATGAAAAACGATCGTGTGTATGGGGCATAAGATTGAGGCGACAATCTTAGATAAGATTCCACAGCACCTGAAATTTGGCAACCATGGGTGGATCATTTCCTCCCTCCACACTTCGATCCCAGGCTCCTGGAACCTTAAGGTTGCAAATCCAACCTCCTACCCTGGTTAATCCCCTGCCCTGATGGGGAACAGATGCTTGCCCCCCCCCCCTTGTCATCTCACCCCTCTTTGTTTTTCTTCTTCTTACCCTCTTCCTTCTCCTTCACTTTTTCTCTCTTCTTACCTTTTCCTTTAGATATCTTTCATCTCACTCTTCAGACGTTATCCGAAGACATGTGGTCAGGGTCTTCTGTGGTATTTCTCCACGGTCTTTACTCCCCTTTGTACATGATTGCACTATAACTTTATTCTCGTCCACATCTTTTCTACTCATGTCATCCAGTTATTCTTTACCATTACATTCTACAGATAATTTGGTTATCTGTACTGTGCTCATGTATGAAGACACCTGTTCATTGTACTACTGTAGAAGTACAATAGACGCTTCTTTCAACTGAACACATTTTGTGACTGTCTGTGCGTTAGGTAGTGTGTGTTTACCTGCGACAGTCCATATATGTGTATATATCAGTTTTTTAAATAAGTATGTCATGAATAAATATTTTCTATTTTTTATATAACCTTTGTTATGTGATTTCTATAATCAAAAGAAAAAGCACCTTAAAAATCCCATATCCTCTTTATCTTCTTTATATCAATACAGGGATGATGGTGCCATTAGATATTCATGTATATATATGCAGATTTTTGTCCACTCCCTTTTGACTGATCCTTTACAATGTTTACCATGGCAACCAAGTATATCAGGGTGTGAACTCATATCTAGTAGTGCTTGACTTTACTACACAACCGCTATGTTTGAAACATCAAACCCACTTCCACAGCCAAGGAAACAGAGTGAGGAAGAACCCAGGTACATTTTACAGAGGGTACCAAGCAGGGCCGATCCGCCCTATACGCGGACTACGCAAGCTGCGTAGGGCCCTGAGTAATACTCGGGGCCCCGCCGCCGCTAGAGGTCCGCGGCCGGCGGAGATAATGTCTCCGCCGGCCGCCATTTTCCCAAAGACCACGATGAGAAGAAGATAGGGATCCTGCCGAAATAGCGCTGCGGCGCCGCCCACCCCCGCCCCCAGTCTGTCTGTCATCTGAGACTGTGACCTGTGGGGGGAAAGGGGTGGGCGGTGCCGCAGCTCACTGTAGCCAGCCGGCTCCGCCTTCACCTCTAATTTGTTCCCCCTCGCCGCTGCTGAGCTATAGAAGGGCTCAAAAGGGGACGGGGGCGTGCTCCTAACTCGCTGAGTGTTACAATCTCCTGAGGTCCGTCTTTCTCATCCTCAATGTCAGCCGCCCACCCCCCTCCTCAATGTCAGCTGCCCCCCCTCCTCCATGTCAGCCGCCCCCCCTCCTCCATGTCAGCCGCCCCCCCTCCTCCATGTCAGCCACCCCCCCTCCTCAATGTCAGCCGCCCCCCTCCCTCTTTAATGTCAGCCGCCCCCCCCTCTTCAATGTCAGCCGCCCCCCCCCTCCTCAATGTCAGCCGCCCCCCCTCCTCAATGTCAGCCGCCCCCCCTCCTCAATGTCAGCTCCCCCTCCTCAATGTCAGCTGCACCCTCCTCAATGTCAGCCGCCCCCCTCCTCAATGTCAGCCGCCCCCCCCTCCTCAATGTCAGCTGCCCCCCCTCCTCAATGTCAGCTGCCCCCCTCCTCAATGTCAGCCGCCCCCCCATCTCAATGTAAGCCGCCCCCCCTCTTCTCTGTCAGCAGACCCCCCTCTTCTCTGTCAGCAGACCCCCCCCTCTTCTCTGTCATCTCTCTCCTGCCTGCCTTCACTCTGGGACACAGCAAATGGCAATCTGCTACATGTGGCAGGTGAAGTGGCAAGTGACAATCCGCAATGTGTGGCAAGTGACAAAACGCAATGTGTGACGTCGTAGCAAGTGACAATCTGCAACGTGTGGCAAGCGACAATCCGCTACATGTGGCAGGTGAAGTGGCAAGTGACAATCCGCAATGTGTGGCAAGTGACAAAACGCAATGTGTGACGTTGTGGCAAGTGACAATCCGCAACGTGTGGCAAGTGACAACCCGCAATGTGTGGCAGGTGGCGTTGTGGTAAGTGAAAATCCGCAACATGTGGCAAGTGACAATCCGCATCTGGTGGCAGGTGACGTTGGCAAGAGACACGCTCAGGCTCCCACTGATTCTGCATTATGGTGAGTTGAACTATTTTATATATTATATAACAATGTAATAATAGAAATGATGCACTTCACTAATTTTGTTTTGCGATACGGCACTGCGTCGACTTAACTGACAATTGTGCGGTTGTGCGACGCTGTACCCAAACAAAATTTACGTCCTTTTTTTCCCACAAATAGAGCTTTCTTTTGGTGGTATTTCTATATCAGTTTAGGCCAATATGTATTCTTCTACATATGTTTGATAAAAAAAAAAATGCAATAAGTGTTTATTGATTAGTTTGCACAAAGGTTATAGCGTCTACAAAATAGGGGATAGACTTATGGCATTTTTATTAATATTTTTTTTTTACTAGTAATGGCGGCGATCTGCGATTTTCAGTGAGACTGTGACATTGTGGTGAACTGGCAAGAAAGGGGTTAAATGTGTTCCCTGGGAGGTGTTTCTAACTGGGGGGATGGGACTGACTGAAGGAGGAGAGAGATCTCTGTTCCTAATCACTAGGAACAGCAGATCTGTCTCTCCTCCCCTGTCAGAATGGGGATCTGTCTGTTTACATTGACAGATCCCCGTTCTGGCTCTCTGTGGAGCGATCGCGGGTGGCCGGCTGACATTGCGGCCACACACAGGTCCTTTTATACTCCTATATACATGTATGGAGCCATGACAGGTCCTCTTTATACTTCTACATACACGTATAGTGCCATGACCGCTATACTCCTATACATGAATAAAGCCATGACAGGTCCTCTTTATTTTCCTACATACATGTATAGAGCCATGACAGGTCCTCTTTATACTCCTATACATGAATAGAGCCATGACAGGTCCTCTTTATTTTCCTACATAAATGTATAGAGCCATGACAGGTCCTCTTTATACTCCTATACATGAATATAGCTATGACAAGTCCTCTTTATACAGCTACATGCATGTATAGAGCCATGACAAATCCTCTTAAGTTATCATGATATAAAATTATATCCTTTTGGTGATCGTAATTTTTTTTTTGGGGGGGGGCAGCATTTAATTCTTGGTACCAGGCAGCACAATGTCTTAGGCCGGCACTGGGGGGGACACCTGAAATGTAAGGAAGCACTCCGCTGGCTGGGGACACCTGAGATGTAAGGAAGCACTCCGCTGGCTGGGGACACCTGAGATGTAAAGAGGCACTCCGCTGGGGACACCTGAGATGTAAGGAGGCACTCCGCTGGGGACACCTGAAATGTAAAGAGGCACTCCACTGGGGACACCTGAAATATAAGGAGGCACTCCGCTGGGGACACCTGAGATGTAAAGAGGCACTCCGCTGGGGACACCTGAAATGTAAGGAGGCACTCCGCTGGCTGGGGACACCTGAGATATAAGGAGGCACTCCGCTGGGGACACCTGAGATGTAAGGAGGCACTCCGCTGGCTGGGGACACCTGAGATGTAAGGAGGCACTCCGCTGGGGACACCTGAAATGTAAGGAGGCACTCCGCTGGGGACTGCTGAGAAGTAAGGAGGCACTCCACTGGCTGGGGACACCTGAAATGTAAGGAGGCACTCCGCTGGCTGGGGACACCTGAAATGTAAGGAGGCACTCCGCTGGCTGGGGACAGTGACATCAGGGCTCCCACTGATTCGGCATTATGGTGAGTTGAATGATTTCATTTTATATTACAAAGTAATAATAGAAATAATGCGCTTTAATCACCCTGACACCATAACAACCATGGTGCCGGGATGATTGAATTGCTAACACCAGGTGTTTGGAGAATCTTGATCTGCTCATTGATAAACTTTCTGGAATACTCATATTTCTATTGCGGTGTAGGATCTGGGCCTGCTGTCCCTCCATCCCTCTTTTTTTACTCTCTCTCTCTCTCCTTGTTTCTCCCTCGTTCATCTCAGACTCTAACCACACCCCTTTGAGTCACGCCCCTTTAAGCCACGTTCAATATTACGCTTAAACAACGCCCATTATTCACGGGTCAGGTAGAGGGCCCCTTTGCAGAATTTTGCTTAGGGCCCCAGGGAGGTCAGGATCGGCACTGGTACCAAGTACCAATGGGACAGTACTTTAAACCCCCCTCTGCCAACTAAATATTTATAACTTCTTTGTATGTCCTGTCTGACCAATCTCTACAGTCTTTCTCATCAATTTCTGTCCCTAAATCCATCTATCAAGGCAGCATATAGGGTAATTTTCCCTGCAGTATTGACAAAATATTTATACTGCTTGGAAATGCCACCCCTCCGGTCCTGTTCATGATTGTTTCAAAGCAAAACAGAGAACTGGTAAACAAGGTGTAGCGCCCTACTCCTGATGACCAGGCGCTATGTTAAATTTAGTGGGTGTCTGAGCTGGTATTAGACTTTGTAAATAATTAAGGCTAAATCAGCCTCTGTTCTGGCTATGGCTGTGTTTGGAAGGACTTCCCACTGTTTGCCTGTAGGTGACGTTACCACCCCAGGCCAATGTGAAAGACAAACAGGCCAAAGTGCATTGGGTATCTTTCCCCGGGAACAGTTCAGTCAGAGTGGTCTCCCCACTGAGCATGCTGGGGAAGGGTACTTAAGAGGCAGACGCCATTTTCCTGGGCTCTTCTTTGCCTCGTGGCCCTCCTGGCTCGAGGCATGTGTTACTGGGAATTCAGCCTCGGAGTCACGTTGGTCCGAGGCTGTAACTATGTCCCGAGACGACGTGATTCTTTCACGAAACGCGTAGGGCGGATACGAGCATTGTGCTGCTGTCACCCTCCACCTACTCGATTCACGGACGTGTCTGTGTGCCAGCGCCTGACTGGCCGGCGCTGCCATACCTTAAGGCTGTCTAAATATTTATTTTTTGTAAGTATGTTTTAATGTTCTTTTAAATAAACCACCCCAAAGATTTTACACTATTAGTGTCCTCCTTCCTTTTATGTGCATCCCTTGGTTTGGAATACTGGTAACTGGATGAGGCTATATGGGCTGTCTGGGATGACTTATTGAAATCCATACTATGTGGCGTGAAGTCTGGTGGATTTGATCAAGAGCTAATACATGCTGGTTAAGGTCCTCTGTGATAGGGGACCAACGTTATCCGGTAAGCAGGATCACTCACTATTGGTGGTGGATTGTCATGATTGATAATTTCTACAAAGAAGATTGGAGTTATTTTCTTTTTCTTTTCCAGTTTTTCGTTTGGATATCATCACGGGTGTTTTTTTCTGTTACACTACAAGAACTTTGATTCCTATGATCAGTGGACTATTTAATTGTTTTTTTTAAACATTATTATATTGTTTATTAATAATAATTTTTGTTTTTGTTTTTAATATTGTTTAATGTACAATTTAATTCATCACTGTTGATCCATCATTATTTATTTGTTTAGATTTATAATCACTGGTGTTTATGATTGGTTTCATAAGTAGCGCAACTATACATATTTTTCTTGTAACTATGTCAGGTAGGCCCAGTTGTCTAGACTGGGTTCTACTCTAGAAGGTGATCCTGTGCTGTCCGTCCTAAGGGAGGAAGCCACTCAATGGAGGAAACCAAGGGAGGACCTGTCCAGGAGAGGACCGAGCGGAAGGCCTGTATCTTGCGGCCAGGCAAAGAAAGCGCCGGATTCATGTGTGTTACCTGGGACGGGAAGCTCCCGTTCATTACCCAGACTTGCCCGTCTAAAGAGAGTGCTTATGAAAAGGGTAGCCACGGAGTATGGCCTGGAATTCCCCTACGTCCCAAGGGAGATAATGCAGGAGATTGAGGCAAACAGGGAGCAGTGGTACGGTGAAGCCATTTGGGACTATTTGTCCGTGCCAAAGCCATTTAGAAACTTGGATTACTCTTTTATTATGACAGAATGCTTTAAAGGATGTTGGCTGCACTGGAGCTACGGCCGACACATCCACGCTGATCGGGTGACTAATTGCAGACCAGGAAAAGATGACATTGTGTATTTTATTACTACCCTGGACAAGCAAGGAAAACCTCTGACTCTGCCGGATCACAGGTTTTACCTATGATCATTCAAAGTGACCCTTTGTCTTAATTTCAATTTTTTTTCTCTTATTCAAGAAAGAAAATTTTCAACAAACAGGAGGATTTTTGTTTACCTTCTCATTTTTGTTGTGCTAACTGGACTCTGGGGAAATTAGTCAGTTAGGAATAGGGTTGCTGAAGACTTCGGGAACAAGAAGTCTATCTGCTTCAGCTCTTGGATTTAAAAGACTCTTGTGTGTTACCTCTGACACTAGGTGGCAGTGATCAGTAGAGTAGGGAGAGACTTTTCAAGTTGATCATGCATCTTTTAACAGTAGAAGGAAGGTTCCATCTCCTAGGAGATGTAGCTTTGCTTCATTTGAAATGCCTTAATGGTTGCTATGTTATTTGTCTGTGTGTCTTTGTTTTTTTTTTTAGGTAAGCCGGATCTTCTATCAAGAGCAAGACTGCTGGAGAGTGGGTGGTCTAGACAGTTAGTGAGGGATTGTAATGTGTGTATTATTTTGATTTTACTGTAAAGTTCATGTAATGTTTTGCATTTCCTTCCCTTTCCCTCCCCATCCAGGGTTTTGGTTCAGGTACTGGTCCTCAGGATTGAGGACAACATTTTTCCAGACACTGGGGACAGTGTCTTGTTGTAGCGGAGGGAGTATGTAGCGCCCAGCTCCTGATGACCAGGCGCTATGTTAAATTTAGTGGGTGTCTGAGCTGGTATTAGCTAAGACTTTGTAAATAATTAAGGCTAAATCAGCCTCTGTTCCGGCTATGGCTGTGTTTGGAAGGACTTCCCACTGTTTGCCTGTAGGTGGCGTTACCACCCCAGGCCAATGTGGAAGACAAACAGGCCAAAGTGCATTGGGTGTCTTTCCCCAAGAACAGTTCAGTGGGAGTGGTCTCCCCGCTGAGCATGCTGGGGAAGGGTACTTAAGGGGCAGACGCCATTTTCCGGGGCTCTTCTTCACCTCGTAGCCCTCCTGTAAGGCTGGATATCCGGGTACTAAAATCCTGTGGCAGAGGATAACTGAACGGTTCAACATAACCATCAAAAAGGTCTGTGGCAGAGACTGTTCTTTCTTATCTGTTTGTGCACCATTCCGGCTGCTAGGCCAAGTGAAAGGGGCCTATCCGGGTAAGCAATACCCACTCGAAGGAGAGTGGTGAGTGAGACTTTGTATCTTAGAAATTTTCCCCAGTGATCTGCTGTGTGTGCCTGAAATTTCCCCTAACCCTCCATCTCTCTACCTATACAAGTTTATTTGGAAAATAAAGCCTGAAGAAAAAGGATTCATAACTTGTGTGGACATTGAAGTTACTGTAGACTCTCAACCCCTAGACAACGAATATTGAGGTAACATGCAATGCCCAAATTTAAACCAGCAGCTCCTGCGGGGGGTGTGCTACAAAGGCTAGTGACAAATCTTAATTTATCATCATCTAACATGTACTGAGAAGTCAACCAACAACAGACATTTAATGTTCACAGTAATCTGCACAGATGCTAAAAATTGCCAACTGTGACTCACTAGTATTTAGGTGTATCAAAAGGAATAGTATACTTGCAACCCAACTTACTCCTCTATTTGATTGTGCTTTTACTTTGACTCTTCGACCACTTTCACACTGAAGCGCTTTTCAGGCGCTTTCACGCTAAAAACGGCGCCTAAAAAGCTCACTAAAACCTATTTCCATTAAAATCAATGAAAGCTTTCACACTGGGGCAGTGAAAAAAAATCCCCTCTCCATTGAAATGAATGGAAAGCTCTTCAAAAGCACCTGAAAAGCTCTTCAAAAGTGCTCAGTGTTTTTACTGGCAGTTTAGAAGCGCCTCAGTGTGAAAGGGGCCTAACTTTGTAAACATGGTAGAGAGGAGTCAGTTACTAGATGTCTCTGGGTAACTGCAGAGCTTGTATTCATTATTTGTGTCTGTGGCTGTATCTACTAGATTAAAGGATATTTGCCATAAACTATTTGGAGAAACTAACATTTCTGAAGGATATTACTGTAGTCAAGTAAATCACTTCAGGATGAAAATTTGCATATTTAAGTAATTGTATAAACCCCAATTAAAATAATAATGATTCTTAATTACTTCAAATCATGATTTGAGATGCATCATGTAGGATTTGAAATGACAGAGATAGATATCTGGGACACAATTTGCCTATACAATGCTGGATTCACGTGAATCAGCTCAGTGCAATATAAAGTGATTATCATTAAAATGTAAATCCCCTAATAACTTGTGTCCCAGCTCTGTAGTACCAGAGGGCTCTACCTTGTGGCAATGCTGCTGCTGAGATTTACTGTGCGGCCATAACTTTAAAGCCTGAATACTTTATAATGTTTTAAAATAATACACAAATATAGATAATATATGTAATAACATCTACCACAGAGGCTTAGTTACCTCCATCCCATAGTTACACTTACAAAGAAGTACAGAAAATATTTGCACCTGGAATTTTGTGGAGGTCAAAAAACAAATTGAACATATAAGATATAAAAGGTAATATTCTTTATTAGGTCAAGGCAACTTCTTTTTAAATAGTGTATATAAATATAGTGTCTTTACAAATAAACATTTAATACATAATAAGGCTGCATTCACACCTGAGTGTATCGTTTACAGGCATTTTTCGGGTGTTTTTTTAAGCTTTTTTTTTTTTTGCAGCTTTTACAAGCTTTTTTAAAGCGTTTTAGAAGTGTATTACAAGCATTTTACAGCTTCAGGTGTTTTTGTTTAGACAATAGAAAGCACTAGGGGGGTAGAGGGAGGGGGGATTAGGAGTGCAGAGCTGCTATTTGAGCATTTGATGGGCATTTTATGAGCGTTTCACAAGCTTTTATAAGCGTTTTTCTGCTCAAGTCAGGAGTTTCTATGGGCCAAAAACTCTTGTAATCTGCCAAAAATAAGCTCATGTAGTTTTTTGAGCTTCAGGCATTTTGCTTCAGGTGACAAAATGCTCATATGTGAACAGGGGCCATTGAAATGAATGGGATTTTGCTCATTGGGCAGTTTGGAACTTTAGTGATGAGCGTTTTATGAGCTGAAAAAAAAAATGGTGTGAATGGGACCTAAAGGATTGCTAGAGTACAATGGGCTTTCTAAAAAAAAAAAAAAAGAGCACAGTAGTATTTAATCCTCTTTCAAACATGCAGTTTGTTTTTGAATCCTCAGACCAAGTGATAAGCGAGTAGCAGGAGAGTATTTGAGGAGTCATTACTGTGTGTAAATTTCAGTTTGGGTTATTGAGCTCTGTAAACAAAGAGCTTCTTCAAACAGGAAGTCACTCATTCTCAGGAAGGAGAACTGAAAAACATTTTTAAAGCAGTGTATAGCTCCACATGTTGGCTGAAAGGAGAATTCTAGTATGCAACATTTCATATTTTAAAACTGTTTTTTTTAGAACTGACCATAACATATAAAGAAAATAAATTAAAAGGTGTGTATTGATTTGTCATCAAAAGCAACTGCATCTATTAGCCGTGGTTATGGCACTGCCCTATGTACCCCCATGGGGTGTATTGACAGGCAGTATCACCTGTAAAATACGACATGCCCTACTTCTTTTGCTGTGTCATGATGCATAGACTCATAGCTGTCACAATGTGTGTGGGGTCATCCACCATTGGCAGGATTTGACAGGCAGCTGAGGCGCATTAAAATCACCTGGTTTGCTCCACAGACAATGCTTATGTGAAAGGGACCTAACCAAGGAACATAAATTCTATGCAAAATAGAAATCCTCTGGTACAAACTACAGCATTACTAACATGACAGTTGAAACTGAGAGAAGGAGAGTTAAAAGTAAGCAAATTAATGTTAATGTTCTGGATATTACTGACAATAATAAATAGCAAACAATAAATAGATCAACGAGTATGCTGGTACATCTCTGAAATATTATTTTGTCATACTTGTTTCCAAAGCGCAATGCCCATCTAAAAAGGGGCATCTAGTTGGGCTCCCTGGAGGAGAAAGTCTCATTATATGAAGATGACAATCTTGTGTACCTTGATGGATCACTACCTCTTTGTTAGAGGTCGTTGGGAATTTGGAAAAATATTAGGGCTTTAAAGGAGTTGGGAAAATCATCTGCCTGTCCAATTGGCTCTTCTCCAACATTACCATACATGGCTCTCTAAATTGCAAGTTACAAACCATCTGAAATTCCCCTCCTCTTATTCTCATTGGCCGCATGAACCTGATTAAAATTATATTTCTCCCCAAATTTTTGTACGTTCTTTAAGCTGCAACCATTTTTCTTCCACATAAGGTTTTTTAGTGTATTGACTCTGTAATTTCCTCCTTTATCTGGAAAAACTTCCAGTCCAGAATTGCTCAAGCGTGCTTGAAAGATAGTACAGCTGATGGCGGTTAAGCAGCCCCATACTTCTATAACTACCGTATATACTCGAGTATAAGCCAACCCGAGTATAAGCCGAGGTACCTAATGTTACCAAAAAAAACTGGGAAAACTTACTGACTCGAGTATAAGCCGAGGGTCAACAAAGCCTCACTGTTCCCATCCTTACTGTGCCCATCCTCACTGTTCCTCACTGTGCCCATCCTCACTGTTCCTCACTGTGCCCATCCTCACTGTTCCTCACTGTTTCCTATCCTCACTGTTTCCTATCCTCACTGTTTCCTATCCTCACTGTTTCCTATCCTCACTGTTTCCTATCCTCACTGTTTCCTATCCTCACTGTTTCCTATCCTCACTGTTTCCTATCCTCACTGTTTCCTATCCTCACTGTTTCCTATCCTCACTGTTTCCTATCCTCACTGTTCCCTAGCTCACTGTTTAAATTTAACATTGTAAATAGTACCTGAAAAAAAGTTGAGAGGCTGCGGCGTCCATCGTTTAAATCCCGCGGTCTCTTCCTGGTCCCTTCCGTGATAGGCGATTCTCAGCAGACACTCTCCACCTATCACGAACATTCTCTTATCCTCACCCATCCCAGCAGACACTGTGTTCGGTGTTCCGCCAATCACAGACGTCTGCTGGGAAACTGAGGATGAGAGAACGTTCGTGATAGGACCAGGAAGAGACCGCGAGATTTAAACGATAGACGCCGCAGCCTCTCAACTTTTTTTCAGGTACTATTTACAATGTTAAATTTCGCTGACTCGAGTATAAGCCGTGGGGGGGGGACTTTCAGCCCCAAAAAAAGGGCTGAAAATCTCGGCTTATACTCGATTATATACGGTACTTTTATTGCTTCCTAACTAAAGTATTTGTACAATACAAAAAATACTGTCACTGCCCCCACCTATGACAGGTCTTCACAGCAAGGAGCACTGGATGGGCGGACGCATGTAGACAAAAAACACAAAATATCCAAGCTCAACTTACCAACCAATCAGCAACCAAACAAATTCACCTGTCTAACAGTGCGTTTAAAAACAGGGGTTTAGTTGCACGCATTTGCAAATACATGTGTAAGCTGCAGGCCCCGTCAAGGCTCCCTGTGTACTGCAGTCCTAACTCTAAAATTTAAGGTCTCCTCAGTGGAAGCACATGTGTGCTGATGGATAGATAAAGGGCAGATGACTGGAGGGAGCCCCACCCTCCATTAAAGGGGCAGGAGCACACTAGACACCCAGCACATAGAAGCAAAGATGCTAGTGCGTTGCCTGACCACAATGACATCAATACAAAAAATACTGTCACTGCCCCCACCTATGACAGGTCTTCACAGCAAGGAGCACTGGATGGGCGGACGCCTTAAATTTTAGAGTTAGGACTGCAGTACACAGGGAGCCTTGACGGGGCCTGCAGCTTACACATGTATTTGCAAATGCGTGCAACTAAACCCCTGTTTTTAAACGCACTGTTAGACAGGTGAATTCGTTTGGTTGCTGATTGGTTGGTAAGTTGAGCTTGGATATTTTGTGTTTAAAGTATTTGTACAACTGGTTGCACCGCCCCTCACTTAGCCCTGCAGCTGCCCTACTAGCTGCTCTTTTTTTGGTTCTCTCCAGGTCCTCATAAACCAATTGTTTTGCCTTACTACCCACTCCTGCAACAGAAGATCTCCACTGGACGTCTTTTTTTTGGCTTGGCTTGCAGCCAGTCACATTCTTTTGCCTACATATACCGGCATCTCGCCCCTTATCCCTCTGTGGGATAACTCTCTATTTAAAGAGCTTTTGGCCCATCCAGACTACTAGTGGACTTCCATGGTATCACTCATATCTTGCATCTCTTCGCTAGGAACTCTTTCCTCTGATTTGCAGACCTAAGGGTACAGATATACCCAATACATTTTTCTTCAAGTATATACTCATATGGCACACTCTACATACCCAGTTTGGCTCTTTAATCCCTACTTTGGCTCCCCGGCCTATGGAACAGACTTTGTTTGTGGGCAATCACAGTAAGCTGACCACCACTTTTTTTTACAGAGAAAAGTTGTGAGGAGGCAACAGATACCAGGTTTATCAACATAATGAGTACAGTGGACAAATTTATTCAATAAAATGTATACACCATTCACACTATACACCTAACAGACTACATCGTATGGGCCTTACTTTGCACGCTCAATGCTTTCGATGTGGAGACTCTCCAGCTACTCTATATCATGTTTTTTTTCTGCCCTTGTCTTACTGTCTTTTGGGTTGCTTTATTCAATGCACTAAATGTACTTACTTGAAATTCTGAATGACTTTATCCCGCTGCTTCATGAACGGTTGATATTTTTCCCAAAAAAGACAGGCCATATTGCTCAACTAAAAAAATCCCACTCCTCTATCATTAATGCAAGTTTTCCGTAAGATCAACACAGAACTGTCTAAGTAAAAAGTCATATATAATTGCAGATCATGCCCTAAAAAATTTGGATGGAAAAAATTTATGGCTGTAATCATGTATGACCTATTACTCAGATGTGCCCCCCTTAAACGTTACCTCTTCGGAGACTGCTCTATGTGCTTCTTTATTTAAATGTGGGTCTAAGGGTAGGGGAGAGTACATGTGTGTATGGTGCAGTGTATGCTTGACCCTTTTCTTTGTTCTGTTTGTTTTGCTTGAAACTTTGTTCTTGCTCATTCACCACTTGAACATGCAATGATGGGTACTTGTGCCCCTGCCAATGTTGTATGTGCCCCTTTTCTTTGTGTTGTTCTGAGCCCTCAAGCTCTTTGGCACTTTTTTTACTTTGTATCTTTATTCAAGATAACTAAATAAACATCTTTTAAAAAATGAATGACCCCTGCTTTAGAGGGTTTTGCTATTTTCAAACAGGGTCCTATTCTTCAACTGCTGGCAGGGGGGCAGACTTTTCTTCTAAGACTTTAGCTGATTTTTATAGAAAACAAACTGTAAGACTTTGTGCAATTTTTGTTTCGATACTTTTGTAAAATATTTAGCCAAGGTAAATTGTAAGTTCAATTGGGCTTGAATGAAGCATAGACATATTTGCATTTATAAATATACAGAGCTGATCACAAATCCTGTTTTTTTTTTTTTTTTTTTTTGTATTTGATATCTTAAAAGGCCTTTTTCAGGCAATTTAATTTTCTTTTTTTTTCACGATTTTTAAAAGACTGCAGAGCTGGCAGGCTATGAAAGCATCTAAAGAAGAAAAGATTTAAAACTTTATCCAAAATATTCCCAGTGCAAAGAACAAGTCAGCAGTCTTTCACAAAGGTTTACTAAACCTCTTAAATTTTAAGCTGTACATTTTGACCTCACTAATGAACTTTACCTGCTTTCTCTTATGTGATATTTCTGGAAAAATTGTATGGCAGGGAAACAAGGTACTGTATACTTTGAATGCAAATGTGTATGGTAGATTCCAGTACTTGGAGAGAAGCCAGGGGTTGAAAAAGACAGATTCACTTTTTCAAAAGGTAATGTGAAGCGCAAGGTGCTGTCCAAAGCAACCAGATCTGAAATTACTTGAGTTGGATTAGTTAAAGCCCATATTTAGACACAGCTTTAATTTTTTTTTTTATACTTATTTTTAAATACCTATACCCCCTAAGGCAGTGGTTCTCAACTCCTGTCCTCAGGACCCACTAACAGGCCAGATTTTAAGTATTACCTTGTAGAGATGCAGACTAGAATACTGCAATCCCTGAGCAGCAAATTATATCACCTGTGATGGATTTCAGTTATCTTGCAAACCTGGCCTGTTGGTGGGCCCTGAGGACTGGAGTTGAGAACCACTGCCCTAAGGGTACATAGAAATATAAAGTAAACAATTGTGTTTAATTTGCTCATTAATGATGTTCTAGCTTAGAATATCATTAGAATTTGGAATGAGCTTCAGGTTTTGCTATGAATATTACTTGTTCATGGGGTATTTGGCCACCCACCAAGCCAAGCTTCTGACTGCAGTTGAAAATAAAACATTTAGCATCAGTATTACAACCCCGAAAATAGTTGTGCCTCATGCCCCAAATTCTAAAAGAAAAAGAAATTACATTTAAAATGCCAGTAAATGACAGTTCTTGGCTGTTTTGTTTAGTTTGCAAAACAATGGCCAAACCAAACCCTTATCTTAGATCAAGGAAGGCAAACAATGGAAAAACAGCATGTGGTTCATTCTTAAAAATACATAGCAGACCCTTATCCACTTCAATACCGGGCATTTTCACCCCCTTCCTGCCCAGGCCAATTTTCAGCTTTCAGCACTGTCACGTTCTGAATAGCAATTGCGCCGTCGTACGACGTAGCGCCCAAACAAAATTGATGTCCTTTTTTTTCCCACAAATAGAGCTTTCTTTTGGCGGTATTTGATCATCTCTGCGGTTTTTATTTTTTGCGCTATATACAAAAAAAGACTGAAAATTTTGAAAAAAAAAACAATATTTTTTACTATAATAAATAGCCCCAATTTTTTTTAAATCGCAATAAGCGTATAGTGATTGGTTTGCGCAAGCCTACAAAATAGGGGATAGATTTATGACATTTTTTTTTTACTAGTAATGGCGGTTATCTGTGATTTTTGTCAGGACTGTGATATTGCGGCGGACAGATCAGACACTTTTGACACTAGTTTGGGACCATTCACATTTATACAGCGAACAGTGCTATAAATATGCACCGATTACTGTATAAATGTGACTGGCAGGGAAGGGGTTAACACTAAGGGGCGATCAAGGGGTTAAATGTGTTCCCTGGGAGTGATTCTTACTGTGGGGGGAGGGGACTCTCAAGCGGAGGAGACCGATCGGTGTCCCTATGTACAAGGGACACACCATTGGTCTCCTCTCCCTGACAGGACGTGGATCTCTGTGTTTACACACAGAGATCCATTTCCCTGGCTCTGTAACGGCCGATCGCGGGTACCTGGCGGACATCGCAGCCGCCAGGCACGCGCATCGGCACCCACGTGACACGGCGGGCACAGCTTTTCCCCGATGCACGCCCGTGGCGGCGCGCAGGGAACTTGTAAACAGGAGGACGAACAGGGACGCCCTCCCGGCAATTGAGCGCCGTGCTGTAGACGTCTTTCGTCTATAGCGCCGGCGTGAAGTGGTTAAAAGGGATGTCAAGGTGTATAGATTTCAAGGAGGAAATATGCTCATAAAAACATGGAAAAGAAGCCAAAATCTATACCAGACCCCTGGCTGGCTAGGATTTTTACCAGGCCCCATGCCCCCAAGGAGCGGCAGGGTACCTTGTCAGGGTGGAGACATGCACATTGTCCCTGTTGATAAGGACAAGGACCTCTTCTCCACAACCCTGGCATGGTGGTTGTGGGACTTTGCTTGCTGGGGGGGCTTATTAGAATCTGGAAGCCTCTTTTAAAAATAGGGGGCCCTCATACAGAAGTATCCCTACTCATTGACAAAAAAATGTAATTATTAAATAAACACACAGGCACACTTTGACAAGTCTGCTGCATGGACAGACTGCATTTAAATGGGGAGGGTACAGCTTTGTTGGACAAGAAAATGATTAGAAGCTTGAAGGAGCTTTTAAACTAGATTCTAGGGGGAGGGTTTTGAAGGGAATTTAGAGTAACCAATGTAGATATAGAATATAGAGATGGGTGGATTGTGGGGAAAGGTGGGGCATAACCAAGACAGCAGGGGAATTTTATTACCCAAAATGGAGTAAGGAAGTCTATCAATTGCAAATTTTAACCGCTTCAGCCTCAGACCATTTTGGTGGTCAAAGACCAGGCCACTTTTTGCGATTCGGCACTGCGTCGCTTTAACTGACAATTGCGCGGTCGTGCGACGTGGCTCCCAAACAAAATTGACGTGTTTTTTTTTTCCACAAATAGACCTTTCTTTTGGAGGTATTTGATCACCTCTGTGATTTTTATTTTTTGCGCTATAAACCAAAAAAAACTAAAATTTTGAAAAAAAAAACAATATTTTTTACTTTTTGCTATAATAAATATCCCCAGAAAAAAATAAAAGAAAAAAATAAATTTTCCACAGTTTAGTCCGATACGTATTCTTCCACATATTTTTGGTAAAAAAAATCGCAATAAGCGTTTATTGAAGTTATAGCTTCTACAAAATAGGGACTGTTTTATGGCATTTTTTTTTTTTTTACTAGTTATGGTGGTGATCAGTGATTTTTATCATGACCGCGACATTATGGTGGACACATCGGACACTTTTGACATAATTTTGGGACCATTGTCATTTTTACAGCGATCAGTGCTATAAATATGCACTGTTTACTGTAAAAATGACACTGGCAGTGAAGGGGTTAACCACTAGGTGGCGCTGCAGGGGTTAAGTCAGTACTAGGGAGTGATTATTACTTTTAGGGGGCGTGGCTACACGTGACACGTCACTGATGACCGTTCCCGATCACGGGGAACGGTCATCAGTGACAGTGTCACTAGGCAGAATAGGGGAATGCCTTGTTTACAAAGGCATTCCCCTGTTCTGCATTCCCCTGTTCTGCCCTTGCTTACCGCAATCGCGGGCCGCCCGGGAACATCGAGTTCCCGGGACCCGCGGTCGCACTCGCGAGGCACGCGGCGGGCGCCCTCACTGGGGGGCAAATTTAAAGGGACGTACCTGTACGCCCATCTGCCTGCCCGTGCCATAGATAATTATGGGAGTATGTTATAGGTCCTCCAACAATAAGAAGGAGAAAGAAAGTCATCTACTCTCACAGACAGAATTAGCTGGAAATCAGAGTAATGTTATTATTATGGGGAACTTCAAGTCTACAGACATTGCCTGGATAAATAGTACACACAGCAATAGCCACATTTAAAAAGAAAAAAAAAACACTTATTCACATTGTACAGGCCACAGATCTTATGTAAATAAGCTCCAATACCTCATTTACACACATTTATTTAATTCAATATGTACTGTGATATCTAAATGAATAAATAGTAGCGCTATATTTATAAATAAATATAAACAAAATCGAAATCTATAACACCACGTGAAAATGAATACCAATAGGTGAATGTATACGAAAAAAAACACAAAATATTACTATTGTGACAATAATAAGTTGCTTAAAAGTCCATCCAAAATGTGTAAATATTAAGCAAATCAAAAAAGTTCAAGTCCATTAAGTGATTGTGTATATCCAGGTGATTGAATAAATCCAAGCGATTGAATAAAATCTTTTTTAAATAAACTTAAACTGTATCTTCCACCACACCATTCGTGATTCCTCTCCAATAAGAAACAAACTCACCAAAAATATATGCCTTGCATTCTCATGTTTGGCAGAAAAGCTTAGTGAACCCACCAGGGTTAATAGACTTGCTCCAACGGTGCTCATCCAATCATGAATTCCACATGTAAAATGAAAAGTGCTTCCAATAGTGAAGTATGTAAAACCAATTTATTTAAAAATAGCAACAAACGGCCTGACATAGCATGGAGTAGGACGTGCATGATTTGAGCTCCGTCCATTACTCCTGTACAGCCCATCCTGCGCTTCAGTATCATCCTGCACCAGCCCAGCGGGACCCCCTGGGGACCCTGAACATCCGTGGCCGCAAATCCACCATCCTCCGCTCGTACGGCGGCCTCCGCAGGGCCGCAATCCCGATCGCAGGCGCCGCATTTAGGAAAGCCCGCGGCTTCGGCCTAGCCCTGGAAGTCGGCGGCCATCTTGCTCCACCCGACCTGCCGCCTGTGCTGCTTCCTGGCCCTCCTGCTCTCAGGTAACAGCCTGCAGGGGCCCACCGAGTCCCCCTGAGGACCCCACACACCCACAGAGGCGGATCTATCAGCCTCTGACTGCGCGGCCGCCGCATTCAGGAAAGGCCCCGGCTTCGGCCTAGTGCTGGTCGGCGGCCATCTTGCTTCACCCGGCCTGCTGACTAGTGACTCTTCCCGGCCCACCAGCCCTACAGCTCCCTACCATTCGGTATAGCCTGAGCTGCCTGCTTTGGAGGGGGGAGGGATCACAGCGGATACTTGCCATGACTCCGCCAATAACGCCAAAGGCCACCCTGGCAAAATTGGACCAGTACCGCCGCCAGGAGGAGGAAAGAGATGGCGGCGCCGCAGGCGGTGAGCAGGACGCTATGGGAGGCGACACAGCTAAACTGCTCGAGGCGATCACATACTGCCGGACGTCCCTGACGGCGCAAATAGAGGGGGTCAAGGTGGACCTTTCACTCATGCGACAAGACTTCCAAAAACTTTGTGAACGTGTCACGACAGCCGAAACCCGCATTGGAGAGGTGGAGGACACCGTTACGCCGCTCCAAGTCAGCTCGGATCGAATGCAGCTCCAAATCAATCAGATTCTAAGCAAGCAAGATGATATGAAAAATAGGCTCCGGAGGTGCAACCTCCGTTTCATCGGGCTCCCCGAGGGAGCTGAGGGCAAAGATCCTACCACCATCTTGGAGAAACTCCTTGTTGACACCTATGGCCGCGAGGCCTTCTCCCCCACCCTGGCGGTGGAGAGGGCCCATCGTATGCCTGCCAGATCTCCTCCTCAGGGGGCTCCCCCCCACACGTTTATAGCAAAATTCTTGAACTACAAAGATAGAGATGCGGCGCTGCGCATGGCCAGGGAAAAAGGTAACATCCACCTTGGAAACTCCAAGATCGCTATCTTCCCCGACTTTTCTGCCGAGGTGCAGCGCCGCCGCCAAGGCTTCATGGAGGTGAAGAGGAGGCTCCGGATACAACATCTTAAATACTCTATGCTATTTCCAGCTCGTCTTAGAGTCGAAAGGGATGGCCGTGTGTTCTTCTTTGAGGATCCTTAGGAAGTCATTGCCTGGTTGGAGCGTCCGGGGCCCGCCAGAGGGGCGGCGGAGTGACCTGACCGAGCATGTTCATCAGCACTATTGATTGCCTGTCATCATCACCAGCACATTATACGCCGCAGCGGGAGTCTACAAATCCTGGTATGTTACCCCCTTTTGTTGTCTCCCCTTTAATGCCCACGGCGCATACCCTATTGCTCCTTACCCCTGGGACCCCCTTTTGCCTTCCCCTGCTATAATCCTCTTTCAATTGTAACCTGCAGAGGGGGTCTCCCATACTCAGGGCCCCCACTGACTGGTTGATCCATGTAACTACCCCTGAGACTGTAATTGCAGAGCACAATCAGTCCTACACTCCACATGCCTAACACAGCAAATTTTCACCCCCCAGCAACCGGAACACGCATCTCTTTATTATGTGACTGCAGAACTTTATATACCATCGACCCCCCACTGTACTTCTGGTTCACAGTACAAGAAGAGCCTGTTGCTCTTTATTTGCGGGCATTGTATCTTCCACACCTCCCATGTGAGGCGATCGCTGCAGATCTTTTACGTAACAGCAAGATATTTTGGTTTTATCTGCTACTGGTTGTTACTTTCTTTTGGTTTTGGGAACATACCCGCATCAGTTGGGGAAGATGCAGGGTGGGGAGGGGGGAGGGGGAGGTTTGTTTTTTCTTGATGGAATGCAATACAATGAAGTGCATGCTAACATTGATACTGCATAGATGGCAAACCTTGTATTCATGTAATGCTACTGTCCCACGATATGTTTTAATGTTTGAATTATGACATCGATAAAACTGCTTACTTGGAATGTGCGTGGGCTTGGGGACAAGGTAAAGAGATCTGCAGTTTTCTCATTTCTCAAAAAACAACGAGCCGACATTGTGGTGTTAGTGGAGACACACGTTGAGGGTCGGCTCCAGATGGCACTCCGCCGGCCATGGATTGGGTGGGCATATCATTCATCCCACTCGTCCCACGCCCGCGGAGTCTCAGTTTTGATTGCCAAGACGGTACATTTTGAGCTGTGTGATGTTCAGTCTGACCCACAGGGGCGCTATGTCTTTATTTCGGTTAAATTGTATGGTGAACCTTTCCTACTGATGGCATTCTATGTACCTTCACCATTTAATTCTACTATAGTCACAGAGGGCTTGCTATATATGACTCGTCATCCTTCGATTCAGGCGGTGTGGCTGGGGGATTTTAACGCTACGTTGAACCCTACATTAGACAAACTGTCGCCCTCACCATTATCTACTACAGCTCCAACCCACACTAGATTCTCCCGACTTATCTCTTCCTTTTTTTTGTAAAATCTTTTTATTGAAGTTTTTATAGACACACACATTTTGCCCACACATAGGCACAACATCTGCCCACGTAGGGGCCGTTACCCCGTGTCGGCAACATACCGACACAGGGCCACAAATAACACATACACTTAAACTTAACTTACACTATAACCCCAGACTGGGGGAGAGGGTCCATTCAAGATAAGTCATGCTCAAAGTGATATCAATAGAGGATGGTAGCCTGAAAAAAATTGTTTGGGTTAAGAAAATGATAACCTAGTGATACGTTACAAGTTTAGGCATTGGTCACTATTCACTTGCCGTGTTTCTGTCCTCTAGCCAACAACTCCACACCTTGTCAAATTTGTGCGGACAACCTCTGGACAAGTAAGTGGCTTTATATAGGGGCAAACTGGCATTAACTAATCTTTTCCAGAATTTAACAGAGGGGGGAGACGGTTGTTTCCAGTTCATCGTAATGGCTTTGCGCGCATAGTATAGTAGCAGGGATATGAGTGTTTTCCTGGCTCTGATCATTGGCAGTTGATCAACTAGTCCTAGCAAACAGTATATAGGTTCATATGGGACGCAAGTCCCAGTGGCCTTAGTGATCACCCGTAGCACTTCATTCCAATAGTGTACGATTGCTGGGCAAGCCCAGAAAATGTGGAAGAAACCCCCTGGTTGGTAGGAGCAACGCCAGCACTCCGGAGAATGCTCCGGCGACATCTGGTGAAGCCTGTGAGGCGTGTAGTGAGCTCTGTGTACAATTTTATATTGGACTAATTTATCCCTCGCTGAGACCAGCGGGGAGAAGGGAAAATCCCAAACCTCCCGCCAGTCGTCGTCGTCCAGCCCCGGTATGTCCTCCACCCATTTCCTGCGAAGGGAAGACAGCTCGGGGATAGCAGCAACCAGCAGGGATCCATAGATCTGAGACGTAGGCTTCTCCAGGTCTTTCACCCGGATGGTAGATTCTAGCTCGGAGTATGCCAGTTCAACTGGCCTGCTCAAAAATTGGCACCTGTAGGCATGTGCAATTTGGAGATATCTAAAGTGGGCTCGTTCAGGCACGTTAAATTTGGCGCATAATGTGCGAAAAGGGGTGAGATCTCCGTTGGTGATGATATGTTTGAGGGTCAGTATTTTGTATTTGGCCCAGGCCTGCGGATCTGGGATAGTGTGGAATTGCGATAGGTTAGGATTCAGCCACAAGGGGGTGTGAGGAGACCAAGAGTTCGGCCGGGGTGTCCTCAGCGCCTCACCCGCCTTCCATGCCCGCATAGTGGTACGCATCGAAGGGGTGAGATTGTGAGGCGCTTTAGGCCCCCTGAACAGCAGCCCCTCCAGTGCCTCCAAGGACCCCACTATGGCTGCCTCCAGCACCGTTGCAGAGTTGGTCAGGTCCGGTCGTAACCACCAATGGGCAGTCACAAGCTGAGTGGCTAAATAATACTTGTAACAATCAGGGAGGGCCAGGCCTCCACTGTCCACAGGCCTGGTCAAGGTGGAATATTTGAATCTAGGCGGCCTGGACCCCCAAATAAAGGAGAGGAAGAGTTGCCTGAGGGAATTAAAGAAAACTTTAGTCAGCCAGTGAGGGGAGTTCCGAAAAAAGTATGTGAGTTTAGGGAGGACTTTCATCTTGAGCAAGTTAATACGCCCAATGAGCGAAAGGGGGAGATTACTCCACGCCTTAAGTTTGGCTTTAATGGCTACCAAGACAGGGTCGAGATTGAGCCGCACAAAGTCCCCACTCTCTCTTGAGACAACAATTCCCAAATAGGTGAACTGCTCAACCCATTGAAGCGGGAGAGAGGAGGGTGAGGAGGACCTGGCCCCCGCATCCACTGGAAACAACTGCGACTTGTGCCAGTTCACTCTCAGCCCCGTGAAGGCGGCGAAGGCATCCATTATACTAAGTGCGCCCCGCAGAGAGTCACCAGCATCATTCAAGAACAGGAGCATATCGTCCGCGTAAAGAGCCACCCTCTCCTCCAGCCAGCCCACCCTAAGACCACGGACCTCGGCCGAGCTCCTAAGGGCTTCAGCAATAGGCTCCACGGCCAGGGCGAACAGAGCCGGGGAGAGAGGGCATCCCTGTCTGGTGCCCCTCTGCAGGGGGAACGGAGGAGACAGGGAGCCATTCAGCCGAATGCATGCCGTGGGACCAGTGTAAAGTGTGCGTATCCAACCTATGAATTTTAACGGGAACCCCATTCTTCTAAGCACCTCCCATAGATAGACCCATTCCACTGTGTCGAATGCCTTCTCTATATCTAAGGTGGCAATGGTTCTAGTGCCTTGGTTAGTATGAGGAGCATGAATATTAGTGAATAATCTGCGTATGTTAATGTCTGTAGATCTACCGGGCATAAAGCCCGTTTGGTCAGAGTCAATCAGGGATTTTATTACTACGTTAAGTCTAGTGGCCAATAGCTTGGTCAGGATTTTAAGGTCACAGTTGAGAAGTGCAATTGGCCTGTAAGAGGCGCATAACTTAGGGTCTCTATGAGGCTTTGGAATGAGAACTACGTGGGCCTCCCTCATAGAGGGCGGTAAGGAGTCTTGGTTCAAGCAAGTTTGAAACATCTGAGCTAGTTTGGGGGCAAGCAATTCTGTGTGGGCCCTGTAGTACTCAATGGGCAGGCCGTCCGGCCCTGGGGTTTTACCTGCCGGAAAAGACTTAATGGCCAATGTGACCTCTTCTGGAGTGTTTTCCGAGACAAGGAGTTGCCTCTCCGTGTCAGAGAGCCATCCCAGGGCGAGCGTGTCTAGTAGGGAGATCATAGGTGTAGGGTCAAACCCATCAGGAAGTGAAGAGACATACAAGGAGGTGTAAAATGTAGTGAACGCAGCCAGAATATCCTCCTGAGAGGTGACTAAAGCGCCATCTGTCGTGAGGATCTCCGGTATAACCACTGAGGGCCTGTCCTGCTGCGTTAGCAGCGCTAGTAGTTTGCTGTTTTTGTCTCCATGTTCAAAGTATTCCTGTCTGCTACTTTGTATACCAAGCCTAGTGGTATCTGAAACATGGAGATGTAATTCTCGCTTAAGCGATGAAAGGTGCTCAAAATTGGAGACCGTTGGCGAGGCTGAATACCGATTCAGTGCCTCGTCCACCCTACGCTGCAGGTCAGACACCCCGTCTCCCAGTTCCGCCTTTACCGCCACCACAGCCGAGATGTATTGACCCCTGCTGTGAGCCTTGGAGGCATCCCAGGTCATCTCCAGAGAAGCCGACCCCGCATTGTGTGCCCAATATTCCCCCAGGGGAGAGAGAACCTTATCATGTACAGCATCATTGTTGATCCAATGGGGTTGTAACCTCCAAAGGGTATTGTTTCGCGACCTGGTGGTCCTAATGGTCAATTTAAGTGGGTGATGGTCAGAGAGGCCAGAGGGAAGGTAACATGCCTCCTGAATGTTAGCCAGCATGGTGGAATTGGCAAAAGCCAGATCAATGCGGGAGGAGGTTCGAAATGTGGTCGAGAAGCATGAATACGTTCTATCATGGGGATGAAGCCACCTCCACGCCTCCTGGAACTCCGTGGCCTGAGCCCACGTTCCGAGATCAGAACTAAAATTGGACTGGGGGGAAGGCCTGTCCAGGTCACGGGACAGTGTAGCATTAAAATCTCCCATGAACAGAACCCGTGCTGGGCAATGCGGAGCCAGCCTCTCATAGAGAGTGTACAAAGTCTGTATCTGACTCGGGGGAGACAGATAAACATTCACAATAACATACTTTTTGTTATATACACTTAGCACAACCATAACAAATTTTCCCTGGGGGTCCAGATGAACATCATGAATCACACACGGTATACGTTTGCTAATCAGGATAGACACCCCACGAGAATACGAAGAGTAGGTCGCATGAAGCGCCCTCTGTACCCAGGGCTTCTTCAGAGCCAGAACCTTGCTACCGGTTAAATGTGTCTCCTGCAGTAACACTATATGGGGATTATGTAATTTCAAATATTGGAATAATAGTGACCTTTTAAATTTTGAGTTGAGCCCCCGAACATTCCATGACAGAATGGTCAGGAGTTCAGCGTGCGGGGGAGCCATCAAGGAGCACCAGGGGGAAATAGAAGCAGGATGAGCCCTTTAACCCAACACATATAATTAAACTTGGCATTGGCACACCTATTCAATAGGGTCAGAGACCCATAAGTCAATTGAGCAACACAGTAATAGTCTGGACCGTCATAACAATGAAACCCTCCTCCCCAGAACATAGAACACCCTACCCAAACATCATACAAACCTAGCTTCAAGGGCCGAAAAAAAAGGGGCCCAAGAGCCATAAAAACTGATGCAGGGTTTCGTCCCATAACTGAAAAAAACATCAAATCTTTAGGTCACTGCGACCTCAAGAAGTCGGCCCGTAGGACCGCAGGTGAAGAAGAAGTCTCCAGGGAAGTCCGTCTCAACTCTGGGTGGGGGTCCAAAGCGTGGACAAGGGACAACTCGGATCACCTCAGTTCACGGACGGGGCAGTTCAGTATTTGCTGTTGGAGCTCCTTAGGCAGGAATAAGTAGCAGTTTAGCCAGCAGAAGTTAACACTTATGCTAATGGAGTAAAGGTGGAAGTCAGCAGGGATAGACAGGATTGGGGATACAAAAGGGGGTATTGCAGGGATTCACCATGAGACAGGAGAGACGTCCATTGATGGGATAGTTGATGCGCATCCGCTCCCTGCCGGGTGTATTCCACCATGGGTCCTCGGCTTTGTGTAGTTAACGGGCGTCTAGCCACGCCGTTGCCGCCTCCGGGGTGTCAAAGAAGTGAGTATCGCTACCATCTGTGATTCGCAGTCTGCTGGGATACAACAGGCCAAAGCGTATTCCCTTCTCTCGGAGCCGGCGTCTCACATCAGTAAAGGACTTGCGACGTTGCTGTACCTCCTGAGAGAAGTCTGGGAAGAAAAGTAATCTGGTATTCTCATATTTAATTTCAGGCATGATGCGTGCCGCCGCCAGAATGCGGTCCCGGTCCCGGTAGTTCAGCATTCGTAACAGGAACGGGCGCGGTGGGGCCCCAGGTCTCGGAGGGAGCGGCGGAACCCTGTGGGCTCTTTCGACCACAAAGGTAGATGGCGTGGCACCCAGGTCGAACAGGGTGGTCAGTAATTGCTCAGTAAATTCAGCAGGTCTAGAGCCCTCAGCCCTCTCGGGCAGTCCAATTATGCGGATGTTGTTCCGCCTGAGGCGGTTCTCGGTATCTATTGCGCGCTCCTGCAGCGCTTTCACTTGAAGTTGGAGGGCCCGCACCTCCCTGGAGTCTGACCGGACCGTATCCTCCACCATGGAGACCCTGTCCTCCACCTCCGTGATGCGAGAGCGAAATTTATCCATATCTTGACGGATGAGACCGACATCCACTGTCAAGAAGTCGATCTTAGATGTCAGAGTTTCCTTACAGGATGTGATGGCCGCCAGGATCTCCACTCCCGTGGGGGGCGCCGCCACCCCGGACTCCGCAGCCCTCTGTGTATTAGCCGCCATCCCAGCTGAGGAGCGCCGTTCAGACGAAGCAACCGCTGATGGGGGGATATGAGGAGCCTTCGGGCCCTTGTTTGTGGAGTAGCGGGTCTTAGGGCGGCCCATCCAAGCCTTACCCCAAGATTAAGGGGAGTTTGGGGGGGGGGGGGTTCGTGGGCAGGGGGCTCAGTTCAAGGGGGAGGATGGAGGCTGTAGTAATGACAAGGTGGAGAGGTGCAGGAGCGGGACAGCCCCCCCCGCAGTGTTGCAGAGCAGTCAGTTAGCCAAGGATCACAGGAGGAGGGAAGGTAAGACTGTGTCTGGTGGATGGGGCCGGCACTGCAGGCCGCAAGATGGCAGCGGGCCGCAGGTGTGGGTGCGGGGGAGCAGCTCTCTAAAAGTCCTCGGATGCACTGCCAACCCCCCCCGCACGGATGGTACTACCTGAGGATGTGGATGTCCGCCGCTCGTCCCGCGGCATAAAGTAATTGAGGCCGGAGGCTGCAGGAAGTGCGGTAGGCCGCAAGATGGCTGGAGGCCACAGGCCGGGGCAATCAACCTCCCGAGGCCCCCCGGTGGTTGCAGCGCCCGACCGGAGCACCCTCCTCACCACAGGCGCCCCTGGTGTGTGTGGATGAGGCCCCCTAGCCCAGCGAATCGCGGCAATTTAGCTCAGGGGATCCGGGAGTGTCAGCAGGCTGCAAGATGGCGGCGGATCCCAGGGGCACAGAGCCAACCGCGAGTCCCTGTAGCGGCACAATCGGGTGACCCGGGCAGAAAATAGCAGCTGGGGCCGAGGCAGGGGACGTTCAGGAGCCCACTGGGTAAGTTTGGGGGCTTACCAGGGCGGTGGGAAGGCAGGATGGCGTCAGATGGAATCAGGATGTGCGGAGCTCCTTAGCAGCACGTCTTCCTCGCTCTACATCCGGACACGCCCGACTTATCTCTTCCTTTAATCTCACTGACACCTGGCATTTTAAATTCCCGCTCACTCGAGCTTACTCCTGTTTCTCAACTACCCATAACACCATGTCTCGTATAGATTTTATATTTATTTCTAGTACCCTTGCCCCAAGATTACTGGGAGCTGAATTTGCCCCCAGATTACTTTCAGACCATAGCCCATATTTCATTAGCCTCTCCATCCCATTAGACAAACCGCCCCGTACGTGGCGCCTGAATCCGTTTTGGCTCACCCTGTTGTCGGAGGATGACGAGCTTGGTAACAGTTGGAGAACTTACTTTTTAGAGAATGACGGATCTGCATCCCCAGACGTAGTATGGGAAGCCTTCAAACTGCATGCACGTCTGACTCTGACCTCCTTTATCAACAGGCTGAAGGCTAATTCATCAGCCGTACTGGACGGGGCAATGCGGGATCTGTCCTCCTCTGAACAGGGATACATGTCGAATCCCTCTCCTGATGGAGCTGCCCGACTCAGGTTACAAACCAGGGTGGTTAATCAGCTACAACACGAGACGGCCAGGAAAAAACTTTTCTTTGCCAGACAAAAATTGTATGAACATGGAGAGAGAGCGGGTAAACTGTTGGCCTACTTAGCACATAGTGAGGATAGACCCCTACTGTCATTTCCCTCACTGGTCCTAATGGGGAAAAGATTACGGAACCCCAGCCTGTCACTTCCAAATTTAGGGACTTCTTTTCTCAACTCTATACGTCCCAGGTTTCTACCACTGACTCTCAATTGGAAGATCTACTGGCGGAAATCATCTTTCCACAGGTAGACGATGCCCAAATGGCTATGCTAGACGCACCTCTTACACTCGACGAAATAACCACAGCGATTGGGAGCTTCGCCAGATCCAAGGCCCCGGGTTCAGATGGGTTGCCCATAGAATTTTACGCCCAATACATTGAGATACTTGCCCCCAAGTTATTGTCCCTCTTCAACCATCTATTTGACAATTTCACCTTACCCCCATCGATGGGCGAGGCGGTAATTATCCTCATACCTAAGCCAGGCAAGGACCCAGGCCTCCCGGTATCTTATAGACCAATATCGCTTCTCCAGGTAGACATAAAGATTCTGGCTAAAGTACTTGCCCTACGCCCTAACCAAGTGATTCTAACCCTGATCCATGCTGACCAAGCTGGATTTATGCCGGGGCTTAACACCTCCTTCAACCTCAGAAAATTGTATATTAACTTACAAGCGACACATACTAATGTTGGGTCCCGGGTGGTGGTGGCTTTGGATACTGCCAAGGCCTTTGACTCATTGGAGTGGCGGTACCTTTGGGGATGCCTCCGTGGCTTTGGTTTTGGACCTAAATTTATTAAGTGGGTTCAATTATTATATCTGGCACCCAGGGGTAAAGTAGTGGCCAACGGGAGGGCCTCCCAGACATTTGACTTATCCAGGGGCACTAGACAGGGCTGCCCACTGTCTCCACTCCTTTACGCCTTGGCGGCGGAGCCCCTTGCAATCTCCATTAGAGAGGACCCCGAGATTCAGGGTCTCTGCCTTGGCTCCCTGACTGAAAAAATTAGCTTATACACAGACGACACGCTACTATACCTGGCCGACTCTGCCACATCTCTTCGGAAGGCGTTACATACAATTGAACACTTTGGTCAGTTCTCTGGCCTTAAAATTAATTGGGAGAAATCTCAAATATTGCCTCTGGATAGTTTCCCTTCTCCCAAGCTACAGGCACAGTTACCACTCCAGCGAGTGAACACTATCAAATATCTTGGAGTATTGGTGAATAGAACACCGGCTGACTATATATCCCTGAACATAGAACCCCTTTTCGATCTCATCAAGTCTAGAACCCAGGTATTGGCGAGACTACTGCTCAGCGTGTGGGGCCGCATTAACATTGTTAAAATGATATTATTTCCTAAAATATTGTATATACTCTGGCACACACCCGTATACTTACCCTTGAAATTTTTCAAGTCAATGGAGGCCATACTCAAGACATTTATTTGGGGTACCAACAGACACAAGCTGGCCTGGAGAGTCCTTAAGAACCCTACTGACCTAGGTGGAACAGCCCTCCCTGACTTAAATCTTTATTACCTTGCGTCCCAACTGTCTCAACTATTCCACATAGATAAAACCGACAGACTCAGATTCCTCACCCTCCTCTGTCCACGGTGGGCACAACTGACCACTGACCCACTCACTGCAATTGCAGTGGGACATAGTGGGAATAACTCCAATAGAGACCGTGGGTCCCTATTGTACCAATATAGGCGCGTATGGGACATCACCACTAAAACATTAACGACCCCTAAACACAACAATTATACCCCCTTATGGCACAATAGACTACTCTCAGAGTTTCTCTTGATCCCTGACACAGAGATATGGTGCGAATATGGAATATATTATTTGCACCACATAATTTCCGATGGCACACTTAAAAACTTTGAGGACCTCCAAAATGAGTTCCTGCTGCCCAATTCTATGCTTTTTAGATTCTTCCAGGTGCGTCACGCAGCCCAAGCTCAGTTTCCCCAGCCTTTGCCACAATCTACGCCCAATGTTATTATGGCAGTGGTTAAGGGTGTGGACCCGCGAAAGCTGATCTCTGATTTTTATGTCATGCTTCTCACCCCATCATCTACCACGCTAGCTTACAGCCTTAAACCAAGATGGGAAAGAGAGGTGGGCCCACTGGAGGATGAGGAGTGGAGTGAAGCACTAGACTCGTGCAAGACTGTATCCCCCAAGCTCTCTGACAGGCTGACCCAGTTATACGTGGTGCACCGAGCGTATCTCACCCACCTAAGAATCGCCCGCTTTAGACGACAGTTTTCTACCTTGTGCACAATGTGTAACCAAGCGATGGGCACATTCTTCCATCTACTCTGGGCGTGCCCGGTCCTTCAGGGTCTGTGGAAGCAGATTGTTGACTTCCTCCATGATGACATGGGATCCCCATTGACCCTGGACCCCAAACAATGCTTACTGGGGATATTCCCAGACTCTGAGATGGACAAATTCACTAAAACATTCTTGCATGAAACATTGTTTAATGCTAGAAAAATTATAGCCAGACAGTGGATGAGACCCACTCCCCCCAGCTTCAACGATTGGAAACTAGATATAAATAACACTCTTCCCTATAAAAAGTTCATATACATCAACAGAGGTTGTCCAGATAAGTACTACAAAATCTGGGATCGATGACTTGAGTCCGCAGACACATGCACACATGATGGTCCGTAATACTATACATCCTTCTAGCGTGCAATTCCATGAATAGCGTGGACATAGGGTTTTCCACTTATTGATAGTCACTGAATCCAGTGTTCAATCTGAACAAGTTTTTTGATCTACTGTGCCTATATATGTATAAGCCACATTTCTTTGTTTTATGCATTTCTCCAGTATTGCCTTGTAACTTGCAGAATTATGTTCCAAATGTAAATTGTTCAATAAAAACTTTTTTTCAAAAAATAAAAATAAAATAGCAACAAACTCTTCAACCATTGCACTTACATCACTTCAAAGTAAAAAGCACTTCAAAATCACACACAGGAACAAGCACATCAGGTAAAGAATTGTGCAGTGGTATGAGGTGAATTGCGGTCACGGTGGACCCAAAAAGCAGGTTTCAGATCTCACCCTCCACTCGCTCACTCGCTGCTCTATCCTGTGTAAACTTCAACAGCTGGTGGTATGGAACGTCAGGAGTCACAGGTAACTGCCTTGCAAACCACGCCCAGACATGTTTTGTCACTAGCACTTAATCATTGGGATTGCCCAGTTTTTTTGGGACCATTGACATTTATACAGTGATCAGAGCTAAAAATAGCCACTTATTACTGTATAAATGTCACTGGCAGGGAAGGGGTTAACACTAGGTGGGTGATCATGGGATTAAGTGTGTTCCCTGGGAGGTGTTGCTAACTGTATGAAGACTTGGCTGACTCGAGGAGGAGCGAGATCATTGTTCCTAATCACTAGGAACAGACAATCTCTCTCTCCTCCCCTGACAGAACGGGGATCTGTTTGTTTAGAAAGGGATATCACCGCTGCAGGAAGTTCAAGCAAAGGTTAAAGCCTTTCCTCCAGATTAGAAGCCCCATGTGCTGGCAATGCATGTAACAATGCAAAATGGGAAGACATTTTGGATAGCCTCACTCCAAAAAGTTTTTTCCTTTTATTCAAAAATGGACATCAAAAATACATGCCACAGCAGAACAGAATGTATTTTTGATGTCCATTTTTTAATAAAAGGCAAAAACTTTTTCGGAGTGCGGCTGTCTGGAATTTCTTCCCATTTTGATCTGTTTGTTTACATTGACAGATCCCCATTCTGCCTGTCTCTGGAGCAATCACGGAGCGGCCAGTGGAGCCGCTGGTTATCTCCCCCACTCGTGAATGGGCATGCGTGGGCCCACAGATCGCTGTGTACATGCCCGACATACAATGATGGCGATTCACGCAGGGGAGCCAACTTGCCGCAGTACAACTGCGGCAGCAATCCATAACTAGTTAATATCACTTTAAAATAAGCTGCAGAGCTGATATTCTGAATAGCAATGCCAGACCTTGTGCGGGAGGTTAACTAAAACTGGTGCACACAGAATCTGGCAGCATAACCTGTGCATAATAACCAATCAGCTTCCAGGTTTTATTGCCAAAGCTTAAAGTGATTATAAAGTCTCGTTTTTTTTTTCCTATAAAAATAACAAACATGTTATACTTACCTGCTCTGTGCAGTGGATTTGCACAGAGCAGCCCAGATCCTCCTCTTCTCTGGTCCCTCTTCTGTGATCCTAGCCCCTCCCCCCCACTCAGTGCCCCCACAGCAAGCAGCTTGCTATGGGAGCACCCAAGTCGAGTTACAGCTCCCTGTGTCCATTCAAACACAGACCCCCCGACCCAGCCCTGCCCCTCTCTCCCCTGATTGGTTAGCTGACTATGGTGCCACTGCTGTGTCTCAGCCAATCAGGAGGGAGAATCTTGAACGACTGAGACACTTGTGGAAATTGCTGGACAGAGAGGGACCTCAGGTAAGTGTTAGAGGGGCCAAGGGGAGGCTGCGGCACACAAAAGGCTTTTTATCTTAAAGGAGAAGTCCAGCCTGAACTTTTTAGGCTGGGCTTCTCTTATGGGTCACAGGAGTGCAATTTGTTTTGCACTCCTGTGATCCATTTTCAGGGGAGAGCAGTCTGAAGTCCGCTCTCCGCTGATGTCACTGCAATCAGTCAAGGCAGTGACTTGCCGATTCTGGATCCGCCAGCTGCCTTGATTGATGGTAGTCTCAGCGAGCCGCTGAGACGGCCGCTCCCCGCCTCTCCACAGCTCAGCGCTCCAATGAGTGTGGAGAAGCAGAGAGGAAAGATGCTGATTGACAGTCAGCAGCTTACCTCTCTGGGATCTGTGAGAACCGAGCCATCGGTGGTGTTCAGTGGCTCGGTTCTCAGTGCAGAGATGGCGGGGGACAGCTGCAGTATTGGTCTGATTCTGCATCCACCTAGGTAAGTATGAGTAGGAGATAAAAATAAAAAAAAACAATACTTCTACTCCTCTTTTAATGTATAGAATGCATTAAGATAAAAAAAAAAAAACTTCTGCCTTTACAATACCTTTAATTGAACAAGCTGAAGTTAGAAGCTGATTGGTTACTATGCATAGGGTTGCAACCTCATCCCTTTAAATCAGAACACATGTGAATTACACAGGTTCTGAGGCTAATTTAATGCAGATAAGGCACCAAGTGACTTTAATTACCACCTTAATTAGCCTCAAATCCTGTGTAATTATTATGTGTTCAGTTTTAGGCTGGGTTCACACTGGTCCAACAAACGCTCCGACATTGGGAGCTCATGACGCATGACGTGTGAAAATCAATGTTTCCCTACGAGAGCCGTCTTAACTGGTCCGACACAAGTCGGCCCGACTTTGAAAATGCTCCCTGTACTAATTTGGTCCGACTTTGATCCTACTTCAGCCCATTGAATATCATTGAAGTCGGATCAAAGTAGGATCCTTGTCCTAACCATCCGACTTTTGACATCCGACATGGTGATTACAGCAGCAGTAAAAGGAATTTATCTCACCCTGGGATTGTTTTGATTGGTCAAAGGATAAGTCAGACTAGCACAAAGTCGGATCAAAGTAGTATCCTGTTCATGAAAGTCGGATGGATGTCGGACCAATGTAGGATCAATGTAGGACTGATGTCGCAGAGCAAAGTAGGATGAAAGTTGTATGACTGTTGTGTCGTACCAGTGTGAACTCAGCCTCAAAGGGATGAGGTGGCAACCCTAACTATGCACATCTGCACCAGATTCTGTGTGCACCAGTATTAGTAAATCTCCCCCTTTTGAGTCATATCCAGATCATCCAAATGACATCCTAAGCAGGAACCTGGGGTCCAATGGATATGCAGGGGGGGGGCAGATACTTATTTTATGTCCCTGCAGTATCAGCCAAAGAACAGTTGATCAAAGTTGGGCATCTGCTTGTGACTTCACAATGGAAGATGCACCTGTAGGCAGTTGGTGTCTGCTGTGGAACAGCCATGCCAGTACACACAATTTGAATAGGACAACCTATTGCATTCCATATCAATGTCAATTAAAGGAAGCTGCTAATTTACTAAGGTTCCTATTCTGCCTTAATCCATTTCTGCTCTGCATACATATTGTGGCAGATGTGTGTGAATCTCAACAACAGCTGAACAGAAACACTTTAGCAGGTACAACAATTCCTTTTTATGTGTTTCCACCATTTATTTAGCTGGCCTCCTGCTTCACAATGAAAGCTGCTGTATTTACCAGTCTGTTACATGCCTTGGAGATGTCTTTGTAACATTATTTCTCTCAGCATCCATCAGTGTAAATATTGGCTATGCCACTCCTCAGCCAACTAAAACCAAATTGCACAGCCGTATGTGCAGTCACCTGCTGTACGTCATTCAGGAGTGGATTTATCACTTGTTTTCTTTCAGAGCTGCTAAACTTATTTCTGTGTAGTATTTCAGCCCAGGGCAATTTAATAGGTGTTCTGTGAAGTGCCGTATATGTGTTTTAGTACAGTATAAATAAAAATAGGCTGGCGTAAATGCTTTGTGGGTAGCTGCGGGTTATATCTGAAAGGCCCATATTTTTTCACCCTGCTCCAATGCTCCTTTGACACCTGTAATAATTATGGCTGTCTGAACAGATGGTCGCTGGTCATTAAGGCGCAGCAGAAGGTATGGATTCAGGGGCTCGGAGCCCTAGTTTTCTTTGTAAGATGAGTTCAGGTAACCAGGACTTCCTCAGCCTGTCTCAAGTGTCTCCTGAGCCATCTGCTAACACTAAATTAACTTTACCCTTATAATACAGGATTATTGCATTACTGTACTCTACGACTGGAAGCTCATAACTGCCAAAGAACAGTCATTTTTTTAAGGTAGAAAATGCTGCTAAAAGGCCAATAAACTTACGCGACAGCTTGGTGTTTATATAAGGGCCGTTACCAATATTTATAGATATATATATATATATATATATATATATATATATATATAGGAAATGAGGCATATACTGGCAGTTCTTTCAGCACCAATAATGAAGAAAGATCCGGTTAAATGTAAACTTCAGTCAAACAACTAAATACACAGGTTAATCACTTCAGCCCCAGAAGGATTTACCCCCTTCCTGACCAGAGCATTTTTTGCGATTCTGTACTACGTCGCTTTAGCTGAAAATTGCGCGGTCTTGCAAAGTTGTACCCAAACAAAATTGATGTCCTTTTTTCCCACAAATAGAGCTTTTTTTGGTGGTATTTGATCATCTCTGCGGTTTGTATTTTTTGCGCTATAAACAAAAAAAGAGCAGCAATTTTGAAAAAAAATCAATATTTCTTACTTTTTGCTATAATAAATATCCCCCAAAAATATATACAGGTCCTTCTCAAAAAATTAGCATATTGTGATAAAGTTCATTATTTTCTGTAATGTACTGATAAACATTAGACTTTCATATATTTTAGATTCATTACACACAACTGAAGTAGTTCAAGCCTTTTCTTGTTTTAATATTGATGATTTTGGCATACAGCTCATGAAAACCCAAAATTCCTATCTCAAAAAATTAGCATATCATGAAAAGGTTCTCTAAACGAGCTATTAACCTAATCATCTGAATCAACTAATTAACTCTAAACACCTGCAAAAGATTCCTGAGGCTTTTAAAAACTCCCAGCCTGGTTCATTACTCAAAACCGCAATCATGGGTAAGACTGCCGACCTGACTGCTGTCCAGAAGGCCATCATTGACACCCTCAAGCAAGAGGGTAAGACACAGAAAGAAATTTCTGAAAGAATAGGCTGTTCCCAGAGTGCTGTATCAAGGCACCTCAGTGGGAAGTCTGTGGGAAGGAAAAAGTGTGGCAGAAAACGCTGCACAACGAGAAGAGGTGACCGGACCCTGAAGAAGATTGTGGAGAAGGACCGATTCCAGACCTTGGAGGACCTGCGGAAGCAGTGGACTGAGTCTGGAGTAGAAACATCCAGAGCCACCGTGAACAGGCGTGTGCAGGAAATGGGCTACAGGTGCCGCATTCCCCAGGTCAAGCCACTTTTGATACAGAAACAGCGGCAGAAGCGCCTGACCTGGGCTACAGAGAAGCAGCACTGGACTGTTGCTCAGTGGTCCAAAGTACATTCGGAAATCAAGGTGCCAGAGTCTGGAGGAAGACTGGGGAGAGGGAAATGCCAAAATGCCTGAAGTCCAGTGTCAAGTACCCACAGTCAGTGATGGTCTGGGGTGCCATGTCAGCTGCTGGTGTTGGTCCACTGTGTTTTATCAAGGGCAGGGTCAATGCAGCTAGCTATCAGGAGATTTTGGAGCACTTCATGCTTCCATCTGCTGAAAAGCTTTATGGAGATGAAGATTTCATTTTTCAGCACGACCTGGCACCTGCTCACAGTGCCAAAACCACTGGTAAATGGTTTACTGACCATGGTATTACTGTGCTCAATTGGCCTGCCAACTCTCCTGACCTGAACCCCATAGAGAATCTGTGGGATATTGGGAAGAGAAAGTTGAGAGACGCAAGACCCAACACTCTGGATGAGCTTAAGGCCGCTATCGAAGCATCCTGGGCCTCCATAACACCTCAGCAGTGCCACAGGCTGGTTGCCTCCATGCCACGCCGCATTGAAGCAGTCATTTCTGCAAAAGGATTCCCGACCAAGTATTGAGTGCATAACTGAACATAATTATTTGAAGGTTGACTTTTTTTGTATTAAAAACACTTTTCTTTTATTGGTCGGATGAAATATGCTAATTTTTTGAGATAGGATTTTTGGGTTTTCATGTATGCCAAAATCATCAATATTAAAACAAGAAAAGGCTTGAACTACTTCAGTTGTGTGTAATGAATCTAAAATATATGAAAGTCTAATGTTTATCAGTACATTACAGAAAATAATGAACTTTATCACAATATGCTAATTTTTTGAGAAGGACCTGTATATTAAAAAAAAAAATCTTTCCTCAGTTTAGGCTGATATGTATTCTTCTAAATATTTTTGGTAAAAAAAATCACAATAAGTGTATATTGATTGGTTTGCTCAAAAGTTATAGCGTCTACAAAATAGGGGATAGATTTATGGCATTTTTATTATTATTATTTATTTTTTACTAGTAATGGCGGCGATCTGCAATTTTCATTGGTACTGCGGCATTATGGCGGATACAACGGACACTTTTGACACTATTTTGGGACTATTGTCATTTATACAGCGATCAGAGGTACAAATAGCCACTGATTACTGTATAAATGACACTGGCAGGGAAGGGGTTAAACACTAGGGGGCGATCAAGGGGTAAGTGTGTCCTAGGGAGTGATTCTAACTGTGGGGGGATGGTCTCACTACAACATGACAGAGATCACTGCTCCCGATGACAGGGAGCAGTAGATCCCTGTCATGTTGCTAGGCAGAACAGGGGCATGCCTTGTTTACATAGGCATCTCCCTGTTTTGCTGCTCTGTGACATGATCGTGGACCAATGGCGAACATCGAGTTCGAGGGACCTGCGGGCATGCGCACGCCCCCTAGGCAGCAAATTTAAGTATGCCCATTTGCCTGCCCCTGCCATTCTGCCGACGTAAATCGGCGTGCGGCAGTCGGCAAGTGGTTAAATACACACACTATATTACCCAAAGTATTGGGTCCCCTGCCTTTACATGCACATGAACTTTAATGGCATCCCAGACTAAAGCCTCGTACACACGGTACGAAAATCAGAAGGGGATTGTCGTTTGACAGGCTGTTGTCCGAAATTCTTACCGTTAATACGCTCCTTTTGACAATTGTTTTCCAATTTTCGGACAACAAATGTTGGATGACAGGCTAGTAAATTTTTGGCTAACGACGGCTCAACGTCTGATTTTCGGATGGTCAGTACAGAAATCCTTCACACAATAGTCGAAAGTACAAACACTCATGATCGGAATCAAGGAACGACTGGGAAGAGTTTGGTCTTGTAAACTACTGTTTGTAATCTAGAATTAACATTCGTGACGCGGCAATTGATGAAATGTCAAAGTTCTCATCTTTTTTAATGGGATAATAATGAAGCTGCTTTGCGGGTGATACTGATTTAGTTATGCCAAACGTATTTTATAAGGTATTTGTTTTGTACGATCTGAAAATCGCAAATCAACGTTCACCAAACTTCTACTAACACGAAATTAGCAAAAAGGGGCCCAAAGGGTGGTGCTAGAGAAATGAACTTCCTCTTTATACTGTTATAGTACGCCACTAAGTTCGTGTTTGTCAAACAAGAATTTGCGTATCGTTAGTGTAGCGCACACATCCCACTCCTACCTGCATTAACTTTGGCTCCTCGCAGGAAGAGAGAGGCACACCGCACTGAGGCCTCGTACACACGACCGATTTTCTCGTCCAAAACCGTCAAGAAAAGTGCCGCGAGAGCTTTTTTGTCGAGAAAAACGTTCGTGTGTATGGTTTTACGACGAGAAAATTGCCGAGAATCTCGACGAGAAAATAGAGAACCTGCTCTCTATTTTCTCGTCAGGATTCCAGATTTCCTCGTCGTGTTTCTCGTCAGCCTGTTTTGTGACGAGAAAATGGTTCGTGTGTATGCTTTTACGACTCTTCCAAAAGCGCGCATGCTCACAAGCAACTATGAGACGGGAGCGCATCTTCTGGTAAAACAAGCCTTCGTAATGGAGAGAGCACATTCGTCACGCTCCAAATTTTTTGCATCGTTTAAATGTTCTGCATTGAAATCTTCGTTAGAATGTTACATTAATCAAAACGAGTGACCTTCTTTTGCTGCTGATATTCACACAGTTATGACTATTTTTTTTAACCTTTTTCATGCTGCTCTTAAGAAGATTTATGTGTATTATATCGTGCAAGTTTTTAGGAATAATTTAAATGGTTATATTTTTCAAAATGATGTTAATTATAATTTCGCAATGTTTTGATAGTGATCTCCCATTTAATTTTGGAATCTATATTAGTTAAATTTTCCACCATGTTTTTTTGCAAATCAGATTTAGTTATTCTTTTGGGGGGTTGTTATATGTCCCTTTTTTTGTCAGTCAAATGTATCTGCTTACTCCAAAGCTAGATTTTTAATTTTTACAAATACACATAGTCAAGTATGAACTTAAACAAAAATCTAATTTATTCATGTTTCGAAATAAAATAAAGAGAAGGCAGCGCTGGAGAACCTGCTGCCATTTGTGCATCCCAGGGACCCCAGAGCACACAGCAACCCTGTGTGGACCCTAAAATTGGGAGCTTGAGAAGGCCAACATTTCTGAACACAATCTGATGCTGGCCTCCCAGAGGTCAGGAACAGCAGCAGGTGATATATATGTCCCAAGTGTGTGGTACTACAACAGGCTGCCTTCTGTCCGACCACAATGAAGCAAGGCCATCACTTCTTCTTCTTCCTGGCAACCTTCCCTGCAACCTTCCCTGAAGCCTTCCCTGCAGCCTTCCTTCTTCGTTTTGGCTGGAGGCTGGGCCACTGGAGGGGTACTCCTGTCAGGAGGAGGAGGAGATGTAGCAGAAGGGGGTGGGGCAGAAGAAGAAGGTGGAGGTGTAGCAGAAGGGGGTGGGGCAGAAGAAGAAGGTGGAGGTGTAGCAGAAGGGGGTGGGGCAGAAGAAGAAGGTGGAGGTGTAGCAGAAGGGGGTGGGGCAGAAGAAAAAGGTGGAGGTGTAGCAGAAGGGGGTGGGGCAGAAGAAGAAGGGGGAGGTGTAGCAGAAGGGGGTGGGGCAGAAGAAGAAGGGGGAGGTGTAGCAGAAGGGGGTGGGGCAGAAGAAGAAGGTGGAGGTGTAGCAGAAGGGGGTGGGGCAGAAGAAGAAGGGGGAGGTGGAGGTTGAGGTTGGGTCAGTTGTGCCACCTCACATATGGCGGTATTGGGGGTAATTTTCTCCATCACCCCCTTGTTGAGCAAGGTGATGAGCAGGGGCTCGCATAGGAGGCGTTGCTCCATGCTCATCACCTTGAACTTAGCCTCCACTAGGCCGGCAATGGCCTCTTCAGGGGATGTGGGCTCCTGGAGAGTGGCATGGGCCTCACGAATAAGGGCCATTGCTGCCTCACTCGTGCGCCTGTCCCTCCTGCCTCTTTTGGGAAGCCGGATGGGAGTCACCTGGGATCTGGTGCTTCTCCTTTGCCCTGCCACCTCATGTCTGCCACTGGGCCCTGCCACCTCCTGGCTGCCACTGGGCCCTGCCACCTCCTGTCTGCCACTGGGTCCTGCCACCTCCTGGCTGCCACTGGGCCCTGCCACCTCCTGGCTGCCACTGGGCCCTGCCACCTCCTGGCTGCCACTGGGCCCTGCCACCTCCTGGCTGCCACTGGGCCCTTCCTCCTCCTGCCTGACAGTTTCCAGACCCTCCTCCTGGCTGATTTCATCCTGTGTATGAAAAAGGGACATAGTTTAATATGTTGGTTTAATCTTTGCATCAAACTTTGTAATCCTGATTGAAGCAATTAGAATGTAAATCCATAAATCCTTGCTTTAAATTTACCACTACATCAGATTGACTATTTAGCACCCAATTAAGTGCAGACTAATGTCTACAGATCTTGATTTCACTTGTGGAATCCAAAATATTTTATGTTTGTCATCTTGACATATTTGTCAAACATTAAGTTTATCCCAATACATGTTCACTTAATACTATACCTGGCTCCAGATGGCCAAATCAGGATCATCCAGGATGGCTGCCTCCTCTTGCTCCAGAGAAGGCTCAGGTTGGCTGCAGGGAAGTCTGGGGGGAAGAGTGGAGAGTGATGGCCTTGTCTCAATGTGGTCATCCAGGAAGGACATCCTGTTGTAGTACCACAAAATCGGGACATAAACATCACCTGCTGCTGCTCCTGACCTCTGAGAAGCCAGCACCTTAGAGCGTTCAGTCCTGTAGGTACCTCTCAAGCTGCCAATTTTAGTGTCCACTTGTTTTGCTGTGGCTGTGGGCACCTTGGTATGCACAAATGGGAGCAGCTTCTCCAGCGCTGCTTTTCTCACCCCTCTTTTTTTGTGGATGGGGTTTTTCGTCTCCCACAGAGCGGGCAGCTCCCTTACCCGGTCAATAAATTCCACCAGGAAATCCTTGTCGCTTATAAAGACATTCATATTGTATCTGCAAGTTAAATAAATTATATATAACTAATGTGAGGCAAACAGTCTAACCTCCTTAACATCCTAGTCACCATATATATCCTCCAACATTCTCAAGACAGTATAGGCCAACAATTTGTACAAGTCACAAAATCACATACCTTTGTTCGCACGTCCGTCACTTGAACTCCTCTCTCCGCACACCGAACGTACTATAGTCACATGTGTGTTTGCTATATACACACCACGCATGCGTCAAAATACGAACACGTCGCTCCGCACACGTCGCCCGCCCATGACGTTCTAACTAACATCTTTTCCCCGCCCCTTCTCTTTCGGCGCGCAGACAGATATGGCGGAGTTACAGCAGGTGTCTGATAATTCCGCAACTAACGAGGAGGAGACAAGCCCGGAGACCGAGGAAACGTCACGATCAAGGAGGAGATTCAAGGCATCGAATATGTCTTTGGCGGAGATGGCGGAGATGGTGGACATCTTGCTCAAGTCTGATTATGATGCAAAGCATGGGCCGTATAGCAAACCAAATAGAAGGAAGGCCAAAATCCTCACTAAAGTCGTGAAGAGTCTGAAGGCGAATTTCGGGGTGAAACGCTCAAATGAGCAGCTCAGAAAGAGGTGGTCAGACCTCAAACTGAGGGAGCCAGAGCAGTTGAGGAGCATAAAGAGAATGCTCGCTAAAAGTAAGTAAAATGTAGACTTTTCTGATATTAATCTTTTTCTAAACTTACATGTTGCTCTTTATTTTGGTTTCTCATATTGGACTCCCTTCCAAAATGTAATATTTTGAACTTGGTTGGGCACAGTAATCGTTCGTTACGTTACAGACACTTCGTTCGGCCACTATCCGCGGTTTTGGCTTATTTTATAGCCACAAAAGTAATTAGACATCTGCCATTTTTGATCAAATATTGTGGCGAAATTTTTAGGCTAGATGATGTGTTTGTAAAGAGAATGAAATGCAAACTTTTATCAGTGTAAAGGAGACGACACTCAGCAGCTGCTTCCACATCTGTACTTTGGAGCACTATAGTGTGGGCCACCAGACCCGCCTTTTTTGGGTGTCCCACACAGGTGCATCAGTGAATTTTTGTGGTGCCTCCATGTCAAATAAATTACATCCAAAGGTGAATACTAAACATATTCTTGGTCATAAATAATGCATTCTTCTTTAAATTCCGCCCAAACACACACTTGTACCACACTTCCAAGCAATTTAGCCTGTTTTTATTTTAACATTGAGATTTACAGTGTGATAAATAGACCTTTTGTTTGATTCTCATAGGGGACAGAAGACTGAGAGGAGAACACTCCAGGGAGCACATGCACACCACAACTTCCAAGCAACCCCAAACTCCCAAAGACCCACAACCGAAAGATGTGCAGGAAGTTGAGGTGGAGGAAGGAGAAGTGCAGGAAGAAGAGGTGGATGACGTTGTGGATCTGGTCACCACAACAGGTCAGTATCTGTCACCACAGCTTCAGGTAAGAGATGTAGGCCTGCAGAGTTATAATACCTTTTGTTTTTAGGGGATATAAATGTTGTGAAGGATAGTACACGGTTCTCTGCTGACAGTGCCCTCCGCCTCATCAGGCAAGTGATGGAATGTAGCACGGAACTGGACCTAATTAAACAAAGAATCCATGTGATGGAACAAACATTTAAAGACATTCTCGATGTTTTAGGGAGAATTCAATAATCCATCCAAACACATTTGTTTTTACATGTTTGTTATTGCACATTTTAGAATATTTTTGACAATCAAACCAGCCAAAAATTGAATCTGCACACAGTGTGTCAACATGTGCTATCTGCCATCAGGGGATATCCATGTATGTCTTTTGGGGGTGCAACCCCCTCCTCGTATCTAAAGTCGGTGAACTGAGGAAGGGGTTGCACCCCCAAAACATGTCCATTGATCACCCCTGATGGCAGATAGCACATGTTGACAATAGGGATCAGGATTGTAAACTTCCTAGATGAAAAAAATCCCAAATGTGTGCATATTCAATTTTTGGCTGGGCAAGGGGTGGCAGGACCCCATATTAGGACGGGCACATAGAGACATAGTTTGTGTAAGTGAATGTCTCAGATTGCTCAGAGGTATCCAATGTTGTAATTTTTGGAATGCAACTGTTATTTTTGTATTTTCATAAGCAAAAAATTGCCGGTTTGTGGCCAGGCCAACAGAAAAAACTAAAAATGGTGTGAATGTGCACAGAGTAAAATATTTGACCACAAACAACGTGTAGCTTCTTTTTATAATACCCTCTAAGCTTATTTGGTTATTTTGTAAGGTTACATAGTGAAATGGTTGTTAGTTACTAAAGTAAAATACACTTGGCACTACAAATGCACTAAGACAAACTAGGAGACAGGAAAGAACAAATAATTAAAGGTTTAAACAAGCTTTTTATTTGGATCCTTAGACATAGGCTGGCATAGGAATTGCCCCCCTACCCGTGAAATACTCCATGTATTTGTCCCGAACCTCACGGGCATTTTGGGAGGGCAAGCCAGGACGGGCAGATTCCAGGCCCGGCAGGGGATTTGCAGGGGAAAGTCCAGCCTCTGGCAAAACTGAGGCCATATAGGAATTTGATTTTTGGCTCAGAAAGTTGTGTAGCACACAGCAGCATAATACGACATAGTTTATTTTGTAGTCCGCCAAGTGTATTGAAGTCATAAAAAGGCGGAACTGGCTGGCCATTATGCCAAAGGCATTTTCGACAACTCTTCGGCCCCTGGCCAGCCGGTAATTGAACACCCTCTTGTCTGGGGTCAGGGTCCTCTGAGGAAATGGCCTCATAAGATGCCGTCCGAGTCCGAAGGCTTCATCAGCCAAAAAAACAAAGGGGAGTCCTTCAATATTCCCTGCATCCGGTGGCAATGCAAGGTCGTCACTCTGGAGACGGAGGGCAAACTCCGTCTGGATGAAGGATCCCCCATCGGACATCCGGCCATTCTTCCCTACATCAACATAGAGGAATTCATACCGTGCTGACACCACCGCCATCAGCACAATGCTATGAAACCCCTTGTAATTGTAGTAGTAGGACCCAGAACGGGGGTGGCGGCACGATGCGGACGTGCTTCCCGTCTATGGCACCACCGCAGTTGGGGAAGTCCCACCGCGTGGCAAACTCCGATGCCACAGTCTGCCATTCCTGTGGCGTGGAAGGAAGCTGTGGAGTGAAACAAGATGAAATAATATTAGATTACAAAAATCATACATTACAAGGAAAATCTCTAAAAAAACATTACAGGCCAACATCAATCAAATTCTACATTTATTAAGGTGTTTAAAATAAGTATAATGGAAGGCTCATTTATCATATTCATCACCCCCTCTGATGGGCCATTACTAAATTATTTTGGGGGGGGGGAGATGTGTTTGGCCACAGGATAGCATTGCAGTGGTGGTGCGTCCAGAGTGGGCGCTGGAGCACTGCCCCCTCTCTCCTGTGCCCATCACTCAGAACAATACATAGGTTCATGCGTTGCATTAACCTATGTATTGTCTATGCCGCCCACTATTCAGGTGGATGGCCTCTTGTAAAGCGACTGACATATGAATAATTGCGGCATTTAGGGGGTTCAAATTGCATAGCAGAAACAGGTAGTAAAATAGTCTTGCACATTACAACATGAGGGATGTAATTGGCTTCCTAAAAGTAAAATAGGGGACGCAGGGGGGGGGGGGGCATTCCTTGGGGAAACACTGGCAGGCTGCTCTGCCAATCATGTTCACCAAGTCTGTTTAATGGTAACATGATTGGCTGATGCAACATCAAGGGAAGGAGAAGACATCAAGGACAGAAGAAGGATGGCGCTGACCACAAGAAGGTAAGTGCAGGGCTGGGGGGAAACTGGCTGCATTAGAGGGGACTAAATGGCTGCATTGGAGGGAACAAAATGGCTGCATTAGAGGGGACAACTGGGGGCGTTTAATAGGCACCAGAGCAAAAAAGGAGGAAGTTTATTTCCTAAATTGGGGTTTGAACCCCCAAACATTTGGAGCAACAGGCGCCCCTGCTGGAAAAGTTAGTGAAGGGAAATATTTATGGAGGAGAAAAAAGGGGCAATCTAAAGCTTCCAGCATGCATGGGGACAAAGGGGACATTCTCAGCATATTACAATCATGGTAATTAGGGAAGGATGAAAGAAATACAATACATTAGCATACATGTAATACATAAAATGTGATGTTAAGGGAGAAAACTTACCCCAATATAGTCCTCCTCCAGGACTTGTATAATGGCAGAACAGGTGTCTGGGATTATGAGGCCCAGAGCCTGGAGGGAGATGCCTGTGGTGAACTTCAAGTCCTGAAGACTTCTCCCTGTCGCCAGGTAACGCAACGTGGCGATGAGCCTCTGCTCAGCACTGATGGCTTCCTGCATAACGGTGTCCTTCCTGGTAATATAGGGTGACACCAAAGCCAACAGTTCCTGAAAAACGGGGTCAGACATCCGCAGAAAATTCCTGTAGTCCTCAGGATTATTCTCGACGATCTCCCGCAGCAGAGGCATATGGCAGAATTGGTCCCGCTGGAGCAACCAATTCTTGGTCCATGAACTCCTCCTCACACCATTCATGGACTGGTCTTGGTCCAAAACAAGCAGACCAACACCAAGCGCACGCACAGCACGAACTCGACGACGAGAACGTCCAGGCGACATGGCTAAGAAACGGTCATCTTATCAGAACGTACAGAACAGAACGCACTTTAGAACAGCAAGGCCTATGAATAACAAACTGAAAATCAGAAACGAACAGGCAAGAACGCACTGTAAAACAGATACGACCTGCCTAGACGCCCTGAAAGTCAAGATATGAACCCACAAGCACAAACTGAACCGCAGAAAATGATCTGAAAAGTACGAAGACTGAAAAGCGCGAATCGTCTCTTCCCAAACTTTTACTTCACACGCGGTAACACGAGATCAGCAAAAGCAGCCCAAGGGGTGGCGCCAAGAAAAAAGATCTTCCCCTTTATAGTGCCGTCGTACGTGCTGGACGTGAGCGCGGAGAACAACGAGGAAATTGGAAATTGTCAGTGTGTACGCATGGAAAGCTTGACGAGAAAATCGACAAGCTTAACAAGAATCTCGTCGAAAAAAACTACGTGTTTTTTACGACGAGAAAATCGGTCGTGTGTACGAGGCTTAACAGCCCGTACTCTCCTGTGCGAGGAGGTTGAGCGGTGTTGTTGGGTCTCCCACGGTCAGAACATGAAAACCTCCAGAGCCTGATTCTCACCTCTATGTTGAGGTAGAGACAAGTCTTTTGACTTCCCAGTAAAGTGAATGTCCACACCAGCTGAAACTCCAACTCAGAGTTTATTTTCTCTTAGCCAATAACACAGTCTCTGATAGGAAACAGTACAAGGTGTGGAGGAGGTCCAGGCACAAACGTTACAGATGTTTTCTCAGATTCTCAAGCAAGTTTAACTAGGCGCACAGTCTCTGCCACAGACTGTGAAGTTGGTCTCTGCCACAGACCTGGTGAAGCTGATCCCCTTCTTTAGCTATGGCCCATTTTTTAGGAGAAGACATCCCTCTGGAGAGTTACCGGGACCCTACTGTCACCATGACACTGCACAGGGTCTTCGGAGAGTTCCTTTCCCGGCCTCCTCATCCTAGATACGGGTCCCCTCGCAAGGCGGCACCCTGAGAGTCCTCGATCCTCGGTGGACCCCAGCCGAAGGTGCTGGGCCCCAGGCCTCCGCTGCGGTCCCTGGGCTTACATACCCAGGGCGGACAGGAACAGCATGGTAGTACCTCACCCTGGGCTAAAGGTGCCCAGGATGGAACAGGAACACCCGCCCCTGGGCCTATGGTGCCCAGGGCGGACTGGAACAAGAACCTGGGGTAGGACCACACTGACTGCACAAAAAAAAAAACCCCGAACAGAAAGCGTCTGCCCTTTCATATCCTCTCCCAGCATGCCCAGCAGGTAGACCACGCCCACCGTATGGCTGCTGAGAGGGGACACACAAGGCACAGCACTGTATCAGCGGTTTAACCCTAGCCTACTATGGCAGCGCCACCTGTAGGCCACAGGGAACTGTACACTGATACTCTCCCTGTGGATAAAAATGGTTGCAAAAGCCCTGACAAATTAGGGTGTTTGAGCAAACTACCACTCAAACACTTCCCCTAAATTTAGCACCCCGCTACATTAGTATGCAAGAAAAGATCCCGGCACACGCCCTTTGGACAAAAATCAGAAGCTCGGTCGTCCAACAATCAGACCGTGTGTACAAGGCTTAACGCCCCATACACTAAGGTGACCAGATTTTCAAAATTAAATCAGGGGACATTTTTTTTTTGGGCAAATGGTAAACGATTTTATAAGCACATATTCCTCAAATTATATATGCAGTGTATGTGGTAAATGTTTATGCAAGGATTATATGATATATACGTTATTTCTCACATTTTGTCCATGAGATAAAAAAAAGATAATTCTTAGAATTTTTTGGAAAACGACTACCAAATGTTAAGAAGATAAGATGGAGATAAAACTTTTCAATGCATATTTTGTATTTTATTCTTACCAAAGAATTTCGGTTCAATAATAACAATGAACAATAAATTAATAATTCAGAACAGTAAAAGATTGCATTTTAACAACACGTAGGATACCTTTGAACATAAATAATCAAATATTAATAGCTAACTGTTATAAGACTACAAATGTTAAAGGAACAAAAGCAACATAGAATACTGGAGGAGTTTTACAACATTTTGCGGAGTAACCCTTTAACTTGCATATTTCTCAGAGGAATGAATCTGCCTGAGAATATTTTTGTTTTTGGAGATTTTCTCCACAAATTCTAAACAGGACAATTTGAAGTTAGTTTTCATAACGCCTCCTTCAACCATATGAACTCATACATTTATTGCAATTCCCAAAACCCCCCACCCCCCCTAATCAAGAAAATTAAGCTCCATAAAAGCCCTAAGCAGGTTATAACATTATAATGGAATCAGTCAACCAAATCCCCCTCCCAGAAGTACACTCCACTCAGCATTTCAGCCAGCACCAAGGAACATATAATACATACATAGGGATTTCATCAAAAACATGTTTACTTGCTAACAACTATACTGTAAAAGGGAAAAAAAGTCCAGTATCCAAAAGTCACACTACTGTTTTGTTGTTTGTGTCAGTATGTGACTGTGTATTTCAGTATGTCTGCATGTATATGTTTGTGACTTTGTCGTGTGAATGTTTGTCTAGAACTGCATTTGTTATTATGGGTCTATATCGTCTTCTTTACTGTCTTCATCATTCTCAACATCACTTTTCTCACTTCCCCCATTACTGTACAAGATCCCTGTCATCTCTGTCTTCACCATCCATTATTATCACTGTCTATGACAGTCTGTCATCATGTCCTTATCACCATCCTCACCATCACTTTGTTACTTTCCTTCCATCATCTCCATTATCCTCCTTATGGTCATCTTCATCCTCATGATTCTTCTTTCCTACTCTGTTCTAACACATCTCTCCTTCTCCTCATTACTTTACATTGCCATCCATAGGTGTGTGCAGCCCATTGCATTAGGGTGTGCACCCCGAAGCTCAAACACACACACACACACACACACACACACGTGATTGTGGCGTGACAGGATCGCGTGGCAAACTGCTCCTTTAACCACTTTATAACAGTACTATAGCCGAAAGATGACAACAGCTCTGATCTTTTGTTCCAGGAGGGCATCCATGGACGTCCTCCTGGAACCACGCCCCCGAGCACCTGCTGGGGTGTACATCTGGTGTGCTGAGTGACCACTGTGCCCACAGATCGGGGTCAAGGGCCAATCACAGTGGCCCTTTACCATGTGATTAGCTGTGTCCAATCACAGCTGATCAAATGTAAACAGACTTGCTGGTTATCAGCAGTACTTTGCTCACATTCTGTCACAGCCTGTGATCAATACAGGCCCATCAATGCCACCTATCAGTGCCCATTAGTGTAGCCTATCAGTGCCAATCAGTGCTGCCCATTAATGCCTTCTCATAAGTGCTGCCCATGAGTGCCACCTATCAGTGCCCATTAGTGCAGCCCATCAGAGCTGCTCATCAATGCCTTCTCATAAGTGCCATTTATCAGTGCCACCTACCAGGGCTGCCCATCAGTGTTGCCTATCATTGCCCATTTGTGCCACCTATCAGTGTCCATCATTGCTGCCTATCATTGCAGCTTATCAGTGTCCATCAGTGCCACCTCATCAGTGTCCATCAGTGCCTATCAGTGCAGCCTTATCAGTGCCTATCAGTGCAGCTTCATCAGTGCCGCCTCATCAGTGCCGCCTCATCTCAGTACCCATCAGTGATAGTCAATTGTGCAAAACTCATACAATTATTGTTCAATTAGAGCTATGTATATCAAAACAGTCCAAAAAACCTGTGTTAGTGAATCCAATGAAACATACAAGGAGCTCAGTCCACAGAGTGACATCTGCTGTTGCTGAGAAATGTGTCAAAAGGAAATCCTTAAAGGGGTTGTAAACATAAATTTTAAATTTAAAAAAAAATAACAAACATGTTATACTTACCTTCACTGTGCAGCTCGTTTTGCACAGAGTGGCCCCGATCCACGTCTTCTGGGGTCCCTCTGCGGCTGTCTTGGCTCCTCCCCACAATAACTCACCACCTATATGCGAGCTCCTGTGATACAGCCAGCGGCTATAGTCGATCACTGTATAACTCGCCCCTGCCCCCCGTCATTGGATGTGATTGACAGCAGCGCAAGCCAATGGCTGCGCTGCTTTCAATCAACCAATGAATGAGCCGAGAAGGCTGCTCGTTCACGGCGCGGGACTTTCGAGGGGTCAGGTAATTAAACTGGGGCTGGGGGGGGGCGCTAATCCGCAGATGTATTTTCACCTTAATGCATAGAATGCATTAAGGTGAAAAAACTTTTACCTTTACAACCCCTTTAACATATTGGGGTTAATTTATTAAAGGGAAATGCACTCTGCACTACAAGTGCACTGCAAGTGCACTTGAAAGTGCACTTGTTAATGCAGTCACTGTAGATCGCTGTAGATCTGAGGGGAAGCTCTGAAATGAGGGGAAGCTCTGCTGATTTTATCATCCAATCATGTGCAAGCAAAAATGCTGTTTTTTATTTTCCTTGCATGTCCCCCTCAGATCAACAGTGACTGCACTTCCAAGTGCACTGCAAGTGCACTTGCAGTGCACTTATAGTGCAAAGTGGATTTGCCCTTCGTAAATAACCCCCATTGTGTCAGTTAACTGGAACCGCCCCCTATAGGTGAAATAGCCGCTCACCTCAGGAAATGACGATCGGTTAAATTACGCTTTTTATAGCAGAGATTTTTAGGTCCTAATCCCTTTCATCACAAGGGTCATCGCTCTCTGGGGGTCTTTGACTCTCTGAATCCTTGCCTCTTGATTCATAAGCCACTCAGAATAAAACAGATATTTATAGCGCAATATTGCCAATGTAAAACAATTTTATTAAAGATAGCAAAATATCTGCTCACAATAAAACCAGTAAACCGCATTTAAAAAAATTCAGGGTTAAGATCACCTCCTCACCGCACTTCTGTACATCGGAGTCACCAGAAATGACATCACAGGCTCCGGCTATTTCACCTATAGGTGGCGGTTCCAGTTCACTGACACAATGGGGGTTATTTACTAAAAGCAAATGCACTTTGCACTACAAGTGCAAACTACAAGTGCAAAGTGCACATGGAAGTGCAGTCGCTGTAGACTAGAGGGGGACATGCAAGGAAAATAAAAAACAGCATTTTAGCTTGCACATGATTGGATAATAAAATCAGCAGAGCTTCCCCTCATTTCAGAGCTTCCCCTCAGATTTACAGCGACTGCACTTCCAAGTGCACTTTCAGTGCAATTTCAACTGCACTTTGCACTTGTAGTTTGCACTTGTAGTGCAAAGTGGTTTTGCCTTTCGTAAATAACCCCCAAAATGTTAAGGATTTCCTTTTGACACATTGTTCAGTAAGACACTGGGGCGTTTTTTCAGGCGCTTTTGGGCTACAAATAGCGCCTGTAAAGCGCTGGAAAAACAGCTCCCCTGCAGGCTCAGTGTGAAAGCCTGAGTACTTTCACACTGAGGCGATGCGCTGGCAGGATGTTAAAAAAACTCCTGCAAGCAGCACCTTTGGAGCGGTAAAGGACACTGCTCCTCCAACGCTCCTGCCCATTGAAATGAATGGGCAGCGTGGCCGAACCGCCGGCAAAGCGCCGCTGCAGCAGCGTTTTGCGGATGGTTTTTAACCCTTTTCCGGCTGCTAGCGGGCTTAAAAGCGCCCCGCTAGCGGCTGAATACCTCCGCAAAAACGACGGTAAAGCGCCACTAAAAATATTGGCGCTTTACCGCCGACGCTGCCCCAGTGTGAAAGCAGCCTTACAGCAGATGTCATTTGTGGACAGAACTCCTTGTATGTTTCATTGGATTCACAAACACAGTTTTTTTGGACAGTTTTGATATACATAGTTCTAATTGGACAATAATTGTATGTTTTTTGCACAATTGACTATCACATATATTTGATTTTTTTTGTTATATATAATCAACTGCATATATATATAGTGCCACATGAGTGCTCATGAGTGCTGCCTGTCAGTGCCCACCAGTGAAGGAGAAACATTTTATTATGTTAGCTGCTAGCTAGCTAGCATAAAAACTCACCTGCTTGTGGACATTCCCTCTGTACTACTTCTTGACTACAATTCCCATAGTGCCTTGCAGGACCGGAGGGAAGGGGAGGAACGCTGTACTCTATCCTCTCCCTATGCTGCCAGGAGCGCGATTGGAGGAGGGAGCAGAGGTAGGAGGAGAGGGGCGGGATGCTGGAAGAGTCTTGTAATTTGATGGATTTTCAGCTGAGGAGGAGTGGCGGCCACGGCACTACTAACTACACTAGCATAGCATAGGCAGGCTGGAGCCCTCCAGCTCCTCCTACACGTCTTAACAGCTCTGCATGTGCTATGTCTCGGGGAACGCCCCCGTCCACCGGGAAACGCGACCGTCCATCGGGAAACTGCCACAGCCTGGCTCCCGACCGGAAAACCGGGGACAAAAGCGGGGACAAACGGGATCCGGGGACTGTAGTCGGAAAACGGGGATTGTCCCCGGAAAACGGGGACGTCTGGTCACCCTACCATACACACTATTAGATTTTCTGCAGATTTTTATCTTCAGATTTACCAAAAACATATAAAATGAGGTCAAACCTTAAGAGTTTCAATTTTCAATTTTATCTGCAATCAGGCAGGCCCTTGCACTACATGGCTCTGGTAAATCTGAAGACAACAATCTGCAGAAAATCTAATAGTGTGTATGGGGCCTTAAGCCTCATACACACGGTATGATTGTTGGATGACCGAGCTTCTGATTTTTGTCAAAAGGGCGTGTGCCAGGATTTTGTCTTGCATACTAACGTTACGCAAAGTGTCGTTTGACAAACACAAACGTACTATGAGAGTATAAAGAGGAAGTTAATTTCTCAAGTGCTACCCTTTGGGCCCCTTCTGCTAATTTCATGTTAGTAGAAGTTTGGTGAGCGTTTGGTTTCGCAATTTTCAGATCGTACAAAATAAATGCCTTTTAAAATACGTTTGGCATAACTACATGCAAAGCAGCTTCATTATTATCCCATTAACCACTTAAGGACCGCCTCGCGCCGATATACGTCGGCAGAATGGCACGGCTGGGCACAAGCACGTACAGGTACGTCCTCTTTAAGAAGCCAAGCGGTGGGTCGCACGCGCCGCCGGCGGCGCGCTCGCGACTCGGTCCTGAGCTCTGTGACCGCGCCCGCAGGACCCGTGGACCTGATCGCCGCCAGTGTCCCGCAATCGGGTCACAGAGCTGAAGAACGGGGAGAGGTAAGTGTAAACATATCTCTCCCCATGCTTCCTAGTGTGAGTGTCACTGATCGTCTGTTCCCTGTCATATGGAACAACGATCAGTGACGTCACACGCCAAGCCATGCCCCCACACAGTAGTAATCACTCCCTAGGAAACACTTAACCCCTTCAGCGCCCCCTACAGGTTAACTCCTTCACTGCCAGTGTCATTTTCACAGTAATCAGTGCATTTTTATAGCAATGATCGCTGTAAAAATGACAATGGTCCCAAAATGGTGTCAAAAGTGTCCGATGTGTCCGTCATAATGTCGCAGTCACGATAAAAATCGCTGATCGCCGACCATTACTAGTAAAAAAAAAAATATTAATAAAAATGCCATAAAACTATCCCCTATTTTGTAGACGCTATAACTTTTGCGCAAAACAATCAATAATCGCTTATTGCGATTGTTTTTACCAAAAATATGTAGAAGAATACGTATCGGCCAAAACTGAGGAAAAAATGTTTTTTATATACTTTTTGGGGATTTTTATTATAGCAAAAAGTAAAAAATATTGCATTTTTTTCAAAATTGTCGCTTTATTTTTGTTTATAGCACAAAAAATTAAAACCACAGAGGTGATCAAATACCACCAAAAGAAAGCTCTATTTGTGGTGAAAAAAAGGAAGTAAATTTTGTTTGGAAAACACGTCGCTCGACTGCGCAATTGTCAGTTAAAGCGACACAGTGCCGAATCGCAAAAAGGGGCCTGGTCTTTTAGCTACAAAATGGTCCGGGGCTTAAGTGGTTAAAGAAGATGAGAATTTTGACATTTCATCAATTGGCGCCTCACGAATGTTAATTCTAGATTACGAAAGGTAGTTTACAAGACCAAACTCTTCCCAGTCGTTCCTTGATTCCGAACATGTGTGTTTGTACTTTCGACTTTTGTGTGACGGATTTGTGTACTGACCACCTGAAAATAAGACGTGGAGCCGTCATTCCGCAAAAATTTACTAGCCTGTCATCCAACATTTGTTGTCTGAAAATTGGAAAACAATTGTCTAAAGGAGTGTACTAACGGTAAGAATGTCGGACAACAGGCTGTCAAATGACAATCCCCTTCTGATTTTCTTACCGTGTGTACAGGGCATTAGTCTGTAGGGTTCAATATTGAGTTGGCCCACCCTTTGCAGCTATAACAGCTTCTCCTCTTCTGGGAAGGTTATCCACAAGGTTTAGGAGAGTGTCCATGGGAATGTTTTAAACCCCCTTAATAACCAGACCAATTTTCAGCTTTCGGTGTTCTCACATTTTTTTCACACAAATAGAACTTTCTTTTGGTGGTATTTAATCACCGTTGTGTTTTTTATTTTTTGCGCTATAAAAGAAAAAAAAAAAGAATGAAAATTCTGTAAAAAAATGATTTTTTCTTCGTTTCTGTTATAAAATTTAGCAAATTATTAATTTTTCTTCATAAATGTTGGCCAAAATGTATACTGCTACATATCTTTGGTAAAAATAAGTACACATTGGTGTATATTATTTGGTCTTTGTGAAAGTTCTAGAGTCCACAAGCTATGGTGCCAATATCTGAAAATTGATCACCTATCTCATGCCAGAAAAGTACAACCCCTTTTTGGAAAGAAGACATTCAAAAGGTATTTAGAAAGAGGCACGGTGAGTTTTTTGAAGTTGTCATTTTTTCCCACAATTCTTTGCAAAATCAAGATTTTTTTTCTTTTTTTTTTTTTTCTACCAAATTTTCATATTAGCAGATTATTTCTCACACACAGCATATGCATACCACAAATTACACCCCAAAACACATTCTGCTATTACTCCCGAGTATGGTGATACCACATGTGTGAGACTTTTACACAGCGTGGCCACATACAGAGGCCCAACATGCAGGGCGCACCTTCAGGCGTTCTGGAGCACCAAGGCCAATTCTGACATTTCTCTCCTACATGTAAAAATCATCATTTGTTTGCTAGAAAATTACATAGAACCCCAAAACATTATATATGTTTTTTTAGCAAAGACCCTAGAGAATACAATGGCGGTCATTGCAACTTTTTATCTTGCACGGTATTTGCGCAGCAATTTTTCAAACGCATTTTTTTGGGGAAAAATAGTTTTGTGCTCTTAAAAAAAAAAAAAAAAAAAAAAACAGTAATGTTAGCCCAATGTTTTTGCATAATGTGAAAGATGATGTTACGCCGAGTAAATAGAAACCTAACATGTCACCCTTCAAAATTGCACACGCTCGTGGAATGGCGCTACTTAAAAATCCCCATAGGCGATGCTTTAAATATTTTTACTGGTTACATGTTTTTAGTTACAGAGGAGGTCTAGGGCCAAAATGATTGATCTCACTCTAACGTTCGCAGCGATACCTCACATGTGTGGTTTGAACACCATTTTCATATGTGGGCTGGACTTACGTATTCATTCGCTTCTCTTTGTGTCAAAAGTGTCCTATGTGTCCGCCATAATGTCGCAGTCACGATAAAAATCGCTGATCGCCGCCATTACTAGTAAAAAAAAAAATATATTAATAAAAATGCCATAAAACTATCCCCTATTTTGTAGATGCTATAACTTTTGCGCAAACCGATCAATAAACACTTATTGCAATTTTTTTTTTTTAACAAAAATATGTAGAAGAATATGTATCGGCCTAAACTGAGGAAAAAAAATGTTTTTTTATATATTTTTGGGGGATATTTATTATAGCAAAAAGTAAAAAATATAGAATTTTTTACAAAATTGTCGCTCTATTTTTGTTTATAGCGCAAAAAATAAAAACCGCAGAGGTGAACAAATACCACCAAAATAAAGCTCTATTTGTGGGATAAAAAGGATGTCAATTTTGTTTGGGAGCCACTTTGCACGACCGCGCAAATGTCAGTTAAAACGACGCAGTGCCGAATCGCAAAAAGTGGCCCGGTCTTTGTCCAGCAAAATGGTCCGGGGCTTAAGTGGTTAAGAGAGTGCATGTGAATAGCACTGGGCCAAGCAGCACTATCCAGACAGAGGGTCAGGGGTCCTGCATCCTCATAGGACAGTCTGGGTAGAATGAATACTCCTCCCACAAGCTTTAATCAGACACTGTAATGTCAGGACTGTTATATACTGCTGATGAGAACAGGTATTTAGGTGTTTATATTTACTAAAATTATTGCATCTCCATGTCCCATGCAGTGGCGGCTGTTGTTTTTTTTTTTTGGGGGGGGGGCGGCAAACAACCACCCCCCGGCAGCTGGTGGCACCTCCCCCCCAACTCGCTTGCTGTCTGTTAGTCTGGCACTTACCCCATCTAGGTGGCGGGCATCAGGCAGCGGATCTGTGTCCTCTCCTCCATCACGGCATCCAATAGGATCGCCTGTCCTTTCAGCCGATTGGGTGATGGGTCATATTCATTCGCAATTGTAACACACCTGGGTGGGCTCGGTTCGCAGTGCTTGTGCCCCGAGTCCACCCTATTTTGAAGCCTATTAGAGTCTCTGGCTAATCAGGTGCTTAAAAAAAACACCCTCCCCATTGGAATCTGTGCATCCGGCGTCCTGCATGGGGGTCACACACATGGATGGGGGGGGTGCCCATGTGCCCTTAATGGATGGGCCGCTCCTGGTTCTGTGTACTGTGGGAGACCATATATAGTGAATGCAGGGTCTTGGGTTTAGTAACACTTTAGGTGTACGTCCATGCGAAGAGCCATGACAGGTGTTCTGTTTATCTACATGCAGGCAGTCCCATTCATGTCTATTGGGATGCAGTGGCTGCATGGACACATTTAACATTCCTTTTTTTATTAATCAGTCTTCTGGCTGTGAATAAACCCAGAGTGCTCAGTAATGTGCACTTCTGGTTAAATATCAATGATGGAACATAGTGGGTATAATGTACAACGTTGTAACAATAATGTTACATTGTGTCTCTGAATCACTGTTCTGAACACCATTTGCAAACAATAATCAAAAGTTCTGTTTGACAATAGTGGCTCCAATGGCTGCTGGCAAATGCGGGATGGGGGGGGGGGCAGCAATGGGGGTAGAAGGACAGGGCATGCTACATACAACTTGTGAATGGGTTATTATATATTCTTATCACGTAATAGCACAGCGAGACCATGATGCCATATTGCCAGATACATGTATAAACCTTCTTCTCAAAGTCGTAATTTAGTGAAACACTTTTTCTAGTTTCACTGTTAGTTCTCATAGAAATGTTTGCTGTTTTCCTGACATATCTTTGTTATCTGGTTAGCTCTGGTAAAATGATGCTTAGTGGAGTTCTTCTTTAATGGCCATACAGTAGACTGGACAGTATAGGTGATATATATTGGATTTGGAGTCCAGGTCAGTAGGGTATTTTTGAGGATAAAGTCTTTGTCAATACCTCTGTTGCATTTTGCTTCATCTTTTGCAGCCACCTTTCATGTAAGCTTCATGCGGAACATGGTAACTCATGTGCCCTCATGAACCTTAAAGTATTACTAAACCCACAACAGTAAAATCAGTCTGTATATGCAGTAAAGCATGCTTGTTATACTCACTGTGGAACCTAAGGGGTAATCATGTGCATTGTGTAAAAAAGGCTGTTTGATCCTGATAGAACAGAGCCTTGAGGGGACTCAGCACATGCTCCGTTTGGTGTGTATTGCTAGAGAGTTTTTGTTTTCTTGGGAGGGTGCATGTAATCAGAACAGGGCCAATCAGCACTGTCCAGGCAGAGGGTCAGGGGTTCTGCAGCCTCAGATTAGAATGAAAACTCTTCCTACAAGCTTTAACCAGGCACTCATAGAAGTTGTAACGTACCTTAGGTGTGAGCCTGACGTGCGGAGAGGGACCTCCCGTACAACCCCGGCTCAGAGACCACTGGAGTGGGGACAGTGGTGGTAAGAGCACGGTGAGGTAAGGGTGCCTGTCTGATCCTCACTGCTTGGAGTGGTGGAGCCGAGTGGAGACTGGAACGGCTGGTTCCGGAAGCAGCGGATGCAGGTCAGCAGGTTCAGCTTGCAGAGCAGAGGATGCAGGTCAGCAGGTGCCGGTTTGCAGAGCAGGGATGCAGGTCAGCAGGTGCCGGTTTGCAGAGCAGGGATGCAGGTCAGCAGGTGCCGGTTTGCAGAGCAGGGATGCAGGTCAGCAGGTGCAGGTTTGCAGAGCAGGGATGCAGGTCAGCAGGTGCAGGTTTGCAGAGCAGGGATGCAGGTCAGCAGGTGCAGGTTTGCATTGCAAAGGATGCAGGTCAGCGTGTGCAGCTTGCAGAGCAGAGGATGCAGGTAAGCTGGTGCAGGTTTGCAGAGTCAGACAAGCCGGGTCATACACATCAAGGTAAACATAACAAGTGGCAGGCAGAGAGTAGTCAAAGTCCAGGCTGAATCTTGGCAACAGGCAGACTGGCAAATAACTGAGCAGGGTCAAACGAGCCGAGGTCAGGACTGGAGACAGAAGCGTGGTCAGGAAGCCGGGTCAAACACAGGAACAGGATACAAGCACAGAATCAGGAACTCAGGGAACAGAAGCAGATCAAACTGCAAGGGACAACATCTCTGGAATGTCTTTTATAGGAAGTACATGGGAGGAGCAAGGGGTTCAGAGTTCAACAGTAATCAGACACCAAGCAGAGTAGTCTAATGGATCAGATAGGTTATCCAGCAGATCAGGCAGGGAACTGTCCAGCATCTCAGATAGCTCCGCTGGAAGAGTCAATGCCAGACACAGAAGAGGTCCCAGGTTCAAGCCCAGCACGTCCCTGACAGTGCCCCCCCCTTAAGGGCAACCTCCGGGTGCCCAATAGAGCTCTTTTCTGGGGGTGACTGCGAAAAAAGGCCTGGATTAACTCTCGGGCGTGAATGTTCTGTTGGGGTTCCCAGGAGTTCTCCTCCAGACCGTACCCCTTCCACTTGATCAGGAATTGAAGCTGGTTCCCTCTTCTTCGGCAGTCCAAGACGGCCTCCCACTACAAAGATGGCTGTGCAACCTTCAGACGGGGGGAGTTCCACTATGAAGTCCATGGCAATCATTTTCCAGGGACGGTCAGGGACTGGTAAGGGTCTGAGCAGACCCCAGGCCTTGCTTCTAGTGGTCTTGCTACGGATACAGGTGGCACATGAACCTACATATTCCCTGCAGTCTTTTTCAAGATCCGGCCACCAAAACGTGCGTTGAATCAGTTCAAGGGTTTTATGCATTCCGAAATGGCCTGCCAGGGGATGATCATGACTAGACATGTGCAATTCGTTTCGTTCCTAATTCGTTTTTTAACGAATTTCGACAAATTCGTTAATTCGGAAATATCCGAATTAACGAAAACTCATTTAACAAATTTTAACGAATATTCGTAAATTCAAATTTACGAATGTACAAATTTACGAATATACGAATTTACCAATGCATGAATTTACGAATGTACAACTATCCGGAAATTCGTAAATTTGAATTTACGAATTTCCGAATATTCGTAAATTTGTACATTCGTACAATCGTAAATTAGTAAATTCGGAAATCTGAAATAATAATTAACTAATAACTTAACTATTACTAACTATTCAATTATAGGAATTGTAATTTCCTTTCAAATTTGGCTGTTAGTGAACTTAACGAAGTTACGAATTGTTTTCCGACATAATGAATGCCGTATCTAAACGAATGGAACGTAATGAATTAATTATAATAATAAATAACAATAATAATAATAAAAACGTTTTATTATTATTATTATTAATTTGTTCCGTTCCATTTGTTTAGATGCGGCATTTGTTATTTCAGGTTATGCATAACTTCAGATAAATTTGTATTCGTTACGTTCGCTAACAGCCAAATTTGAAAGGAAATTACAATACCTATAATTTAATAGTTATTTTTTCAGATTTTCAAATTTTCGGGTTTTCGAAAATATCGAATTTCCAAATTTCCGAAATTACGAATGTATAAATTTACGAATGTATAAATTTACGAATGTACAAATTTACGAATGTATAAATTTACGAATGTACAAATTTACGAATTTACGAATTGCGATCATAACGAATGACCCGAAAAACGAAAAAACAAAAACGAATGAAACGAAAACGAAAACTAACATTTTTTGGCAGTGCACATGTCTAATCATGACACAAGTTTAACACTGTGACTCGAACTTCTTCTGGCACAAAGATTTTGTCATTCTTCCAAAGTAACCCGTCCTTGGGTACCAGAGTGATTTCAGAGGGACCAGACACACCTGTAGAAGCTTGCTTCAAGACAGACATCAGGCTAGTTTGTAAAAGTAAGAAGTTGCCTTCCGATAGAATGGTATCTGGAGCTGACACCTCTTTTGGATCATCAAACATGCGGGAAAGAGCGTCTGGTTTGGTGTTCTTGGAGCCTGGCCGGTAAGTTATGTGGAACGAGAACCTAGAGAAAAATAGTGCCCAACGTGCCTGGCGTGGTCTCAGACGTTTGGCAGCTCTCAGATACTCTAGGTTTTTGTGGTCTGTGTAAATGAGTATAGGATGCGCTGCTCCCTCCAACAAGTACCTCCACTCCTCAAGGGCAGATTTAATGGCCAGGAGCTCCCGGTCTCCAACATCATAATTCCTCTCGGATGGGGTAAGCTTACGGGAGAAGAAGGCTACCGGGTGTATCAAGTCCTTGAGACCTTGGCGCTGGGAGATAACAGCTCCAACCGCTGTCTCTGAGGCATCTACCTCAAGTAGATACGGTAGGGCAGGATCGGGATGACTTAGGATAGGAGCAGACGTAAAAAGTATTTTTAGGTTTGTGAAAGCAGCCTGTGCTTCAGATGTCCACTGGAATCGAGCATTTTGCTTCGTTAGCTGCGTAATCGGGGAAATAATAGCAGAGAATCCCTTGATAAACCTCTGATAAAAATTGGCAAAGCCAACGAAGCGCTGCACCCCCTTTTTATCTGAAGGTGCAGGCCAATCCAGAATGGCTGAAACCTTCTGTGGGTCCATCTTGAATCCCTCTGTAGAGATCACTAGGCCAAGGAACTGGATACTCTGTCGCTCGAATTCACACTTTTCTGGTTTTGCGTACAGTCCATGCTGGTGGAGACGACAGAGTACACTCTTGACGTGTTTCCGGTGCTGCTCAAGAGAGGAGGAAAAAATCAAAATATCATCAAGATAGACAACTACATAAATGTCCAGACAGTCTCTGAAAACATCATTGACTAGATGCTGAAAGGTGGCAGGGGCGTTACATAGGCCGAAGGGCATTACTAGGTATTCGTAATGGCCGAACCTGGTACAAAAGGCAGACTTCCATTCATCCCCTGCTCGGATGCGTACCAGGTTGTACGCCCCCCGCAGGTCTAATTTGGTAAACACAGAGGAAGTCCTGAGTCTTTGAAAAAGTTCAGGTACCAGAGGCAGAGGGTACCGGTTCTTGACCGTGATTTTATTTAATTCCCGGTAATCTACACAGGGCCGAAGAGAATGGTCTTTTTTCTCCACAAAGAAGATTCCTGCCCCTGCTGGAGAAGTGGAAGGATGGATGAAACCCCTCTTAAGGTTCTCATCAACGTATTCTTTCAGTACCTCAAGCTCCCGTTCAGATAGGGGGAAGATCCGTCCGAAAGGAATCTCAGCACCGGGAAGAAGCTCGATTGGACAATCGTAAGGACGATGAGGCGGGAGGACTTCGGCCCCTCGTTTGCTGAAGACGTCCAGGAACTCATGATATTGTTTGGGTACAGAAGCTCGTATCTCTGGATCTGAATCCAGGCATAACAGAGGCCCCAAGGTGCTGGGACCTGGAAGCATGCAGTGGCGTTGACAGTATGGTGACTGGAACTTAATACTTCCGGTTCCCCAATCAATCTGTGGATTGTGTGCCTGAAGCCAGGGTAGACCCAGGATAACTGGAAACATGGGAGATGCAATAGCATCCAAAGTCAATAGTTCCTTATGGTCCATGGAGGTGATCACAGGCAAAGGAGGGGTCTCCTGGGTCACTACTCCGGACTTGATGCGAGACCCATCTGCCAGGAAAATGGAAAGTCCCTGAGTCTTAGGTTGGAGTGGGATGTGTTGTTGTGCTGCAAAGTCTAGATCGACAAAACAACTACATGCCCCTGAGTCGATTATTGCAGTTACTGGTATTGTCCTCCCTGGTAGTTAGAAAGAGATAGGAAGAGCCAGGTGAGTAGCATTGGTAGATGGAGGTGAGTAGTTGGGAGAAGAGGTAGCCAGGACCTTGCGCAGCTTAGCAGGACAAGAAGAGACATAATGACCGGGTTCACCGCAATACAGGCATAGATAATTCTGCAGCCGACGAAGTCGTTCCTTGGCCGATAGGGAATGTTTCATTAGTCCAAGCTGCCCTGGCTTGATGGTCTGGTTGAGGGATGAGGGTTCAGTTGGAACCGTACTGGCACTGGCAGGGTACACAGGGGCTCGTATCCGGGGTAGCATCCAAGCTGGGCGGAGCTGTTGGGTAGACCTTTCTGCTCTGCGCTCCCGGAGTCGTCGGTCTATCTGGATAGACAAATTAATTAAAGTCTCTAGAACATCAGGAACACCGACCCGTGCTAACTCATCCTTCAGGCTTTCAGAGAGACCAAGACGGAACTGATGTCGCAGAGCCGCCTCATTCCACTGGGTATCCGCGCTCCAGCGTCTGAAATCAGTCACATAGTCCTCGACCGCTCGGCGGCCTTGCTGGAGCGCATGGAGAGCAGCCTCGGCAGTAGAAGTCCGCTGTGGATCGTCATAAAGTCGGGCCATGGCATCAAGAAAAGAGGGCAGAGAGTCTAGAACTACATGGCGGACTTCAAGTAGGTGATGGGCCCAAGCTTGAGGTTCCCCCTGCAGCAAAGCGATAACGAAGCCCACCTTGGTGGCTTCAGATGAAAAAGTCAGAGGTAGCAACGAAAAGTAAAGTTCACATGCGTTGCGAAACGCACGGAATTTACTCCGATCCCCGAAAAACTTCTCAGGAACAGGGACCCTGGGCTCAGGAGATGGTAACATTCCAATAGAGGAAGTTGGGGTTGGAGGTGAATCTGCAGAGGTGGCTTGAGTTTGTGTCTGCTTATCCATTCAGACATAGCTGCCCTGCAGAGACTTCACGATCTGAGTGAGAGCTGTAAGGTGTTGATAGACATTGTCCATAGGCAAGGTATCTCCTGCAGGCTCAGGCATGGCGGTTTGATACTGTAACGTACCTTAGGTGTGAGCCTGACGTGCGGAGAGGGACCTCCCGTACAACCCCGGCTCGGAGACCACTGGAGTGGGGACAGTGGTGGTAAGAGCACGGTGAGGTAAGGGTGCCTGTCTGATCCTCACTGCTTGGAGTGGTGGAGCCGAGTGGAGACTGGAACGGCTGGTTCCGGAAGCAGCGGATGCAGGTCAGCAGGTTCAGCTTGCAGAGCAGAGGATGCAGGTCAGCAGGTGCCGGTTTGCAGAGCAGGGATGCAGGTCAGCAGAGCAGGGATGCAGGTCAGCAGGTGCAGGTTTGCAGAGCAGGGATGCAGGTCAGCAGGTGCAGGTTTGCAGAGCAGGGATGCAGGTCAGCAGGTGCAGGTTTGCAGAGCAGGGATGCAGGTTTGCAGAGCAGGGATGCAGGTCAGCAGGTGCAGGTTTGCAGAGCAGGGATGCAGGTCAGCAGGTGCAGGTTTGCAGAGCAGGGATGCAGGTCAGCAGGTGCCGGTTTGCATTGCAAAGGATGCAGGTCAGCGTGTGCAGCTTGCAGTGCAGAGGATGCAGGTAAGCTGGTGCAGGTTTGCAGAGTCAGACAAGCCGGGTCATACACATCAAGGTAAACATAACAAGTGGCAGGCAGAGAGTAGTCAAAGTCCAGGCTGAATCTTGGCAACAGGCAGACTGGCAGATAACTGAGCAGGGTCAAACGAGCCGAGGTCAGGACTGGAGACAGAAGCGTGGTCAGGAAGCCGGGTCAAACACAGGAACAGGATACAAGCACAGAATCAGGAACTCAGGGAACAGAAGCAGATCAAACCGCAAGGGGCAACATCTCTGGAATGTCTTTTATAGGAAGTACATGGGAGGAGCAAGGGGTTCAGAGTTCAACAGTAATCAGACACCAAGCAGAGTAGTCTAATGGATCAGATAGGTTATCCAGCAGATCAGGCAGGGAACTGTCCAGCATCTCAGATAGCTCCGCTGGAAGAGTCAATGCCAGACACAGAAGAGGTCCCAGGTTCAAGCCCAGCACGTCCCTGACAGAAGTCATAAGACTGCTATATACTGCTGATGAGAAAAGGTATTTAGCCAATTATATTTACTAAAATAATTGCATGTCCATGTTCTGTGTACTGTAGGAGACCAGATATAGTGTAAATGCAGGGTCCTGGGTTTAGTAACACTTTAGGGTGAGCTAGGAAATGCAAAGTGGGCAAGGTGAGTAGCTGAGGGACTTAAGATCATAACCAGCCAGGCCAGAATATTCTCTAATGCTGGTGAACATGTGGGCAACTCAACCACACCCTGCATGTTTATTTTGTTTTTTTTTACGAATGTGCTGACTGGTTTTGAGCTATGGTTTATTGGGCATTGTGAGTATTACATCAAACTGTTTCATCCATTGCTACACAGGTAGCCATTTGCTGTATGACATTTTTGTAATTTGCTTTTCTTCTTATAGATTGTATTTATATTAAAACTGCAAAATGGACTATCCCTGAGGAAGGAGTCGAAATTCTTCCGAAACACGTTGGAACTGTTAATGCAGACTTCCATATAGAATTCTACCTACATTGCTTCTATGCCATGTCGTATATGGCTTGGTAATATGTGTTCTATTTTTTGATAGCTCAGCACTTTTATTTTAATTGTCTTTTAATTGCCCAGTCTTGCCACAAAGAGTTAATCCAGCTCTGAGCAGTCCTCTAATCTTTTTTCAGTGAGATTAAAACTGACACACAGAGAAATAGGAGTCAGTTCTTCCCCCTTGCTGTGAGTGACAGGTGATTTATATATCTCATGCACAAGCCTGAGAGAGATATTCTGTGTACTTCAGATCCCCTCCTTTCTTCTACAGCTCTCCCAGGATTGGCTGCTCCACACCTCAGCATGATTGATAATTCAACTTTTATTAAGGATTTTCTTCACATAAAAACTTCACAACATTTAACATTTAACATTATCCATTCCTTATCGTATTCAAACATTCACTTTCTCTTTGGGTGGGGTTTCTCATCCTCTGCCATTTATCCTCCTCCCTCTCTCCTGGCGCTTGTAATGTTTCTAATATTTCCCAGGGGAAGAGAAAAGAAATAAAAAAAGAAGGGGGGGGGGAAGAGATGGGAAGGGGGAAAGAAAAAAAAAAGGGGGCAGGGGGAAGAGGAGGGGAGGGGAAGAGGGAAAAGGGGGGGAAAAGGGGAAAGGGGGGGAGGGGAAGAGAAGGGAGGAGACGATAGAGATAAACTCCCGCCTACTCCTTTATTGTTCCGTTTGTGTCTATTAATGTGCTCCACTCTTACAATCCTTCTTATTTTCCTTAGTCCTTTATTTATATGCATTCTCTATCCCCCCCCCCATTCCCTTAAGGTTGTGCATGTTCTATTTACTCTGTGTTTTTTTATGCAAAATATTATTATTTCTTTTGTGCATCTTATATTGTGTTTCCTACTTAATATGTGTTTATTGTGAATTAAGCCTTCCCCAACTTGAGAAACGGGAGAAGTGAGGGAAAAAAAACAAAACAAACTCCCTACGGGTATCTGCTTACAGCGGAGTTAGGGATGAGGTGTCAGAGGATGAGATCCCTTCCCCCGCGATTCTCACATACTTTTACCAATCCCTCTCCATTCTGTTGTAGTTTACCTCCGTCTCTTTGTTATATTACCTACAGTCACTTTTTTTTTGGAGGTTTGGTGGTGTCTATTTTCCCCATCTTTTCCTCTCTCTTTCTTTCCATTCTACTTCTCAAACCCCCTCTATTTCTATGGCATAGTTTTTCCAACCTTTCCATATCTCTCTATATTTCCCCTGTTGGCCTCGTATTTTATATATCCACCTTTCTGCTTCCATGATTGCCTCCACTTCCATCTTCCATTCTCCCATAGTTGGAGGGGCTTCTTGTTTCCACTTCTTAGGGATTAATTTTTTAGCTGCGTTAAGTAAGTGAGGTGTTACACTATTTTTATATTCTCTTATGGGGCCGGTGGTTCCATGAAACAAGATATGCATGGGTATTGCATCTAGAGGTATATTGGCTATTTTCCTAATCCATGGGATCACCTCCTCCCAGAATCTTTTTATCTTTGGGCAAGACCACCAGATGTGAAGTAAGGTGCCCTTCTCCCCACTTCCCCTCCAACATTGCCCATCTGCTGTCGGGTATATCTGCGCTATTCGCATCGGTGTTTGGTACCATCTGGTCATAAATTTATATGACATCTCTTGGGTGGCTGAGCAAATTGAGGACGAGTGTGTCATCTCTATAAATCTTTTTTTTTGTGTTGAGGTGAATGTTTGTTCCAGCTCTTTTTCCCACTCCCTAATAAAATACAGGGTTATATTTTTTTGTTCACTCAGGGTCAATTTATACATTTGTTAGTGAGTCCAATGTCCTTACCCTGGGTTCTAATTTGTTAAAGAAGTTATTCATCTGGTTATATCTCCATCCTGCCATCACCATGTCTCCTTGTGATGATATCAACTCTGACTGCGATATTAAATAACCTCTTGGGGCATACCTTGCACACATTGTGTTGTCATTTGATTCCCAAGGACCCAGTGCTCCACTCTCTTCCCCAGGTGGAAACCATGGGTACCCTCCTAGAGGGGCCAGGGGGGATGTACTGGGTGCATATTTACCAGTTTTATTTATTCTGTCCCACACTGCTAGCGTATTCAATGTCAGTGGAGATGTCCATTTTGACAATCCCCTTAACTTATTGGGTATCCACGGTGCCCCGGCTAATTTCCTGCCAGCCATACTTTCCTCCTTCCTAACCCATGCCCTGGTGTAGGCATCATGACACCAGTTCGTGATCCTAACTAACAACATTGCTTTGTAATAGAGCGATATATCTGGGAGTCCCATCCCCCCCTCTCTTCTCTTTTTACGCAGTATGTTATATGCTATTCTTGCGTTCCCCTCCTTCCAAACGAAGGAGGTGAAAGCTCTACGAATTTTTTTAAAGAACGTTTGCGGCAGTGCCATGGGTACCGTATTCAGGATGTAAATTATTCTCGGTAACACATTCATCCTCAAGGTGTTCATCCTGCCAAACCAAGTTAATGTGTGGCCTCTCCATCTATGTAGGTCATTGTTTATCTTAGTGACTAAAGTTTCATAATTGAGTTCGTACATCAGTTTAGTGTCTGCTGTTATGTGTACTCCTAGGTAGTACAGTGGGTCTCTTCTCCAGACAAACGGATAGGCTTCTCGTAGCCATTTAATTATGAGTGGGGGTACATGGCTGGGAAGTATTATAGATTTCTCTGTATTTATTTTTAAATTAGATAACTTCCCATATCTTTCTACTTCCTGCATCAATGCTAATATTGATTCCTGTGGTTTCGATAAATAAAATAATAAATCGTCCGCGTATGCTGACACTTTATGTTCTCTAGGGCCCATTTCCACTCCTATTATTCTTTTATTTGCCCTTACTCTACAAAGGAATGGTTCCAGGGTCAAGGCAAACAATATTGGTGACAAAGGACATCCCTGTCGGGTGCCATTGGTGATTTCAAAGCTACTCGACAGGGTTCCGTTTACCTTAACCCTGGCTTTAGGGCTTGCATACAGTGCTGCTATCCAACCCATCATCCGCTCCTCCAGGCCTATTCCCCTCAGTACTTCCATCATATATGTCCAATTCACCCTGTCGAATGCCTTTTCGGCATCCATCGACAGGGCTACTTTTGGTTCTTTACTGGGTCCCTTCTGCATCCAATAGAATAGGTGAAGACCTCGAATGGTATTGTCCTTAGTCTCCCGCCCCATCACAAAGCCCGTCTGGTCCAGATGAATCAGTTGTACTACTTTATCCTGCAATCTCCTTGCTATTATTTTTGATAGTATTTTGATATCTGTATTCAGGAGAGACATATGCCTGTAGTTTGCGCAGTATTGTGGGTCCTTCCCAGGTTTTGGGATAATCGTCACGTATGCTAATAATGTTTCGGGGGATGGGGGATTATTTGCTCAGATTTTATTGAGATAATTACATAGTGGTGCTGTCAAAATGTCTGTAAATTTTTTATAATATGCATTTGCTATGCCGTCTGGCCCCGGACTTGTCCCCTTTGGTAGTTCCCCTATTACTTTTTTTATTTCGTCTATAGTAATATCTTCCTCCAATTTTTCCACCACATCCAAGGGGAGAGATGGTAGTGCTGAGTTTTTAATATACTCTTTTATTTCTTCTACTTGTTTCTCTCTCTCACTTATTACCACTACCGGGTGTATATTATATAAACTTGTATAAAATTGTTTAAATTCATTAGCTATTGATTTTGTGTCCATTATCTGGTTGTTGTTGATTCGTATTTCATGGACATGGGATAGCTCTTGCTGTTTTTTTAACTGTCTAGCCAGTAATTTACCGCATTTATTTCCGTGTTCATAAAAACGGTGTGCCAGGAATCTGTGTTTGTCATTAACCTTCCTGTCCAAACAAGTGAAAAGCTTGTCCCTCAATATTCCCAACTTTCTGTCTACCTCTAAATCCGTGCCCCTTTTATGTTTTCCCTCCCACTCTTGTATTTCCCCTAGTAGATCCTCCATCTCCCTCCTTTTATTTATTTTTATTCTGGATCCATGGGCTATTAACTCCCCTCTTATGACCACCTTGTGGGCTTCCCAGACCGTTTGTTCTGATACCTCCCCTACTGTATTTATCTCAAAGTATTCTTTCATTTTCTTTTTGATGTCATCCACTACCCATTTGTCATCTAGTAGGGTCTCATTTAATCTCCATGTTCTTTCATGGTAGCCTGCCTTCATTAACAGAATTGTCAACAACACTGGGGCATGATCAGATATTGTTATATTTTCTATCTGAACTGTTTTCACATTTTCAAGGTAATACTGGTCCACCAGGAATAAGTCTAACCTCGAATACACTTTGTGTGTTTTGGAATAGTAGCTATAGTCCCTTGTCTCCCCATTTAATGCCCTCCAGCTATCCACCATGTGATGAGTTTGAAAAGTTTTTTTTATATGTCTAAGGGCTCTAAATGACAATGCTGATTTTCCAGCTGTTGTGTCTAGTTTGGGGTCTAATATAGTATTGAAGTCCCCTCCTACTATTACACATCCCTCTTTGAACATGTTCAGTTTTTTCAGAGTTTTCTCTATAAAGTCCACCGTACCTACATTGGGGGCATATATAGCTGCCAACGTATAACAACACCCATTAAGCATACCCTTAACAAAGAGGTACCGCCCCTCGGGGTCTATTTGTGTTGCTGTAGGAATTAAAGGGCACCCCCTTCCCAAGGCTATGCTTACTCCCCTGGACCTTGCCACTGGTGATACTGCGTGAAACCACTGGTTAAACGATGTCAATGGTAATCTGGGTATCTTATTTAGCAAAAAATGCGTCTCCTGCATAAACACAGCATCTACTGCGTAATGTTCCAATTCCTGCCATAAACGCCCCCTCTTGTTTGGGGAGCTCAAGCCCCTTACATTATATGTTAGAATTTTTAATAAATTAGCCATCTCTTATTCCTATAGTATAAATTATTTTGCTCTCTTCCGGCTTGTAACATTCCTCCCTATTCCTTCCTCCTCTGGGAGACTTATAAATAGATAGGCCATATTCCTAGGTCTACTACAACATATCACACCATACAACATACAATACAATATACAATACATCACTCTAACTATTAGAGTGTACCATCTACTAGGTGAGTGAGCCCGTGCGGGTACTAACTGACCCTCCCGTACCCTCCCTCCTAACTGCATTCCGCAGTTCAAACAGCCCCTTATCGGGACTTTCCTACTCCTATCTTAAGAAGAGTGGGAGTTTTTGTCTCTTTACCTCTATGGCCCTGGGTCAAGGCTTCTATTTTCGTGTATAAGTATATAATATCCATAAATCTGTGGATCTATAAATCGCCCTCCCCACATCCCAAATCATAATCACCATCAACATCTAAGCCAGTAGCTATACCAGTAGCTAGGGAAAACACAAAAAAAAACCCCACCCCAAAAAAGTGGGGGGGGGGAGATTAAAAAAAAAAAAAAGGGGGTAGTATAAAAAAAAAAAAAGCACCAGGTGGAGCAATTTCACAATTTTTCTCCAAAAAAAAATAAAAAACCCCAACACTATGCATTTTCCCCAGATCTACGCCCGCCCGTTGAACCCTCTGTCCCCTGTTGATTTTTCTCTGGTACACGGGACCATGCCTCCGAGTAGGGATGAGCTTCGAGTTCGAGTCGAACTCATGTTCGACTCGAACATTGCCTGTTCGCCCGTTCGCCGAACAGCGAACAAATTGGGGTGTTCGCGGCAAATTCGAAAAATCTATGGGAGAAATCTAAAGTGCTAATTATAAAGGCTTATATGCAAGTTATTGTCCTAAAAAGTGTTTGGGGACCCGGGTCCTGCCCCAGGGGACATGTATCAATGCAAAAAGAAGTTTTAAAAACGGCCGTTTTTTCGGGAGCAGTGATTTTAATAATGCTTTAAATGAAAAAATAAAAGTGAAATATTCCTTTAAATTTCGTACCTGGGGGGTGTGTATGATATGCATGTAAAGTGGCGCATGTTTCCCGTGCTTAGAACTGTCCCTGCAAAAAGTGTCATTTTTGAAAGAAAAAAATGCATTTAAAACTGACTCGCGGCTATTAATGAATTGTCGGCTCCCGGCAATACATACAAAAGTCATTGATAAAAAAAAAAAAAAAAGCGTGGGGGTTCCCCAGGATTCAATTACCAGGCCCTTCAGGTCTGGAATGGATATTAAGGGGAACCCCGCCGCAAATAAAAAAAAATTGACGTGGGGTTCCCCCAAATATCCATTCCAGGCCCTTCAGATCTGGCATGGATTTTAAGGGGAACTCCACCCCAAATTAAAAAAAAAATGGCGTGGAGTCCCCCTAAAAATCCATACCAGACCCCTTATCCGAGCATGCAACCTGGCCGGCCGCAGGGGAAAAGGGGGGGACGAGAGAGCGGCCCCCCTCCCTCCTGAACCGTACCAAGCCACATGCCCTCAACATGGGGAGGATGTCCCCATGTTGATGGGGACAAGGGCCTCATCCCCACAACCCTTGCCCGGTGGTTGTGGGGGTCTGCGGGCGGGGGGCTTATCGGAATCTGGAAGACCCCTTTAACAAAGAGGACCCCCAGATCCCGCCCCCCCCCCATGTGAATTGGTAAGGGGTACATTGTACCCCTACCATTTCACGAAGAAAGCGTAAAAAAATGTTTAAAAAAACACACAAACACGTTGAAAAAGTCCTTTATTAAAAAAAAAAAAAAAAAAACCCATTCCAGCGGTGAAATCCAGTGTCCCGCGGCGATCCCGATGTCCAGCGCTGTCCGTCATTGGTTGTGCCTGAGCGGACCTGATGGGGAACTCCCTCTCAGTATTTTAAATGTATAGACCCGCCCCTTCTAAAGTTCCCCATCAGGTCCGCTCAGCGGACCAGATGCGGAACATGAGAAGGGGCGGGTCTATACATGTATTACCAAAGTGAGAGCAGTTCCCCCATCAGGTCCGCCTCCTCGGTATGTCGGACCCGCCTACGTCATTGGCTTGAGCGGGGAACTTCCTTCACTGTGTAATTTAAATTTACATAGTGAAGGAAGTTCCCCGCTCAAGCCAATGACGTAGGCGGGTCCGACATACCGAGGGAGCGGACCTGATGGGGAACTTTAGAAGGGGCGGGTCTATACATTTAAAATACTGAGAGGGAGTTCCCCATCAGGTCCGCTCAGGCACAACCAATGAAGGACAGCGCTGGACATCGGGATCGCCGCGGAACACTGGATTTCACCGCTGGAATGTTTATTTATTTATTTTTTTAAATAAAGGACTTTTTCAAGGTGTTTGTGTGTTTTTTTAAACATTTTTTTTACGCTTTCTTCGTGAAATGGTAGGGGTACAATGTACCCGTTACCAATTCACATAGGGGGGGGGCGGGATCTGGGGGTCCCCTTTGTTAAAGGGGTCTTCCAGATTCCGATAAGCCCCCCGCCCGCAGACCCCCACAACCACCGGGCAAGGGTTGTGGGGATGAGGCCCTTGTCCTTGTCCCCATCAACATGGGGACGTCCTCCCCATGTTGAGGGCATGTGGCTTGGTACGGTTCAGGAGGGAGGGGGGGCCGCTCTCTCGTCCCCCCCTTTTCCCCTGCGGCCGGCCAGGTTGCGTGCTCGGATAAGGGGTCTGGTATGGATTTTTAGGGGGACTCCACGCCATTTTTTTTTTAAACTTGGGGTGGAGTTCCCCTTAAAATCCATGCCAGATCTGAAGGGCCTGGTAATTGAATTCTGGGGAACCCCCACGCTTTTTTTTTTTTTTTTTCTCAATGACTTTTGTATGTATTGCCGGGAGCCGACAATTCATTAATAGCCGCGAGTCAGTTTTAAATGCATTTTTTTTCTTTCAAAAATGACATTTTTTGCAGGGACAGTTCTAAGCACGGGAAACATGCGCCACTTTACATGCATATCATACACACCCCCCAGGTACGAAATTTAAAGGAATATTTCACTTTTATTTTTTCATTTTAAGCATTATTAAAATCACTGCTCCCGAAAAAACGGCCGTTTTTAAAACTTCTTTTTGCATTGATACATGTCCCCTGAGGCAGGACCCCGGTCCCCAAACACTTTTTAGGACAATAACTTGCATATTAGCCTTTATAATTAACACTTTAGATTTCGAACGTTCGAGTCCATTGTATTTAATAGGGTTCTAAAGTTTACACGAACATTTTGTCTGTTCGCAGGTTCTGGTGCGAACCGAACAGGGGGGTGTTCGGCTCATCCCTGCCTCCGAGCATTGTAATAGAGTACTCATATTTAGAGTACTCATATTTAATGTTCTCCAGTCGGAGAAATCCGTTGGGGGCAGGTTCAAAATGTCCAAAAATGATTTTAAATCGTCCTTGGTTCTTAGTGTTGCGGTTTTCCCATCATGTGTCGCTGTCAGTCGGAACGGGAATCCCCAACGATATCGGACATTTGCCTTCCGCATATTTTCTAATAATGGGCGCACTGCTCTTCGTTGCATCAATGTTCGTCGCGTTATATCAGGGAATAATGCGATTTGATTTCCCTCATACTTAATCTCTGACATGTCCCGTGCTGTCCGCATTATTGTCTCTTTCACAGAGTACTTGTGAAGTCTGCATATCACATCTCTTGGCCTATCTCTATTCTGGTTAGGTGGTGGGGTGATGCGGTGTACTCTGTCTATTTCCACTGGTTCAGATATCTCTTCCCTAACAATTTGCTGAAATAGTCTTTGTACTGATATTAACAACTCATCAGCTTTATATCTCTCCGGTAGATCTCGTATCTTCATGTTTTGGCGGCGATCTCTGTTTTCATAATCATCTAACTGATCTCTATATGTGTTCATTAATTCTTCCTGTTGTTTAATTATGTCTTGCGTCTTTATTACTGCATGTGTTATTGCTTCTTGGTTGTTCTCCAGTGTTTCCACTCTGTTACCTACCGCTACAACGTCCTCCCTCATATCCTCCACTGCTTGCTTACAGGATCTCTCTACTGTGGATATCAGTTGTTGTATGTCTGATTTTGAGGGTAAGGTTTCTATGAGTTCTTTTATAAGGTCTCTAATGTCCCGGTCATCATGCTTTGACTCTGCTATTTCTGTGTCAGCTATCCACCTTACATCCTCCAGGCCTTCCTCCAGGTATAACACAGCACTTCCTCCAATATTTGGCCCCGCTATATCCCCCCTCTCCAGTTCCTGCTTTGAGTTCGGATCCACTATGGCTGCGGGGGCTAAGGAGTCTTTTATACTTATTGCAGGGTTAATGAAGTTAATGGGGTTGGTGGAGTTAGTGGGGCTGGTGGGGTTAGTGGGGGCTGCGGTTTCCTTTGGTATCTGCTGCATCTCCCTACCACCATATACCACCTGCCCCCCCCTTCTGCTGTTACATCCATGTCTGATTTTTCTGAGGTATGGGGTGCATGAGGTATATGTGGTATATGTGGGGTATGTAAAGTTTCTCCTGGGGCGCTTCTCCTATCCCCACTTTCCCGCCACATCTCCATACCTTTTGATGTCTTCTGATCTTTTTGCTCCGGCCTCTGCGTCCCCCCTCTGACATTCAGCTCTCCACCACTAGAGGTCCGGTTTCCACGCCCCCCCGCGGGGGGCTCCGTCCCTGCCTGCTTGTGCTGGGGCTCAAAAGTGGTGTACCCCGACCTCCTCTCGGCTGCCCCACTCCATCTCGAGTCCGGGTTGCAGGGCCGTTCTCCATCCCTGGCGTTGTCAGGTATGTTCTAATCCCTCCAATCGGGTTTCTACTTCCGCCTCCCCCAGGCTGTAGTGCGGCACGTCTGCGTGTCGCCATCCAGCATCCAGCATCCAACTTCAAGCTTTAGGCTTAGGGGCAAAAGATGGACTGTATAACGGCGGTAGTGGCAGCGGGCAGTGGCAGCGGCAGCGGGTATAGCTGTGGATATGGCCGTGATGTCTGCGGCGGTGCTCACTCCTCTCCCCACCTCTCCCCACAGTGCTCACACGCTTCAGCCGCACTTCTCCCCGCTCCAGACTCCGGACGCCAGGCTTACAAGTGCCTCTTGCTTCACTTCATACAGCTCTGCGTCGCTTCTACGTGACCCGGGTGTGTGAGCGCTCACCTCACACGTCCACTCCTCCCATCTCTCCCCGACGACTGATTGGACATGCTGAAGTCCTGTGGTGACTTTTCTAGGTTTTGACTGGATGTTAGTGATTATAGCAAAAGTTCAGTGTAAGAAATACACAGGAGAAAATGCATGTTGACAAGAGGAGTGTAGAGGACATCATGACTCCACCCACCAAGCTCCAGACAACAGACCCACCACCAAAATCTGCAGTTTTTCGGGTCCCATAACAGTCAGAGAGGAGACATTTGACAGGTAAGGACACATGCAGGAGGCATGTATATCCTTATAGATCAGCATTATGGCAGTAGTTTAGAAAGGATGAGAGTGGGTTTACATCCACTTTAACTGCAGCAGATTAAAATGCAGTTGTCTGCCCAGCCAGACAGAACTGTGATGTGTTGCACATTATTGTAAATCTCAAAATGATATGGGCATAAGTGCATATCCCTTGCCAGGTACGGTATCATCATGTGTGTATTTAGCTGTTTGCCTGGAGTACAGCATTGTATTTGCTAGTCCTTTAACCCCTTTAGCAGCTTTGACTGCATCACTGCCACCTTCTGTGTTTAGACATCTGGTATTCACTCGGCTTTCTCATGTGCCTCAGTACATTTCCATAACTAAATGGAATTTCACTACACGCCCACAACTCAAATATATTTTAATTGCACAATCTTAAATGCTTCCCTGTGAAAACACCTTGTGGCATTGCAATATCTCTTCTGATTGTTCATAGCATATTTTATTTCCTAACTGCTTCTAATGAAATTTTAATTGATTTTTAATGTTTTTATACTCTGGGTGTATAAGTTTGATGTATAAATAATTACCAGATGATTTTTTTACCACAATGTTATTAATTTATTTTTACCTCTGTGTAATTTGTATTTGCCATAAATTTCCCAGGCTATAAAGGCAAGGTGATGAAAGGAGCACATTAAAGGTCTGTCTTGCCCACTGAGTTTATGATTTTCACAAACATATACAATTATATAAATGTCAATGAAAGAAAAAGGAGGATTATTTTCAATGGTTGAGAAAAGTCATTTTATACCTATTTTTGACACTCACTACATTTAAATGCTGCCCATACACTGCTAAATTTCCAGGCAAAAACTAGACAGATCTTTAGCAGAGGGGTGAAGCATTGGAACTCGTCTTTGCCTTCTTGTGCCAGTCACAACTTGTAGGCAGGTGCAGCCCATCCTCCCATCTGTAGGTGGTGCTGGATTACTGTGGCAATAGAGGCAAGGACATAAGATGAGAGGAACTTTAAGTGGGGAAACGGCTGTCTGATTGGACGCTGCTGCCCTGTCTGACACCTGTGGACAACTTTAGTGAGGTGAGTGCTTATTTAAGCACTTGACAATCCAACAAAATTTAATTTAGCGCTGCTTCTATATCAAAACATAAGTGCTAAATAATAAATATATATAAAGTGCCTGTGCAATCTCTAATCCATCATAGTGCAATCATAGGTGAAAAAGTCCATCCATGCAAGCAAAGTGCCAAATATAGTTGATTCCTGCTTGTGAACATTCAGGTGACACTCCTGAGTCCCCACTTACCAGCAATATGATTCAAAACCGCATGGTCTTGTCCTGCACAAGTGGATGAATCTAGCTCCTTCCTTCTCCTCCATTTACAAGGTTCCCATCATGGTGGTATAAGGCATACCAATGAAGAGAAAGATGTTCATAGCATAATACTGTATGGTTTATTAGAAATATTAAAAGCAAATGCACTTACAGCAATAAAAAAACATTCGGGCATATATGTGATAAATGATCGGCCCCATGGTGTGCGTTCCAGCCAACAGATAAAAGGTCTCTATTTCCTCCCTGCTCATTTAGCCACTTGCCTACTGGGCACTTTCGCCCCCTTCTTGTCCAGGCCAATTTTCAGCTTTCAGCGCTGTCACACTTTGAATAACAGTTGCACGTTCCTGCAACAATGTACCCAAACAACATTTTTTATCATTTTTTTTAGACAAATATAGCTTTTTTTCTGGTGATATTTAATCACCTCTGTGTTTTTTATTGTTTGCTAAACAAACTTTTGAAAAACAAAAAGTTTTTCTTAGTTTCTGTTATAAAATTGTCTAAATAAGTAACTTTTTCCCTTCACTCATGTGCGCTGATGAAGCTGCACTGATGTGCGCTGATGGGATGCACTGATAGGCTGCACTAATGGGCACTGAGGTCGGCACTGATGGGCACTGATGAGGCTGCACTGATATGTGGTACTGATGGGCACTGATAGGCAGCCTTGATGGGCACTGTAATGCATCACTGATGGGCACTGACAGGCAGCACTGATGGGCACTAATTGGCAGCACTTGTGGGCACTGTTGGGGCTGCACTGATAGTCAGGACACTGATGAGTGTAGATGTCCCCTGTGTGGATTTGCTGGTTATCGGCTCTCCTCTCCTCCTATAGCACGGGTGGGAGGTGGGTTAACACGCATTTTGCAAAGTGGCTAGTGCAGGGACAGGTTCCCCGTCTGTCAGGGAGAGTAAGGACAGTGCAGGGATTACGCCTACTCACTGTTTGGGGAACTGAACAGTTGTGCATGTGCCTAATAGGCCTTGTTACTGTCCGTTGGAACTTGATGTTAATATACTTTTGCACTACTCTGAGGCCTCGTACACACGACCGATTTTCTCGTCGTAAAAAACACGTCGTTTTTTTCAACGAGATTTTTGTTAAGCTTGTCGATTTTCTCGTCAAGCTTTCTATGCGTACACTCTGACATTTCCCAATTTCCTCGTTGTTCTCCGCGCTCACGTCCAGCACGTACGACGGCACTATAAAGGGGAAGATCTTTTTTCTTGGCGCCACCCCTTGGGCTGCTTTTGCTGATCTCGTGTTACCGCGTGTGAAGTAAAAGTTTGGGAAGAGACGATTCGCGCTTTTCAGTCTTCGTACTTTTCAGATCGTTTTCTGCGGTTCAGTTTGTGCTTGTGGGTTTGTATCTTGACTTTCAGGGCGTCTAGGCAGGTCGTATCTGTTTTACAGTGCGTTTTTGCCTGTTCATTTCTGTTTTTCAGTTCGTTATTCATAGGCCTTGCTGTTCTAAAGTGCGTTCTGTTCTGTACGTTCTGATAAGACGAGCGTTTCTTATTAGCCATGTCGCCTGGACGTTCTCGTCGTCGAGTTCGTGCTGTGCGTGCGCTTGGTGTTGGTCTGCTTGTTTTGGACCAAGACCAGTCCATGAATGTTGTGAGGAGGAGTTCATGGACCAAGAATTGGTTGCTCCAGCGGGACCAATTCTGCCATATGCCTCTGCTGCGGGAGATCGTCGAGAATAATCCTGAGGAATTTTCTGCGGATGTCTGACCCCGTATTTCAGGAACTGTTGGCTTTGGTGTCCCCCTATATTACCAGGCAGGACACCGTTATGCGGGAAGCCATCAGTGCTGAGCAGAGGCTCATCGCCACGTTACGTTACCTGGCGACAGGGAGAGGTCTTCAGGACTTGAAGTTCACCACAGGCATCTCCCCCCAGGCTCTGGGCCTCATAATCCCAGACACCTGTTCTGCTATTATACAAGTCCTGCAGGAGGACTATATTAGGGTAAGTTTTCTCCATTAACATCACATTTTATGTATTACATGTATGCTAATGTATTGTATTTCTTTCATCCTTCCCTAATTACCATGATTGTAATATGCTGAGAATGTCCCCTTTGTCCCCATGCATGCTGGAAGCTTTGGATTGCCCCTTTTTTCTCCTCCATAAATATTTCCCTTCACTAACTTTTCCAGCAGGGGCGCCTGTTGCTCCAAATGTTTGGGGGTCCCACCCCAATTTATGAACTAAACTTCCTCCTTTTTTGCTCAGGTGTCTATTAAACGCCCCCAGTTGTCCCCTCTAATGCAGCCATTTGGTTCCCTCCAATGCAGCCATTTTCCCCCCAGCCCTGCACTTACCTTCTTGTGGTCAGCGCCATCCTTCTTCTGTCCTTGATGTCTTCTCCTACCCTTGATGTTGCATCAGCCAATCATGTTACCATTAAACAGACTTGGTGAACATGATTGGCAGAGCAGCCTGCCAGTGTTTCCCCAAGGAATGCCCCCCCCCCCCCTGCGTCCCCTATTTTACTTTTCGGAAGCCAATTACATCCCTCAGGTTGTAATGTGCAAGACTATTTTACTACCTGTTTCTGCTATGCAATTTGAACCCCCTAAATGCCGCAATTATTCATATGTCGGTCGCTAAACAAGAGGCCATCCACCTGAATAGTGGGCGGCATAGACAATACATAGGTTCATGCAACGCATGAACCTATGTATTGTTCTGAGTGATGGGCACAGGAGAGAGGGGGCAGTGCTCCAGCGCCCACTCTGGACGCACCGCCACTGCAATGCTATCCTGTGGCCAAACACATTTCCCCCCCAAAATAATTTAGTAATGGCCCATCAGAGGGGGTGATGAATCTGATAAATGAGCCTTCCCTTATACTTATTTTAAACACCTTAATAAACGTAGAATTTGATTGACGTTGGCCTTGATTTTTTTTTAATCAAATTTCCTTGTAATGTCTGACTTTGGTATTCTAATATTATTTCATCTTGTTTCACTCCACAGCTTCCTTCCACGCCACAGGAATGGCAGACTGTGGCATCGGAGTTTGCCACGCGGTGGGACTTCCCCAACTGCGGTGGTGCCATAGACGGGAAGCACGTCCGCATCGTGCCGCCACCCCGTTCTGGGTCCTACTACTACAATTACAAGGGGTTTCATAGCATTGTGCTGATGGCGGTGGTGTCAGCACGGTATGAATTCCTCTATGTTGATGTAGGGAAGAATGGCCGGATGTCCGATGGGGGATCCTTCATCCAGACGGAGTTTGCCCTCCGTCTCTAGAGTGACGACCTTGCATTGCCACCGGATGCAGGGAATATTGAAGGACTCCCCTTTGTTTTCTTGGCTGATGAAGCCTTCGGACTCGGACGGCATCTTATGAGGCCATTTCCACAGAGGACCCTGACCCCAGAGAAGAGGGTGTTCAATTACCGGCTGGCCAGGGGCCGAAGAGTTGTCGAAAATGCCTTTGGCATAATGGCCAGCCGGTTCCGCCTTTTTATGACTTCAATACACTTGGCGGACTACAAAATAAACTATGTCGTATTATGCTGCTGTGTGCTACATAACTTTCTGAGCCAAAAACCAAATTCCTATATGGCCTCAGTTTTGCCAGAGGCTGGACTTTCCCCTGCAAATCCCCTGCCGGGCCTGGAATCTGCCCGTCCTGGCTTGCCCTCCCAAAATGCCCGTGAGGTTCGGGACAAATACATGGAGTATTTCACGGGTAGGGGGGCAATTCCTATGCCAGCCTATGTCTAAGGATCCCAATAAAAAGCTTGTTTAAGCCTTTAATTATTTGTTCTTTCCTGTCTCCTAGTTTGTCTTTGTGCATTTGTAGTGCCAAGTGTATTTTACTTTAGTAAATAACAACCATTTCACTATGTAACCTTACAAAATAACCAAATAAGCTTAGAGGGTATTATAAAAAGAAGCTACACGTTGTTTGTGGTCAAATATTTTACTCTGTGCACATTCTCACCATTTTTAGTTTTTTCAGGTTTTTTGGGTTGGCCTGGCCCCAACCCAGCAATTTTTTGCTTATGAAAATACAAAAATAACAGTTGCATTCCAAAAATTACAACATTGGATACCTCTGAGCAATCTGAGACATTCACTTACACAAACTATGTCTCTATGTGCCCGTCCTAATATGGGGTCCTGCCACCCCTTGCCCAGGCAAAAATTGAATATGCACACATTTGGGATTTTTTACATCTATGAAGTTTACAATCCTGATCCCTATTGTCAACATGTGCTATCTGCCATCAGGGGTGATCAATGGACGTGTTTTGGGGGTGCAACCCCTTCCTCAGTTCACCGACTTTAGATACGAGGAAGGGGTTGCACCCACAAAAGACGTACATGGATATCCCCTGATGGCAGATAGCACATGTTGACACACTGTGTGCAGATTCAATTTTTGGCTGGTTTGATTGTCAAAAAAATTCGAAAAGTTGCAAAAACAAACATGTAAAAACAAATGTGTTTGGATGGCTTATTGAATTCTCCCCAAAACATCGAGAATGTCTTTAAATGTTTGTTCCATCACATGGATTCTTTGTTTAATAAGGTCCAGTTCCGTGCTACATTCCATCACTTGCTGGATGAGGCGGAGGGCACTGTCAGCAGAGAACCGTGTACTATCCTTCACAACATTTATATCCCCTAAAAACAAAAAACAAAAGGTATTATAACTCTGCAGGCCTAAATCTTTTACCTGAAGCTGTGGTGACAGATACTGACCTGTTGTGGTGACCAGATCCACAACGTCATCCACCTCTCCTTCCTGCACTTCTCCTTCCTCCACCTCAACTTCCTGCACATCTTTCGGTTGTGGGTCTTTGGGAGTTTGGGGTTGCTTGGAAGTTGTGGGGTGCATGTGCTCCCTGGAGTGTCCTCCTCCCAGTCTTCTCTCCCCTATGAGAAGCAAACAAAAGGTCAATTTATCACACTGTAAATCTCAATGTTAAAATAAAAACAGGCTAAATTGATTGGAAGTGTGGTACAAGTGTGTGTTTGGGCGGAATTTAAAGAAGAATGCATTATTTATGACCAAGAATATGCTTAGTATTCACCTTTGGATGTAATTTATTTGCCATCGAGGCACCACAAAAATTCTCGTATGCACCTGTGTGGGACACCCAAAAAAGGCGGGTCTGGTGGCCCACACTATAGTGCTCCAAAGTACAGATGTGGAAGCAGCTGCTGAGTGTCCTCTCCTTTACACTGATAAAAGTTTGCATTTCATTCTCTTTACAAACACATCATCTAGACGAAAAAATACGCCACAATTTTGGAGCAAAAATGGCAGATGTATAATTACTTTAGTGGCTCTAAAATAAGCCAAAACCGCGGATAGTGGCCGAACGAAGTGTCGGTAACGTAACGAACGATTACTGTGCCCAACCAAGTTCAAAATATTACATTTTGGAAGCGAGTCCAATATGAGAAACCAAAATAAAGAGCAACATGTCAGTTTAGAAAAAGATTAATATCAGAAAAGTCTACATTTTACTTACTTTTAGCGAGCATTCTCTTTATGCTCCTCAACTGCTCTGGCTCCCTCAGTTTGAGGTCTGACCACCTCTTTCTGAGCTGCTCATTTGAGCGTTTCACCCCGAAATTCGCCTTCAGACTCTTCACGACTTTAGTGAGGATTTTGGCCTTCCTTCTATTTGGTTTGCTATACGGCCCATGCTTGGCATCATAATCAGCCTTGAGCAAGATGTCCACCATCTCCGCCATCTCCGCCAAAGACATATTCGATGCCTTGAATCTCCTCCTTGATCGTGACGTTTCCTCGGTCTCCGGGCTTGTCTCCTCCTCGTTAGTTGCGGAATTATCAGACACCTGCTGTAACTCCGCCATATCTGTCTGCGCGCCGAAAGAGAAGGGGCGGGGAAAAGATGTTAGTTAGAACGTCATGGGCGGGGGACGTGTGCGGAGCGACGTGTTCATATTTTGACGCATGCGTGGTGTGTATATAGCAAACACACATGTGACTATAGTACGTTCGGTGTGCGGAGAGAGGAGTTCAAGTGATGGACGTGCGAACGAAGGTATGTGATTTTGTGACTTGTACAAATTGTTGGCCTATACTGTCTTGAGAATGTTGGAGGATATATATGGTGACTAGCATGTTAAGGAGGTTAGACTGTTTGCCTCACATTAGTTATATATAATTTATTTAACTTGCAGATACAATATGAATGTCTTTATAAGCGACAAGGATTTCCTGGCGGAATTTATTGACCGGGTAAGGGAGCTGCCCGCTCTGTGGGAGACGAAAAACCCCATCCACAAAAAAAGAGGGGTGAGAAAAGCAGCGCTGGAGAAGCTGCTTCCATTTGTGCATACCAAGGTGCCCACAGCCACAGCAAAACAAGTGGACACTAAAATTGGGAGCTTGAGAGGTACCTACAGGACTGAACGCTCTAAGGTGCTGGCTTCTCAGAGGTCAGGAGCAGCAGCAGATGATGTGTATGTCCCGATTTTGTGGTACTACAACAGGATGTCCTTCCTGGATGACCACATTGACACAAGGCCATCACTCTCCACTCTTCCCCCCAGACTTCCCTGCAGCCAACCTGAGCCTTCTCTGGAGCAAGAGGAGGCAGCCATCCTGGATGATCCTGATTTGGCCATCTGGAGCCAGGTATAGTATTTTTCGAAAATGTATTGGGATAAACTTAATGTTTGACAAATATGTCAAGATGACAAACATAAACTATTTTGGATTGCACAAGTGAAATCAAGATCTGTAGACATTATTCTGCACTTAATTGGGTGCTAAATAGTCAATCTGATGTAGTGGTAAATTTAAAGCAAGGATTTATGGATTTACATTCTAATTGCTTCAATCCGGATTACAAAGTTTGATGCAAAGATTAAACGAACATATTAAACTATGTCCCTTTTTCATACACAGGATGAAATCAGCCAGGAGGAGGGTCTGGAAACTGTCAGGCAGGAGGAGGAAGGGCCCAGTGGCAGCCAGGAGGTGGCAGGGCCCAGTGGCAGCCAGGAGGTGGCAGGGCCCAGTGGCAGACAGGAGGTGGCAGGGCAAAGGAGAAGCACCAGATCCCAGGTGCCTCCCATCCGGCTTCACAAAAGAGGCAGGAGGGACAGGAGCACGAGTGAGGCAGCAATGGCCCTTATTCGTGAGGCCCATGCCACCCTCCAGGAGCCCACATCCCCTGAAGAGGCCATTGCCGGCCTAGTGGAGGCTAAGTTCAAGGTGATGAGCATGGAGCAACGCCTCCTATGCGAGCCCCTGCTCATCACCTTGCTCAACAAGGGGGTGATGGAGAAAATTACCCCCAATACCGCCATATGTGAGGTGGCACAACTGACCCAACCTCAACCTCCACCTCCCCCTTCTTCTTCGGCCCCACCCCCTTCTGCTACACCTCCCCCTTCTTCTTCTGCCCCACCCCCTTCTGCTACACCTCCCCCTTCTTCTTCTGCCCCACCCCCTTCTGCTACACCTCCCCCTTCTTCTTCTGTCCCACCCCCTTCTGCTACACCTCCCCCTTCTTCTTCTGCCCCACCCCCTTCTGCTACACCGCCCCCTTCTTCTTCTGCCCCACCCCCTTCTGCTACACCTCCACCTTCTTCTTCTGCCCCACCCCCTTCTGCTACACCTCCCCCTTCTTCTTCTGCCCCACCCCCTTCTGCTACACCTCCACCTTCTTCTTCTGCCCCACCCCCTTCTGCTACATCTCCTCCTCCTCCTCCTGACAGGAGTACCCCTCCAGTGGGCCAGCCTCCAGCCAAACGAAGAAGGAAGGCTGCAGGGAAGGCTTCAGGGAAGATTGCAGGGAAGGTTGCCAGGAAGAAGAGGAAGTGATGGCCTTGCTTCATTGTGGTCGGACAGAAGGCAGCCTGTTGTAGTACCACAGACTTGGGACATATATCTCACCTGCTGCTGTTCCTGACCTCTGGGAGGCCAGCATCAGATTGTGTTCAGAAATGTTGGCCTTCTCAAGCTCCCAATTTTAGTGTCCACACAGGGTTGCTGTGTGCTCTGGGGTCCCTGGGATGCACAAATGGCAGCAGGTTCTCCAGCGCTGCCTTCTCTTTATTTTATTTTTAAACATGAATAAATGTGATTTTTGTTTACGTTCATACTTGACTATGTGTATTTGTAAAAATTAAAAATCTAGCTTTGGAGTAAGCAGATACATTTGACTGACAAAAAAAGGGACAGATAACAACCCCCCAAAAGAATAACTAAATCTGATTATCAAAAAAACATGGTGGGAAATTTAACTAATATAGAGTCCAAAATTAAATGGGAGATCACTACCAAAACATTGCGAAATTATAATTAACATCATTTTTAAAAATATTACCTTTTAAATTATTCCTAAAAACTTGCACGATATAATACACATAAATCTTCTTAAGAGCAGCATGAAAAAGGTTAAAAAATAAGTCATAACTCTGTGTGAATATCAGCAGCAAAAGAAGGTCACTCGTTTGGATTAATGTAACATTCTAACGAAGATTTCAAGGCAGAACATTTAAACGATGCAATATTTTTGAGCGTGACGAATGTGCTCTCTCCATTACGAAAGCTTGTTTTACCAGAAGATGCGCTCCCGTCTCATAGTTGCTTGTGAGCATGTGCGCTTTTGGAAGAGTCGTAAAAGCATACACACGAACCATTTTCTCGTCACAAAACAGCCCGACGAGAAACACGACGAGGAAATCTGGAATCCTGACGAGAAAATAGAGAGCAGGTTCTCTATTTTCTCGTCGAGATTCTCGGCAAATTTCTCGTCGTAAAACCATACACACGAACGTTTTTCTCGACAAAAAAGCTCTCGCGGCACATTTCTTGCCGGTTTTGGACGAGAAACTCGGTCGTGTGTACGAGGCTTGAGTCTCTGTGTGACTTCTCTCCACAGGTACACGCTGCACCCTGCCTACAAACTGCTCACATTCCTGTGTTGGTATGAAGAGACAAGAAGTAAAGGCCCATTCACACCAGTGCACTTAAAGTGATATGTGTCTTTTGAAAAAGCACATTGCATTTTTTATGGTTGTTTGACTCTTTTTTTGAGCAATATTTTGTATATGGTTATTATATTTTTTCACTTTGTGGGATTTGCAGATGTGGATGTGGCTATCTGTTACTTTTGATTTCTTTTGCTACTTTGTTTTTTATGTCCTCTGTTGTGCTTTTCAAGTAGAGGAAGTTGATGTTGATGTAAATGCTTAGCTGCAGCTGGGTCAACTTCTCTGCACCCCCTGTGTAATTGTATTGCCCATATATGTGCTTTTATATGGTTAGCAATAAACTACCACTCCGCAGAGTGCAACCAACCAAAGTTTTTTTTTTTTTTACCTGCAAATCCTCGATATCATCTTTATGAGCTAAGTTTTACTGTGCTGTGTTGAAATTTTACATACATTTTCATCCTAGTCACCTGTAAAAAATTGATATGTGACTTTTTAAAAAATTGTAGTGTGTTTATGGTGGGCTTCCATTAACTATAATGGAAGGTGCATTTTTAGTGCATTTTTCAAACAGGGCACTGAAGATGCAACAAGCAGGACTTTTCAAAAGTGCAGCACACAGATGTGAACAGTTAGATAGGATTTAAAGGGGACTATTTTTCATGCGCTGGGAAGGTGTGTTTAAGCGCAGCAAAAGCACACTGTTGTGAACAGAGCCTAAGGAGAAATCTCTGCAAATGAGTCACAGAAATTAAAACCTAATAGAAACAATGCATTTTCCCTACACTAACCAAAAACGATTGGATTTAAAATGTTTCGCTTGTTCCCCCATTTCTTGTATGGAAACAGGAAATGTGTCCAAAAGTGTCACATTTGAAATTTGAACTCTTCTTCACTTTATCTAAAACTAAATAAAAACATATTGGTTGGGGATGAGCTTTAAAAAAATCTGATTCAATTAGTCAGGCATTATTGTGCACATTAGCATTCATCAATAGGCACAAATGATTGGTCAATACACACAAATAGGAGTTCTATCGGGTTAATCACCTTTTATCCATTTATACAATTTACTTACTTGTCTCTTGTGGATGTTTATTATCTTGTATGCCTCCTCTGCTGACCTTAATATTTTCTTGATCTCTGAACCCTCTTCTTACCCTTTCCCTGACTGTTGGTAGCAGGTTGCTTGACTGCTACTACCCTATTGCATTTGAATTTGAAATTCATGTTTTTTTTCACTCTTGAATTATACTTAGAAATGCCCCGTAAGTCTGAATTGTTTGAACAGAAAGACCTCATGGTCATAGGGATGGAACAGTAAAAAAAAAAAAAAAAGGTCTTTTCATATTTTGTTCATTTATTTATAAAATATTAAATATATACAGTACATTATGTTCAAATGTAAATGGATGAAGTGTGCAAGGCATGAAACTCGCTCTGGGCATGAAACTGTCATAAACAATGTATATGAACATGGAGGATAAAATAATAGTGGCTTTTTGAAAGAATATTCTGAGATTCAGACACAGAAACCAAACTGACTCAATTACTGTAGCTCATCATAATATTTTATAATAGGTTGCAATCCTGCTGTGGTTCTCTGGCTCACAAATGAACCTCAGTTATGTGTTCATTGAATGTATACAGCATGTTCCACTGAAAGTAATTGGCCTTTTTAAAGTAATAGCTCAATTTAAAGCAATTGGCTCATAGCAAAAATAATGATTTCGGGTCTGAACAGACCCAGAGTCCCCAGGGAAACAAAAATTGGAAATTAGTGTTTATGGAGATAGATAGATACATAGATAGATGGATATTCACATTCACTACCCATTTCACATCATCAGTTATGTTATTACTGGCATCATAAGCACCACAATCACCACATATGTGACAGTACCAGCAGCAATCCAAACCCAGCAGTCATTAAATTGAACTTCACTGAGGTAAAAAGCACGGGCAGGTCAAATCAGCCACCATTTGAATCCCCCTTTAAGTGCCCAAGCAGCCAGATGAACTGTGCAAAGCAGAGAGAAATCTGTGTATCAAAAGAAAATAATTGATGGAAGATTACTTGCCACTACACCGCCAATATATAGATAAATAAAGAGACATTTTTAAAGTGATTCCAAAGCCTAAAGGTATTTTTACCTTCGGTTATTCAATGCATAAAGGTAAAAAACCTTCAGCATGCAGCTCCCCCAGCCCTCCCCTAATACATACCTGAACCTGATATTGATCCAGTGATGTGCACGAGAGCAGCTGCTCTGCAGGGTCTGTCCCTCCTTATTGGCTCAGAGACAGCAGCGAGAGCCATTGGCTCCCGCTACTGTCAATCATAGCCAGTGAAGCCCGTAAACACGATCCGAATATCGTACGAAAAATGTTGTCCAAGGAAGAATCGTACGATAACCGAATCGTTAGTACAGAGCTTCGAGAGCCGATTATGACAGTTCATCCGATATTATTTTATCGGACATGCACGAAAATTTTCCTCGCACGATAACAAATCGTACGATTTTCGTTTAGTCAGTACAGTTGTCGTCCGAAAATACAATACAAATACATTACAACACATGACATCACTTCCGATTTTTTTTTCTGTCGTATGAGAATTTTCGTGACTTTAATAACCTATTTAATTTTACTTCCGACTATTAAGCGAAAAAAGTCGTGCGATCTGTCGTACGATATTCGGATCGTGTGTACGGGGCATGAGGAGGAAGTGGGAGCAGGGTGGAGGACCCAAGAGCGCCGGTGGGGGACCCGAGAAGAGGAGGATTGGGGCTGCTCTGTTAAAAAACATTGACAAGAGCAGGTAAGTATAACATGTTATTAAGGTGCAATCACATAGGATAACTATAAATATATATAAAAAATTATATTTTATAGATAAAAAAAGGCATCACCCAGGATGAAGTAGGATACAAAACAACCATTAGTAAAAATAAAAAAAAAATATGTTAAATTTACATGGTAGAGATGGTTAAGCTGCGTACACATGGGCAGGATGTCCGGTAGACATTTGCTGGTACAAAAAATACCAGCTGACATTCTGCCCGTGTGTATGTCGGTCTGTCCGACAGAACCTGGCCGTTCAGCCTGCTTCTGTCGGACGTGCATGCTGGAAAACCAGCAGCCAACCGACTCCTAATCAGAGCTCTCAGCCAATGGCAGTGAGTGCTGATCGCAGTGTTCTGGCCATCCCTCTGTCATGACACAACAGCTCAGCGAGGGAGATCGCTGGACTAACCTTGCATGGTTAGTACAGCGGCTCCCGACCGGAGCTGTCAGGTTTTCCCAGCGGAGTCCCTCCTTACACCAGGCAATCCCAGCGGAGTCCCTCCTTACATCATGTGTCCCCAGCGGAGTCCCCCTTACATCAGGTATCCCCCAGTGGAGCCCCCTTTTCATCAGGTATCCCCCAGTGGAGCCCCCCTTTCATCAGGTATCCCCCAGTGGAGCCCCCCTTACATCAGGTATCCCCCAGTGGAGCCTCCTTTTCATCAGGTATCCGCCAGTGGAGCCCCCCTTTCATCAGGTATCCCCCAGTGGAGCCCCCCTTTCATCAGGTATCCCCCAGTGGAACGCCCCCCTTACATCATGTATCCCCCAGTGGAGCGCCCCCTTACATCAGGTATCCCCCAGTGGAGCCCCCCTTTCATCAGGTTTCCCCCAGTGGAGCGCCCCCTTACATCAAGTATCCCCCAGTGGAGCGCCCCCCTTAAATCAGGTATCCCCCAGTTGGGCGCCCCCTTACATCAGGTATCCCCCAGCAGCGGAGACTCTCCGCCGCCATTACAGGACACCAGATCGAACTAAGTAACAGGCAGAGTGGAACAAAATAGGCAGAGTCGGCCGGGTGGCTGCCAATAGAAATTGAGCTGCTGCGTCGCCCACGCCCACTTCCCACATCAGGTCACAGACAGACTGGCAGCGGGGCGGGAGGTGGGCGGCGCCGCAGCTCAATTACTATTGGCAGCCACCCGGCCTCTTGTTTGTTGGCGGCCGGTGGAGACATTGCCGGCGGCGAAAAATCGGGAAAACAAGGATTTACCGGGACATTTCCCGTGAATCGCGAAAAACGGGAAAAAGGTCTAAATCCTGGGAAATTCGGGACAGTTGGCAAGTATGTATATGTCCGCCCCACATATACACAAATCTGTAAACACACAAGGCTCTGGCCCCTCCCTGTACACAAACAGCCCCCCTCCCTTTCCTTCACAGCCCCTACTTGTAAAGAATTTCTTCCTACCTGGTCCCAGCTCGTTTTCACAAAGCTGACATGTTGCTGACACAGAAAAGCCCAGTACACAAGGGGTGCACATGCACATAGTAGCCAGAGGTGGCAGTAAAGAGCTTGATGTCTGAGCTCAATCGTTTCTGTAATGCACAGCATGGCTCCCCTTCACCTGTCCTGCCTTCTTCTGGCCTTGGGTCCCTTACAGTTGTAACAGCTGTACCCCCCTGATGGCGGCTCTGTTTATGGATGCCCATTCTCTGAGACTAAATCCCCACTAGAGGATCATCAATAATCTCCAGCATAATCACCAGCTTTTTTTTATCTTAATCTTAGTATGGGCTCTGACACAGTAGCACAGGAAACATCTGCCCCAAGCTATTGATGTTTGAAAAGGTATATTGCAGAGGGGAGAAGACAGAGGTGGACACGTGTCAGGTGTTTGAACCATAGGTCTGATCCTCCTTGGCCTCAGGGTTGCCACTACACCAGATTTGCAGTAAGTAGGGAATACTAATGTGCAAACCAAAGGGTGAAAATGATTAAAAAAAATAAAAATATAATAAATAAACTACCAAAGCAGCTGCCAACATAAAAGGTGTTCTCACAAAAAATATAGTGGCGCTTACTAAATAAACAATTAATCCTCGTAAATAAATAATTCTCACATACGTGTAGATTTTCTAATGTATTAAATGCATAACAATATAAAAACATGTGCTAAAATCGCTGAAATAAGTAAATCACAGTGCCATCAACAATGCTTCCATAAAACATGTGCAAATATTAGCATAAAAATGTACAAATAGCAATCAGATATCTTTAAGAAAAAAATTGCAAAAAAGTAGTCCCATAAAAAGTGCAAAGTGGTCCAAACTAATCAATGCATGTAAACGTATCCAATTGTGCAGCAAACTTCATCAAAGTAAAGTGCAAGTGCCACCATCAAGTAAGTTTCCACCATTCAGTGTGCACAGACAGTCTGCCCCAGCCTCTCACCTCATATATGTCAAACAATAGGCCTCTCTGGTATTTCCACACTGGCCGATCGATTCCCAAGGCGTTCAAGGTAGAGTCACAATCACAGGGTAATTAAACTCAATTCACATGCAAAAGAAGAGGAGGGCTCCATGGTGCAGTATTTTCACAAAATAATTTTAATATAAAACGTAGTAACTTACAGTTGAAGAAAAAAGCAAACAACGTAATACACGTGGGGACTTCCGGTCTCGATCGCAACCGGAAGTGAGGACACCCGGCTCTTTCCCTTAGGGAACTTTGCTGCACGATTGGATACGTTTACATGCATTAATTATTTTGGACCGCTTTGCACTTTTTATGGGACTACTTTTTTGCACATTTTTTCTTGAAGATATCTGATTGCTATTTGCACATTTTTATGCTAATATTTGCACATGTTTATTGGAAGCATTACTGATGGCACTGTGATTTACTTAATTCATTGATTTTTGCACATGTTTTTATATTGTTATGCATTTAATATTTTATGAACTCTACACTTATGTGATGTTTTATTTATTTACGAGGATTAATTGTTTATTTAGTAAGTGCCACATTCCCTTTACTGTCACCAGATTTTCAGTACTGCCTTAAAGTGCAATCAGAAACCATAGTTTTTATTTTTTATTATTATTATTATTATTATACAGGATTTATATAGCGCCAACAGTTTGCGCAGCGCTTAACAAAATGAAGGCAGACATTACAGTTATATTACATATGGGATACGAGGAATCAGAGGACCCTGCTCGTTAGAGCTTACAATCTAGGAATTTATCCTCAGTTCACCAAACACTAATGGGACAAGGATCCTGCTTCTGTTTATGAAGTCATTTGGGAATTTGATGATCCTTATTACTACATCTAGAGATCCCAGGCAAATAGACAGCGCTCATTATCTTGGAAATGCTTTAAAATGTTAATTTCTGGATTATTCTATGCCATAATTTGCAGATCATGTTTTAAAGAAAGAATGATACTCTAATTTGCTTAACAGCACAGTGCATCACTTAAACATTGTCTACTAAAAGTGAACCAAATGAGTCAGAAGTTAGAAACTTTCCCCATTTGTCTTATGTACCGCCTCTGGCACCTTCAGCTGCCATATGTTCTCATTATCACCTGTTTAACGAAAAGTCAGTTCAGCCACAGAGAATGTCTGTATTTTTCTCTGCAGCTAAACAGAAGATTAGAGAGTTTCTGACATATTTTTTTTTTACACTTAAAAGGTTTGAGTTCACTCAGTTTTGGCATATGTAATCACCCATTGATTTCAATGTTTTCATTGGTGAAATGTCTTCTTCAGAGTCCTCAGCAATTCTTTTTTAACTACTCATGAAGACTTACTTTTCTTGTGGTAACAAACAGATTCTCACACCACTGTTGCAATATCTGTTATGTATCAATAAGAAATAGGAATGAGCCGAACATGCAAACCCTATTAAAGTCTATGGGACATAAACATGAAAAATCAAAAGTGCTAATTTTTTAGCCTTATATGCAAGTTATTGCCATAAAAAGTGTATGGGGACCCAGGTACTGCCCTAGCGGACATGTATTTATGCAAAAAACTTAAAACAACAGTTTTTTCAGGAGCAATGATTTTAATAATGCTTAAAGTGAAACAATAAAAATGAAATATTAATTTAAATATCGTGCCTGGGGGTCCCCTTAGTCTGCCTGTAAAGTGGCACATCTGTGTAATGAATAGAACAGTGGCACAACAAAATTACATTTCTAAAGGGACAACTTGCTAGCAGCTTTAATGTATTGCCAGCTCCCGGCAATATAGATGAAAAATCAAGGAAAAAATAAGTGTGCCCCCCCCCCGTCCATACCAGGCCCTTCAGGGGCTGGTATGGATATGGATTAAGAGGAACTCCACACCAAAGTAAAAAAAAGAATTGGCGTGGGGGTCCCCCCAAAATCCATACCAGACCCTTATCTGAGCAAGCAGCCTGGCAGGCCAGGAAAGAGGGGGAGCGAGCGACCCCGAACCATACCAGGCCGCTTGCCCTCAACGCACCTTGTACTCGTGTTGATAGGGACAAGGGCCTCTTCCCGACAATCCTGGTTATTGGTTGTCGGGGTCTGTGGGTGGGGGGGCTTTTTGGAATCTGGAAGCCCCCTTTACCAAGGGGGCCCCCAGATCCCACCCCCCCTATGTAAAGGGGTATCGGGCACATTGTACCCCTACCCATTCACCAAAAAAAGTGTCAAAAAGTAAAAACCACAAAAGACAGTTTTTGACAATTCCTTTATTAAAAAAATAAAAAATAAATGTCCCGTGATGTACATTTATCGTCAATCATGCCGCCCGACGGACCCCGAAAAATAGAAAAAAAAAACGAAAAAACTCTGCCTCCATGGGAGGCCTCCCGGAGACTGCTGTCTTTTAGCTTTGACAGCTGTTATATAGGCAAGGGTGGGGCGCCCGCTGACATAGCCGGATGACCCCACCCTGTCTGATGTCACATGACTTAAGAAGGGGGCAGGGTCACTCGGTTACATCACCAGGTGCTCCTGCCCCTGCCTATATAACAACCGTCACAGCCAAGAGACAGCAGTTGCCGGGAGGCCTCCCATTAAGGCGGAGCTTTTTTTTTTCTATTTTTCAGGTCCGTCGGTCGATGTGATTAAAGATGGATGGACATCGCAGGACACTTCTTTTTTTTCTTTTTTTTTTTTAAATAAAGGAATTGTCAAAAACTGTCTATTGTGGTTTTTACTTTTTGACACTTTTTTGGTGAATAGGTAGGGGGTACAATATACCCCATAAACAATTAAATGGAGGGGGCCGTGGCCCGCAGACCCTGACAACCAATGGCCAGGGTTGTCGAGAAGAGACCCTTGTCCCCATCAACATGGGGACAAGGTGCTTTGGGGGGACTCCAATGCACCCTTTCCAATGTTGAGGACAAGTGGCCTGGTATGGTTCATGGGGGGGGGGGGAACGCTCGCTCGTCCTCCCTTTCCGTCCTCCCTAATTTTGGCATGGAGTTCCACTTAAAATATATGCCAGACCCAAAGGGCCTGGTGTGGATTTGGGGGGGGGGACCCCATGCAGTTTTTCTTTCTTAATTCTGTCATAGGGTTCCCACTTCAATGCACTGTATTATATACTCTGCACTGACTGCCCTGTGCATATATATATATATATATATATATATATACATATATATATATATTTATATACACACACACACACACACACTAGACTGGCTGCACTGTATATATAGTCTACACTGAATGCACTGTATGTGTGTGTGTGTATATATAAAGTGTAAGTAAACCCCAATATCGTTTTCAGCCAAGGAAGCTGCCATCTTTGCTTCTGTTTAATCTACAACTGCCATGATGCTGCACATCTGATCAGTTTAGACACCAGCTATTGGATGGCTTGACAGTTTGGTTGAGAGCACAACCAATGGGAGCATTACATTTCCGGCATGTGCCAGAAATGAAACTGTTTTATGGATGGGTTTACTTCCGCTATAACTACTGCAATGCTCTACTCGCTGGTGCACCTAAATCCACTATTAATCATCTTCAATATGTTCAAAACTCTGCAGGCAGAATCCTGACCAGGTCTGGTACAAGTGATCATATAACCCCTATCCTGGAGTCCTTGCACTGGCTACCCGTCAGGTTTTACAGATACTTTATGATCCTCTTGCTCACCTCTAAGGGCCTTCATGACTTGGCACCCCATAGTCTGTCTTAACTTTTATCAACTTACCCCCCCCCCCCTCGTAACCTCCGCTCCTCAAATTCTGGTCTTCTGTGTGTCCACCTACACTTGATGGGAAACAGAGCCTTCTCCTGCAATGCTCCAAAACGCTGGTATTCACTTCCAAAGAACATCAGAGAGTTATCTTCTCTAAACGTATTCAAATATAATCTAAAAACATTTTTCTTTAGGCCAGCTTTCACATAATTGTCCCTTTTTTCTTTATGTTACCCTGTGTATTTTTTGTGTTTTTCCTTGTAAAGCGCTTTAAGAAGCTACCTTTAAAGAGGTTGTAAACCCACTTTGGAAAAAAAAAATGCATAGCATACTAGCTCATAAGGTAATACTCACCTGGGATCGAAGCCCCTGCTGCAGTGCCTGACACAGCACCGGCCTGTGACATGCCGTCCCTGAGTTACTTCCGGGTATCGCGGTTTCGGCACTGTGATTGGCCGGAGCCGTTATGACGTCACTCTCGCAGATGCGCGCAGAACCCGCCGGTAACGGCACAGTCACTGAAAGCAACGGCACGTACAGCGGCACATGCAAATACAGGGGATACCTCCTAAACCATTCAGGTTTAGGAGATATCCAGGATAGCTACAGGTAAGCCTTTGTATAGGCTTACCTGTAGCAAAAAGTGTGTTGTAAGGGTTTAAAACCACTTCAAAGGCCCTATAAAAAAAAAGAAGCTTATTATTATAATTTAAAAATTTGACATGGTGTATTCATTTCCATAATCTACAATATTGCATGCCTTAACGGAGACTGGTCTAGGCTTAGCAATTCAAAGGGGGTCAGTTGCCTCCCGAAAGCGGCCAGGGAGGACAGTGAGCCAATGTAATGGGACAACTGTACTTTTTGCCAAAAAGAGAGCCCTATTAGGGCTGGGTCATCCAGGATCTGCTGCCTATTTCTCCATTGTCCATTGGTCAGGAAGTGTCATTCCTGTGACCTCTTGTAACGACACCCCGAGTATGAAAAGGGTTAAAGCCGTTTAGGACATTCCATTTCCGAACACAAAGGCAGCTACCGAACACTCAAAATCAGCAGAACAAGAAACCCATACGAATAATTCTCCCCCCCCCCCCCAAGTACGAGATGAGGCTCTGTATTGAGGGTCAAACAGGAATCAGACTCTTTATTGAAAGGAATATAGGCTCTTATTATACACTTGAGAATACTGCAGTCACCACATGAACAATGACCCGGATCCACCCACAACATCACACAATGGTTACATAACGAGACCCCAATACACATTATTCTGAGTGTCAATACATCCCTTAACAGACAACAGGTGAGTTCATTAGCACACTTAATAATAGGTTAAGGGAAAGCTGCCTCAGACAAGATTAACCACTTAAGCCCCGGACCAATACGGACCATAATGACAAGAGGTGATTTCACAATTTGGCACTGCGCTGCTTTAACTGGAAATTGTGCGGACATGCAATGTTGTACCCAAACAAAATTTGTGTCCTTTTCTTCCCACAAATAGAGCTTTCTTTTAATGGTATTTGATTGCCTCTGCGATTTTTTATTTTTTTTGCGATATAAACGGAAAAAGACTGAAAATTTGGAAAAAAATTCTATTTTCTACTTTTTGTTATACGAAAAGTCGAATAAACTCAATTTTAGTCATACATTTAGGCCAAAATGTATTCAGCCACATGTCTTTAGTAAAAAAAAATGTCAATAAGCGTATATTTATTGGTTTGCGCAAAAGTTATAGCGTCTACAAACTAGGGTACATTTTCTGGAATTTACACAGCTTTTAATTTATGACTGCCTATCTCATTTCTTGAGGTGCTAAAATGGCAGGGCAGTACAAAACCCCCCCCAAATGACCCCATTTTGGAAAGTAGACACCCCAAGGAAATTGCTGAGAGGCATGTTGAGCCCATTGATTTTTTTTTTTTTGTCCCAAGTGATTGAATAAGGACTAAAAAAAAAAAAAAAAAGAAATTACAAAAAGTTGTCACTAAATTATATATTGCTCACACATGCCATGGTTAGATGTGGAATTGCACACCAAAATAAATTTTGCTGCTTCTCCTGAGTACGGGGATACCACATGTGTGGAACTTTTCAGGAGCCTAGCCGCGTACGGGCCCCCGAAAGCCAAGCACCGCCTTCAGGATTTCTAAGGGCGCAAATTTTTGATTTCACTCCTCAGTACCTATCACAGTTTTGAAGGCCATAAAATGCCAAAATAGCACAAAACCTCCCCAAATAACCCCATTTTGGAAAGTAGACAGCCCAAGCTATTTGCTGAGAGGCATGTTGAGTACACAGAATATTTTATATTTTGACACAAGTTGCGGGAATATGACAAACTTTTTTTTTTTTTTGCACAAAGTTGTCACTAAATGATATATTGCTCACACATGCCAGGGGCATATGTCAAATTACACCCCAAAATACATTCTGCTGCTTCTCCTGAGTATGGGGATACCACATGTGTGGGACTTTTTAGGAGCCTAGCCGCGTACGGGACCCCAAAACCCAAGCACCGCCTTCAAGATTTCTAAGGGCATAAATTTTTGATTTCACTCCTCACTACCTATCACTACCTATCACAGTTTTGAAGGCCATAAAATGCCAAGATAGCACAACCCCCCCCCCCCAAATGACCCCATTTTGGAAAGTAGACACCCCAAGCTATTTGCTGAGAGGCATGTTGAGCCCATTGAATATTTTTTTTTGTTCCAAGTGATTGAATAATGACAAAAAGAAAAAAAAAATTACAAAAAGTTGTCACTAAATGATATTTTGCTCAAACATGCCATGGTTAAATGTGGAATTGCACCCCACAATACATTTTGCTGCTTCTCTTGGGTACGGGGATACCACATGTGTGAAACTTTTTGAGAGCCTAGCCGCGTACGGGGCCCCAAAATCCAAGCACCGCCTTCAGGATTTCTAAGGGCGTAAATTTTTGATTTCACTCCTCACTACCTATCACAGTTTTGAAGGCCATAAAATGCCAAGATAGCACAAAACCCCCACAAATTACCCCATTTTGGAAAGTAGACACCCCAAGCTATTTGCTGAGAGGCATGGTGAGTATTTTACAGCTCTCATTTGTTTTTGAAAATGAAGAAAGACATTTTTTTTTTTTTTTTCAATTTTCAAAACTTTGTGACAAAAAGCGAGATCTGCAAAATACTCAACATACCTCTCAGCAGGGGTGTCTACTTTCCAAAATGGGGTCATTTGGGGGGGTTTTGTGCCATCTGGGCATTCCATGGCCTCCGAAACTGTGATAGGCAGTGAGGAGTGAAATCAAAAATTGACACCCTTAGAAATCGGTGCTTGGTTTTCGGGGTCCTGTACACGGCTAGGCTCCCAAAATGTCTCACACATGTGGTATCCCCGTACTCAGGAGAAGCAATAGAATGTATTTTGGGGTGAAATTCCACATATAACCATGGCATGTTTGAGCAATATATAATTTAGTGACAACTTTTTGTAATTTTTTTTTTCTTTTTGTCATTATTCAAACATGCCATGGTTAAATGTGGAATTGCACCCCACAATACATTTTGCTGCTTCTCTTGGGTACGGGGATACCACATGTGTGGGACTTTTTGAGAGCCTAGCCGCGTACGGGGCCCCAAAAACCAAGCACCGCCTTCAGGATTTCTAAGGGCGTAAATTTTTGATTTCACTCCTCACTACCTATCACAGTTTTGAAGGCCATAAAATGCCAAGATAGCACAAAACCCCCACAAATTACCCCATTTTGGAAAGTAGACACCCCAAGCTATTTGCTGAGAGGCATGGTGAGTATTTTACAGCTCTCATTTGTTTTTGAAAATGAAGAAAGATTTTTTTTTTTCTTTTTTCAATTTTCAAAACTTTGTGACAAAAAGCGAGATCTGCAAAATACTCAACATACCTCTCAGCAGGGGTGTCTCCTTTCCAAAATGGGGTCATTTGGGGGGGGTTTGTGCCATCTGGGCATTCCATGGCCTCCGAAACTGTGATAGGCAGTGAGGAGTGAAATCAAAAATTTACACCCTTAGAAATCGGTGCTTGGTTTTCGGGGTCCTGTACGCGGCTAGGCTCCCAAAAAGTCTCACACATGTGGTATCCCCGTACTCAGGAGAAGCAACAGAATGTATTTTGGGGTGAAATTCCACATATAACCATGGCATGTTTGAGCAATATATCATTTAGTGACAACTTTTTGTATTTTTTTTTTTCTTTTTGTCATTATTCAAACATGCCATGGTTAAATGTGGAATTGCACCCCACAATACATTTTGCTGCTTCTCTTGGGTACGGGGATACCACATGTGTGGGACTTTTTGAGAGCCTAGCCGCGTACGGGGCCCCAAAAACCAAGCACCGCCTTCAGGATTTCTAAGGGCGTAAATTTTTGATTTCACTCCTCACTACCTATCACAGTTTTGAAGGCCATAAAATGCCAAGATAGCACAAAACCCCCACAAATTACCCCATTTTGGAAAGTAGACACCCCAAGCTATTTGCTGAGAGGCATGGTGAGTATTTTACAGCTCTCATTTGTTTTTGAAAATGAAGAAAGAAATTTTTTTTTTTTTTTTTTTTTTTTCAATTTTCAAAACTTTGTGACAAAAAGCGAGATCTGCAAAATACTCAACATACCTCTCAGCAGGGGTGTCTACTTTCCAAAATGGGGTCATTTGGGGGGGTTTTGTGCCATCTGGGCATTCCATGGCCTCCGAAACTGTGATAGGCAGTGAGGAGTGAAATCAAAAAATTACACCCTTAGAAATCGGTGCTTGGTTTTCGGGGTCCTGTACGCGGCTAGGCTCCCAAAATGTCTCACACATGTGGTATCCCCGTACTCAGGAGAAGCAACAGAATGTATTTTGGGGTGCAATTCCACATATAACCATGGCATGTTTGAGCAATATATCATTTAGTGACAACTTTTTGTACATTTTTTTTTTGTCATTATTCAATCACTTGGGACAAAAAAAAATATTCAATGGGCTTAACATGCCTCTCAGCAAATAGCTTGGGGTGTCTACTTTCCAAAATGGGGTCATTTGAGGGGGGGGGGGGGTTTGAACTGTCCTGGCATTTTATGCACAACATTAGGAAGCTTATGTCACACATCATCCACTCTTCTAACCACTTGAAGACAAAGCCCTTTCTGACACTTTTTGTTTACATGAAAACATATTTATTTTTTTGCAAGAAAATTATGTTGAACCCCCAAACATTATAATTTTTTTTAAAGCAAAGGCCCTACAGATTAAAATAGTGGGTGTTGCATTTTTTTTCCCACACAGTATTTGCGCAGCGATTTTTCAAACGCATTTTTTGGGGAAAAAACAAACTTTTTTATTTTTAATGCACTAAAACACACTATATTGCCCAAATGTTTGATGAAATAAGAAAGATGATCTTAGGCCGAGTACATGGATACCAAAGATGACATGCTTTAAAATTGCGCACAAACGCGCAGCGACGACAAACTACATACATTTTTAAAAGCCTTTAAAAGCCTTTACAGGTTACCACCAGGGATGAGCCGAACACCCCCCTGTTCGGTTCGCACCAGAACCTGCGAACAGACAGAATGTTTGTTTGAACTTTAGAACCCTATTAAATACAATGGACTCGAACGTTTGAAATCTAAAGTGCTAATTATAAAGGCTAATATGCAATTTATTGTCCTAAAAAGTGTTTGGGGACCCAGGTCCTGCCACAGGGGACATGTATCAATGCAAAAAAAGGTTTAAAAAATAGACGTTTTTATGGGAGCGGTGATTTTAATAATGCTTAAAATGAAAAAATAAAAGTGAAATTTTCCTTTAAATTTCGTACCTGGGGGGTGTGTATGATATGCATGTAAAGTCGCGCATGTTTCCCGTGCTTAGAACTGTCCCTGCACAAAGTGTCATTTCTGAAAGAAAATAAGTCATTTAAAACTCACTCGCGGCTATTTATGAATTGTCGGCTTTTATCAATACATAGAAAAGTCATTGATAAAAAAAAAAAAAAAAACGTGGGGGTTTCCCCGAATTCAATTACCAGGCCCTTTAGGTCTGGAATGGATATTAAGGGGAACCCCGCCGCAAATTAAAAAAAAAAATGGCGTGGGGTTCCCCCTAAATATCGATACCAGGCCCTTGAGATCTGGCATGGATTTTAAGGGGAACTCCACCCCAAATTTACAAAAAAAATGGCGTGGAGTCCCCCCAAAAATCCATACCAGACCCTTATCCGAGCACGCAACCTGGCCGGCCGCAGGGGAAGAGGGGGGGACGAGAGAGCGCCCCCCCCCTCCCTCCTGAACCGTACCAGGCCACATGCCCTCAACATGGGGAGGATGTCCCCATGTTGATGGGGACAGGGGCCTCATCCCCACAACCCTTGCCCGGTGGTTGTGGGGGTCTGCGGGCGGGGGGCTTATCGGAATCTGGAAGACCCCTTTAACCACTTCCCTACCCAGCCATAGACAAATGACGTCCACAGATGGGATCTCCCATCCTGGGTGGACGTCATATGACGTCCTCGGCTTTGTAGGGGGATATCTGAATGATGCCTGCAGCTAGAGGCATCATTCAGATATCCTTTTGAAGTGCTGGCGATTCTGTGCACCATAAGAATGATCATAGCGGCGGTTCCGCCGCTTGATCGTTCTTATAGGCGGCGGGAGGGGACACCCCCCTCCCGCCGCCATCCGGTGCTTCTCCGGGCTCCCCCGTGCGATCGGGGACCCGGAGCGAATCCTCCGGCATAGTTGGTGGAGTCACGTGATGAGCATAGAGATGACTGGTGACCAGATGGTCACCAGTCATCTCTATGATCGTCGGAGGCCCAGGCGCGATGTGATGACGTCACGCCCGGGTCTCAAATGTAAACAAAGCCGCCATTGCGGCTGTAAGTATGAAATCAGTGAAAGATTTTTCACTGATCTCATGCTTTCCAGCCTGGAGGAGAGATGTGGGGTCTTATTGACCCCGCATCTCTCAATAAAGAGAACCTGTCACACACATTCCTATTACAAGGGATGTTTACATTCCTTGTAATAGGAATAAAAGTGATCAAAAAAAAAAAAAAAGTCAAATCATTGTAAAAAAAAAAAAAAATAAGTAAAAAAAAAAAAAAATTAAAACGCCCCTGTCCCCGGTAGCTCGCGATCAGAAGCGAATGCACACGTAAGTCGCCCACATTTGTAAACGCCGTTCAAACCACGCATGTGAGGTATCGCCGCGTGCGTTAGAGCGCGTGCAACAATTCTAGAACTAGACCTCCTCTGTAATTCTAACCTGGTAACCTGTAAAAAAAATGAAAGCGTCGCCTATGGAGATTTTTAAGTACCGAAGTTTGGCGCCATTCCATGAGTGTGTGCAATTTTAAAGCGTGACATGTTAGGTATCTATTTACTTGGCGTAACATTATCTTTCATATTTTCCCCAAAAATTGGGCTAACTTTACTATTTTGTTACTTTTTAATTCATGAAACCATTTTTTTTTAAAAAAGGCGTTTGAAAAATTATTGCGCAAATATTGTGCAATAAAAAATGTTGCAATGACCGGAATTTTATTCCCTAGGGTGTCTGCTAAAAAAACATGTATAATGTTTGGGGGTTCTGAGTAATTTTCTAGCAAAAGAATGATGATTTGTACATGTAGGAGAGAAGTGCCAAAATAGTATTGAATAGGTACAAAAAGCCCTGTATTGAAGTGGTTAACAAAGGGGACCCCCAGATCCTGCCCCCCCTATGTGAATTGGTAAGGGGTACATTGTACCCCTACCATTTCACGAAGAAAGTGTCAAAAAATTTAAATAAAAACACACACACCTTGGAAAAGTCCTTTATTCAAAAATTAAAAAATAATAAAAAAAAAAACATTCCAGCGATGAAATCCAGTGTCCCGCAGCGATCCCGATGTCCAGCGCTGTCCGTCATTGGTTGTGCCTGTGCGGACCTGATGGGGAACTTCCTCCGCTGTGTTTTAAATGTATAGACCCGCCCCTTCTAAAGTTCCCCATCAGGTCCGCTCAGCGGACCAGATGCGGGACATGAGAAGGGGTGGGTCTATACACAGCGAATGAAGTTCCCCATCAGGTCCGCCCCCTCGGTATGTCCGACCCCGCCTATGTCATTGGCCTGAGCGGGGAACTTCCTTCACTGTGTAATTTAAATTTACACAGTGAAGGAAGTTTCCCGCTTTTCCAAGGTGTGTGTGTTTTTGTTTTTTTTATTATTTTTTTATTTTTTAATAAAGGACTTTTCCAAGGTGTGTGTGTTTTTATTTACATTTTTTGACACTTTCTTTGTGAAATGGTAGGGGTACAATGTACCCCTTACCAATTCACATAGGGGGGGGCCGGGATCTGGGGGTCCCCTTTGTTAAAGGGGTCTTCCAGATTCCGATAAGCCCCCCGCCCGCAGACCCCCACAACCACCGGGCAAGGGTTGTGGGGATGAGGCCCTTGTCCCCATCAACATGGGGACATCCTCCCCATGTTGAGGGCATGTGGCCTGGTATGGTTCAGGAGGGAGGGGGGCCGCTCTCTCGTCCCCCCCTCTTCCCCTGCGGCCGGCCAGGTTGCGTGCTCGAATAAGGGTCTGGTATGGATTTTTGGGGGGACTCCACGCCATTTTTTTTTAAATTTGGGGTGGAGTTCCCCTTAAAAGATCTCAAGGGCCTGGTATGGATATTTAGGGGGAACCCCACGCCATTTTTTTTTTTTTTTTATCAATGACTTTTCTATATATTGATAAAAGCCGACAATTCATTATAGCCGCGAGTGAGTTTTAAATTACTTTTTTTCCTTCAGAAATGACACTTTGTGCAGGGACAGTTCTAAGCACAGGAAACATGCGCCACTTTACATGCATATCATACACACCCCCCAGGTACGAAATTTAAAGGAATATTAAAGCATTATTAAAATCACTGCTCCTAAAAAAACGGCCGTTTTTAAAACTTTTTTTTGCATTGATACATGTCCCCTGGGGCAGGAGTCAGGTCCCCAAACACTTTTTATGACAATAACTTGCATATAAGCCTTTATAATTAGCACTTTAGATTTCTCCCATAGACTTTTCGAATTTGCCGCGAACACCCCAAATTGTTCGGCGAACGGGCGAACAGGCAATGTTCGAGTCGAACATGAGTTTGACTCGAACTCGAAGCTCATCCCTAGTTATCACATTAGATTTACAGAGGAGGTCTACTGCTAAAATTACTGCCCTCGATCTGACCTTCGCGGTGATACCTCACATGCATGGTGCAATTGCTGTTTACATATGACGCTAGACCGACGCTTGCGTTCGCCTTTGCGCAAGAGCAGGGGGGGACAGGGGTGCTATTTTTTTTTTATTATTTATTTTGCTTTTTTTTTTATTTTTAAACTGTTCCTTCCATATTTTATTTTTTTTACCATTTTTATTGTTATCTCAGGGAATGTAAATATCCCCTATGATAGCAATAGGTAGTGACAGGTACTCTGGGGGGTTAGACCCTAGATCTTTCCTCTGCCCTCAAAGCATCTGACCACACCAAGATCGGTGTGATAAAATGCTTTCCCAATTTCCCAATGGCGCTGTTTATATCCGGGGGGGGGGGGGACATTCCCTCCCACTGCTTGTAAAAGCAGTCTAGAGGCTAATTATCTGCTAGGATTGCTTTTACATGAAAGCCGGCCGCTGGCTGAAAAGAAAGATACCAAAGATACCAAGATGATACCTAAACCCGCAGGCATCATTCTGGTATAAACATTCAAAATCCAGCAACATACCAGTACGTTGCTGGTCCTTGTTGGACATGTATTGTAATCTTTTTTTTCATGCAGCCTGTTGGCTGAACGAAAAAAAGAGATTGATCGGTGGGTATGCCCACCATTAGAATACCTCCCTTCATCCACCCACTTCTAATGATGGGCATACATGCACCATTTATATATGCCAAAGCATGGGGGGCATCCTCCCCCAAAAAAGTTATGCCGCGTACACACGGTCGGACTTTTCCACGGGCAAGGCTCCGTCAGAATTTCGACCGTATGTACGTGGCATAAAAGGTTATGCTGCGTACACACGGTCAGACTTTTCCACGGGCAAGTCTCCGTCGGAATTTCGACCGTATGTACGCGGCATTAGGAGCAAAATCGCTCCTCCGCCCCTGCTGCCCCAATGCTTCGGCATATATGCTCTTTTTTTTAACTGTGGTGGTGAAATCACCTCCTACAGTGTTGGAGTCACGGCTTCATGTATCAAAAAGGAAACAAGAAGCAGCACCTTCTAAGCGTAGCAGTCAAATGGGATTTAATAAAGATAAAAACAATTGCAAGTGTTACACTCACAAACAAACAAATTAGAGAGGCTTATCTGGGGAGATGTAAGGTTCATCCGCTCTTCCCAGGAAGGGAGTGCTGTATGTCCGGATTGGAGGAAGGATGGTATCTCTGGGTGTCCTCTCGAGGCTTTATGTATCGTGGGAGCAAACGCTGTTGCTGTCAAGATAAATAATTCAACGCTGCAACTGAATGGCGCACCTGAAAACAAAAAATTACATACCTGAAAAGCAAGCATGATAAAACATTGCAGAATAGAATACAGTAAAAAAGAGCAGAACAATAGAGAGAAAATAGAGAGAGAGAGAGAGAACAATAAAACAACAACTATTTTTTGTTTTTTTATTTTATATTTTTTTGGTGTTTTTTGTTTTTACGTTTTTATTTTTTACATTTTTTTTTGTAACTTTAACAACTGTAATGGTTCGGGTCTCTCAAAATGCGATGGCATCTTGGGAGACCCTGGGGCTGATTTACAAAACGTTTGCGCCATGAGTATCGGCGCATCTGCGCGCGCAGTGGCTGTTTTGGTATTTACAAAACATTAGCGCCTGTAGCGCAGCCCTATTTGCCATTTACTATAGTGTTGTCGGCGGACGGGAGGAGGCGGTCAGTGCGCCACTATGGACCTGGCGCACAGCATGTTAAACTCTAAATATAAAGAAGCTGGAAGTGAGAATATAATGGGGGTGACATGGGGTGATGTGAGGAAGTGAAGTGACACCGGCCCAAGTAACAAATATGCCCAAAATAGAGTGAGAAAGTAACTTTTTCAATACCAGCCCGCTGCGCCGGCAAGTACGATTCGAGCTGCGGGAGGTTTTTTTGAGCTCAGCACGGGAATTTTCCTTGTTTTCTTGAGCCAAGACACTGCGCCGGCAAAATCTTAGTAAATGTCAAGTCACGTAACTCAATTTGCATAAGTTGAACAGGCGCAGCTCTGAACTTCCCAGTGCGCCAGCAAAATGACATTTCTAAAGGAAAAAAAAAGGCATTTAAAAGCACCCGCGGTTATAATGAATTGTCGGCTCCCGGCAATATAGAGACAAGTCATTGATAAAAACAAAAAAAAAGCGTGGGGGTTACCCCAAATTCCATTACCAGGCCCTTCAGGTCTGGAATGGATATTAAGGGGAACTCCGCCGCAAATTTAAAAAAAAAAATGCGTGAGGTTCCCCCAAGTATCCGTACCAGGCCCTTCAGATCTGGTGTGGATTTTAAGGGGAACTCCACCCCAAATTTAAAAAAAAATGGCGTGGAGTCCCCCCAAAAATCCACACCAGACCCTTTATCCGAGCACGTAACCTGGCCCGTCACAGGGGAAGAGGGGGGACCAGAGAGCGCCCCCCCTTCTGAACCATACCAGGCCACATGCCCTCAACATGGGGAGGATGTCCCCATGTTGATGGGGACAAGGGCCTCATCCCCACAACCCTTGCCCGGTGGTTGTGGGGGTCTGCGTGCGGGGGGCTTATCGGAATCTGGAAGACCCCTTTAACAAAGGGGACCCCCAGATCCCGGCCCCCCATGTGAATTGGTAAGGGGTGCATTGTACCCCTACCATTTCACGAAGAAAGTGTCAAAATGTAAAAAAATGACAAGAGCCGGTTTTAGACAATTCCTTTATTAATGTCTTCTCTTTTTTTCCATCTTCTTCCATCTTCTTCTTTTCTCCATTCGGGTTTCTTCCTCCATCTTCCTCTTCATCTTTATCTTCATCTTCCTTCTTCCTTCGGTCTTCTCGTCTGCATCTTGCTCCGGCATCTTTCTTCTTCGGCCGCTCCGTTTTAATTGGAGGTTCCCGCTGTGCGACGCTTCAGTTCACCTCTGGGTCCGCTGCCACCCGGTGGCTCCGCCCCCTCTCACACCACGGGGAAAGTCCCCTTGAAATCAATGTGCATCAGAGGGGGGCGGGGTCACCGGGTGGTAGTGGACCCAGAGGAGAACTGAAGAACTGAAGCGTCGCACAGCGGGAACCTCCAATTCAAACGGAGCGGCCGAAGAAAGAAGAAGGGAAGACGCCGGAGCAAGATACGGACGAGAAGACCGAAGGAAGAAGGAAGAAGGAAGAAGGAAGAAGGAAGATGAAGATGAAGATGAAGATGAAGATGAAGATAAAGATGAAGATGAAGATGGAGGAAGAAACCCAAATGGAGAACAGAAGAAGATGGAAGAACAAGATGGAGGAAGAAACCCGAATGGAGAAAAGAAGAGGATGGAAGAAGAAGATGGAAGAAGAAGATGGAAGAAAGGAAAAGACATTAATAAAGGAATTGTCAAAAACCGGCTCTTGTCATTTTTTACATTTTTGTCACTTTCTTTGTGAAATGGTAGGGGTACATTTGTACCCCATTACCATTTCACACAGGGGGGGGGCCGGGATCTGGGGGTCCCCTTTGTTAAAGGGGTCTTCCAGATTCAAATTCAGATAAGCCCCCTGCCCACAGACCCCCACAACCACCGGGCAAGGGTTGTGGGGATGAGGCCCTTGTCCCCATCAACATGGGGACATCCTCCCCATGTTGAGGGCATGTGGCCTGGAATGGTTCAGGAGGGAGGGGGGGCCGCTCTCTCGCCCCCTCTTTTCCTGCAGCCTGCCAGGTTGCGTGCTCGGATAAGGGTCTGGTGTGGATTTTTGGGGGTACTCCACGCCATTTTTTTTAAATTTGGGGTGGAGTTCCCCTTAAAATCCATACCAGATCTGAAGGGCCTGGTATGGATATTTGGGGGAACCGCACGCATTTTTTTTTTAATTTGCGGCAGAGTTCCCCTTAATATCCATTACAGACCTGAAGGGCCTGGTAATTGAATTTGGGGGACCCCCACGCTTTTTTTTTTGTGTTATCAAAGACTTTTAATTACTTTTATCTGTATTGACGGGAACCAGCAATTCATTATAGCCGCGAGGACTTTTAAATGACTATTATTTTACTTTAGAAATGTCATTTTGCTCTCAAACTGTTATAAACATGGAAAACATGCACTACTTTACAGGCATACTATAGACACCCCCCAGGTATGATATTTAGGGCAAGTTCACACCGGATGCAGTGCAGTGCGTTTTTTTGATGCATGAAAAACGCAAAGAAAGTTGATCACATTAATGCCAATGGCATAGGTCACACCACTGCAGTCCGTTCCAGTGCGTTTCATAAAGGAAAAAAAAAAATGGTCATGCTGCATTTTTTAGGTACAGAACTGTACTGGACCGCAGTAAAACACATCAAAAACGCAATGGAACGTACCAAAAACGCACTGGAATGCAACGGACCGCACCTAAATGCACCAAAGACGCACTGCAACACACTTGTCCTAAGTGAAAAGAGAGGGAAAAAAACACTGGACTGCATCAAAAACGCATCAAAAATGCACTGGAACACACTTGTCCTTCTCTTTGGTTAATAAAAAAGAGGGGTGAAAAAAAGCACTGGACTGCATCAAAAACGTAACAAAAATGCACTGGAACGTGTCAAAAACGTGCATGCAGAAAAGCACCTGGAACGCATCCAGACTGCGTTTCTATGGTGTGAACTAGGGCCAGTTCACACCATAGAAACGCAATCCAGATGTGTTCCAGGTGCTTTTCTGCATGCACGTTTTTGATGCGTTCCAGTGCATTTTTGTTACGTTTTTGATGCAGTCCAGTGCTTTTTTTCACCCCTCTTTTTTATTAACCAAAGAGAAGGACAAGTGTGTTCCAGTGCGTTTTTGGTGCATTTAGGTGTGTTCCTGTGCGTTTATGATGCGTTTTGCTGTGTTCCAGTACAGTCCAGTGCAGGTAAAATGCAGCATGTTCTACTCTTTTTGGGGAACTGGAACGCACTGGAACAAACACTGACATTTAGAACCATTTAACCAACTTTCCATGCATTTTTGATGCATAAAAACGCAATGGACTGCATGTGGTGTGAAATGGCCCTTTCAGCAATTTGGCATATTTAAAGGCACTTCTCTTTGCTTTGTTTTTGGTGTTGTCCAAATTGGTGACATTGATATATGTCCCTTAGGGTGGGACCTGGGCCCCCATTTTAAGGCCAATAACTAGAAGAAAAGCCAGCCAGGTGGGGACTAGCAAAATTAACAAGTCAGTTCCCATAGACTGCAATGGTATTTGTTGGTAAGTGGGGGGGTTGATTGTCCTATCATTCCTCGGGACTGTGACATCATATGGGGGCGGGGTCAGCGGTGGCATCACCCGGTGACCATGCCCATGCCAATATAAGTGTGCGGATAGCGACGAGGCAACATCGGGCGAAGAGAAGAGGGAAGAAGGCGACGATGAAGACCGGCCCCCGCTAGCAAAAGAGCTGGAAGAAGATAGCGGGGCACCCGGCAGAAGGCAGAAAGAACCGGAGATCGTGGAGAAGGCACCGGAGAGCGGGAGAAGAACCGGAGATCGTGGAGAAGGCACCGCAGAGCAGGAGAAGAACCGGAAAGCGCGGAGAACAGAACAAGAGACCCCCGAAGTCGGAAGAAGGCGACGACGAAGCCCGGGACCCCGCTAGCAAAAGAGCTGGAAGAAGATAGCGGGGCGCCCGGCAGGAAGACCCCCGAAGACGACGAGGAAGCCCGGGACCCCGCTAGCAAAAGAGCTGGAAGAAGATAGCGGCGCGCCTGGCAGGAAGACCCCCGGAGCTGCCTAATAAATTAATTAAAAAACCTGTGTTGTTTTTTATTAACTTTTTTTGCCACCAGGTGAATGGGTAGGGGTACGATGTACCCCATACTCAATCACATAGGGTGGGGGGCCGGTATCTTGGGGCCCCCTTATTAAAGGGGGCTCCCGGATTACGAAAAGTCCGCCACCCGCAGACCCCGACAACCAACGGCCAGGGTTGTCAGGAAGAGGCCCTTGTCCCCATCAACATGGGGGCAGGGTGCTTTGGGGTAGGGGGGCCGCAGGTCGCCCCCCTGCCCCAAAGCATCCACCCCCCCATGTTGAGGGCATGCGGCCTGATACGGTTCAGGAGGGAGCGGGGGTGCTCTTCCCCTGCGGCCTGCCAGGTTGCATGCTCGGATAAGGGTCTGGTATGGATTTTTGGGGGGACCCCCATGCCATTTTTTCGGCTTAGGGGGTTTCCCTTTAAATCCATACCAGACTTAAGGGCCTGGTATGGATCTTGGGGGAACCCCCACGCCGTTTTTTCGGCTTAGGGGGTTCCCCTTTAAATCCATACCAGACCTAAGGGCCTGGTATGGATCTTGGGGGAACCCCCACACGTTTTTTCTGGCTTAGGGGGTTCCCCTTAAAATCCATACCAGACCTAAGGGCCTGGTATGCTCCTGAAGGGGAACCTATGCCGGTTTTTTCATTAAAATTCAGCGTGGAGTTCCCCTTCATGATTCATACCAAACACGGGACAGCGAGGCTGCCGAGAACCAGCGCGATGCCATCGCGCTGGAGACATTCTCGGCCAGCTAGTCGCCTCTAGGACACGACTTGAGCGGCTGCTTCACGCTCAGGTCGTGTCCAAGTTGCCTCGCAAAGTTGCGCTGTCCCTGTGTCAGCCGGCACACGAGTCACCCCGTGAGTCAGATCCGCTTCATCCGACTTCCCGGGCGACCTCTATTTAAATCAATGGGCTCCCATAGGGAACCATTCATTTTCAATAGAGCGCTGCTGACATTTGTATTTACTATAACAGTGCGCCGCTGTGCGCCGCTGGTTCCTGCGCCAAGTGAAGGAGTTATCTGGCGCACCAATTAAGGTTAGAACCAGCGCAGCGCACTGCTATTAGTAAATCAGCCCCCCTGTGTATGTGTGTCCTGTTCTGTGCAATGCTGTACCCTATGCTAAAACTTCACTTTTGAGTGGAAGCGTTCAAAACATTTACCAATGCAAAGACCAAGATTGTCAGGACAGCGTGGACAAAAATAACGGGTGTCACGCCTAAATCCGCGCTTGCTACAGACACGACATCTTTTTTGGGGGCCTCGTTGGGTAGGGGTACTCTCGAGGACATACAGATAATGCCTCTCATGAAGCCGGCTTACTGCATTTGGTTGGGGATGGTGAGGTGCAGAACCGCCTGGATACAGGAGTTCTGTGACTATCTCATCCTGGAATTTTAGGAGAGATAAAGTCCCACCTGAAGCTCTGTATAGCACATGAGCGTTCAGCAAAGCCAATTGGAATAAGGATAGAGACACTTTTTTGTACCAGCGTCTCGCCTTATGGTCAATTAGATACAGTGCCAACAACTGGTCGTTGAGGTCCACCCCTCCCATATTTTGGTTATATTCGTAGACACAGAGGGGTTTCTCCACAACCCCAGTCGCCGTACGAATTTGGACTGTCGTGTCTGCATGAAGGGAGGTAAGAAGGAAAACATTCTTATTATCCCTCCACTTCACAGCGAGCAAGTTATTACACTTCAAGCACGCTCTATCCCCCAGCCAAAGACGGGAATCTACAAGCCTCTGGGGAAAGCCCCGGCGATTAGGTCGCACGGTGCCACATGCTCCAATCTGATGATCAAACAAGTGACTAAACAGTGGCACGCTCGTGTAATAATTGTCCACATACAAGTGGTACCCCTTTCCGAATAAGGGTGACACCAAGCTCCACACTATCTGGCCAGCGCTCCCTTTGTAATCTGGGCAGTTGACCGGCTCAACCTGACTATCTTTTCCGTCATAAACCGTAAAGCTCCATACATAGCCTGTTGCCCTGTCACAGAACTTAAAGAGCTTGACCCCGTATCTGGCACGCTTGCTGGGAAGGTACTGCTTGAAAGACAAGCGGACAGAAAATTTAATCAGGGACTCATCAACGCAGACAACTTGATCGGGAATAAACAAGGCTGCAAAACGTTAGTTAAAGTGGTTTATGAGGGGCCGAATTTTGTAGAGCCGGTCGTATTCAGGGTCTCCACGTGGACGACAAAGTTCATTGTCGTTGAAATGCATGAACCGCAAGATCTGCTCGTATCGTTTCCTGGGCATGGAGGCAGAGAACACGGGCATGTGGTCAATTGGGTGCGTGGACCAATAAGCACGCAATGACGGGAATTTATGTGTGCCCATGTTGAGGGAAAGGCCCAGAAAGGTCTTAAATTCGGAAACCGTAATTGGTTTCCAATCTTTGGCAATGGAAGGCAACTGGGGATTAGCGGCGATGAATTGACCAGCATATAAATTACTCTGGTCCACAATAGATCTATAGAGATCTTCCGTGAAAAACAGCGAATAAAAATCAATTGGCATAAAATCAGCTGTTTCCACCTGAATACCGGGTTGGGCAGTGAATGGGGCAAGTACGGGTTCTGCAGAAGCGGTGGGGACCCAATCAGGATAGGCGAATTCTGCAGGAAGGGCACTATGGGCACGACGGGCCTGCCTTTGTCTTCTTCTTGGTGGCAGCAGGACACTACTTGTGCTTGCCACCTCGCCAGCTTAAACTGCACTTATGGGACTCGCCACATCACCACGTGATACTGCCCAGGCTGTACTAGGCCGCTGGTGCTTGCCAATTCACCAGAAGGAATAGCGGCGCTAGTACTACTCTGCTCCATGATACGAGAGACCTGCGGTTCTTGCTCCTCAACAACCTCAGAAGATCGGGATCGGGTACGCCTGACCTTAGCAGGGACCTCATCTTCATCGTCAGAGCTATCTGACATGGAGCCGCTGACTTCACTGTCTTCTACGGGAAGATATTCTGAGCCTGAATCTGACAGATGCGTGACCTCCTCTTCACTATCTGTCATGCTCAGAATCTCGTAGGCCTCTTTACTAGTGTACATTCGATTTGCCATTTTGGGCTCTAAATTTAGGGGTACACTAGTAAGATTCACAGGTAAAAAAGCACCTGACTGTCAGCAAATGTATCAAACGCTTAAAAAAAAACTGTTAGCGATCGCAGGGATCAGGACTGTCTCTGTGAACGCTGCAGTTATGTGTGTTGTGTTTGGTAAGTTACAGTGATCGATCGATACTGCACTTGGCTGGGCTGGGCTGAGCTGGGCTGGGCTGGGCGGAGGGGCTAAACGCAGGTGCTAGCAGGTATCTGGGCTGATTCCGCTAACACTGCGTTTTTGGGAACCCTAAACCGCTGGGGACGCTAGTATAGATCTGATCAGATCAGATATTGATCTGTTCAGATACTATACCACTAAGGGAGGTGTATGCTTTGCTCATGGGTGTTAGCGTTACTGGCACTAACCTAACGCCGCCTGGGGAAACGCAGACCCTCTCTGGTGCTAAAACCTAATTGATATCAGCCGGGCGATCATGGGGTTAAACCTTTATTGGGTTATATACGGCGGGTGCCCTGATGCTATAAAAAGCAAACTAACCAACCAGCGTCACCCGTAACACTTATATGGTGATCACTGGTGAAAGGGTTAACTAGGGGCAATCAGGGGGTTAAAACCTTTATTAGGTTATATATGGGGGTACCTGACGCTATATAAAAACCTGACCGGTAACCTAAATAACTAAATAAATAACTAACTGGCTAACCAGTGTCACCAGTGACACTTATACAGTGATCACTGGTGAAAGGGTTAACTCTAGGGGCAATCAGGGGGTTAAAATAATATATGGGGGTACCTGACGCTATAAAAACCTGCGGCGAACCTAAAAATAAATAACTGGCTATGTAGGGCACCACCGGCACTAATACAGCGATCGGAAAAACGATTGCTTAGTGACGCTAATGTTAGGGGGTGAAAGGGTTACTCGGGGGGCGATCAAGGGGTTAAACCTTTATTAGGGGGGTTAGGGGGCTACCCTGGACCTAAAGGGGCTTAAACCTAACTGCCCTGCAACTTTTTACTGTCACAAATGACACTGATTGCAGTGATCAGTAAAAAAATTACCACTGCAAACGGTGCACTGTGACTGCGGGTACTGGGGGTGATCTGGGGGGTGATCTGGGGGTGACTGGGGGGTGTAAGTGTGCCTACATGTACTGGTGTCAGTGTAGTGTTTGTGCACTTACTGTGAGATGTCTTCTCTCCTCGCGCCGGATCGAAAAGAGCCGCATGGAGAGATGACATCACTTCCTCTGCCTGTGTTTACATTACACAGGCAGAGGAAGATTCTCATTCGCCTGGAGCGATCGCGAGGGGGTGGCTGGAAACGAATGGCCGTCCCCTCATCACGGATCGCTCCCGGAACGATGACGACTGCTCACTGTATAGAAGGGGGTCCGATGGGAAGGCAGGCACGTACAGGTACGTGATTGTGCCTGTCCGTGCCATTCTGCCGACGTATATATACAGTGAGCGGTCGTTAAGTGGTTAACATAATTTACTTATCCAGACAAAAGCAACATTGTTAAGCAATAGACTGTCGTACTCTTACATTGAACTTCTTGGAATGCCCATATTAGGAGTTATACTTCCTGGTCATAGACCTCACAGTGTACAGGGGATAAAATCTTCATATTTCTTGAGAGATATTGTTAATGAATATTACTGTCCAATTTGAAGTAATCCAATCATATTCTCAGGGTTCATTATTTTCTTGGTCACTCTGTGCCCAAAAGTGACTCCCGTCACACCTCTCAACCAGTTTCAATTCCAGGAATCTAGGGTAGTTGAATCACTGAAGGCCAGGTTGCCCACTACAGGGGTGAGTGGGGACAGGAGTAGCGTGACAGAAAAGTCGCGGAAAGCCTTCCGAGCAGTCTGTACTGTCACCCCCACCTTGGAATCGTAGATTTAAATATTTATCTATTGTATAAAAGTGTCCTGATTTGGGCAAACTGTAATGCTAAAAGGCATATACCCTATATGCTAGTAGTACTACTGTTGCAAAGCATGGTATGTAGTTGCTAAAAAAATTATTTCTATGCAAGTGTGCTTATTTGAGGATTGTCTTTTACACTGTGGGGTTGATTTACTAAAACTGGAGAATGCTAAATCTGGCGCAGCTCTGCATAGAAACTAATTGGCTTCCAGTTATTTTGTCAAAGCTTAACCGAACAAGCTAAAGTTAGAAGCTGAGGGGGGGGATTTTTTATTTTATTTTTTCTCTCCCTGTCTCTCTCTCTCTCTCTCTGTCTCTCTCTTTCCCTCTACCACATCCTATCCTTTTCCTCTATATCTCTCGCTCATCCCCTGTGGCCTATCTCAGACCCGCCTAGGTGTTCTGAAGCAGGAGGGTTGAAGGGAGTGGGTGATTATGAATTTATCTCTTGCTAAAACTCCAGATAATGGGTCCGATAAGGGAAGTATAGAGAGACGAGGGAAGGATCTAGGAGAGGACTAGACAATAGATACCCAGGTATTGAAATAACAGATTTTTTTTTTCTTAATGACGGTTTTATATATAATGTGTATATCTTTTTTTTTTTTTTTTTCTCTTTCTATAAAAGGATATATTGAGACCGTATATGTATATGTGTTGTTCCATGTATGTTATGTGTTGATTGAAAATCAATAAAGAAAGTTGAAACAGAAGCTGATTCTACCATGCACAGCTGCATCTGATTTTGCACACTCCAGTTTTAGTAAATCAACCCCTGTGTGTTCTGCCATAAGAAAGGAACTGCAGTTGGTGTGAGTACTACTCTTAATCCGTGAAGAAAAGTAAGCACTACTTAAAGGACTTGTTTGATTTTATGGCCTTGCAGATTCAGTCCAAGAGCTGACCATGACTGATACCAACTTTTTGAAGGAGTTACCTGAAGATTCTGAAATGAAATTCTGGAGTGTTTTTAGCATCAAAGTGCATGCATCTACAATCAGAAAGATATGGCACCAATTTAACCTGCATGAGAGATGTGTCAGGAAAAAGTCCAAAAAGAACATTAGAGCAAGACTACAGTTTTCCCCATTAAACGTATAGGCAAAGACCAGGCATTCTGAAACAATGTGCTGAGGGCTAGGGATGAGCTTTGAGTTCGAGTCGAACCCATGGTCGACTCGAACATCGCCTATTTGGCTGTTTGCCGAATTTCGAACATTATGGGCCGTTCGCGACAAATTATAGTGGAGCGTCACGGCCCATAATTCACTGCAGCATCACAGTGCATTGCTGGCTGATGATTGGCCAAGCATGCATTATGACCTGCATGCTTTGGCCAATCACAGAACGTTGAGCCATAATTGGCCAAAGCCAGGGTGGCTTTGGCCAATTATGGCTCAAGGGGTTTAGTACACGCCCCACACTATATAAGGCCGCCTCCATGGCGGCCTTGTGTAGTGTGTTGTGGTGGTTAAAGAGAGAGGTTAAAGAGAGAGAGAGAGACAGTGTCATTTATTTTGAGTTAGATTGAGCAGGCAGGCGAGTCAGTTAGCTGCAGTTACAGTGTGTACAGGATATATATGCATCCTAGGTGTTGTATATATATTTACACACTGTATTCAGTTTAGCTAGATCCGTTCCTGTTATTCTCTATACTGACAGGCAGGCAGGTGATTGTGCTAGCTGCAGTATTTTCACTTAGTGTACTGTGTCCTTTGCACAGTGTGCACTTAAAGGTACCTCAATACAATTAGTGGTGTTCTCATACTAAAACCACAGGCAGGGAGCTGCATTAATTTCATTTAGTGTACTGTGTCCTTTGCACAGCGTTTACCTAAAGGTACCTCAATACAATTACTGGTGTTCTCATACTAAAACCACAGGCAGTGAGCTGCATTAATTTCATTTGGTGTACTTCTGTCCTTTGCACAGTGTGCACCTAAAGGTACCTGAATACAATTGGTGGTGTTCTCATACTAAAACCACAGGCATGGAGCTGCATTAATTTCATTTAGTGTACTGTGTCCTTTGCACAGTGTTCACCTAAAGGTACCTCAATACAATTAGTGGTGTTCTCATACTAAAACCACAGGCAGGGAGCTGCATTAATTTCATTTAGTGTACTTCTGTCCTTTGCACAGCGTGCACCTAAAGGTACCTGAATACAATTGGTGGTGTTCTCAAACTAATACCACAGTCAGGGAGCTGCAAGTATTTTCAGTTAGTGTACTGTGTCCTCTGCACAGTGTGCACCTAAAACGAACTGAAGACAATTGCTGCTTTTCTCATACTAATACTAGGGATGAGCTTCGTGTTCGAGTCAAACCCATGTTCGCCAAATTGCGAACATTATGGGCCGTTCGTGCCAAATTCGAGTGGCGTGTCACGGCCCATAATTCACTGCGGCATCGGAGTGCATTGCTGGCTGATGATTGGCCAAGCATGCACTATGACCCGCATGCTTTGGCCAATCACAGCGCAGAAAAAACGGAGAGCCATAATTGGCCAAAGCCAGAGTGGCTTTGGCCAATTATGGCTCAGGGGGTTTAGTACACGCCCCACAATATATAAGGCCGCCGGCTCGGCGGCCTTGTGTAGTGTGTTGGAGTTGTTTACTGAGAGATTACAGAGACAGACAGTGTCATTTATATTGAGTTAGATAGAGCAGGCAGGCGAGTCAGTTAGCTGCAGTTACAGTGTGTAGAGGATATATATGCATCCTAGGTGTTGTATATATATTTATACACTGTATTCAGTTTAGCTAGATCCGTTTCTGGTTTTCTCTATACTGTGACAGGCAGGCAGGTGATTGTGCTAACTGCAGACAGTCAGTGTTTCACTTAGTGTACTGTGTGCTTTGCATAGCGTTCACCTAAAGCTTACCTTAATACAGTTAGTGACTAATAGTGGTGTTCTCATAATTAAACCACAGGCAGAGAGCTGCAAGTATTTTCAGTTAGTGTACTGTGTCCCTCTCTGCACAGTTTTCACCTAAAACTAACTGAAGACAATTGCTGCTTTTCCCATACTAATACCACAGCAGGCAGTTGATTCTGATAGCTGCATTATCAGTACAGACAAATATATATATATATATATATATATATATATATATATATATATATATATATACACATCCCACCTTTGTGCAGCTACATCTCACTGCAGGCCATTAGTATGTCTGGAAAGAAAACAAGGAGAGGCAGACAGTCACGAGGCAATAAAAGAGGGCAAGCAGGCTCTGTGTCTAGAGGCAACAGTGCTGCTGGTTGTGGACATGGTGCATCCTCATCAGCACATGGCCGTGGGACACGCTTGTCCTTCTTTTCAGCAGCTGGCCATGTTGAGCCGCAACATGCCCAAGACTTGGTAGAGTGGATGACCAAGCCGTCCTCATCCTCCTCGTCCTCTCTCACCCAGGCTCAGGGTACTTTGTCTGGCAAAGCAGCTACCAAACCGGCCTCTTCCCTCGGCTCAATGGCATCAGTCACTCCTTCCCTAGCCCCACCATGTCTTCCTGAGGAGCCCCCCAAACTGTTTGACCACAGTGTTGGGTACATGCTCCAGGAGGATGCCCAGCGTTTTGAAGGCTCAGATGATGGAACCCAGCTGGAGGAAGGCAGTAACGTGAGTACAGAGAGAGGGGGTAGTACCGTGAGCCCAGAGAGAGGGGGTGATCAACAAGGACAGCTATCTGGCAGTCATGTTCCCCCAGCTGCAGCATACTGCCAGATTTGCTCCAGTGATGAGGAGGGAGAGGACGATGAGGTCACTGACTCCACGTGGGTGCCTGATAGGAGAGAGGAGGAGGAGGAGGAGGCACATCTCCAACGAGGCAGGATGCCTTCCACAGGCCATCTTAAGGGCAGCACACCGACTGCATCACACTGCAGTGTTCCGCATGTTCAGGGCGCTGCTGTCTCTGTGCGTTATTCCAAAAGTTCTTTGGTGTGGGCCTTTTTTCAGACGTGTGCAGCAGATCGCACCGTTGCCATTTGCAACATATGTCTAAAGCGTATCTCGCGTGGCTAAAACATCAGCCCCTCGGGCACCACGTGCTTGACCAGACAGGGTTGGTTATTGCCACATTTGGTAAAGAAAGACACGCTGATGGAACAGCTGTGTCTTGGGCTATTTAGTTCAGAGGTGATTACGGATCAGGGCTCCACCCAACAGAGAGGAAGTCTGTGTGCATGAGAGCCAGGTGGGCTCTCTTCCTCTGAAGTGGAGTCAAAGGCGGTGCATGTCTGCAGGAGGCAGACATCGTTAGTGTTATAGCAACAAAGGTGCGGACCAGGAGAAGCTAGGAGAAAGCTGAAACTCTTGGACACTGTGTGGGTCTGAGGAACAGACCGTCAGGCCTAGGCTAAAGGCCTGGATCGCTAGAAGGTAAAGCTACGTGGCTACTGTTAGTATGAAGGATACAGGAATGGTGGAACCCCCCTGTAAATACTACAGATGTGTTTGTGAACTTTCGTGCTTTTAAATAAAACACAGGTTAAAACCCTGCTTGCAGCGAGGTCAAAAATTGAAAGGGACATATGGACTCTGGGTACAGCTAAGGTAATCCAGCGGAGTGCTGGAAAGGATGTGCTAGGGGTGACCAAAGCAGTTGGTATGCCATGTTCCCTAGTGACAGGTGCTGTGCAGTTGCCAAGGGAAACCACCAAGGAGCCTGCAGTGGTGAGGCAAGTGGTTTCCCAGGACAACTGTGAAGACGCCCTAGTGGGCAAAATAATTCCTTTGGAGAGGAAGGGTGGTGTGCTGAGTGGCACGCAGGGTGCCATGCGTTTTGATAAAGGACAATTTGATAGAGTTTATAAAACTGCTATGTTTATGAATGCTGATGGTAATGTGATGCTTAATGAGGTAGGGGTGATCGCTAAGCAGGATATGCGATTCCCCTTGGCAACAGTATCTAAGGCTGCAGAGGTGCCCTTGGAAAACTCCAGGGAGCTCTGTGTGTTGGAGCGAGGGGTTGCCTGGGACAACTGTGGAGCCGCTCTGATAGATAAGAGGGTACTTGACCTTGGTGATGAGAAAAATGGTAAAACTCAAATGTTTAAAATTTCTTGTACTGATAATGAGTTGGTACGGTCTGTCACTGCTGACAGTCCTCATGGGTTTAGTGAAGCGCCACCAGAGCAAAGTGGTGAAGTTATGTTATTGCAGCCTGTTGCCTTTGAAAATGTTTTGCCACAAGTGCATTTAAACAAGGAAGGCTTAGTGGGTAACAGTGGAGTGGACACAATTTCTGCTATGCTAAATAGAGAGGCTGCAGGGCCGGTAGACATGGGTGCGTTGGCTTTTGCAGAAATTAACCCTCTCCAGTTGGAAGGATCTGAAAAGGGCGCATACATGGCAGAGGTTTTGTCCACAGCAAAAGAGATGAGTAATGTTGAATGTCAGATTGATGAGGTAGTGGATAGCGATTTGGAAGGGCTCAGTGTTGCTGAAGGTGAGAGGATGAGTGTGACACATGCGATTGGCAGTGCTCGGCGGGAGCCGCAAATTTTGTTAGTTGCCTCTGAGGTAGAGGTCTCTTTAAGTGTCCCGGCCTCTCACACCTTAGCCAATGAGTCCCTCCACATTGTTGGTAAAGGAAATGTTCCTAGAATTCTGTGTTTAGATACGGCATGTCTAGAAATTTCTGAGATGTTGTGGGAATTGGTGAGAATCTTTCCAATATACACCTGCATGTATCCACAGCAGAAGGGTGACATGGTACTACATAATACCAATCGGATGCAGGTGATACGTGCGTTGTTAAGCAATGTTGATGAGAATTGGTTGCTACACTGTTGGTTGCTTTTGTGGAAAGTTGTCTTGCAGTTCTCCTCGAGAGTGCTTCCAGCGGCGGTTATGTGCGGAAGGCGCTCATGGGAATTGTTTGAGAAGTTAGAGATATTAGACATAGTAGAAGTCTCTCCGTATGCGGGTGTGATGGGGTGTATTCCTGCTGGTGCGGCTGAGCAGTGGTTGGTACGTGGCGCGCGTACTGTCTCACCCGCTACACCTCATGTAAAGGAAGGGCCCAGAACGGACGTGGCAGTAGTGGGAATTCAGTCCATCACGCGCAGAGAGGTGCAGTTTGAGGTACCCGGAGACACTTTGACAGGAAATAACAGTAATGGTAACTGTAACGGAAATATGTATGAGAAGCACTGTGGAGCACTGTCAGACATCTCCGAGCTATTGGTTGAGAAACCAGTGGACACCGAAATGGTTAAAGAGATCGGTGTTGGAAAATGTGGTGGAACATGTGCGTTGGTAGGACAATTGTTATTGGAGTGTTGGACAACGGGGCGATGTGAAACTACGGGACAGTCCCATAGGGAGTAACTGCTTGCCTGTAGATGGTTCCTCCATAGACACTGTCCTAGCAAACAGGACAAGAGGTCCGAATGACCATATTGTGTTGAATAACCCCTTGTGGAACATTGCTATTGAGGATATGGTATTAATCACAGATGGTTTGGTGGCCAAGAGTGACCATACAGGGGTTGGTGAACCCGAGAAACAAATGTTGATGGTTAATGTTGCGTCAGGTAGTGAGAGTGGCCAGTCCCTGACAGATGTCATGAAAGTGGGTCCCCAACAGTCCCGGGAGAGTAGGTCTGTGGGAGGAAAAAGATGGGTCCTGAGGCCAAAAGGTAGAAGGGATAGAGAGATTAGTGGGAGCCCATGGTGCAGGAAGAAGGGCTGGTGGAAGTACACCCAGAAGAAGATGTGGGTGGATTGCCCCTTTAGAGAAAAGGTTGGGCAGATTAGGACTACTGCTAGGGATAGTTGGCACAGAGGCGCCAAGGTGAAGTGCTGGTGGACACATACCCCGAAAAAGAAATGGGCCTACGCAGCCAATGGCTGGCACAGAGGTGTCCCGTTTATGGTGACGGGATCATGTGTTCCTCCCTCCGGTTCAAAACAAGGGGGGAGGGTATGTGAGGGTGCGACTTTGTGCGACCTTCAAGAGGGTTGGTTATTGCCACATTTGGTAAAGAAAGACACGCTGATGGAACAGCTGTGTCTTGGGCTATTTAGTTCAGAGGTGATTACGGATCAGGGCTCCACCCAACAGAGAGGAAGTCTGTGTGCATGAGAGCCAGGTGGGCTCTCTTCCTCTGAAGTGGAGTCAAAGGCGGTGCATGTCTGCAGGAGGCAGACATCGTTAGTGTTATAGCAACAAAGGTGCGGACCAGGAGAAGCTAGGAGAAAGCTGAAACTCTTGGACACTGTGTGGGTCTGAGGAACAGACCGTCAGGCCTAGGCTAAAGGCCTGGATCGCTAGAAGGTAAAGCTACGTGGCTACTGTTAGTATGAAGGATACAGGAATGGTGGAACCCCCTGTAAATACTACAGATGTGTTTGTGAACTTTCGTGCTTTTAAATAAAAATGGGATACCATGCCCTTAAACAGAGTTGCTGACTGGCTTGCATCACTGAAAAACGCATCTACTACGTGAGCTTAACAACCCCCAATCTTACAATATATATATATATATATACTTTGCATTCAGTGTAGCGTGTATATATACAGTGCATTCAGCGGTGTACAGTATATAATACATTTCAGGTGGTGCATCAATATATATACAGTCTAGTATATATATATATATATATATATATATATATATATATATATATACTCTGCATTCAGTGTAGCCTATATATACAGTGCATTCGGAGGTGTATAGTTTCTAATACACTTCAGGTGGTGAACACAGTATATAATACAGTGCAGCCACTGTACAGTTTCTAATACAGTGCAAGCGGTGTACACAGTATCTAATACAGTGTGTACAGTTTCTAATACACTTCAGGTGGTGTATTAAAATATATATGTAGCAATACCCCCAGTTAAGAGGGCCGCTGATATAGATTTTGGGCCTGTAACACACTGCTGTCAACCACCCGGTTGACTCCTTCACCAGGGCCCTCTGAAGTTTTCCGCCAGCTTGCGGTATGTGCCTTGGGTCTTCTTCGGGCTGGGACACACTCGTCCGTAATGCCCAACCCCTCCACAGTGGAAACAAATATCTTCTCTTCCGGCTTGTTGGAAAACTGGCGTCGAGACATTTTGAAACACTTCTTTCTTCTCTTCTTCTTTGTTAATGGCTCCTGGGTTCTTAGCCATTAAGGAAGTCAACATTTCCAATACTTGGGTCATTTGTGACTTCAAGACAGCCACCTCAGAGACCCGTTCCGTGGCCACAGCTGAGGGAGAAGGGGTGAGTTTCTCAGTCACTTGTTGGTCTTTGAGCAAAGCCTCTTTGTCTCTCACTATTCGCACGAGGTCTGGATAGCTTAGGGACATGACTCCGCCGGTGGTCTTCAGATGGAGCCAGACTGGATCAGAGCGCAGTGCTCCCTTCATGACTTGCCGCATCCTGGCTGCATCTATGGCCTGTGGTACCATCCCCTTCTTCAGAACTATCTGGCAGAGCATTTTGTTCAACCTGCGAACATATTCAGAAAATTGTTCCCCTGGCTGTGAAGAGTATGCTCAAATTTGTAAATTAAGTCAGTAACCTATTCCAACTGGCCAAACTCTTCCTGCAACATGGTTAGGTAGTCATAAGCAGTACAGGAAGTATTGCTGAATCTGAGGCTTCAGCAGCAGCCCCCCTTGAACTTTCGTTTATGCGCTGTTTCTTCTGGGCTTCTGTCACTTCCCATCCTTCCACAGCCTGCATTGCTTGTTCCATCCACGTATCATAGTCCTCTTCCCCAAGCGGCACAGGTTGCCTACGCGAGAACATTCTGAGTTTCTGGTACCCAGTCTCCACGCACACAGTGTTACTCTTCTGACATTTTGCTACAAGGTCCCCTAAAGCGTTGAGAAGCTCAGGGCCTAAGACAGTCAGGGGCGCTGCGGAGGTTGTTGTCTCTTTTGTCTGCTTCCCTCTGGTTGTAGGTTCAGGGGGTTCTTTCTTTATAGGCTTTGCATGCGCTAAGCGGTATATCTTCTAATCTATAGACTGCACTCCCTCCATTCTACCAATGCATAGGTATAGGAGGTCTCTTCATCTGGCCTGAGATCAAGTAACCATGCCTTCTGGCTCGGGGATAGTAACTCCATGAGCCGCTCTACGTCGCTTCCGGACCAGTCTTCCCCGGAAAGCTCAATGACTACAGCTTTGTCTGGAAAAGCGCCGGCTGATGTGCACCACTGGGTCACTGCTAAAAGATCCATGCCGGTACTTCTGGCAGGCTTGATTGCAGCGTACAGGATCCCGGACTCTGAGCCCCCACGTGTAGCAATACCCCCAGTTAAGAGGGCCGCTGATATAGATTTTGGGCCTGTAACACACTGCTGTCAACCCCCAGTAACTGGTTCTAACCTCCCTTGGCACAGATAGCAGTAAATATGGGATTGTGGAACCCGTTAGCTAAGGGGATCACAATACCGCAATAAACATGTAACCACACAGCGTATTTGTTTAACCACAAGTACGTTTTACTGAGTAATAAGCATAAAGTTAAACAGTAGTACATATGCCTATGCAAAGCATATAATCAAGCAATAAATTCTAACAGCATTTCACACACTCAATGTCAATCAACTGCGCTTGCGAGCTTCCCCCTCGTGGGCAAAGATGGCGCCCAAACAGTGTCTAATTACTTTAAAGTCAGGCCTGACTATTGCAGATATGATGCTCCATTGGGAGAGATCTTCAATAGCAATGGTGGTGCACTTAAAAAGAGTATTTGTAATCCACAGGGAAAAAAGAACAGTCATCTACTTGATATGCAATAAAGGATTCAACTATTGCTGCACAACACACGGTCCCTCTTACGTGCAATGCAACACTCCGGTAAACTGTGGTCCCTGAACGGGGGACACTGAGCCTAAAGATTAGTTAATAAATCCTTGAGCAAGTGCTCTCTCACCCGACCGGACCAGTCTGTACAACCGACTCCCGTAACTGGACTCCTGTACACAGTCTCACGACTCCCATAGTCTCCACTCCTCCCGACAGTCCTTGGAAGGATGATGGATGAGGTAACACTTGGGTTCTCCCGTGAAGGCCGGAGGCTCTTTGGATCACAAGGCCCAACTCTCAGGCCCAGTCAAATGACAGACCCAGCGCAGGCTCCACTTGCTAGGTGAGTGATGTCCAAAGAGACCCGCATGTTGCTCCGCTCCTCCTTAAATAGGCCTTCCCCAGCAGACCTTGTGCTGGGCAATGCACTGTGGGTGTCCCGCTGTACTCTGGGTATAGTAGTCTTTTAGGCTCCTTAAAGTGACACCCGCTACACATATATATATATATATATATATACTCTGCATTCAGTGTAGCCTATAATACAGTGCATTCTGTGGTGTACTGTTTCTAATACACTTCAGGCAGTGTAAACAGTATATAATACAGTGTAGTGCAGTGTTACCAAAAAAAAAACATCATGTCCGGAAGGCCACCAAGGAGAGGCAGATGCTCACAGGCCACTAAAAGAGGGCAAGCAGCCTCTGTGTCTACAGTCAACAGTGGTGGTCATGGACACGGTGCTTCCTCTGCAGGTGGCCGTGGGGAACGCTTGTCCTTTTTTCTGCTGTTGGCCGTGTTATTGAGCCACAACATGCAGAAGTGTTGGTGGAGTGGATAACAAAGCCATCCTCATCCTCCTCATCCTCTGTCACCCAGGGTCAGAGTAGTTGGACTTCCAACACAGCTGCCAAAGCGGCCTATTCCACTGGCTCATTGACCACGGTCACTCCTTCCGTAGCCCCACCATAATGCACGGAGGAGTCCCCAGAATTATTTGACCACAGTGTTGGGTACTTGCTGCTGGAGGATGCGCAGCGATTTGAAGGCTCCGATGTTGGTTCCCAGGTTGAATAAGGGAGTAACGTGAGCCTAGAGAGAGGGGGTGCCACAGAAGGACAAGAAACTGGCAGTCATGTTCCCCCAGCTGCAGCATACTGCCAAGTTTGCTTCAGTGATGAGAAGAGAGGGGATAATGAGGTCACTGACTGTACTTGGGTGCCTGAGAGAAGAGAGGAGGAAAGTGAGAAGGAGGAGGAGGCACAACTCCAACAAGGCAGAATGTCCTCCAGGGGGCAACTTAAGGGCAGCCACCCTATTGCCTCACACCTCAGAGCTCCGCAGGTGCAGAGCACTGCTGACTCCCCGCTGACTTTTAAAAGTTCCTTGGTGTGGGCCTTTTCGACACGTGTGCAGCAGATCGCACCATTGCTGTTTGCAACTTATGTCTCTGAAGCGGATCAAGGGTGGCCAGAACAGCAGCTGCTTGGGCACCACATGCTTTAACAGACATGACGACCTGCCATGCAGTCCATTGGCAACAGCACTTGAAAGACCCACATCATAGAAAAAGGCGGACTTCTCCTTGCTCCTCATCTGGGATCTCCAACCCTACTATACCTTCAGTCCTTTTAAAAACCTGCACTGAGAGGAATAAAAGTATAGCAATAGGTGTCACATGTACTTGCAGCCAATCTGCTAGCAGTACACCACCAATTAATTTCAGCAGGCAAATTTCCCTACCCCAGTTGCTGAACCGTAAAAAGAAATTTGGTCCCAGCCATCCACATGCTCAGCATCTTAATGATAGCTTGGCCAAATTGCTTGACCATTTCAGCTGGTATACTCTGCCCCCTTTCGTTAATTTGTGAAATGTGCTATACCACAGCAGCAGGTTCCAAAACGGCATTTCTTTTCACATAAGGCCATTCCGTCTCTCTACCGGCATGTGGAAGGGCGGTCAGTAGTAAGGTTCATATTACCGCTGACTCATGGTCCAGCAGGCAGGGGCCGGGACGTTACTTTTCCTTCACGGCGCTCTGGGTAACTCTGCTAGCAGCTGGGAAGGATATAGGACAGGGTTCAGTGTTGGAGCTTGTTCCACTACCAAGCCTCCAAATAGCTTGTGGTGATTCTGCCACAACATCTGTATGTCCCCTACCTCCTCCTCTTCCTCTATGGCCTCTTTTGCAGAATTGTCCTCTGCACCAGCAGTGCTTCCTAAACGCTCAAGGAGCTACGCAAGCAGTCAGGCTAAAAGATGCCATGCAATGCTTGAGTTGGTCTGCCTAGGGGACAAGAGCCATACTGGGGTAGAGATTCTGTCAGCTCAGCAGGGGCAGGCTCAGAGGTGGTTGACGCTATGCCAGCTTTATCCAGGAATGGTTGTATGCGACAATGGCACCAAACCTTCTCTCCACCCTCCGACAGGGACACTTGACCCACGTTCAATGTTTGGCACACATCCTGAATTTGGTGGTGCACAGTTTCTTGACCAGGTACCCAGGCTTACAAGATCTCCTGAGGCAGGCCAGAAAAGTCTGTGGTCATTTCCACCGGTCATACAATGCCAGTGCTCAGCTGGCTGACATTCAAAGGGAATGCAACCTGCCCACCAACCGCCTCATTTGTGACATGTCCACCAGGTGGAACTCAACGTTGGCAATGCTGCAGAAGCTGCACACACAGCAGAGGGCCATCAATGAGTACCTGTGTGAGTATAGCACCAGGACAGGGTCATGGTAGCTTGGCTTCTTTTCGTCACACCAGAGGAGGCCACAAGGATGGTGGGCAGTGACAATGCAAGCATCAGTGACACTGTCCCTCTAGTCTTCCTGCTGGCGCACACGCTTCGTTGAATCGTGAACAGGGCAATTGAGGCAGAACAGCAGGAGTAAGAGGAGGACTTCCTTTCCTCTCAAGGTCCCCTTTATCCAGATAGCATTCCTGCTGGGCCTCCAAACACACAGGAATAAGAGGAGGAGGAGGAGGAGGACTGTGTCAGCATGGATGTAGAGGATAAGACGCAGCAGTCTTCAAGGGATGGTTTTCAGTCCCCAGAAACCCAAGGAGTTGTATGTGGCTGGGAGGAGGTAGTTACGGATAATGTGATCCTTAGTGACCCAAATGACACAGAATCGAATGCCTCTGCAAACTTACGCTGCATGGCCTCCCCGATTCTGCAAAGCCTGTGAAAGGACCCTAGGATTCGTGGTATCAAGGAGAGGGATCATTACTGGCTGGCAACCCTTCTTGATCCACGTTACAAAAGTAAAGTTGCAGAACTCATCCTGCCTTCGCAGAGGGAGCAAAGAATGAAACATCTTCAGGAGGCCTTGAAGAAAAGTTTGTGTAACGCATTTCCAGACCCTAGGAGGTTACCATTTCCTGGTGCTTGACAACGCGTTTCTGAGGCTTCGTTCAGTCAGAGGAAGAGCGGTGGAGAAAGTGGCCGGCTGACCGATGCCTTTAAACCATTTTTCAGTCCTCAGCGCCAAGGTTCAAGCAACCATCACCAGCATCTGCATTATATGGTGCAAGAATAAGTAGGGGCAAGAGCAGACTTGGAGACCTTTCCAACAGAGCATCCACTGGGTTACTGGGTCTTGAGGATGGACCACTGGCCAGAACTTGCTCAATATACAATCAAGCTACTGGCCTGTCATGCATCTAGCATGCTTTCTGAACGCACATTCAGTGCTGCTGGAGGGTTTGTAACGGATCAAAGAGTGCGCCTGTCCGCAGACTCAGTTGAGAGGCTCACATTTATAAAATAAATCAGTCCTGGATCAGCAGCTATTAAGCACCTGATGCTGATGTAACTGATTGAATTTGCTATGGATCTGGGATCCCTTGAAGACTGCCTAAGCTGCCTATCCTATTCCTCGTCAATCATGATGATGCTAGCTTCCAACAATATTTTTGGTTTAGGGCACCACCACCCAAAGCCCAATTTGTCTGCCCCTGTTTAACAGGGGCATGTAATTACAATTTTTGATACAATATTTAACAGCAGGGCCCCTTCCTGCGCCCCAACAAGAGTAACTATGAGGGGTTACAGTGTTGTGGCACTACCACCCAAGGCCAAATTTTTGTGTCCCTGTTTAACAGGGGCATGTAATTACAATTTTTTAAATAATATTTAACAGCATCGCCCATTCCTGCGCCCAACAAGAGTAACTATGAGGGGTTACAGTGTTGTGGCACCACCACCACCACCCAAGGCCCAATTTTTCTGCCCCTGTTTAACAGGGGCATGTAATTACAATTTTTTAAATAATATTTAACAGCAGGGGCCATTCCTGCGCCCAACAAGAGTAACTGTGAGGGGTTACAGTGTTGTGGTACAATCAAAACCAAAGGCCCAATTTTTCTGCCCCTGTTTAACAGGGGCATGTAATTACAATTTTTGAAATAATATTTAACAGCAGGGCCCGTTCCTGCACCAAACAAGAGTAACTGCGAGGGGTTACAGTATTCTGGCACTACCAACACCTAAGGCCCAATTTTTCTGCAAAATATATAGTGCAGTCTGTATAGTGTGTATATATACTGCAGTTCAGAGTATATAGTGCCTGGGGGACCCCCACGCCATTTTTTTTTTGGCACGGGGTTCCCCTTAATATCCATACCAGACCTGAAGGGCCTGGTAATGGACTTGGGGGGAACCCACGCCATTTTTTTTATCAATGATTTGTCATGTATATTGCTGGGATCCGGCAATACATTACAGCTTTGAACAATTTTAAATGCCATTTTTTCCTTAGGGCTACTGTCACACTGAGGCGCTTTGCAGGAGCTATAGTACTAAAAATAGTGCCTGCAAAGTGCCCTGAAAGAGCATCTTCTCTCACTTCAGTGTAAAAGCCAGAGGGCTTTCACACCGGAGCGGTGCACTGGCACGACGCTCAAAAAAGTCCTGCCAGCCGCATCTTTGAAGTGCTGTAGGAGCGGTGTATACACCGCTCCTACAGCGCCCCTGCCCATTGAAATCAATGGGCAGTGGCGCCGAACTGCCGGCAAAGTGCCCTTTAACCCTTTTTCGGCCGCTAGCGGGGGTTAAAAGCGCCCTGCTAGCGGCCGAATAGTGCTGCAAAAACGACGGTAAAGCGCCGCTAAAAATAGCGGCGCTTTACCGCAGATGGTGCAACGCCTCAGTGTGAAAGTAGCCTTAGAAATGTCATTTTGCTGCGGGACTGTTATGAACATGGGAAAGATGTGCTACTTTATAGGCAGACTAAGGGGACCCCAAGGCACGATATTTAAAGGAATATTTCATTTTTATTGTTTCACTTTAAGCATTATTAAAATCACTGCTCCTGAAAAAACTGCACTTTTTTTTTTACTTTTTTTTTGCATTAATACATGTCCCCTGGGGCAGTACCTGGGTCCCCATACACTTTTTATGGCAATAACTTGTATATAAGCTTTTAAAATTAGAACTTTTGATTTTTCATGTTCGTGTCCCATATACTTTAATGGTGTTCGCACAATTTTTTTGCCTGCTCGCATGTTTTGCTGCGAACCGAACCGGGAGTGTTCGGCTCATCCCTAGTATTTCACGAGCTATAAAGGTTCTCAAAATTATTATTACATAACAGCCAAGAGTCGAAACGCTTGAAATTCTTAAATAACAATACTTTAGTGGTAGATATTAGGAAACATAATATACAAATATGTTTTGATTTTTATTTGTAAAACATGTTTTGGGCTATTACCAATGCATTTCACTTAGTACCCTTACCTGCCATTGACCTTTAAACTAGTAATGAAAGGGAAGAAAAGATAGCTTTCAACATACACTGTTTACAAGTAGATAAAAGGAAAATGACTGTCTGATGTGAATATAACACTGATATTTACCACAATCAATATTTTGTAGATATACCAGTAACAACATCAGTGATTATAAAATATTGCTTCATCTTTTTTAGAGTGATACAATATTTCCAAGCTAACTTTCATTTGCGGTCACAAGGTCTGTGCGCTACATCGAGTTCAATGTCCCATTATGTGAAATTGGATGGCAAGTATTCAGTCACACAACCATTCAGACAATTTCATCCTCCTAAATATGCCACAGGCTAACCAAAAACTGAAAGCCAGGCAAATTAGATTCACAACAATGATCTCAATGTATTCATTTTCGATTACATTATACACAATTTACTTTCACAGAATAGTTCCCATTCATGGATAGGCTTGGTGAGGAAATCCACTCAAAGCTATTTCAGGTAGATGCTGAAGAGTTAAAATGAGCATTAACTGCTGTTAAAATGGTAAAAAAAAGTACAGTATTTTCCGGCGTATAAGACGACCTTTTATGCTTAAAAATATGCCTCAAAACTCGGGGGTCGTCTTATACGCCGGTACCTGTATGCAAAGTCTCAGTCAGACCGCGGCTGTCCATTGTTCAAAAGCCGTGCCTCCTCCTTGTGCTGTTCTGTGATAGGCGGAACACTCATTTTCACAGCAGAGCCTCTGTTCAGTGTTCCGCCTATCATGGATGTTTTCTCATCCTCAGCCTCGGACAAGAGGGCATCCGTGATAGGCGGAACACTGAACAGAAGCTCTGCTGGGAAAATGAGTGTTCCGCCTATCACAGAACAGCACGAGGAGGAGGCATGGCTTTTGAACAATGGACGCTCTCGGTCTGACTGACTCTGCATTCAGGGATAAGGTATGGGATCATCGAGGTGAGGCATGTAATGGCACAGTGAGGCATGCAATGGCACAGTGAGGCTTGTAATGACACAGTGAGGCTTGTAATGGCACAGTGAGGCATGTAATGGCACAGTGAGGCATGTAATGGCACAGTGAGGTGAGGCAGCCAATGGCACAGTGAGGTGAGGCATGACTAGTCGGAAGGGGGTCGTCTTATACGGCGAGTATATCCCAAAACCAACATTTTAGCTGGAAAATTAGGGGGTTGTCATATACGCCCAGTTGCCTTATAAGCTGGCAATTACAGTAGCTCTGCTATAGGCATTAAGGTTACCGTATATACTCGAGTATAAGCCGAGTTTTTCAGCACATTTTTTTGTGCTGAAAATGCCCCCCTCGGCTTATATACGAGTCACCTTTTTGCTCCTGATCTCCCGGACTTTTGGGACCCCGTACCGGCCAAACTTGGCACACTTATAGCCTCACTCTTCCTCTACAAGTGTGCAAAGTTTGTTGTCCGGGGGACCTACGGCCGGGGAGCACCGATTTTACAAAGCCGAGCACCCCTTCCATAGACTCCCATGTTAAACGTTCATTTCTCTGGTGACTTTGGTCGTTAGTCGTAGGTCCCCTGGACCCGAATCTTGGCACACATGTAGCCCCATTTCCCTTCTATAAGTGTGCAAAGTTTTTAGTCTAGGGAACCTATGGCCGGGAAGCACCAATTGTTCAATGCCAGGCACCCCTTCCATAGACTCCCATGTTAAACGTCAGTCTAGTCATGGACACAGTGAGGCATGGGCACAGTGAGGCATGGGCACAGTGAGGCATGGACACAGTGAGGCATGCACATGGACACAGTGAGGCAAAGTGAGGCACAATGAGGCATGAAGATGGACACCCTAGGCTTATACTCGAGTCAATACGTTTTCCCATTTTTTGGTGGTAAAATTAGGTGCATCGGCTTATATTCGGGTCGGCTTATACTCGAGTATATACGGTAACCACTATTTTGGTGGGTCAATTATGGGATGTAGAAGGTGGAGTCATGTTCTCAACAAGGAACAAGGTCTCCCATAGCAACGTTTTAAAGTTTTGCCTTAAAATAAAGCTTTTTAAGAGGATTAACTTTAACACTTGAAGTGTATCTAAACCCAAAAAAATTAAATGTAATATCTTATAGCTTATCAATCCTTGGATGTGGTGACTGCAATAGTTTTAATTTTTGAGACTTTTTTCCCCTTTTTTTTCAGCCTGGTAATTAACACCTTTCTTGTCTCTGGGTGACTATGCTCACCTTTACGTTACTGTATTTATATAAGGAGCCATGGTTGTCAAACATGGACATGTTTGTCTTTCTTCATCTGAGTTACATGGTGGATGGGGAGATTAGTAGTTTAGAGAAAGAAGATAACATTGTTTTTGTTTTCAATGAAATTCAGTGATTAGAACACTGCATTTCTGGCAAGATCAACTGGCATTTTTTGTAATGCACTTTGAAAACTATTGGCACTATATAAGTCTTGAATAATAATAATTACCTAAAATGTTTTAGCTAGAAAAATGAATACTAATGCAGCCACTATATCTAAGGACTGGTAAACTGCAATATATGATTTTTTTCTCTTTGGTTTTAACCCTTTAAAAGGTCATTACAGATATTTTGTTTAGCTGCACTTGAATGCTTGATTCAATGCCTTATTTGCCCGCTCTTGATGGATATCTTGGTTTAATAAACATAGGCTTCCCATGTGTACAATCCCTTATGTTATCAGTGCATGCATTGTTTCTGTTTTACACACAATAATAAAAGAGTTAAAAAAAAAATATATATATATATTTTTTTTTTGGGCTGAGGCAGAATAAGCTGCATACTTGTGAAGGTTTTACTGATTTCAAGGTGTGTTGGCTATACAAGCTGGTTGGTGTAGGTTTCATGTGCAGTGAGGTTGTTCTGTGAAGCAAGGCATCATATCTACCAAACAGGCCATCGTTTGAACTTAAATTCCTCAGCCCCCCTACTTACTACCACAAATATTCACATTACTCTCATGCCTCGTACACATGATCGGTTTTCCCATCGGGAAAACTGCCATGACAGCTTTTGGCCGGGAAAACCAGCCGTGTGTATGCTCCATCGCAGTTTTCCCGACAGGAAAACTGCTGGGAAAAAAAAGAGAACTTGTTCTCTATTTTCCCGTCAGGGAAAAATCCGGCTGAGAAAACCGGTTGTCTGCATGGTTTCCAGAGGGGAAAAAAACGTGCATGCTCGTAAACAATTTGACGCATGCGCGGAAGCATAGAACATCATTTTGTCGGCTCGTCGTAGTCTTTTGACGTCACTGCGTTCTTGGCAGTCAAAAGTTTAGCGGTCTTTTGTGTGACTGTGTGTATGCAAGGCAGGCTTGAGAGGAATCCCGTCGGGAAAAGCGTCATTTTTTTTCCTGCCGGGAAAAACGGTTGTGTGTACGAGGCATTAGAGTTAAGTTATAGTCCATCCTTTAAATGCATCAGCATAATAGCCTAGTCTTTCTGTTAGTTAGAAAATCGAGACAGAATAATGAACTGTGCAGTGGATTACAAAGTGTTAATTACTTAGTGAATGGAGTAGCATTGCTTTTAAGATGGACTGCTGCCTTACCTCTGTATCAGTGTGAATGTTGGCCCCAGCCACAATTATGGCACTAATAAACACTATTCCAGGTCCCCCACATGGACGCAGGCAGTCCTGCCCACAAGCTGACACGGCAGAGCCACTCCAGGCTCTGGAAGGATCTCAAACATATTGTGGGAATCCACCTAGCTGCCTGATTCACAGCTGGCTCCACCTCTCAATGCGCAGCTGAGAGCTGTAGCCAGCTGTTCCCACTCCACCCCACTAGCCTGGAGCGACAGAGCAGAACTTCACTGCTTTCCACTTCAAACTGCCCAATAACTGAGCGATCAGTGGTCATGAGATTACTCAGTTATCAGGCTTAGAGCCAATGTGCAGTTATCAGTTATCAGGCTTAGAGCCAACTGCAGCATCAAACTGATGCTGTACCATAAAGGAGAGTATGTTTTTTTTTTTGGTAACCCCAAACTCCTCCTTTAAATAACTTTTCTTATAACGCATGTAGGCAGGTGGCCTTCTGTATTGTATGTTAATTACTTGGCTGCCCAAGATCAGGGGGAAGGGGGTTAATTTTTTTTCCGCCTTCCTTTAGTATGTTCATAGGCTTTTTTTGGAGTCCTGCCTCCCCCATGTATTGTACAAGGGAAAAGGCTCAGATCCCAGGGGCTCAAAGAGAGAGAAGGCTTAAATGGGAACCTTGCTGAGGTCTGCTAGGAGCTGTGGTCCACTATTAGAGTTCTGAGTCACCGGGACACCCGTAGCTAAGTATAGACTCTTCCTCTAATGACCTCCCCTGTGCAGGTATGCTGGGGGAAGCCACAGATAGGTGTAGTTAAAATGGAAAAAGGTTTGGGACTTCTAGTGGTATGAAATAGAAAGAGATTGTGACTTTAAATGAGGCATAATATTGGATAATAAGTGATTGTTAAACATATATTTATTCCTTCTACAATGGTGGTTTTCCAAGTAAATGACAGTAAGTACATACAATTTTTTTAATAAACATGATTGTAACATAAATGGCATAACACATAACATAACATGATGTGAAAGAATAACCTCCATGGCAGAATTCCCTGTAAGATTATATGACATGTTGAGTATAAAATATATGGCATTAAAAATATGATAAACCATTTGTAGGACATGGTGTACCTGTGTAAGCCCGACGCGTTTCGTGGGACAGTGCCGACTCTTCAGGGGCTGATGCAGCATCATTCTATAAAAATATAAATATATATAAGTAGCCGAGTCTAATACGTATACCCAGAGATTGGAAAAGTAGTAAGTATAAGGGATCAAACTGACAACGCTGGAAGTACTCACGTCAACTGTGCATGGACACCAAAGGACAAGGACTGTATAAAAAGTCCACCGCGGGAGCTGAGGATGAGCATGCTAAGGGAGCCGAGAGCACTTGTGAATTCCTCCTGAAGGGAGGTTTCTGAAAATATAAGTGAGTGAATAAATGGATAAATATATTGTAATAGGTGTAAAGAAAAAAATTGTAGTGAGATTGAATGCTCTACTGGTGAGGGATTCGACTTGGACCAAAAACTGTGATTTGCAGAAAAAATGGTAAACAGGTGTGTGACCATAAATAAACATGTGAAAAAAAATGAAATAGTTTATGGCAAATTGGAGAGAAGCACTTACCAAGAGATCCCCCCCAAAATTGCACAAGACAATGTCCAAGACTGCAGTGCATGGAAGTGTGTATTGTGCTTGTGCAAGTCCTCTTGTAAATGTTTTTATGCTCTCAGCCTTATCAGCACACCCCCACCCAGCATCACGCTGGCATGATGAAGGGGGAGGAGCACCCTCACCGTAATGGCCGAAGCCGCCCATTGAGGACCAATAGAGCTCCCGTTCATCAGCCAAGATGACCAAAAGTACTCGCACCTGCAGCGCTCCACCCTAAAGGTGCCCCGCAATCAGGAGGAACAGGGAGGGGGAGGAGCCCAGAGGCGCGTCGCAGCTCCCAAGGCGGACAGGACAACAGCCCAAAATTCCCAGGCGCCACAGCACAGGACATGCCATACCATGGAACGCCAGGTCCATGAAAGAATATGTATAAACTAATTATATACTGAAGGACATAAGCCAACTACAGTCAGGTCATTTACATGCTCATTGCATGGACCGACAGGGTAAGTGGTTGCTAACCCTATATATGGGCCAATAAGTGTGCCTCCAGCCCTAGTAACAGTATAAATGGAAAAAGGTTTGGGACTTTATATGAGACTCATATGTACACACATACACATGTGGCTCCATCCCTAGTGGTATGAAATGGAAAGAGATTGGGACTTTAAATGAGGCGTAATAGTGCATAATAAATGATTGTTAAACATATATTTATTCCTTCTACAATGGTGGTTTTACAAGTAAATGACAGTAAGTACATGCATAAATACAAATTTTGTTATAAACATGATTGTAACATAAATGGCATAACACATAACATAACATGTGAAAGAATAACCTCCATGGCAGAATTCCCTGTAAGATTATATGACATGTTGAGTATAAAATATATTGCATTAAAAATATGATAAACCATTTGTAGGACATGGTGCATCTGTGTAGTTAGGAGAAAGATATTTATTCATGTTATACATGTTGTGCTGGACTTCCAGTGAATTAGTTTCAACTGCTTTGAGCCTGGTCTGAAGTTATTCAAGGGGTACGTGTTGGGTCTTGCAGTATTCCTTTAGAACCCAGGTCTGTAGAATATGCGTAGCACCTCAACAAAGGTTAACCTGCAAAGTTAAGAAGAGGGGTAGTTGCCATGGGTAACCAAGAGGGAGAACTTCTACTGCCACCAGTTGTTGGTGTGGTACTTGGTTGGGTGACAGATCCTCCGGTAGCGAGGGGGGTCGGTGCTCTGACTCCTTGCCTAGCTGTCTGTCTTCTCTGGTCACCAGAAGAAGGCTAGCTTTACGGCGATACAAGGCCTGATCGCTATATACAGGAAAGAAAGAGTTAGCTAAGGACATGTATGAGACCCAGGGCCGGCCCTACCATGGGACCCGATGGTACCCCGGTCCCAGGCGGCACTTTAAGGGGGCGGCAAATTGCCGCCCGTCAGCCAGCGACATTCCGTGTCTCCTACTAATTTTCCTTTCCTGTGTCCCCACCATGTTTAGTGTCCGGCGCCCTGTGATTGGGCGAATGGGGGTCATGTGCGGCGTGGGGCTGGCCTGTCAGCGATCGCTCTAGAAGTCCCGCCTCCGCACATGACCGCCATACGCCCAATCACAGTCAGTGCGCCGGGAAACACGAACATGGTGGCGGGAGATAAGCACTGGAAGTGTGAGCTGTCTTCCCCTCCGCCTGTCCCTCTGCTTTGTTACGGCGCGGTGGAGATGGGATCATGGAGGTGCAGGCGTGCAGCGTCTGACACCATGGAGCGGGCTGCGGGTGGATGGCGCTGGCGGGAAGTTGGGACGCCGAAGCAGTTCTGCACATCCAGTGCTGAGGTCCTGAGGAGAGTCCTGGTGAAGAGCAGACAAAGATAAGGAGGACTCAAAGGATGGATTCGCACCGAGCTGTGGGGAGGGGGTCGGGTGTGAGTAGTGCAGGAAGTAGGACTCCTACTGTAGGAGTCAGGTGGGTCTGTGTAGTAGGTCAGTGTAGGTGTAAGGTCGGTGGGTCAGTGTATGTGTCAGTCAGTGTAATAGTCAGTGTTGCTGTCAGGTCAGTGTAATGTGAGTAGTGCAGGAAGTAGGAGTGAGGTAGGTGTCAGGTAGGTCAGTGTAGGTGTCAGGTAGGTGTCAGGTAGGTCAGTGTAAGGGTCAGTGTAGGGGTCAGTGTAGGGGTCAGGGTAATGGTCATGTAGGCCAGTGTAATGTGAGTAGTGCAGGAAGTAGGAGTGAGGTAGGGGTCAGTGTAGGGGTCAGGGTAATGGTCATGTAGGTCAGGTAGGTCAGTGTTATGTGAGTAGTGCAGGAAGTAGGAGTCAGGTGGATCAGTGCATGTGTCACGTAGGTGTGTCAGGGGGTCAGTGTAGGGGTCAGATAGGTCACATGTGTTCAAAAAATGTGCAGCGCTATGTGGTTAAAACCATGTGTGAAATAAATGTTAAACCTTGAAATGTGAAAAATTAATATATGAAAAATTAATTAAAAAGAAAACTAATGCAGAGTCCAAAAAGAACACAACATAGTCCGTGAAGAGTTAATTCCAAAAGCAAATCCGTGAAGGGTTAAGGGCTGTAGCCAATAAAGAGACTAGGGTCTAGTGGAGAATAATAAAATAAAAATAAACATTTCTTGATCAGTTTAGGTCGATATGTATTCTTCTACATATGTTTGGTAAAAAAAATGCAATGTGTATATTGATTAGTTTGCGTAAAAGTTATACCGTCTACAAAATAGAGGATAGATTTATGGCATTTTTATTATTATTATTATTTTTTTACTAGTGTAGCGGGGTCTGGTGATCTGCGATTTTTAGCTAGACTGTGACATTGCGGTGGAGAGATCAGACACTTTTGACACTTTTTTGGGATCAGTGACATTTATACAGCGATCTGTGCTATAAAAATGCACTGATTACTGTGTAAATGTCACTGGCAGGAAAGGGGTTAAATGTGTTCCCTGGGAGGTATTTCTAACTGGGGGGGGGTGGGACTGACTGTAGGAGGAGAGAGATCTCTGTTCCTAATCACTAGGAAGAGCAGATCTGTCTCTCCTCCCCTGTCAGAATAGGGATCTGTCTGTTTACATTAACAGATCCCCGTTCTGGCTCTCTGGAGCGATCGCGGCCACCAGCCACGCACAGGTCCTTTTATACTCCTTTACATGTATAGAGCCATGACAGGTCCACTTTAGTTATCATGATATAAAATAATGAATGTGGGGTATTTGGTGGGCGTGATTTTTTTTGGGGGGGTGGGGGGGCAGCATTTAATTCTTGGTACCAGGCAGCACAATGTCTTGGGCCGGCACTGATGAGACCCATGCTATGTGTCCAGAGGGGTTTCATTCCATTACTGAGAGTGAGGTAACAAAGGTACGCTGGACTGCTGAAGTGGGCAATGACTCTGCAAGTCCCCCTGGATGCAACACATCATTAGTATAAGTGTGTAGTTATTTGAGACTAAACATTTTACTGCAGAACTCTGTACATTAGTGCTACACACAAGTGGCTCATCTTTGAGTCAGGGACTGCCTTAATGTTTGATTCTTCACATTGTAGCCTCCGCCTGGTCCCGGGCATTGGTAAACATGCCTTCAGGCGAGATGTTACCCCACGTGCATGGGCGCAGTGAGACCCCGCCCACAAGCATGCCTGTGCTGTTCAGTTTTCCCTACTTTTTGGTCAATGTGCATAATTTTTGTGTGCATTTCTGGGTCTTTGTGGTTGAGACTGAGGGTATGTCCTGTATGGGGCAGTAGCACTTATTGACTGCTCAGGAAAAGGCAGCCAGTTAGCCTCCCTGTCTCTAAATGAACACACCCTCACAAACACAGAGAAGTTCCCAGAGTCAAAAACAGCAGCTGACTGGACCAAATACAGTAAATTCTCACTCCAGAGAAATGGGTAAGCATTTCATTTTTATTTCAAAAGAGCAGAAAAAAGGAGCAAACAAAAGGTAATTTATTAAAGTGGTTGTAAGGCCTTACATATACCCAGTGAAGTGACTGTCCTGATACACAGAGATTAAACAAATCCTCCTAAATAAGTTGTACCTGTTTATCTGCAGTCTTTTCTCCTCTACATCTGTTCAAAGTCCAGAATTTATAAAGTTTGTCTGATCTATCAGAAGAAATGGGGGGCGGAGAGCTGAAATTACACTCTGCAGAGCTCAGTGAGGAGAGGTATGACAGCTGATAGGAGGGAAGGGACACACCCTCCTTCACACAGAACACAGGAACAGAGCTGAGGCTGTCCATTAGCTGGAGCTCCCTCCCCTATCACTTTTTTTTTCTTGGTGTTAGAAAAACTTGTCAGAAGTGACTCATGCTGATAGCAGAGGAACAAAGCAGCTGACAGAAGTGACACTTAAGCCCCATACACACGGTCGGACTTCCATCGGACTTTTCCCTGGATTTTTGTCCGAACGGAGTTGGCCGGGCACACCCATAGCATACACACCACAGGACTTTTCTGCAAACTTTCCCAAAACTTTTTGCAACATCACATGGTTTTTCTGCTCTTTACCGCCACCCTTTGGTCAACCTCTGCTATTGTTGGTTGATTTTAACATTAGTTGTTTTGTCCATCGGACAAAAGTCCTATGGTTTTCTGTACACACGGTCGGACTTTGCTCCATCAGGCTTTTGTTGGGCAAAAGTTTGTCCGTTTGCAGACCCAACTTTTGTCCGATGAAAACAAAAAAAAAAAAAAAAAAGTTTGTCCGATGGAGTGTACACACGGTCGGATTGTTGGTCCAACTTGCTCAAAATGAAGTTTGTTGGCCAAAAGTCTGACCGTGTGTATGGGGCTTTAGTCAAACCTCCATACTTTTTGAGATGGGAATGAGGGACACCTATCGGCAAAAGTATGCAGGTATAGGACACACCCCTTGCCACGCCCCTTCAAGGAGAATTGTACAAAAAAAGTGCTTTTTTTACCACTACTATTCCTTTATACTGGAATATAGCATTTTTGGAATTTACAAATGCAGCAATTTAGAAATCGGATGAAAGGTTTAGCATTGGAAAACACTTTTTGATAGATACAAAGTGCATTTCATATACCTCTATATAGATCAGACCAAAATGAGGGACAAATGGGGAGGAATGAGGGACATTGTTCCAAATCAGGGACAGTCCCTCGAAATCAGGGACAGTTGGGAGCTATGCTTGGTTCTCTAAATTGAGACATGTACACACTATAGATGGATATGCTTTGTTCAGATTTCATGCCTAATGTTTACAACAACTTTAGGTCTGCTTTAACCTGACAATATGCATATGTAAATTTGACATCTACAATACAGCGTATTCATGGTGCTCTTGATAATATAATTAGCAGTAGAGGGGGGTTAAAACCTGGCCTAGTTTTCCGAGATTTCCTTTTACTGAACACTGTGGTTAGCATTTTGTTGCAACATAGCATAGTTTAACAATATGTATAGCCTTTTATTGTACATCAGAGAGACATTGACACAGGTGCTAGGCAGAGTGTTGCGAATCCTTACACGGCTGGGATTTATATAGTAAGGCTGAATTATGCTTAGGTGCTAGAGAACATTAGGGGGTTAGCTTTGTAAAGTAATAGCTGAATTTATTTCAGATTTTGCAAAAAAGGTTATAATGTTATGGACAATTAGGCCCCTTTCACACTGGGGCGGGCATATGCGGTGACGGAATAGCGGCGCGATTTTCAGCGCCCTATACCGTCGTGTTTTACCGCGATATGCGGCCGCTAGCGGTGCGGTTTTAACCCCCGCTAGCGGCCGAAAAAGGGTTAATACGGCCCGCAAACCGCGGCTATAGCCACGGTTTGCGGGCGGTATTACCGCGGTGTACCATTGATTTCAATGGCAAGGAGCGGTATACACACCGCTCCTTCACCGCTCCAAAGATGCGGCTTGCAGGAGATTTTTTTGCGCAAAAACGCCTGAAATACGCCTCAGTGTGAAAGGGGCCTAAGGGTATGCTCACACTAATTTTTACAAGTCATTTGAATTAACCTCTGTAGGTATTATAAAATTTGTATTTTTTTCCTAATTCCAGTATGCCGTGTTCCTGAAGAACGTTGCTTGTTTATAAGCACCAAGAAATGTTTAATATTACATGCAAGTGTGAAAATGCACTGTTTTCAGCAGTATAAATTTTTGCAGTTGCTAAATTTTATTTGTTGTAACTAAAAGCTAAATCCTGTACCACCTGGTTAGATTAGGTATTTCCCTTTGTGCCGGTTCACACTGGGGCAACACGACTTCTAGCGTGACTTTTCAAGGCAACTTGGAGACGACTTGAGCGCGACTTCAGCGCTACTTGGAGCGACTTACAACGTGACTTCAAGTCGCCTCCAGGACAGACGACTTTGCCAGTGGCCAATCACATAATTATCTGCTCTGTGGGAGGGAGGGGTTTGCCTTAGAAAACAATTTTCACTTCCTGGAAAGTTGCTTCAGTTAAGACGGGGGATCCGACTTGGAGGCGACTTCCATTGAAATCAATGGGTACAAGTCGCCTAGAAGTCGCCTTGAAGTAGTACAGGAACCTTTTCTGATGTCGCTCCAACTTCATACGCGTTCATTAAGACGGCTCTCATTCACATAGCTGTGATTTCTGATGTCAAGCGACTTGGGGCGACTTGCGATCTGACAAGTCGCCCCCCAAGTCGCGGTAGTGTGAACCGCCACTTAAGGTGTATCACAGAGCAAATCTATTACCTCTGGTAAACATGCAGCATATGACACTCTGAAAGGAAAAAAAAATATATAAGGCATATTGAATGTTATTATATCGGTTTGGTCAAGGTGCTTTCTGGCTTTATGTCCAGACTATCATTTTACATAAAAAAAAATCTGTCCCTAATTTATATCTTTATTCTTTATAGACACTAAACTGTGTCTTTAAGAACCCATAGCTTTCACAGGCAATTCTGGGCTATGGTAATGTCCCAAATATTCAGAATCTCTAATGCCTCGGACACACGATCACGATTCCCAAAGAGAAAAGTGCGATATGAGCTTTTTGTCGCGAATTCTGACCGTGTGTATGCTCCATCACACTTTTTCTGTCAGAATTCCAGCCAAGAAAAGATCGAGAGCAGGATCTCAATTTTCGTGACAGGAAAAATTCCTATAGCGAATCGCATTCGTCTGTATGCAATTGCGACGCGCTAAAAAACATGCATGCTCAGAATCAAGCAGAGGAGCCAAACTGCCTATTGAACTTCATTGATCTCGGCTCGTCGTATGTGTTGTACGTCACCCCGTTCTTAGTGATTGGAATTTCAGCCAAGATTAGTGTGACCGTGTGTATGCAAGATAAATTTCAGCCGTTTTCCTGCTGAAAAAAAACCCCTATTTTCTTGTCGGAAATCCTGATCGTGTGTACGAGGCATTAGAACTTGTTCACATGGAGCAATTCGCTGTGTGCCCCGTGCAAGGTTGGCTTTTATGGCATAGGGATACACAGGTGTTGCGGGCATCCCCATGCCAGGGCCCATTGTTGTCTATTGGGACACAGCTTCTGTGAGTCCCCTGTGATCAGAGGTGGAGGTTCTTTCTTACCTAATTATCTCTTTGTACTTCCAAAATTACGGGTTCCAAATAGGAAATTATTAAAGGATAAATTCACTTTTTGTAACATGTTACATGGTACACCCATATTCATGTACACTATATTGTCAAAAGTATTGGGACGCCTGACTTAAACACGCACATGAACTTTAATGGCATCCCAGTCTAAGTCAGTAAGGTTTCATATTGAGTTGGCCCACCCTTTGTAGCTATAACATCTTCAACTCTTCTGGGAAGGTTGTCCACAAGATTTAGGAGTGTGTCTATGGGAATGTTTGACCATTCTTCCAGAAGAGCATTTGTGAGGTCAGGCACTGATGTTGGACGAGAATGCCTGGCTCACAGTCTCTGCTCTAATTCATCCCAAAGGTGTTCTATCAGGTTAAGGTAAAGACTCTGTGCAGGCCAGTCAAGCTCATTTATGTCTTTATGAACCTTGCAGCAACCACTGGTAGTGAGTATCATGTGACACCAGTGTGCTTAATTCCAACCGGGGTGTTTTATCTGATAGAACGTCACCCGAGGCTAGTGAGGCCAACTCTAACTCTATTAACCACTTGCCGATCAGCCGCCGCAGTTTCAATGCGGCAGGTTGGCTTGGCTGGGCAAATCAACGTTACCTTACGTCGCTTCCCATTGTGACCACTAGGGGCGGTCGCGGTTGTGGCTAGAGCCGATGCGAGTGCCCAGCGGGCGCGATGACCGCTGGGCACCCACGATCCCTCATGACAGAACAAGAACAGGGATCTGTGTGTGTAAACACACAGATGCCGGTTCTTTCAGGGGAGAAGAGACTGATCGTGTGTTCATACAAAGAGATCTGTCATCTCCCCAAGTAAGTCCCATCCCGCCTTCAGTTAGAACACAGTGAGGAAACACAGTTGGCCCCTTGATCGCCCCCTAGTGTTAACCCCTTCCCTGCCAGTGACATTTTTACAGTAATCAGTGCATTTTTATAGCACTGATCGCTGTATAATTGTCAATGGTCCCAAAAATGTGATAAAAAAGTGTCCTATTTGTCCACCGCAATATCGCAGTCCCGATAAAAATCGTAGATCGCCGCCATTACTAGTAAAAATAATAATAAAAATGCCATATATCCATCCCCTATTTTGTAGAAGCTATAACTTTTGTGCAAACCAAACAATATACGCTTATTGTGATTTTTTTTACCAAAAATATGTAGAAGACTACATATCGGCCTAAACTGAGGAAAAAAATAAAAATTTGGGATATTTATTATAGCAAAAAGTAAAAGATAGTGTTTTTTTTCAAAATTGTCGCTCTTCTTTTGTTTATAGTGCAAAAAATAATAACCGCAGAGGTAATCAAATACAACCAAAAAAAGGACGTAAATTTTGTTTGGGTACAATGTCGCACGACCGCGCAATAGTCAGTTAAAGCGACGCAGTGCCGTATTGCAAAAAATGGCCTGGTCATTGAGCAGCCAAATCTTCTGGGGCTGAAGTGGTTAAAAAGCAGAACATAGACCTGGGCTTGCCTTGTATCACACTCTTGCACCATCTCACTATCCGGGAGCTTTAAAATCTAATATTGCCTTATGTTTCCAGATCATTACCCAGTCAAATCTAACAGGGAAATTGTGTAATATAAACTGCATGTGAATACCAAAGTGATATACTATATATATTAAAGCTTTTTTTATCAAATTAATCAAGAACATTCTAAATGTCAAAATGGCATTAAAAAGAGTGATATTAGGTTGCCCATTCAAATCCATGTACATAAATAATACAACCATTATACTGTAAATAGCAGATGTATAATTTTATTTTTTTTAACAAGAAATAAAATGTATAATTTTCTAAAATCAATATAACATTTTATCTTTCGAAAACGTGAAATGCACTATATGTTATTTCTGCCCAGCAGAATCTTGTAGATTTTGTGCTAGGAAACCTTTCTTCATCCAAGAAAAAGACTTTCATGGCATCTTGACCTACTTTAAAACTTTATGGGAAACTTTTACAGAACATTATCAGTTTTGGAACTTGATAAAAGCTTCTTAAATTTACTAAATTCTGAAGAGTCCTACATGAACACCCCTTTTAATTTCTTTTTATCACGTAGAAATATCTGGATTTTGAGCCATATTTCCCATATCTAGTAAAGTGATATTAACTTATTTCATGAACCAGACATGAATAGGAGATTCCAGTGATATCGTGTTATCTATTCCTATTAATCCATATCTTGCTTTGCTATATTCACTACAAGTTAAAGGAAAGGATTAAACTCATCACACTGGGACTCCAGCAAGATAGGGATTAAGTTATCAGTATTGATAGCTTGTTTTTCTAATGTATGGTGTGCAGGGGGTAAAAGAATAATTAGTATTGTAGATAAATTAAATTACTTAGCAGAAACTAGGTCATTCTTCTAAAGGGTCTGTTTTGCTAATGAAAAAGGACAAGCTGTGATATAAATGGCAATTAATAAGATTAGGCAGTGTAGGAGGACAATGAACAGGAATCAGCTTCAGTCTAAATTGTATGTTTCTATAATCTTTCTAGAATTTGCTTTTTTTATAAACCCTCTCACTGCATTAGACCTAGTAAGTGTTTTATTCTGCAAGTGATCAAGCCATCATTTTCTATTTTTTATATTTAGTAAGACAATTTACAGCACAGATGTGGAAATCCATTAAATATGTGTACTTTTAAAACATGTTAGTTATTTTAACAAACCTATAATTACCAAGCAACTTTGCAAATACCTCTATATCCTATGTCTTTTTTTTTACCTTGTTTTTTTTAGAGCTGTCATCACAGGCCTGTGCTAGTGTTTACTTGGAGCCCTGGAACTCAGGGAGAGAACACGCATCTGCAATGCAATGCAATGCATGCAATGTCATCACAGCCAGGATATATGATGATTTCCTTACTGCATTGCACTAATAAAATCACTGAAGATCACAAGCTGCTAGAAGAAGGCAGTCCCAACATGTGTATCACTCTCTAACCTCCAGGAGGCAAGCTGGTACTCCCAGAGACAGGGTGGACTGACATTTTACATAATTACGTAGGCAATAGTTGGATGCGTACATATGGGCAAAAGTCATTCTAAGATGCAAAACAAAAAGGAGTTTATTAGCTTACACTAAACTCCAAGGAGGGAGGGATAGGGCACAGGATACCCATGAACCAACAGGCTAGCAGACCCCACCAGAAAGGGAAACAATTACTCACAGTCTTTACAGATAGAGAACCTTGAAACTGACCTGGCTTTCTGTGATTAAATTTCCTGACTGTAAGGTACTTAGTAAATCGGCTCTCAGCACCCTAGGTAGAAGACACCCTACTCCAGTGAATTCCAAGCTTCACATCCGAGCTTCTGGTCCTTCAAGACATCTGGAGATCCTCCATGGCTCCTTAATCCTCAGGCTCCACAAGCTAGGCCCTAGTTCCAGGTCTCTGTTTAGCCACATGGTCACATACTCAGGCAGAAAGCCTAATGCCTTGTACACACGAGCGGAATTCCACTCAAGCTGTCTTGCATACACACGGTCACACTAAAATCCAACCGTAAAGAACGCAGTGGTGTAAAATACTACGACAAGCCGAGAAAATTAAGTTCTATGCTTCCGAGCATGCGTCAAATTGTTTCCGAGCATGCGTGGTTTTTAATCCATAGAATTGCATCCAGATGGATGGAAATTCCGCTAGAATTTTTTTTCATCAGAAAAATAGAGGACTTGTTCTCTATCTAATTCCGTTGGAATTTCCGACGGAAAAAGTCAGATGGGGCATACACACGGTCGGAATATCTGATGAAAAACGTTGTCAGACTTTTTCCATCGGAAATTCCGAGCGTGTGTACGTGGCATTAGAGGTTTCAGCAGTACAACATACCCCTACCCCAGGTAGAAGGCCCAGGGGAAAACAGGATGACTCCCTAAGGCCACTCCCTGAATATGCATACCCTTTCTCACCAGTGCCAAGCAAACTCCTACTGGTTGGCCAGGAAGTGATATATATTCATAATTGGTTAGTGAAGCTCTCACGCACCTACTGCCCCTACCAGGGCACAGGAGAAACCCAAAGAAGCTTGTAAGCAGGTGCTTTCAAGAGGTTCTAAATAGGTAACTGTTTTTCTCTTGCTGTATTCATTCCCTTCAGTTAGGTAGGCCAGCCAGGTGCAAATTGTTACAATGTCTAAATGTTGTACTGTGTTCTCAGGTTGACTTGCTGAGCTGGTGGTGTCTGAGAAGGAAGGTTTAGCGCTTTTCCTGCTCTTTTCTTCAAGGACACTGCCCACTTCAGGTCACGCCCTGTGAGACAGCCGTGAGGAAAGACTGCCAAAGTGTAGTTATTAAACTGTCAAAGTTGATCACCCCCTTGGAGAAGAGAGTGGGGGTGAATGGAGCCCAATCGTGGTTCCCAGGAGGTCCGGAGCCTGTACACCCTCATAGACTATAGCTGCCAGTTATGGACTTTATTTCTTTCCTGGATTACTGCCAAATTATAGACTCTAAGGGACTATTGCTACTTCTTGAGGATTTACTGCCTCAATGGACTCTTTCCTTGAAAGAATTACGTTTATGGACTTTTCCAACTGCCTAAGGTACAATCACTATTTGGGGCACTAGAGAGCTTTGTATAGGAAACTGTGTGTAAGATGTCTTTGAGAACTGGTACTTGTTATTTGCAAATACTTCAGTAAAAGCTATTTGTTCATCTTACTGCTTGGTTTGAAGTATCTAAAAGGGGTGCATGCATGGCGTGTCAAAAGAAAAGGGCTTACAACAAGAAGACTGGAGTTAGAGAAGATACAGCACAGAGGTCTAACAAGCAGGATGCTGTCCAGAGAAGGCTAGATTGCCATTGATAATGATTATCATATTTGTGGGACTTGCTAATACAACCAACCTGCCTGGAAATGGGTGAAATGGCAAAATTGAGGCTTACTCTGATAGTGAAGGTGTGGTGTGCTTGGCTCCTTTACTAGAGGCCCGCTCCCCATATACTGGAACTGAACCAGTGGCACAGGGACCCAGCCTGGAGTTACAGGAGAGAGAGATGTAGCGGGGGGGGGGCCGGCTGGAGAACAAACAAGGAGTGATGAAGTGTGTTTCCAGTATCCAGTATAACCAGTGGGACCAGTCACTGGAAATGAGGTGACAGGATTGCTGAGTTGGTGGAAACCGGTACATGCTCTATGGAACAGGCTTAGAAATGCTGCACACCTGGGAGTAGTGTTCTCGAACAGACATGTATCCAAAGTGCTTAGTGTTAACAGTGTAAGATGTATGTATGGCCATGGATTGCAAGGAGTTAACTGTGCAAGTTGCTGCTAACTTCTAAAGTCTGGAAACCTGCCTTAATGTTGATTTTACATGAAAACAACTCTTGCCTGTGAATCAGACATTGGTGGGTGCAGTTCCACTGTGCCCCCACTAGGGCACCTTAACCAGTTGCAGACTCTGGGCGTACTAGACACACCCAAAAAATATATAATTATTGTACACAGGTTGTGTCTAGTATGTCCAGTCCTTATGCCCTGCTGCTGGGATCCCCCCCCCCCCCCATCCCAGTACATGGCAATTCAGCTCAGAATGATCACAGCTGCAAGTACACAGAGAAGGCCAGTGGCAGGAGCTGTAAAAAAAAAAGCATTATGACCATGTTTATCAACAACATTACTCAGCCATGAATACAGAAAGCTATAACGAAACATTGTTTAATTTGGTAACTTTCAGTTTTTTCATCTACAGATTAAAGGGATTAATTTGGACCTGCAGATAAAGTCATTTAAAGCAACCTGACACGTAAAAAAAAGTTTTGTTTGTTTTTTTAATTAAATGTTCCTCTGTTGAACCCCTTATTAACCCTTAGCTTACTCTAATCAGCTCTAATTAACTCCTTATTCTCATTCTCCATTCAATTATAATTTTCCTGGTGATTTGTTTTCTATTTTATTAACTAATATTTCAACTTTTTTATTGTTTTTGTTTGCTTTGTCCATTAATATTTTTACACCTTTTACATATATTTACACATATCACACTGAAAAAAAGTGCAAAATTTTAAAAATCTACTTTACTTCACTTGTAAATAATTTTCCAATGCTTTGTACCAAAATCATAATTTTATTGGTGTTTTAAACAGGACAAATTACAGAATAAAATGCACACTTTTTATGTGAGGTAACACTATTTATTTTTAAACTAACACTGCTCAAAGCAAAGTAAACTTCCCTTTGATTTTTTTTTCTGCAATCTTTAGACAAGTAAATGTAATAAAACTAAACACTGTTGCAGGACAATATTCACAAAAAAAAGCCTTGTTTGCCCTTAAAAAAACAATATATGTACTACATTGTTATGTTAAGCAATGACAAAGTTATCGCTGAATAAACAGGCTCATAGCAGAGGTTTGAAAATTGCTCTGGTCCATAAGGGGTAAACAGGTTTAAGAGCCAAAGTGGTTAAGCCCTACCTACAAGCTGAACTATCATATCAGCTAGTGATAGTCCAAAATGCAGCGCTTAATAAAATAAAATGTGAATAACAGTCCAGGTGCAATAATCAGCATATGATGAAGTGGATATAGAAACTGATGAGGAAACCACCACCAAACTTCAGTGTGCAAAGAACAAAGCACACCACACCAATCGTGCTCACAATCTGCTTACCAGAAGGTAAATAAACACAAGCGATGTATGAATAGTTGCAGAGGGTCAATGGTAGACACAGCTATCCAAACTTGATGGGTCAGTATCAAAAAATGGTCAGCATCCCCAGCATTAGAAGGGCATCCAGGACTTGGTTCAAGATGGAGATGTTATGCAGTCCTCAACAGGAAGTATTAACCCAATGAAGAAGAAAGACCAGCATAGTGAAGCCCGTAAGGTAAAATAAAGGACTTTAATGTATTCTACTTACAGGAAATAACGATCATCATGACATACTGTAGATATATCCGCAGTTCTCAGCATGCTTGCATCGGCCAGCCTAACATGTTTCATCTGAATGGATATCATCAGAGGCGATACATGCTGTACATGGGTCTGCAAACCTTGTGTGTCCATCATGAATGGTTCCCACTTATCCAGTTGGATTTTTATAATGTATTTTATATTATAAAGAATTCGACAAGAGAGGAACACACCAAGGAGGTTTAAACACTCCTATATGAATAGGAGTAGATTAGGGAATTTTGGCAGGAAGAATTTGTGTTGCAGAACCCAAGGCATATAAGAAGCCAGGAGCTGAATCAGCCCATCAGGATCGACGCATAGCTGAAATATTATATTAGGCAGACTAACCTTTAAGCATATACATTTTACCTGTGTTATTCTGCACCACACTTTCAGCAACAAATATTTAAAGGGGTTTTCCAGCTACAAGTTTTATTGTAGCGTTGGACAAAGTTGGAAAGGGTTAGAACTCTGCCAGGTTACTATTGCTGTTTCTGTAGCCATTGCAGAGTTTTCCCCTCCTTTTCTGTGTGGTCACTGAGGCATGAAATAATAAAAATCTATATGACACAAGCACAGGGTAGAGTGGTAAATTGTGGGGAATATTGGTGTCTGTGTTTCTGTTTTGTGAGATCTCATCCACGGCGTGGCCATCCAGAAGCAAGGTGAAATTTCCCAAACAGGGACACAACCAGCAATAAAACCCACTAAAGTTTGTAACCCTTCCAACGCAAACCAAAACCCAAGGTCAGCTACACCTATACAAAATGTGGCAGTTGGTGGCTTTCAAATACCTTCAACCCCTTCACATCTAAGGGTAAAACAAATCTTAATGCCTAAGCCCAATTTTGCAACTTTGATATGTGCTAGTAAAACCGTACATATCATCACAACTACTTTGTGTATCCAGGTGGTATATATCTTGTTTTGTTTTGTTATGACAAATTGGGCTTTCATTTAGTGGTAAATGGTAATGGTTATCTCCTGATTTTTTTTATTATCAATGGAAAACTGGCCAAAAATAGTTAAAAATTATGGTTTTTTTTAAAATGTAGCTGTATATTTCTTGGTACTACCATAACCTACCACCAAAGAATGAACCAAAACAAATTTTCCTGCTCCTGACAATCACAACGATACCACATATGTGTATGTTGTACCCGTAGTACAACTCAGAAACAATGAATATTTTGCTTTTTTTTATTCCTACCTAAAACACACTGACACTGATACTAATAAAAAAAAAAAAAAATCCTGTCCAGAAAGTACTAACCCTGACCATGACCCAAACATTAACCCTGGTATTGACCTAGATCAAACCTTGATCTAGGTATTATTTTTAATTATGTTATTTAATATTATTAATTATCATTTTATTGTTTTTCCACACACGCTTTTTTTTTCTATCTCTGCAAGGACAGAGAAAGATACAATGTATCTTTCTAGTCCATTCACAAAGACAGAAGTCACAGGCTGGGCTTCACAATGACTAATTACTGTGACAGCCAATCAGAGGCTATCACAGCGATCAGATGACCCGGAATCTGGCTTTCCGGGTCCCGATCGTTAGAACTTGGTGAGACCCAGCACAAAGGGAGGTACACAAATATGCTACCCCACAGAAAAAAAATAAAAAAAACAGTACAGTGGGGCCGCATATTTGTGTGACGTCAGCGCCAAGGGGTTAAACTGGAACATTTCCAGTTTCCCAATTGCCAAACTATCAAAGATGTAATGAAAAACAATTGACAATACAATGAAAGTTAAACAACGAAATGCATAAGACAGTGTGTATAGGAGCTCACACACTGTTACAAGAGTGTGATCCTTCCCACAGCAGTCTGACCTTTTGGAGTGAAGCTTGGGCTGTCATCTTGATGTCAGTGGAGCAGTGAGCTGCAGGGAGAACCCCTGCTCTTTGCAGTCTTTGCAGAATGCAGTCTTGAACTTACATGTGAGAGCATTTTTAATCAATTATGTGGTTTAAAATTTATATGGAGAGTACTATGGTCTATTTGTTATTTCTCTGAATTGCAACATTGTACTCTCCTTCTGGAGCTGGCTCTGATGTGAAAGACGGTTTTAAACCTTCTAGAGTAGCTTATCCTGTTTGAATAAAAGGGAATCTGCCCAATTTTACTTTTTATAATTTAAAGGTCCTACTAATTTAAAGGTCCTACTAAGATGAAAGTTTGTTCACTTGGTTCATGGTGGAGGATGGCACACTTTTCACTGTAATGAGTTTATGCCTGATGGATCCAGACTTTTATGTTTGTTAAAGGTCATTTATGAACTTTTTTGTGTTTGTGCAAAGTTGTTCTTTAGTGTGAAAAAAGTGTAATTTCGCTATGATGTCCCATGGCGGGCCTTCTGATTGGCGGAGATTCAGGGCACGGTGAACCCTGTCCATCTTCAGACGTTCCATTGGAATGGCTGGGACTAGCTCCTGAAAAAGGGCTGTAAACCGTGGACTGCACATCTAGTACGGATTCAGGGAGGCTGATCTCCTTCCACCTTTTTCAGCCACTTCCTGTTTGCAGGTACTCATCCCAGCATTGCCTACACATACAGTATTTGCTCTAGACAGACTTTCTGATGGTGGCATCCATAGACTGTCGCTACACAATGTGTGTTGGCACCACCTTTTGTAGTCTTTATCAGATACACGTGACAGGATGACAATACAGGAGAACAAATGGGAGACAGTTGCAAATGAAAAAAGACTGAAACCAACATTTGAAATGTTTGAAATGTGCGCAGGTTGACTCCAGTGGCATATGGTGTACACCCGCTGTTGATTCCTGGTGTGGTATGTTTTACCTGTGTTACTTTATCTTTTGTGAGTATATCTACTTTTGATAAATCATGTTTTAGCAAACTACTCTATGGTCCTTTGTTCTTTCTCCGACCCATTAATATTTGAGGTGCTGGCTTTGGATACCCAGTCAAGGACCATGGAGGAGTCAGTGATATCCCATTAGATGATTTCTGTGCTGTTGATCTCTTATAATTTGGAGATCATTACTATTTGATAAGGGAACAGGCACACTTGTCTGTGAAGTGGTTTGGGATTCCTACACGTGGACTTTCATCATTTTCAATATTTCAGATTTGGACTTTTATATATTTCTCTTTGAAGTTTGTTTCTTTGTTATGCATAAGTGAATTATATGTTATGGTACTGCTATTTCATTATTTATTTGATGTACATTGTTTATTATGGTTTAATATGAGTTAGCTTTCTTTTATTTTTTTAAAATTCGTATTGATCACTACAGAGATATTGGTTTTGGCACCTTTTAGATAAATTATTTGTGTAATTTCTGTTTCTGGGATATATGTTGCTGTATTACCTCTTTTTGCACTAAGCACACAAGTCAAATGTAGCCAGATGTTGGGCTACAGCAATATGAGAAAGGAGACATTGCCTTTTATTCTTCTCTCCCTCTACTGAGATACTGATGTTATGCTGCACCATTTTCCTCCAGTCTGCAGGGGGTGAGATAAAGCCAAGTAATCCCATAGATGTCTAAGTGTTGTAGTTAGGGTTGGAAGCCATGTGATTGGATGAGTAGACTCCTTACATTACAAATCCCACTAGACGCTGTGCAGTAGGAGGAGTGGTAGGATGATTTTTATTAAACTGCCTGGAAAAGTTTTTCCTCTTGGCACCGAGGGAGTTAGAGAGAGAGAGAGAGAGATCCTCTATCTGGATATTCGCCTGCCAGTGGGAGACCATACCAGCAGAGATCCGAGCCTGAGACTGGGAGTGAGGACACCCAGGGGCAGTGCAGTACCACCCACAGCAAAGCACCTGCACTGCTGCCACAGGGAGACTAGAGTATACACTCACCCCATGCCTAATGTCGCTGATCACCAGAGGCTTTCAGGGAGAAATAGCGGGTCCCCCTTCTAGAGCGAGAGGTCACTGCAGCACCCCAGGAACTGATCAAAGGGCTATTTGCCCATTGCTGATACTGCTAGCAGGGAATAAGCCACTGCGAGCAGGGCACCAAGTGTACCCGATACATACTGCACTCTAAACCACATTTATTCCAAACCTAGGCTGCACCTACACCAACCCTACCCCACATTATACTGAACCTTTACTGCATCTGAACCACATACTGTACTGTCCTATACTGCTTGCAGGTTATTTGGGACCGTTGTTAAGTGCACCAATGCTCTTAAAGGGCCCCAACAATAGCCGACTGAAGAAAATCTCAAAGATATGCCCCTCCGTAATAATTATTCTGCAAGTACCCTTTGTTCCCCTGCCCCCTCCACTTCCATCCTCCTTTTAATTTGGACAGTGCATATCCAGTTGGTATAGGACCAGAATCGCTGCCATAAATGCACTCTGGCTATATAGTTCCAGCACTCGGTAGATTAAACTTTACTACTGCTCATCACTGCACCTGAGGTCACCTTGCCACTGTTTATGTTGATCTGGATGCCAAATTTCATATTATGCCTAATCCTTACTTTTAATCACCTTGTATGCTAAATTGTGTTACTACCATTGCTAATCCATTTTATGCTTGCCTAATTACCAACCACATTGGGTGACAATATATTAATTTTGCCTTTCTACCTGGTTTGGTTCCTGTTTTCTTTGATATAGCACTGCTATTGGGTACTAAATATTACCTTCAGTGAATTTGTTTGATATTGTGTGTTTGTTCACTCAGCCTGATCAGAGGGGCTGAGGTTCTTGAGAAGGTCAAGGCAAAGAACAGAGAGCCCATGCTAGTCAGCAGCTCCTGTAGGAGTAGAGCTACACATGGCTTTTTCTGAACACAGGGCTTCTTTTTTTAGCGGGGGGGTCAATTGTTGCTGGGGAAGTCTATTGTGGCTGGTGGGGGGTCTATTGTTGCCAGGGGTGGGTCTTATGTTGCTGGGGGGGGCAGTTGTTGCTGGGAAAAATCTACTGTTGAGGAAGGGGTCTATTATTTCTGGCTGCTGGAGGGTCTATTGATGCTGGCTGTGGGGAGATCTGTTGCTTGGGGTATTTTGTTGTGGGTGGTCCATTTTTGTTGGGGGGTGGGGGGTTATTGTTGCTGAGGGTCTATTATTGTTGCTGGCTGCACGGGGTCTATTTTACTACTTTTTTTGTTATTATTAACAAATTCTATACAAATTACTTGGCACCAAAAATGTATACTTGGTTCTGTATTCTCTATAAAGGGCAATGCTGGGAGGTGGGCAGGGGGTGGAATCAAGGAACAGTGCTAGGAGGTGGGTAGGGGCAGAGAAAAAGTGTGAGAAAGAGTTCCTGCACCTATTCACTGAGAAAAAAAATCCCTGGTTACACATGAATAAATAACCACTTTTTAAAACTGATGAAGTTGGCATTTAAAAGAGCTGCATCCTACATCTTTATAATTTTCAAATAAAACAAGCCCAGGTACATGAAAAATAATAAATACTATTTGCAAAAGTAATTGTTTTATTGTCCTGCCTTACAGTGCCATAAGGGTGAGTTAAGGTATTAAATTGGATAATAATAGATTGGAATAATATGCCATCATGGAAAAGTAATATTCCTGTTGTCATTTTGCAGGGTGAAGGTGAGATGACAAGCTTTCTATGACCTGTGCAGAATTAGAAAACTCTCCCCGTAGACAAGACATCTGTCACTGAAAGATGGAGCTGGAGAGGTAAACCGTAGGGATTGCCACTTCTTAAACACAGCAAACCTCTTAATTCCCAGAGAGACCTGACTCACATCTAAACCTTTTGGTTTCCATTATGTCATTAGCACTCCAGAGACATTTCCATCAAGGCTATCCTGAGCAGCTTTTTCTCACTCTTTTCCTGTTCTATGTGCATTGATCTTGTAACAGTCATTTTTCTCTGCAGCGCAATGCTAAATAATTCCACAGTGTCTCGTTTAAAACTAAAAGCTGAAGTGTTGGCTCAGCAGAATATGCCTAGATAAATTAAAAACAAACAAAAAATGCCTTGAATTCATGTTTTCCAGGGAGGCTGTTCCGGACGGTACACTCTGTGAAAATCAGATCAACTGTTACAGGCTCATTCTTTTCTGTAGTGTGTCTGCTGGGAGGAAGCTTCCTACACAAGGTCTATCCTGGATAGAACACTGTTCTCTAGAGGCTTCCCCAAGGATATTTCTCAGGTGAAAGTAGGTTTTAATATTTCCCAAGTTCCTCCTTACAAAAAAAAAAAACAGGTAGAAGAGCAGCAAGCAGCTTATAAAAACATTCTTTGTTCTCCCGAAAACTTACACTTTAGCTACTATGGCTGTTAGCTTTTTTCCCTCTGTAAATATATCTAGATGATTTAAAGCAGCTGTGCCAAGATATAAGGAACCTCATGTGTGGCCCCTGTGTATAAGGGTGTAGCACACTCTAGTGTGTGCTACTAGAAGAGTAGTGGCTCTAAAAGCATTTGGCTGACTCTAGGATTAAAAACTAAGTTGCTGAATCTGGGTCTGGGTTACTAGAGGCCAGGACTGGATGCCTCATCCTGACAGCTCTCTGGTATCTGGAATATTGAAGAATATTCTAGAACTAGTGAGTGGAGGTTAGGAGGAGCTGCCATGAATATTTAGGGGACCTCAGCCAATCCCCAGAAATGGACTGGCAGGGGGACTGAGAAAATCCCATATATAGACATGGGCCATGCCAACAAGGGAGTCAGTGGAAGATGGAGTGCTGAGGAGAGGCTGTCGGTAGCCCTTGAGGGACCCCTGCCGGGGGGGTTTAGCTCGGGCTGGAACTCAGGATAGTTGGCCTGGAAAGTTCCCACCATAGGAGGCAACTGGAGGGATTCATGCCAGAAAAGGCAGCAGGAAAGAGCAAGCAAAGACAGTGAGTAATATCAGCACAGTGCAGGAACAACAGTGTGCCAGCTTGAGAGACGTGTATCAGCTATGGGGAGACTGCAGACATAGTAACCTCTCCCCTTCCCCACCTCACACACACACTCCCCTGCTCTTCTGACCCTACTTGTCAGTATCTCATGTCCTGCAAACAAATATGTCCTGTATCCCAACATGAAAGGCTACCTGCTTATCTGTACAAACTTTCCTCAGACAGCAGCTCAGCTCACCTCTCTCTCTGCAGTGTCAGCATAGGCTGTGCTCTGGCTCTGGCTTCTCTTAGCAGGGCACTGGAGATCAAGGTGGGTGATTGGATCGGAGGGCTGGAGGGTACAGAGCAAGTGTTCAGGAGAGAAGGATGGTCGGTGCTGCTCTCCGAGTGGTGGGGAAACCGGAAGTGATAAGCCCCGCCTACCGTCCTCCGCACCCGCCAATCAGGTGCAACAGGGTGGAATGGAATCATGAATGATTTGATGTAAAGTGGGACTGAAAGTGTAAACAGGATGCATGGTCTGCACCCTGTTTACACTCCAAACATCGCCCAATGAAGCTTTTCAGCTGCAATCACATGATTACAGCAGTCAAGCTTCTATTGGACAGCTCAGTGTCCGGTGACTCGACACTCTTAAAGAGCCACTTTTCATTTTTATTTAGAGCGCCCCCATTGACGGGCCACCATTGGTTAGGATCTTCTGGAATGTACACCTTGTCATGATTAGAAATAGTTTTCCTGTCTCCGGTAACACGTGCCTCTCCTGAAATAACAGCATTGCATAGGGTGGCTCTATTGTAGGCTCTGATTTCTGATAAGCCATCCAGTTTTGTTTGCACTCATATTTTCCTGGACAGAACATCAAAAGATATATGGCACTCATGTTGTCTTTTTTTATCCATATTGCTTTAAAAATGTTTTACATAGTTACCAACAGTCCCGAATTTCCCAGGACAAGCACGATTTTTGGACCCTTGTCCCGAATTGGGCTTGTCCCGATTCGGGACAAGCCCAATTCTTTTTGTCCTGGTAATTTGGGGAATGCTTTAGGCTTAAAGCGGCAGCGGCTGCACAAAAATGGCTGCTGCCGCCGCCATGATTGTTTACACTTTCCCCTTGTGTTCAGTGCAGAGCCTGGGGCAGCCAAACGGCTTCTCTCTTCAGTGTACAAATAGAAATATTCTATTGTACACTGAAGGCTATTGGCTGCAGGGATTGGCGACTCCTCCCCGCTCTTCACTGAACACAAGGAAGCCTGCTGCACCTGCCGCCGCCGCTAACTACCCTCCGGCTCCGCCCAGCCCCGTGTGTCCGACGATGAGCGGGGACACTGATGGAAGGACCAGGGCTCCGCTGGCTGGGGGACACTGACGCCCATCAACACCCGCCGCCGCCGCTGCCAACAACCCTCCGCCCCGCCCCGTGTGTCCGACGAGTGGGACGAGTGGGGACACTGATGGAAGGACCGGGGCTCCGCTGGCTGGGTCCTCCTGGCTCACTCCATTTGGCAGACCCCTCAGACCACCAGCACATCCTCACGCACCGCAGGTACCGTACTATTGCAGTGTAGTGTAGAAATTAGTGTGGCGGGGTAATCAGTGTAGTGTAGTGGGTGGCGGGGTAATCAGTGTAGTGTAGTGGGTGGCGGGGTAATCAGTGTAGTGTAGTGGGTGGCGGGGTAATCAGTGTAGTGTAGTGGGTAGCGGGGTAATCAGTGTAGTGGGTGGCGGGGTAATTAGTGTAGTGTAGTGGGTGGCAGGGTAATCGGTTTAGTGGGTGGTGGGGTAATCGGTGTAGTGGGTGGCGGGGTAATCGGTGTAGTGGGTGGCTGGGTAATCGGTGTAGTGGGTGGCTGGGTAATCGGTGTAGTGGATGGCTGGGTAATCGGTGTAGTGGGTGGCTGGGTAATTGGTGTAGTGGGTGGCGGGGTAATCGGTGTAGTGGGTGGCGGGGTAATCGGTGTAGTGGGTGGGTGGCGGGGTAATCAGTGTAGTGGGTGGCGGGGTAATCAGTGTAGTGGGTGGGAGGGTAATCAGTGTAGTGGGTGGGGGGGGGGTAATCAGTGTAGTGGGTGGCGGGGTAATCAGTGTAGTGGGTGGGTGGCGGGGTAATCAGTATAGTGTAGTGGGTGGCGGGGTAATCAGTGTTGTGGGTGGTGGGTTAATCAGTGTAGTGTAGTGGGTGGTGGGTTAATCAGTGGGGTGGGTGGCGGGGTAATCAGTGTAGTGGGTGGGTGGCGGGGTAATCAGTGTAGTGGGTGGCGGGTTAATCTGTGTAGTGTAGTGGGTGGGTGGCGGGGTAATCAGTGTAGTGAGTGGGTGGCGGGGTAATCAGTGTAGTGGGTGGCGGGGTAATCAGTGTAGTGTAGTGGGTGGCGGGGTAATCAGTGTAGTGGGTGGCGGGGTAATCAGTGTAGTGGGTGGTGGGGTAATCAGTGTAGTGGGTGGGGGGGTAATCAGTGTAGTGTAGTGGGTGGCGGGGTAATCAGTGTAGTGGGTGGTGGGGTAATCAGTGTAGTGGGTGGGGGGTAATCAGTGTAGTGGGTGGCGGGGTAATCAGTGTAGTGTAGTGGGTGGCGGGGTAATCAGTGTAGTGGGTGGGTGGCGGGGTAATCAGTGTAGTGGGTGGCTGGCAGGGTAATCAGTGTAGTGGGTGGGCGGCGGGGTAATCAGTGTAGTGGGTGGCAGGGTAATCAGTGTAGTGGGTGGAGGGGTAATCAGTGTAGTGGGTGGGGGGCGGTGTAATCAGTGTAGTGGGTGGGTGGCGGGGTAATCAGTGTAGTGTAGTGGGTGGCGGGGTAATCAGTGTTGTGGGTGGCGGGTTAATCAGTGTAGTGGGTGGGTGGCGGGGTAATCAGTGTAGTGGGTGGCAGGGTAATCAGTGTAGTGGGTGGGAGGGTAATCAGTGTAGTGGGTGGGGGGGTAATCAGTGTAGTGGGTGGCGGGGTAATCAGTGTAGTGGGTGGGTGGCGGGGTAATCAGTGTAGTGTAGTGGGTGGCTTGGTAATCAGTGTTGTGGGTGGCGGGTTAATCAGTGTAGTGTAGTGGGTGGTGGGTTAATCAGTGTAGTGGGGTGGGTGGCGGGGTAATCAGTGTAGTGGGTGGCGGGTTAATCAGTGTAGTGTAGTGGGTGGTGGGTTAATCAGTGTAGTGGGTGGGTGGCGGGGTAATCAGTGTAATGGGTGGCGGGTTAATCAGTGTAGTGTAGTGGGTGGGTGGCGGGGTAATCAGTGTAGTGGGTGGGTGGCGGGGTAATCAGTGTAGTGAGTGGCGGGGTAATCAGTGTAGTGTAGTGGGTGGCGGGGTAATCAGTGTAGTGGGTGGCGGGGTAATCAGTGTAGTGGGTGGGTGGCGGGGTAATCAGTGTAGTGGGTGGCGGGTTAATCAGTGTAGTGTAGTGGGTGGTGGGGTAATCAGTGTAGTGGGTGGGTGGCGGGGTAATCAGTGTAGTGTAGTGGGTGGTGGGGTAATCAGTGTAGTGTAGTGGGTGGCGGGGTAATCAGTGTAGTGGGTGGCGGGGTAATCAGTGTAGTGGGTAGGGGGCTAATCAGTGTAGTGTAGTGGGTGGCGGGGTAATCAGTGTAGTGGGTGGCGGGGTAATCAGTGTAGTGGGTGGCGGGGTAATCAGTGTAGTGGGTGGGGGGGTAATCAGTGTAGTGGGTGGTGGGGTAATCAGTGTAGTGTAGTGGGTGGCGGGGTAATCAGTGTAGTGGGTGGGTGGCGGGTAATCAGTGTAGTGTAGTGGGTGGCTGGGGGACACTGACGCCCATCAACACCCGCCGCCGCCGCTGCCAACAACCCTCCGCCCCGCCCCGTGTGTCCGACGAGTGGGACGAGTGGGGACACTGATGGAAGGACCGGGGCTCCGCTGGCTGGGTCCTCCTGGCTCACTCCATTTGGCAGACCCCTCAGACCACCAGCACATCCTCACGCACCGCAGGTACCGTACTATTGCAGTGTAGTGTAGAAATTAGTGTGGCGGGGTAATCAGTGTAGTGTAGTGGGTGGCGGGGTAATCAGTGTAGTGTAGTGGGTGGCGGGGTAATCAGTGTAGTGTAGTGGGTGGCGGGGTAATCAGTGTAGTGTAGTGGGTAGCGGGGTAATCAGTGTAGTGGGTGGCGGGGTAATTAGTGTAGTGTAGTGGGTGGCAGGGTAATCGGTTTAGTGGGTGGTGGGGTAATCGGTGTAGTGGGTGGTGGGTAATCGGTGTAGTGGGTGGCTGGGTAATCGGTGTAGTGGGTGGCTGAGTAATCGGTGTAGTGGATGGCTGGGTAATCGGTGTAGTGGGTGGCTGGGTAATTGGTGTAGTGGGTGGCGGGGTAATCGGTGTAGTGGGTGGCGGGGTAATCGGTGTAGTGGGTGGCGGGGTAATCGGTGTAGTGGGTGGGTGGTGGGGTAATCAGTGTAGTGGGTGGAGGGGTAATCAGTGTAGTGGGTGGGAGGGTAATCAGTGTAGTGGGTGGGGGGGGTAATCAGTGTAGTGGGTGGCGGGGTAATCAGTGTAGTGGGTGGGTGGCGGGGTAATCAGTATAGTGTAGTGGGTGGCGGGGTAATCAGTGTTGTGGGTGGTGGGTTAATCAGTGTAGTGTAGTGGGTGGTGGGTTAATCAGTGGGGTGGGTGGCGGGGTAATCAGTGTAGTGGGTGGGTGGCGGGGTAATCAGTGTAGTGGGTGGCGGGTTAATCAGTGTAGTGTAGTGGGTGGGTGTCGGGGTAATCAGTGTAGTGAGTGGGTGGCGGGGTAATCAGTGTAGTGGGTGGCGGGGTAATCAGTGTAGTGTAGTGGGTGGCGGGGTAATCAGTGTAGTGGGTGGCGGGGTAATCAGTGTAGTGGGTTGGGGGTAATCAGTGTAGTGGGTGGGGGGGTAATCAGTGTAGTGTAGTGGGTGGCAGGGTAATCAGTGTAGTGGGTGGCGGGGTAATCAGTGTAGTGGGTGGGGGGTAATCAGTGTAGTGGGTGGCGGGGTAATCAGTGTAGTGTAGTGGGTGGCGGGGTAATCAGTGTAGTGGGTGGGTGGCGGGGTAATCAGTGTAGTGGGTGGCTGGCAGGGTAATCAGTGTAGTGGGTGGGTGGCGGGGTAATCAGTGTAGTGGGTGGCAGGGTAATCAGTGTAGTGGGTGGAGGGGTAATCAGTGTATTGGGTGGGGGGCGGTGTAATCAGTGTAGTGGGTGGGTGGCGGGGTAATCAGTGTAGTGTAGTGGGTGGCGGGGTAATCAGTGTTGTGGGTGGCGGGTTAATCAGTGTAGTGGGTGGGTGGCGGGGTAATCAGTGTAGTGGGTGGCAGGGTAATCAGTGTAGTGGGTGGGAGGGTAATCAGTGTAGTGGGTGGGGGGGTAATCAGTGTAGTGGGTGGCGGGGTAATCAGTGTAGTGGGTGGGTGGCGGGGTAATCAGTGTAGTGTAGTGGGTGGCTTGGTAATCAGTGTTGTGGGTGGCGGGTTAATCAGTGTAGTGTAGTGGGTGGTGGGTTAATCAGTGTAGTGGGGTGGGTGGCGGGGTAATCAGTGTAGTGGGTGGCGGGTTAATCAGTGTAGTGTAGTGGGTGGTGGGTTAATCAGTGTAGTGGGTGGGTGGCGGGGTAATCAGTGTAGTGGGTGGCGGGTTAATCAGTGTAGTGTAGTGGGTGGGTGGCGGGGTAATCAGTGTAGTGGGTGGGTGGCGGGGTAATCAGTGTAGTGGGTGGCGGGGTAATCAGTGTAGTGTAGTGGGTGGCGGGGTAATCAGTGTAGTGGGTGGCGGGGTAATCAGTGTAGTGGGTGGGTGGCGGGGTAATCAGTGTAGTGGGTGGCGGGTTAATCAGTGTAGTGTAGTGGGTGGTGGGGTAATCAGTGTAGTGGGTGGGTGGCGGGGTAATCAGTGTAGTGTAGTGGGTGGTGGGGTAATCAGTGTAGTGTAGTGGGTGGCGGGGTAATCAGTGTAGTGGATGGCGGGGTAATCAGTGTAGTGGGTAGGGGGCTAATCAGTGTAGTGTAGTGGGTGGCGGGGTAATCAGTGTAGTGGGTGGCGGGGTAATCAGTGTAGTGGGTGGCGGGGTAATCAGTGTAGTGGGTTTGGGGGTAATCAGTGTAGTGGGTGGTGGGGTAATCAGTGTAGTGTAGTGGGTGGCGGGGTAATCAGTGTAGTGGGTGGGTGGCGGGGTAATCAGTGTAGTGGGTGGCGGGGTAATCAGTGTAGTGGGTGGGTGGTGGGGTAATCAGTGTAGTGTAGTGGGTGGCGGGGTAATCAGTGTTGTGGGTGGCGGATTAATCTGTGTAGTGTAGTGGGTGGCGGGTTAATCGGTGTAGTGGGTGGCGGGGTAATCAGTGTAGTGTAGTGGGTGGTGGGGTAATCAGTGTTGTGGGTGGCGGGTTAATCAGTGTAGTGGGTGGGTGGCGGGGTAATCGGTGTAGTGGGTGGCGGGGTAATCGGTGTAGTGGGTGGGTGGCGGGGTAATCAGTGTAGTGGGTGGGTGGCGGGGTAATCAGTGTAATGGGTGGCGGGGTAATCAGTGTAGTGGGTGGGAGGGTAATCAGTGTAGTGGGTGGGGGGGTAATCAGTGTAGTGGGTGGCGGGGTAATCAGTGTAGCGGGTGGGTGGCGGGGTAATCAGTATCGTGTAGTGGGTGGCGGGGTAATCAGTGTTGTGGGTGGCGGGTTAATCAGTGTAGTGTAGTGGGTGGTGGGTTAATCAGTGTAGTGGGGTGGGTGGCGGGGTAATCAGTGTAGTGGGTGGGTGGCGGGGTAATCAGTGTAGTGGGTGACGGGTTAATCAGTGTAGTGTAGTGGGTGGGTGGCGGGGTAATCAGTGTAGTGAGTGGGTTGCGGGGTAATCAGTGTAGTGGGTGGCGGGGTAATCAGTGTAGTGTAGTGGGTGGCGGGGTAATCAGTGTAGTGGGTGGCTGGCAGGGTAATCAGTGTAGTGGGTGGTGGGGTAATCAGTGTAGTGGGTGGGGGGGTAATCAGTGTAGTGTAGTGGGTGGCGGGGTAATCAGTGTAGTGGGTGGCGGGGTAATCAGTGTAGTGGGTGGGGGGTAATCAGTGTAGTGGGTGGCGGGGTAATCAGTGTAGTGTAGTGGGTGGCGGGGTAATCAGTGTAGTGGGTGGGTGGCGGGGTAATCAGTGTAGTGGGTGGCTGGCAGGGTAATCAGTGTAGTGGGTGGGTGGTGGGGTAATCAGTGTAGTGGGTGGCGGGGTAATCAGTGTAGTGGATGGAGGGGTAATCAGTGTAGTGGGTGGGGGGCGGTGTAATCAGTGTAGTGGGTGGGTGGCGGGGTAATCAGTGTAGTGTAGTGGGTGGCGGGGTAATCAGTGTTGTGGGTGGCGGGTTAATCAGTGTAGTGGGTGGGTGGCGGGGTAATCAGTTTAGTGGGTGGCAGGGTAATCAGTGTAGTGGGTGGGAGGGTAATCAGTGTAGTGGGTGGGGGGGTAATCAGTGTAGTGGGTGGCGGGGTAATCAGTGTAGTGGGTGGGTGGCAGGGTAATCAGTGTAGTGTAGTGGGTGGCGGGGTAATCAGTGTTGTGGGTGGCGGGTTAATCAGTGTAGTGTAGTGGGTGGTGGGTTAATCAGTGTAGTGGGGTGGGTGGCGGGGTAATCAGTTTAGTGGGTGGCGGGTTAATCAGTGTAGTGTAGTGGGTGGTGGGTTAATCAGTGTAGTGGGTGGGTGGCGGGGTAATCAGTGTAGTGGGTGGCGGGTTAATCAGTGTAGTGTAGTGGGTGGGTGGCGGGGTAATCAGTGTAGTGGGTGGGTGGCGGGGTAATCAGTGTAGTGGGTGGCGGGGTAATCAGTGTAGTGGGTGGGGGGGTAATCAGTGTAGTGGGTGGTGGGGTAATCAGTGTAGTGTAGTGGGTGGCGGGGTAATCAGTGTAGTGTAGTGGGTGGCGGGGTAATCAGTGTAGTGGGTGGGTGGCGGGGTAATCAGTGTAGTGGGTGGCGGGTTAATCAGTGTAGTGTAGTGGGTGGTGGGGTAATCAGTGTAGTGGGTGGGTGGCGGGGTAATCAGTGTAGTGTAGTGGGTGGTGGGGTAATCAGTGTAGTGTAGTGGGTGGCGGGGTAATCAGTGTAGTGGGTGGCGGGGTAATCAGTGTAGTGGGTGGGGGGGTAATCAGTGTAGTGTAGTGGGTGGCGGGGTAATCAGTGTAGTGGGTGGCGGGGTAATCAGCGTAGTGGGTGGCGGGGTAATCAGTGTAGTGGGTGGGGGGGTAATCAGTGTAGTGGGTGGCGCGGTAATCAGTGTAGTGTAGTGGGTGGCGGGGTAATCAGTGTAGTGGGTGGGTGGCGGGGTAATCAGTGTAGTGGGTGGCGGGGTAATCAGTGTAGTGGGTGGGTGGCGGGGTAATCAGTGTAGTGTAGTGGGTGGCGGGGTAATCAGTGTTGTGGGTGGCGGATTAATCAGTGTAGTGTAGTGGGTGGCGGGGTAATCAGTGTTGTGGGTGGCGGGGTAATCAGTGTAGTGTAGTGGGTGGTGGGGTAATCAGTGTTGTGGGTGGCGGGTTAATCAGTGTAGTGGGTGGGTGGCGGGGTAATCAGTGTAGTGGGTGGCGGGTTAATCAGTGTAGTGTAGTGGGTGGCGGGGTAATCGTGTAGTGGGTGGCGGGGTAATCAGTGTAGTGCATAGTTGCCAAACAGTCCCGAATTTCCCGGGACAATCATGATTTTTGGACCCTTGTCCACAAGTGTGGAGGGGGCTCTGCTGGGGAGGCACCTGCTGCAAGGACGGACTGCTGGGGAGGCACCTGCTGCAAGGACGGACTGCTGGGGAGGCACCTGCTGCAAGGACGGACTGCTGGGGAGGCACCTGCTGCAAGGACGGACTGCTGGAGAGGCCATCTGGTGGCAGGTGACGTGGCAGGTGACACGCTCAGGGCTTCCACTGATTCGGCATTATGGTGAGTTGAATGATTTCATTTTATATTACAATGTAATAATAGAAATAATGCGCTTCAATCACCCTGACACCATAACAACCACGGTGCTGGGATGATTGAAGCGCCAACAACAGGTGTTTTGGAGTATACTTATCTGCCAATTTTGTTAAACTTTCTGGAATACACATTTCTATTGTGGTGTAGAATCTGGCTTCTCCTTTCTTTCTTTCTTTCTTTCTTTCTTTCTTTCTTTCTTTCTTTCCTTCATCTCGGACTCTAACCACACCCCTTCTGTGCCACGCCCATTTAAGCCACACCCACGAGGGCACGAAAACCACGCCAATGGAGGCGCCGGCGGAGAGGAGGGGGAGAGGAGCGACGCTCCGGGCGACCGCATCGCTGGACCAAGGAACAGGTAAGTGTTTATTAAAAGTCAGCAGCTACACTTTTTGTAGCTGCTGACTTTTAATAAACATAAAAAGCCTGGAACTCTGCTTTAAAGTATCCTTATTCGTATTATAACTTAATTATCATTTTCACATAGGGCAGGCTCTGTTTTGATCAGCAGGGTATCTGTCAACTGATCTCCTGCTGATCAGAGCAGAACAGACGGATGACAAGTCCGTGTCTGCTCAGTTCCTTTTGAGTGGACACAGACAGAGCTTGCTTTGCTCTATGGGATGCTGGGTAGAAATGGACTCCATCAGGTGGTGTGCAGCTTGTGGCATTGATTAACACAGACAGGTGCAATAAAGAACTTGTATTGAAGTATGCAGAAAAAGTTCACAATAGAGTCAGGAGGAAAGACCGCCCAACTGGGTGCACTCACGGTTTTCACCAATGTGAATGGAACGCTGCTCAGCTGGATTGACAGCACCTTTAAAGACATCAGAATGCGACCTAGCCATCTTGTGCCCAATTGGGAAGATGTCCAGAGGTGTTGCAGACCCAACACTTTTCTTCCTCGTCAGAAACCTTTCCCTACTGCTACCACTGTCCCTAAAAGTGGGGTAACTTTCCCTACACTCCCCGCTCGCAAAATGTGAATCAAACCTAGGAGCCAGGGCCTTAAATAGGCTTTGCCCAAGATGGCTGCCAGAGTCACATGGGGCGGCAGCATCCAAACAGATCACTTCCCCAGTGACCTCGGAAACCAGAGAGGAATCCTGTTCCTCTTAAATTCATCTCCAGCTGTGGGTGAGTGCTACCTGCAGTGAAGAAAGTAGACTGCACTTGCCTACACACTGTTTGTTTAAATCCGACTGCCCTCTGATCCGATGTGCCTAAACGGAGAAGGATGAATTCCCTTCCATTTTTTTTTTTTTTTAGCGGACCGCATTGCATCGAAGGTAGGCAGGTGTAAACAGACACAAGTCCATTTACACCTGCTGCTCCATAGGGGTAAATGAACTGTCCAGTCATGTCCACCTGAAAAACTTACAGGCGGCCATGATTGAACCCTTTGTGTGAAAGGGTTATTTTCAGTGGGTGTACTCTTATATGTGCCGCATCCCTAATATATGAACAATAAAGATTTTTTTTTACAATCATTTTTTTATTCGTATTTAGACATTTCTTTTACAATATCAAAAATCTTGAAATCCAATCTCTCAGTTACAATTAAATATCAATATAATTATAAACCTTCCAGAAATGTAATTACGGTATCCAAATAACATCCTAAATCATTCTTATACAAGAAAAAATAATCCCATTTAAATATACCAAACACTAAAACAAGACATAAAAAAAAATACATTCAGCACCTTGCCTTCTAAATCCTACATTTATTTCATACAGCTATAAACAATATAATAACTTGCTAATCACCATGAATACCCAGGTACCCTCCCATAGAGGAAACACCAGCCAGTCTCCCCCTCTTTAAGAAAATAATCTATTCAGAATTAGACATGTGCAATTCGTTTCATTCCGAATTAGTTTTTTAACGAATTTCTACAAATTCGTTAATTCGGAAATATCTGAATTAACGAAAACTCGTTTAACGAATTTTAACGATTATTCGTAAATTTGAATATTCGAAAATTCGTAGATTCGTACATTCGTAAATTTGTACATTCGCAAATTCGTACATTCATAAATGCTTAAATTCATACATTTGTAAATTCGTACCATCGTAAATTTGTAAATTCGTAAATTCGTAAATCTGAAATAATAATTAACTAATAATAACTTAACTATTACTAACTATTAAATTATAGGTATTGGAATTTCCTTTCAAATTTGGCTGTTAGTGAAATTTAACGAAGTTACGAATTGTTTTCCGCAATAATGAATGCCTTATCTAAACGAATGGAATGTAATGAATTAATAATAATAATAATAAATAACAATAATATTAATAAAAACGTTTTCATATTATTATTATTTATTATTATCTTGTTCCGTTCCATTTGTTTAGATGTGACATTTGTTATTTCAGGTTATGTGTAATTTCAGATAAATTTGTATTCGTTACGTTCGCTAACAACCAAATTTAAAAGGAAATTACAATACCTATAATTTGATACTTATTTTTTCAGATTTTCGAATTTTCGGATTTTCAAATTTCCAAATTTCCGAATTTCCAAATTTCCGAATGTACGAATTTCCGAATTTCCGAATTTACAAATTCACGAATTTACAAATTTACGAATGTACGAATTTACGAATGTATATATTTACGAATGTACAAATTTACGAATGTATAAATGTACGAATTTACGAAATTACGAATGTACGAATTTACTAATTGCGATCATAACGAATGACCCGAAAAACTAAAAAAAAAAAAAACGAATAAAACGAAAACGAACACTAACAATTTTTTTGGCAGTGCACATGTCTATTCAGAATTAATGAAGTCGGAGCTAAACCCGGGGTAACAAGCCAACTATTCCAAATGATTCTACATTTATTTGGCCAGTTTTTGTGTTGGTAAATTAGCTTTTCTTTACTAGACAGATTTTTAGATCCCCCCAGTGGGACTTTAAAGGCACTAAGAACTAAATGGATTAAAAAGCATTAACAATTTTATTGTAATACAAAATCACGTGTATTAAAATCATAAATACGGATTACAACAAGGAATGTCACAAATACAAAAGCTGTCTTAAACAACAGAACTTGTGTTATGTGTCTTCATTTCACTGACATGTTTCAGAGATATCTGACTATTTCTTGTGCGATTGTCACCACCCAGCCCACCACTCATGATGGGCCCAGATCCCTAATTCCACCAAGGGGAGGAAGAGGACATATGACGATCACTGGGGCCAGAAATGCTAATCCTGTAATACTTGGAGCATGTACTGTATGTGGATGACTTCAGTGTTGCCAAGAGCTCCAGGGAGCATAAAGTAATGCCTGGAGTAAAATGGCACAGTCCTCCTGAAATCTTGTTTTTTGTAGAGATAGGCCGAACACCCCCCTGTTCGGTTCACACCAGAACTCCTGAACAGAGAAAAAGTTCTGACCCAAACGGCAAACCCTATTGAAGTCTATGGAATCCGAACTTAAAAAATCAAAAGATCCCATTTTGAAGGTTTTTATGCCAGTAATTGGCCATAATTGCCCTGGAGTATATGAATCCATGCTAAAATTGATTTTAAAAAAGATCGTTTTTACAGGAGCAGTGGTTTTAATGATGCTTAAAGTGCAACATGGGGACAAGGTGCATTGGGGTGGGGGGCAGAGCCCTCCCTGCCCCAAAGCACCCACCCAATCATGTTGAGGGGATGTGGCCTGATATGGTTCAGGAGGAGGGGTGCAAGCTCGTCCCCCGCTTTTCTGACCTGCCAGGCTGCATGCTCGGATAATGGTCAAGTATGGATTTTGGGAGGGGGGCCACACCATTTAAAAAAAAAAATTGTTACTTTTTAATTACTGGCAATGTTTTGTTTTTTTTATTTAGCTGTCAGCGGGAAAGCCCATTGACAGCTGATGACTCCTCAGTTGTTGAGGCTTCCCGGCCTGTTCCCTAACAAACAGCTATTCACTCCGCCCTGATTTGGCAAAGCTTTGCCCAACCAGGTCTCAGAATGCACTGTGCAGCGGGCTGAATGGGCGAAAAGGCAATGTTCGGGGGAAAAATTAGCTTGACCCAAACCGTTCGCCCAACTCTAGGTGTTTGCTGTTTTACTCCAGGCATTACTTTATATTCCAACAGTTACCCCTACTTACCAGACATCATTTAGCAGGTACTGTGTACAATCATTTCTGAAGTGGATAGTTTATGTCTATCAATTGTTGTTTATTATTCTTGGTTATGCTTAGTGATTTTTTAAATTCTGCAAATCAATATGGTTTCATATGGAACAGTTGGTTTTGATTCTGCAAGGATTTGGCACTGATACTTCTGTTGCTCCACAAGGTAAGTGTGAGTTTCTAGGGACTATACAGGGTTTGGATAAATAATCTCCTGAAATGCTTCTTTCACACTGGTGTCCCAAGGAGGTAAAAACAGGTGTAAGATCCGCATTTTGTACCACCCACCTACAAGCAGACATGTTGCCGTTTGGGTAAGTACACATTGCCATAGCCTTGATGCTTTAAAGAGGTTGGAAAGCTTTTGGCTCCTCCTCTTCTCCGTGCGCCATCATAGGAAGTTGCTCCTCGCTTGCGAGCCATACACACACACACACATACACACACAGCATGGCGTAGCCTTGCTCCCCGCTCAATGCTCACAGAATTTGATTGAGCCAATGACTCCCGCTGCTGTCTCTCTATCCTGTGAATGCAGGAAGAGAAGAGAGAGTCGCTACAAATGGCCACAGTGCTGGATTAAGTGAGGAGATGGGTATCTATCTAGTATTTAGGGGCGGGGCGATACAAACACTGGGACATTTTTTTAACCCTAATGCAGAGAATGGATTAGGGGAAAAACAATTTGCCTTTACAATCACTTTAACATGATATGCTAAGTCAAACCCTCACATTAGGATTGCACCACAAACATTGTCCGCAATGCAAACTCGCCATTCAGCAGTGAAAAAAAGGAGGAAAAAGGTTGGGAGTGCAGTATCCTCAATGCATGCAAACCTCATTTTACCATCCTCTTAAATGTGATCCACTACTGATTGCTTTTTAGGGGGTTGGTAAATGCTAGTGTAAAAAGAGCCTTGGATTATGCTCAAATATCATGTTTGAGGATCACCTAAACAATCTATTCAATTATATCAAATTAGGTAGGTCCTTAGACTACATTGTCATTGGTAAATCTAAAAGAGATTATGATGTGTGGCCAGTTTTAGATGGAAATTACTGTGAAATAACTGTGAAGCCAGTTGTATTTGGTTACCTCCAGTAGTAGGACACCCAGAAAAGCAACTTTCCCCAAGGTAGTATAGCTGTTTTTAATGTTGCTGTATTTTGAAAATGTTAATGTTTTATATTCCTTTTTTATTTATTTTTTACGTTGATACCTTGTAAATATGTGAAGTCCAGAGAAATGAAAAGTTATTAGTGCAACGATCTTTACACAAATTGCCTCAGTGTTCTGCAAATGTATTATCGCAGTCATGTCATTATGTTCTGTAACAAAGTTTTAGAGAATTACATTTATAGTGTTGCTATATATAGAGAGATTTCATTAAAAGCTGATGTGTCATTAAAATCCACATTTCCCATGAATCAATAGAACACAGTACTGTTAACAAATCACATTATTAGTGTGAGGAAAAAAGTCATTGCCATGAAAAAGAAAAATGCTCCTGCTCTTCAGCTCTTTCATGTGAGCTAATGCCTAGGCAAAACTTAAATAATACAATACATCCCCTTCCCTCAGCATTATACAAATGCCTTTTCTTCCATTCATCCAGAGCACTATACAGTATACACTACTCTCTATGAAACAGTACATTTCCTTCCCACTGCATTATACACACTCCTTTCTTCCATCCCTTCCAGTATACACATCTTCTAACCTTCTCCTGGTCCCCCCCCAATCCATTCACACCTCATGCCTAGTACACACGGGCCGGGATTCCTGGCCAAAAGCTCTCATGGCAGTTTTCCCAACAGGAAAACCGGTTGTGTGTACGAGGCATGCACGATAGCATAGCTCCTCTGAGCACATATCTATAAACTGTACAACTCATCCCTCCTGGTCTTGACCAGGCTCCCCTCCACCCAGGAGCCCCATAACAGTCCGGTGAGCTGCCATGCTGGTAGTTCTACTACTTGGTACTTAAATCAATTTATAGGTCACTTAAGAGATCTTAGTAAATGATGGGGCAGGGAGGTAGGGAGGGGAATATCACTGAGCTACCAATGATAAGTAGTACTTACAAAATAAAAATAACCTCTCTCTATCCACTGTTCATATATAGTTCCAAGGGTAGCCACAACACTCTAAGTTTGAAGTAAATTCCCAGGTGCTCACCCACAAAGAAATCTATATAAATCCAAAACTGGTTTAGAGGCACTCATGGGTCTTGCCGAGGAGGAAGATCAAAAACAGCTGTGTTTTATTCCCAGTGTTTCAAAGAAGCTCAGTCTTTCTTTCTTAAGGCACTACAACATGGAAGTGAACAGACTGTGTTTGATCTTGGGTAGTATTTTTGTGGCTATCTGGCCATTTTATCATTTGTTGCTGTGTTGTCCTAGAACATCACTTGTTATTTTTCCATGGTACTGTGGATGGTCCATGCCTGTCTGGTGTTTGCCGTGTGCAATGGTGGCAATGGTGGAAGAAGTATGTAAAAAAGTAAAAATAGATGCACAACCTAAAATATTGCAAAACACCGTGCAAAAATTTATGAAAAATATTATTATTATTTTTTTATATTCTGAAATAAGTGGATTATAAAGAAAAAAAGTCCATAGGGAACAACAAAGTCCAATTAAGATGCAAAGGAAAAGTTCAATTAAGAACAGCTCCTAAAGCTTGGTGGTGATCCAGGAAGCAAAGATACAAATCTTCCTCCTTTGTTTCCAAGCTGCAAACACAGGATACTAAAAGTGCAAAGTGGGGGGGTGTGGTTTGCCTAGAGAGAAGATGGCTGCTTAACCCTCTAGCTCTGTCAGCCCTCAGCCTGTAATCTGCTCTTCTCGGGGACCAACTTTGAGATTTTGCTTCTTATTATGGGGACATCATCCCGTGGAACTTCGGCTTCCAGATCACGATCCCCTAGAGAGACCGGAGATCGTGTAAGCCAAGGCATCCTGGAGTTATTCCGGGCCCAAAGATCCCCATCTCCATCACAGAGTCAAGGCGGGATAACACTGACTCCCACAGAGCAGCTTCCCTCTCCTGTGGCGATCAGTTCAGCGGCACATCAACAACCGAGCCTCAATGATCTCCGTAAGTTGGCAGCCGACATTAAGGACACACTATTCGCGGGCCATCACTGACCTCCGCATCGAGATACAAGCCATAGCGGGAAGAGTGAATGAGGTGTAATGCAAAACCGTTCATCACCAAGCCGTGATACAGACGATTCACCTTGCAGTGGACAAACACACTATGCAACTCTGGGATATTCAAAGACACGTAAAAGATTTGGACAATAGGGGGAGACGACATAACTTGAGGGTGAGAGGTCTCCCCGAAAATGTAGACGCTGATCAGATTCTCCCCGCAGTGACGGCCCTGTTTAACGGGCTACTTGATAAACCCCCCTAACGCCCATAGACATGGAGCGTATACACAGGGTACTCAGACCGCGGGGAAGGGAGACAAATCCCCCAAGGGACATAATATGTTGCCTAACTGATTACAAACTCAAGGAAGAAATTCTCAAGAAAGCGCAGAACAAACTTCAGCTGGAACATGACGGACACGATATACACATCTATCAAGATCTCTCAGCCATAACTCTGAGACACCGCAGAGACTTGCGCCCTCTTTTAGAGGTCCTTAAGAACAGGGGAATACCCTATCGCTGGAAATTCCCGTCTGGGCTGTTGGCGTCATATCAAGGCCGCTCCGCTCTGCTTCGTGTACCTGATGAACTAGACAAATTCTGTCGCACTCTGGACATACCCTGCGTTGAGGTCCCAAATTGGTATGCCGACTTCAATGTACCTGGCTCACCCATCAGATCCCGAGACCGCTAAGCTGACTCCGCAGGATCAGCAGCTCAACTAGATTAAAACGTGAACTTTTCTCAATCTTGTTCCTCTCCCTCTCTATCTTAATGTTACCCTGCTGTCCCGAACCACCGAGATTACCCAGGATCTCTACGATATTTGCGGGAAATGCTGGAAGCTGTGTCTGAACAACACCGCATCACATACAACGGACTGAGCTTACCTAATGTCACCGGAGGCTTGCGGTCCCGCTACTCTTCCGAACACGGGAGGCTATGGAGTGCTACGATTCATGGAGATCTTCAGCAACCAAAACCTCTCACTAGTACGCATAGACTGGGATATTCATGGACCGGAATTCTTAACAATGTCCTGACTCCTCTGCTACAACACCGTGTCCGCTCCATCTTGAACTTACGCAATGGATCACTCCAATCCTAAACTGTAATACTCCGCAATGACATGCTTGCAAACATAGCAATCTGACTGTGCTAACCATATATGTGAGTATTGCTCCAAACCACGAGAACTTTACAGTTGTGACTGATAACACCCAATGCTTTAATCTTACATAGTTAAAGGTGTATCTTCTAGCTGTATATGTCTGAAATACCAGTAAGATAACTATGCTGAGATGGGTAGTAGCCAGGTTTCATACCACTGTTGGCGCCACGCTAACTTATATGCCTATCAGATGTCACCTTCATATCTCTCTCACCTGATTAATTTTTAGAACGTCTTACTGCCTAACGTTCCTTGACAAGTTGGGTGCTTATGTTACACTGAACATCCAATATCAACATCACATAGCAACTGGAAACGAGTCCACCCCATGCTCTCACACATAGATATCTTAGTTTACACTTTACTCTCTGATGTGAGATAAAACCTTACCGGTGTCACATACGAAACTGGCCTCAGACTATACTACATTCCTAACTTACAGACCTATGCAGGGTACACTTCAACCCCACCACCCCCTCTTTGCATTAACGTCCTGTTGACGTATTACAGTTCCAAGGTTTATTATTGTCTCATCTAGCTGAGTCATACACGCCGGCTCAAATATTTAGCACTGTCTGTTATGTTTCTGTTTCTATGGTTAGGTGTTCACCCTTACTGTTTAGAATTTCTAAATATACCGATTGACTCAGGAAACATTCACCCTCATTTTCTCCACACTAATCCCCTCTACTGAAATAACCTTCACGGTTATCCAGGTATTGCGACAATCTCAGAGGTACTCTCTTGACCCTCTCAGAGGCCATTAATACCGCACACACTGCCCATTGCTTCATGCCTGCACATGTACCCCAAACGCTTAGCTCCCCATTCGCTTATAAGTCCGCACGAATAAGGCTATCTGGCTGATGGCTCATTCAGATTACATAATTTTTTAAGCAAACCACCTCCCACACAGTGGTAATCTATTGTGCTTGCTACTCCTTCTCGACATTACCATTTCTATGCCACTGATTTCTTCTGGCCTTCACACATCCCCATATAGACAGGTGAGCAGGCTCTCCCCTGTAGCCGGAACTCCCCTCCCTGACCCGATTTTGCACCCTAGGTACCCTCCCCAACCCACGTTCCTGAGATACGACTGTTTCCATCCTACTTACTCCCCATAATCTGCAACACTCTCAATATTTCTGTGCCCTTGCCTGCCACAGCTCTTGAGTAGTGATGAGCCGAACACCCCCGGGTTCGGTTTGCACCAGAACCCGCGAACGGACCGAAAGTTCGTACGAACATTAGAACCCTATTAAATACAATGGATGCGAACGTTCGAATTCTAAAGTGCTAATTATAACAACTATTATGCATGTTATTGTCCTAAAAAGGGTTTGGGAACCCGGGTTCTGCACCAGGGGACATGTATCAATGCAAAAAGAAGTTTTAAAAACGGTCGTTTTTCGGGAGCAGTCATTTTAATGATGCATAAAGTGAAAAAAAAAAGTCAAATATTCCTTTAAATATCGTACCTGGGGGGTGTCTAAAGTATGCCTGTGAAGTGCCACGTGTTTCCCGTGTTTAGAACTGTCCCTGCACAAAATGACACTTCTAAAGGAAAAAAAAGCCATTTAAAACTGCTTGCGGCTTTAATGTAATGTCTGGTCCCGGTAATATGGATGAAAATCTTTAAGAAAAATGGCATAGCTACCCCATGACCCCCCCCCCCTACCCCAGCCCATTACCAGCCCCTTTGGGTCTTGTATGGATATTAAGGGGAACCCCGCACATAAAATAAAAAAGGCCCTATATACTCTGAACAGCCGTATACAGGCGGTGCATACAAGACAGGGACTGTAGGTTTGTTCTTATGTAGAATGTGTTTGTAATTTTGAACAGGTACATTGTTGAAGTGTAGCTCCAGCCCAAAAATCTATTTTTAAACTTTTTGGAAAACATAGGTAAGGGTTATCACCCCTGTAACATTTGTTTTGCTGTCTGTGCCCCTGTTCAGAACATTTCACCTCACTTTCCGTCCCAATGACAACTGTTTTTGAAATGTGGTGTTTTTCTTGAAACAAGGATTGCTGATAAAGCATCAGTACAGAGGAGACACCTTTCTCCCATATTTATTCTTACAGGAGAGAATTTTCCTTCCTAGTGGTAGATTTCCTCTCACTTCCTGTTGTCTTCTTGCGTTTGCAAGTAGGAGTCGTTTGTAAGTTGGATGTTTGAAAGTAGGGACCTGCCGTATATACTCTGCAGAAATAGGCCCCTTAGTTGTTGGTGTTGGCACAACACTGTAAGCACTCACAGTTACTCTTGGTTGGTGCTGGAACGCCCTGCTGTCAACTATTATATCAGGAATTTTAATTACATATAATTGTTGAACAGTGGTAGTAAAAATTGGGCCTTTGATGGTGGTGCTGGTGCCACAACACTGTAAGCCCTGACAGTTACTCTTGGTGGGTGCAGCAATGGGCCCTGCTGTGAATTATTAGATCAAGAATTGTAATTGCATGCCCCTGTTGAACAGGGGCTGAAAAATTGGGCCTTTCGTGGTGGTGGTGGTGGTGGTGGTGTTGCCACAACACTGTAAGCCCTCAGAGTTACTCTTGGTGGGTGCAGGAATGGGCCCTGCTGTGAATTATTAGATCAAGAATTGTAATTACATGCCCCTTTTGAACAGGGGCTGAAAAATTGGGCCTTTCGTGGTGGTGGTGGTGGTGGCGTTGCCACAACACTGTAAGCCCTCAGAGTTACTCTTGGTGGGTGCAGCAATGGGCCCTGCTGTGAATTATTAGATCAAGAATTGTAATTGCATGCCCCTGTTGAACAGGGGCTGAAAAATTGGGCCTTAGGCACTGGTGGCACAACACTACAACCCCTCACAGATACTGTACTTGGAGCACAGCAATGAGCCCTGTTGCAAAGTATTGCTTCAAAAATTGTAATGACACGCCCCTGTTAAACAGGGGCTGAAAAATTGGGCCTTAGGCACTGGTGGCACAACACTACAACCCCTCACAGATACTGTACTTGGAGCACAGCAATGAGCCCTGTTGCAAAGTATTGCTTCAAAAATTGTAATGACACGCCCCTGTTAAACAGGGGCTGAAAAATTGGGCCTTAGGCACTGGTGGCACAACACTACAACCCCTCACAGATACTGTACTTGGAGCACAGCAATGAGCCCTGTTGCAAAGTATTGCTTCAAAAATTGTAATGACACGCCCCTTTTAAACAGGGGCTGAAAAATTGGGCCTTAGGCACTGGTGCCACAACACTCCAACCCCTCACAGATACTGTACTTGGAGCACAGCAATGAGCCCTATGGCAAATTATTGCTAAAAAAATTGTAATTACACGCCCCTGTAAAACAGGGGCTGAAAAATTGGGCCTTAGCCACTGGTGGCGGCACCCATAAACAAAAATGATCTTCCAAGCTATCATCATCAATCGTATCATTGAGGACTCGGAGGAGGAGGATAGCCAGTCAACATAACAGCACAGGCACTCAGCATCAGCATCAGTCTTGAAGGGATGTGACATGTTAAAATCAATTAGTCTGTTATATCAGCATCAGGTGTGTGGTAGCTGGTGGTGATCCAAGACTGGTTCATCTTGATGAAAGTCAGTCGATCAACCGAGTCGGTGGACAGGCGCACCCTGTGATCCGTGACAAATCCTCCAGCAGCACTGAATGTGCGTTCCGAAAGAACGCTGGATGCAGGACAGGCCAGTAGCTCAATTGCATACTGTGCAAGCTCTGGCCAGTGATCCATCCTCAAGACCCAGTAAGCCAGAGGATTTTCGGTGGGGAAGGTGTCCAAGTCTGACCTTGCCCCTAGATATTCCTGCACCATGTTTATCAGACGCTGGCGATGGTTGCTGGAACCGATCATACTTTGGGGCTGCGGACTAAAGAATTGTCTGAACGCATCGGTCAGACGGCCACCTTCCCCACCGCTCCTTCTTTGACTGGCCGAAGCCTCAGCAACTCGTTGTCCAGGACCAGGAGTTTGTAACCTCCCAGTCTCTGGGAACGCGTTGCACAGACCTTTCTGCAAGGCCTCCCGGAGTTGTCTCATCCTCTGCTCCCTCTGCGAAGGTAACATAAGGTCCGCAACCTTACCCTTGTACCGTGGATCAAGGAGAGTGGCCAGCCAGTAATGGTCCCTCTCCTTGATCCGAAGAATACGAGGATCCTTCCGCAGACTTTGCAGGATCAGGGAGGCCATGCAGCGTAGGTTTGCTGAGGCATTCGCTCCGGAGTCCTCTGGGTCACTAAGGACGACATGATCCGCAGCCACCTCCTCCCAGCCACGTACAAGTCCACTGGTTTCTTGGGACTGTAAATCATCCCTAAAAGACTGCTGCTGATGATGCTGAGTGCCAGCCTCCACCTCCATGCTGACACAATCCTCCTCCTCCTCCTCCTCCTCTTCCTGTGCGATGGGTGGGACAGAAGGAACACTGTCTGGGTAAAGGGGGCCTTGAGAGGCAAGGAAGTCCTCCTCTTCCTGCCTCTGTTCTGCCTCAAGTGCCCTGTCCATTATTCCACGCAGCGTGTGCTCCAACAGGTGGACAAGAGGTACAGTGTCACTGATGCATGCACTGTCACTGCTCACCATCCTCGTGGCCTCCTCAAATGGTGCCAGGACAGTGCATGCATCCCTGATCATGCCCCACTGGTGTGGAGAAAAAAAACCAAGCTCCCCTGACCCTGTCCTGGTGCCGTAGTCGCACAGGTACTCATTGATGGCCCTCTGCTGCGTGTGCAGCCGCTGCAGCATGGCCAACGTTGAGTTCCACCTGGTGGGCATGTCACATATAAGGCGGTTCTTGGGCAGGTTCAACTCCTTTTGCAGCTCAGCCAGGCGAGCACTGGCATTATAAGATCTGTGGAAATGCACACAGACTTTCCTGGCCTGCCTCAGGACATCCTGTAAGCCCGGGTACCTGCCCAAGAACCGCTGCACCACCAGGTTAAGGATGTGAGCCACACAGGGCACATGGGTCAGTTGTCCCTGTCGGAGGGCGGAGAGGAGGTTGGTGCCATTGTCGCAAACCACCATTCCTGGCTTAAGCTGGCGTGGCGTCAACCACCTCTCGGCCTGGCCCTGCAGAGCAGACAGGACCTCTGCCCCAGTGTGGCTTCTGTCCCCCAAACACACCAGCGCAAGCACGGCATGGCATCTTTTTGCCTGCGTACTTGCGTAGCCCCGTGAACGGCTACGGAGCACCGCTGGTTCATAGGACAAACCACAGGAAGAGGCCATGGAGGAAGAAGAAGAGGAGGGGTGGAGGAGAGAGGTGTGTCACAACCAGTAGTAGCATTTTGGAGGCGTGGCGGTGGAACAACCTCCAACACTACTGCACCTTGTCCTGCATCCTTCCCAGCTGCCAAAAGAGTGACCCAATGGGCCGTGAAAGAAAGGTAACGTCCCTGTCCATGCCTGCTGGACCATGAGTCAGCGGTAATATGCACCTTACCGCTGACCGCCCTGTCCAGCGAGGCCAAGACATTGCCTTCCACATGCCGGTAGAGAGCCGGAATAGCCTTCCGTGAGAAAAAGTGGCGTTTGGGAACCTGCCACTGAGGAACCGCACATTGCACAAACTCACGGAAGGGGACCGAGTCTACCAACTGAAAAGGCAGCAGTTGAAGCGCTAGCAATTTAGCCAAGCTAGCATTCAACCGCTGGGCATGTGGATGGCTGGGAGTGAACTTCTTTCGACGGTCCAGCAGCTGGGGCAGGGAAATTTGCCTGCTAGAATCGGACGTCGGTGTACTGCTAGCAGAGTGGCCGCAAGTACTTGGCTGTGACACACCTAATTCTACACCTTCATTCCTCTCAGTGCATGTTTCAGAGAGGACTGAAGTTATAGTGGGGTTGGAGATCCCAGCTGATGCGGTGCAAGGAGAGGTCCGCTTTGTTCTTTGGTGTGGGTCTTTGAGGTAGGCTTGCCAACGAGCTGCATGGCAGGTCAACATATGTCTGGTCAGGCATGTGGTACCCAAGCGGCTGATGTTTTGGCCACGCGATATACGCTTGAGACATATGTTGCAAACAGCAGCTGTGCGATCTGATGCACTAGCCTCAAAAAAGGCCCACACCAAGAACTTTTTGAATGACGGGCAGAGGCAGCGCCCTGCACAGGCGGAGCTCTGCGGTGTGATTCCGTCGGTGTACTGCCCTTACGCTGGCCACCAAAGGGCATCCTGCCTCGTTGGAGATGTGCCTCCTCCTCATCCTCCTCCTCCTCCTCTCTACTATTAGGCACCCACGTGGAGTCAGTGACCTCATCATCCCCTCCCTCCTCATCACTGGAGCCAATCTGGCAGTATGCTGCAGCTGCTGGAACATGACTGCCAGATTGGTGTCCTTCTTGAGCATCCCCTCTGTCTGCTCTCACGCTACTGCCTTCCTGTAGCTGGGTTTCATCATCAGACCCTTCGAAACGCTGGGCATCCTCCTGGAGCATGTACCCAACACTGTGCTCAAACAGTTCGGGGGACTCCTCATGAGGAGGACATGGTGGGTCTAGGGAAGGAGTGACTGATGATGAGTCTGACATTGATACCAGGGAAGAGGACGCTTTGGCAGCTGCTTTGCCAGTACCCTGAGCCTGGGTGAGAGAGGATGAGGAGGAGGAGGAGGGCTTGGTCATCCACTCTACCAAGTCTTCGGCATGATGTGGCTCAACATGTCCAGCTGCCGAAAAGAAGGACAAGCGTGTCCCATGGCCATGTGCTGATGACAATGCACCGCGTCCACGACCAGCACTGTTGCCCCCAGACACAGAGCCTGCTTGCCCTCTTTTATTGCCTAGTGACTGTCTGCCTCTCCTTGTTTGCCTTCCAGACATTCTAATAGATGGCCTGCAGGGAGATGGGAAAAAATCAATAAGGGCTACCTTCAGGTGTCCTTCTCTGTCCCTTTACTTAAGGATTTCTAAATATGGTTGAGGATGATTGCTTTTGCACAGAATAGCACAACGACAATTTCCCTGACTGTCCAAAAAACAAGGATTTCAAAGATGGTTGATGAGGAATGCTTTAGCACACTATAGCACAAGGAGAATTCCCCTCACTTTCCTTCTTTGTCACTAGAAACAAGGACTCGCACAGTAAAAGACACTGACACTCTCCCTACCTAGAGTTTTCTGTCCCTAGAAAAAATGTTTTTTTAAAGCACACTATAGCACAAGGAGAATTCCCCTCACTTTCCTTCTTTGTCCCTAGAAACAAGGACTCGCACAGTAAAAGACACTGACACTCTCCCTACCTAGAGTTTTCTGTCCCTAGAAAAAATGTTTTTTTAAAGCACACTATAGCACAAGGAGAATTCCCCTCACTTTCCTTCTTTGTCCCTAGAAACAAGGACTCGCACAGTGAAAGAAACTGACACTCTCCCTACCTAGAGTTTTCTGTCCCTAGAAAAAATGTTTTTTTTAAAGCACACTATAGCACAAGGAGAATTCCCCTCACTTTCCTTCTTTGTCCCTAGAAACAAGGACTCGCACAGTAAAAGACACTGACACTCTCCCTACCTAGAGTTTTCTGTCCCTAGAAAAAATGTTTTTTTAAAGCACACTATAGCACAAGGAGAATTCCCCTCACTTTCCTTCTTTGTCCCTAGAAACAAGGACTCGCACAGTAAAAGACACTGACACTCTCCCTACCTAGAGTTTTCTGTCCCTAGAAAAAATGTTTTTTTAAAGCACACTATAGCACAAGGAGAATTCCCCTCACTTTCCTTCTTTGTCCCTAGAAACAAGGACTCGCACAGTGAAAGAAACTGACACTCTCCCTACCTAGAGTTTTCTGTCCCTAGAAAAAATGTTTTTTTAAAGCACACTATAGCACAAGGAGAATTCCCCTCACTTTCCTTCTTTGTCCCTAGAAACAAGGACTCGCACAGTGAAAGAAACTGACACTCTCCCTACCTAGAGTTTTCTGTCCCTAGAAAAAATGTTTTTTTAAAGCACACTATAGCACAAGGAGAATTCCCCTCACTTTCCTTCTTTGTCCCTAGAAACAAGGACTCGCACAGTGAAAGAAACTGACACTCTCCCTACCTAGAGTTTTCTGTCCCTAGAAAAAATGTTTTTTTAAAGCACACTATAGCACAAGGAGAATTCCCCTCACTTTCCTTCTTTGTCCCTAGAAACAAGGACTCGCACAGTAAAAGACACTGACACTCTCCCTACCTAGAGTTTTCTGTCCCTAGAAAAAATGTTTTTTTAAAGCACACTATAGCACAAGGAGAATTCCCCTCACTTTCCTTCTTTGTCACTAGAAACAAGGACTCGCACAGTAAAAGACACTGACACTCTCCCTACCTAGAGTTTTCTGTCCCTAGAAAAAATGTTTTTTTAAAGCACACTATAGCACAAGGAGAATTCCCCTCACTTTCCTTCTTTGTCCCTAGAAACAAGGACTCGCACAGTGAAAGAAACTGACACTCTCCCTACCTAGAGTTTTCTGTCCCTAGAAAAAATGTTTTTTTAAAGCACACTATAGCACAAGGAGAATTCCCCTCACTTTCCTTCTTTGTCCCTAGAAACAAGGACTCGCACAGTAAAAGACACTGACACTCTCCCTACCTAGAGTTTTCTGTCCCTAGAAAAAATGTTTTTTTAAAGCACACTATAGCACAAGGAGAATTCCCCTCACTTTCCTTCTTTGTCCCTAGAAACAAGGACTCGCACAGTAAAAGACACTGACACTCTCCCTACCTAGAGTTTTCTGTCCCTAGAAAAAATGTTTTTTTAAAGCACACTATAGCACAAGGAGAATTCCCCTCACTTTCCTTCTTTGTCCCTAGAAACAAGGACTCGCACAGTGAAAGAAACTGACACTCTCCCTACCTAGAGTTTTCTGTCCCTAGAAAAAATGTTTTTTTAAAGCACACTATAGCACAAGGAGAATTCCCCTCACTTTCCTTCTTTGTCCCTAGAAACAAGGACTTGCACAGTGAAAGAAACTGACACTCTCCCTACCTAGAGTTTTCTGTCCCTAGAAAAAATGTTTTTTTAAAGCACACTATAGCACAAGGAGAATTCCCCTCACTTTCCTTCTTTGTCCCTAGAAACAAGGACTCGCACAGTGAAAGAAACTGACACTCTCCCTACCTAGAGTTTTCTGTCCCTAGAAAAAATGTTTTTTTAAAGCACACTATAGCACAAGGAGAATTCCCCTCACTTTCCTTCTTTGTCCCTAGAAACAAGGACTCGCACAGTGAAAGAAACTGACACTCTCCCTACCTAGAGTTTTCTGTCCCTAGAAAAAATGTTTTTTTAAAGCACACTATAGCACAAGGAGAATTCCCCTCACTTTCCTTCTTTGTCCCTAGAAACAAGGACTCGCACAGTGAAAGAAACTGACACTCTCCCTACCTAGAGTTTTCTGTCCCTAGAAAAAATGTTTTTTTTAAAGCACACTATAGCACAAGGAGAATTCCCCTCACTTTCCTTCTTTGTCCCTAGAAACAAGGACTCGCACAGTGAAAGAAACTGACACTCTCCCTACCTAGAGTTTTCTGTCCCTAGAAAAAATGTTTTTTTAAAGCACACTATAGCACAAGGAGAATTCCCCTCACTTTCCTTCTTTGTCCCTAGAAACAAGGACTCGCACAGTGAAATAAACTGACACTCTCCCTACCTAGAGTTTTCTGTCCCTAGAAAAAATGTTTTTTTAAAGCACACTATAGCACAAGGAGAATTCCCCTCACTTTCCTTCTTTGTCCCTAGAAACAAGGACTCGCACAGTGAAAGAAACTGACACTCTCCCTACCTAGAGTTTTCTGTCCCTAGAAAAAATGTTTTTTTAAAGCACACTATAGCACAAGGAGAATTCCCCTCACTTTCCTTCTTTCTCCCTAGAAACAAGGACTCGCACAGTGAAAGAAACTGACACTCTCCCTACCTAGAGTTTTCTGTCCCTAGAAAAAATGTTTTTTTAAAGCACACTATAGCACAAGGAGAATTCCCCTCACTTTCCTTCTTTGTCCCTAGAAACAAGGACTCGCACAGTGAAAGAAACTGACACTCTCCCTACCTAGAGTTTTCTGTCCCTAGAAAAAATGTTTTTTTAAAGCACACTATAGCACAAGGAGAATTCCCCTCACTTTCCTTCTTTGTCCCTAGAAACAAGGACTCGCACAGTGAAAGAAACTGACACTCTCCCTACCTAGAGTTTTCTGTCCCTAGAAAAAATGTTTTTTTAAAGCACACTATAGCACAAGGAGAATTCCCCAAAGGGAATTAGGAGCGCGCTCCTGCGTGCGCACGTTGTCCGCGCGCACGCGCATGCGCACATTGCGCACACGCATGCACAATGGTATTCAGGAAAGGCCACTGCGGCCCGGGGATGCGCGCGCACGCGCCAGCATCCTGAGACTGTTGATGAATGCGCGCGTGCGCAGACGGATTCCCAGCAGCTTCCTTACATTGCCCCCCCTTAGGGGCAGCCTCCGGATGCCCCTCAGGACCTCTTTTTCCGGGTGGCGTAGAAAGAAAGCTCGTACCAGTCTTGGAGCATGCACATCAGAAGCTGGTTCCCAGGAACTTTTTTCCGGCCCGTAGCCTTTCCATTTAATGATAAACTGTGTTTGGTTACCTCTCTTACTACAGTCCAATACGGCCTCCACCTCAAATTCCTCATTCCCTTCGATAAGTAGCGGTGGAGGGGTTTCAGAAATCCGATTTGGGAAAGGATTTGGCACTGTAGGCTTCAACAAAGAAACATGGAATACTGGGTGGATTCTCAGGTTCTTGGGAAACACTAATTCGAATGCTACTGCATTAATCTTTCTCTTGACTGGAAAAGGCCCCAAAAATCTTGGGCCAAGCTTCCTCGAGGGGCAACTTAGTTTCAAGTTCGCTGTGGAAAGCCAGACCTTATCTCCAGGTTCAAGATTCAAATTGCCTCTTCTCTTCTTGTCAAAGAACTTTTTATTATCTGCCTGGGTCTTGGAGATTGTATCCTGCAGTAATTGGAAGTTGGCGTTTAGGAAGTTCAACCTGTCTTGTACGGCAGGTACAGAAGAATCAATGGGAAGCTCAGGCAAGAAAGAAGGATGGTATCCATAATTGGCGAAAAAAGGTGACTGTTTGGTTGCTGAATGGATGGAATTATTGTATGAAAATTCAATGAGTGGGAGAAGTGATAGCCAGTCATCCTGTGCAAAAGAAGAAAAGCATTGTAGGTACTGTTCAAAGGTTTGATTGACCCTTTCAGTCTGTCCATTAGTTTGTGGGTGATAAGCTGTGGAAAGACGGAGTTCGATGTTCAAGGTTTCACATAAGGCCCTCCAAAATCTAGAAGTGAACTGCACCCCTCGATCAGAAACTATGCTGTCAGGGATGCCATGCAACCTTACAATCTCCTTGATAAAAGTTGAGGCAGTCTCCGGGGCAGAAGGAGTTCCTTGCAGAGGTACAAAGTGGGCCATTTTGGTCAAACGATCAACCACAACGAAAATGGTAGTGAAGTCTTCAGATGGGGGAAGTTCTACTATAAAATCCATGGAGATCATGCTCCATGGTTTCTCAGGTACAGGAAGGGGCTCAAGTAGACCCCAAGTTCTGGCTCTGTCTGTCTTATTCCGAAGGCATGAAACACAAGATCTTACATATTTCTTGCAGTTGTTCATCAAGTTTGGCCACCAGAATGTACGGGAGATCAAATTAGCCGCTTTGTGAATCCCAAAGTGACCCGCTAGGGGACGATCATGACATCGCCTTAGGACGGCAACTCTGAACTGTTCTGGGATAAAGATTTGCCTTTTATGAAAGTACAGGCCATCCCTTAGTTGAAGAGCCAGGTCCTTGGAAGGCGGTTGGTCTTCCACATATTTTCTTATTTGTGACATCAGATCCGCCTGAAGAAGTAAAAAATTCTTGGCTGGTAGAATAGTATCAGGTTCCGAGGATACAACTGGATCACTGAACATGTGGGACAAGGCATCTGGTTTCCCATTCTTTGAGCCAGGATGGTAAGTTATATGAAACATGAAACGAGAGAAAAAAAGTGCCCATCTTGCCTGCCGCGGTCTTAGGCATTTAGCTGTCTTCAAATACTCAAGATTTTTGTGATCTGTGAAGATGAGAATTGGGTGAGAAGCTCCCTCCAAAAGGTAACGCCATTCTTCAAGAGCGGCCTTGATAGCCAGTAGCTCTCGGTCACCAACATCATAATTCCTTTCGGAAGGATTTAATTTTTTAGAGAAGAAGGCCACAGGGTGGAGCAATGATTTGGGACCTTGGCGTTGGGAAATAATAGCCCCAACTGCATTTTCCGAGGCGTCTACCTCCAAAACATAAGCTAAGGAGGGATCGGGATGCTTCAAGATGGGAGCTGAGGTAAATAAGGCTTTCAACTGTTCAAACGCTGTCTGAGCTTCTGGGGTCCATCGAAAGGGAACATGCTGTTTCGTTAGCTGAGTAATGGGAGTAATGATGCCAGAAAGTCCTTAATAAATTTTCTATAAAAGTTGGCGAACCCCACAAACCTCTGCACAGCTTTTCTGTCAGTAGGAGCAGGCCATTCCAAGACAGAAGCGACTTTCTGGGGGTCCATGGAGATACCCTCGGCGGAGATGACAAGTCCTAGGAAATGCACAACTTGCTTTTCAAAGTCGCATTTTTCAGCCTTTGCGTAAAGTCGGTGTTCCCGCAACCAAGCTAATACCTTTTTTACATGAGTCCGATGGGATTCTAAAGATTCAGAGAACACAAGGATGTCATCCAGATACACGATGACGAATAAATCAAGAAAGTCCCGAAAAACATCGTTTACCAGATGCTGGAATGTGGCTTGAGCATTTCAGAGCCCGAATGGCATGACTAAGTACTCAAAGTGGCCAAAGCGTGTCCGGAAGGCCGTCTTCCATTCGTCTCCCTCCCTGATTCTGACAAGATTATAGGCACCCCTCAAGTCCAGTTTGGAGAACACTCGTGCCCCTCGCAGCCTCTGGAATAGTTCGGGGATCAGAGGAAGAGGGTACCGATTCTTGACAGTGACCCTGTTAAGGTCACGATAGTCCACACAGGGCCTCAAGGTGTGGTCTTTTTTCTCAACTAAGAAAATACCGGCTCCTGCTGGTGAAGTAGAAGGCCGGATGAACTGCTTTTCAAGGCTCTCGTCGATATAGGTATGCAGGGCTTCCAATTCAGGCTCAGAGAGAGGGTAAATCCGACCAAACGGGATCTCAGCTCCTGGTAGAAGTTCAATGGGACAATCGTAAGTCCTATGAGGTGGAAGAGTGTCTGCACCCTTTTTATTAGAGACGTCCAGAAATTTGTGATAAGCAACCGGGATCAGTTTAGAGGCTTCATGGTCGGGGTGGATACCCAGGAGGGGCGTGGAGTCGACATTTCCTCCCAAGAGGCAGTGCATCTGGCAGTAGTTGGATGAAAAAGAGATATCTCCAGTAAGCCAGTCAATGTGAGGGTTGTGTGCCTTCAACCATGGAATGCCGAGGATAATGGGGAACATGGGGGAAGCTATGACATCCAAACGGAGGAGTTCGCTATGGCCTGAAGAAGTCTGGCAGAGAATAGGCAAGGTCTCTTGAGTAACTGGGCCTGATTTAATACCGGAGCCGTCAGCCAGATGGACATGGAACCCTTGCCTCTTGGTACCAAAGGGCATCTGCTTAAGAGAAGCAAATGCAGAGTCCACAAAACAGCTGCAGGCCCCAGAGTCTATGATTGCAAGTACTGAAACCGTCTTTTCGGGGAGCCGAAGCTTGATGGGAAGAGAGACATGTGACTGATCCTTCCCAGGGAGATGCATCACAAGAGGCTGATGGGAAGAGACCCTGCAGTTCTTTGCCGGAAACGTTCGTATGAAGTGGCCAACCTCCCCGCAGTAGAGACACAGACTGCCTTGTACTCGACGTAGACGTTCAGCAGGGGAAAGAGGTAACCTACGAAAACTGCTGTGAGGTGCATTATGCTGTTCCCTCCTTCTGGGGGGAGGAACAGGTAGAGGAGCAGGGGCGGCTGGCCTTGAAACCACAGAAAGAGTCCCTTTAGATTTTTCCGATTGCCTTTCCCGTAACCGCCGATCGATCTGAATAGTTAAATTTATCAGATCTTCCAGGGACGCGGGTATTCCTACTCTGGCAAGTTCATCTTTTATGGTGTCAGAAAGTCCTAGTCGGAACTGGTGACGAAGTGCAGAGTGATTCCATCGGGTATCTGCGCTCCAAACACGAAAGTCAGTTACGTAATCTTCAACAGGCCTTGGCCCTTGCTGTAATTTGTCAAGCATGGATTCGGCAGTTTGCTGGGAAAAGGGGTCAGCGTATAACTGAGCCATGGCTGAGAAGAATGAACCCGTGGCAGTTAGAACAGGGTCATGTTGTTCCCGAAGGTGATGAGCCTAGGAGAGTGGTTCGTTCAGTAGTAGTGTAATAATAAACCCCACCTTGATGTCCTCTGATGCAAAGGTTCGGGGTAGCAGAGAAAAGTAAAGTACACAAGAATTCTGGAAGATACAAAATTTCTTGCGTTCTCCAGAAAACCGTTCAGGGATAGGCACTTTGGGTTCTGGAGGGGGAGTGGCATCACGGAACAGACCGGACTCCGTTTGAGTAGAAGAATCCATGGCGGTGAGAGGAGCACAGGCCGATGCAACGTTCACCTAATGCGGAAGTCGCTCTTCCATGCGACCAAGATTCTCTTGTAACTTCTGCACAATATTTGATAGCGCAGAAATAGTTTGGTAAATGTCCTTCGGTGGAGAGGCCTCCCTTCCAGACTCCATCTCTGGCTGACTGGTACTGTCACGTACCTGGTAGGAGTCTGGAATGACGAGGTCGGCCTCCCTTGTATCTCCGACCCAAGCCCCACTGAGGATGGAACAGATGGTGGATAGGGTGAGGAAGAACACGAGTGCCTGTAGTTGCGATCAGAACTTGTCAGCTGAGTTGCAGACGTGGAGATGCAGGCAGGGCATCTGGAAGGAACTGGACTCAGGAAAGCTGGTAGGATGGACAGCCAGCACAGGCACTGGAGACAGTGTTAAGCAAAGCAGGAAGCTGGTGCAGAATCACAAGGATGGCCGGGTTCGGTAGCAGGCGGGCAGCGAGGTACAAGGCATAGGCAGGATGGAGGTCAGATGAGAAGCCAAGATCAGGAACCAGTAATCAAGTATTCAAGTCTGGAAGCAAGGTCAAAGGGAAGCCAAGGTTCAACAACAGGGATCAAGCCAGGTTCAAACAGAGTTCAGGTATCAGGGTACTTGCTGAAGACCAGTCAGCACTTGTCAGAAGTCAGAGCATCCTTTAAATAGGCAGGCTGGCGCCAAAGGGAATTAGGAGTGCGCTCCTGCGCGCACACGTTGCCCGCGCCCATGCGCACATTGCGGACGCGCATGCGCACATTGCGCACGCGCATGCGCAATGGTATTCCGGAAAGGCCGTTGCGGCCCGGAGATGCGCGTGCGCCAGCATTCCGAGACTGTTGATGAATGCGCGCGTGCGCAGACGGATTCCCAGCAGCTTCCTTACAGTCCCACTCCCATCTCGGAATCTGCTGCTCATGACCTAGATAAACCCCTAACTACAGAAGAAGCTGCTTTAGCGCTGAAACAACTGAAAACAGGTAAGAGCCCGGGACCTGATGGACTGACTGTGGGATATTATAAAACATACGCAGATACTCTCACCCCCTTCTTTGTCTCAGCATTTAACTCCTGTGAATCCCCTTCAGAAGCCCCACGAGATTTACTCACTGCCCACATTGCGGTAATTCCAAAACCAGGAAAGGATGCCACGTTGGGTACAAATTACAGACCTATCTCATTACTTAACGTAGACCTTAAATGGTATGCAAAAATGCTAGCAAACCGCCTTCTCCCCCTGCTTCCCCTACTTGTGGACCTTGACCAAGTAGGATTTGTCCCGGGAAGGGAAGCAAGAGACAACACACTCAAAGCTCTTAACATCCATCATTGGCTCACATCTACTCACAAATTGGGATTCATGCTTTCCCTTGATGCGAAGAAGGCATTCGATAGAGTGGCCTGGGATTACATGGCTGAAACTTTAAAAATTATAGGCCTCCCGCCGAGATTGTTGATTTTTATCCTCACACTCTACTCTACCCCCACTGCGAAAGTTCGCGTAAATGGCCGCCTATCGAATGCCTTCCCGATATCAAACGGTACCCGACAGGGTTGTCCCCTGTCCCCGTTAATCTTAGTAGTCGTTCTAGGGCGAGGACGAAGACATATTCGAACAAACCCGGATAACAAAGGAATAGATGTAAACGAACATACCTACAAAGTGGCAGCGTATGTGGACGACGTCCTCCTTTTTCTAAGGGAACCGCTTCTAACTATACCAAACCTACTTAACCACTTCAAAACAGGGCTTTTTATACCACTTCCATACCGGGCCTATTCTGGCACTTCTCTCCTACATGTACAAATCATCATTCTTTTGCTAGAAAATTACTCAGAACCCCCAAACATTATATATGTTTTTTTAGCAGACACCCTAGGGAATAAAATGATGGTCATTGCAACTTTTTTCTTGCTCGGTATTTGCGCAATAATTTTTCAAACGCCTTTTTTGGGGGAAAAAAATGGTTTCATGAATTAAAAAATAACAAAACAGTAAAGTTAGCCCAATTTTTGGGGAAAATATGAAAGATGATGTTACGCAGAGTAAATAGATACCTAACATGTCACGCTTTAAAATTTCGCACATTCATGGAATGGCACCAAACTTCGGTACTTAAAAATCTCCATAGGCGACGCTTTAAAATGTTTTACAGGTTACCAGGTTAGAGTTACAGAGGAGGTCTGGTGCTAGAATTGTTGCACACGCTCTAACGCACGCGGCGATACCTCACATATGTGGTTTGAACGGCGTTTACATATGTGGGCGCGACTTACGTGTGCGTTCGCTTCTGATCGCGAGCTACCGGGGACAGGGGCGTTTAAATTATTTTTATTTTTTTTATTTTTTTCTACTTCTTTTTTTTTTTTTTTACACTTATTTTACTTTTTTTTTTTATCACTTTTATTCCTATTACAAGGAATGTGTGTGACAGGTCCTCTTTATTGAGAGATGTGGAGTCAATAAGACCCCACATCTCTCTTCCAGGCTGGAAAGCATGAGATCAGTGAAAAAAATTTCACTGATCTCATGTTTACTAGCCACAATGGCGGCTTTGTTTACATCTGAGGACTCGGGCGTGACGTCATCACATCGCGCCCGGGCCTCCGATGGTCATAGAGATGACTGGTGACCATCTGGTCACCAGTCATCTCTATGCTCATCACGTGACCCACCACCGGCGCCGGATGATTCTCTCTGGGTCCCCGATGGCACGGGAGAGCCCGGAGAAGCACTGGATGGCGGCGGGAGGGCGGGATTTCCCCTCCTGCCCCCTATAAGAACGATCAAGCGGCAGAACCGCCGCTATGATCGTTCTTATGGTGCGCAGAATCGCCGGCACAACAAAAGGATATCTGAATGATGCCTCTACCTGCAGGCATCATTCAGATATCCCCCCTCAAACCCAGGACGTCATATGACGCCCACCCAGGATGGGAGATCCCATCTGTGGGCATCATATTACTATGGCTGGGTATTGAAGTGGTTAAAGACCTTAACAATTTTCAACTCCTAACTAATCTCAAAATCAACTTTGCTAAATCAAACGCCCTAAACATAACACTACCCCCCGAAATCTGCAAACAATGTCAGAATAACTTTCCGTTTAAATGGAATGATCGCAAAATTTCATATTTGAGCATTCAACTTACCACATCACTGTCGGACCTATACTCCACAAATCATCTCCCACTGCTACAAAACATCATAAAAGATTTAAAGAAATGGTCCACGGGAACTTTCTCCTGGTTTGGCAGGGCGGCCATTATAAAGATGAATATTCTTCCCAGAATTCTATACTTACTACAGACTGTCCCGATCACGCTCCCACCCGCCTTCTTTTCATCATATAAGAAAGCCTGTACAGATTTTATATGGGGTTCAATAAGACCTAGATTGAGCTATTCGAGGCTCACTCTCCCCAAACTCAAAGGTGGCTTAGGCCTTCCAGACTTAAGAAAATATCAACAAGCCACTCATTTGACTAGAATCATCGACTGGAACATTCACTCCAAAATTAAAGATTGGGTCCGATTGGAAAACTCTGTCATTATTCCCGTTGGCCCACATTCCCTGGATTGCTCCAAAACATACCCCCTTAGCCATCAAAGCTCACCCATTAATACTCTCAACACTCTCCTCTTTCTGTGACTTTTGTACCAAATACAAGATCTCCTCCATTATAGGTCCATTGACCCCTCTTAGACTTAATCCAGACTTCACTCCGGGCTTTAATGTATCCTTTCTATTAGACATCTGGCCACACCCCAATATAAGAGCTGAACATTTTTACACAGAGGGCCGCCTTCTCTCCCACGTCGATTTAGCCGCTAAAATGCTTATGGGCACTTTCCCATTCTGGACATATGTACAAATTAGCCATTTTCTTGATAACTCTCAGTATAAATTACATTGGTCGAGACAAACCACCCCATTTGAAGAACTATGTCTACTGAATGGACCTCAAAGACATCTCATTTCCTACACATACGCTCTACCATTCTCAGACCAGACTTCCCCGAAAATAATTGGGCCAACCACAAATGGGAACGAGATCTCTCAATTGATCTCACTGACACCAACTGGGAAACAGTTTACACATATATGCATAAGGGAACTATAAATATTTCTGCACAAAAAAATGCATTCAAGATTATCTCCAGATGGTATAGAACTCCCAGCAGACTCCACTGCATGTATCCAGCACTCTCCCCGCAATGCTGGAGATGTGAAGGGGAGATTGGCTCCCTTTTACATATCTGGTGGACATGTCCCAAAATCCAACCATTCTGGAAGGAAGTCCACAGGCTCATTGCCCAAATCACCACCTAGATTACTCTTTGGACCAGCACAGTTCTTACTAGGCTTGTGCAATTCGTTTCGTAGCGAATCAAAATTCGTCCGAATTTAGCAACTTTCGGACATTCGGAAGCATTCGAATTTCCGAACAAAGCAATTACGAATAAAACCGAATCCGAAATAAATTATACCGCAAAATAGCGAATGCCCGAATGTCTTCGGCATAATTCGTTATGAAAAAAGTTACGAATGTACGAATCCATACGAAGCACAATAACACTCACTCTGCTCTCTGCTTCTCCCTCACCGTGCTGAACGCCCTCTCAAAATGGTGTACAGGGGCGGAGGCTATAGCCGCATGTAAAAAACGAAAGTAAAATACGAGATTTCTAATCCATTCGAAGCGCAATAACACTCTGCTCTGCTCTCTGCTTCTCCCTCACCGTGCTGAACCCTCTCAAAATGGTGTACATGGGCGGGGGCTATAGCCGCATGCAAAAAACAAAAGTAAAATACGAGATTTAGAATCGTTACAAATAACCGCTATGTATTTAGAAAAGTACAAATCCATTCGAAGCACATTAGGCATAATAGGCAGCGTCGTTGTGAGAGAGACACGGAAAATTACGAATCAACGAACCCAAAAAAAGTTACGAAAGTAGGAGTTGTGTCCAGAATCAACGAAAAACAACGTACCCTACCGAAAGTACGAATTATAAATCAACTAAAAATTCAACGAAAAATGACGCTTGCGAAAATACGAATTAGTCCGAACACGAAAAATCCCGTTTAACAAAATTACGAATGATTACGAATCAACAGGACCGAAAAGAAACAAACCGAAACTAAACAAATTTTTCCATTGTGCACAAGAAACAAACCGAAACTAAGCAAATTTTTCCGTTGTGCACAAGTCTAGTTCTTACTACACCATTCCACGCTACCGAAAAATGCTTACTTCCGCTCTTTAGCTATGCACATGGTAAATGCAGCAAAGATGTGTATCCCAGTTAAATGGCGCTCCCCAGAACCACCTTCTATAGCGGACTGGCTCCGCCGCATAAAAAAAAATGGCAGAAATGGAGGAATTGATACACCAGGCTAATGATACACCCTCTAAATTTAATAAGATATGGTCTTGCTGGATACATTTCACAACAACGACTGAATACACACAATTATTGACTTGAGATGACCTCGAGAGCTGTGGCAGAGTACCAGGTCTACCCACCTCTCCTTCCCCACCCCCCTCTTTAAACCCTCACAAACTTGTAAAGCAGAACACTAATTCGGAACTCCAATAACGCCCCTTCTCACGCCCACCTCCTTGGCACACCTACTCCTCACCCAGACCATAAGGTCACTTCCCTGAAGCCCTTAGATCCCTGACACTCGATTACACTTTTGAATTTTAGGACATGTTGATTTACCTGCCGTACCGACATTTTATATATTGCTGAAAACGGGTGCGATTATCTGACATTTTGTATGTTTTGTTGTCATAGATCTTTGTACCTATTGGAATCGGGTATATGTTAAATATCAGGTGCTTTATAAGTTTTGCTGTATAACCATACTGTTGAACGATTTCTGCCTATAATAGCGGCTGCGACCGCAATTCAGCATTTATTGTATGCTTGTTTATATTCTCAATAAAAACTTTTACAAAAAAAAAGTGCAAAGTGGCCACTTACCAGATAGGTTGGATCTCTATAACGGAGATCTTATGAGCTCAGTATCAAAAGACATCCTCCTGGTAACAGCAGCGATCTGGTCAACCTTCCATCACCAAAATCCACTGGTCAGCTGGGTGTGTGTTTAAGAAAATCCTTCACCGTCTCAGTGCAGATGGAATGGTTCATGCAGCAATACAAGGGACCATATGTATGAAGAGGAAAGATAAAAAAACACTTAATGGTGCAGTACTTTGATAAAAAAAAGTGTAGCGGGTATTTGAATTTGTAAGGACTCTGGTGGTGTGAAGTTCCCTGGGGTCTCTGGGTGGCGCTGTTGCCTTGGGCCCGAGCTGAACATACACCGCGAACCGTGCCTTTTTGTCCTCCCCTGGAGCTGGTACAGCGGGCGGGGAACACACTGTGATGCAAAGGGAGAGGTCATAAAAGGGGCGGAGGCCCTGATTTTAGGGAGAGAGTCGGAGGACGTGGCCGCACTCAGGCACCTTCAGCTTGGGTGCTGGCGTTCCGGTGTTCCAGGCCTAGGCGCCCTTGGCCTAGCTGGAACAGAGATGGAGTCCATCCCAGGCACCTTTAGCCTGGGGTGAGGTAATATGGTGGATGCCTGGGGCTCAGTACCTTCGACTGAGTTCCGCAAGGGTGAGGAATCCGAGGGGGCCCTAACGCCTTGGGTGCCCGTGTCTGAGTTCGTGAGGACTGGTGCGCAGTAACTTCTCCGAAGAGTCCGGCGCAGCATCGCTGGTGACGGAGGAACCTCCATTTCTCCCTTGGACTGATTTTTTCCCCTGACAGGGGCAAGGTGAGAGAAGGTAAATTCACGCTCTAAATTACCTAGTCAGTGGCAGTGACTGTCCACCACTGGTGACAGTACAGTGGGTGGCAGCAAGAAGGGAAAGGATTGTGCCTCGATCTGTTTCCCCATTATTCAAAAGGAGAAAGACTGTTTTATTGCTTGGCAAGAAGAATAAAACTGAGTTGTACCTATTCACTGTGTGGAACTTGGGTTACTAAGCAAGGGAGCCAGGGACGAAGGACTGGACTTGGCTCTAGGACACCTACACAAAAGCCCAATCTCTGGCCTTCACCTCTCAGTTACGGGAGGACACGGGCTGTGGTGTGTATCATCTCTCTCTCCCAGGTACTCCTAGACAACAGCCATATAACCGATGAAGCAAGGGAGAGAGGTGAGGCCGCTACACGTGGGGGCATCGTATCCGGGATATGTGTATGGTGTCTGAATTTGAACTTTGCTGCCCAGAGGAGTTCCGAGTAGGTCGCCACGAGGCTACTCACAACTGCAGAGTTCGTGGGCGGGGCAAGGGAAAGCCCGCGAACAAGTGCAGAACGTGGGAGGGGTCTGGCCACGTGGAGGTACGCACGTGGAGATTCCGGCGCGGGTGGGTCAGTGCGCAATGGAGCAGCAAAGAGAGAGGATGGCTTCAAGTGCTCTGTGTATTTCTGTTCCTTCGCGGTAGTCCACAGTCGGTAGAGGCCGCCAAGGGGTATAGTTCAGTGACTGGGAATTATCTGCCCACAGAGTGCTACGACACCTCTGACCTGGATTCATTGTCTGACAATGGCGATGATGGGGAGATAGACGAGATCTTCCAACAGAAGGGATGGGACAGGATAAAGCTACCCTTGGCCCATGTTACGAGGGACCTGCCTATGTCTACTGGAGATAGTACACCTCGGGTGGAGGCCCCGGCGCTGAGGGAGGAAGCTGGTCCTCTGTCTGGAGTTCCCCTTCTGGATTCAACATCCATTTCACCTGCTCCTGTTGCGGGAGTGCAACGTCAATCACTGCGGGCTCCTAGGCCCAGGTCTACCGAGGTGGTGAACGCACCTCGCCATCCAGAAGCGATTGTTCCACCCGGAGAAGGAGACCGAGCTACTATGCCACCTTTGTCAAGTCTGCAACGTCTCTTTGGGCAGAAGGTTGCTCAGGAATATGGGTGGGAATACCCGTATCTGCCTCGGGAACTGCTCTATGACGTGGAGGTCTTCCGGAAAAGATTGTATGATGCCTTTGTGTGGGACAAACTGAAGGTACAGCAAGCACGGCGGTATTTTTCCTGTTCACCAACGGTCACCAAGAAGTTTCAGGACTGTAAAGCTAAGTGGATGCTGGGAAGACACATTCATGCGGACAAAGTGGTGATCTGTCGCAAAGAAGGAAAGAGTGTTGAGTACCATGTGGAGGCTTTTGATGATCGTTTGAAGCCTATATCATTGCCTCATCCAAGGTTTTACCTGTAAGAGAAAGAGAGAGAAAAAGACTCTTGTTTGTTTCTTTTCATTCCTGGCTGAACTTTCCAGAGTGCCTTTTCCAGATCACAGAGACTGTGCCCTAGTTTTTTTTTGTATTTGGGCAATCCTACTCTTTGGAGATATGGGAGCTGTTTTTGTTTGTTCTCCCTTTTCTTCTTCTGAAACTCACAAGAATCAGTGACTTTGGGTTTTAGATAGTGTAGGGTCACAGAGAAAATGTTCAAGCGGAAAGTTCATCTGGAAGTAATGAGTGTCTTGACCGCGGCGCTGTCACCAGGTGGCAGTGTTGCGCAACGATTGTTTCTTTTTTTTTACATTATGCAGCACTTATTGGAGTGAATGGGTTTCTCCTAGGATAGACTCATTCATTCCAAGCAAACACACATATTGGTAGGATGTATGTTCTTTTCTTTACCTCTGCAGGAGATTCGTTTGTCAAGACTGCTGAGAGTGGGTGGTCTTCAGATAGTCAGTGGGAGGAATGTAAATGTGTGAGATATTTAAAGTGTTTTATTGAAAAGTTTTTTTATAGTTGTATTCCTTTCCCATTCAGGTCGTGGGACAATCCAGGGTTAAATTGTGTAGTTGGTTTCTGGGCTGAACTTATGACACCACCTTTTGTGGGGTGTGAGTTTGTACCAGACACTGGGGACCAGTGTCAAATCACCAGGGGGAGAGTGTAGTGGGTATTTGAATTTGTAAGGACTCCGGTAGTGTGAAGTTCCCTGGGGTCTCTGGGTGGTGCTGTTGCCTTGGGCCCGAGCTGAACATACACCACGAACCGTGCCTTTTTGTCCTCCCCTGGAGCTGGTACAGTGGGGCGGGGAACCCGCTGTGATGCAAAGGGAGAGGTCATAAAAGGGGCGGAGGCCCTGATTTTAGGGAGAGAGTCGGAGGACGTGGCCGCACCCAGGCACCTTCAGCTTGGGTGCTGGCGTTCCAGGTGTTCCAGGCCTAGGCGCCCTTGGCCTAGCTGGAACAGAGATGGAGTCCATCCCAGGCACCTTTAGCCTGGGGTGAGGTACTATGGTGGATGCCTGGGGCTCAGTACCTTCGACTGAGTTCCGCGAGGGTGAGGAATCCGAGGGGGCCCTAACGCCTTGGGTGCCCGTGTCTGAGTTCGTGAGGACTGGTGCGCAGTAACTTCTCCGAAGAGTCCGGCGCAGCATCGCTGGTGACGGAGAGGCCTTAATTTCTCCCTTGGACGGATTTTTTCCTCTTGACTATCCACCACTGGTGACAGTACAGTGGGTGGCAGCAAGAAGGGAAAGGATTGTGCCTCGATCTGTTTCCCCATTATTCAAAAGGAGAAAGACTGTTTTATTGCTTGGCAAGAAGAATAAAACTGAGTTGTACCTATTTACTGTGTGGAACTTGGGTTACTAAGCAAGGGAGCCAGGGACGAAGGACTGGACTTGGCTCTAGGACACCTACACAAAAGCCCAATCTCTGGCCTTCACCTCTCAGTTACTGGAGGACACGGGCTGTGGTGTGTATCATCTCTCTCTCCCAGGTACCCCTAGACAACAGCCATATAACCGATGAAGCAAGGGAGAGAGGTGAGGCCGCTACAAAAGTGTACCCTTTAATCGAATAGCTGGGCAACTGACATCAAACAAGGTTTTAAAGCGTAGTTTAAAAAAAACAGATATTCAGACAGCCGTGGCTCAGGATAACACAGCTGTGGGTGTGGTGACGTCAGGATCTCCGGCTCCACCCAATGCTGCGTTTCTCTGTATGAGGCATCTACTGGGAAAGGAGTCTGGATCTGAATGCCACCCACCACACATTAAGTATCTTTGCACCCACGCAAACTTGTTGCACTACATGCACTTTTTATACATATGGGGGTAGCGCAGATTTTTCATGCTTAACAATGGTGGAAGAAGACCACCGGGCCTTCAGGAAAAAACTTAAGACCCACCTCTTCTGAAGGATAAGGAAGACACTGAATGGAAAAAGCGCCTTGAGGCAATTTAGTTTGCATTTGTAGCGCTATACAAGTTATTCACTCACTCACTCACTCAATCTTGTGAATGCTTATTACATGCTTTGTTTGTTCCAATTTCTTTTGCAATTTAGCTTTTTTGATGAACTATTGTGATTTGCTCCTTTTGTGATCTTTCTTTGACCTCTACCCTGTCTTTTAACCCTTGCAGTGTGTGAGGTCGTCACTAGGGAGTGTTGTTGGTGGGTGGGGCATTGGGTTTATAAGTCTGTTCACTTCCATGTTGTAGTGCCTTAAGAAAGATAGACTGAGCTTCTTTGAAACACTGGGTATAAAACACCTCACATGTGCCAAAGGTAAACAATTGTAGGAGAGTGAATAGCACCCAACATTAGACAATAGACAGTGCACAAAAATAGAAATGTACTTAATATAAATCAATGCTCCACAGGCAGATATAAAAACCAGAGGATTCAGATATATGAATAGTTGCAAAGAAGGAATGATGGTGAGAACCCCAAGACTAACACCACTGGGGAAAACAACATGTCATCCTAAATAGAAGGAGTGGGAATGGAAAATATAGTGAAGCTTCCAGATCGATCTCCGAGGATGGGTTTGCTCGTAGGTGTCCGGCCGGCACCGCGAACTTAAGGCTGTTCCTATACAACGTTATTGTAAGTGTTTTATCCATTTTTTATTTAAATAAACCCAAAGATTTTACACCAGCGAGGCATTCTTCTCCTCTCTTGCATGTCACTACCACGGCCAAATTGAGTTTATATTGTGGACAGTGCCGAGTGAAGAGGTGGCCATTGAAGCTATTACTATCCAGCTGGGATTGCCTAAATGCGGTCTTAGGTCCTCCGTAACAGGGGACCAATTAGCTCTGGTAAGCTGCTGACCTATTTATAGTGGTGGAAGTCACTTCGGCCTTCAGACCTACACGGTGGAGACTTGGAAATTGTTTTTGCACGGGTGTTTTTTACAGCATCCATTTGGATTTTCAAATAGTTTGTTTTGTACACATGGACTAATATCCAGTGTCTCAATTTTGTGAGACACCTCATGCACTATTGTTTATTCACATAATTTGTATGTGTACTGTGTCATTTATTCCCATTGAGGTTTGGTATATGATTTTTATGTTTTAGGCTCACTCACTATCACCAATTATTAGACTTGTGCACAATGGAAAAATTTGTTCCGTTTCGGTTCGTTTCTTTCCGGTCCTGTTGATTCGTAATCATTCGTAATTTTGCTAGACGGGATTTTTCGTGTTCGGACTCATTCGTATTTTTGCAAGCGACATTTTTCGTTGAATTTTTTGTTGCTTTATAATTCGTACTTTCGGTAGAGTACGTTGTTTTTCGTTGATTCTGGACACAACTCCTACTTTCGTAACTTTTTTTGGGTTCGTACTTTCGGTAGAGTACGTTGTTTTTCGTTGATTCTGGACACAACTCCTACTTTCGTAACTTTTTTTGGGTTCGTTGATTCGTAATTTTCCGTGTCTCTCTCACAACGACGCTGCCTATTATGCCTAATGTGCTTCGAATGGATTTGTACTTTTCTAAATACATTGCGGTTATTTGTAACGATTCGAAATCTCGTATTTTACTTTCGTTTTTAACATGCGGCTATAGGCTCCGCCCCTGTACACCATTTTGAGAGGGTTCAGCACGGTGAGGGAGAAGCAGAGAGCAGAGCAGAGTGTTATTGTGCTTCGAATGGATTCGAAATCTCGTATTTTACTTTTTTTTACATGCGGCTATAACCTCCGCCCCTGTACACCATTTTGAGAGGGAGTTCAGCACGGTGTGGGAGAAGCAGAGAGCAGAGCAGAGTGAGTGTTATTGTGCTTCGTATGGATTCGTACATTCGTAACTTTTTCATAACGAATTATGCCGAAGACATTCGGGCATTCGCTATTTGCGGTATAATTTATTTCGGATTCGGTCTTATTCGTAATTGCTTTGTTCGGAAATTCGAATGCTTCCGAATGTCCGAAAGTTGCTAAATTCGGACGAATTTCAATTCGTTATGAAACGAATTGCACAAGCCTACCAATTATTCATACGGTACCATCAGGAGGTCCATGCACCCCTTACATGTGGTGGAATAAGCACTACATAATTTTTGTCTACCTCATTTAGTTTTATTTGAAGATAATACCTATCACCTGTATCTCATAGGCACCACATCCCTTAATTTGTAAACTAAGTATAGGTATGGAGAGTATGGGACTTTTAAGGTGCAACAACTACACAATGTTCTATTTAAAATATGATTTTATTACAAAGACATTTTCATAGAAAGATATATTTTCTCATATGTACATTAAATACATGAGCCATCGAATAAACATATTTAAAATTTCCAACATGCATATAGACAGATTAACTCAACATGTTTCGCCAGTTTTTGGCTTCTTCAGGAGTAGTGTCATGCAATTGCTGAGAATAAAAAAGGAAAATAAATACAACATAATTTGTTCAATCTATTATCAAAGTTAAAGACACAAAAAACACAAAAAATATAGTTGTATTTAGAGATGACTGAAAACCAAATCCACCCAGAAGGATATTTCCAATCTCAGTTCAGTTTTACCCCATATTATATATATATGCTTTACCTGTAAATTTGTTGGTATGATCATAAAGAAAGGGTAAAAGACGGATAACCAGTAAGTTGAGCCACGTAGGGAGACCTCAAAAGGAAAGATTATTGGTGTATCATAGAAGGGAGAATATACTGGCACGAGTAGCCACCCGAAGCACACCAACAAAAGAACAGAGGATCATCTGGGGGAAACTATGAAAAGGAGTATTGGTCAGAACTTATAATATCTTTTATATTGACTTACTTCGTCTTATATCTTATATTTCCCATCCATATTTACCTTTCTATATATCAAACTGATTTCAAAACAAGCAACCGAAGAGATGGATGAGGGGGAGAAAAAGGAGTGGTAGAGAAGAAAAAGGGAAATTATCCCAATCTCTCCAAATCACCCCTTGTCGCCCCACTTCTATCCGCTCTATGGAGACACAAAGAAAGGGAGAAGAAAAAATTTATTAATTATAAGGATATTAAATAACCTTATTTTATTATGTTTTAATTTTTATTTTTTATTTCTATATATAGTCAAAAATTGCCATATATTTATGACTATTGATTACCTATTGTTTTCCCACATCTGGGTTAGATCCACCTTAAGATATTTTTACCGGTATAAGCAACCAGTTCCTAAGAAAATTAAAAAATATATATGTATGTATAAAGATTGCTACTTTGAATTAACAGCCTATTAGACCAAAAAGATAGGATAAGAACAATAATTCAGTATCAAGTCATTAATTACCTTAGCCTAGTAACGCAAGACGTCTTTTCCCCAGGGTGTTGGTCATGTTACTGAATTAAACCAGACTGTGCTCTGGACTATATATCTCCCCTCCTCCTTCCCATTGGACGCCTATTTCGCGCCAAATCAATGGGAGGAGCGGGCGCGTCATTTCCTGCATCCACCCCCTTTGCTATGCTGACCCGGATGTGACGATCGTGCTGGAGAATGCCGCACCGATGTTTGCAGGCCACTGCAAACCAGTCTAATGGACGAGCCCCCGACAGGCAGGAAGCGCCGCAAACCTGATACAGGAAGCGGAAGTAGCCTAAAGTATAGAAAAAAGGCCAACTTCCCTTTAACTACAGCACTGTCGACACATGTTGATGTTAAGTAAGGGGCCAGGATATCATCGCGGGTTTTGTCAGATGGCGCTCCCCTTGTTCCCAGTTTGAGGACAAAGGAAAGCGCCCTGGGCGCCCATATGATCACCTAATCTGCCCCCTTCTATGGAGGTGAATATTTTTGGCTCAATTGTGTTCTGTTTTATATAAACATATATCCAATATATTTTACTGGGATTGAAACATTTCCCTCTGAATAGATAGGGATATATATTCAGCCATCTACATTTTACACTATAGGCAACAAAAATCGTTAAACACAATATAATAGATAAACAACATTCGAGTTGTTTAGAAAAAAGTTTACATAACCAGCATTACTATTGAGATCCTATAGAAAGGGTTTGAAGCTGATGGACTCATTTAACCCCGGGTACATAGTTGCTCTTAAACTGTGTATCCATCTGGTTTCCCGTTGTAGGAGATTTTTATCCACATCACCACCTCTTTCGTTTATAGATATATATTCTAGGGCAAAAAATTTGATCTTATGTAGATCGAAGGAGTGAAAAAGGCCACTGTGTCGGCTAATAGGAGTCTCCATTTTTTTCTTCTTAATAAGAGACACATGGTCTCTTATTCTATGAAAAAATGGCCTTTTCGTTTTTCCAACATAAAAGGCCTTACAGTCACAGATCATCAAATAAATGACGCCAATTGACTGGCAGTTACAGAAAAAATTGGGTCTGTAGGTGATTCCATTAGGCAAAACTAATTCAGTTACATCTAAGATGAACCTACAATACTCACAGTGACCACATGGTGCAGAACCCTTTCTACTTTCAATCCTTTTAGTTTCAAAGTGACTATGTACTAGTTGGTCTTTTAAAGATCTGGATTTCCTGTATGTAATTTGAGGGAACGGCTTAACATATTTTGAAACAGTCTGGTCAGTTGCTAGCAGTGGCCAGAATTTTTCAATGATCCTTCTTACTTTATAGTGTTCACCTGAGAACCTGGTAATTAGGCGTACCGTTTGGTCTTTGGTTTGAGATTTTTTAGGATGTATTAGATCTTTCCTATTTTTGTTTTTTGCTAGTTTATAGGCTTTTTTAAGGGTTGACCTGCTATATCCCCTAGCAATCAGCCGAGATTGGAGGGCTGATGCCTCCTTCTCAAAGTCTGCTTCCTTGCTACAATTTCTTCGAATTCGTAGATATTGACCATACGGTATGTTTTGTACCAGAGTTCTAGGATGAGAGCTTTTGGCATGTAAGATGGTATTGCCTGATGAAGGCTTTCTATATAGGGAGGATCCCAAAGTATTATCAGGATTCAGATAAATCGTAATGTCAAGAAAGTTTATCAAATTTTGATCACACATCATTGTAAACTTCAGATTGAAAGAGTTTACAGCCAATATAGACATAAAGGAGGTTAATTCTTCTAAAGAGCCAGTCCACACCATAAAAATGTCATCGATAAAGCGTCGCCAAATCAAGACCTTATCAAAAAACATTTCCATTGATTGAGACGAAAAAATCTCCCGTTCCCACCCCCCCAGGTACAGGTTGGCGTACGTCTTTGTAATAAAATCATATTTTAAATAGAACATTGTGTAGTTGTTGCACCTTAAAAGTCCCATACTCTCCATACCTATACTCATTTAGTTTTAGTTTAGCGCTACTATATATATTTTTCTTTTTGAGTTCCCACTGATTATGTTTTCAGGTTAGTAGCTGCATAGGACCGAAACTTTGGCAATCTGATGCCAGCCAGTAATTGCCACTTTTAGTTCTTGAGCGCAATTTCTTTCTTTTTTTTATATATATATATATATATTGTGAGGGGGTTAGCTCGGCAGCGGGTGTGTGTGACCCCCGAGATGGGCTCCCCACACAAAAACAGGCCCAGCAAACGGAGGTTGTGGTTTTCAAAATCAAAAAGGTGCGGTTTATTTTCTATTTACAGTGACAAAACACAGCAAAGCAAAAGAAACATAAACAAAATAAATCCTGGTCAACTTGACCTCTAACTAAACATACAGGTTTCCTAACTAACAACTGGGATCAGCCTAGTGCTGTCCTAGTCCCTAAGTCCCTGGTTTTAAATGTCCAAGCAAATAGCCACACAGGCTTTGTCTCACCGCACAGGGGTTCACTCTCCCTAGACAGTCCACACAGGTCTGGGTCCAGGCATGAGCTAACATCTAATGAAGCTGGGAGTTCTTATAGAGGCCTAAATGAGCTGACAAGCTTCAGCTGGTCTCATCAACTCCCTGTCTGCACGACGCCCCACACTCTCCCTAGAGGTATGAGTCATCCATGAGCCCACTAGCCTCAGCTGGGCTTATACAACTCTCCACCTAGTTGTATAAGTCGGCGTAAAGCCTGAATCTGGGCGAAATATATCTACCCCCCTGGATGCAACCAGGTGACTTTACCTTCCTGCTGTCACATACCCCCCCCCTCTTGTTTTAACCTCGGGGTTGGAACACCAGCAATCAGGCATTCATGTACTCGAGACAAAGCATCCACATTCCCCATTTGAACGCCAGGGCGATGCTTTACTGTGAAGTTGAATTCCTGGAGGGCCAGGAACCACCTATTCACTCTTCTATTTGTTTCCTTGTTTTGAGCCATCCACTTTAACGGAGCGTGATCCGTAACCATGTCAAAGTGCCTACCTAGCAGGTAGTACCGAAGGGAATCTAGAGCCCACTTCACCGCTAAACACTCCTTTTCAACGGTGGCGTAATTTACCTCATGGGACTTCAACTTCCTGCTGAGGTAAATGACTGGGTGCTCTTCCCCGTTCCAGACCTGGGACAATACTGCTCCTAACCCCACATCTGACGCATCACTTTGTACGACAAAGTCTTTAGAGAAGTCGGGTGAGTACAACACTGGCTGGCTACATAAGGCTTGTTTCAAGAATTGGAATGCTGCCTCAGCCTCGGGGGTCCATTTAATCATGACCGACCCTTTCCCCTTCGTCAGGTTGGTTAGGGGCACAGCCTTAGAAGCAAAGTGGGGAATGAATCGCCGATAATACCCAGCGATTCCCAGAAAGGCTCGTACCTGCTTCTTGCTGTTGGGACGTGGCCAACTCTGGATGGCCTCGACTTTGTTGAGTTGGGGTTTTATTACTCCCCTCCCAATGGTGTACCCAAGATATTTGGCCTCCTCCTGCCCAATGGTACACTTCTTGGGGTTAGCCGTAAACCCCGCTTCCCGAACAGAGTCCAGGACTGCTTGCACTTTTGGCAGATGTGAGGCCCAATCTGTGCTATGGAAAATTACGTCATCCAGGTAAGCCGCAGCATACTTCCGATGGGGCCTCAGCATCTGGTCCATTTTCCGCTGGAATGTGGCCGGCGCATTCTGTAGCCCGAACGGCATTCTTTTATATTGGAACGCCCCGTCTGGGGTTACAAATGCGGTTTTCTCTTTGGCCGACTTGGCCAGGGGGATTTGCCAATACCCTTTTGTGAGGTCAAGAGTCGTCATGTATCGGGCTGTTCCCAGCCGGTCGATCAACTCATCTATACGTGGCATGGGGTAGGTGTCAAATTTTGTAACTTTGTTCAACTGACGAAAATCGTTACAAAATCGCCAGCTCCCATTCGGTTTAGGCACCAACACAATGGGACTAGACCAATCACTTTGGGACTCCTCTATCACCCCTAAGTTCAGCATTTTCTGTACTTCCTCCCGTATTGCCTCCCGTCGGGCCTCTGGGATCCGATAGGGTTTTAACTTCACCCTTTCACCGGGCGGGGTAATGATGTCATGCTCTACCCCAGATGTTTGTCCCGGCAGCTCAGAGAATACCTCCTTGTTGCGAAGCACAAACTCCTTAACCTCCTGTTGTTGGGGTTGTGACAAGGTGGCTGCTATTCCAACCTCAGGAATCACGCAACCAGTTTGAGCTGGTGACCAAGTGTCTGCGACTAGGGACTCTCTATCCCTCCAGGCTTTCAACAGATTAACGTGATAGATCTGTTCGGGCTTTCGCCTTCCTGGTTGTCTGACCTTGTAATTCACTTCGCTCACTTTTTCCATTATCTCGTAGGGGCCTTGCCATTTGGCAAGGAATTTACTTTCAACCGTAGGGACAAGTACCAGTATCCTATCCCCCGGGGAAAAGGTACGGGTCTTGGCTCCACGGTTGTATACTCTCTGCTGTGCTAACTGCGCTTGGGCCAAATGTTCCTTCACGATGGGTATTACCTGTGCAATTCGGTCTTGCATCAGGGCGACATGCTCAATCACACTCCTGTGGGGAGAACTCTCACTTTCCCAAGTTTCCTTGGCAATATCCAACAGCCCTCTTGGGTGTCTCCCATACAGTAACTCAAAGGGGGAGAATCCCGTAGAGGATTGGGGCACCTCCCTAATAGCAAACATCAGATAAGGAAGTAGACAGTCCCAATCCTTTCCATCTCTATCCACCACTTTCTTCAACATTTGTTTTAGGGTTTTGTTGAATCTTTCAACCAGCCCATCGGTTTGGGGGTGATACACAGATGTACGTAATTGCGTCACTTTGAACAATTTACACAGCTCCTTCATAACCCGGGACATAAAGGGTGTACCTTGGTCCGTAAGCAGTTCTTTACAAATACCCACCCGGCTAAACACAAGAGATAGCTCTTTGGCTATGGTTTTGGCCGAGGTATTTCGGAGAGGGATCGCTTCTGGATAACGGGTGGCATAGTCCATTATAACTAATATGTACTGGTGCCCCCTAGCGGACTTGATTATAGGACCTACCAAATCCATGGCGATCCTCTCAAACGGGACCTCAATGATGGGTAGAGGGACCAGCGGGCTACGGAAATGTGGCATCGGGGCCGACCTCTGACACACAGGGCAGGAGGAACAATAATTTTCTATGTCCTTCATCACCCCCGGCCAATAGAATCTCTGTAATACCCTCTCTCGGGTTTTCTCTGTCCCCAGATGACCTCCAAGAATGTGCCCATGGGCCAACTCCAACACCAACTTCCTGTAAGGTTTGGGCACCACAAGCTGCTCAACGGTTTCTTCTGCCCTTTTTGCCACCCGATACAGTAGGTCCTTCTCTACGCTGAAGTATGGGTAAGTGCAGGTATTATCTGGGTTCACTAACTCGCCATCTATTTTCACTACGTTTTCCCGTGCCTTTATTAGGGCGGGGTCTTTCAACTGTTCTGTGGCAAAGTTTTCCCTGTGAACCTCAAGATCAGAAAACTCCACAGACGGTAGGTTTTCGTCTGAGGAGGTGGGCTCCTCTCCAGTTTCTTGAGTCTCCCCTGCCAATACTGATAAGGGAAATTCCGGAGAGTCCTCACCACTCTCAGGGGAGTTCTGGCTATCACATTCCTGGTACATAGGGGCACCAGTGGGGGGCTCAGGATCATCCCACAGTTCCCAGAACTTCGGAAAATCCCTTCACACAATGGCGTCATGTGGTAACTGAGATACTAAGCCCACTGGATGAGAGAGGGTACCTTTGGGGGTCTCGAAACACACTGTAGTCACTGGATACTCTCGGGTGTCCCCATGCACACAAATAACAGCTACCTTGCTATTCCCAGAGACCTCTGTTTTAACTAACTCAGCCTTTATCAGGGTCACAAGGCTACCTGAATCCAGCAATACCACAACATTTCTACCATTAACACACATTTTGCATAAATGTTTCTCAGTTCCTCGAATGGCAGTGCATGCGACTGTCGCACACAGCGACTGACGTCTGCCCGTCAGAAAGTCACACTGCATGGGTTCCTCCACAACCGGGCAATTGGCTGCAATATGTCCCGCTTGCCGGCAGCGGTAGCAAACGATCCTTCTTGCGGCCTCTTGAGCCGCTGATTTCCCAGGCTGTTCTCGCCAAACTTGGGGTAGAGCTCCCACCCTCTCACTCTCTCCACCCTCACCCCTTGGAATCCTCTTATCCGCCCCTGGGGATGGTCTGGTCTTAGGGTGGAAAGTCCGAGTGTCTCTGGAAGAGGCCGTCAGGTTCTCTGTAGCCAAGTATTTCTCCACACGATCCACAAGACCATCGGCCGTCTCTGGGTCTCCATGGCTTACCCACTTTTGGATGGCAGTAGGAAGAGCTCTCAAAAACCGATCCATTACAACACGTTCCACAATCTTTGGTGCGGACAAAGTCTCTGGCTGTAGCCACTTTCTGCTCAGGTGAATGAGATCATACATTTGAGACCTGGGGGGTTTTCCAAGCTGGAAAGTCCAGTTATGCACACGCTGAGCCCGGACAGCCTGGGTGACACCCAGCCTTGCCAATATTTCAGCTTTTAGCATCACATAGTCTTTTGCTTGGTTAGGCTCTAGGTCATAGTAAGCTTTCTGCGATTCACCAGTTAACAGAGGAGCCACCAGTCCAGCCCACTGCTCCTCAGGCCACTTTTCTCTTTCAGCGGTCCTTTCAAATGTGGTCAAAAATACCTCTGGATCATCCTCTCCAGTCATTTTTGTCAATAAACGACTCACCCCAAAGGACGCGGTATTAGTGGGACGGCTTTCCTCACTGGTCTGCGGACGTTGCTGCATTACTGCTTCCATCTGTTGTTGTAGTCTCTGCTCTTGCTTCTGCAACAGGTCTATGAAGCGGGCCTCAGATTGCTGCTGGGCTTGTTGCTGAGCCTCCAGACTCTGTTGCAAAGTTGCGTTTGTCTGCTGCTGGGCTGCAAGGCTCTGTTGATGAGCTTGCTGCTGGGCTGCGAAGTTCTGTTGTTGAGCTGCAAGGCTCTGTTGATGAGCTGCAAGGCTCTTTTGCAAACCTGCATTTGTCTGCTGTTGATTGGCATTTGCTAGAGCCAGCTGCTTCAGTATCTCCTCCATGCTGGCTTAAAAAAAACTGCCACTGGTTCTCCACCAACTGTGAGGGGGTTAGCTCGGCAGCGGGTGTGTGTGACCCCCGAGATGGGCTCCCCACACAAAAACAGGCCCAGCAAACGGAGGTTGTGGTTTTCAAAATCAAAAAGGTGCGGTTTATTTTCTATTTACAGTGACAAAACACAGCAAAGCAAAAGAAACATAAACAAAATAAATCCTGGTCAACTTGACCTCTGACTAAACATACAGGTTTCCTAACTAACAACTGGGATCAGCCTAGTGCTGTCCTAGTCCCTAAGTCCCTGGTTTTAAATGTCCAAGCAAATAGCCACACAGGCTTTGTCTCACCGCACATGGGTTCACTCTCCCTAGACAGTCCACACAGGTCTGGGTCCAGGCATGAGCTAACATCTAATGTCTAATGAAGCTGGGAGTTCTTATAGAGGCCTAAATGAGCTGACAAGCTTCAGCTGGTCTCATCAACTCCCTGTCTGCACGACGCCCCACACTCTCCCTAGAGGTATGAGTCATCCATGAGCCCACTAGCCTCAGCTGGGCTTATACAACTCTCCACCTAGTTGTATAAGTCGGCGTAAAGCCTGAATCTGGGCGAAATATATCTACCCCCCTGGATGCAACCAGGTGACTTTACCTTCCTGCTGTCACAATATATATATATATATATAAAAAATTTAAACAATCATTTTTTCAGGAGCAGTGATTTTAATTATGCTCAAAGTGCAACACTAAAAATTAAAAAATTCTTTAAATATAGCGCCTGGAGGTCACCTTAATGTGCCTGTAAATTGGTGCATCTGTAGCATGCATAAAACATGCTACAGCATAAATTACATTTCTAAAAAACAAAACAAAAAAAAAGCGAGTCAAATCCCATTTAAAACGACTTGCAGTTACAATTGGCAGCACCCGGCTATTGGAAAAAAAAAGAAAAAAATGGCATGTGGTTCCCCCAAAATCCATACCAGACCCTTATCTGAGCATGTAGTCCGGCAGGTAAGGAAAGGTGAGGGGATGAGTGAGTGCCCCCCCTCCTGAACCATACCAGCCACATGCCCTCAACATAGAGGGGTGCTTTGGGGCAGGGGGGCTCTGCCTAAAGCACCTTGTCCCCATGCTGATAAGGATCACTGTGTGTCACTGTGACAGGTTGCCAGAGGCTGTGGAGCGCCGGAGCTAGAGCCATCCTTGATCTCCACACTGTACAAGTTTTGGTGCCTGGGGGAGAAGACACTCCTCCCACAGCTGCCCACACAGACTCCACCCCCTGCTCCACCAGCGCTTGTTTATCCCCCCCCCCCGGCTCATCCTCTGGCTTGTCATCCCTCAATAAAGCTCCAATCTGTGTGCTAGAAGCCAGCGGTGCGAGGTCACTGTGCCAGCATGGATTTTACCGCCCCCTCCATCCTGGGGCCCTAGGTAGCTGCCTGTCCCGCCTAATGGTGATGCCGGCCCTGGTCCTGTGGTCTGATGAGACCAAGATAAACTTATTTGGTTCAGATAGTGTCAAGTGTGTGTGGGGGCAACCAAGTGAGGAGTACAAAGACAGGTTTGTCTTGCCTACAGTCAAGCATGGTGGTGGGAGTGTCATAGTCTGGGGCTGTATGAGTGCTGCCACCACTGGGGAGCTACAGTTCATTGAGGGAACCATGAATGCCAACATGTACTGTGACATACTGAAGCAGAGCATGATCCCCTGCCTTTGAAGACTGGGCCGCAGGCTCAAACACACATGTGGGCATGCACGCACATGTGTGTGTATGTATATATATATATATATATATATATATATATATATATATATATATACACACACAAACACACACACACTTATGACAGGACAGAGCTGGTCAGTGGGAGACCTTTCCCATCTCCCTGTTGGCAAACAAAGCAATAATGCTAATGTGCACAGAGTGATTAGGGTACATGGCACATCCAGCACACCCCCTGCGCACACCTATGGCCGCAGGGCAGTATTCTAACATGATAACGACCCCAAACACTTCCAAGATGACCACTGCCTTGCTAAAGAAACTGAGGATGAAGGTGATGGACTGGCCAAGCATGTCTCCAGACCTAAACCCTATTGAGCATCTGTGGGGCATCCTCAAACGGAAGGTGGAGGAGTGCAAGGTTTGTAACATCCACCAGCTCTGTGATGTCGTCGTTGAGGAGTGGAAGAGGACTCCAGTGGCAACCTGTGAAGCTCTGGTGAACTCCATGCCCAAGAGGGTTAAGGCAGTGCTGGAAAATAATGGTGGCCACACAAAATATTGACACTTTGGGCACAATTTGGACATTTTCACTTAGGGGTGTACTCACTTTTGTTGCGAGCAGTTTAGACATTAATGGCTGTGTGTTGAGTTATTTTGAGGGAACAGCAAATTTACACCGTTATACAAGCTGTACACTCACTACTTTACATTGTAGAAAAGTGTAATTTCTTCAGTGTTGTCACATGAAAAGATATAATAAAATATTTACAAAAATGTGAGGGGCATACTCACATTTGTGGGATACTGTATATATATATTATATATTTATATATAAAAAGTGTTTCTAAATGTAAAAATAGTGTTTCTAAATATATTTTTTGTTGTTCTATATTATTTATATGTACATCTAAACATCTCCCGATGCAGATCAATGCATGCAAATAATAATGTGTCTTTACTCAATTATAAAACTAAACAATTTATGCAATCTTACAAAGTTTCATTCCAGTACAATAAAATATGGAAGTCCACCATCCTCCCTTACAGATAAAATGTAGCATCTAGACCTATTAAGTAACCACCATTCAGAAATGTACTACATACTGTACAACATTCAGTGTATCAGTTTTATTGGATATCCCATATATTTATGTATTTTGCGGGTCTTAACTGCTTCTTCAAGAAGTGAGTATCCCAGTTTGTAAAGGAAAATTCTCATTGTATTCACATCTTGGGTGTATACTTGTAGATCTGTCATCATATTCAGAGATACAGCTGATTATACACACATGGATAAGAAGCATACAATGTATTGATTACAGATAAACTGTCCAATATACATTATATAAATTACTTATTGCAGACTAAAATTTAAATAACTACCTGGGAATATTAGTGATAGTGATCCTCAAAAAGACTTGCAAATGTAATTGCAGTGAAAGGTGGTTCTACAAAGTATTGACTCGGGGGGCTGAATACAAATGCACGCCACACTTTTCAGATATTTATTTGTAAAAAAAATTGAAAACCATTTATCATTTTCCTTCCAACTCACAATTATGTGCCACTTTGTGTTGGTTTATCACATAAAATTCCAATAAAATACATTTTCATTTTTGGTTGTAACATGACAAAATGTGAAAATTTCAAGGGATATGAATACTTTTTCAAGGCACTGTATAATGAATTGACCTATAAACCACACATCCATTAATCTTAATTTATCTATCTTCACAAAATCCCTAAATTGGCTAAAAATTTCTACCATAAAGCTCTCTCTTTAGTATGTGCATGTTGCCCTTCGTGTCGCTCCAAAGGGGTGTGGCACATGGGTACCACTAAGTGAAAGGACTGAAAGAGACAAGTAAGACAGTGTTAAATTGGAGATCCCCATACAAGTCCATAAAGTACTCACATAAAATAGTAAGTACCTGGAATGAATATATGGTTCCTATCCTCTGCCCATGCAGCAGTGAACTCCCGTTCTTCCTGTCTGCCATTCTATTTCAGAAATTTTCAGCCAACATCTGGTCTGGCCTTGTCACAAATCAGATGTGATCAAAACTGTGTGGACTGCACAAATGAACCAGACGTATGTAGGTGAAGAAAGTAAAAATGTATTAAGAAACGTGAATAATATATAAACGCAACCACCTCCAATATCACACAGTGCACAACAAACCAATGTTAAACAAGACCCAAAAATAACAATAATCAGATGAGTACAATAATAATAATCAGACGAGCATATACAGCCAAAAGGGGATATCGGGATCGAAGTCTCAGGCAGGCCAGGGTCATAACAGGAGATCAGCAGATGGGGGACAAGGAGTAAAACGGACAGGGAGAGGATGGAAGGGATCAGACAGCAGGGCAGGGATCCAGGAACACAGGACTGACAGGAACAAGTAAAAATAGGTTCAGGATCAGTCAGGTTCAGGATGCAGGAAACAGGTTCAGGATCAGAGCAAACAGGTCAGGGCACAAGACGAAGCCAAGGCAAGGTATATGTGAACTTGCCAGGTTTTTATACCATTACCTGCTATCAGGTTCAGTTGACGCCTAACTGCAGGAGGAGATATCTGCTCCATACTGCCAGGATCCACCCGCTGGTGGACGCCAGTACTGCGGCCCAAAGATCACATAACACCAGCAGGGAAAGGCTCTGCTGACAGTTCCAAACTGCCAGGAGACACCCGCTGGTGGACATCAGTACTGCACTCCAAATATCAAATAGTATTACCAGCCGGTGGAACCTTTCCTGACAGGCCTCCAGACTAAAGCCTCATACACACGTCAGACTTTTGTCCGAAGGGTGTTGGCCATGAACTTGTCTTGCATACAAACGGAACACAATTGTCGGCCAACAAACACGAATGTAGTGATGTACTAGACGTACTACGAGACGATAAAGAGGAAGTTCAATTGTCATGCGCCACCCTTTGGGCTCCCTCTGCTAATTTTGCGTTAGTAGAAGTTTGGTGAATGTTGATTTGCGCTTTTCAGTTTGTGCTTTTCAGTTTGTTTCAGAATGGCCGTTCGTCAACCACCCATGTTGCGGAATCAGAGGAGAGAACGTGCTATCATTGGGCTTGGAGTTATTGCTTTGACCCAAGTCCAGTCCAGGAACAGGAGGAGGAGGATTTCTTGGACCAAAAATTGGTTCCTTAATCGCGACCAATTATGGCATATGCCTTTGCTGCGGGAGATCCAGGAGAATAATCCTGATGATTTTAGGAATTATCTCCGGATGACAGACCCCTGATTTCATCAACACATGCATGAGGCTTGCCATTACTCCAGAGCAAAGGCTCATAGCCACCTTGCGGTACTTGGCGATGGGGAGAAGTCTCCAGGACCTCAAGTTTACCACTGGGATCTCCCCCCAGGCTCTGGGACTCATTATTCCAGAGACCTGTTCAGCCATTATTCAAGTCCTGCAGAAGGACTATATTCGGGTATGTTTTTTCCTTTAACATCACATTCTATGTATTTAATGTTTGCTAATGTATTGTATTCATTTCTTGATTCCATAATTAGCATTATTGTAATATGCTGTGAATGTCCTCTTTGTCTTCATGCATGCTGTAAGCTTTTCCTGCTCTTTTTTTAGCCAACATGCATATTGTTTTTCACTAACCTCCACAGCATGCTATCCTGGGCCCATACACACCTAGCCTAGTAACTTACAATATTTTTTGTCAGCTACATTTATGGGCTTACCCTAAACACCCCCTAAAATGTGTCCAAATGTTATTGTTGTCCTCAAATTCAGGAAGAGTGCAATAAGCCATTTTTTTGTGCCCAAAACTCATTTGGAGCCCTCCCTCCCACCCCCCAAAATGCAAAATCAACAGATGCAAATACTATATCTGCTGACTTTGCAAAACCCATACACACTATACCTCTTTTGTGGTTTTCATATTTCTGGATGAAGTACAAGGGCCTGCCTGATTACCTTCAAATTGTAACGTAGACATTTTTTGCCTCCTATTGTCTTGATAGGTAATTTATGAATATCAAAATGTGCTTTGATTCAGACAGTGTGTATTCATATTTTTAGATTATGACACTTCTTACCTGTCCACTGGGCTGCCAATGGTGTAAGTAAAGAGGGGCTGGCCAAAGTCTCAAACATTATTTATGCAAACAGCTCTCATGAAAGTGGAGAGGATTACCTGTCCAAAACATCTACCCATTACCTCCCCCCCCACCATAACATTTTTAGAATGGGCCACCAGAGGGGTTGAGGAATCAGATAAGTTGACCTTACACTTTTGTCAATAAATACTCCTTTAAGTTTTATACTTATGTTGGCCAAGAACAGTTTCCTTCCAACACACAGCAATGGCAGGACGTTGCAGCCCAGTTCCAGCATCAGTGGGATTTTCCCAACTGTGGTGGTGCTATTGATGGAAAACATGTCCGGATTGTCCCACCACTCAAATCAGGCTCATATTATTTTTATTACAAGGGCTTTTGCAGCATAGTCCTGCTAGCTGTAGTGTCTGCCACATATGAGTTCTTGTTTCTGGATGTTGGGAAGAACGGCCGCAACTCTGATGGAGGAGTCATTATGCAGACAAAGTTCTACAAGCCGCTCCAGAATGGCACCTTAAACTTGCCACCCGCTGAGGAGAATGTTGAGGGCCTCAAATTGTTTTTTGTGGCAGATAAGGCCTTTGCTCTGGGGGAACATCTTATGAAGCCGTTTCCTATGAGGAACCTCACCCCTGAGCAGAGAATCTTTAATTACAGGCTCTCTCGTGCCAGAAGGGTGGTTAAAAAACACCTTTGGCATCCTCTCCAGTCAGTTCAGGCTGTTTTTAACACCAATTAACCTGGCACTATACAAAATTAACCATGTGGTATTGTGCTGCTGCATCCTCCATAATTTATTACGGAGGAAGGCTAGCAGCTACCTTGCCTCAGTGCCAACTGATGGGGACCCTGCAGTATCAGGCCCAGCTGAAGAGGCTGCAGCTCGTCCATCTGTGGGTGTGATGGCGGCTCTTTTTTGTGGCTAAACAGGCATGTTCGAAAACGTAAGATACACATCCCCAACTCAGGATCTTACAAAGTTTGAGTTTGATAAAGTGAAGGCCAAATGAGACATTAGTATCCCAAGACTGTGTGGATGTTGCCTTCCTCAGATGGGGTGATTTCACCCCTCTAAAAGCCAAAATTTGAAGCCACATACACGTAGAGGCATAACTATTAAATGTCCCTTATGATCCCCTTCCGAAAATGTGTGTAGTTCCAAATATGTTAGTTTCTAAACCCCCAAAACACACAGTGTGTCAACATGTGCTATCTCCCATCACGGGGTATCAATGGACGTGTGCAACCCCTTCCTCATAACTAAAGTAGGTCAGAGAAAGGTGTTGCACCCCCGAAACACATCCATTGATACCCCATGATGGGAGCTAGCACATGTGTGTTTTGGGGCTTTAGCAATCTAGATGTAGGGAAAGACACACATTTTAGGCATGGGATCATGAGGGAAATAAGAATGTTAAGGCACAATTTGTGGGCATATTCAATTTTTGGCATTGCTATTCTTAAAAACACAGAAAGATTACAATTAACATTACTTAGGACAGTGTTTCCCAACTCTCCTTCTCAAGATGCATTCCCAGGTCATGTTTTCTATATTTGTTGAATTTGGCACAAGCGATGTTGTCATTTGCAAGGTTAGTAATTCACACAGTCATTTTTATACTGAGGAAAATACAGAAAACAGGACCTGGTGGTGCACCTAGAGGAGTGGAGTGTAGAAACACTGACCTCGGACACTAAACTTTCACATTTAAAAGTCATAAAAACATGGTAAATATGAAAAGTGCAAACAGGAGCCAACAAGTGGAACAAGAAACTTCAGACCAGGCAAGATGAACTTAAAATTTGGCAAGCATGTCTACATAATCACATATTTTTCACTGTAAAGCAGTGGCAGCCTCCTTTATTTGACCCAGATCATTCAAACAATGCAACATATCTGCACACATTCGGCCAAGATATCTTGGAAGATAATGACCTAGTAAGAAGAGAAAAAAGTATTAAGGAAACGATGGTCAAGTGGCTGAAGCCCTACATAGTGAGTTATGGTCAAGTTACTAGTCAAATTCTGGAAATACTTACCTACCCAGTATATTGTTGCTTGCAATCTGCTTGCCCTTCAGACACCTACACTACTAGGAATGTACACACTGCAACTACTCTGTAATCTTGGCCCTGGTGCCTGGGTCTACAAAACTCGGGTAACTAACAACACTGCCAGCTCCTTCCACCTCTTCCTTCTCCATGCTAATGTTAAGGCACTACATACTTTGCTAATGTGTGGAGTGGGTGTTTGGTTTGGTCATCTAAACACTCGACATGTATACACATTTGAAGCCAGATTCCAAGAATACTTACTTGCGCAAACAAGAGGCTCACGAATATTTGCTTCCTCTTCTGTGTCTCTTTGGCCTTCAGTGTGACTTGCATGAGGGGATGTTACGTCCACAAGGGCAAGGTCTGTGCTGGGTCCAGAAGTCAGATCCCATGCCTCCAAACCCACATCCTGGGCTAGCTGACCACACTCACTTTCCTCTAAAAAGAAACAATACACGATTCATTAAGCCACCCCAAGTCACATATGATTCTAGCATACATTTTGCTTCATTAGTTGACCAACCTTGCACTTGGTCTGATGACAATGTTTGCTCCTAACTAGTGGACTCCACCATGCTGCACTTTCCTTTCATTTTGTGAAAAATTTATCGAAAAGGGAAGGTGATGTAATTTTACAGAGGGCAAACACTGGACAAGTGCCAACATTGAAAAACTCCTGAAGTTGCCCCCCACCCCTCTTGTCTCCTATGGGATAGGGGATATATGATGATCATTCTAGCAGGCGTGACTCTGTATGACTGTGATCCCCGGGGCCTCTCCTCTACCCATGTCTACATTGGCAAGGCTGCATTAATGGGCACTGATGAGCCAGGCAGCAACCAGAACGTAAAAGGAAAAAAAGAAGGCGCACCGACCTAGTGCATTATCAATGGCTAGGTTTTATTAAAAGTAAGTTGAAAGATTAAAAATACTCACAAAGCAAGTATAATAGTAAGCACATAATCATTCCATCAAAGGGGATTGCCTCCTACTGGAACCAGATGACCAGAGAGTCCAGACAACAGAGTTCACAGCTACGGCTGACGCGTTGCGAGGGCGCACCCTCTTCCTCAGAGCCAAAAAGTGATAGCAACCAGAACGTGTTCTTTACCCCTTAAGTTCCGCCCTAACCCCATGGCCTTTGGCCCATCTAGAATCACCCCTGTTGGTGGCTAAATGAGTGTGTTTGAAGTTGTCACTTACATTTTGGGGCCCGAGCAAGGGTACCCTCGCTTACGTTTTGGGGCCCGAGCGAGGGTAGCCTGCCTTCGTCCCCTCTGGTGGCTTGTCTGTAGCCTAATTTTTTTGGTGCCTCCCTGTTGAAAGAAGAGAAAAAAAATTGTTTCAGAAATAAATAAATGGCAAAAAACATAAACAAATAAGAATGTTCATATCTGCTTTATATTTAACTTCATCTTTAAAATACAAATTCAGACAAAGATTAGAGAAAATATTATCTCAAATTTTCGAGAGCAACTTGGAAAAAGCACATATACAGACAGCTAATTTACACATATACATATTGGTTAAATACAAATATTGCTTACTTTTTTTGATGATCCTATGTAGGGATGAGCCGAACACCCCCCCCCCCGATTCGGTTCGCACCAGAACCTTCGAACGGACCAAAAGTTTGCTTGAACGTTAGAACCCTATTAAATACAATGGACGCGAACGTTCGAAATCTAAAGTGCTAATTATAACGAATAATATGCATGTTATTGTCCTAAAAAGGGTTTGGGGACCCGGGTTCTGCCCCAGGGGACATGTATCAATGCAAAAAGAAGTTTTAAAAACGGCAGTTTTTTGGGAGCAGTCATTTTAATGATGCATAAAATGAAAAAAAAAGTGAAATATTCCTTTAAATATTGTACCTGGGGGGTGTCTAAAGTATGCCTGTGAAGTGGCATGTGTTTCCCGTGTTTAGAACTGTCCCTGCACAAAATGACATTTGTAAAGGAAAAAAAGCCATTTAAAACTGCTTGCGGCTTTAATGTAATGTCTGGTCCCGGTAATATGGATGAAAATCTTTGAGAAAAATGGCATGGCTACCCCATCACCCACACCAGCCCATTACCAGCCCCTTTGGGTCTTGTATGGTTATTAAGGGGAACCTCGCACCCAAAATAAAAAAAAGGCTCTATATACTCTGAACAGCAGTATACAGGCAGTGCAAACAAGACAGGGACTGTAGGTTTGTTCTTAAGTAATTTCGAACAGGTACATTGTTTAAGTTTAGCTCCAGCCAAAAAATCTATTTTTAAGCTTTTTGGAAAACATAGGGAAGGGTTATCACCCCTGTAACATTTGTTTTGCTGTCTGTGCACCTGTTCAGAACATTTCACCTCACTTTCCGTCCCAATGACAAATGTTTTTGGAAAAGTGGGGCTTTTATTGAAACAAGGATTGGTGATAAAGCATCAGTAGAGAGGAGACACCTTTTTCCCATATTAACACTTGCAGGAGAGAATTTCCCTTCCTAGGGGTAGATTTCCTCTCACTTCCTGTTGTCTCCTTCCGTTTGCAAGTAGGAGTCGTTTGTAAGTTGGATGTTTGAAAGTAAGGGCCTGCCGTATATACTCTGCTGAAATTTGCCCCTTACATGTTGGTGTTGCCACAACACTGTGAGCCCTCACAGTTACTCTTGGTGGGCGCTGGAACACCCTGCTGTGAACTATTATATCAGGAATTGTAATTACATGCCATTGTTTAACAGTGGTAGGAAAAATTTGGTGGTGGTGCTGGTGCTACAACACTGTCAGCCCTCACAGTTACTCTTGGTGGGCGCATGAATGGGCCCTACTGTAAATTATTAGATCAAGAACTGTAATTGAGAGATAAGGGTGCTAATTGATATTAAAGAATAATGTGAGTGAATGATAAATGTTAAATTGATCATTTACACCCGCCAAAACTGATTAGTGCTATATAGTAAGTGAAAATACTATAAAATCACAAACAAATAAAAATAATTGAACAATTTGTTCTCAAATAAACTGTGAAAATGACACAAAATCCATGGTAAATTGTGCACCAAAGTCCAAACAAATAAACACAAGAGTGTCCCACAAAAATAGTGAACAACAGATTCCTCTGCGTGTGTCATAAATCTTCAATGGACGTAATGAGTATAATACAATATGTCCTTGTAATTTGCGAATCCACCTTCACCAAAAACAGTAAAGCCCCATACACACGATCGGTTTAACTGATGAAAACCGTCCGATGGATGGTTTTCATCAGACAAACCGATCGTGTATGGTACCCATCGGTCTTTTTTCTATCGGATGGAAAAAATAGAACTTGTTTTAAAATTTTCCGATGGATCAAGAACCGATGGTAATTTGCGATCGTCCATGGGCAAGTCCATCGGTTAAAAAACCCACGCATTCTCAGAATCAAGTCGACGCATGCTCAGAAGCATTAAACTTCATTTTTCTCGGCTCATCGGAGTGTTTTACGTCACCACGTTTGGAACGGTCAGTTTTTTGACTGATGGTGTGTGGCCAAGACTGATGAAAAACAGTTTCATCGGATTTCTGATGGTCAAGTCCATCGGACGAAAATCCATAGGTTATCCGATCGTGTGTACAGGGCTTAACACCCGATAGTGCTAGTGATAAGGATGGCAGCTTACCCCAGCGTATTGACCCTTTTAACTAAAAAAGAGGTCAAGCAGGCTATCTGCAAGTATCAACTTGCTAGATTAACAAGGAAGTGAAGTCCGCTAGGCAGTAGAGTTGAGCGGACACCTGGATGTTCGGGTTCGACGGGTTCGGCCGAACTTCGGAAAAAAGTTCGGGTTCGGGACCGAACTTTAACCCGAACCCGAACCCCATTGAAGTCAATGGGGACCCGGACTTCTAAGGACTAAAAAGGCTCTAAAAAAGTAATGGAAAGGGCTAGAGGGCTGCAAATGGCAGCAAAATGTTGTTAAGAGCATGGCAAGTGCTCTGCAAACAAATGTGGATAGGGAAATAACTTAAAATAACATAAAAAAAATAAAAATATGCTGGAGGCCCCCTTTTCAGCAGAAGAGGTACGGGAAGTCATTAAGAACCTCAGAAACTCAACGGCACGATGCCACACATATGGTGGGAATGCCCCAGAATACGCCCTTTCTGGAATAAATTATTAAATTTAATGGATAAGCTAGTGGGAAAATAAAATACTTTGAAATAAAAATGTAGCGGGGTGCTAAATTTAAGGGAAGTGTTTGAGTGGTAAATAGGCTCAAACACCCTAATTCTGTAGGATTCATGGACCATTTTGTCCTCGGGGGGCAGTATTGGTGTGCAGTTCCCTGCGGCCTACAGGTGGCGCTGCCATGGTAGGCTAGGGTTGAACCGCCGATACAATGCTGTGCCTTTTGTGTCCCCTCTTGGCAGTAGTACAGCGGGGCGGGGAACCTGCTGTGCATGCCGGGAGAGGATATAAAAGGGGCAGACCTTTGGCCTGGGGGCTGATGTCCAGTGGGGTCCACGCCCAGGTGCCTTCGGCCTGGGTGCATGTGTTCCTGTTCCATCTCGGGTACCTTTAGCCTGGGGTGAGGTACTATCCTGGAGTTCCTGCTGCCCTGGGTATGGAGGCCTAGGTGCGGGAGTAAAGCCTGGAGTCCAGAACCTTCGTCTGGAGTCCGCTAAGGGTCGAGGAGTCTTAGGGTGCCGCCTCGTGTAGGGGACCATGTTCCAGGGAAGGGAGGATCATTCTGATGGACCGATGCGGGAGTCACGGTGAAGGAAGGGTCTGTTGACTCCCTGGAGAGATGTCTTCCCCTTGATATGGGCTAGGTTCGTAGAAGGAGAAGCTCAAGGTCATCTTGACTGTATCAGAGGCCTTATTCACCCGGCCCGTGGCAGGGGCCTTATACACCCTGGTCTGTGGCAGAGACCAAAGTTCTCCAGGTCTGTGGCAGGGGCCTTGTACACCCGGTCTGTGGCAGAGACCAACCTCAAGGTCTGTGGCAGAGACCGTGCACCTAAAACTGTTTGAGAAACCTAAGCAGTGAAGTGAATGTGCTACGTTTGTGCCTGGACCTCCTCCACACCTTAAGCTGTCCTGTTTCTTTGCTCTAACCTTTTCTATCCGAGTAGAGTTTATTTTGCCATGAGAGAATAAGAGTTGTAATTTCAGCTGGAGTGGACATTGACTTTACTGGGAATTAAAGGACTTGCCTCTACCTACAGTAGAGGTGAGAATCATCCTCTGGAGGAGTTTTGACTCCGGCTGTGGACACGGCCCGTCAAGTACACTGCTCAACCTCTTTATATAGGAGGGTACGGGCTGGTAGTGTGGTGTGCCTTTCTCCCTCCTGCGAGGAGCCAACAACATAAAGGCAGGTAAGGGGGAAAGGATCTGTGCGCTACAAAAAAATAAAATAAAAATTATAATCTTGACCTAGGAGGACGAGGTCCATATGGAGTAGGAGGTTGAGGTGGCGGTGGATGTGGCTGTGTAGGTGGAAGCGGCGGTGGAGGAGGACGAGGTAGCCAACACTGGTTCAAAAATACAACAATGGCTGGGTAAGGCCAGTGATGTGTCGAATTCTGTCCCCCGTCGAATAGTGTCCACCCTGTACTGCGCTTGCTCATTATGTAGGACAAGAGGATTTCGAAAATCTCCCAAGATGAACGGCGCCTGGTGGTGAGTTCAGGTGAAGGCCACACCATCCGTGGTTCAAGCCGAGCCAAGTGAGGCCGTGCCCGAAGCGTGGCGATCGAAGCGAGCCCGTGAGGGGCCCTGTTACTATGTGCTACCGTATGTCCACTTGGATGTTGGGGCTTGAACCTGCACTCACGGCGCAGGCGCCGTTCATCTTCGGAGATTTTGTGAATCCCCTTGTCCTCTGTACTGCGCAAGCGCTGCGCCTTCGCAGTACGGGCCGGACACAATCCGATGGCCGGACAGTTTTTGTCACAACACCGGTATACATGTCTATTCTGCACAAGGTACGGACAAGTCCTGTGGGATCCATGCCTGGTTCATTTTAATGAACGTGAGCTTGTCCACATTGGCTCTGGACAGGCGGCTGCGCTTGTCTGTGATAACGCCCCCTGCCGTGCTAAATACACATTCAGATAATACACTGGCTGCAGGGCAGGCCAGCACCTCCAAGGCATAAAGGGCAAGCTCAGGCCATGTGCCCAATTTGGAGACCCAGAAGTTAAAGGGGGCAGACCCGTCATCCAGTACGTGTAGGCCTGTGGACACATACTGCTCAACCATGTTGGTGAAATGCTGCCTCCTGCTAAGACGTTCCATCTCAGCTGGTGGTGCTGGTTGTTGTGGTGTGCTGACAAAGCTTTTCCACATTTCAGCCATGCTAACCCTGCCTTCTGAGGTGCTGCCGGTGCCCCGGCTGCGTTGGCGACCTCTTCCTCCTCCTCTGCCTTCGCCTTGTGCTTCCACCGTACGCCCGCTGTCAGGTGGGAATGCCACCAGCAGTGCGTCTACCAGCGTGCGCTTGTACTCACGCATCTTACGATCCCGCTCCAGTGAGGGAATTAAGGACGGTATGTTGTCCTTGTAACGGGAATCCAGCAGGGTGGCCACCCAGTAATCAGCACCAGTTAAAATGTGGGCAACTCGGCGGTCATTGCGGAAACACTGCAGCATGTAATCGCTCATGTGTGCCAGGCTGCCCAGAGGCAAAGAAAAGCTGTCCACTGTGGGAGGTGTATCGTCTGTGTCCTCTGTATCCCCCCAGCCACGCACCAGTGATGGCCACGAGCTGGTCTGGGTGCCACCCTGCTGTGAACATGGCTCCTCCTCTTCCTCCTCCTCCTCCTCCTCTTCCATCTCCTCCTCCACCTCGTCATCCTCCAGAACTGTGCCCTTTCTGCCGGACAATTGTGTACCTGGCGTTTGTTGGTGCAGGAACCCACCCTCGTAGCTACTTGTGAAAGACTGCCCTGAAAGCCTTTAAAATGATCCCGCTTCCTCCTCCTCCTCCTCATCCTCCTGTGCCACATCCTCTTCCATCATCGCCCGAAGTGTTCTTTCAAGGAGGCATAGAACTGGGATAGTAACGCTGAGAACGGCGACATTGGCACTGGACATGTTGGTGGAGTACTCGAAACAGCACAACAAGGCACACAGGTCTCGCATGGAGGCCCAGTTATTGGTGGTGAAGTGGTGCTGTTCCGCAGAGCGACTCACACGTGATTGCTGCAGCTGAAACTCCACTATCGCCTGCTGCTGCTCGCACAGTCTGGCCAGCATGTGGGCACGTCACATATGAGGCGGTGAGCGGGAAGGCCGAAGTTACGCTGCAGCGCTGACAGGCGAGCAGCAGCAGGGTGAGAACGCCGAAAGTGCGTACACACAGCCCGCACTTTCTGCAGCAGCTCTGGCATATTGGGGTAATTTTTAAGGAACCTCTGAACCACCAAGTTCAGCACATGCGCCAGGCAATGGATGTGCGTCAAACCGGCTAGGCCCAGAGCTGCTACGAGATTTCGCCCATTATCGCACACCACCAGGCCGGGCTTGAGGCTCACTGACAGCAACCACTCATTGGTCTGTTGTTCCATTTCCCTCCACAACTCCTGTGCGGTGTGGGGTTTTTCCCCCAAACAGGAAAGTTTTAAAACTGCCTGCTGTCGTTTACCCCTGGCTGTGCTGAAGTTGGTGGTGAAGGTGTTACGCTGACCGGATGAGGAGGCGGTAGAGGATGAGGACGCGGAGTAGGAGGAGTTAGCAACAGGAGGCAAACTGAAGCGCCCTGCAATCCTCGGTGGTGGAAGGACATGCGCCAAACTGCTATCTGCCTCAGGCCCAGCCGCAACTGCATTTACCCAGTGTGCTGTTATGGAGATATAACGTCCCTGACCGTGCTTACTGGTCCACGCATCCGTAGTTAAGTTGACCTTGCCACAGATGGCGTTGTGCAGTGCACACCTGATTTTGTCCCCCACTTGGTAGTGCAGGGAAGGGATGGCTCACCTGGAAAAGTAGTGGTGGCTGGGCACGACGTACTGTGGGACAGCCAATGCCATCAGGCTTTTAAAACTCTGCGTCTCCACCAGACGGAATGACAGCATTTCAAAGGCCAGGAGTTTTGAAATGCTGGCATTCAGGGCCAGGGATCGCGGGTGGCTAGGGGGGTACTTCCTCTTCCGCTCCAATGTTTGGGAGATAGAGAGCTGAACGCTTCCATGGGACATTGTGGAGATGGTTGGTGACCCAGGTGGTAGTGTTGCTGGCAGATCCTCTGTTTGCGGGGTGGCAGGTGCCACTGTCACTACAGAGGTGGATGAAGAGGCCGAGACTGCAGCAGAAGAAGAAGCAGGAGGAGCCAGAGACCTTGGTTTTTGAGGTGTCTACTCCACTGCAGCTCGTGCTTTGCACTTAGATGCCTGGTCATGCAGGTTGTGCTCAGGTTGAGAACGTTTATGCCTCGCTTCAGGCTCTGATTGCACAGCGTGCAAACCACTCGTGTCTTGTCATCAGCACATTGTGTGAAGAACTGCCACGCTAGGGAACTCCTTGGACCTGGCTTTGGTGTGCTCAGTCCCTTGCTGCGTTGGGCAGTAGCAGACATACTGTCTAGGGGACGGACGCTCCGCTTTTGCACCCTGCTCCCTCTTCTGCTGTGCTGGTGGCTCTGTGCGACCACCGCCTCTTCCTCCAAACTACACTGGTCACCTGCATAACGTTGATTCCATGTGGGGTCGAGGACCTCATCGTCCTCCACATCATCTTCCACCCAGTCTTCACCCCTGCCCTCCTTGTCTGTCTGCACAATTGCGAAAGCAGCAGCAGTTGGCACCTGTGTTTCGTCATCATCCGAGACGTGCTGCGATGGTCCTCCCATGTACTCATCATGAAACATAAGTGGTTGGGCATCGGTGCACTCAATCTCTTCCACTTCTGGGGCAGGGCTAGGTGGATGGCCCTGGGAAACCCTGCTAACAGAGTCATCGAAAAGCAGAAGAGACTGCTGCATGATTTGGGGCTCAGACTGCTTGGCTGATTTGCAAGGGGGTGAGGTGAAAGACTGATGGACATGGGTTTCAGGTGCAAACTCTGATCTTTCATCAGAAGAGTGGGTGGGAGACAATGTGAAGGAACTCGAGGCACTGTCAGCAACCCAATCTACTATCGCCTGTACTTGTCCTGGCCTAAACATTCGTACAACCTCATTAGGCGCGACAAAATACCGCCGCAGGCTCGGTCGCCTACTCGCACCTGAGGAAGGTGTTTCACTTGTGCGTGTATCTGGCACAGATCCACCACGTCCTCTCCCTGCAACAGGAGCTCCACCAGCAGCACCACGACCGGGGCCACCACATCCCTTTGACCTTCTCCTCATATTTTCCAAATTTAGGATGTTGCCCTAAATGGGTGTTTTTGGAAGAGCAGAACACACCCACAGTACGTAACCGCTGAATCGCACAGCTACAGAACTGCAGAAAATGCTATTAAAAAAAAAGTTTTTTTTTTAGTATAGCACAGTAGAAGAAAACTATATATAAATTGTTTATTTCACACACCTCCACATATGTATAACACACTGCAAAATATTTTTTGTGGCCCTAAATGGCGTTTTTTGGAAGACCACAATACACCCACAGTACGTAACCGCTGAATCGCACAGCTACAGAACTGCAGAAAATGCTATTAAAAAAATATGTTGTTTTTTTAGTATAGCACAGTAGAAGAAAACTATTTAGAAATTGTTTATTTCACACACCTCCACATATGTATAACACACTGCAAAATATTTTTGTGGCCCTAAATGGCTTTTTTTGCAAGCGTACATTAAAGTGCAATTTTTTATTTATTTTTTGCCCTAAACGGGTCTTTTTTTGCACGAGCAAAATAAAATGGATTTTTTTATTTTTTTTTGCCCAATGGGTCTTTTGGAAAAGAGCACAATAAAATGCCTTTTTTTTTTTTTGTCCTAAATGGATCTTTTTCCAAGAGCAGAATACACCCACAGTATGGAAACGGTGTACCTCTCAACGTAATATATACAGTGCTGGTGCACTGATCTTGCAGATAAAAGGTAGATTTTCTCTGACACTGGGCTCATAGCAGTGTAAAAAGACTGCACTGCAACACAAACAGGTAAACCTATGCAGATCGCTGAGTTATATCTCTGAATCTGGACTCCTATTCCTATATAATATATCTCTCTCCCTAAAAGCAAAAAACAGGAACCTGGCCCTACACTACACTGTCTCTCTATCTTTTCCCTCAGATTCCAGAATCAGGGCTAACTCATGTATTTTTCTATCTCTCCCTAAAAGCAGCAGCAGCAGACTAGATCCTCTCCCTATCTATTCTGAAGCAGAGTGACGTGTGTGCTGTGTGCCTCTAGCTTATATAGAAGCTGGGTCACATGTTGCACTGACCAATCACAGCCATGCCATTAGTAGGCATGGCTATGATGGCTTCTAAGAGCACACCAGCTAATCAAAAGGTGATTGGCTGGCCCCTGAAGCATTTCTAACTGCGTAATTAGATTCCCGAACCCGAACCCGGACTTTTGCGCAAAGTCCGGGTTCGGGAAGAAGCTAAAGTTCGGTACGGACCCGAACTTTACAGTTCGGGTTTGCTCAACACTACTAGGCAGCCAACGATAAACACTTGAGATATGGAGAGCTCCGGTAATATGCAATTAGGAGAAGAGAAGCAAAAAATTGTGTGATACCATTTATTGCACAAAGTAATGTAAAAGCCAAAATCGCGTTTACTTAGTAAGTGCCACGACCCGGCACTGAGGCTGTGTAGGCATGGGTAAACGAATGGCAGTCCCGGACCTGTGGATAGTGGCTTGCGATTCCCGCAAGGTTGAAGATTCCCCCATCTAGCTGTCTTGCGGCCTTTTTCTTTCTGGTTCCCCCTCTCTTACCTCTTTTTCTGACTGTTCTTTGGGGTGTTGTGGAGTTATGGATGGAATTGTGTAGGGCTCTTTCCATTCCCTCCATTCCCCCCCTTGTGAATGGTAGTTTTGATGTTGAACAGGTCTTCCTCTATAGTTTCCTCTAAATTGGCCCCTAGGAGGTCTGGGGGCATAATGATTGGGTCCCTGATTGTAATACTGATAGTTGTAGTCAACAGATCTGTCATCCAAGGGACCATACCTATTATAGGTAGGTACTATGTGTGGAGCTGGATAATAGTCGTTAGACTGGGAGTAACCCCCTCCATACTGCGAGGTGGGGGGGTGGTGGAAATCCCCTCCCATTAGAACTAGCTTGCCCCTTGTTTTGTGATGGAGTTTTAATTTTTTTAGGGGTATGTACTTTGTTTTTAAATTTGTTAGCTAGCTGAGTGACGACATTATGAACTTCAAGGTCCCTATCCACAGGAGATTCATTTGCACTTGTAGGATCAAAATCCACCTGCCATTTATATACCTTATTCTCCTCATAATCTTTAATATCTCTATGATATTTTTTCAGTTTCTTCTGTTTAATATCCCTGTCATACTTGGATAGATGGGTTTGTAACCCTTGAGCCTTATTCAAGTATTCCTTGGTTCCCATAAAGGGCCCGATTTTCTCTTTCAAGTCGGCTATATTGGCTTCCACTAAAACATTTTTTGCTCGCCGTCTCCGTATCATTAATTGCATACGTTTTTGTTCACATGTGTTAAAGAATTGAAACCACTCATCAGCAAGGGTTAAATCTTCTACGCCATCATTTGGATGCACATCCCACCTCAACCACCTAGGGGTGAGATTCCTCCCGATGTACATCTCAAATGATGCTATATCCCACCAGAGACGTATTTGTTTTTCCATATCATACTGGAGTTGTTTAAACACCCTTTCCAGATCTAAGTTAGGGCTAGGTGTTTGTAAAAAGATCTCCTCAATATTAGTCTGACGACTGCATATAATTGAAGACATCCATGGCTGCAAGGTTTGAAAAGTTGAATGAACTCCCAAGAAATGATATAAGTAAAAACCTGCGCCAACTAATAAATAAAAAATGAAAAAGCTGCACCTCAGATTTCAGTGATAACTGAAAACAATGTGAAAAAAAGTGAGAAATAAGGGCGCTAATTGATATTAAAGAATAATGTGAGTGAATGATAAATGTTAAATTGATAATTTACACCCGCCAAAACTGATTAGTGCTATATAGTAAATTAAAATACTATAAAATCACAAACAAATAAAAATAATTGAACAAATTGTTCTCAAACAAACTGCGAAAATGACACAAAATCCATGGTAAATTGTGCACCAAAGTCCAAACAAATGAACACAAAAGTGTCCCACAAAAATAGTGAACAACAGATTCCTCTGCGTGTGTCATAAATCTTCAATGGACGTGATGTGTATAATACAATATGTCCTTGTAATTTGCGAATCCACCTTCACCAAAAACAGTAACACCCGATAGTGCTAGTGATAAGGATGGCAGCTTACCCCAGCGTATTGACCCTTTTAACTAAAAAAGAGGTCAAGCAGGCTTTCTGCAAGTATCAACTTGCTACATTAACAAGGAAGTGATGTCCGCTAGGCAGGCAACGATAAACACTTGAGATATGGAGAGCTCCGGTAATATGCAATTAGGAGAAGTGTGATACCATTTATTGCACAAAGTTTATGCAATAAATGGTATCACACAATTTTTTGCTTCTCTTCTCCTAATTGCATATTACCGGAGCTCTCCATATCTCTAGTGTTTATCGTTGCCTGCCTAGCGGACATCACTTCCTTGTTAATCTAGCAAGTTGATACTTGCAGAAAGCCTGCTTGACCTCTTTTTTAGTTAAAAGGGTCAATACGCTGGGGTAAGCTGCCATCCTTATCACTAGCACTATCGGGTGTTACTGTTTTTGGTGAAGGTGGATTCGCAAATTACAAGGACATATTGTATTATACACATCACGTCCATTGAAGATTTATGACACACGCAGAGGAATCTGTTGTTCACTATTTTTCTGGGACACTCTTGTGTTTATTTGTTTGGACTTTGGTGCACAATTTACCATGGATTTTGTGTCATTTTCGCAGTTTGTTTGAGAACAATTTGTTCAATTATTTTTTATTTGTTTGTGATTTTATAGTATTTTCACTTACTATATAGCACTAATCAGTTTTGGCGGGTGTAAATTATCAATTTAACATTTATCATTCACTCACATTATTCTTTAATATCAATTAGCGCCCTTATCTCTCACTTTTTTTCACATTGTTTTCAGTTAGCACTGAAATTTGAGGTGCAGCTTTTTCATTTTTTATTTATTAGTTGGCGCAGGTTTTTACTTATATAATTTCTTGGGAGTTCATTCAACTTTTCAAACCTTGCAGCCATGGATGTCTTCAATTATATGCAGAGTCGTCAGACTAATATTGAGGAGATCTTTTTACAAACACCTAGCCCTAACTTAGATCTGGAAAGGGGGTTTAAACAACTCCAGTAAGATATGGAAAAACAAATACGTCTCTGGTGGGATATAGCATCATTTGAGATGTACATCGGGAGGAATCTCACCCCTAGGAGGTTGAGGTGGGATGTGCATCCAAATGATGGCGTAGAAGATTTAACCCTTGCTAATGAGTGGTTTCAATTCTTTAACGCATGTGAACAAAAACGTATGCAATTAATGATACGGAGACGATGAGCAAAAAATGTTTTAGTGGAAGCCAATATAGCCGACTTGAAAGAGAAAATGGGGCCCTTTATGGGAACCAAGGAATACTTGGATAAGGCTCAAGGGTTACAAACCCATTTATCCAAGTATGACGGGGATATTAAACAGAAGAAACAGAAAAAATATCAGAGAGATATTAAAGATTATGAGGAGAATAAGGTATATAAATGGCAGGTGGATTTTGATCCTACAAGTGCAAATGAATCTCCTGTGGATAGGGACCTTGAAGTTCATAATGTCGTCACTCAACTAGCTAACAAATTTTAAAACAAAGTACATACCCCTAAAAAAATTAAAACTCCATCACAAAACAAGGGGCAAGCTAGTTCTAATGGGAGGGGATATCCACCACCCCCCCACCTCGCAGTATGGAGGGGGTTACTTCCAGTCTAACGACTATTATCCAGCTCCACACATGGTACCTACCTATAATAGGTATGGTCCCTTGGATGACAGATCCGTTGACTACAACTATCAGTATTACAATCAGGGACCCAATCATTATGCCCCCAGACCTCCTAGGGGCCAATTTAGAGGAAACTATAGAGGAAGACCTGTTCAACATCAAAACTACCATTCACAAGGGGGGGAATGGAGGGGATGGAAAGAGCCCTACAAAATTCCATCCATAACTCCACAACACCCCAAAGAACAGTCAGAAAAAGAGGTAAGAGAGGGGGAACCAGAAAAAAAAGGCCGCGAGACAGCTAGATGGGGGAATCTTCAACCTTGCGGGAATCGACTTTTCGGAGGCAGGGTTAAAGGTTCTATCGCAGGGTTTGAAATTCGCACCTGATAGGAAGATTAACAAATTCGATCTATTTATTGATATTAAAAAATATGTCAGGAAATTAAACATCAAAAAACATTTTGTGTCCCAAGTATCCACCACTCCCTCTATTGGAGATGGTGAGATTTACTTACATAGTGGACTAAGAAATAATTCCACATTTAATCCCAAAAAAGGTACACACCACCATGTGGAGGTTTTCAAACACATGGTGCAAGATGATATTAGAAATTTAGAAACACAGCAGGTTAGACAGAATCAATTATTGATGGTAGGTATTAGATCACTTGAGAAAAATAACAACATTGTCATCCGTCCCGCGGGCAAGGGGGGGGTTAGTGGTACTCCCAATACAAAAATACCATGATGAAATTGATCGTCTTTTGGAAGATCAGAGTACTTATAGACTACTCCCAGGTGATCCTATGAGAAGGTTGAAAGAAGATCTATCCAATCGGGTGACAGAGGGAGCTGATAGGAACATATTGAATATTAAAGAAGCCCAATATCTTGTACCCCGAGTGCCCCGTACACCGGTATTATATATTCTACCGAAAGTCCATAAAAATAAAGATAATCCCCCTGGTCGACCAATTATTAGTGGGATTGGGTCCCTTTACTCCAGGGTTGGGGAATATCTGGACATATATCTGCAACCCTTGGTTATACAAGGGAAGTCCTATCTCAAAGATAGTAGAGAACTCATCACATCACTGTCCCCCATAGAAATTACACAGGAAACCTTGATGGTCACCATAGATGTAGAGTCTCTCTACACTAACATCAAGCAAAGTGATGCTTCCAAGGCGGTCGAATTGGCTCTTATAGAACATTCCAATTTGCCCATTGCACAAATTCAGTTCTTGGGAGAAGGACTGAAGCAAGCAATGGGTAATAACGATTTCTGGGCACGGGGCAAGTTTTATAATCAGATTAAAGGTGTGGGAATGGGGGCCCGCTATGCTCCCAGTGTGGCCAATCTTGTTCTCAACAAATGGGAAAATTTGTTTATCTACCTCGATATGTCCAAGTGCTTGATGTATTACAGAAGATATATCGATGATATCATTCTGCTGTGGGAGGGGCCATTACCCTTATTTGAAGAATTTCTAGGGGCCATGAATGTTAACCATTATGGCCTCAAGTTCACAGCAGAAATCAGTTTCACCTCCATCAATTATCTGGATCTAACATTAACCAAAAAAGAGGGTCGGGTCGGCACTAAAACTTACTTCAAGATTACAGATAGGAATGGATTTGTGCCCACATCTAGTTGTCACCACCCCCAGTGTTTGGGGGTGGTCCCCAAGGGGCAACTTATGTGCATTAGGCGTAATTGTGATCAAGTTTCAGACTTTGAATCTCAAGCCGCTACTCTCATTGAGAGATTTAGGGAGAAAGGTTATCCTCAGCATTCACTTGAAAAAATTAAAAATGAAGTGCTATTGATGGAAAGGGAATCCCTTCTAGTTTCAAAGAAAAAGCCTCCTTTTTCGGGTGAATTAGCCTTTCTTTCAGGCTTTCATAGACAATCTAGGGATGTGGAAAAAACATTTAATAAATTTTGGCCCATTCTTCTTAAAGACGATGATTTGGCCAAAATTTTACCCCCCAAACCAAAATTTATATATAGGAGGGCACCAGTGTTGCGAAACATGATTGCGCCTAACATACCTGATCCCCCTAAGAAACCTCCTACTTTTTTGGATAGTTCAGGTTTCCACTATTGTACTCGTTGTAAATCCTGTCGGAAAACTAAAAGAAATACAAGGAAAATTAGCAAATTCAAGTCTAATGTTACTCACCAGTTATTTGAGATCAAACCCCTCATAACTTGTGACTCCAAGTATGTCACCTATGTTTTAGAATGTCCTTGCTCCCTTCAATATGTGGGCAGGACCACAAGGGAATTGAAGGTTAGGATCAATGAGCATGTGACAAATATCCGTAAGGGTTTTCCTAATCACAGTGTCTCACGCCACTTTGCTCAATTCCGTGATCAGGATCCTGGTAAAATGACTTTTTATGGGATTGATAAGGCAGCGGGACATTGGAGAGGAACAGATCTTAACCACCTCGCGCCCGCCGTACGAGTATATACGGCCGCAAGGTGGTTGTCAAATGCCGGGAGGCCGTTATTATACGGCCTCCTCTAATTTGGCCACTGGGGGGCGCGCGAGCGCCGCCAGTGGCACGCGCACAACCCCGGCGCGTCACTGCAATGCCGATGCGCGTGCCTGGCGGCCGCGATGTCCGCCATGCACCCTCGATCGGCAGTTACAGAGGCAGGATGTGGATCTCTGTGTGTAAACACAGAGATCCATGTCCTGTCAGGGAGAGAGGAGACTGATGCTGTGTCCCTTGTACATAGTGTGACAGCAGGAAGGTAAAGTCACCTGGTTGCATCCAGGGGGGTAGATATATTTCTCCCAGATTCAGGCTTTATGCCGACTTATACAACTAGGGAGTTGATGAAGCCCAGCTGAGGCTAGTGGGCTCATGAATGACTCATACCTCTAGGGAGAGTGCTGGGCGTCGTGAGGCAGGGAGTTGATGAGACCAGCTGAAGCCTGTCAGTTCGTTTAAGGCCTCTATAAAAACTCCCAGCTTCATTAGATGTTAGCTCATGCCTGGAACCAGACCTGTGTGGACTGTCTAGGGAGAGTGAACCCCTGTGCGGTGAGGCAAAGCCTGTGTGGCTATTTGTTTGGACTTTTACTAAACCAGGGACTTAGGGACTAGGACAGCACTAGGCTGATCCCAGTTGTTAGTTTAGGAAACCTGCATGTTTAGTCAGAGGTCAAACTGACCAGGATTTATTTTGTTTGTTTCTTTTTGGCTTTGCTGTGTTTTTGTCACTGTACATAGAGAAATAAACCGCACCTTTTGATTTTGAAAACCACAACCTCCGTCTGCTGGCCCTGTTTTTGTGTGGGGAGCCCAACCAGGGGGTCACACACACCCGCTACCGAGTTAACCCCCTCGCAGTTGGTGGAGAACCAGTGGCAGTTTTTTTTAAGCCAGCATGGAGGAGATACTGAAACAGCTGGCTCTAGCAAATGCCAATCAACAGCAGACAAATGCAGGTTTGCAAAGGAGCCTTGCAGCCCAGCAGCAAGCTCATCAACAAGCCCAGCAGCAATCTGAGGCCCGCTTCATAGACCTGTTACAGAAGCAAGAGCAGAGACTACAACAAATGGAAGCAGTAATGCAGCAACGTCCGCAGACCAGTGAGGAAAGCCGTCCCACTAATACCGCGTCCTTTGGGGTGAGTCGTTTATTGACAAAAATGACTGGAGAGGATGATCCAGAGGTATTTTTGACCACATTTGAAAGGACTGCTGAAAGAGAAAAGTGGCCTGAGGAGCAGTGGGCTGGACTGGTGGCTCCTCTGTTAACTGGTGAATCGCAGAAGGCTTACTATGACCTAGAGCCTGACCAAGCAAAAGACTATGTGATGCTAAAAGCTGAAATATTGGCAAGGCTGGGTGTCACCCTGGCTGTCCGGGCTCAGCGTGTGCATAACTGGACTTTCCAGCTTGGAAAACCCCCCAGGTCTCAAATGTATGATCTCATTCACCTGAGCAGGAAGTGGCTACAGCCAGAGACTTTGTCCGCACCGGAGATTGTGGAACGTGTTGTGATGGATCGTTTCTTGAGAGCTCTTCCTACCGCCATTCAAAAGTGGGTAAGCCACGGAGACCCAGAAACGGCCGGTAAACTTGTGGATCGTGTAGAGAGATACTTGGCTACAGAGAACCTGACGGCCTCTTCCAGAGACTCTCGGACTTTCCACCCTAAGACCAGACCATCCCCAGGGGCGGATAAGAGGATTCCAAGGGGTGAGGGTGGAGAGAGTGAGAGGGTGGGAGCTCTACCCCAAGTTTGGCGAGAACAGCCTGGGAAATCAGCGGCTCAAGAGGCCGCAAGAAGGATCGTTTGCTACCGCTGCCGGCAAGCGGGACATATTGCAGCCAATTGCCCGGTTGTGGAGGAACCCATGCAGTGTGACTTTCTGACGGGCAGACGTCAGTCGCTGTGTGCGACAGTCGCATGCACTGCCATTCGAGGAACTGAGAAACATTTATGCAAAATGTGTGTTAATGGTAGAAATGTTGTGGTATTGTTGGATTCAGGTAGCCTTGTGACCCTGATAAAGGCTGAGTTAGTTAAAACAGAGGTCTCTGGGAATAGCAAGGTAGCTGTTATTTGTGTGCATGGGGACACCCGAGAGTATCCAGTGACTACAGTGTGTTTCGAGACCCCCAAAGGTACCCTCTCTCATCCAGTGGGCTTAGTATCTCAGTTACCGCATGACGCCATTGTGGGAAGGGATTTTCCGAAGTTCTGGGAACTGTGGGATGATCCTGAGCCCCCCACTGGTGCCCCTATGTACCAGGAATGTGATAGCCAGAACTCCTCTGAGAGTGGTGAGGACTCTCCAGAATTTCCCTTGTCAGTATTGGCAGGGGAGACTCAAGAAACTGGAGAGGAGCCCACCTCCTCAGACGAAAACCTACCGTCTGTGGAGTTTTCTGATCTGGAGGTTCACAGGGAAAATTTTGCCACAGAACAGTTAAAAGACCCCGCCCTAATAAAGGCACGGGAAAACGTAGTGGAAATAGATGGCGAGTTAGTGAACCCAGATAATACCTGCACTTACCCATACTTCAGCGTAGAGAAGGACCTACTGTATCGGGTGGCAAAAAGGGCAGAAGAAACCGTTGAGCAGCTGGTGGTGCCCAAACCTTACAGGAAGTTGGTGTTGGAGTTGGCCCATGGGCACATTCTTGGAGGTCATCTGGGGACAGAGAAAACCCGAGAGAGGGTATTACAGAGATTCTATTGGCCTGGGGTGATGAAGGACATAGAAAATTATTGTTCCTCCTGCCCTGTGTGTCAGAGGTCGGCCCCGATGCCACATTTCCGTAGCCCGCTGGTCCCTCTACCCATCATTGAGGTCCCGTTTGAGAGAATCGCAATGGATTTGGTAGGTCCTATAATCAAGTCCGCTAGGGGGCACCAGTACATATTGGTTATAATGGACTATGCCACCCGTTATCCAGAAGCGATCCCTCTCAGAAATACCTCGGCCAAAACCATAGCCAAAGAGCTATCTCTTGTTTTTAGCCGGGTGGGTATTTGTAAAGAACTGCTTACGGACCAAGGTACACCCTTTATGTCCCGGGTTATGAAAGAGCTGTGTAAATTGTTCAAAGTGACGCAATTGCGTACATCTGTGTATCACCCCCAAACCGATGGGCTGGTTGAAAGATTCAACAAAACCCTAAAACAAATGTTGAAGAAAGTGGTGGATAGAGATGGAAAGGATTGGGACTGTCTACTTCCTTATTTGATGTTTGCTATTAGGGAGGTGCCCCAATCCTCTACGGGATTCTCCCCCTTTGAGTTACTGTATGGGAGACACCCAAGAGGGCTGTTGGATATTGCCAAGGAAACTTGGGAAAGTGAGAGTTCTCCCCACAGGAGTGTGATTGAGCATGTCGCCCTGATGCAAGATCGAATTGCACAGGTAATGCCCATCGTGAAGGAACATTTGGCCCAAGCGCAGTTGGCACAGCAGAGAGTGTACAACCGTGGAGCAAAGACCCGTACCTTTTCCCCGGGGGATAGGATATTGGTACTTGTCCCTACGGTTGAAAGTAAATTCCTTGCCAAATGGCAAGGCCCCTACGAGATAATGGAAAAAGTGAGCGAAGTGAATTACAAGGTCAGACAACCAGGAAGGCGAAAGCCCGAACAGATATATCACGTTAATCTGTTGAAAGCCTGGAGGGATAGAGAGTCCCTAGTCGCAGAAACTTGGTCACCAGCTCAAACTGGTTGCGTGATTCCGGAGGTTGGAATAGCAGCCACCTTGTCACAACCCCAACAACAGGAGGTTAAGGAGTTTGTGCTTCGCAACAAGGAGGTGTTCTCTGAGCTGCCGGGACAAACATCTGGGGTAGAGCATGATATTATTACCCCGCCCGGTGAAAGGGTGAAGTTAAAACCCTATCGGATCCCAGAGGCCCGACGGGAGGCAATACGGGAGGAAGTACAGAAAATGCTGAACTTAGGGGTGATAGAGGAGTCCCAAAGTGATTGGTCTAGTCCCATTGTGTTGGTGCCTAAACCGGATGGGAGCTGGCGATTTTGTAACGATTTTCGTCAGTTGAACAAAGTTACAAAATTTGACACCTACCCCATGCCACGTATAGATGAGTTGATCGACCGGCTGGGAACAGCCCGATACATGACGACTCTTGACCTCACAAAAGGGTATTGGCAAATTCCCCTGGCCAAGTCGGCCAAAGAGAAAACCGCATTTGTAACCCCAGACGGGGCGTTCCAATATAAGAGAATGCCGTTCGGGTTACAGAATGCGCCGGCCACATTCCAGCGGAAAATGGACCAGATGCTGAGGCCCCATCGGAAGTATGCTGCGGCTTACCTGGATGACGTAATTGTCCATAGCACAGATTGGGCCTCACATCTGCCAAAAGTGCAAGCAGTCCTGGACTCTGTTCGGGAAGCGGGGTTTACGGCTAACCCCAAGAAGTGTACCATTGGGCAGGAGGAGGCCAAATATCTTGGGTACACCATTGGCAGGGGAGTAATAAAACCCCAACTCAACAAAGTCGAGGCCATCCAGAGTTGGCCACGTCCCAACAGCAAGAAGCAGGTACGAGCCTTTCTGGGAATCGCGGGTTATTATCGGCGCTTCATTCCCCACTTTGCTTCTAAGGCTGTGCCCCTAACCAACCTGACGAAAGGGAAAGGGTCGGTCATGATTAAATGGACCCCCGAGGCTGAGGCAGCATTCCAATTCTTGAAACAAGCCTTATGTAGCCAGCCAGTGTTGTACTCACCCGACTTCTCTAAAGACTTTGTCGTACAAAGTGATGCGTCAGATGTGGGGTTAGGAGCAGTATTGTCCCAGGTCTGGAACGGGGAAGAGCACCCAGTCATTTACCTCAGCAGGAAGTTGAAGTCCCATGAGGTAAATTACGCCACGGTTGAAAAGGAGTGTTTAGCGGTGAAGTGGGCTCTAGATTCCCTTCGGTACTATCTGCTAGGTAGGCACTTTGACATGGTTACGGATCACGCTCCGTTAAAGTGGATGGCTCAAAACAAGGAGACAAATAGAAGAGTGAATAGGTGGTTCCTGGCCCTACAGGAATTCAACTTCACAGTAAAGCATCGCCCTGGCGTTCAAATGGGGAATGTGGATGCTTTGTCTCGAGTACATGAATGCCTGATTGCTGGTGTTCCAACCCCAAGGTTAAAACAAGAGGGGGGGGTATGTGACAGCAGGAAGGTAAAGTCACCTGGTTGCATCCAGGGGGGTAGATATATTTCTCCCAGATTCAGGCTTTATGCCGACTTATACAACTAGGGAGTTGATGAAGCCCAGCTGAGGCTAGTGGGCTCATGAATGACTCATACCTCTAGGGAGAGTGCTGGGCGTCGTGAGGCAGGGAGTTGATGAGACCAGCTGAAGCCTGTCAGTTCGTTTAAGGCCTCTATAAAAACTCCCAGCTTCATTAGATGTTAGCTCATGCCTGGAACCAGACCTGTGTGGACTGTCTAGGGAGAGTGAACCCCTGTGCGGTGAGGCAAAGCCTGTGTGGCTATTTGTTTGGACTTTTACTAAACCAGGGACTTAGGGACTAGGACAGCACTAGGCTGATCCCAGTTGTTAGTTTAGGAAACCTGCATGTTTAGTCAGAGGTCAAACTGACCAGGATTTATTTTGTTTGTTTCTTTTTGGCTTTGCTGTGTTTTTGTCACTGTACATAGAGAAATAAACCGCACCTTTTGATTTTGAAAACCACAACCTCCGTCTGCTGGCCCTGTTTTTGTGTGGGGAGCCCAACCAGGGGGTCACACACACCCGCTACCGAGTTAACCCCCTCACAATAGGGACACAGATCGGTCTCCTCCCCCAGTCACTCCCCTCCCCCCACAGTAACAATCACTCCAGGGAACACATTTAACCCCTTCCTCGCCCCCTAGTGTTAACCCCTTCCCTGCCAGTCACATTTAGAAAGTAATCAGTGCATATTTATAGCACTGTTCGCTGTATAAATGTGAATGGTCCCAAAATAGTGTCAAAAGTGTCCGATGTGTCCGCCATAATGTCGCAGTCACAAAAAAAATCACTGATCGCCGCCATTACTAATAAAAAAAAAATATATATAAAAATGCCATAAAACAGTCCCCTATTTTGTAAACGCTATAACTTTTGCGCAAACCACTCAATAAACGCAGATTGCGTTTTTTTTTTACCAAAAATATGTAGAAGAATACGTATCGGCCTAAACTGAGGAAAAAATATATTTTTTTAAAAAAAATTGGGATATTTATTATAGCAAAAATCAAAAAAATATTGCTTTTTTTTCAAAATTGTCTCTCTATTTTTGTTTACAGCGCAAAAAATAAAAACCGCAGAGGTGATCAAATACCACCAAAAGAAAACTCTATTTGTGCGAAAAAAAGGACGTCAATTTTTTTTGGGAGCCACGTCGCACGACCGCGCAATTGTCATTCAAATAGTGACAGTGCTGAAAGCTGAAATTTCGCCTGGGCATGAAGGGGGTATATGTGCCCAGTAAGGAAGTAGTTAAGAAAGCAATATCACAGAATGAGACTCAATGGGTGTACCGACTCAGATCGATGCAGCCGTTGGGTCTTAATATCGATCTGGACCTTAACTGTTTCCTCATTAATGAATAGGGTTTCTATTATTTAGGGCTCCATTATGAATCCTATTCATTTTAGTCTAATTTTATATTTTTACCCATTTTAAACTTTATATTGATGTATCAATGTTTTTACATATTTTATTAAGTTTATCGTATATTTTGTATGAATTGCAAACGCCTTCATTATGGCTGTTTGTGAATTATCCCCTCCCATATTCAAATTTTGAGTGACATAAATATCGTATCTCCAGCGTGACCTGTAGCGCTTCCTGATGACGGAACCCGTAACGTACGTCGAGGCGCAATACAGGTCACGCATTTGACGTTACTTCCGGTCCCGCTGGCTGTTCGTTCCGAAAAGGTGGAACGCACGCCACTATCCACAGGTCCGGGACTGCCATTCGTTTACCCACGCCTACACAGCCTCAGTGCCGGGTCGGGGCACTTACTAAGTAAGCGCGATTTTGGCTTTTACATTACTTTGTGCAATAAATGGTATCACACAATTTTTTGCTTCTCTTCTCCTAATAGCATATTACCGGAGCTCTCCATATCTCCAGTGTTTATCGTTGCCTGCCTAGCGGACATCACTTCCTTGTTAATCTAGCAAGTTGATACTTGCAGAAAGCCTGCTTGACCTCTTTTTTAGTTAAAAGGGTCAATACGCTGGGGTAAGCTGCCATCCTTATCACTAGCACTATCGGGTGTTACTGTTTTCGGTGAAGGTGGATTCGCAAATTACAAGGACATATTGTATTATACACATCACGTCCATTGAAGATTTATGACACACGCAGAGGAATCTGTTGTTCACTATTTTTGTGGGACACTCTTGTGTTTATTTGTTTGGACTTTGGTGCACAATTTACCATGGATTTTGTGTCATTTTCGCAGTTTGTTTGAGAACAATTTGTTAAATTATTTTTATTTGTTTGTGATTTTATAGTATTTTCACTTACTATATAGCACTAATCAGTTTTGGCGGGTGTAAATTATCAATTTAACATTTATCATTCACTCACATTATTCTTTAATATCAATTAGCGCCCTTATCTCTCACTTTTTTTCACATTGTTTTCAGTTATCACTGAAATTTGAGGTGCAGCTTTTTCATTTTTTATTTATTAGTTGGCGCAGGTTTTTACTTATATCAAGAACTGTAATTGCATGCCCCAGTTGAAGAGGGGCAGAAAAATTGGGCCTTTGGTGGTGGTGGTGGTGGTGGTGTTGCCACAACACTGTAAGCCCTCACAGTTACTCTTGGTGGGCGCAGGAATGGGCCCTGCTGTGAATTATTAGATCAAGAATTGTAATTACATGCCCCTGTTGAACAGGGGCAGAAAAATTAGACACTGGTGCCACAACACTGCAACCCCTCACAGATACTGTACTTGGAGCACAGCAATGAGCCCAGTTGCAAAGTATTGCATCAAAAATTGTAATTACACGCCCCTGTTAAACAGGGGCTGAAAAATTGGGCCTTAGCCACTGGTGCTGGTGCCACGACACTGCAACCTCTCCCAGATACTCTAGTTGGAGTGCAGGAATGAGCCCTGCTGCAAAGCATTGCATAAAAAATTGTAATTACATGCCCCTGTTAAACAGGGGCTGAAAAATTGGGCCTTTGCCACTGGTGGTGGCACCCAGAAACAAAAATGTTCTTCCAAGCTATCATCATGAATTGGATCATTGAGGAGGAGGAGGATAGTCAGTCAACATAACAGTACAGTCACTCAGCATCAGCATAGGCAGTCTTGAAGGGATGTGACATTTCAAAATTAATTATTCTGTTATATCAGCTTCAGGTGCTTGGTAGCTGGTGGTGATCCAAGACTGGTTCATCTTTATGAAGGTCAGTCGATCAACCGAGTCTGTGGACAGGCGCACCCTGTGATCCGTGACAAAGCCTCCAGCAGCACTGAATGTGTGTTCCGAAAGAACGCTGGATGCAGGACAGGCCAGTAGCTCAATTGCATACTGTGCAATCTCTGGCCAGTGATCCATCCTCAAGACCCAGTAAGCCAGAGGATTTTCGTGGGAAAGGTGTCCAAGTCTGACCTTGCCCCTAGGTATTCCTGCACCATGTATATCAGACGCTGGCGATGGTTGCTGGAACCGATCATACTTTGGGGCTGTGGACTAAAAAATTGTCTGAACGCATCGGTCAGACGGCCACCTTCCCCACCGCTCCTTCTTTGACTGACCGAAGCCTCAGCAACTCGTTGTCCAGGACCAGGAGTTTGTAACCTCCCAGTCTCTGGGAACGCGTTGCACAGACCTTTCTGCAAGGCCTCCCGGAGATGTCTCATCCTCTGCTCCCTCTGCGACGGTAAGATAAGGTCCGCAACCTTACCCTTGTACCGTGGATCAAGGAGAGTGGCCAGCCAGTAATGGTCCCTCTCCTTGATTCCAAGAATACGAGGATCCTTCCGCAGACTTTGCAGGATCAGTGTGGCCATGCAGCGTAGGTTAGCTGAGGCATTCGGTCCGGAGTCCTCTGGGTCACTAAGGACGACATGATCCGCAGCCACCTCCTACCAGCCACGTACAAGTCTACGGGTTTCTTGGGACTGTAAATCATCCCTAAAAGACTGCTGCTGTTGATGCTGAGTGCCAGGCTCCACCTCCATGCTGACACAATCCTCCTCCTCCTCCTCCTCTTCCTGTGCGATGGGTGGGACAGAAGGAACACTGTCTGGGTAAAGGGGGCCTTGGGAGGCAAGGAAGTCCTCCTCTTCCTGCCTCTGTTCTGCCTCAAGTGCCCTGTCCATTATTCCACGCAGCGTATGCTCCAACAGGTGGACAAGAGGTACAGTGTCACTGATGCATGCACTGTCACTGCTCACCATCCTCGTGGCCTCCTCAAATGGTGCCAGGACAGTGCATGCATCCCTGATCATGCCCCACTGGCGTGGTGAAAAAAAAACAAGCTCCCCTGACCCTGTCCTGGTGCCGTAGTCGCACAGGTACTCATTGATGGCCCTCTGCTGTGTGTGTAGTCGCTGCAGCATGGCCAACGTTGAGTTACACCTGGTGGGCATGTCACATATAAGGCGGTTCTTGGGCAGGTTCAACTCCTTTTGCAGCTCAGCCAGCCGAGCACTGGCATTATATGATCTGCGGAAATGCACACAGACTTTCCTGGCCTGCCTCAGGGCATCCTGTAAGCCTGGGTACCTGCCCAAGAACTGCTGCACCACCAGGTTAAGGACGTGAGCCACACAGGGCACATGGGTCAGTTGTCCCTGTCGGAGGGCAGAGAGGAGGTTGGTGCCATTGTCGCAAACCACCATTCCTGGCTTAAGCTTGCATTGCGTCAACCACCTCTCGGCCTGCCCCTGCAGAGCTGACAGAACCTCTGCCCCAGTGTGGCTCCTGTCCCCCAAACACACCAGCGCAAGCACGGCATGGCATCTTTTTGCCTGCGTACTTGCGTAGCCCCTTGAACGCCTACGGAGCACCGCTGGTTCCGAGGACATAGCACAGGAAGAGGCCATGGAGGAAGAAGAAGAGAAGGGGGTGGAGGAGAGAGGTGTGTCACAACCAGTAGTAGCATTTTGGAGGCATGGCGGCGGAACAACCTCCAACACTACTGCACCTTGTTCTGCATCCTTCCCAGCTGCCAAAAGAGTGACCCAATGGGCCGTGAAAGATAGGTAACGTCCCTGTCCATGCCTGCTGGACCATGAGTCAGCGGTAATATGCACCTTACCGCTGACCGCATAATCCAGCGAGGCATGGACATTGCCTTCCACATGCCGATAGAGAGCCGGAATCGCCTTCCGTGAGAAAAAGTGGCGTTTGGGAACCTGCCACTAAGGAACCGCACATTGCACAAACTCACGGAAGGGGGCCGAGTCTACCAACTGAAAAGGCAGCAGTTGAAGTGCTACCAATTTAGCCAAGCTAGCATTCAACCGCTGGGCATGTGGATGGCTGGGAGTGAACTTCTTTCGATGGTCCAGCAGCTGGGGCAGGGAAATTTGCCTGCTATAATCGGACGTCGGTGTACTGCTAGCAGAGTACTTGGCTGTGACACACCTAATTCTACACCTTCATTCCTCTCAGTGCAGGTTTCAGAGAGGACTGAAGGTACAGTGGGGTTGGAGATCCCAGCTGATGAGGAGCAAGGAGAAGTCCGCTTTACTCTTTGGTGTGGGTCTTTAAGGTACGCTTGCCAACGAGCTGCATAGCAGGTCAACATATGTCTGGTCAAGCATGTGGTGCCCAAGCGGCTGATGTTTTGGCCACGCGAGATACGCTTGAGACATATGTTGCAAACAGCAGCGGTGCAATCTGATGCACTCGACTCAAAAAAGCCCACACCGAAGAACTTTTGGAATAACGGGCAGAGGCAGCGCCCTGCACAGGCGGAGCTCTGCGGTGTGATTCAGTCGGTGTGCTGCCCTAACACTGGCCCCCGGAGGGCATCCTGCCTCGTTGGAGATGTGCCTCCTCCTCATCCTCTTCCTCTCTCCTATCAGGCACCCACGTGGAGTCAGTGACCTCATCATCCCCTCCCTCCTCATCACTGGAGCCAATCTGGCAGTATGCTGCAGCTGCTGGAACATGACTGCCAGATTGCTGTCCTTCTTGAGCATCCCCTCTCTCTGCTCTCACGCTACTGCCTTCCTCTAGCTGGGTATCATCTTCAGACCCTTCGAAACGCTGGGCATCCTCCTGGAGCATGTACCCAACACTGTGTTCAAACAGTTCGGGGGACTCCTCAGGAGAACACGGGTCTAGGGAAGGAGTGACTGATGATGACATTGATACGAGGGAAGAGGACGCTTTGGCAGCTGCTTTGCCAGTACCCTGAGCCTGGGTGAGAGAGGATGAGGAGGATGAGGAGGGCTTTGTCATCCACTCTACCAAGTCTTCGGCATGATGCGGCTCAACACGTCCAGCTGCCGAAAATAAGGACAAGCGTGTCCCATGGCCACGTGCTGATGACGATGCACTGTGTCCACGACCAGCACTGTTGTCTCTAGACACAGAGCCTGCTTGCCCTCTTTTATTGGCTTGTGACTGTCTGCCTCTCCTTGTTGGCCTTCCAGACATAGAAATGGCCTGCAGGGAGATGGGAAAACCAGCAATTGGGTAGTGTATATTGTGCTGGAGGCACACAACACACACTAACTCCAGCAGATGCCTTTATTAGAGAACAGCAATGACGGGTATATACAGGTGTATACTGTACTAGGGCACACAACACCCACTAACTCCAGCAGATGCCTTTATTAGAGAACAGCAATGACGGGTATATACAGGTGTATACTGTACTAGGGCACACAACACCCACTAACTCCAGCAGATGCCTTTATTAGAGAACAGCAATGACGGGTATATATAGGTGTATACTGTACTAGGGCACACAACACCCACTAACTCCACCAGATGCCTTTATTAGAGAACAGCAATGACGGGTATATGCAGGTGTATACTGTACTAAGGTACACAACACCCACTAACTCCAGCAGATGCCTTTATTAGAGAACAGCAATGACGGGTATATACAGGTGTATACTGTACTAGGGCACACAACACCCACTAACTCCAGCAGATGCCTTTATTAGAGAACAGCAATGACGGGTATATACAGGTGTATACTGTGCTGGGGCACACAACACCCACTAACTGCTGCAGATGCCTGAGAAAAGAACACACTGTCCCTGCCTGCCTATCTAGCTTAGAGAACAGCAATGAACAGCAACTCCTGCAGATGCCTGAGAAAAGAACACACTGTCCCTGCCTGCCTATCTAGCTTAGAGAACAGCAATGAACAGCAACTCCTGCAGATGCCTGAGAAAAGAACACAACGTAGAACACACTGTCCCTGCCTATGTAGCTCTTTCCCTGCACGCCGGAACACACTGCACAAGGCCGCCGCGCTGGCGGCCTTTTATAGTGTGGGGTGTGTACTAAACCCTAATGAGCTATGATTGGCCACAGGTATCCTGCCTGTGGCCAATTATGGCTCTCCTCGCTAGAGGCGCTGTGATTGGCCAAGCATGTGGGGTCACAGTGCATGCTTGGCCAATCACAGCGCCGGGATTGCACTATGATGGCGCAGTGTATTGTGGGCCGTTTGCGTCACTCGAATTTGGCGCGAACGGCCCATAACGTTCGATATTCGTCGAACAATCGAAGAGCCGATGTTCGAGTCGAACGTGTGTTCAACTCGAACACAAAGCTCATCCCTAATCCTATGTATAGACTCCATCTGGTCTTGCTCATGGTGCTTGAGATCAGACCATCGTTTTCTGATTTGGTCCTTCGTTCCTTGCACCGAAAAATTGCCCTGCAAAACGGCAATGACCTTCTCCAAAATGAGGTCCTTTCGGCTGTTGGGCCTTTCGTAGTTACGCAGCTTGCAGTTGTAGTCGTGCTTCTCTAGGATGCGCACCATCTCCACCATCTCACCCTTGCTCATGGGGGTTGCTTTATGCCTCCTATGAGCTCCACTAGTGATGAGCCGAACACCCCCGGGTTCGGTTCGCACCAGAACCCGCGAACGGACCGAAAGTTCGAACGAACATTAGAACCCTATTAAATACAATGGATGCGAACGTTCGAATTCTAAAGTGCTAATTATAACAACTATTATGCATGTTATTGTCCTAAAAAGGGTTTGGGAACCCGGGTTCTGCACCAGGGGACATGTATCAATGCAAAAATAAGTTTTAAAAACGGTCGTTTTCCGGGAGCAGTCATTTTAATGATGCATAAAGTGAAAAAAAAAAAGTCAAATATTCCTTTAAATATCGTACCTGGGGGGTGTCTAAAGTATGCCTGTGAAGTGCCACGTGTTTCCCGTGTTTAGAACTGTCCCTGCACAAAATGACACTTCTAAAGGAAAAAAAAGCCATTTAAAACTGCTTGCGGCTTTAATGTAATGTCTGGTCCCGGTAATATGGATGAAAATCTTTAAGAAAAATGGCATAGCTACCCCATGACCCCCCCCCTACCCCAGCCCATTACCAGCCCCTTTGGGTCTTGTATGGATATTAAGGGGAACCCCGCACATAAAATAAAAAAGGCCCTATATACTCTGAACAGCCGTATACAGGCGGTGCATACAAGACAGGGACTGTAGGTTTGTTCTTATGTAGAATCTGTTTGTAATTTTGAACAGGTACATTGTTGAAGTGTAGCTCCAGACCAAAAATCTATTTTTAAACTTTTTGGAAAACATAGGTAAGGGTTATCACCCCTGTAACATTTGTTTTGCTGTCTGTGCCCCTGTTCAGAACATTTCACCTCACTTTCCGTCCTAATGACAACTGTTTTTGAAATGTGGTGTTTTTCTTGAAACAAGGATTGCTGATAAAGCATCAGTACAGAGGAGACACCTTTCTCCCATATTTATTCTTACAGGAGAGAATTTTCCTTCCTAGTGGTAGATTTCCTCTCACTTCCTGTTGTCTTCTTGCGTTTGCAAGTAGGAGTCGTTTGTAAGTTGGATGTTTGAAAGTAGGGACCTGCGGTATATACTCTGCAGAAATAGGCCCCTTAGTTGTTGGTGTTGGCACAACACTGTAAGCACTCACAGTTACTCTTGGTTGGTGCTGGAACGCCCTGCTGTCAACTATTATATCAGGAATTTTAATTACATATAATTGTTGAACAGTGGTAGTAAAAATTGGGCCTTTGATGGTGGTGCTGGTGCCACAACACTGTAAGCCCTGACAGTTACTCTTGGTGGGTGCAGCAATGGGCCCTGCTGTGAATTATTAGATCAAGAATTGTAATTACATGCCCCTGTTGAACAGGGGCTGAAAAATTGGGCCTTAGGCACTGGTGGCACAACACTGCAACCCTTCACAGATACTGTACTTGGAGCACAGCAATGAGCCCTGTTGCAAAGTATTGCTTCAAAAATTGTAATGACACGCCCCTGTTAAACAGGGGCTGAAAAATTGGGCCTTAGGCACTGGTGGCACAACACTGCAACTCCTCACAGATACTGTACTTGGAGCACAGCAATGAGCCCTGTTGCAAAGTATTGCTTCAAAAATTGTAATTACACGCCCCTGTTAAACAGGGGCTGAAAAATTGGGCGTTAGGCACTGGTGGCGGCACCCATAAACAAAAATGATCTTCCAAGCTATCATCATCAATCGTATCATTGAGGACTCGGAGGAGGAGGATAGCCAGTCAACATAACAGCACAGGCACTCAGCATCAGCATCAGTCTTGAAGGGATGTGACATTTTAAAATCAATTAGTCTGTTATATCAGCATCAGGTGTGTGGTAGCTGGTGGTGATCCAAGACTGGTTCATCTTGATGAAAGTCAGTCGATCAACCGAGTCGGTGGACAGGCGCACCCTGTGATCCGTGACAAATCCTCCAGCAGCACTGAATGTGCGTTCCGAAAGAACGCTGGATGCAGGACAGGCCAGTAGCTCAATTGCATACTGTGCAAGCTCTGGCCAGTGATCCATCCTCAAGACCCAGTAAGCCAGAGGATTTTCGGTGGGGAAGGTGTCCAAGTCTGACCTTGCCCCTAGATATTCCTGCACCATGTTTATCAGACGCTGGCGATGGTTGCTGGAACCGATCATACTTTGGGGCTGCGGACTAAAGAATTGTCTGAACGCATCGGTCAGACGGCCACCTTCCCCACCGCTCCTTCTTTGACTGGCCGAAGCCTCAGCAACTCGTTGTCCAGGACCAGGAGTTTGCAACCTCCCAGTCTCTGGGAACGCGTTGCACAGACCTTTCTGCAAGGCCTCCCGGAGTTGCCTCATCCTCTGCTCCCTCTGCGACGGTAACATAAGGTCCGCAACCTTACCCTTGTACCGTGGATCAAGGAGAGTGGCCAGCCAGTAATGGTCCCTCTCCTTGATCCGAAGAATACGAGGATCCTTCCGCAGACTTTGCAGGATCAGGGAGGCCATGCAGCGTAGGTTTGCTGAGGCATTCGCTCCGGAGTCCTCTGGGTCACTAAGGACGACATGATCCGCAGCCACCTCCTCCCAGCCACGTACAAGTCCACTGGTTTCTTGGGACTGTAAATCATCCCTAAAAGACTGCTGCTGATGATGCTGAGTGCCAGCCTCCACCTCCATGCTGACACAATCCTCCTCCTCCTCCTCCTCCTCCTCCTCCTCCTCCTCTTCCTGTGCGATGGGTGGGACAGAAGGAACACTGTCTGGGTAAAGGGGGCCTTGAGAGGCAAGGAAGTCCTCCTCTTCCTGCCTCTGTTCTGCCTCAAGTGCCCTGTCCATTATTCCACGCAGCGTGTGCTCCAACAGGTGGACAAGAGGTACAGTGTCACTGATGCATGCACTGTCACTGCTCACCATCCTCGTGGCCTCCTCAAATGGTGCCAGGACAGTGCATGCATCCCTGATCATGCCCCACTGGCGTGGAGAAAAAAAACCAAGCTCCCCTGACCCTGTCCTGGTGCCGTAGTCGCACAGGTACTCATTGATGGCCCTCTGCTGCGTGTGCAGCCGCTGCAGCATGGCCAACGTTGAGTTCCACCTGGTGGGCATGTCACATATAAGGCGGTTCTTGGGCAGGTTCAACTCCTTTTGCAGCTCAGCCAGGCGAGCACTGGCATTATAAGATCTGCGGAAATGCACACAGACTTTCCTGGCCTGCCTCAGGACATCCTGTAAGCCCGGGTACCTGCCCAAGAAGCGCTGCACCACCAGGTTAAGGACGTGAGCCACACAGGGCACATGGGTCAGTTGTCCCTGTCGGAGGGCGGAGAGGAGGTTGGTGCCATTGTCGCAAACCACCATTCCTGGCTTAAGCTGGCGTGGCGTCAACCACCTCTCGGCCTGGCCCTGCAGAGCAGACAGGACCTCTGCCCCAGTGTGGCTTCTGTCCCCCAAACACACCAGCGCAAGCACGGCATGGCATCTTTTTGCCTGCGTACTTGCGTAGCCCCGTGAACGGCTACGGAGCACCGCTGGTTCATAGGACAAACCACAGGAAGAGGCCATGGAGGAAGAAGAAGAGGAGGGGGTGGAGGAGAGAGGTGTGTCACAACCAGTAGTAGCATTTTGGAGGCGTGGCGGTGGGACAACCTCCAACACTACTGCACCTTGTCCTGAATCCTTCCCAGCTGCCAAAAGAGTGACCCAATGGGCCGTGAAAGAAAGGTAACGTCCCTGTCCATGCCTGCTGGACCATGAGTCAGCGGTAATATGCACCTTACCGCTGACCGCCCTGTCCAGCGAGGCCAAGACATTGCCTTCCACATGCCGGTAGAGAGCCGGAATAGCCTTCCGTGAGAAAAAGTGGCGTTTGGGAACCTGCCACTGAGGAACCGCACATTGCACAAACTCACGGAAGGGGGCCGAGTCTACCAACTGAAAAGGCAGCAGTTGAAGCGCTAGCAATTTAGCCAAGCTAGCATTCAACCGCTGGGCATGTGGATGGCTGGGAGTGAACTTCTTTCGACGGTCCAGCAGCTGGGGCAGGGAAATTTGCCTGCTAGAATCGGACGTCGGTGTACTGCTAGCAGAGTGGGCGCAAGTACTTGGCTGTGACACACCTAATTCTACACCTTCATTCCTCTCAGTGCATGTTTCAGAGAGGACTGAAGTTATAGTGGGGTTGGAGATCCCAGCTGATGCGGTGCAAGGAGAGGTCCGCTTTGTTCTTTGGTGTGGGTCTTTGAGGTAGGCTTGCCAACGAGCTGCATGGCAGGTCAACATATGTCTGGTCAGGCATGTGGTACCCAAGCGGCTGATGTTTTGGCCACGCGATATACGCTTGAGACATATGTTGCAAACAGCAGCTGTGCGATCTGATGCACTAGCCTCAAAAAAGGCCCACACCAAAGAACTTTTTGAATGACGGGCAGAGGCAGCGCCCTGCACAGGCGGAGCTCTGCGGTGTGATTCCGTCGGTGTACTGCCCTTACGCTGGCCACCAAAGGGCATCCTGCCTCGTTGGAGATGTGCCTCCTCCTCATCCTCCTCCTCCTCCTCTCTCCTATTAGGCACCCACGTGGAGTCATTGACCTCATCATCCCCTCCCTCCTCATCACTGGAGCCAATCTGGCAGTATGCTGCAGCTGCTGGAACATGACTGCCAGATTGGTGTCCTTCTTGAGCATCCCCTCTGTCTGCTCTCACGCTACTGCCTTCCTCTAGCTGGGTTTCATCATCAGACCCTTCGAAACGCTGGGCATCCTCCTGGAGCATGTACCCAACACTGTGCTGAAACAGTTCGGGGGACTCCTCAGGAGGAGGACATGGTGGGTCTAGGGAAGGAGTGACTGATGATTTGTCTGACATTGATACCAGGGAAGACGACGCTTTGGCAGCTGCTTTTCCAGTACCCTGAGCCTGGGTGAGAGAGGATGAGGAGGAGGAGGAGGGCTTGGTCATCCACTCTACCAAGTCTTCGGCATGATGTGGCTCAACATGTCCAGCTGCCGAAAAGAAGGACAAGCGTGTCCCATGGCCATGTGCTGATGACAATGCACCGCGTCCACGACCAGCACTGTTGCCCCCAGACACAGAGCCTGCTTGCCCTCTTTTATTGCCTCCTGACTGTCTGCCTCTCCTTGTTTGCCTTCCAGACATTCTAATAGATGGCCTGCAGGGAGATGGGAAAAAAGCAATAAGGGCTACCTTCAGGTGTCCTTCTCTGTCCCTTGAAACAAGGACTTTCACAGTGAAAGAAACTGACACTGTCCCTACCTAGAGTTTTCTGTCCCTAGAATAAATGTTTTTTTTAATCACAATATAGCACAAGGACAATTCACTCAATGTCTCTCCAGGTCCCTGGAAACAAGGACTTGCAGAGTGAAAGAAACTGACACTGTCCCTACCTAGAGTTTTCTGTCCCTAGAATAAATGTTTTTTTTAAGCACAATATAGCACAAGGAAAATTAACTCACTGTCCTTACAGGTCCCTGGAAACAAGGACTTGCAGAGTGAAAAAAAAAAAACACTCTCCCTACCTACAGTTTTCTGTCCCTAGAAAAAATGTTTTTTTTAAGCACAATATAGCACAAGGACAATTAACTCACTGTCCTTACAGGTCCCTGGAAACAAGGACTTGCAGAGTGAAAGAAAAAAAACACTCTCCCTACCTACAGTTTTCTGTCCCTAGAAAAAATGTTTTTTTTAATCACAATATAGCACAAGGAAAATTAACTCACTGTCCTTACAGGTCCCTGGAAACAAGGACTTGCAGAGTGAAAGAAAAAAAACACTCTCCCTACCTACAGTTTTCTGTCCCTAGAAAAAATGTTTTTTTTAATCACAATATAGCACAAGGAAAATTAACTCACTGTCCTTACAGGTCCCTGGAAACAAGGACTTGCAGAGTGAAAGAAACTGACACTGTCCCTACCTAGAGTTTTCTGTCCCTAGAATAAATGTTTTTTTTAAGCACAATATAGCACAAGGACAATTAACTCACTGTCCTTACAGGTCCCTGGAAACAAGGACTTGCAGAGTGAAAGAAAAAAAACACTCTCCCTACCTACAGTTTTCTGTCCCTAGAAAAAATGTTTTTTTTAAGCACAATATAGCACAAGGAAAATTAACTCACTGTCCTTACAGGTCCCTGGAAACAAGGACTTGCAGAGTGAAAGAAAAAAAACACTCTCCCTACCTACAGTTTTCTGTCCCTAGAAAAAATGTTTTTTTTAATCACAATATAGCACAAGGAAAATTAACTCACTGTCCTTACAGGTCCCTGGAAACAAGGACTTGCAGAGTGAAAGAAACTGACACTGTCCCTACCTAGAGTTTTCTGTCCCTAGAATAAATGTTTTTTTTAATCACAATATAGCACAAGGAAAATTAACTCACTGTCCTTACAGGTCCCTGGAAACAAGGACTTGCAGAGTGAAAGAAACTGACACTGTCCCTACCTAGAGTTTTCTGTCCCTAGAATAAATGTTTTTTTTAAGCACAATATAGCACAAGGACAATTAACTCACTGTCCTTACAGGTCCCTGGAAACAAGGACTTGCAGAGTGAAAGAAACTGACACTGTCCCTACCTAGAGTTTTCTGTCCCTAGAATAAATGTTTTTTTTAAGCACAATATAGCACAAGGAAAATTAACTCACTGTCCTTACAGGTCCCTGGAAACAAGGACTTGCAGAGTGAAAGAAACTGACACTGTCCCTACCTAGAGTTTTCTGTCCCTAGAATAAATGTTTTTTTTAAGCACAATATAGCACAAGGACAATTAACTCACTGTCCTTACAGGTCCCTGGAAACAAGGACTTGCAGAGTGAAAAAAAAAAACACTCTCCCTACCTAGAGTTTTCTGTCCCTAGAAAAAATGTTTTTTTTAAGCACAATATAGCACAAGGACAATTAACTCACTGTCCTTACAGGTCCCTGGAAACAAGGACTTGCAGAGTGAAAGAAAAAAAACACTCTCCCTACCTACAGTTTTCTGTCCCTAGAAAAAATGTTTTTTTTAATCACAATATAGCACAAGGAAAATTAACTCACTGTCCTTACAGGTCCCTGGAAACAAGGACTTGCAGAGTGAAAGAAAAAAAACACTCTCCCTACCTACAGTTTTCTGTCCCTAGAAAAAATGTTTTTTTTAATCACAATATAGCACAAGGAAAATTAACTCACTGTCCTTACAGGTCCCTGGAAACAAGGACTTGCAGAGTGAAAGAAACTGACACTGTCCCTACCTAGAGTTTTCTGTCCCTAGAATAAATGTTTTTTTTTAAGCACAATATAGCACAAGGACAATTAACTCACTGTCCTTACAGGTCCCTGGAAACAAGGACTTGCAGAGTGAAAGAAAAAAAACACTCTCCCTACCTACAGTTTTCTGTCCCTAGAAAAAATGTTTTTTTTAAGCACAATATAGCACAAGGAAAATTAACTCACTGTCCTTACAGGTCCCTGGAAACAAGGACTTGCAGAGTGAAAGAAAAAAAACACTCTCCCTACCTACAGTTTTCTGTCCCTAGAAAAAATGTTTTTTTTAATCACAATATAGCACAAGGAAAATTAACTCACTGTCCTTACAGGTCCCTGGAAACAAGGACTTGCAGAGTGAAAGAAACTGACACTGTCCCTACCTAGAGTTTTCTGTCCCTAGAATAAATGTTTTTTTTAATCACAATATAGCACAAGGAAAATTAACTCACTGTCCTTACAGGTCCCTGGAAACAAGGACTTGCAGAGTGAAAGAAACTGACACTGTCCCTACCTAGAGTTTTCTGTCCCTAGAATAAATGTTTTTTTTAAGCACAATATAGCACAAGGACAATTAACTCACTGTCCTTACAGGTCCCTGGAAACAAGGACTTGCAGAGTGAAAGAAAAAAAACACTCTCCCTACCTACAGTTTTCTGTCCCTAGAAAAAATGTTTTTTTTAAGCACAATATAGCACAAGGAAAATTAACTCACTGTCCTTACAGGTCCCTGGAAACAAGGACTTGCAGAGTGAAAGAAAAAAAACACTCTCCCTACCTACAGTTTTCTGTCCCTAGAAAAAATGTTTTTTTTAATCACAATATAGCACAAGGAAAATTAACTCACTGTCCTTACAGGTCCCTGGAAACAAGGACTTGCAGAGTGAAAGAAACTGACACTGTCCCTACCTAGAGTTTTCTGTCCCTAGAATAAATGTTTTTTTTAATCACAATATAGCACAAGGAAAATTAACTCACTGTCCTTACAGGTCCCTGGAAACAAGGACTTGCAGAGTGAAAGAAACTGACACTGTCCCTACCTAGAGTTTTCTGTCCCTAGAATAAATGTTTTTTTTAAGCACAATATAGCACAAGGACAATTAACTCACTGTCCTTACAGGTCCCTGGAAACAAGGACTTGCAGAGTGAAAGAAAAAAAACACTCTCCCTACCTACAGTTTTCTGTCCCTAGAAAAAATGTTTTTTTTAATCACAATATAGCACAAGGAAAATTAACTCACTGTCCTTACAGGTCCCTGGAAACAAGGACTTGCAGAGTGAAAGAAACTGACACTGTCCCTACCTAGAGTTTTCTGTCCCTAGAATAAATGTTTTTTTTAATCACAATATAGCACAAGGACAATTAACTCACTGTCCTTACAGGTCCCTGGAAACAAGGACTTGCAGAGTGAAAGAAACTGACACTGTCCCTACCTAGAGTTTTCTGTCCCTAGAATAAATGTTTTTTTTAAGCACAATATAGCACAAGGACAATTAACTCACTGTCCTTACAGGTCCCTGGAAACAAGGACTTGCAGAGTGAAAGAAACTGACACTGTCCCTACCTAGAGTTTTCTGTCCCTAGAATAAATGTTTTTTTTAAGCACACTATAGCAGAAGCACAAAACACACTGACACTCTCCCTACCTATCCTTCTCTTTCCCTAAACTAAAGGAATCCAGGTTAAGCAAGAAAGAAATAACAGTCACTGTCCCTGCCTATGCTACTCTATCCCTGCTCCGGAACACACTACACTAGGCCGCCGTGCTGGCGGCCTTTTATAGTGTGGGGCGTGTACTAAACACCCTCAGCAATAATTGGCCACAGGCATCCTGCCTGTGGCCAATCATTGCTCTCCTCGCTGCCGGCGCTGTGATTGGCCAAGCATGCGGGGTCACAGTGCATGCTTGGCCAATCACAGCGCCTGGATGACACTGCGATGGCGTAGTGCATTGTGGGCCGTTCGCGTCACTCGAATTTGGCGCGAACGGCCCAAATCGTTCGATCTTCGTCGAACGATCGAACAGCCAATGTTCGAGTCGAACGTATGTTCGACTCGAACACGAAGCTCATCCCTAAGCTCCACCACCGCAGGGCTGCCTGGAATCGGCCATGTTGTCCCTCCTGAATGTTTCGCAATGTGTGTCGTATGCAAAAGAGAGATGGTCACGCCCCAGCGTCACGACACACTGAGAGCGAAGTTTTACGCATGCACAGTGTATATAAAGCCACAACGCACGGTCGATGGAACGGCCGTGCGTTGTAGGAGCGATCTTGGAGTGGAGGACGAACAATCTCCATCGCCAACACACCAAAGGAGCAAGAAAACTAACAGACAATTGGAAATTGGGGCATAGGTGGTTAGTGGCCTTTACTGCTTAGATTGAGGCCTAGATTGGGACGAGCTTATGAGCTAAGCCAGACATTATGTTTTATCTTGTGTTCTGTCTTGCAGGCATCAGATCATTTATCATGGTGGATAAATGTACAGCGCCAGATTTTTTGCCACGATTCATTGATCTGTTCCGGGAGATGCCTTGCCTCTGGAGTTGAAACTACTCAAATAAAATCTTGAGGAAGGCAGCGTTGGAAAAACTCCTTGTGTTTGTGAAACCAGTGCACCCTAGGGCAGACATCACCTATATCAAGACCAAAATTTCAAAATTTCAAAATTTCAAACCCGGGCGAGATCTATGCCACCACCCACCTGTGTGATTTTGTGGGCCCATAACACAACCTCCGCAGCCACCCCACCCACCACAGCAACCCCACCCACCACAGCAGCATGGGGGGCAATGGCAATACCAGCCCCAGGACCCCCAACAAGGCCGCTAGTCTGGGGATCCGCACCCCTTCACCACTTACTAATTTTTTTATTTTTTTTTGGTTGAATAATGATTTGATTTGTTATAGTTTCTATAATTTTGGATGCATAGAATGCACTTGTTGGTTAAGTTCTGTTGGCAGGTAGCATGCCTAATTTGATTTATTTTCTTTTTTTAATGCACAATATAAAAATTATGTAGAATAATACTTGGCTATGTGTTTTACTTCAAATGACAGTTTGGGAGTAGGCAGGTACATTGTCAAAAATACAATGTAAAACTAACAAAGGACACCATAATGGTTGTTTCTTGGATATAAAAAACTACAGGATAATAGTGTTGTGGTAACTTGCCCAAAAAAAATAAAATAAAGCATAATAATATTATTCTTAATATCACTAGAAAACAAATGCCTATTAAAATATGTTTGCCATAACTCCATCAGTATCACCAGCAAAGCAGCTTCATTATTATCCCATTAAAGAAGAAGAGAATGTGCACTGCATTTCGACAATTCATAATTTGCTGCGTCACGAATGTTAAATCTCCATTACGAATGCTAGTTTTACAAGACCGACCGCTTCCGGCTTGTCGTTGCTTCCGAGCATGCATGTTTGCACTTTGGACTTTTGTGTGACGGACTTGTGTACACACGATAGGAAAATCTGACAACAGACTGTTGTCCGTCGAAAATTTATTAGCCTGCCATCCAACATTTGTCAATTGTCTGATGGAGCATATAAACGGTCGGACTTTAGGCCAACAGTCTGTCATCACACAATTCCCGGCAGAAAATCTGATCCCAGCCAAGTATGATGCAAAGATGCACAATGACGCATACCTGAGGCGCATCTGGCATGAATGACGACCCCATGTGTTAATGCGATCCAAGCTGGTGCACACATACAGATCAAGGGTACTGTGACTGAAAGCCCACCAGCAGTCAAATCCAAAAAATGCCATATCTAAAGGATAAAAAGGACTCATGCACTTAAAGTGGTTCTAATGTCTAAAGCCCTGTACACACGATCGGTTTTACAGATGAAAACAGTCCGATGGACTTTTTTCATCGGACAAACTGATCGTGTATGGGCCCCATCGGTCTTTTTTCCATCGGTGTGAAAAAATAGAACATGTTTTAAATTTATCCGATGGTTAAAAAACCGATAGCAAATTACTATCGTCTGTGGGGAACTCCATTGGATAAAAAACCCACGCATGCTCAGAATCAAGTCGACGCATGCTCAGAAGCATTGAACTTCATTTTTCTCGGCTCATCTGAGTGTTTTACGTCACCGCATTTGGAACGGACGGTTTTTTGACTGATGGTGTGTGGGCAAGACTGATGGAAAACAGTTTCATCGGATTTCCGATGGAAAAATCCATTGGATTAGAATCCATAGGATATCCGATCGTGTGTACAGGGCTTAAGAGTTGTTGTTTTTTTTTTTTTACCTTAAAGCGGGGTTCCAGACATTTTTGAAATTATTAAAATAATTGAATAAACACACACTCACCTGTCCCAGGATCCAGCGATGTGGCAGCCCGAACCCTCGTTTCTCTCCCTCGCCTCTCCCCGGTGCTGGCATTACAGCTTGCGGCTTCCCAGCCGAGTGCGTACTGTGCATGCGCGAGTCACGCTCATTGGTCGGGTAAACCTGTGACGGGTGGGACCTGTGACGTGTCCCAGAAGAATGCAGGGAGGGAGGGGGAGAGGAGAACTTCCGCTTGAGTCGCCTAGGTGGCCCGAGTGGAAGTGAGAGCAGGTACCTGTCAAAACTAGGTACCGGCTCCCCCCCCCCAATAAAAATTACATGCCAAATGTGGCATAGAGGGGGGGCAGAAACGCTTAAAGCGGAACTTTCCCTTTTGGGTGGAGCTCAGCTTTAATACATTTTCTGTCTTCTCCCTTCACTTCCTGGTCTTACAGGAGACTCAGGCAGAAGCCATTGGCTGTCAGTCAAATCCTGTGAGGTGGGTACAGAAGGAATGTGGAGGAGTGGAGAGTACAGACAAGGGACTACAGAAAAGGAGCTAAGTGACTGCCCTGTTCAGTATAGCATCTTTTTGTATCTTAATTAAAAAAAGTAAGCTTTACAACGACTTTAAAATATATTTATATGTACAGTATATGTATATATTTTTGTTGTGTCTTTTTTTTTGCTGCTAGTACTTCACATGGCTTGTTATGCGTAGTTATGGTTTGACTAATATTTCTGTTACCAAATTATGCCTTTGGAATAAGTTTATTAATAATGGTATTGACCCTGGCAATTATTGTGGTTTTAATTGACTTAAGAAAAGCTATTTTATTGGAAGAATAATGGTGCAAATGTGAGCAGACTATTCCCTTGCCAAATTTTCATGGCAAGGGTAGGTATAGAGAATAGATGAGATTATATTGGAATTCATGACAGAGCATCATCTAACCAGCCAGTGGGTTATTCAGCCCATCAGAGTCCACCCATGATTAAAATACATGACGGATTCCTTAGGCATAAAAAACTGTGTTGTTCTGCTGTGTTGCTTATAAAGAGGATTTATTTTACCTTAACAGTAAGTAAAGAATTATCTGTTGTAAATCTTAAACACTCCTGCAATACATTGAACCCCCAAATGAACTCAATTTACATCATCTAAACAATAGCTTAGTCTCAAAGTGTTTCTCTTTCTTTGATGTAATACATTTCTTTATACTATTGATTGAATCTGGTAATGGATAACGTAAATGTAAAGCATTGTTACATATCTAGCCTGTGCATAAATCTAATCTGCTCTTATAGAAGCACAGATTATATCAGAAAGAATTTATCACTACTCCCCTTGCATTAACGAAGAACATACAATTGGACTACTGCAGAAACAATTTGTCTTTTGCGAGTGCCTGCTGACCTCAGATGAATCATGTGTGGTGATGTGCGGCCGAGCCATGAGTGGTTTACCAGAGGTCAGCAGAGAAAAGAGAAGATTAAATTGTCTGCACCATGGCCCTCCATCATATATTCAATATATGCAATAGGACTTTGGAGATTTGTTTCTGCATTTTATGCACTTTGAGTTATTTTCTTCACATCTGCTTGTCAGCTAAAAGGTCCAGAATTCAGAGTGCCATTTTCTCCTACCTGCTGCTATAAATCTTCTCCTGATTAGAGTTGGTGGATGGATGAAATACTTACTACGTGTATACAATTGGATAGTATACCAGCCATCAGTATTAAATCAGATACAACCTTTACTCATTGCATCTCATAAAATAATACTGATACATTATTTCTTATAGAATAAATAGAGAATGCAGAATGAAAATTGACATGATTACAAGTTATGTGCGCTTGACATTGATTATTGTTTTATTATAAGCTGATGTACTACCTGCAATGAAAATTAATGCACAGGCAGAATAGGCTTATGTGCAGACAGAGTATGGCTTGATAGGTTTATGTCCAGAGTTTGGTTCAGTTTGTAATATGTACTGTACATTAGCCAGGCATGCCTACTGCATGACTTTAGATGAAACGGGAGGGGATCACAAGCAGCCATTTGTCTCTACTATAGACTTGAAACCTTGCTAAGTAATATATTGTCTTGCAAACCATGTGTGATAAAGCAAATTAACAATGCATCACAGTTATAGACACAACTACAAAAGTAAGTGACATTAGGTTTATTCCCAATTGGCAGGAGGCGTTTGGTTTATAAAAATCAATTAGCATGTTAATAACATTTTCAAAGCAAATTATAAAGTAGCAAGCAGGCCAAAACTATAGCTGCATAAATCAAATATTTTTAACATTACTTATTGTGCCTACAGGAACAGTCTCATGATTATTGGCTGCATTTGTCAAGTAAGTACAAATTGCATTAAAAAGGTGGTCATAAATGAAAGCTCAGCAACAAAGGTAAAGGAACACTTAACAATTTCCTACTAAATACGTAAGTAAGGGCTTCAAAATCACTTGGACTAGTAAGTCACCATTCCTCTAGTTTTCTACATCTAGACAGGTTGATGTTCAATGAAATTCACTGTTGGATTTGCCAATCAGATAAGTCAACATTCGTCCCGTTTCCTATATCCATACAGTTTACTGGAAAAAGCCAAAAGATGTCTTCATACTACATTGCCCACTGTTAGGAAATGCATGGGTAGCCACATTAAGCCTGATTTTTGCTTTGCATGTTTGTAAATTGACCAAGAAGTACAAAGTTGTGCTGTATTTTTACAGGATCAGGTACACCCTATGGTTATCTGTTACTGTTATCTCAAGGTATTCTTTTAACCTATTTCCATATACACAATGTTTGGCAAATTCAAGAATAGCTTATTTTTCAATTCGTTTTTACGTGATATTAGGTTGATTCCCAATGGGCAGTAGGTGTTTTAAATACAGAGAGGCATTGTATGCACTAATGAAGAATATCACATTTCAACATTAAGTATCATATATCAGTCCAGAAAGAGTGTAACATCGCTCAGACTGTGGATAAAGATTTCCTCATGGGTGCTGGCCCCGGTTCACCACCGTCAATAGTAATTGAAGAAAAGGAAAATTGGTCGCACACCATGGAAGGAAGAACTTCTGTAGAATAATTACTTCATTGTCAAAGTGCCAAAGGACGTAGACAGTACGTTACAGGAACATTTACATAGAGCTTAGTATTTTATATGTAATTTGTACTTTTGCTTGAAGTAGGCATGTACCAGAACTTACTTTACTATATGGTGCTTAAGTCGTTTGCCATAACTATTACAAATGTAGTCATTCTGGTTATGGGTACCTGAGAGACAAACTCCATGTCTGATGGAGGAGATTAAGTAAGTCTTGAATTTTGAAGTGGAAACATTCTCATGAATTCTTAGTTGCTGCAGTGGTGGATCAATGCAGAATGGAAGAATAAGAAAGTATTTCAGGCAAGTAAAGATAAATTTTAACCGCTTACCGACCGCCGCACAAACTTTTACGTCAGCAGAATGGCACGGCTGCGCCAAGGATCGTACTTGTATGTCCCTTTGAATTTTCCGCTGGTGGCGTGCGCATGCCCCTGCCGCGAGCTCCGCGACCGTGCCCACAGGACCCATGGACTCGATGTCCGCTGGTGTCCCGCGATCGGGTCACTGAGCTGCAGAACACGGGGATGCCTGTGTAAACAAGGCTTTCATGTACCTGATGGTAGAGCCCGATATGCAGGGAGAGGTCTCTCTTACACCTCTGACTTGAGAACCCCTGATAGGACAGACAGGAGGCTCAGGAGTGCAGAGTGGCACAAGTGCCTGGCAGAAACACTGGTGCAGGAGCTGAGCTGAACTTCCGAAGACTCTGTGAAGATACTTGCGGTGCAGGTAACGGTTGGAGCAGCAGACAGACTGAAGACAGGAACAACTGGAAGCCGGGCACAGCAGTCAGAGAGGGAGGTGTTCTGTAGATCAGAGCACAAGCAGGTACAGACAGGCCGGTTCATACACAGGCAGGCGGATCAGGTACAGGTTCAGAAGCAGAGTCATGCTACAGGCCGGGTCGGTAGCAGGCGGGCAGCAGGCAGACCAAGGAAGAGGCAAAAGCGTAGTCAGGACAAGCCTAGATCAAAGGCAGGCAGAAGGCAGGGGTGGTGAGGAACAAGCCAAGGTTAACAGGAACAGGTATGCAGAAACAAGCAGGTAGCAGGTGGTCTCAGGAAACGCTGTAGACCAGACAGCAAGGGATCTCCTTTAAATAGCGCATCTGGTGCCAAGAGTTGTCATGATACGCCCACCGGCAATCGCGCGTCTGCGCATGCGCGTGCGCCAAATGGCTCTTCTTGCTGGCGGCTTGCGCACAGATGTTCTTCTGATATTTTGGTTGCTGGCTTGCCCTTCTTGACAAAGGCATTTCCCTGTTCTGCCTTGTGACAGGACACTGATCTACTGCTCCCTGCAGTGATCAATGTCGTGACACTGGTATCCCAGCCCCCACACAGTTAGAATCACTCCCTAGGACACACTTAACCCCTTCCTCGCCCCCTAGTGGTTAAGCCCTTCCCTGCCAGTGTCATTTACACAGTAATCAGTGCATTTTTATAGCACTGATCGTTGTATAAATGACAATGGTCCCAAAATGGCGTCAAAAGTGTTTGATGTGTCTGCCATAATGTTGCAGTCACAATAAAAATTGCTGATCGCCGCCATTACTAGTAAAAAAAAAATGAATAATAAAAATGCCATAAAACTATCCCCTATTTTGTAGACGCTATAACTTTTGCGTAAACCAATCAATATACATGGAGCGGCCTCCACTCTCCCACTCCTCTGCTGGCTGGTTACTGCTTGTCTAGGGGTATCCTGGAGGAGAGAGTGCGGGGTCACCACGCCAAGCCTTCACCGCAGACGTTTGTGTGGTGTGAGCAAAGTTTCTTTACCTTCGGGTCGGTGTTCGGTGTTTGGAGCCTCCACTTCTTCTGTGGAACAGTGTCTGCCAGTAAATGAGCCCCACACCAATAAAAGTCCAACACTCCTTTATTTTCCAATGTCAGGATAAAACACAATCATTTGGACTCCCTCAACGAACAGACAGGGGGTGTGGATACGAGTAGGCCCAGGCAAAATGAACTCTCCTATTCCTCTATCAGCGAATAGGTTTGGCACATGGTCTCTGCCACCTGCTGAGAATCTTGGTCGCTGCCACCGACCGGGTGAACGGTGAACCTTCCTCCTGACTGCACTAGGCCCCTGTTTGGGAAGATATCCCTCCGGGCGGTCTCCTGAGGCTCACCCGGCACTGGCAATCTGCTGCACCAGGTCTTTGGGTGAGTAACTCCTCCGGTCCCTTACGCCTCTGGATTCGGGTACCCCACTCCCGGGGTCCCCTAGGAAATCCTTCCCTCGCGGAGCCCAGCAGAGGACACTGGGCCCCAGGCCTCCAACCGAGTACCTCACCCCAGGCTGAAGGTGCCTGGGGTGGAACACGAGCTCCGGGTGTCCAGGCCTAGGCCGCCTGGACACCGACCATGAACCACAGCCCTCAGGCTGAAGGTGCCTGGGACTCGACAACCCCGTGACCAAAATGGCCAACCCCTTTATACCCTCCCCCAGCAAGCCCTGCGGAGCCCCCGCCCCGCTGTACTCATGCTGCGAGAGGCCAAAAAGGGTACGGCACTGCAATGATGGCTCAACCCCAGGCCCAAAGCGACAGCGCCACCCGCTGGGCCCCAGGGAACCATACATTACAGATATCCCCACCAAATTCAAACATGAGAGAAAAGCATATACCCGCTACATACACTTATTGCCATTTTTTTTTTTGCAAAAATATGTAGAAGAATACATATCGGCCTAAACTGAGAAAAAAAAAACGTTTTTTTATATATTTTTGGGGAATATTTATTATAGCAAAAAGTAAAAAATATTGCTTTTTTTTCAAAATTGTCGCTTTTTCTTTGTTTATGGCGCAAAAAATAAAAACCGCAGAGGTGATCAAATACCACCAAAAGAAAGCTCTATTTGTGGGAAAAAAATTACGTCAATTTTGTTTGGGAGCCACATCGCACGACCGCGCAATTGTCAGTTAAACTGATGCAGTGCCAAATCGCAAAAAATGGCCCGGTCATTGGGCAGCCAAATCCTCCGGGGCTGAAGTGGTTAAAAACAACATTTAAAAAGTATATTCTGAAGTCTAATGGTGGCCATGCTTCTTATTAGGTCCTTTATAGGAACACATTTTTTTATTATTTTCTCAACAGCTTTAGATATGTATACAGCATGCTTATTTCTGAATTTATTTTTTTTCTAGGGTTTTTTTTTTTAAACATGGGAAAAGTTGTTGATATTGGTGAGCCACTGTGCAAGAGAAAATGCTGTCTAAACAAATATATTCTGAAGAAAAAATGTGACAAGTCTTTTGAAAGATACAGCTACAGAGGGCACATCTTTGCTGCTACATGCAAAAAACATGCAAATTAATTAACATACTTCAATGACCTGCACATTGAAAAGGAAGCAACAGTTACAGCTTGCTGTAAGTTGAATATTTGTGTCTGTGACAAGATTCAATTGGATATGAGTAGTAGGGATGAGCTCGGTGTTCGAGTCGAACATACGTTCGACTCGAACATCGGCTGTTCGATCGTTCGACGAAGATCGAACGATTTGGGGCGTTCGCGCCAAATTCGAGTGACGCGAACGGCCCACAATGCACTACGCCATCGCAGTGCAATCCAGGCGCTGTGATTGGCCAAGCATGCACTGTGACCCCGCATGCTTGGCCAATCACAGCGCCGGCAGCGAGGAGAACCATAATTGGCCACAGGCAGGATGCCTGTGGCCAATTATAGCTCAGGGGGATTTAGTACTCACCCCACACTATAAAAGGCCGCCAGCGCGGCGGCCTTGTGTAGTGTGTTCCGGTTCAGGGAGAGAGAAGGATAGGCAGGGACAGTGTCAGGGCTATTTGTTCATTTAACTTGTGTGCAGGGAGAGATAAGGATAGGCAGGGACAGTGTCATTGATATTCTTTGCTAAACCTTGTGTGCAGGGAGAGAGAAGGATAGGCAGGGACAGTGTCAGTGATATTCTTTGCTAAACCTTGTATGCAGGGAGAGAGAAGGATAGGCAGGGACAGTGTCAGTGATATTCTTTGCTGACTCTCCTGCACAGTATAGACCTGAAGCTAGCCCTTATTGCTGTGTTTTCCTGTTGTGTAACACAGGCAGGCATCTGCAGCACTTACAGCGAGCGTAGTGTGCCTCCTGCACATTATACACCTGAAGCTAGCCCTTATTGCTTGTGGTTTTTTTATTTTGTGTTACACTAACAGGCATCTGCAGCACTTACAGCGGGCGTAGTGTGCTTCCTGCAAAATATACACCTGAAGCTAGCCCTTATTACTGTGTTTTCCTGTTGTGTAACACAGGCAGGCATCTGCAGCACTTACAGCGGGCGTAGTGTGCCTGCTGCACATTATACACCTGAAGCTAGCCCTTATTGCTCGTGGTTTTTTTCTTTTGTGTTACACTAACAGGCATCTGCAGCACTTACAGCGGGCGTAGTGTGCTTCCTGCAAAATATACACCTGAAGCTAGCCCTTATTGCTGTGTTTTCCTGTTGTGTAATACAGGCAGGCATCTGCAGCACTTACAGTGGGCATAGTGTGCCTCCTGCACAGTATACACCTGAAGCTAGCCCTTATTGCTCGTGTTTTTTTTATTTTGTGTTACACTAACAGGCATCTGCAGCACTTACAGCGGGCGTAGTGTGCTTCCTGCAAAATATACACCTGAAGCTAGCCCTTATTGCTGTGTTTTCCTGTTGTGTAACACAGGCAGGCATCTGCAGCACTTACAGCGGGCGTAGTGTGCCTCCTGCACATTATACACCTGAAGCTAGCCCTTATTGCTTGTGGTTTTTTTCTTTTGTGTTACACTAACAGGCATCTGCAGCACTTACAGCAGGCGTAGTGTGCTTCCTGCAAAATATACACCTGAAGCTAGCCCTTATTGCTGTGTTTTCCTGTTGTGTAACACAGGCAGGCAACTGCAGCACTTACAGCGGGCGTAGTGTGCCTCCTGCACATTATACACCTGAAGCTAGCCCTTATTGCGTGTGGTTTTTTTCTTTTGTGCTACGCTAACAGGCATCTGCAGCACTTACAGCGGGCATAGTGTGCTTCCTGCAAAATATACACCTGAAGCTAGCCCTTATTGCTGTGTTTTCCTGTTGTGTAACACAGGCATGCATCTGCAGCACTTACAGCGGGCGTAGTGTGCCTCCTGCACATTATACACCTGAAGCTAGCCCTTATTGCTTGTGTTTTTTTTTCTTTTGTGTTACACTAACAGGCATCTGCAGCACTTACAGCGGGCGTAGTGTGCTTCCTGCAAAATATACACCTGAAATCAGCCCTTATTGCTGTGTTTTCCTGTTGTGTAACACAGGCAGGCATCTGCAGCACTTACAGCGGGCGTAGTGTGCCTCCTGCACAGTATACACCTGAAGCTACCCCTTATTGCTGGTTTTCCCATCTCCCTGCAGGCCATTAGAATGTCTGTAAGGCAAACAAGGAGAAGCAGACAGTCAGGAGCCAATAAAAGAGGGCAAGCAGGCTCTGTGTCTAGAGACAACAGTGCTGGTCGTGGACGCGGTGCATCATCATCAGCATGTGGCCATGGGACACGCTTGTCCTTATTTTCGGCAGCTGGACGTGTTGAGCCGCATCATGCCGAAGACTTGGTAGAGTGGATGACCAAGCCCTCCTCATCCTCCTCATCCTCTCTCACCCAGGCTCAGGGTACTGGCAAAGCAGCTGCCAAAGCGTGCTCTTCCCTTGTGTCAATGTCATCATCAGTCACTCCTTCCCTAGACCCACCGTGTCCTCCTGAGGAGTCCCCCAAACTGTTTGAGCACAGTGTTGGGTACATGCTCCAGGAGGATGCCCAGTGTTTCGAAGGGTCTGATGATGATACCCAGCTAGAGGAAGGCAGTAGCGTGAGAGCAGAGAGAGGGGATGCTCAAGAAGGACAGCAATCTGGCAGTCATGTTCCAGCAGCTGCAGCATACTGTCAGATTGGCTCCAGTGATGAGGAGGGAGGGCATGATGAGGTCACTGACTCCACGTGGGTGCCTGATAGGAGAGAGGAGGAGGATGAGGAGGAGGCACATCTCCAATGAGGCAGGATGCCCTCGGGGGGCCAGCGTAAGGGCAGCACACCGACTGAATCACACAGCAGAGCTCCGCCTGTGCAGGGCGCTGCCTCTGCCCGTTATTCCAAAAGTTATTTGGTGTGGGCCTTTTTTGAGTCGAGTGCATCAGATCGCACCGCTGCTGTTTGCAACATATGTCTGAAGTGTATCTCGCGTGGCCAAAACATCAGCCACTTGGGCACCACATGCTTGACCAGACATATGTTGACCTGCCATGCAGCTCGTTGGCAAGCGTATCTTAAAGACCCACACCAAAGAACAAAGCGGACCTCTCATTGCTCCTCATCAGCTGGGATCTCCAACCCCACTGTACCTTCTGTCCTCGCTGAAACCTGCACTGAGAGGAATAAAGGTGTAGAACTAGGTGTGTCACAGCCAAGTACTTGTGGGCACTCTGCTAGCAGTACACAGACGTCCGATTCTAGCAGGCAAATTTCCCTGCCCCAGCTGCTGAACCGTCAAAAGAAGTTCACTCCCAGCCATCCACATGCCCAGTGGTTGAATGCTAGCTTGGCTAAATTGCTAGCAATTCAACTGCTGCCTTTTCAGTTGGTAGACTCGGCCCCCTTCTGTGAGTTTGTGCAATGTGCGGTTCCTCAGTGGCAGGTTCCCAAACGCCACTTTTTCTCACGGAAGGCGATTCCGGCTCACTACCGGCATGTGGAAGGCAATGTCCATGCCTCGCTGGACAGGGCGGTCAGCGGTAAGGTGCATATTACCGCTGACTCATGGTCCAGCAGGCATGGACAGGGACGTTACCTTTCTTTCACTGCCCATTGGGTCACTCTTTTGGCAGCTGGGAAGGATGCAGGACAAGGTGCAGTAGTGTTGGAGGTTGTTCCGCCGACACGTCTCCAAAATGCTACTACTGGTTGTGACACACCGCTCTCCTCCACCCCCTCCTCTTCTTCTTCCTCCATGGCCTCTTCCTGTGCTTTGTCCTCGGAACCAGCGGTGCTCCGTAGGCGTTCAAGGGGCTACGCAAGTACGCAGGCAAAAAGATGCCATGCCATACTTGCGCTGGTGTGTTTGGGGGACAGGAGCCACACTGGGGCAGAGGTTCTGTCTGCTCTGCAGGGGCAGGCTGTGAGGTGGTTGACGCCACGTCAGCTTAAGCCAAGAATGGTGGTTTGCGACAATGGCACCAACCTCCTCTCCGCCCTCTGACAGGGACAACTGACCCATGTGCCCTGTGTGGCTCACGTCCTTAACCTGGTGGTGCAGCGGTTCTTGGGCAGGTACCTGGGCTTACAGGATGTCCTGAGGCAGGCCAGGAAAGTCTGTGTGCATTTCCGCAGATCATATAATGCCAGTGCTCGGCTGGCTGAGCTGCAAAAGGAGTTGAACCTGCCCAAGAACCGCCTTATATGTGACATGCCCACCAGGTGAAACTCAACGTTGGCCATGTTGCAGCGACTACACACGCAGCAGAGGGCCATCAATGAGTACCTGTGCGACTACGGCACCAGGACAGGGTCAGGGGAGCTTGGTTTTTTTCACCACGCCAGTGGGGCATGATCAGGGATGCATGCACTGTCCTGGCACCATTTGAGGAGGCCACGAGGATGGTGAGCAGTGACAGTGCATGCATCAGTGACACTGTACCTCTTGTCCACCTGTTGGAGCATACGCTGCATGGAATAATGGACAGGGCACTTGAGGCAGAACAGAGGCAGGAAGAGGAGGACTTCCTTGCCTCTCAAGGCCCCCTTTACCCAGACAGTGTTCCTTCTGTCCCACCCATCACACAGGAAGAGGAGGAGGAGGAGGAGGATTGTGTCAGCATGGAGGTGGAGCATGGCACTCAGCATCAACAGCAGCAGTCTTTTAGGGATGATTTACAGTCCCAACAAACCCGTGGACTTGTACGTGGCTGGGAGGAGGTGGCTGCGGATCATGTCGTCCTTAGTGACCCAGAGGACTCCAGACCGAATGCCTCAGTTAACCTACGCTGCATGGCCTCCCTGATCCTGCAAAGTCTGCGGAAGGATCCTCGTATTCTTCGGATCAAGGAGAGGGACCATTACTGGCTGGCCACTCTCCTTGATCCACGGTACAAGGGTAAGGTTGGGGACCTTATCTTGCCATCGCAGAGGGAGCAGAGGATGAGACATCTCCGGGAGGCCTTGCAGAAAGGTCTGTGCAACGCGTTCCCAGAGACTGGGAGGTTACAAACTCCTGGTCCTGGACAACGAGTTGCTGAGGCTTCGGTCAGTAGCAGAAGGAGCGGTGGAGAAGGTGGCCGTCTGACCGATGCGTTCAGACAATTTTTTAGTCCGCAGCCCCAAGGTGTGATCGGTTCCAGCAACCATCGCCAGCGTCTGATATACATGGTGCAGGAATACCTTGGGGCAAGGTCAGACTTGGACACCTTTCCCACCGAAAATCCTCTGGCTTACTGGGTCTTGAGGATGGATCACTGGCCAGAGCTTGCACAGTATGCAATTGAGCTACTGGCCTGTCCTTCATCCAGCGTTCTTTCGGAACGCACATTCAGTGCTGCTGGAGGCTTTGTCACGGATCACAGGGTGCGCCTGTCCACCGACTCGGTTGATCGACTGACCTTCATAAAGATGAACCAGTCTTGGATCACCACCAGCTACCAAGCACCTGAAGCTGATATAACAGAATAATTTATTTTCAAATGTCACATCCCTTCAAGACTGATGCTGATGCTGAGTGACTGTCCTGTTATGTTGACTGACTATCCTTCTCCTCCTCAATGATCCGATTCTTGATGATAGCTTGGAAGAACTTTTTTTTTTCTGGGTGCCGCCACCAGTGGCTAAGGCCCAATTTTTCATCCCCTGTTTAACAGGGGCATGTAATTATAATTTTTGATGCAATGCTTTGCAGCAGGGCTCATTCCTGCACTCCAACTAGAGTATCTGGGAGAGGTTGCAGTGTCGTGGCACCAGCACCAGTGGCTAAGGCCCAATTTTTCAGCCCCTGTTTAACAGGGGCGTGTAATTACAATTTTTGATGCAATACTTTGCAACAGGGCTCATTGCTGTGCTCCAAGTTCAGTATCTGTGAGGGGTTGCAGTGTTGTGGCACCAGTGCCTAAGGCCCAATTTGTCTGCCCCTGTTTAACAGGGGCATGTAATTACAATTCTTGATCTAATAATTCAGAGCAGGGCCCATTCATGCGCCCACCAAGTGTAACTGTGAGGGCTTACAGTGTTGTGGCACCAGCACCACCACCAAAGGCCCAATTTTTCCTACCACTGTTCAACAATGGCATGTAAATACAATTCCTGATATAATAGTTCACAGCAGGGCGTTCCAGCGCCCACCAAGAATAACTGTGAGGGCTCACAGTGTTGTGGCAACACCAACATGTAAGGGGCAAATTTCAGCAGAGTAGGCCCCTACTTTCAAACATCCAACTTACAAACAACTCCTACTTGCAAACGGAAGGAGACAACAGGAAGTGAGAGGAAATCTACCCCTAGGAAGGGAAATTCTCTCCTGTAAAAGTTAATATGGGAAAAAGGTGTCTCCTCTCTACTGATGCTTTATCACCAATCCTTGTTTCAATAAAAACCCCACTTTTCAAAAACCTTTGTCATTGGGACGGAAAGTGAGGTGAAATGTTCTGAACAAGGGGCACAGACAGCAAAACAAATGTTACAGGGGTGATAACCCTTCCCTATGTTTTCCAAAAAGCTTAAAAATAGATTTTTTGGCCGGAGCTACAATTGTGAGATGGGGGTTGTTTAGCTCAAGTGGTAGATGCGTTTTTTCAGCGATTCAAGCCAGTCAGCAACTATATTTAAGGGCATGGTAGCCCATTTTTATTAAAAAAGGCAAAATAAAAGTCCAAACAAAGGTTTCCCACGCAGGGGTTCTTCTCCAACAAATACACATAACAGAAAATGCTAGCCCACCTGGCTCTCTGTAGCAGTACTTCTGCACTTTCCTGGTCACCCAGACCACCGGACTCCTCAAAGTAGACGGCTTCCCTTTAGCGTCCACAGCTCTGCCTCTTGCAGTCACCAACTTTCTGGCTGCCTCTTGCAGTCACCAACTTCTTGGCTGTCTCCTACAGCCTCTCTGACTCCTGAAGACCTCCTGTCTCTTGGTGTGGAGCCGTCTCCAACTGGGAGCCATGAGGTCTTCCCATACATTCATTATAAGGGCTGTGCTCACCTGAGCACACACCCTGCTGGTAATCAGCAAAGTCTGGACACAGGGTTGGAGATCCCATCCTTCCCAAGACACTGTGGAATCTCCAAACTACAAAGCCCCTTTCCAGAATACCAAAACCTGGAGAAAGCTGCGAAAGCAGTCTTCTCCAGTCCACATCCAGTCCAGTCCACATCTACGCTCTGTAGTCTTGCACCTTGCAAATGTGCAGACCCTGTGTCCAGCAAACTGTCCATTTTACCGTGACAGTAGCTCCTACTGTCACACAATGTACATGTTCAAAATTACAAACAGATTCTACTTAAGAACAAACCTACAGTCCTTGTCTTGTTTGCACCGCCTGTATACTGCTGTTCAGAGTATATAGGGCCTTTTTTATTTTGTGTGCGGGGTTCCCCTTAATATGCATACAAGACCCAAAGGGGCTGGTAATGGGCTGGGGTAGGGGGGGGCTGGTGGGGTAGCCATGCCATTTTTCTCAAAGATTTTCATCCATATTACCGGGACCAGACATTACATTAAAGCCGCAAGCAGTTTTAAATGGCTTTTTTTCCTTTAGAAATGTCATTTTTTGCAGGGACAGTTCTAAACACGGGAAACATGCCAGAGGCATACTTTAGACACCCCCCAGGTACGATATTTAAAGTAATATTTCACATATTTTTTTTCACTTTATGCATCATTAAAATGACTGCTCCCAAAAAACGGCCGTTTTTAAAACTTCGTTTTGCATTGATACATGTCCCCTGGGGCAGAACCCGGGTCCCCAAACCCTTTTTAGGACAATAACATGCATATTAGTCGTTCTAATTAGCACTTTAGATTTCGAACGTTCGCGTCCATTGTATTTAATAGGGTTCTAACGTTCGCGCGAACTTTCGGTCCGTTCGAAGGTTCTGGTGCGAACCGAACCGGGGGGTGTTCGGCTCATCCCTAATGAGTAGGTACAGAAAGAGCTGCATATAAGTCAGTTTTTCCATTACACATGGACCTGGGCATATGAACCTTTAGTAGAAGTTACACCAATGGGTAGTAGTAGCTAAAACACATTTTTTTCCTGTTTGCTATGTTAAATATTTTCTTCATCTAAATTAGTTAAATGGATAATGCAAGATTATGTGTAAAAAAGACACAATGCCCCTAACTATGATTGTCTCATTTACTTAAACACAATTCCGATATTATTTAGAGAAGTAGCTGCATTTAATTTATCTGTATGTTCGTCCAGGCTATGTATCACTGTTTGACTTAAAGGGTTTGTAAAGGTTTGTGTTTTTTCACCTTAATGCATCCTATGCATTAAGGTGAAAAAACACCTGGCAATGACGGCCCCCCCAGCCCCCGCGTTTACTTACCTGAGCCCGTTCACCTGCTGTGCCCGTCCCCCAGCATCCTCTTCTCCATGGAGTCAGGCCGTTGATTGGATAGATTGGATAGATTGATAGCAGCGCAGCCATTGGCTCACGCTGCTGTCAATCACATCTAATGATGTGGCCGCCGGGGGGCGGGACCGAGTCATACACTTTGTGTCTATGGACGCAGCGTGTATGACAGGGAGCACGCCTGCAAGCTAACCCCCTTGGGAGAGAGCTTCCCAGAGAGGGGTTAGCTATTGTGGGAAGGAGCCGAGACAGCCGCCGAGGGACCCCATAACAGGAGGATCGGGGCCACTCTGTGCAAAACGAACTGCACAGTGGAGGTAAGTATAACATGTTTGTTATTTTTATTTTATTTTTTAAACAAACCCATACAACCCCTTTAAATAAACACTTCTAGGAAAGTTTAAGTTCTTGCTTCATTAATTGTTCATAATGACCTTCTTTATACTGTACACCACTCAGTATAATAAACTGAATACTGATTATGCTTAGTATAGGATAATTAGTACAATATACTGTTTACAAAAGTATTTTCTGTAAAACAAGTGGACCTCACAGTGTTTTGTAATGGCACGTAGAATCTCAGAGTCTAAGCATTTCAATTGATTTTGATTCCCAGTAATTAATGGCATTAATGATGGCCAGTAAAATCAAGAAAAATCAAGAAAATAAATCTAAGGACCCTGACTCAAGCAGGATTCCCTGCAGTATTCCCTGTGATGATAATGTGGTCTGAGGACCCCAAAACTGAGTGGCGAATTGGGGTTGTCCTGAGGATTCGCAGCTCTGAGACTCCCTTAACATGCCTCCTGAGTGCTTTTATCACCAGCCCAGATAGATCAAAGTAAATACAAAAAACAGAGACCTTCCATTAAGCTTTAACCACTTGCTTACTGGGCACATATACCCCCTTCCTGCCCAGACGAAATTTCAGCTTTCGGCACTGTCAAGCTTTGAATGACAATTGCGCGGTCGTGCGACGTGGCTCCCAAACAAAATTGATGACCTTTTTTTCCCACAAATAGAGCTTTCTTTTGGTGGTATTTGAACACCTCTGCGTTTTTTAATTTTTGCGCTATAAACAAAGAAAAAGCGACAATTTTGAAAAAAACACAATATTTTTTGATTTTTGCTCTAATAAATATCCCAATTTTTTTAAAAAAAATATATATTTTTCCTCAGTTTAGGCCGATGCGTATTCTTCTACATATTTTTGGTAAAAAAAATCGCAATCGGCGTTTATTGATTGGTTTGCGCAAAAGTTATAGCGTTTCCATATAGGGGGTAGTTTTATGGCATTTTTATAATTTTTTTTTTTTACTAGTAATGGCGGCGATCAGCGAGGAAGGGGTTAAATGTGTGCCCTGGGAGTGATTACTATTGTGGGGGGAGGGGACTGACTGGGGGAGGTGACCGATCTGTGTCTCTATGTACAAGGGACACAGCATCGGTCTCCTCTCTCCCTGACAGGACGTGGATCTCTGTGTTTACACACAGAGATCCACGTCCTTGTCTGTGTAATGGCCGATCGCGGGTACCTGGCGGACATCGCGGCTGCCAGGCATGCGCACCGGCATCACAGTGACGCACCGGGCACACAGTGGCCGGAGGAGCGGAGGCCGTAAAAAGACGGCCTCCCGGCATTGTAGAGCAACCTTGCGACCATATATAGTCTTACGGCGGGCGCGAGGTGGTTAAAGGACCTTTTTTCAAGACATGGCCACAATTTAGTAATATACACAACATTATCAACAATTGAATATGGTAAAGCTAATCTTTAAAGCATTCCAGTTTGCAGCATTTTTGACACACTGTAGATGCATGTAATCAAATCTATTATCTGATACTTGGTACGCAATAACACCTCTACAGGTTGTAACTGCCATCCTAAAGCCATTTTACGGCAAAATCCATACTGGTAGTCTGGGTTTACTTGACCTGAAAATGCCCTCTTTCAGATTCCCAACTCTCAAAATCCACCCATAATTATTAAAACCTAATTTTGACGCTCTACATTAGTAACAGGAAAATATTAGAATTTCCCCAAAAATTCTAGATGCGTGCAAAAAGGTAATGGGGCACGTTAATCCTTCTGAGGAGGCCTCACATATGGGATACCTCATGATAATCAACTTGTGAGTTAAAACTGTGTAAGAATCTGATGATTGAATAACTGTAAACTATGGTGATTTGTAAATATCAATATAATTATAAAAGTGACATGAAGAACTGGTCAGTGAAGTATAATCAAACAGTTCAGCATTCCTATTTCCCACCTTTTAGCTCTTTTGATTGGGTGGTGGAAGGGGTCAGTGACATCATCTAGATAGCCAGCATCTGCAGGTTGATAGTTCTCCTTTTCTATTGAAACAATGCACATCCACCGAGATTCATTCTGAGGGCCAATGAATCTGATACACTAAATCAGACATAAACAACATTGATTGGACTCTGGAACAGACTGGGCAATAGCTGGTTAAGTACTTTTCTTTTTTAGTCTCATTTATTTTGCTGTTGTTACTATTGTCTATTTTGTGTATTATCTTTTTCTATACATATTTTACCTGTGCTGTATTTCATTTTCTTTTATTAAAAAATATTTTAAAATTGTTAAACTTTATATCTAATACACTAAATTAGGAACTCAAAGAATTCCTGTATTTTTGAAGAATGCTACTATATATTTACTTCTGTCATATTAATATCTTTTGTCATTTTTGCTATCCTGACCTACTTGCAGGTACAGTTAGACGAAGAAGAGCAGGAAGATGGCTGCCTCTATGGAGAATTTTAGGTGACAGTTTCTGCACAGAAGAGTGTCCTAGAGAGCTGCACAGGGAGCTGCTGGAAGTGGACATTGCAATAAATGCTCACTGCTCATTCTATAGGACACCTGCAATTGATTATGTAAGGCCTGGGTTCTGCTTGGCTATTTTTAAAGTGTTGTCTGGCCTGTTATTGGGCATCCTCTGCCCTAACCCTTCTTCTGTAGTTTATTAAGCTAAATAAACCCTTTAAAATTTTTAAATAGGGATGAGTTTCAGGTTCAGACCGAATTTACTTTGTGTGTTCATCAAATGGTTGATCTAAATGCGGTGTTCACCCACCTACCAAGCCGAAATCCAGCTACCATGGTAATTGAAACATTTAGCATTGGACTACTCCTGCTGCTAAATGTGACTGCTTCCTACTGAGACTGGTTGTAAGGAAGGCAGTGGTCAGCAGTTTTCTAACAACCAGTGGCGTATTCTCACCCGGTCATTCAGCTGTCAGCCAGGGATTTCTGGCAGACCTCTGAGTGTAAAGAAAGAATAGGGAGGGTGATTGACATCACATGACTTTGACCAAATATGGTCATGGCCATTGTTTATTAAAATTTTCAAGGATCTGTATCATTGGGCCAATTCATTTTAATGATTAGAATTGATTTTAAAGATTCAGCTCCCAAAATTTCAATAAGGTTTGGTTTAAAATTTGAAGGAAAATTTAGCTCGTCCATCAGCCCAAGTTTCCACCCTCAAAGTTGAAATGCTATCCACCCTGAATAGCCCAGGAGTCCACTTTAACCCCAAGAGGAACAAGGTACTGCATAAAAATCCTCACGTCCACATTCAGTACTACAGGATGTATTTTTTATGAAAAAAAACATACTCCAAGCAGTGAAAGCTGAAAGTTTTTTCTATGCCATGAATGCATAAATTGCAGCTAAACAATGGGAACACCTCTGTAAATAGCAGTGTAAACATTAAATAAATATAATAAAGTTTGCTGAAACATTGTGTATCAAAACAATTGTCAATTTTCATTTGTTACCTATTTTTGTTGTATGTATTTGTTACCTATCCTTTGTTGTCAATGCACCTATTTTTATCTCCTATAGCCTTTTTGCAGTTACATCCTCTCAACATGTTCTTTCTTTAGCATAGGCTGCATTAATGCATTTCAAAGGCCCCTGTTGGAAGGCAACATAGTTTAATATCATAGTTCTGGAATTTCTATTCCTTTCAGGGAGATGGCCCCAAGTTGTCTGCATAGCAAGAGGGCTTGGCTCCAGCATACCTGGTGTGATACAAGCTTCAAAGAGAGCAATGACTGCCAGGATGATGGATGACAAAAATCAAAAGATCAACAAGCTCCTGGAGATTATACATGGACAATGCTGCCCCTATAGGCCAATATAATATATTACAAGGACTAACGCTTGGCAATATCTCATTGGATAGGAGGCAAGTGTGGGTGGTTACGAGTGGGTGTGAATGTTGTGAGTAAAAAGGGCTCACAAAAAGAGAAATAGTCCCGTGCCCCTTTTTAGCTTGCTCTGGATGCTGGCTTGGGCCTAAGCCATATGGCCCAGGCTCTCTTTTGCCATCTTGAGTCGAGCTAATGAGTCTATCTAGAGGATGTGGTAAGTATCTTTGATGTTTTGTTATATGCTCTGTATATTCTGCTGTTTAGTGTGTGATGTTAGAATATTCCTATTTTCTTGGGAAATTATTAAGATATTGTTACTAAGCAGATGTGTCTGATTTCATAACTAACTTTATATCATTGTGCCTAGCAGAGTCTCAATAGACTAGCTAATTATAGGCTTGGACAAGTTAATACATATATGCAATAGTTATATGGTTTATATTATATTGTATAATATTGCATAATTTACTTCAGCCCTTCCCTTCTGTTTGTCTATCAGTTAATAGTTACTGATAGACAAACAGAAGGGGAAAGACCCATGAAGTTCAAATTGGGACAGAGGATCGGGCAGACAGCGGTCTTCACCTAGTGATAAAATATCTTTAATGATTAAAGGGACACTAAAGGTTTCTTTTTTTTTTTTTTAAATAACAAACATGTCATACTTACCTCCACTGTGCAGTTTGTTTTGCACAGAGTGGCCCTGAACATCCTATTCTGGGGTCCCACGGCGGCTGTCTCGGCTCCTCCCCGCAAGAGCTAACCCCCTCTAGGAAGCTCTCTCCCGAGGGGGTTACCTTGCGGATGCCCTCCCGTTTTATACACTCGGCGTACATAGCCGCTGAGTATATAACTCTTCAGTGCTCTCGACGGCCGCATCACTGGATTTGATTGACAGCAGCGGGAGCCAATGGCTGCGCTGCTATCAATCTATCCAATGAGGAGCCGTTCAGACATTGAGAGAACGATGCGGGGTTGCGCCCACGGAGATTTAGGGCTCAGGTAAGTAAAATGGGGGTCGGGGGAGCCGAAGAGTGAAAGGTGTTCATTCACCTTATTATATAGGATGCATTAAGGTGAAAAAACACAAAGCTTTACAACCCCTTTAAATATAGAATGCAAAAATAAACACACAAAGATAATGGGCAGATCATATAAGATAGAAACATTAAGATCAACGTAGGCACAGGTGTGCACACCTATAAAACAAAGGTCACACAGTATATGCATATAGTACCTCAGGTGTCATTGTAGTTTGAGACACTTGGAAGAGGCATATATTGGTAGGATCAAGGGAAAAAGTAACACGAAATGTGCTTCAAAGGAATCAGCCAATGGCTGGCTTATGCAAATACCCTGCAGACTTTGTTAACTCAGTTCACGAGATCCACCAACCAAAAGAAAATATTACAGAAATAAATGGTATTCTAGATCATAACAACTTTAACAGTTATCACAAGACATGCATGCATGGGATCAGCAAGGAGAGCAAGGACAGGTAACGTGTGGTGGTTTTGGCCAGGTATTGGCTTAAACTGACTTACTGCAAACCTCTATTAGCTAATTTTTTGAGATCAACTAAGCAGTCAAAAGGGTTAATGTTTATGACCAGACCACTAAAGTGAAGCCCCCAAGGATATGTATAGAACTAAAATAAAATCCCAAGTTGATGTATAAGCAGTATAGGAAGTAGCTATATAAGGACCAACAGGTCAGTGTTCAAAGCCTAAAAAGTATTTGGCCATTTGTTCCCTATCTCCTGATGGTGATAATAGTGGAGCAATATTTATTAAAGGATGCAATATGTGTTTACCCAAAAAAGGTGACAAGCAGGAGAGAGACAGGAGCAGAACATTGTCACCCTATGGCAGAAAGACCGAACAGTGACCTTCATAGCAGGATCATCAGGTATTATTTTAATTACACACGTTAAAAAAATACTTAAAATTACTTATGGAAATGCATATGCTAAAGCTTATGTGAGACGTTTTGGTTTGCATATACACTTTCATTTTACATATATACATACTTTATGTATTACTAACAGCTTAACATGCATAGTCTCATGAGACTGAATGCTATTAACACTGTTTAAAATAAAACGTTTTCCAGCTTAAGTTTATTTCCTACCCATATATATTCAGATATCCACCTAAAATGATTAGAGTTGTCCGTATTTAATCTATTATGTCTTTTATGGGCATGGTTATTATTGTTGATGAACCAGATACACTATTACAAATCTAAAGTCTATGGTTTGTTATTTTACACAGAGAAAACCATGTAGAAGCATTTCTAAACATAAATGATGTTGGTATCTTGAAAGCGGTGTGTGCTATGAGATTCATATACTGCAGTTCATTGAACAGAATGATAGTACGGATGCTGTGCTTTCACTCTCTGAACATTGTATGACTTGTTGGCTCTCTGATGTGCAGCATATGGGGATGAGGTGTAAAAGATGACTTCATTCAGTGCCATTGCTGGCTGCTGCTTGTCATCAGCTGAATAAAAAGCCAGATGGATTAAAAGTGCCATGTTGACAGTTTGGATTTAAACCTTAGAACAAATTACTGGGGAAGCAAACCTATAACTTCACCTAGGATTTAGACAGATAGCATTGTATGTGTTTGTTTAATTGCAAACATATCTAAGATCACACCTTATATGCTCCAAAACCAGATGAGATATGAAATCATCTTAAGTGCAGATTAGCAATGTCATCACTACAGTAAGTATCTTAGATACCTAGTACAATTTATACCAGTTCATTGAATCTTGTTTGAAATTTGGCAAACCCAAACTTAGCTACAAATCCAACTGAAGTCCAGTGGAGCCAATCCTGTTAGTAAAATCTGACCATTTTTACTATGGTCAAAAATAGCTGGACACAGTCATGGGTGAAACGTACCAATGCCATATATTTTTCTTAAAGTGGTTTTTAAATAAAAATAACAAACATGCATATACTGACCTGCTCTGTACAATAGTTTTGCACAGAGCAGCCCCAATTCTCTTCTTCTGGTGCTCCAAGCCCCTTCTCTTCATCGGGTGCTCCCAGGAAAAGCCGCTTTTCCTGGGGGCACCTGTGCGGGCTCACTCCCGAGTCCTGCTGCTGCGTCCATTGACACAAACTGCGGGACTTGCTTCGCCCCCCCCCTCCACTCCTGTATCACAGGATTTGATTGACAGACAATGGCTCCTGCTGCTATCAATCTGTCCAATGAGGAGCGAGACAGCGGCTGAAACCGCTGCACTCATGCGCATGACTGGATCGGATGAGGCTCAGGTAAGAAAAAGGGGGGCGGGTCTGGGGGGAGCTGCAGCACAGAAGATTTTTCACCTTAATGCATAGAATGAAAAGCGAAAAACCTTAAGGCTTTAGAACCACTTTAAGATACCATATCGTACAGCAAGGATGGGTCTTTTCATGTAGCTTCAAGGGTAATATTGAAAATATGCTTGTACTTGGTGTTAAAGAATAGTACGATTCTTACTGACAGCCTCTGCAAGAGTGTAATTAGCAGCATATATTTGGCTTATGGTTTTATTGTTTTTTTTCCCCGCTTTTACAATTAGTTTTCCTTACATACAAAGGGCAAATAATTACATTTTAGTCTCATCTGACCACCTTGAAGATTCTGAGGCCACATGGAAAAGGTGTTATGGTCAGATGAGACAAAAATGTAATTATTTGGCCTCAACACCAAAGATATGTCTGGCAGAAATCCAATACTGCTCACCATCGAAAAAACAACATTCCACCCAGTGGTGTATTTTTTGTTTTGTGCTGCCCTAGGCAAGACTAAAATCGGGCACGCCCCATCTAAATTTGCCCCACCACTTCCTGTTTAAGATCCACCCCTTTATCTGGAAACTTCACCCCTTCTTCTTTAGGCTCCACCTCTTCCTATTAGGGCTCCACCTCAAGAGTTGGTCAGAGACTGCAGACATGATACAGGAGAGGGTCAGAGACTGCAGACATGATACAGGAGAGGGTCAGGGACTGCAGACATGATACAGGAGATGATCAGAGACTGTAGACATACTACAGGAGATAGTCAGAGACTGCAGACATACTACAGGAGATGGTTAGAGACTGCAGACATAGTACAGGAGATGATCAGAGACTGCAGAAATACTGCAGGAGATGGTCAGAGACTGCAGACACAGTACAGGAGATGGTCAGAGACTGCAGACATAGTACAGGAGATGGTCAGAGACTGCAGACATGAGTCCCCATGGTCATCATAGTGAATAGAAAAGTCTCCAGGCATTCATTCACTGTAATCACAGTGGGGGAGAGCTTAAGTTCTAAAACATGACAAGCAAGATAAGTTACAGCATCATCTGTGACATGACCATTGTCCTTCTTCTTCACCATTACATCAATGTGAACCGAGCACGCCCCCTCCCAAGCACAGCTGGAGTGAGCCAAGCCCGCCCCCTCCCGAGCATAGCCAAGCCCACCCCCTCCCAAGCACAGCCGAGGTAAGCTGAGACTGCCCCCTCCCAATCACAGCTGAGGTGATCCGATGCCCACCCCCTCCTGAGCACAGCTGAGGTGAGCCGAGACCGCCCCCTCCTGAGCACAGCTAAAGTGAGCCGAGCCCACCCCCTGCCGAGCACAGCCGAGGTGAGCCAAGACTGCCCCTCCCAAGCACGGCTGAGGTGAGCCGAGACCGCCCCCTCCCGAGCACAGTTGAGGTGAGCTGAGCCCTCCCGAGCACAGCTGAGGTGAGCCAAGCCCGCCCCCTCCCGAGCACAGCCGAGGTGAGCCGAGCCCGCCCCTCCCGAGCACACCTGAGGTGAGCTGAGCCCGTCCCCTCCTGAGCACAGCTGAGGTGAGCCGATCCCGCCCCCTCCCGAGCACAGCTGAGGTGAGCCGAGTCCACCCCCTCCCATGCACAGCCGTGGTGAGCCGAGACTGCCCCCTCCCAAGCCCAGCCGAGCGGGGACCGCTCCAGAGCCCGAGCACAGCCAAGGTGCCCTTCTGTTCAAACCCAGCCAAATGGAGACCACCCCCTCCTGAGCACAGCCCAACCAAGACTGCCCCTGCCAGTCCGAAAAGTCTCTGCCTAGTCCGCCCCATAAGCCACCGGTGACTGTTTTTGTGCAGGAGACGGGAGCCGGGACTCGGGAGAAAGGTGGGGGGCTTTTTGCCGACCCCCCTGCAAAGTCTTGTCGGCCTAGGCTAAGACCCAGCACTGATTCCACCATTCCTGCAGTAAAGCATTAAGGTGGTAATATCCTGTTATGGGGGTGTTTCTCTAGAGCACTTGTCAAAATAGAAGAAAATTTAATTGGGAAAAATGCCATCAAATTCTTGAGGAAAAGCTTCTGCCTCCTGCCAAAAAATGGTCAATGGAAAGAAGGTTTACCTTCCAACATGACAATGACCCAAAGCACACAGCAAAAATGACCACAGAGTTGTTGAAGGGGAATTTCCTTGTATGGCCTAGTCAGAGCCGAGACTTAAACCCCATTGGAAATCCGTGGAATGACTTGAAGATTGCAGTCCACAAACGGTCACCATTAAATTTGACTGAACTTGAGCAGTTCTGCAAAGAAGAGTGGGGCAAATATTGCAAAGTCTAGATTAGTAGAGACATATCCCAACAGAATAAAGGGTATAGTTAAAGCAAAAGGTGGTTCAACAAAATACTGACATAAGGGGGGTGATCCTTTTTCCAACTCAGTGATTCTGTTTTTTAATTATTTAAAAAAAATCTGGCATGGTGTTATATCTTTATAAAGTGAATGAGTAAATACAGCTGGATAAAAAAAAAAAATGTGTCTGCCTTCATTTCAGGCTGCAAAGCAACAAAATGTGATTATTTTAAAGGTAGGTGATTATTTTCTATACCCACTGTATGCAATTGCATTTGCACGGGGGAACAGGGGCACTTACATTTTTTTAAATGTTATTATTAAATTTATTTAAAACTTTTTTTTACCTTGTAACTTTATTTATTTTTTATTAACTTTATCAACATCCCTTGTGATAGTATGGGCTGTGAAGGGTCCTTTACAGGGCATCAGCTGCTGTAGATTTTGATACTGGGATGATGCAGGTGCAGGCATCTCCTCAACTACTTCACTTCCAGGACATCATATACATCCATCCGGGGGAAGTGATTAAAAAGGGCTTTTTTAAAGTAGTTTCCTCAAACGGAAATAGGCCTCCATTGATCTCTGGATAGAATTTGGCCAGTACCTAGCTGAGGCTGTACCTGGTCTCACTGATGCAAAACTGTCCTGCAGGCAAATTTCTATCAAACTTTTATTGTGAATTAAGAGACTGCAGATGATAAAGCAGCATACAATTTGCTGGCAGCAAAACATTTTTAATGGGTGAGGATCAACCAAAATACACTAGAGAAAAAGAGCACAGGCCAGGGGTGGCCCGTCCATTAAGGGTGCACGGGCGCGGCCCCCCCTAACCTTTGCCGCCTCCCCCTATTCATGCGTCCGGCCCCTTTCAAGATGCTGGCATATCAATTCCAATGCGGAATGTGGAAATTTTTTGTGAAGGAGCCTGGTGCTCAGATTTAAGGATTATCAGATCTGCCCTGTAATGTCTACGACTAACCTTGTCTTGCTCTGGACAGTCCTGTGAAAATGTGAAAACATATTGGCAAATACCTTCACACCCCAACTGCACAAAGAAAAAAAATCACATTTAATTAAAAAAAAAAGATATGTATTGACAGCCAATATTATGCACTATTAGGCCACAGCCACACCTGTGTGCTTTAGGTGCAATGTGTTAAAAAAATCCTGCTTGCTGCATCTTTCATGTTCTTACATCAAAATTTGTGTTTTAAAGGGTTTCAATGATTATGTATGTAAAATGCACATAAAACTCCCTGCAAGGGTGTGAAATGGGCATTACTCACATTAAACAAAAGGTTCCACTTATCTGTCTTGGCTGTAAGAGCTTCTTCTATGTCCTGCGCCATCAACTGTGTAAAAGCCAATGCCTGCAACTACTGAAGTGTGAAAGGTTTATTCCAACAAGAAGTGAAATCAATCAGTTAAAGTGGAGCTCCACCCTAAAGTGGAACTTCCGCTCATCGGAACCCTCCCCCCCTCCGGTGTCACATTTGGCACCTTTCAGGGGGGAGGGGGGTCTAAGACAGGTATTTGCACCCACTTCTGGGAGTCCTCTCTGCGGGTATTCTGTGGGTAGTGTGTCACTTCCCGCCCCCACCCGTTGTGTTCTGGGAAACACACGGCTCCCAGGACACAGCGGGGACCAGTGAGGTCGGCGCTGCGGGACTTGTGCATGCGCCGTAAGGAACCGGGCAGTGAAGCTGGAACGCTTCACTTCCTGATTCCCTCACAGAGGATGGCGGTGGGGGCAGCAGAGTGACGAGTGATTGCTCGTCTTCTGCTGCAGATGTCGCTGGACTCCAGGACAGGTAAGTGTCCTAATATTAAAAGTCAGCAGCTGCAGTATTTGTAGCTGCTGGCTTTTAATATTTTTTTTAACGGCGGAGCTCCGCTTTAACTACTAATGTTGTCAAAGAAACATTACAGTTTTGCTGAAGTCTGTTCAATTTATCATAACAGAGAAGTATGGAGATTGACTTTTTTGTAGAATTATACTTACCTAGATGGATGCAGCATCGGTGCCCCACCAGCTCTAAGACTGAGACCCGAGCAATCAAACACCTCCGATCGCTCGGTTCTCAGGGCTCCCTTTGCAGAGAGCTGGTGACTGTCAGTCACTGTCTCTCTGCTCTGCCTCCCGTGCTCACTGGAGCACTGGGCTGTGGAGGGGCGGGAGGGGCCGGCTCAGCCTTTCAGCAGCTTGTTTAAAAGCTGAGCTGGGTGCTGGTCCAGGCATGTGGGTGGATCCTGACCATATGATCGCAATCTATCCCGAGCCTGGACCAGCTCTGTGATGCCAGCTGACAACGGGCTTCCGCCCGCTGTTTGCTGAAAATGGGCCACAGGAGAGCAGAACAAACTGCACTCCTGTGATCAGGGCCAGATTAAGAACATCATGGGCCTGGTGCTGAGGATTTTGATGGGGCCCTTTATAAATAATAAATAAATAAAAATGTAAACATATTTTTGTAATAACAAGTTAAATTAAAGAGGGAGAATGAGAGAGGGAAAAAGAGAGAGAGAGGGAAACGGGATGAGAGAGGGGTGAGGGGTAAGGGAGGGAGGATGAGAGAGAAAGGGGGGATGAGAGAGAGAGGATAAGCATGAGCATGCGTGGGAATAACATCAATGCAGCCCGGCCAAGGCAAGTGACCGAAGGCACAGAAACCAGAAGGAAGACCGGTGAAGATGGAAGCGCCCGGGCCTCGCCGGATTGATCACAGCGCTGGAGGGCTCAGTCTGACAATTTAAGTGTACCCTAATGTGCTAATATGCTGTGCATACTTGTACATTGTTGCATAAGCTACCTCAGGGCCTCTAAAAAGTACTAATGTTAGCAAGGTTTACTACTGCTTTAATATCACAGGATCCCAGGAGCCTCTCATGGGGCCCCTACTGACCCGGTGGCCCTTGGGCAGTGCCTAAGTGCATAGTTACCAACATTTTAAAAATATTTTTAGGGACACTTTTTTTTACAAGTGGTATATTTAGAGTAGCTGAGATCCCCTATGTTCCTCTATACATCACAGTAGTAATCACAAAATTAAATAAGTACTAATAATGGGCAGAACAAATATGAGGACTGAGAAGATTTCCCTTAGTTGAACTAACAAAAGTGTGCCGGGGGGCATGGCTTGGCACGCAACGGGTATGGACGCACACTAGGAGAGCTCTGGCACACACACAGCCTGCAATCGCCTAATTCTCCGACCCTAAGCCTCCAGATGCCGGGCAAACACCTGTACAACACCCCGCACTCACGCCCGAGGAGAGGTTCGGCTTCTACCACAGCGCGGAACATCACAGAGCTATTCAAGCCTGCGGCAGGGACCCGCAACAACGTGGGGAAGACCAAGGTGGCGCTGATGCAGCCACACGAGGAGGAATACAGCGAGGACTCCCATTCCCCGCCTGAGGACTCAGGTAAGGGAAACACCCGCTTGAATCATCCCCTCACCCTAGCCGACATGTCGGTGATAGCCGCGGATATTAAATCCTCCTTCTCGGCCGCCATCACGGACATTAAATCTAACCTATTGGCCCTGAATGAGCGGATGGCGGTGTCTGAGGCGGCGAGAAGGCAAAGGGATAAAGCAATTCTCAGATTGGAGAAGACGTGCACGACTCAAAACCACCATTTCATTGAAATAAATAGGCATTTAGAAGACCTGGACAATAGGGGAAGGAGGGCCAATATCCGAGTGAGGGGTATCCCTGAGACAGTAGACTCAGCTCAGATCATCCCGGCATTACAACAAGTTTTCAATAGCCTGCTAGAGCGGCAGGAAGACATGGCGATCGATTTTGTCAGGGCTCACAGAGCACTCAGACCAAAGGGCCCAGATAACGCTCCTCCAAGGGACATCATATGCTGCCTTCAGAGCTTTGCGCTTAAGGAGGACATTATGAGAAAGGCAAGGAGAAATGAGCATATTATCTTCAATGGAGCCACTATCCTGCTGTTTCAGGACTTATCACAGATTACCCTGAGAAACTGAAGGGCCCTGCGCCCTCTGCTGGAGAAACTCAGGGAACGCGAATTGAAATATACCTGGAAGTTCCCTTTTGCACTATCCGTGCACTGCAATGGACATCAATACATTCTGCGTGAACCGGATGAACTCCCAGACTTCTATGCCGCTCTGGACCTTGAATACATCCCACTGCCTGACTGGTATGCTGAGTTCCAGGAACCACCCCGAGACCGGTCACCTTCCAGATCTCCCTTCTCCACTCCTGACAAAAGATTCAACAAGAAACAGAAGCCGAGCCGCTCTGGGAAATTTGGAACCCCAGGTCCCAGCAGAGAAGAACGCAGAGATCATGCTGACGACTGATCGACACTTGCTGAGTTCACCCTGTTATGCTCATTTGTTTTCCTAAGTATCCTATGGGTTCCCTCTGGGGCTCCCATGGAAAAATTTAACAACTTTGCTAAAAAACTATCACTCGCCCCCTACTCCTTGGTTTGTTCTCCTGGCTGGCCTTACCCCCCCTTCTTTTTTTTTTTGGGACAGACCGGGGAGGGGAATGCTGTAATGCTGTTGCATGTTGAGACGCTTTAGCTAATGTGTTGCCCGTGAGCACTCAAGTTTGTATCACCCCTGGGTCGAGGGGGAAACACTTTCATCTAGTATTAGATGAGGCTATGTTTGCTTTCATGTGCAGGCTGTGTGTGTTATGTTGCAACCTGTACACATACATTTAACGTTTACTCTTACAGAGTTATACTGGCAGAGACGAGTAGCTGACTGTTTTACCCTGTTGTCGGCTGCCTCCCTCTACCCCCACCAAGTGCCTCCTCGCCTACTAGTTGGGCGTGGGACACACTAACCTACCTACTACTCAGGTCAGGATTCCCTGCCTGTCTAGGGAATTCTTTAAATTGCTCCATCACCCTTTACTCTCCCTTTTTCTGACTCACCTTTTCCTTCCTTTTCTCCTCTTTTTTTATTTTTTTATTTTTTATTTAGTTTCCTGTTATGAATATAGTTGAATTGGTTCTAACCTGATATCAACAGCTTTGTATTCTAGGACCACTCTGGGACGTCTCACTCTGGGCTCCCATAATGGCTTACGCGGATCTCGGCCGAAATCCACTCGTTATATCCCACAATGTTAGGGGCTTGAACATACCTGAAAGGCGCTCCACTCTGCTGAGGGAGCTCAAAAAAGGTAGTCCGCATTTCGTATTTTTACAAGAGACCCATTTCAAAACACATCATGTCCCCAAACTCACGAGTTCTTACTTTAAAGAGGCATTTCATGCTACAAGTGATGATTCCAGGGCCAGGGGGGCATCTATTCTGATAGGTAGGGATGCACCCTTCACCCTACAGGAAAAAAGGCTGGACCCCAAGGGTAGATATGTCCTCCTCAAAGGCCTGTATAACAACGCACCCATGACGTTAGCCAACGTCTACTTTCCCAACAATTCTCATGTATCCTTTTGTCAGCAAATTGTTCAAGAGCTTTTGGGGTTTTCCTCGGGATGTCTGATCCTGGGTGGAGACTTCAACGTGCCACTCAGCCCACTGCAGGATACGTCCAATGGGAAAACATGCATCACGTATAGGACCCTTAAACGAATTAAGGTTATGCTGCAATCTTTGCACCTGACTGACACCTGGAGATTTGCGCATCCTGACGGTCGTGACTTTACGTTTTTCTCTCCCCCCCACAAACGACACTCCTGCATAGACTACCTTTTCATTACACAGAGGGATCTAGCCCTAATAATGGGAGCTCACATTGGCATCTAATCCTTCTCGGACCATGCCCCAATTTCACTCTCCGTAAAGGAAATCACTTTAATCCCCAAATCATTCACTTGGAGGTTGAATGCTTCCCTCCTAACTGATCCGGTCCTCCTGACAGAACTGAACGCCTCCCTGACTGATTTCTTTCAGCGAAATTCTTCTGCTGACACTGACCCACTAATGACCTGGGAGGCGCACAAGTGCACGATCAGGGGGGTCCTCATGGGAATGGGCGCGAGGTGTAAAAAAGAAAGAGAAAGACTTGTCAATAACCTGACAGACCGGATAAAACATTTAGAAACATTACACAAACAATCCCTTACTGTCCAGACAGCCACCGAACTTTTGGAGAAAAGGAAGGCCCTCCAACAGGTTTTCGATGACAAGTCGCAGAGATTCCTGTTCTTTAAGAAGGGAATCTACTACGAGTCTGGTAATAAGTCGGGGAAATTTTTAGCGAGGGCCCTAAAGGAGCAGACGGGGAAAAATTTCATACAGGGTTTTAGGAGGGCGGATGGCAATCTGGATGTAACCACTGACGCCATAGCGAACCACTTCCATGACTTCTACACAAAGCTATATAACCTACCAACCCATCATAGACTGGCAGACATGGAGGGGGAGAGACCACAGATCATTCGTGATTACTTAGAGAAGAGCGGCATGGCCACCCTCTCAGACTCGGATATATCACTCCTGGAGGGGCCGGTTACGGCGGAGGAGATTGCGGTGGCCATTAAGCAACTTAAATCTGGTAAGAGCCCGGGACCAGATGGTTTCACTTCCATTTATTATAAAACCTTTGCCAACATATTAGTGGACCCACTTAGGGCTGCGCTTGACTCTATGTCTGAGCCTAGAGTAATTACCCCTGACTTTTTGTCAGCACACATCACGGTAATCCATAAGGAAGGTAAGGATCCGGCAGATTGTGCAAGCTATCGCCCTATATCTTTGCTGAATCTAGACGCCAAAATACACGCTAAGATCCTGGCCTCGCGATTGAGCCCATTGCTTGTGGATTTAATAGGAATGGACCAGGTAGGCTTCATGCCTGGCCGTGAAGCCAAAGACAATATTATAAAAGCTATGCTCTTGATTCAAGCAGCCCGTGATGGTGACACAGAGGGTCTTCTCCTGTCCACGGATGCGGAGAAGGCCTTCGATCGTGTGGCCTGGGACTACATGCTAGCTGTATGTTCTAGAATCGGATTGGGTCCGCACATGATGGCCAGGATCTCGGCGTTGTACCAGTGCCCTTCGGCGAAGCTTAAAATTAATGGTGCTCTATCGGATAAGGTCCAGATACTAAATGGCACAAGACAGGGCTGTCCGCTGTCTCCTCTGTTGTTCATATTGTCCCTGGAACCGTTCATTAGATTAATCAGAGCTAATACAGACATCCGGGGCTTCAGGGTCTTAGATAAGGAATACAAAGTCGCCGCTTATGCGGATGACCTGCTCTTCTTCTTAACAAGCCCAGTCACATCCCTACCCGTTCTCCGGAGTTTGCAGTATACGGATGTGTCTCTAATCTCAAAATCAACTATACCAAATCTGAGGCCCTGAATGTCTCCTTGCCAGACAACCTGCTAGACCGAGTAAAGTCGACATCTTCCTTTAGATGGGAACCTGCGAAACTTAAGTACCTTGGAGTGTGGCTCACGCCCAGATTGGCCGACACTTATGGACAGAACTTTCCAAGGTTTCTCAAGACTGTTAAGGAGGACTTAGACAGATGGCAGTCAGGCTATTTTTCTTGGTTTGGCCGTGCGGCCATAATCAAGATGATGGTCCTACCCAGGTTGCTTTATCTGCTCCATGCCCTACCCCTCAAGATCCCTACAGCCTTCTTCTCCTCGCTGAGAACCATTTTGTTGAGATTTCTCTGGAATGCTCAGCATCCAAGGATCAGGTATTCCCTCTTGATGAAACCAAAGGACTTTGGTGGTATGGGTATACCTGACTTTGGGTCCTATTACCAGGCCACACACCTGACTAGGATATACGACTGGCACTGTCATGGAAATGCCAAAGATTGGGTGACCCTGGAAAATGACTTATGTCCACTACCGTTAAAATTCTCCCCGTGGATCACATGGGATAGCTGTCCGAATAACCTTAAAAAGCACCCCGTCACTGGCTGTACCTTGGAGATTTTCCACAGACTGACCAAAACCTTGGACATATCCTCACAACCCAGCCCCCTGACCCCTTTAAAAGACAACCCGGACTTTGAACCGGGCCTGGAAAACCCTCACTTTCAACCATTGGACACCTCTAAACCGCTCCTACTAGGAGACTGCTTTGACAGAGGGGCAATAAGGGAATGGACAACACTTAAATTGAAACTGAATAGCCCACGTCTACCCTTTTGGACGTACCTGCAACTCCGCAGCTACTTAGGGAGGCTGCCTGATAAATCTAAGATCTATAGGCCCCCCACGGCCCTGGAGAAGATCTGTCTTGAGGGTGCTAAGTGCCCAAAAGCCACTTCCATGGCCTACGCGTGGTTACGAGATTTGAAATATGGGCCGGAGGAGGCGCTCAGAGTGAGATGGGCCACGGACCTACAGATGGAAATAACGGCTAAAGACTGGAGGTATGCTTGTATTCTGACTCATAAGTGCTCAATAAGCTCAAAAATGCAAGAGACAGCTTACAAAATCCTCACACACTGGTACAACACCCCGGCCAAGATACATGGATGGAACCCGCAATTTCCAGACACCTGTTGGAGGTGTAAAAATGAAAAGGGCACACTACTACACATTTGGTGGCAATGTCCACTAATTTAATTCTGGGAGGAAGTCAACCTTCTAATTAAGAAAATCACTGAAACCAAAATTAGCCTAAATGCTGCAGCATGCCTACTCCATATCACGAACGTCTCGTTGAGGAGATACAAAAACTCCTTGACGAGACATCTCCTAAATGCGGCAAAATCTCTGATTCCTTTACACTGGAAATCTCAAAGGGTTCCCTCCATTACAGATTGGCTTAACAGGGTCTCTGACATCTACAAGATGGAGGAGATGCTGACCCAGACCACTGATAAGGTGGAACAATTTCATGAGACATGGCAACCCTGGCTGCTCTTTAAATACTCAGCTGAATATTCTGATATTGTACCGCTCCCTCCAGACTGAGATTGTTCTCCTAGGCTACACTGACTAAATTTGTCCTTCTATTACTGATCTACATACTTTTCCTCTTGATTTCTTCTTTCTTTCTCCTTTTTTCTTTTCCTTTGCTATTGACTGCATATAATTTTTTGCTCTAGTTGATAATAGTGAGTAATGACTTAAGCCATGATTGTATAAAGCCTTAGTGATTTGCAAGTTTTGTACTAGCATACTATGTTCTACCCTGTAGGCCTTTTTACCTAAGTTAATCAGAATATTGCATTACGAGTAGTTGCACCTACTCCTGTTTCTCTTTGTTACACTCTTTATTTGCTCAATAAACTTATAATGTTTAAAAAACAAAAGTGTGCCTATTCTAGAGCTGGTAACATTGAGGATATTCAGTATAGTTTTAAAGAACTGTTTTTGTGGGTAAGAGGCATAGGGGAGGAGTATGGATGGTATAAAAGTGGGAAGTATGTGCAGGTGAGGGAGAGGAATGTGGAGGGTCTAACAGTGAGCACTATGTACAGGAGAGGAGTGTGGAGGGTATGGCAGAAGGTACTATGTATAGGAGAGGAGTGTGATGGGTATGACAGTGGGCAGTATGTACAGGAAAGGAGTGTGGGGGGTATGCCAGTGGGCAGTATGTACAGGAGTGGAGTTTGAGGGGGTATAACAGAGGGTAGTATGTACCAGAGAGGAGTGTGGCGGGTATGACAGTGGGCAGTATGTACAGGAGAGGAGTGTGGAGGGTATGATGGGGGGATATATGTACAGGAGAGGAATGTGGAGAGAAAGATAGTTGGCAGTATGTACAGGAGAGGAGTGTGGAGGGTAAGGTTGGGTTACATTTTGTACAGGAGAGGAGTGTGGAGGGTAAGGTTGGGTTACAGTATGTACAGGAGAGGAGTGTGGAGGGTATGACAGTGGGCAGTATGTACAGGAGAGGAGTGTGGAGGGTATCACAGTGGGCGGTATGTACAGGAGAGGAGTGTGGATGGTATGATAGTGGGCAGTATGTACAGGAGAGGAGTGTGGAGGTTAAGGTTGGGTTACATTATGTACAGGAGAGGAGTGTGGAGGGTAAGGTTGGGTTAAAGTATGTACAGGAAGGAGTGTGGAGGGTATGATGGGGGCAGTATGTACAGGAGAGGAGTGTGGAGGGTATGACAGTGGGCGGTATGTACAGGAGAGGAGTGTGGATGGTATGATAGTGGGCAGTATGCACAGGAGAGGAGTGTGGAGGGTATGAAAGCCGGCACTATGTACAATAGAGGAGTTTATGAATGTGGGCAGTATGTACAGGAGATGAGTGTGGAGGGTAAGACAGTGAGCAGTATGTACAGGAGAAGAGTGTGGAAGGTATGACAGTGGGCAGTATGTACAGGAGAGGAATGTAGAGGGTGTGACAGTGAGCAGTATGTACAGGAAAGGTGTGTGGAGGGTATGACAGCCGGTACTATGTACAATAGAGGAGTTTATGAAAGTGGGCAGTATGTACAGGAGAGGAGTGTGGAGGGTAAGATCGTGAGCAGTATGTACATGAGAAGAGTGGGGAGTATATGACAGTGGGCAGTATGTACAGGAGAGGAGTGTGGAGGGTACGACAGTGGGCACTATTTATAGGAGAGAAGTGTATGACAGCGGGCACTATATACAGGAGAGGAGTGTGTAGGGTATGACAGCGGGCACTATGTATAGGAGAGAAGTGTGGAGGGTATGACAGTGAGCAGTATGTACAGGAGACAAGTGTGGAGAGTATAACAGGTGGGCACTATGTACAGGTGAGGAGGATGAATGAATCTGGGAAGGAAAAACGTAAAGGTTTGTGGAAGGATGTTTAGGGACTGCGTAGTGGTTAAGCAGGCCATACATGGATTGAAATTAGGCCAATTAAGCAGAGACTAGCCATAGTCGATCTATGTATGGGCTATCTGGTTTTACACAAGTCAATCTATTAATCGACTTGAGTACAACCAGCCTGTCAGGTTTTTCCCAAAACAATCAGTGCTGCCAGCTATAGTTAGCAACACTAATCATTGTATTTACTGGCAGAACACAATAACACTGCAGGAGTGATTCCCCCATCCACAGGTCAGCAGGTGAGAGGGTGTGTGGGGACAGGCTGGGGAGAGATACTAGTCAGTGGCTGGGTAGGCACTCGCTAGTATCAGAGCCAGATACACACAGGTTACATACGCCACGATCGTTAGAGCGAGAGCAATAATTCTAGCACTAGACTTCCTCTGTAACTCTAAACATGTAACCTGTAAAAAAATTTAAAGCATCGCTTAGTATACAAAAAAAATCGTGCTAACTTTAGTGTTTTTTATTTTTTTATGAATAAAACTGTTTCTTTCCAAAGAAAAAAACATGTTTGAAAAATTGCCGTGCAAATACCGTGTAACATAAAAAGTTGCAAAGACCACCATTTTATTCCACATGGTGTCTGCTAAAACAATATATAATGTTTGAGGGTTCTGAGTAATTTTCTAACCCAAAAAATTATGATTTTTACATGTAGGAGAGAAGTGTCAGAATTGGCCTGGGTGGTAAGGGGTTACCGTATATACTCGAGTATAAGCCAACCCGAATATAAGCCGAGGCACCTAATTTTACCCCAAAAACTGGGAAAACATATTGACTTGAGTATAAGCCTAGGGTGTCCATCTGCATGTCTCACTGTGCCTCACTTTGCCTCACTGTGTCCATGTGCATGCCTCACTGTGTCCATGCCTCACTGTGTCCATGCCTCACTGTGCCCATGCCTCACTGTGCCCATGCCTCACTGTGCCCATGCCTCACTGTGTCCATGACTAGACTGACGTTTAAAATGGGAGTCTATGGAAGGGGTGCCCAGCTTTGAAAAATCGGTGATCCCCGGCCGTAGGTCCCCTGGACAACAAACTTTGCACACTTGTAGAGGAAGAGTGGGGCTACATGTGTGCCAAGTTCGGGGTCCAGGTATCCTACGGCCGGCCAGTACCGGGTCCCCAAATTCCGGTAGATCAGGCACAAAAAGGTGACTCGAGTATAAGCCAAGGGAGGCATTTTCAGCACAAAAAAATGTGCTGAAAAATTTGGCTTATACTCGAGTATATACGGTAATTACCATAAGTAATAGGGCCCTTTCACACGGACATGTCCGTGTGCGGGCTCCGCTTTGCTCAGCGGGGATCGCTCCGTCGATCCCCGCTGAGCAAGCAGATGACAGGTCTGTCTCTGCACACTATGCAGGGACCGACTTGTCAGAGCGCCGCTCTCCCCTATGGGGGATCGGATGACGACGGACCATAGAGTCTGTTGTCATCCGATCCGATCCGCCAGACGGATGGAAAAGTAGGTTTTTCCTCCGTTACACTTTGGCGGATCGGAGCGGGTCGGATGTCAGCGGGCATGTCACCGCAGACATCCGTTGCTCCATAGAATTGCACGGAGCGTCCGTTCAGGTCCGCCTAAAAAAACTGACAGGTGGACCTGAACGGTCCGCCCGTGTGAAATAATACAAATAATTATTATAAGCACTGTGAGCTCATCCTCTCAGTCTGCTGCAGAGTGTGTCAGCTTGTATATAAACTGGCCGCTCTGTATGTAGCTTCTGACAGGCTGCACAAGCAGCCCCGTATCTCCGGAACCATAAATGATAGGAAACCCATATTTTGACCAGTGGTGGGGTAGGTCTTTGTGGCCCCTGGCCATCGAGCTACAACCCTCAAAGTCGATCTTTTTCTTATTTTTTGAGCAAATGGGCCTATCTTGAAGAAAGGGCCTGGAGCTGCAGCTCCAATAGCCCCTATGTTAATCCGGCCCTGCCTGTGATCCACAGGAGAAGTACAGCCAAACAAGCTTTAAAGTGATTATAAAGGTAAAAATAAAATGAAAATAACAAACATGTCATACTTACCTGCTATGTGCACAGCACTCATGGCTCCTCCTCCCTGCAGAGTGCCCCCATAACAAGTGGCGCACCTTCTCACTGGCTGTGATTGACAGCAGTGGGAGCCAATGGCAAAATATAAAATCTGATGTTGCTTTGAGCAAATAGAAAGCTAGCATATCAAGATTAAATATTGCGCACTCCTGTGAAATGGCGACAAACTACAGTACATAACATTGTCTGTAGATAGTGATTTAAGAGCCTTTACAGGTTATCAATTTAACAAGAGTTTAACAAGAGTTCTGGCACTAGAATTTTTGCTTTGACCCATGTGGTGCATTTACAGTTTACATACGCATGCTGGACCTACGTGTATATTTGCATTTGAGCACAAGGGGACAAGGGGTGCTTTTACATTCTTTTTAATCGGGTTTTAATTGTTTTTATTTATTATATTATATATTTTTTTGCACTTTTTTCACTTTTTTCATTTTTTATTTATTTATTGCCATCAAAAAGGGGTGAACAACAGGTACTCCTTATGGAGACATCAGTGGTCTATTAGACCTCTGATGTCTCCCCTGCCCTGCAAAGGAACTTTGTTAATTTCCCCCTTTGTGCGCATTGTTCTTGTTTCAGTGAGTACAATTGCAATTTTTTTTTTTTTTTTATGGTATTAGTCGCCAATGTGTATTTTTTACTTTTACATGAGCAGTAAGGTGTATGCAAGGGTTACTCATACTAGAGGGGATTACCTCCAGGGATAAAGCGATAATTCTCCCACTCTACAAGACTCTGGTCCAGCCTCACCTGGAGTATGCTGTCCAGTTCTGGGCATCAGTCCTCAGGAAGGATGTACTGGAATTGGCCCGAGTACAAAGAAGGGCAACAAAGCTGATAAAGAGTTTGGAGGATATTGGTTATGAAGAAAGGTTGTGAGCACTGAACTTATTCTCTCTGGAGAAGAGATGCTTGAGAGCGGATATGATTTAAAGTTACAAATAGTTTTAAGTTAGAAACCTTTAAAAATGTTATAACCCCCATTCAAAGTTGTAGTAAACCGTCCAAAAAAATAAAAAAACTGGTCCCCCGCAGGTTCATGACAAAATGTCATATGTGACGAAACGCCTATGAGGAGGTAACGTGCTGACATCACCACGCCGTCTCGTTGAGGACGGGAGCATGAACTGGAGCTGGCCAGCTTTCTAATTTTATGAAACGTTTTAACTTGTACATTTGTAAGTGCAACTTTTTATTCGTTAAATAAACTAAGACATAGACAGTATCACGCTATGGTCTATTTTATCTTTTCTTGGGCCGATTGCTGAACATTGCTTTTGGAGGTTACGGAGCTTATGGTTATTCGCTTGTGAGTCTGTGTCATCACACATACAGCATCCCTATGATCCCCTGCTGATTAAAGGCATGGGCTGGGTTATAGCCATATGTCCAATTGGCTTGCTATCTGGTAAGTGTGTTTTCTGTGAGGTGGCAGTGCACTTGTCTGTGGATCAATCACTGGGGTGTCCCTTATTGAATGGGTTCAATCACTTGTGCAATCATTTGGAACTTTCTCATGCCCTGCAATAACTTTTTTTTTTTTTTCCAAATAGTTTATTGAAATGTAAAAAGCATTTACAGATATCTTGAACAATAGTAGTACAATAAGGTATTAATACAACCACAAAACAGGGATGAATTACATGTGTCATATACAATTCAACTTGCGGGTAGTGAAAATGAAATGGCTATGTGCAACCTTCATGAACTAGGCCGTGTTGGGGTGGGTTACCCTAATTCAAGGTAATTGTGGGGTCTAGTCAAAGTCCGATACCATTGACGGAGATAGATCTTGTTGGTAGGTTAGGGCTACGTAGGTTCACGGATGCCGTTGTGGACTTTTGGTCTGTGGGGGAGGGAAAGGCCAACAGGTGCAATATGGCAGGAAGGGAGAGAAGGAGCTACAAACATATTTATTTCGTTGAGAGTGTATGAATGCGGGAGTGTAGGCTGGAGCTATATTAGTGGTTGTATTTTACAGAAGCGTGTGGATGAGAAAGTAGAAGGGGGTAAGTGGTGGAAGGAGAGGGGGTGGGGTGGGGATCGAGGGGAGTGAGGCAGGAGGGGATGGCGTTGGCAGGGGGTCCGTCTCTGACTTCCCCGACCACTTGGGGTGTTCAAGGGGCGTGTTATGAGAAACTAGGGGCGGATCTGTATAGGGGGAGATATAGGAGGAGAGAGGTGTATTTGTAAGGTTTAGGGTTAAGGGAAGATCCTGGCAAGTCGTAGATTTTTAATGGCAATTCTCAGAGGAGTAATTTATCCTTTGTCAGGGTTCAGGGAGTTTGCATATTCTGGTGTCATTTTATAGTGTAACCAGCAGGCCCATTGTTTACTAAATGATGACGGAGTCTCTCTTGCAATATGTATAAGATTTTCCATTTCCTCAATTTTGCATATTCTGTTAAACCATTCTTTTATGGTTGGTTGGTGAGTCGATTTCCAGTGTATAGGGATACACTGCTTTGCCGCATTGATCATGTGCATTGCTAGCGATTTGTGATAGGAATTGTGCGACAGGGGTGAGTGGTGTAGAAGGAATTGAGAAGGGGAAAGGTCCAAATGATATGAGGTGACTCGAGAGGTTATATGGCATACCTTTTCCCAGAAGTCTTTTAGAGATGGACAGGACCACCAGATATGGAGAAGGGTTCCCCTTTCCCGGAGACATCTCCAGCACACCTCTGGGATTGTGGGATTAAATTTATGCAGGAGGGTGGGCGTGCGGTACCATCTAGATTGGATCTTAAAGCCGTTTTCCTGGGTCGACACATTCGTCGACCCTTTATGTATGTTGAGGAAAATTTGTTCCCATTGTTCCGCTGAAAGAGATACAGAGAGGTCTGACTCCCAGTTCTTACAGGCTAAGGTCTCATTAGCTTTCATCTCGGCGAAGAGGAGTTCATGTGTGGTAGACACTAGGTGAGATTGGGGTGTCGTTTGGATACATAGCTTTTCGAAAGGGGTGAGTTCTCTGGAGCATTGTATATTCTTGTTAAGGGATTTTAGAAAATGAGCAATTAAAATATATGTCCAAGGGGGAATGGGTGGCTTGTTTAGTTGGGAGGAGAGTTGGGATGTAGACAATAGTTTGCCCCGGAGGAAGAACTGATGTGATCTAATTGGGCTCTGTGTCCAGTTATCGGTAAGAAACTTTGCGTGCATACCTGGTGGGAACCCAGGGTTCATTTTTACAGGTGTCAGTGGGCTGGGAATCGAAGATATGGGTGATCGGTAGCAAAGCTTTTTGAAGCATTGCAAGGTTGGGCCTATAAGTGGGTGTATGCGTAATTCAGAGGGGACGTGGGGTGGGAGTATCCATGGGAGAGACTCCAAAGGGAGAGCAGAAAAAGATGCTTCTAGGGAAACCCAATCTTTGTGGAGAGATTGGGTATTCCAGTCCACTATCCTGGTAAGGTGTGTAGCAGTGTAATAATTGAGAAGGTTGGGGAGGCCTATGCCCCCAAGTCTTTTAGGTCGGGCGAGCTGCGTAAAGCTGATTCTGGGTCTACGGTTCCCCCATAAGAATTTAGTGCATATGTTTCTGTAAGATTTAAAAAAGGCCGGAGGTATATGTATAGGGATCGCCTGCAATATATAGAGTATTCTCGGGAGGGCATTCATTTTGAGGATCGCTGCTCTGCCAAACCAAGAGAAAAGCGGTTTGTTCCAGGTTTCAAGATCGGAGGATAGTCTGTGTAGGATAGGAACATGGTTTTTAGCGTAGAGGTTTGAGAGTTTGGAAGGGAGTTGTATCCCTAGGTATGTGATGGAGTCATGTTTCCATTGGAACGGGAAGTTAGACTTACATTGATCAACTATGTGTTGAGGCAATGTAATATTAAGGGCAAAGGATTTCGAGAAATTAATTTTAAGGTGGGAGAGGAACTGAAATTGTTTAAATTCAGAAAGAAGGTTTGGTAGGGAGATCAGTGGGTTCGACAGGAACAACAAAATATCGTCTGCGAAAGCAGCGTATTTATATTCTCTTTTGGAGGAACTAATACCTTGGATATCTGGGTTGTATGTCAGTTTACGGAGGAATGGTTCAAGCGTGAGTACAAAGAGGATGGGGGACAGAGGGCAGCCCTGTCTTGTGCCATTTCCGATGGGAAAGGCGTCCGACAGAGTATTGTTGACCCGTACCTTAGCAGATGGTCCCGTGTATAGTGACAGAATTAGGCCCAACATATATGGGCCCAATCCTATGGCCCTCAGAACCGCTGTCATATAGTCCCAAGCTACTCTGTCGAACGCCTTCTCCGCATCAAGTGACAAAAACAGGCCTTTTTGGGTTGTCTGTGTCATAAGGTGGTGTAAGTTTATTGCTTTAACAGTGTTGTCCCTGGCTTCACGTCCAGGGATAAAGCCGGTCTGGTCATGAGAGATTAAGGAAGGGAGAAGCGGTAAGAGTCTGTTTGCCAAAATCTTAGAAAAGATCTTGACATCTACATTCAATAATGAGATTGTGTAAAACTGGTAATATTAAGTTGCGCCCTTCCCATATATACCACCACCGCGCTTAAGGGTTAAAACTAAACCTATACCAAATATGCAGCAGCCACTTTAAATAAAAAATATGAACAAAATAGTGTAAAATCAAAAATAACCTCACACAGCGGCGCTAAAAAACGATACCCTCCCCCTCCTGTGTCCGTGTGATTGGACTGGGAGAAGGTTACTGTTAATCAATTAAATATATACACCCTGTGACATAAGTGAATAATGTGCACAAGTAAACTAAATAAAGTCCACACAAATTCAATCCAAATGTGAGACAATCTTCTTCCAAATTCTCCACCACACACAGTGTTTAGTGTTTTCGTGATCCCGCTCCCATCAGATGGACACTCACCACAGCAAGTTGCCTCACACTTTCGTGTTTGGCTTAAAGACGTGTGCAAAGATCTTATACAGCTTTGCGGGCGATCCTCCCAATTCAAATCAAGTGTTTTTAAAGTTGTAATCCATATGCAAATGTAAAAGAAAGCTCCAAATAGTGTGATAACGTAAAATCAGTTTAATTACACACCAAACACGCACTTAAATACTGCAATTACCTAAAACACAATTTAAATAAGCGTATAAAACCACTGCAACTCCAAAGGCAAAAGTGCACCGAACAGCGAGTGTACAGGTCGCGGCGGACCCTCAATAAACCAGTCAGATCTCACCACCTTCCCGCTGCCACTCACTACTCCTTCGCTGCTCAATTCGATCCTGTGACGTCGAATAATCCGTCAGACGGTTACCGCATAGCCACGCCCCGACATGTTTCGTCGAATAGACTTATTCATGGGATTGGCTGTGCGGCATACCAGCTCCACCTTTTATTTCTCTTAACTTATGGGCGGAAGTACAATCTCTCCTCCATCCGCTTTGGGCGGATATGCGTCGTTCCCATACGACTTTCCATACCGCCCACCTTCCCAGCCCATCTGAGGGCGGAAGTGCGTCATCCGTTATATGCACCATGGGCGGAAGCCGGATATAACTTCCATTGACACAAAGCGAGTGTCCCCGCTGCCCACATACACTCGCTATTGGTGTCCATCTATATTTCAACTCAAATATCCTATACCATATTAGCAGTCGTGTGGCACATATCTACTTGGGGATGTAGTTCAGTGTTATCAAACATTAAAAACATTAACAATAATATATAGCGCATATGCTAAATATCATAGAAAAAATTATCAATATTTTAAAACCACTAGTAGCACCATGAGAACTTAATCTTATTATTACCACTCTGTATTTAATGTGATACAGATATACTCAGTTGCGGGATCAAAAAACATCAAGTATTCTGAACAAAAAAATATATATATATAAGTGGTAAATATTAGATATTTTTGTTTAACCTAAAGAAAAAAACCAATTAGTATATATATATATACGTGCTGCGAATTTTTTTACTCATAGACAGTTATCCTATCTTACACATGGTATATATATACACCTAATACACATCACCATACCTATGTGTACATTACAGGAAACTATTACTAGAAAAAAACAATAATATTAATAATAATATGTCCGTAACATACATTCACTGATTGAATGTGTTAGCAGACCTAGACCGTGATGGAAAGCTATTAAATAAATATTTTAGACCCACAAATATCTAAAATTGTTAAACTATATCACAACCAACTATAATTATTTAAAATAATTTAAAAATTGTTTAAAATTATTTAAAATTATTTAAAATCATTTAAAAGTTGTTAATAAAACAGTTCAAATCCAATTCAATATTGAGGCCCCTAGGGTAAAGACTTTTTAAAAGAAATATCCACTTTGTCTCTCTTTGTGATAAATCTCTCACACGATTTGAGCCCCTCCACGATGGATGCACAAAATCTATACCACAGAATTGTATTAAAGAGGGATCTTGTTGGTGTTTCTCCTTAAAATGTAACGACACGCTATGGTATCTAAAGCCATTTTTTATATTTGTAAGATGTTCACCTATACGTGTCTTGAGCAATCTCTTAGTTCTCCCCACGTAATAAAGCCCACAAGGGCACCACATGAGGTATACCACATAAGATGAATTACAAGATATAAATTCTTTAATATCAAATGTTTCCTGGTCATTATTGGTAACACTCATTATCCCTCTATTCTGTACTTTTACTGTTCTGCAGCATTTGCATCTTCTACATGAGTAAAATCCTTTCAGATCAAACCGCAAATTACGTTCATTTGGGGGATCCAAAATTTTATTAACCACCCTGTCACCAAAACTCGGGGCTCTTCTATATATAAATTTTGGTGTATTGGGTAGAGCCTCCCCCAGATGTCTGTCACGTCCCAAAATGTGCCAATGCTTTCTAATGATGGTCTCAATTTCTTTGTATTGATGATGGAAACCTGTTATGCCAACCTGTTTATGGCCGAGTGGGAGGATAAACACATTTTCAGGAATAAAAAACCACAATTACGTTTTTATCGACGATTTATTGATGACCTCCTATTTATCTGGGAGGGATCGAAAGAATCGGCGGTTGAGTTCTTAGAAATATTAAATAATAATAATAACAACATAAAGTTGGACTATCAGATCAGTAATGAGGAGATAAATTTTCTCGATGTCACTATTATGAAGGGAGTAGGATGCTTGAATACCCGGGTATACTTTAAGCCCACGGACAGAAATAGTTATATTTCAATTAGAAGTGGGCATCATCCAGCCTGGATACGAAATATTCCAAAAGGTCAGATACTCCGGGTGCGCCGTAACTGCACTAGTCAGGAGGACTTTGTGATTCAGGCAAATATGTTGAAAGACAAATTTATACATAAAGGATATCGAGAGGAACCTCTTCAAAATTTAATACATGAAATAGGTGAAGCCCCAAGGAGCCAGTGCTTTGTAAATAAATCAACTCAGATTAATGATGGACAACATCAATGGGGCTTTATAACAGGTTTCCATCATCAATACAAAGAAATTGAGACCATCATTAGAAAGCATTGGCACATTTTGGGACGTGACAGACATCTGGGGGAGGCTCTACCCAATACACCAAAATTTATATATAGAAGAGCCCCGAGTTTTGGTGACAGGGTGGTTAATAAAATTTTGGATCCCCCAAATGAACGTAATTTGCGGTTTGATCTGAAAGGATTTTACTCATGTAGAAGATGCAAATGCTGCAGAACAGTAAAAGTACAGAATAGAGGGATAATGAGTGTTACCAATAATGACCAGGAAACATTTGATATTAAAGAATTTATATCTTGTAATTCATCTTATGTGGTATACCTCATGTGGTGCCCTTGTGGGCTTTATTACGTGGGGAGAACTAAGAGATTGCTCAAGACACGTATAGGTGAACATCTTACAAATATAAAAAATGGCTTTAGATACCATAGCGTGTCGTTACATTTTAAGGAGAAACACCAACAAGATCCCTCTTTAATACAATTCTGTGGTATAGATTTTGTGCATCCATCGTGGAGGGGCTCAAATCGTGTGAGAGATTTATCACAAAGAGAGACAAAGTGGATATTTCTTTTAAAAAGTCTTTACCCTAGGGGCCTCAATATTGAATTGGATTTGAACTGTTTTATTAACAACTTTTAAATGATTTTAAATAATTTTAAATAATTTTAAACAATTTTTAAATTATTTTAAATAATTATAGTTGGTTGTGATATAGTTTAACAATTTTAGATATTTGTGGGTCTAAAATATTTATTTAATAGCTTTCCATCACGGTCTAGGTCTGCTAACACATTCAATCAGTGAATGTATGTTACGGACATATTATTATTAATATTATTGTTTTTTTCTAGTAATAGTTTCCTGTAATGTACACATAGGTATGGTGATGTGTATTAGGTGTATATATATACCATGTGTAAGATAGGATAACTGTCTATGAGTAAAAAAATTCGCAGCACGTATATATATATATACTAATTGGTTTTTTTCTTTAGGTTAAACAAAAATATCTAATATTTACCACTTATATATATATATTTTTTTGTTCAGAATACTTGATGTTTTTTGATCCCGCAACTGAGTATATCTGTATCACATTAAATACAGAGTGGTAATAATAAGATTAAGTTCTCATGGTGCTACTAGTGGTTTTAAAATATTGATAATTTTTTCTATGATATTTAGCATATGCGCTATATATTATTGTTAATGTTTTTAATGTTTGATAACACTGAACTACATCCCCAAGTAGATATGTGCCACACGACTGCTAATATGGTATAGGATATTTGAGTTGAAATATAGATGGACACCAATAGCGAGTGTATGTGGGCAGCGGGGACACTCGCTTTGTGTCAATGGAAGTTATATCCGGCTTCCGCCCATGGTGCATATAACGGATGACGCACTTCCGCCCTCAGATGGGCTGGGAAGGTGGGCGGTATGGAAAGTCGTATGGGAACGACGCATATCCGCCCAAAGCGGATGGAGGAGAGATTGTAATTCCGCCCATAAGTTAAGAGAAATAAAAGGTGGAGCTGGTATGCCGCACAGCCAATCCCATGAATAAGTCTATTCGACGAAACATGTCGGGGCGTGGCTATGCGGTAACCGTCTGACGGATTATTCGACGTCACAGGATCGAATTGAGCAGCGAAGGAGTAGTGAGTGGCAGCGGGAAGGTGGTGAGATCTGACTGGTTTATTGAGGGTCCGCCGCGACCTGTACACTCGCTGTTCGGTGCACTTTTGCCTTTGGAGTTGCAGTGGTTTTATACGCTTATTTAAATTGTGTTTTAGGTAATTGCAGTATTTAAGTGCGTGTTTGGTGTGTAATTAAACTGATTTTACGTTATCACACTATTTGGAGCTTTCTTTTACATTTGCATATGGATTACAACTTTAAAAACACTTGATTTGAATTGGGAGGATCGCCCGCAAAGCTGTATAAGATCTTTGCACACGTCTTTAAGCCAAACACGAAAGTGTGAGGCAACTTGCTGTGGTGAGTGTCCATCTGATGGGAGCGGGATCACGAAAACACTAAACACTGTGTGTGGTGGAGAATTTGGAAGAAGATTGTCTCACATTTGGATTGAATTTGTGTGGACTTTATTTAGTTTACTTGTGCACATTATTCACTTATGTCACAGGGTGTATATATTTAATTGATTAACAGTAACCTTCTCCCAGTCCAATCACACGGACACAGGAGGGGGAGGGTATCGTTTTTTAGCGCCGCTGTGTGAGGTTAATAATGAGATTGGTCTATAGTTTCCAGTTTGGGTGGGGTCCTTATCTTCTTTGGGGAGAACAACGATATGTGCTTCTAGCATTTCGCTTTTGAAAGGATTTGTGGGAGAGAGTGTATTGAAGGCGTCAAGGAAGGGTTGTTGAAGAAGGTCTGAGAATGTCTTGAAATAAACGGCGGAAAGACCGTCAGGTCCCGGGCTCTTACCAGGCTTAAGTTGTTTTAAAGCTTTTTTCCATTCCTGAATAGAGATCGGGGATTCCAGAATCGCGGTGGTGTCAGTGGGGAGCTTTCCTGGGGCAAATTGGTCTAAGAACGAGTTAATATCATTGGGTCTGTCATCTGATGAGGTAATAGGGGGTTTGGATTTATCTAGATTATATAGGGACGAGTAGTACTTCTCAAACTCTCTGGCTATGTCATTGTTATTTGTGAGTGTCTTACCCGTGGGGGATTGTATGTGATGTATCGTATTAGCAGCCCTTTTCTTGCGTAAGGCTTGAGCAAGAAGATGGCCACTTTTGTTGCCGAATTCGTAAAAAAGTTTCTGAGATAGAGTATATTTCTTCCTGAGGCCCAATTCTTCCTGAATGAGTGTACGAATCTCTAGTAGTTCTACTAGGGTTTGCTGGGCCAGGTTTCTTTTGTGTAGTGCTTCTAGTTTATTAAGTTTGGAAAAGAGATCAGCCAGTTTGGCCCATTTTTCCTTTCTAATTGCGGCCCCCAGGGAAATCAATTTCCCTCGGACAACACATTTGTGAGCCGCCCATTGAGTAAGTTTAGAAATGTCCGGGGTGTTGTTCTCAGTGAAATAATTGCTTAGGCAAGTTTGAATCTCCAATTCTTTGGTTTTGTCTGTCAGGATGGAGGGGTCTAGTCTCCAGATTTGCGAGCGGTATACTTTTTCAGGGAAAGTGAGGGTCATTGAGATAGGGTGGTGGTCAGAGAAGGTCATCAGTTCGACGGTTGCTGCTTTCAGGGACGGGAGATCCTGTTGGGTAAGAAATATGTAGTCTAGTCGTGAATATTTGTTATGTGGGGCGGAGAAGAATGTAAAATCCTTTACATTCGGGTGAAAGGTGCGCCATGTGTCGTGGAGCAAGAGATCTTGGAAACATTTTCTGATTTGACAGAGCGCCCTGTATGGTAGGTGGGATTTCCCCGATGAGGTGTCTAAAAGGGGGTTCAGGGGTACATTGAGATCCCCTCCCAGTATAAGAATACCCTCTTGGAAATTGGTTAGGTGTCTTGTTACAGCCCTAAAAAAGGGAACTTGGGATGAGTTGGGGCTGTATATGTTAGCCAAAGTGATTGGTTTGTTCCTGAGGGTCCCTTTTAGGAAGATATACCTGCCTAGTTCGTCAAGGTGAGTGTCCGTAATTTGGATGGGAAGGTTTTTGGAAATGATTATGGAGACTCCTTTGGATTTCGAGATAGGTGAAGGGGCATGGAAACTATGGGGGAAGAGGCGATTAGTCATGTTGGGAACTGACTTCTTGCAAAAGTGGGTTTCCTGTAGGAAGATTATGTCAGCTTTCATGCTGCGCATGAGGGAAAAGAGTTGTGTTCGCTTTTCAGGTATGTTCAGTCCTTTGGCGTTAAGGGAGACTACCTTTAGGGACAGGTTGGAGCCTCAGACATTATCGGGGCTCATGTTGGTAGTAGAGGTTTAAGCGAGTGGGGGGCGGGAGGATATGGGGAAGTCAGAGACGGGAGAAAAAAAAAAAAAGGGGGGGGTATGCGGGTGGGGAAAAGGGAAGATGTGGGGTAGGTGAGGTTAGGACGTTGAGGAGGAAGATAACCAGGGAGGAAGGAGGGGACAGGTAGGGGGATGGGATATTATACCGGGTGTGGGAATTGACCTGCAAGCCCACCAATTAGGAGTGGGGGTACCGGTGAGGTTCAGCGGTGTCTACCAGTGTCCGCTGTGTGTGAGAGCGGTAGGTGGAGTTCAACTAGAGAGAGGTGAGGTCTGCATCTCTCTATGAGGTCTTAAGGATAACAGACGCTGCTGGTTGTTAGCGTCATCTATGGCTCATTTTGGTGTCAGAGGAGTAGTCTTGTTGTGTAAATGACGGATAGGTCATATAAGGACATGGTGAGAGGGTGATTAGTAGGTGGCATCAGGGCTGTGTGTGACGGCTTATTCTCATAAAGCGTGAAGGCTGTGGAGTTGTAAGGGCATTTATTTGTTAATTAGAGGAGGATGTTTAGCATTATGTGATGTGGGGGTTTGTGTGGAAGAGGGGGATAAGGAATTAAGTGTATTGCTCAAGTTTCAGATGTCACATGACGGAGAGTGGGGGGCGTATACTTTGGTTTAGAGGAATATGCAAGGAACAGAGTCAGTAACATGGTGAATCAGTTAAAACATAACAGAACGTACAGCTTGCGTTACCGTGAACAAGTATGCACCTGCAGTTATGGCTGACAACAAAAATCCAAATATGGATAACAAAGCAAACAAAACATAGTAAACAAAAACATACCCAGGGGTTAAGGGCAGGCTGTCTAGATCCGAGGGGGGCACGCCCACTCCCAAGCCTGAGAATGGATTCTACCCGACATCCACGTAGGCCACACACCTGTGCATGGACCCCTCGGATCCCCGACCACCCTCAGTGCTGTAAAGCAGAAGATTCAGGAGCTAGGAGCTAGTAGGGCCTGTGGGGAGAAAGACAGCACATAATGCAATCGGGGGATTATATATCAACATACCATTAGCTGCATTGGAGTAGATAGGAGAATGTAGGAAGAAGGCTTCAATAGGAAATGGGTACAGCCGATGAGCAAGAATGAATATAGTGTTAGGGGAAGGAGGAAAAGACAATCATTGCGGGAGAAGGTAGTCTCTGACCCGGCATAAGGAAGTTAGGACGACCGGGGAAATCTTCGGGAGTTGTCCAAGATGGAAAGAGGATACCAACCGTTCTGCCAGTGTTCCCTAGGGATTGCTGTATAGAGTTACCTGAGATCTGGAGTGGTCCAGAGTCCAGCTGTGAAGTGGAAACAGAAGGACGGTATTCATGTTTCTGCATAGAAGATCAGGACCACGTGGTAGATTGACTTGTGCTAGGAGTGAAGAGAATTGTCGAGGGTGAAGCAAGACTGCTGTGCAGCTACCGTTGGAGGCTGAGTCAATGTCGGCTAGTTGTTAAGGTTCCGGTACCGGAGGAATGGTTTTAAAAAACAGGAACAGCTGAAGTCATAGTCAAGAAAGTGTTTGATGGGATAGTAAAGAAAGAATCATATTGGTATAACAGGAGTTTGGTAGGTGTGAGCCAGAGATTTGGCTGAGAGGCTACGGTTACTATTCAATGTTCCTCTCCCAGGGAGCTCTGCTCCTGGTGTATCGTGGTGGCATCGGGTCAGGCAGATAGCAGTTAGTCCTGGATCTGAGCAATGCTTGCTAAGAGGGAAGGATGTCTAGGCTAAGGAAAGCATGGCTCCGGTAGGAGGATGGGAGGATGGGTAGAAGGAGGGAGAAAATAAAGTAAGTCCCTGTTCTGCAGCTAGATGGCATAAGTGGTGAGAAGTGAGGAGCTGGTTCCCCTGTTACGGTATAAGAACAAATAAGGCATGCTGAGGGCGGCCAGGGTTTCACGGGGATTGGGCCTGGGTAAGGAACTCGGGTTGAACGAAATTTGAACTGTTTATCTCCTGGGCAGGGGAATGTCAAACCGTAGGGTTAGGGACTCTGCGCCATGTGAAAACTGGGTTAAGAGAGGATTGATTACCTTGTTAGGAGGTGCGTGCTCTGCGGTGCACTGGGGAGGCCGTAGGGCTGCCATTACGTGGAACTCCTTGATCTTTTGAAGGGGTGTGTGGAGGATGGGGGTGAGAGCGTCGGCGGCTAATACTGAAGTTACCCGCTTCGGCGATACCCTCCATGGAGGTGGCTCTTCTGAGTGGAGGGATACGAAAATCGCTGTACCAATCTGGTACCTCCACGTACGGTATCTCCATGGCAAAACAGAAGTGCTCTAGGTCTTCCGGCACCCTTAGATTGGCTGTGCGGCCTTGGTGAGTCGCTGTGAGGCAGAAAGGGAACTTCCACCTATAAACTATGGATCTGGCCCTCAGTGTTTCCAGGAGGGGACGTAACTCGCGTCTACGTTGCAGGGTGATGTTAGACAGGTCTTGATAGATCCTGATATCCGTTCCTTGGAAAGACAGTTGATTGCGGTGTCTAGCCTTGCGTAGTATTTCCTCCTTCAGGGGGAAGTCTGTGAGGCAGCAGACTGCATCCCGCGGAGGATCTGTGTCTCTTCCCCACGGACGCAGCGCTCTGTGGAGCCGTTCAAAGATAATCGGCGTATCCGGGGCTCTTTCAAGCAGGTCGTTGAAAATGGTAGTCACTGCCACAGGGAGCTGGTTGGAATCAATCGTTTCTGGGATATCCCTCACTCTAAGGTTGCGGCGCCTCCCGCGGTTATCCAAATCTTCTATGTGCCGATTAATCTCCCTGAGGTGGATCGCATGTGACTCTGTGACCTGCTGAATGTGGCATATCGCTGTGTCATGGCGGGCTTGAGTAGTTTCCACCTCCTCCACTCTAAGCGTCATGGCCTGTATGTCCGTCCTCATGTCTAAGATGGCCGCCATGAGGGTGTTTTTTATATCCGAAGCCACGCTGTGTAGGTCATTCAGGCTGACTGCCGGGGGGTGGTTCATCTCCGTTGCCCGCTCTGGAGATGTCCGTGTGTTGGAGCGCTGCGGGCTTGCGTTCGGAAGGCTGGTTCCCTGTGAGGAGGTCGGTTGTGAGGCCTGCATCCTGGCTGTAGGCCGGGATCGAAAGATCTCAGGGATATGTTGGTTTAGCGGGGTGTCGGTGTTCAGCGGGGATCGGGAACGAGTTGCTGAGGCACTCCGGGCGGTTCTCACCATGTCTGGGGGGGGGAAATAAGCTGAAAAGCTGAAGTTGCTGGACCTCAGGACGGGAGCCCCAAACTACACGTCCATCTCGGAACAGCACCAGACCACGCCCCCCTGCAATAACTTTATGGACTGTAATTAGCGCAAATTTTTCCTTCCCATTACGCTTTGTGTTATATCCCACATGTAATTGCTGCTTTTGGACTGGTTCATCCATTTTTTATTTAAAATTAGTTTTTTTTGTTTGTGTGGTTTTCTATGCATTCTAGCGCAGTTTTTTCCCTTTATCATGGCATAATGTGCTAGTATGCATTGCATATTAGGACAGACTTATGTAAGAAATGGATCCCTCCAGCAGCGCGCCGTCACTGCTGACAAGGAATCCATCTACACCCGGTCTTCCTTCCGATTTTGCAGGCTTTGACAGTTTGAATGGCCGAGCCGCAATGACATTACGGCCGCAGCACATCTCTCTCACAATAGACTTCACTGGCTGCCACACATGTAATTATCTCCTAAACGGTGCATGTTTAGGAGATATTTGCTGTACCTAACGGTAAGCCTTATTATACTGTAGGTGGGGGGGGGGTTAGAACCTCTTTGGGGTTTTTATTACTACTTGTGTCCCAGCTATGGAAATTCACCTTTCAACTTGTCCTTGAGACCATTGTTACTGCAACTGAAAATGAAGGAAAAACCATAAATTGTTGTCACCAGAACATGAATAGAGGAATATCTTCCAATAGGGACACCTTTTTCTAGTGATAACTGTCTAAGTTGGAATTTACCTCTGTTTGTAAGAATTTCCTCTCACCTCCTGTTTTGCTTACTATTTTTTAACCACTTTCTTCTCCATCCAAAAATAAATAAATTCTACAGATATACTATAGTTTTCTTCAGAAGCACTCTGAATGAGCCAGCACCTAATGTTAGCTCTGTGCCTTGCCCAGATGGATTAGCTGTGAAGTCATAAATCTTTAAGATCATTATCTTTTTCAAAGCAAAATAAATAAATAAGAATATATACGCCTACAAAACTGTTGCTAATTTCTTATGACAACTAAAACTACAGAATGATCTAACCATGATATTAATTGGAGTCCTAGATCTGGTTTAATAGTCATTGGTAGAGGAATTATGCTTCCTTGGCTTATTGTCAGACTGAAGTCTCCACCATGATTCAGAGAATTTCAATATATGGGAGAAGGTTCTGAAAACCACATTTATTTTTCTTTTTTTATTTACTCCGGGGTCTAGAGTAAGTTTTAAATATTTTATATGTATAAGTTATATAAAGGATTGAGAGGTGGGACAGTACGAAGCCCTTCAAAGCACAACTACCACCTTGTGGTCACTGTGGGCATGACCCTTCTCATGGACTGGCCTTGTAATCCTCATAACAAACATAATTTTTTATCTGTTTCTTATGCCGCGTACACACGACCGTTTTTAATGTCATTGAAAAAAACTGCATTTTTCTCGACGTGATTTTTCGTGTTTCCTTTCAAGCCTGCCTTGCCTACACACTATCGTGTAAAAAAATGTTTGAGTAAAGCGTGGTGACGTACAACACGTACAACGGCACTATAAAGGGGAATTTCCATTCGGATGGCGCCACCCTTCATGTTAGTAAAGTTTGTTGAGCGACGATTCGCGCTTTTCAGCCTCGTGCTTTTCAGTCCGTTACAGCGTGACGAATGTGCTATCTCCATTACGAACGCTAGTTTTACCAGAACGAGCGCTCCCGTCTCATACTTGATTCTGAGCATGGGCATTTTTTTTCACGTCGTTAAAGCCCACACACGGCCATTTTTCATGACGAGAATAACGACGATGTAAAAGACAATGTGAAAAATTAGAGCATGTTCCAATTTTTTCATGGCCGTTTTTCACGCCGTGAAAAATGCTCTGAAGCCCACACACGATCATTTTTAATGATCATTTTAAAAAATGAAATTTTTCTCGTCATTAAAAACGGTCGTGTGTATACGGCATTACATGTGATAGGCTAATACAGTCTTAATACCTCCATAATAGCTTTTTCACCTAGTTAAAAAAAAAAATGTGAATCGGGTGTTAAAGTGATTGTAAATATTTGTATATAGATATAAAAAAAAACAATATAAATACCCTTTTGTATAAGTGCAAATGCAATGTTCCCCAAGCACACATTCAAGAAAACCATTTGTTCAGGAATGATGGGTGCTGTAATGACCATGGGCTGGAAACTTTTGATAATCAAAGTGAAGAAAATGTCATCAGCACACCAAGGATTTTTCGAAAGGATCCAAAGCTTTATTCTGTGGTCACATGATAGAGATACAGCAGCGTTTCGGAGCTACGCAGAGCCCATTCATCAGGTAAGTGATCATATAGGTGATCACATTACCTCCATTCTCGGCTGCATAAGAGCTGTGAAAGGCTGTGGAAGACTGTGCAGGGGTTGGGTCAGGATAAGTCAGATCATTGGAGAAGAGCAGGAGTTCTTACAGACCGGAAGATTTTCCCCCTTAATGACAAGGCCATTTTTTGCGATACGGCACTGCGTCGCTTTAACCGCTTGAGGACCGCCACACGCCAATGTACGTCGGCAGAATGGCACAGCTGGGCACAAGGGTGTACAGGTACGTCCCCTTTAAGAGCCCAGCCGTTGGTCGCGAGCGCGCCGCCGGTGGCGCGCTCGTGACCCGGTCCTCTTCTCTGTGACCGTCCCTGCGAGAACAGCGGACCCGATCGCTGCTGGTGTCCCGCGATCGGGTCACAGAGAGGAAGAACTGGGAGAGGTAAGTGTAAACAAATCTCTCCCCGTGCTTCCTAGTGAGCCGTCACTGATCGTCTGTTCCCTGTAATAGGGAACGACGGTCAGTGACATCACATGCTAAGCCACGCCCCCCCCAGTAAGAAACACAAATTAGGGCACACTTAACCCCTACAGCGCCCCCTCCTGGTTAACCCCTTCACTGCCAGTGTCATTTTTACAGTAACCAGTGCATTTTTATATGACAATGGTCCCAAAATAGTGTCAAGAGTGTCTGATGTGTCCGCCATAATGTCTCAGTCACGAAAAAAATCACTGATCACCGCCATTACTAGTAAAAAAAAAAAATTTTTTATAAAAATGCCATAAAACTACCCCCTATTTTGTAAACGCTATAACTTTTGCGCAAACCAATAAAAAAACGCATATATGCGATTTTTTTTTTTTACCAAAAATATGTAGAAGAATACGTATCGGCCTAAACTGAGGAAAACATTTTTTTATATATTTTTTGGGCATATTTATTATAGCAAAAAGTAAAAAAATATAGATATTTTTTTTCAAAATTGTCGCTCTATTTTTGTTTATAGCGCAAAAAATAAAAACCGCAGAGGTGATCAAATACCACCAAAAGAAATCTCTATTTGTGGGAAAAAAAGGACGCCAATTTTGTTTGGGAGCCACGTCGCATGACCGCGCAATTGTCAGTTAAAGCGACGCAGTGCCGAATCGCAAAAAGGGGCCTGGTCCTTATGCTGCATATTGGTCCGGGTCTTAAGTGGTTAACTAACAATTGCTCGGTCATACGAAGCTGTACCAAAACAAAATTAAGGTCCTTTTTTTCCATTTCTTTTTGATCACCTCTGCAGTTTTTATTTTTGGCGCTATAAACAAACAAAGAGCGACAATTTTGAAAAAAGAAAAATATATTTTGTACTTTTTGCTATAATAAATATCCTCAAAAAAAAAAAAAAAATCTTCATTAGTTTAGGCCAATATGTATTCTTCTACATATTTTTGGTTAAAAAACAAAAACGCAATAAGCGTATATTGATTGGTTTGCGCAAAAGTTATAGCGTCTATTGGGGATAGATTTATGGCATCTTTATTATTTATTAATTATTATTTATTTATTTTTTTACTAGTAATGGCAGTGATCTGTGATTTTTAGCGGGACTGTGACATTGTGGTGGACAGTTTTGCATATGTGTTCAGGTTTAAAGGGATGAGGTGGCAACACTAGTTCAGATCTAGATCAATTCCACAACTAGTGATGAGCCGAACACCCCCGGGTTCGGTTCGCACCAGAACCCGCGAACGGACCGAAAGTTCGCGCGAACATTAGAACCCTATTAAATACAATGGATGCGAACGTTCGGATTCTAAAGTGCTAATTATAACGACTATTATCCATGTTATTGTCTGAAACAGAGTTTGGGAACCCGGGTTCTGCACCAGGGGACATGTATCAATGCAAAAAGAAGTTTTAAAAACGGACGTTTTCCGGGAGCAGTCATTTTAATGATGCATAAAGTGAAAAAAAAAAAGTCAAATATTCCTTTAAATATTGTACCTGGGGGGTGTCTAAAGTATGCCTGTGAAGTGCCACGTGTTTCCCGTGTTTAGAACTGTCCCTGCACAAAATAACATTTCTAAAGGAAAAAAAAGCCATTTAAAACTGCTTGCGGCTTTAATGCAATGTCTGGTCCTGGTAATATGGGCCCTGCTGTGAATTATTAGATCAATAATTATAATTGCATGCCCCTGTTGAACAGGGGCTGAAAAATTGGGCCTTAGGCACTGGTGGCACAACACTGCAACCCCTCACAGATACTGTACTTGGAGCACAGCAATGAGGCCTGTTGCAAAGTATTGCATCAAAAAATTTAATTACACGCCCCTGTTAAACAGGGGCTGAAAAATTGGGCCTTAGCCACTGGTGGCGTCACCCATAAACCAAAATGATCTTCCAAGCTATCATCGTTAATCGTATCATTGAGGAGGAGGAGGAGGATAGCCAGACAACATAACAGCACAGGCACTCAGCATCAGCATCAGTCTTGAAGGGATGTGACATGTTAAAATCAATTAGTCTGTTATATCAGCATCTGGTGTGTGGTAGCTGGTGGTGATCCAAGACTGGTTCATCTTGATGAAAGTCAGTCGATCAACCGAGTCGGTGGACAGGCGCACCCTGTGATCCGTGACAAATCCTCCAGCAGCACTGAATGTGCGTTCTGAAAGAACGCTGGATGCAGGACAGGCCAGTAGCTCAATTGCATACTGTGCAAGCTCTGGCCAGTGATCCATCCTCAAGACCCAGTAAGCCAGAGGATTTTCGGTGGGGAAGGTGTCCAAGTCTGACCTTGCCCCTAGGTATTCCTGCACCATGTATATTAGACGCTGGCGATGGTTGCTGGAACCGATCATACTTTGGGGCTGCGGACTAAAGAATTGTCTGAACGCATCGGTCAGACGGCCACCTTCCCCACCGCTCCTTCTTTGACTGCCCGAAGCCTCAGCAACTCGTTGTCCAGGACCAGGAGTTTGTAACCTCCCAGTCTCTGGGAACGCGTTGCACAGACCTTTCTGCAAGGCCTCCTGGAGTTGTCTCATCCTCTGCTCCCTCTGCGACGGTACGATAAGGTCCGCAACCTTACCCTTGTACCGTGGATCAAGGAGAGGGGCCAGCCAGTAATGGTCCCTCTCCTTGATCCGAAGAATACGAGGATCCTTCCGCAGACTTTGCAGGATCAGGGAGGCCATGCAGCGTAGGTTAGCTGAGGCATTCAGTCCGGACTTCTCTGGGTCACTAAGGACGATATGATCCGCAGCCACCTCCTCCCAGCCACGTACAAGTCCACTGGTTTCTTGGGACTGTAAATCATCCCTAAAAGACTGCTGCTGATGATGCTGAGTGCCAGCCTCCACCTCCATGCTGACACAATCCTCCTCCTCCTCCTCCTCCTCCTCTTCCTGTGCGATGGGTGGGACAGAAGGAACACTGTCTGGGTAAAGGGGGCCTTGAGAGGCAAGGAAGTCCTCCTCTTCCTGCCTCTGTTCTGCCTCAAGTGCCCTGTCCATTATTCCACGCAGCGTGTGCTCCAACAGGTGGACAAGAGGTACAGTGTCACTGATGCATGCACTGTCACTGCTCACCATCCTCGTGGCCTCCTCAAATGGTGCCAGGACAGTGCATGCATCCCTGATCATGCCCCACTGGCGTGGTGAAAAAAACCCGAGCTCCCCTGACCCTGTCCTGGTGCCGTAGTCGCACAGGTACTCATTGATGGCCCTCTGCTGCGTGTGCAGCCGCTGCAGCATGGCCAACGTTGAGTTCCACCTGGTGGGCATGTCACATATAAGGCGGTTCTTGGGCAGGTTCAACTCCTTTTGAAGCTCAGCCAGGCGAGCACTGGCATTATAAGATCTGCGGAAATGCACACAGACTTTCCTGGCCTGCCTCAGGACATCCTGTAAGCCCGGGTACCTGCCCAAGAACCGCTGCACCACCAGGTTAAGGACGTGAGCCATACAGGGCACATGGGTCAGTTGTCCCTGTCGGAGGGCGGAGAGGAGGTTGGTGCCATTGTCGCAAACCACCATTCCTGGCTTAAGCTGGCGTGGTGTCAACCACCTCTCGGCCTGCCCCTGCAGAGCAGACAGGACCTCTGCCCCAGTGTGGCTCCTGTCCCCCAAACACACCAGCGCAAGCACGGCATGGCATCTTTTTGCCTGCGTACTTGCGTAGCCCCTTGAACGCCTACGGAGCACAGCTGGTTCCGAGGACAAACCACAGGAAGAGGCCATGGAGGAAGAAGAAGAGGAGGGGGTGGAGGAGAGAGGTGTGTCACAACCAGTAGTAGCATTTTGGAGGCGTGGGGGTGGAACAACCTCCAACACTACTGCACCTTGTCCTGCATCCTTCCCAGTTGCCAAAAGAGTGACCCAATGGGCTGTGAAAGAAAGGTAACGTCCCTGTCCATGCCTGCTGGACCATGAGTCAGTGGTAATATGCACCTTACCGCTGACCGCCCTGTCCAGCGAGGCCAAGACATTGCCTTCCACATGCCTGTAGAGAGCCGGAATAGCCTTCCGTGCGAAAAAGTGTCGTTTGGGAATCTGCCACTGAGGAACCGCACATTCCACAAACTCACGGAAGGGGGCCGAGTCTACCAACTGAAAAGGCAGCAGTTGAAGCGCTAGCAATTTAGCCAAGCTAGCATTCAACCGCTGGGCATGTGGATGGCTGGGAGTGAACTTCTTTCGACGGTCCAGCAGCTGGGGCAGGGAAATTTGCCTGCTAGAATCTGACGTTGGTGTACTGCTAGCAGAGTGCCCGCAAGTACTTGCCTGTGACACACCTAATTCTACACCTTCATTCCTCTCAGAGCAGGTTTCAGAAAGGAGTGAAGGTATAGTGGGGTTGGAGATCCCAGCTGATGCGGTGCAAGAAGAGGTCAGTTTTGTTCTTTGGTGTGGGTCTTTAAGGTAGGCTTGCCAACGAGCTGCATGGCAGGTCAACATATGTCTGATCAAGCATGTGGTGCCCAAGCGGCTGATGTTTTGGCCATGCGATATACGCTTGAGACATATGTTGCAAACAGCAGCTGTGCGATCTGATGCACTCGCCTCAAAAAAGGCCCACACCAAAGAACTTTTTGAATGACGGGCAGAGGCAGCGCCCTGCACAGGCGGAGCTCTGCGGTGTGATTCCGTCGGTGTGCTGCCCATACGCTGGCCACTCAAGGGCATCCTGCCTCGTTGGAGATGTGCCTCCTCCTCATCCTCCTCCTCCTCCTCTCTCCTATTAGGCACCCATGTGGAGTCAGTGACCTCATCATCCCCTCCCTCCTCATCACTGGAGCCAATCTGGCAGTATGCTGCAGCTGCTGGAACATGACTGCCAGATTGGTGTCCTTCTTGAGCATCCCCTCTCTCTGCTCTCACGCTGCTGCCTTCCTCTAGCTGGGTATCATCATCAGATCCTTCCAAACGCTGGGCATCCTCCTGGAGCATGTACCCAACACTGTGCTCAAACAGTTTGGGGGACTCCTCAGGAGGAGGGCATGGTGGGTCTAGGGAAGGATTGACTAATGAAGATAATGATACCAGAGAAGAGGACGCTTTGGCAGCTGCTTTGCCACTACCCTGAGCCTGGGTGAGAGAGGATGAGGAGGATGAGGTGGGCTTGGTCATCCACTCTACCAAGTCTTCGGCATGATGTGGCTCAACATGTCCAGCTGCCGAAAACAAGGACAAGCGTGTGCTGATGACAATGCACCGCGTACACGACCAGCACTGTTGCCCCCAGACACAGAGCCTGCTTGCCCTCTTTTTTTGCCTCCTGACTGTCTGCCTCTCCTTGGTTGCCTTCCAGACATTTTAATGGATGGCCTGCAGGGAGATGGGAAAAACACAATAAGGGCTACCTTCAGATGTATATTGTGCAGGAGGCTTAGCAACAATGACACTGACACTGTCCCCTGCCTATCCTTCTCTGTCCCTAAACACAAGGATTGAAAATATGGTTCAGCAAAAAAGTTTTAGAACAGAATAGCACACTGACACTTTCCCTCACTGTCCTACTCTGTCCCTCCCTACAAACAAGATTTAGCACAGAATAGCACACTGATAATTTCTACGAGTGTCCTTCTCTGTCCCTCAACTCAGGGATTGAAAATATGGAACAGCAAAATAGTTTTAGAACAGAATAGCACACTGTCAGTTTCCCTCACTGTACCTCTCTGTCCCTCAACTCAAGGATTGAAAATATGGAACAGCAAAATTGATTTAGAACAGAATAGCACACTGTCAGTTTCACTCACTGTAGCTCTCTGTCCCTCAACTCAAGGATTGAAAATATGGTTCAGCAAAATAGTTTTAGAACACAATAGCACACTGACACTTTCCCTCACTGTAGCTCTCTGTCCCTCAACTCAAGGATTGAAAATATGGAACAGCAAAATTGATTTAGAACAGAATAGCACACTGTCAGTTTCACTCACTGTAGCTCTCTGTCCCTCAACTCAAGGATTGCAAATATGGTTCAGCAAAATAGTTTTAGAACACAATAGCACACTGACACTTTCCCTCACTGTAGCTCTCTGTCCCTCAACTCAAGGATTGAAAATATGGTTCAGCAAAATAGTTTTAGAACAGAATAGCACACTGTCAGTTTCCCTCACTGTACCTCTCTGTCCCTCAACTCAAGGATTGAAAATATGGAACAGCAAAATTGATTTAGAACAGAATAGCACACTGTCAGTTTCACTCACTGTACCTCTCTGTCCCTCAACTCAAGGATTGAAAATATGGTTCAGCAAAATAGTTTTAGAACACAATAGCACACTGACACTTTCCCTCACTGTAGCTCTCTGTCCCTCGACTCAAGGATTGAAAATATGGAACAGCAAAATTGATTTAGAACAGAATAGCACACTGTCAGTTTCACTCACTGTAGCTCTCTGTCCCTCAACTCAAGGATTGAAAATATGGAACAGCAAAATTGATTTAGAACAGAATAGCACACTGTCAGTTTCACTCACTGTACCTCTCTGTCCCTCAACTCAAGGATTGAAAATATGGTTCAGCAAAATAGTTTTAGAACACAATAGCACACTGACACTTTCCCTCACTGTAGCTCTCTGTCCCTCAACTCAAGGATTGAAAATATGGTTCAGCAAAATAGTTTTAGAACAGAATAGCACACTGTCAGTTTCCCTCACTGTACCTCTCTGTCCCTCAACTCAAGGATTGAAAATATGGAACAGCAAAATTGATTTAGAACAGAATAGCACACTGTCAGTTTCACTCACTGTACCTCTCTGTCCCTCAACTCAAGGATTGAAAATATGGTTCAGCAAAATAGTTTTAGAACACAATAGCACACTGACACTTTCCCTCACTGTAGCTCTCTGTCCCTCAACTCAAGGATTGAAAATATGGAACAGCAAAATTGATTTAGAACAGAATAGCACACTGTCAGTTTCACTCACTGTAGCTCTCTGTCCCTCAACTCAAGGATTGAAAATATGGTTCAGCAAAATAGTTTTAGAACACAATAGCACACTGACACTTTCCCTCACTGTAGCTCTCTGTCCCTCAACTCAAGGATTGAAAATATGGTTCAGCAAAATAGTTTTAGAACAGAATAGCACACTGTCAGTTTCCCTCACTGTACCTCTCTGTCCCTCAACTCAAGGATTGAAAATATGGAACAGCAAAATTGATTTAGAACAGAATAGCACACTGTCAGTTTCACTCACTGTACCTCTCTGTCCCTTAACTCAAGGATTGAAAATATGGTTCAGCAAAATAGTTTTAGAACACAATAGCACACTGACACTTTCCCTCACTGTAGCTCTCTGTCCCTCAACTCAAGGATTGAAAATATGGAACAGCAAAATTGATTTAGAACAGAATAGCACACTGTCAGTTTCACTCACTGTAGCTCTCTGTCCCTCAACTCAAGGATTGAAAATATGGTTCAGCAAAATAGTTTTAGAACACAATAGCACACTGACACTTTCCCTCACTGTAGCTCTCTGTCCCTCAACTCAAGGATTGAAAATATGGTTCAGCAAAATAGTTTTAGAACACAATAGCACACTGACACTTTCCCTCACTGTAGCTCTCTGTCCCTCAACTCAAGGATTGAAAATATGGTTCAGCAAAATAGTTTTAGAACACAATAGCACACTGACACTTTCCCTCACTGTAGCTCTCTGTCCCTCAACTCAAGGATTGAAAATATGGTTCAGCAAAATAGTTTTAGAACAGAATAGCACACTGTCAGTTTCCCTCACTGTGCCTCTCTGTCCCTCAACTCAAGGATTGAAAATATGGAACAGCAAAATTGATTTAGAACAGAATAGCACACTGTCAGTTTCACTCACTGTACCTCTCTGTCCCTCAACTCAAGGATTGAAAATATGGTTCAGCAAAATAGTTTTAGAACACAATAGCACACTGACACTTTCCCTCACTGTAGCTCTCTGTCCCTCAACTCAAGGATTGAAAATATGGAACAGCAAAATTGATTTAGAACAGAATAGCACACTGTCAGTTTCACTCACTGTAGCTCTCTGTCCCTCAACTCAAGGATTGAAAATATGGTTCAGCAAAATAGTTTTAGAACACAATAGCACACTGACACTTTCCCTCACTGTAGCTCTCTGTCCCTCAACTCAAGGATTGAAAATATGGTTCAGCAAAATAGTTTTAGAACACAATAGCACACTGACACTTTCCCTCACTGTAGCTCTCTGTCCCTCAACTCAAGGATTGAAAATATGGTTCAGCAAAATAGTTTTAGAACACAATAGCACACTGACACTTTCCCTCACTGTAGCTCTCTGTCCCTCAACTCAAGGATTGAAAATATGGTTCAGCAAAATAGTTTTAGAACAGAATAGCACACTGTCAGTTTCCCTCACTGTACCTCTCTGTCCCTCAACTCAAGGATTGAAAATATGGAACAGCAAAATTGATTTAGAACAGAATAGCACACTGTCAGTTTCACTCACTGTACCTCTCTGTCCCTCAACTCAAGGATTGAAAATATGGTTCAGCAAAATAGTTTTAGAACACAATAGCACACTGACACTTTCCCTCACTGTAGCTCTCTGTCCCTCAACTCAAGGATTGAAAATATGGAACAGCAAAATTGATTTAGAACAGAATAGCACACTGTCAGTTTCACTCACTGTAGCTCTCTGTCCCTCAACTCAAGGATTGAAAATATGGTTCAGCAAAATAGTTTTAGAACACAATAGCACACTGACACTTTCCCTCACTGTAGCTCTCTGTCCCTCAACTCAAGGATTGAAAATATGCTTCAGCAAAATAGTTTTAGAACACAATAGCACACTGACACTTTCCCTCACTGTAGCTCTCTGTCCCTCAACTCAAGGATTGAAAATATGCTTCAGCAAAATAGTTTTAGAACACAATAGCACACTGACACTTTCCCTCACTGTAGCTCTCTGTCCCTCAACTCAAGGATTGAAAATATGGTTCAGCAAAATAGTTTTAGAACAGAATAGCACACAGTCAGTTTCCCTCACTGTACCTCTCTGTCCCTACAAACAAGGATTAGCACAGAATAGCACACTGTCACTGACACTCTCCCTACCTATCCTTATTTGTCCCTAAACACAAGGAATCCAGGATTAGTAAAGGAAAAAAAATGACACTGTCCCTGCCTATGCTTCTCTTTCCCTGCTCCGGAACACACTACACAAGGCCGCCGCGCTGGCGGCCTTTTATAGTGTGGGGCGTGTACTAAACCCCATCAGCAATAATTGGCCACAGGCATCCTGCCTGTGGCCAATCATTGCTCTCCTCGCTGCCGGCGCTGTGATTGGCCAAGCATGCGGGGTCACAGTGCATGCTTGGCCAATCACAGCGCCTGGATGACACTGCGATGGCGTAGTGCATTGTGGGCCGTTCGCGTCACTCGAATTTGGCGCGAACGGCCCAAATCGTTCGATCTTCGTCGAACGATCGAACAGCCGATATTCGAGTCGAACGTATGTTCGACTCGAACACGAAGCTCATCCCTATCCACAACTAACACAGGATCATGCCTAATCTGGAATGCACTGCAAAGCCATATACTAACTTTTGTTTAACGTATTTGCTATTGGGCTCCCAGGGAGACGACAGGCTTAGGACTCATTCACACAGGTTCTCCCCGGATGCAGAACCTGTGCACCCAGGGCCGTGTACCCATCTCTGTGTTCCTGTCAAATTCAGCTGTGCAGGTGATTTGCTGAATGGTCGGACTCTGGAGTTGTTTTGAAGGGTAATCATAGTGAGGGATATCTCTCTGGAATCCATTCAAGTTGGCTGGACAGCTAAGGTAGTGAAGGGTGAATGCTCATTGAAGCACTTATAGACCTTGGGAGGTCTTAATATCTGGTAAGCAGATATATTTGCCATACTTAACCTGTGGGGAGCACCGGTGTCTGTATCGATTGAAATTGGATTAACACTTCTCTTTAAGTTCACTATATGAACTCTTAGTTGGAATTTTGGACGTATTTTTCAATTTTTTCACTATATTTCAATAGATGGACTTTTGTGCACACTATATATATAGATAACAGCGCAACACTTTGATTTTATTGCGACGGACAGATCGGACACTTTTTAAACTTTTTGGGGGAAAATTGACATTTATACAGCGATCAGAGCTAAAAATAACCACTGATTACTGTATAAATGTCACTGGCAGGGAAGGGGTTAACTCTAGGGGGCGATCAAGGGGTTAAGTGTGTACCCTGGCAGTGTTTTTAACTGTATAGGGGCTGGGCTGACTGGAGGAAGAGAAAGATCGCTGTTCCTAATCACAGCAGAGCTCTCTCTAACTCCCCTGTCAGAACGGAGATCTGTCTGTTTACATTCTGGCACTCGTTCCCGCGATCGTGGGTGGCCGGCGGACATCGCGGCCATTGGCCATGTGCATCGGGTCCCCCTTAAAGGAGCCAATGTACACCAAGAGCAATTTTCTGGGAACGTGCTGACCTGCTGCGGTATAATGACAGGGGCCGGTCGGCAAGTCGTTAAAGCTGGAGAACTGACCACATTGTGTTCTCCTATTTACTATGGTCAGTTTTTATTAGGAAAGCAGAGGGACTGGCAGGAACACCAGGGATTGTACACAAAGGAAACAATACAAAGAGAACAAGATACTTTCATACAAGTACAGGGTAGAGCAGCCACATATCGGGAATATGAAATGTGGGTTTGCATACTCTTTAAAGGGTAACTCCACTTTTGTCAGGGAAGAAATAGCAAATCCCCCCAAAAATAAAAAATAATAATATAGCACATACAATTGCTACACAAGCCATATTGCAATTGAATGTTATTAAAAATTACCTTTCCTTTTGAATTAGCAGCTCTGTAATTTTCCTTAAAATGCAATATGGCAACCGGGAGGTGTTCTGTACACAGATTAGTCTACAGGCCGCCCCCCCCCCAGAAATATAATTTCAGTCAGATTTTGGGCGACCTCCATACTAAAATTTTCATTTTTGGTGAGATACTCCCAAAGGAAAATCATTTTAAAAAGGATACAGACCCTGCCACTTTCCTTATTATAATCATGCAAGTGCAGCAGCTGATTGAAAATGTTAAAATCTCTCCCATTCTCATCTACTTTGCACATGGACACAGACAAATAGCTATTTCTTCAGAATAACAAACGATAGGAATTTACAACAAAGTTTGTTTAAATCCATGTAATGTACATAGATCACCCAGAGGGGAATGTTTTCTTTTCTCAACAAAAGCGGAGTTACTCGTTAAAATCACAGGGGAAAATGTTAATGCTTCAAAAACACATGAAACTTTTCTAAACTAAGGCAATACAAACGCCTGAATTATTTCAATCAAACATTATTATCATATCTGGTAATTATGTGTGTAATTACACTTACACTACAGTAGCCATTCTTGCAGCTTTATGCAACAGTGCCTAAGTGTTTACCCACAGAGAAGGTTGATGCTTTCCTAAAATTGCAGTGAGATTTTGTTATAAAAAAAAAAAAAACTGACCCAAAACTATTGTAGTTTCCTATAATGATTTTTGATAATTTTTATGTTTTCTTTTTTTAAGGCTACACATTTTTAAACAGTTTTAGATATTTTTCAAGTTAATGGTTAATTTCAATGGGGCTGATTTGAAAGATTTAAAGTTATATAATGAATGGGACCTGAAAATGCAGACTGACCACATTAAAGAGACAAAAGACTCAATTTACAAAGTCCAATGTCTCGTGGCAAATAAAGATCCTTATCCTTTTGGAAAGAGTTGTTAAATTGAGCCTAATTTCACTTCACCAATTCTTAGCAAAGTGACAGTTGGGTTAATTTACTAAAACTGAAGAGTACAGCTGTGCGTGTAAAGCCCCGTACACACGGTCAGACTTCTATCGGACTTTTCCGTGGCTATTTGTCTGAACGGAGTTGGTCGGGAACACCCATAGCATACACACGCTCTGACTTTTCTGAAAACTTTCCCAAAACTTTTTGCAACATCACGTGTTTTTTCTACTCTTTTCTGCTATTTACCGCCACCCTTTGGTCAACTTCTGCTATTGTTGGTTGATTTTAACATTAGTTGTTTTGTCCATCGGACAAAAGTCCGATGGTTTTCTGTACACACGGTCGGACTTTGCTCCATCGGACTTTTGTTGGGCAAAAGTTTGTCCGTTTGCAGACCCAACTTTTGTCCGATGAAAACAAGAAAAAAGCAAAAAAAGTTTGTCCGATGGAGCGTACACACGGTCGGATTGTTGGTCCAACTTGCTCAAAATTAAAGCCCCGTACACACGGTCGGACTTTTGCCCAACAAACTTCGTTTTGAGCAAGTTGGACCAACAATCCGACCGTGTGTACGCTCCATCGGACAAACTTTTTTCGTTTGGTTTTGGATTTCATCGGACAAAAGTTGGGTCTGCAAACGGACAAACTTTTGCCCAACAAAAGTCCGATAGAGCAAAGTCTGACCGTGTGTACAGAAAACCATCGGACTTTAGTCCGATGGACAAAACAACTAATGTTAAAATCAACCAACAATAGCAGAAGTTGATCAAAGGGTGGCAGTAAAGATCAGAAAAGAGCAGAAAAAACACGTGATGTTGTAAGAAGTTTTAAGAAAGTTTGCAGAAAAGTCAGAGCGTGTGTATGCTATGCGTGTTCCCAACCAACTCCGTTCGGACAAAAAACCACGGAAAAGTCAGATGGAAGTCCGACCGTGTGTACGGGGCTTAAGTTTGTTGGCCAAAAGTCCGACCGTGTGTACGGGGCTTTAGCCAATCATGAACCCGCACAGAGGTCTTTCAAATCGCCCCCGAACTTGCACTAAAATGCGGATTTGAAATTGCGCAAGTTCAGCTGAACTCACACAATTTTCAACCCACCCTTAGTATGAACAAGGAAAAAACCTGGAAGCCGATTGGTTTCTCCAGTTTTAGTAAATCAACCCCAATGTGCCATCTAGCAATATGAGCTTTCAAAAAGGAGAGAGCAGAAAAAGATGTTTGCTTTCAGACTGTCTGTAACTGAAACTCCTAAGTATCTGTCTCAACAGAAGAGAAGAGGAGAAGGACATTATTACTCATTTAGGTAGGTAGGTGTGTGTGTGTGTGTCTAGATTTGAACTTGTGCTATTGAGCTCTGTAAACAGCATGGTTTTCTTCAGAGATTTTAAGATTCATCTGGTAAAACAAATAAAAACTTAGAGTTGTTTGAAGTGTACATTTTATATTTTCTATGAAATATTCTTTATTAACCTGACAAAAGAAGTTTCTTTTTATGTATTTTTTTAGTCCTAAATATAATAAATAAAATAAAGAAAAATTATGTAGCGCCCACCCCATTTAGGGGTGCCATGTACCCAAATTTAGGGGCTGGTCTGAGATAGTAGTTAGGCTCAGACCGTTCTCAATTTATAGGTTGTGCTGCTTTATTTCCAGGATGGTATACTGGTGTGCAGTTCCCTGTGGCCTGTAGGTGGCACTGCCATAATGGGTCAGGGTTGAACCACTGGTATTAGTGCTGTGCCTTGGGTGTCCTCTCTCGGCAGCGGTACAGTGGGCGTGGTCAACCTGCTGTGCATGCCGGAAGGGGATACATAAGGGGCAGACGCCGCCTGGGAGGGGTCTTCGTTCCAGAGTCAGAGTCCAGGTGCGTGGCGCATGGCCCTCCAGGCCTTAGGGCCACGTGTGCATCAGTCCCAGGCACCTTTAGTCCTGGGGCTGCATCTTCAACATTGGGCCCAGCACCTTTAGCTGGAGCCCACTTCTGGGAAGAGGAGTCCCAGAGTGTCCCTCGCGAGGGAGCCCGCTTCTAAGAAGAGGAGGCCGGGGAGGACCTTTCTGACGAACCGGTGAGAGTTCATGGTGAAGGAAGGGGCCCGGTAACTTTCTGGAGGGATTCTTCTATCCACCAAGGGCCTAGTAATGTGCTACTGCTGGCACCTGTCCTTATGTACCAGAATCTAAGAGGTTCGGGGTCTGATAGATTCTGTGGCAGAGAGTCTCCCGATCGCATCTAGGAAAAGAACTTGATCAAAAGATCGAGCATCACTTCAGGGTGAGCTAAACCTACTCAGGGATAGAGTAGTGATTGTGCAATCCAATGTGCCTGGACTAACCTCCCAAACCTTGCTGTCCTATCTCTTATCCACCCTTTCCTATCTGCTGAACATTGAGAAAATAAACTCAACGTTGGAGTTTAAGGTGGTGTGGACATTGGAATTACTTGGGGGGAATACAGAGACTTGTCCCTATATCCTAGGAGACGAGAACCAACTGACGGAAGAACCTAGCTGTGGGACCCAAATACATAACACCGCTTAACCTCCTCATCCAGGAGGGTACGGGCATATAGTACGGCGTGCCTTTTTCCTGCAATTGAGCCAAAGCAAGGGAAAAGGGTCCATGTGCTACAATTATATACATTTACCTTTAGAGTATAGTATGGATATATATCATGCTTACTAAAGCTTGTTGAACCTTTTTTTGTTTTTTTATGTAAAGTCAAGAATTTGTCTATAGAAGTGTCATATAAGCTTTAACAATATTGCAACCCTGTAGGGGAAAACAAACTACACCACTGATATACTAGCTCTTACTTGGGTTTTCTTCACAGCCATCATAATCTGACATCACAGCTTCAACAAATGCCTGATACTTCTAGTTTCATGTATTCAGCTTTTCACAGTGCATCGCCTTGTGCTGGTAATCATCAAGTCTGAGTACTGTCACACGGGAAGGCAATGGAACTGACTCAGCCCTAAACAATTTTCAACTTTCTAAAATAATTTTGGGATCTCCAGCACAAGCTCCACCCGGCTCCTCCCAGTGTGATCGCATCACTGCCTACCTCATGCGTTGCGCCCAATGTGAATGCAGTAAGTTATCTGAGATATGCTGTTTTCTGACCTCTGAAATGTGAGTGTATTTTACTTTGAAATAAATTATTATATATCTAGCCAGTGGTAGCAGTGCCACTATACTACTGCAAAACGCTATTGACCTCTTCTTACTGGTAAGGTCTATTCAAGCAGGTGAGAGGAAACCCATAGGTGGGGTGGGGTGAAGGGTGAAGGGCACTGCAGTGTTTTCTGTTAAGCCAAGATCTGTTCTGATGGATGGGATTGCACAGTCGCAAAGATCAACTATAATGGATTTTTATGGACTTTTTTTCATGGACTGATGTATATGATTTTTTATGATTTACTGTATTTATATACATACATGAGCGCTGCACTGTTTTTTTTATAATGAAATATACATTGTTTTTCATTTTTTTACAGGTGATTGAATGCATGTGGTGTTAGTTGCTCTTTTTTATACTATAGGGTGTATACTCAGAATAAATGATGAATTAATTAATTATTATTGTTTTATTTTGTATATTTTTTTTAATGTATTTATTTTTATTTACACGTACCTATTGAAATCATTTGGGATTTATTTGTAGTTAGATGTTAGGGAATGTTTGCATATTATAGCGTGGAAGCTTTATGTTATTGGATCCATACTTCCTAACTACAGGTTTCCTTTAAGAACCACTTTATGGTAAAAAAAAAAAAGACTGCATACTTTTTTAAAATATAACTGAAGTCTGTCTATAACAGTCAGTTCTCTTTTTCAACAGTAAAATAATGAGGAATAACATTGCATAATGCTGCCAACTCCAATTGCAATCTGTGCAACCACTTTTTCTACTAATCAAATAAAAAGGCACTACAAATCAAGACGAAAGGGGACCAGAAAAACTGCCAACTCATGGTTCTCACACTTTTCCTCTCATTAATTAATACATTTCTTTGGTAAAAATGTGGCAGAAGTATATGAAAGCGATAGCTTTAATAAAAATGACAAGTGTTAATAAGCAAATCTGGAGATCTGTGATACTTAGGGGTGAGGTCCAGATTCACCACTATCATGGGTTTAAGGCAAACCATGCGTGTTCACTGTGGAAGTTTTGCATAGTAACCATAATGCACTGCCTGGCCTTTGGTCAGCTGGATTAGAAGTGCCAGTAAGGGATGTTTTAGATAAGTCAGGTGGGTTCCCAGCAGTCATATTGAAAATGTATTTTAGCTGTGATAAGGAAACCTGTTCATAGAGTAGATGTAAACCCTTACTAAATGCCCTGTAGGGTAGAGAAATGCTTTTTATAGAGGAAAATTTTGGGGGAGGAAAGGGTTTTTACTTTATATCCTTTGTTACATTTACTGCAATGCTTCTGATGTCCTGCACATTCTTTACAGTCGACTCTTGTCCACACCACTTGATTAAAGTAGGTCACAGGGGTGCACTTTGTTCTGCACTGCTGTAAACCATATTAAGTCAACAGTGGGCTAAAGTCAGGGGCTAAAGTCTCCTATGCAGCCCAGCGGTCCAGTGAGTGCTGGAGGGGCAGAGCAGAGAGCTGGTGATTGATAGTCACCAACTCTCTGCTCACTCAAAGACTGAGAACTGAGAAATGGTGGTCTTTGAACACTTGGTCTTAGAGGCGGGGGGGGCTCAGATGCAGCATCAGACCAATGCTGAACCCATCTAGTTGAGTATGTAGGGTTTTGTTTTTTAAAACCCCATACTTCTCTTTTAAGACCTGTGTACTGTACAGGGTGTCTCCCATGTAGCTCTCCCTCTTTGTTTTCAGTGACTCTGTACGATCTGAATCTGGTTCTCCCTGCTCTTTAGAAATAATTTTTTGGTAAACCATTGGAAACATTCTTCTCTCTACTCTCACATACAAGGTGGTATTGCTTGTTGCTATTGTCTCTGTGAGGTGAGGTGTTTCAGATTGCAAACTTATCTTACAAGTAATCCTTTTTTGTTTTTGCATAGGGAGAAGGTGGTGTTGAGGCCTAGGACTTCCTTCTTTCTTAATTATCCAGCTTGATTTTCCACCCTTGCCTGTGTTTGCTTAACCATTAAAGGAAAAGTCTTGCAGGGAAAAAAAAAAAAAAGCAGAAATATATATAAAAGTAAATCTGTAAGTAATTAATGAGTGATAAGTGACACGCTATTCTGTCCCACAAGCCTCTGAAATGTAATATAATGTAATGGCGCGGCTAGCATAAGAGAGGAATCCCCCATCAATCATCTCTGATGGATCTGCCCTACAATCGACACTGGCAATCGTAGGGCGGCATCAGAAATGATAGATGGAGGATTTGTCTCCTCTGCTAGCCGCCCCACATTATTCACATTCCACAGGCTTGTGAGGTGGCTTTAGGATGGGTTAGGCAGCATCTCTTATAGTGATCTATGTTACAAACACAGGAACAGCATGCTCCTTAGGATATATTTTTTTTAACAACATATACAATAGGGGTGCGCATCTTCACTGGTCTCACGATTCGATTACGATTATCTGGTCAACGATTCGATTCCGCAATGCATCACGATTACTGACGAGCTCTCACTTCTGCTTGGGCCGCCTAGGCGGCCCTTCCTCATCTGCAATCTTCTGAGACACATCACAGGTCCCAGAAGATTGCCCAGCTATGCAGGACAGCACAGTGAGACATGCGCACCCGGCTGTGAAGCTGCAAGCTGTCACAGCTGGATGCCCACAGTAGTATTGCCAGCGCCGTGGACAGAATAGAAGGTTCGGGTGGCCATGTCGCTGGATTGTGGGACAGGTGAGTGTTTTTTTATTAAAAGTCAGAAGATACACTTTTTTTGTAGCTGCTGACTTTTAATAAAACAAAAAATTGACTGAACTCTGCTTTGAAATAAAAATAACCTCACTCCCTTAAAGTGGAGTTCCACCCAAAAGTGGAACTTCCGCTTTAAGCACTCCTCGCCCCCTGACACGCCACATTTGGCATGTCTTTTTTTTTGGGGGGGGGTGTCCTCTTTTTAGTGGGACTTCCTGTCCCAGCCACCTAGGTGACTCCTCCTCTCACCCTAGATGGCCCCTCCCTGACAGCGATCTTCTGGGACACAAAACAGGTCCCAGAAGATTGGCTGGCCAATGGCAGAGCACAGTGCGCGCCTGGCCGTGAAGTCCCCTCCCTCCACAGTTAGAAACATCTCCCAGGGAACACATTTAACACCTTGATCACCCCCTAGTGTTAGCCCCTTCCCTGCCAGTGACATTTACACAGTAATTAGTGCATTGCTATAGCACTGATCACTGTATAAGTGTCAATGGCCCCAAAAATGTGTCAAAAGTGTCCGATCTGTCTGCCTATTTTGTAGACGCTATAACTTTTGTGCAAACCAATCAATATACGCGTATTGTGATTTTTTTTACAAAAAATATGTAGAAGAATACATAATGGCCTTATCTGATGAAGAAATTTGTTTTTGTTTGCAGTCTCTGACCATCTCCTGTATTATGTCTGCAGTCCCTGACCATCTCCTGTATTATATCTGCAGTCCCTGACCATCTCCTGTATTATATCTGCAGTCTCTGACCATCTCCTGTATTATATCTGCAGTCTCTGACCATCTCCTGTATTATGGGGGGCTCTTTCTAAACAAACTCTCTAACAGAGGCCCTCTCTGTGTCCATTAGAGAGACCCCCCTCCAGGTCCCATTAGAGTACTCTGCTTCTCTTCCTGTATTTTGTTTATTGTTAAGAGATTGTGGGAGGATCCCAGGGTAACGATGACTCCTTAGGGGAGCATCTCAGTGTTTGAGTCGTTGCCATAGAAACATTTATAAAGGGGGAGGAGTTAGTAAGGTGACCACGCCCTTGTAGGGGCGCCAGAAATATTTCTGCACCCAGGCGCATGTGACCCTAGGATCGGCCCTGCGTTACAGCGTGACGAATGTGCTATCTCTATTACGAATGCTAATTTTATTAGAACGAGCGCTCCCGTCTCATACTTGATTCTGAGCATGTGCATTTTTTTTCACGTCGTTAAAGCCTACACACGGCCGTTTTTCATGACGAGAAAAACGACGATGTAAAAAACTACGTGAAAAATTAGAGCATGTTCCAATTTTTTCATGCCCGCTTTTCACGTCGTGAAAAATGCTCTGAAGCCCACACACGATCATTTTTAATGACCATTTAAAAAAAATTCATTTTTCTCATCATTAAAAACGATCGTGTGTACGCGTCATTACTTCTTTTTTAATGAGCTCTGGCTAACAGGCAAGACATTTAACTAGGGCTGAAGGCTTTATCCCTCAAAGCTCTACAAAACCTCTAAGGCTCTGGGATTCAGACCACAACTTAATAAGATCTGATCAACTTAAAGTTTGTTTCCTCCACAGCACACACAAACACTGGATTCCCTCACCATGTGGAGAAATCATCAAGTTAGAAATCTAGGTCACCTATATGTACTGAACAAAATCCTGCTAGCCAGTGCATCACAAAATATATTTTAGGGTTGAGACACTTGGAGAACACTTTTTCATGTGTACTTCTTTGGTGCCAAATAGACATGTGTGCATGACGAATTTTTTTTTTGTTTTGATTCGTTAATCTAGTTATTTTGTTTAGTTCAATTCAGTTGATTCGTTCAATTTGTATTCGGAATTCGTATTTGTATTTTTCGAATTTTCTCAGAGTTTAACGATTTTTTCGATTCGATTCGAAAATTTGTTTAAAAAACATTGGTACAACTCATCATTTTCAACAATTATAGAGTGCTGTCCTATCTCAAAATCATCTAAAAGAGCAAATAAGCCTTTCTGAAGGCGATCCAGAGCAGATCCATTAGGGTAAATTTAAAGATTTTTTACTTTAGGATAGTGGCAATATTCCCCATGTATTAATTAACAGTTATAGAAAAACTTTACTATTCACCTGGGTTGCTCTTTAAATACGTATTTTTTGGGGGAAAGTAGAGCTGTTAAATATGAAACATGGAACCCGAAATGAAAAAGTCCTTCACAGCAATGAAGATTTTTAAAGGTGTTATGCTGGAGCAGTAGTAAATCATGAGATGAGAAGAAAGGAATAGCCAGTTCCTTAGATTAGGAATAATCAATGCTTCCTTGAAAATAAACACAGCTGAGAAGTTGAAGCTGAACATTTCTGATAGATGAGAAAATCAGAGCTGAGCAGAAATTAGATATATGATTCTGATTAGCTATTCATTAACACAGAGTAAATACATTTATATTTAGCTAGCTACATGACAGTAGAGTAAGATGTTTATAAAATCAGGAAAGTAAAATCACTGCAAGCTGATGAACAGTTTATTTCAAGACATGACAGCCTTTTCTTCTTCACCTCAGACAGGGGGCGGCTCTGCTGTTCTTCAGTCATATTTTTTCTTCCATTATGGAAATACTGTCTTCTATCTCTGGATATGCAGTGCTCATTCCTTAGAGGACAGTTTTCTCTATACTGTAAGGAAAATGTCTCATATGCATGTCTTAGCAGCCCTAATGTGCAAATTGCAGTCTGCAATTTTGATTATACAGAGGTATAACCAGTGCTGTAAGTAACGCTGTTTAAATAAACAGCGTTACCTAACGCAGTCACTTTTGAGGGTAACGAGTAATCTAACGGATTACTCTTCCCCTCATGGCAACGCCGTTCCCATTACTTGGGCAGTGTTACCCCAATTACATCTACTCGCCGCAGCCGCCGCGAGTAGATGTAATCGCAATTACAGCCGCCGTCTGCCTACCTGATCAGCATGTCATGCAGACAGACGGAGGCCATTGCAGTGTTCAAAAGCCGCGCCTCCTCGTCTGTGATAGGCGGAACACTCAATTTCACAGCAGGCAGTGTTCAGCCTATCATGGACATCCTCTCATCCTCGTCTGTGTTGTGAGGATGAGCAGATGTCTGTGATAGGCGGAACACTGAATGCTGGGAAATTGAGTGTTCCGCCTATCACAGACGAGGAGGAGGCGCGTCTTTTGAATACTGGAATGGCCGCCGGGACACCACCGATCAGGTACGCTGGCACAGTGAAGCATGGGCACAGTGTGACACTGGCACAGTGAGGCAAGGGCACAGTGAGGCATTGGGCACAGTGAAGCATGGGCACAGTGAGGCATGGGCACAGTGAGGCATGGGCACAGTGAAGCATGGGCACAGTGAGGCACGGGCACAGTGAAGCATGGGCACAGTGAAGCATGGACACAGTGAGGCATGGGCACAGTGAGGCATGGGCACAGTGAAGCATGGACACAGTGAGGCATTGGCACAGTGAGGCATGGGCACAGTGAAGCATGGACACAGTGAGGCATGGGCACAGTGAAGCATGGGCACAGTGAAGCATGGGCACAGTAAAGTATGGACACAGTGAGGCATGGACACAGTGAGGCATGGACACAGTGAGGCATGGACACAGTGAGGCACAGTGAGGCATGGGCACAGTGAGGCATGGACACAGTGAGGCATGGGCACAGTGAGGCACAGTGAGGCATGGGTACAGTGAGGCATGGGCACAGTAAGGCATGGGCACATAACCAATATTATTTATTGTTATCCCTCCTATTATTTTTATACACTGAAAAAATTACATATATATCATCCTTCTACCGTCCCGCCCCTGCCCCGTGTATATATAATATAACCAATATAGTTACTTTGCTGAGTAACTAATTACTTTTTCAATGTAGTAACTGAGTTACTAACTCAATTACTTTTTGGAAGAAGTAATTTGTAACTGTAATTAATTACTTTTTTAACGTAAGGTGAACAACACTGGGTATAACTAAAGGCATTGGGGCCCTTTGGCAACTTTTATTTCTCAAACAAAACCTTTATCAGGTGTTTTCTGTCAGTGTTCCATGAATTTTAATAAATGGGTTACAGGCAGTTACGCGGTCAGCTGGTCCTGCTGTGCTTTACAAGGAACTATGGCCCATTAGGTTCATAAATATTTGGACAATGACACATATTTAATAATTTTGGCTCTGTATGCCACCACAGTGGATTTGAAATTAAGGAATCAAGATGGGAGTGAAGTTTAGACTTTTAGCTTCAATCAAGGGGGTTAAACATTTGGTTTAATCTGAGCAGATGGTATACCCTTGTACACTTTAGAATTCACCCTGCTGTTTCTGTCAGAAGTCTTATAATGAATAAAAACTAGTGATCCAGTTCAATTAGCAGCCATGCATGGCCATTCCAAAAGAGTTTTAATATTGTATGAGTATGCTTATTTGTAAAGGGTCCTCAATTAAAGGACTTATGGCTCGGCTGACCTCGGCAAACCTCAGGAAAGGCTCGGGAAGGGAGTATTTCCGTGTCTTTCTAAGCATTTCCGAACTGCGCCGATCGGCTGCGATCAGCGCCGATCAGCTTCGCTCTGCTCCGGCGCCCCCCCACCTCAGGCCAAACGCGTTACTGCACAATGCTTTGGCCTGAAACCTGCTCGTTTTGCGAGACAACACTTGCAAATTGAGTTAGGATTTTTTCAAATACAGTGCTCGTATTACGAAACGCTCGTTAACTGCGTTACTCGCAATCCGAGGTTCCACTGTAATGGATTTAGGGGTCGTTACCTTATTCTTGTATGTATGTAGTAGTTTGAAAATGGCATGTGAAACTTAATGTGGGATACTGGATGTTTAAGATCATTTATCCTGATATCCTCATTTGGGGTAGTCCTTTCTTTTTATACCCATGTTTATTTACTTTTACCCTAGTAAGGGGGAATATTTTTGAATAAAATAAATGTGACCCTAAATTAGGATTTAAGAACATGTGAAAGCATTTTTTTGTCACACATGAGCTGAGATGGCCCCTTTAGGAAGCATATGGGAGATGTGATTAGGTCTATGTGAAATAGGATGTGCTTCTATGCCAATTTACACCCAAGCCGATTTACACCCAAGCGGCAAAACGTATTGATGTCACGGGGCTCTGGTGTCTGATCCCATACTTGCCATGCCACTTGCAGTCCCAGAGGTGTGGGAAGGATACTGATAATACCACACTTATCTGTGTGCTATGAATGCTTGTTGAGCAACAAGATAACCTGCCTTTACCTCTGCCTAACCAACAACTTTGTGCTCTGCAGCTGGGTTACCTTTCACTTTATTCCACACTCTATGCTCCGCTTCCCTGCTACTGCATATTGCTCTCTCCCTGTCCAAATGCAGTCCACTTTTGTTAAGATTCTGACGGATTTGCCCTTACCCAGCAAGAAACCACAGTGTTGTGGGACTATATTCAAGTCTTTTCATCGGTCAGCTAGAAGTGGGCTGTCTTTGCTCATGCAGACACTGGCACTTGCTTTAGCACGGCAATAGCTTATTGCTTGCCCTGTAGTCTTACCTATGGCCTGCCTCAGCTAATGATGAATGCTTGCACTTTAAGAATGAGGCTTGGTAGACTTTGTGTATATTCATGGTTGTATGGACCAAGCTTATGTAGTATACTGTGTATATAGTCCATTAGAGGCTCCCCACTGGAATTATAGTACAAGCTGTTTAGTTTGTCTATTAATAAGACTGCCATTATTAGGCAGAAGTACATAGTAGATTAGCCTTAAAGTGATTGTAAACCTTTGTTTTGTTTTTTAAATAACAAACATATTGTAACCTTGCCCCACCACATACTTGACGTTCATGGGTAATGGGGGGGAGAGGGAACTGCGTATGGGGGGGTGCTGAGGGGGGGGTTTGTTAATATTGGTTATTACCTGATAGTTAGTTAGCACTACTGTCAGTTAGGCAGAACATTTATTGTAATTGTACCTGTACATTTTGGCCATGTTGGCCTGTCACTGACTCAGTGTTGTGCTGGGTCGGTTGCTAATGTTTGTTGTATGTGTTGTCAAAAATCAATAAAAATTATAAAAAAATAAATAAATAACAAACATATCATACTTACCTCCACTGTGCAGTTAGTTTTGCACAGTGTGGCCCTGAACCTCATCTTCTGGGGTCCCCCGGCAGCGCTCGCGGCTCCACCTCGCATCGGTAAACCCCCTGGGAGAAGCGCTCTCCCAGGGGGTTACCTTACGGGCACACTCCCGAGTCCAGCATTTGCATGCATAGACAAAGAATTCCGGACTCGGCCCCACCCCCTGACTCCCGCGTCATTGGATTTGATTGACAGCAGCAGGAGCCAATAGCTGTGCTGCTATCAATCTATCCAATCAAGAGCCAAGAAACCCGGGCAGAGGTACAGCGCATCTCCGCCAAGGGAATGAACGGGTTTAGGTGAGTAAAACGGGGGGCTAGTGGGCCGGTCACTGTCAGAAGTTTTTTCACCTTAATGCATTTTAGATCATGAGTCATTTCCACTCCTCTCCATACTCTTTTCTTCAAATAATTCTGGTACCTGTTGATCTTTGGACCTCATATCAAGAGTTCTCAGCAGCAACTTCCAAATGCAGCTTTCACATTTGGAAACAACTGGAGACTGTTTACCTGCCTAATTGATTAAAAAATAATGATGGAACTGACCACACCTGACCATGAAATTGCTTGTCAGTCATTTACCTAATTATAAAAAAATAGAGTTTGGTTCTTTAGAATAGAAGGTAATACATATAAAGTTCTGTAATTCCAAAACCATTCATGCAACTGTATATAAATGCCCTTAATTTAAAGAGACACTGTCACCTACTCAATTAGGTCAGAGTAACAATGCTTCCTGATAGTCTACCACCCTAGCATGGTATACGCACTGATCCACGCTTCCTCACCAACTCCTGCCTTCAAGAGCCCACCTTGAATAAGTTACAGTGTCAAATGGTGTTGTAGCTTATCTGGCTGGATGACATCACTCCCCGCCCCTCCCCCATTGCGACAGTGTTTGGAAATGTGGGTTGGCTGTTCTGATCTGATTGGGGGAAGTCACTCCCAATTCCAATAAGCGCTATTCCATTATAATGAAGTAGGGAATGTGGATGTATGCTATAAGAAGCCACTGTCACTTTGCTATAAATGGGCAAAATGACAATAGGCTGAATTTAACAACTATTTTCAAAAGAAAAAGGATCTTTATTATTATTTTGCCATGTGACACGGGCTTTGGCTTTGTAAATTGAGCCTAATGTCTCTTTAAAGCTGTTAATCTTCACTTTCAGCTTACAATCATGATATAACTGTAAGTCCAAAATTGTATGGACCTAACTCTATGCATAAATTCATCTGTGTTGATATTGCGCTTTCATTTATCATAAGGCATGTATATCAGTGCCTAGTGCCACCTCAAGCCTCAAAATTTACAAATTTTATTAAACATTTCCTTATTTTGTTCCCCTCTTCTGACCACATCTGGATATTTGTGGCTTAATCAAAACCGTAGAGGGAATGGTGAACAGGGGACGTTGAGATGAGTCAGAGGGATCTTTATATTTTATAAAATAGGAATTATCTCTTTTCTCTTCTTTGTGGTCTTAGCATGACAGCATCATGTCTAAATATGACATGCTTCCATTGATTGATTTTTGATATGTTAAAAAGTGTTTCCACTTTCAATTAAAATATATGGTAACAATGTCCATGCAACAGAGAATGCCACACGATTTTGGCTTTAGTATACATTTCCTCCCATAAAAGAAATGCAAACTTATATGATCTCAAAAGCATTATGCATCTGCCATGTCATTGAAAACAATCTGCCAATATGTTCTTGCGCAAATCTAAAATTCTTATCTTTTAAATCTGTGTGACTATTTACAATAGAATTGACATGTATTAAAATAGAATTGCCCAGTTATGGCATTTTACTTGCAACACATGCTGTGAAGATAACACAGAAAACAAAGGCTGAATATCAATGGTGTTCAGCACTCCTGTTGCGTTCCTATTCGCCAAATATTGTACCATGCTAAACCCTTAAAATTATATGGCCTTTTTATACCATAGTAACAGCGAACTTACATACGTATATATTCACAGTTCTCACACAGCTGGAAACTGATGTTATATCCAAAACAGACATATTTAAAGTGTACAGACTGTTCACCAAGCACAGTAATTGTGTACCTGGCTTATGAAAAAAGGTGAAGCTGTGTTCACGTCACTCATTAAATTATGTGCAGGAAAAAGCTTGTTTTCATTTTATTTCTCTTGCACATGGTTGGCTATTCAAATTGAACACTTTTACATTATTTACTATGCTCATTGATTTGCAAACCAAACACTCATTTTGCTAACTAAAAAGATTCCACCACTTTCCGAAATCAACTCCATTGCTACCCAAAGGTACTTAGTGCTCGTTTCCTTAATACTTGCTACCATTATGTTACCTTATTTATAGAAATAGGTCTGAACTAGTCAAATATTTGCCAATGTTTTACATGTCTAAAATATCATGATCCTCTAAGCTTTTTCAGTATACAAAATCCGCAATATTAATCAACAAACATTTCTCCATAACATTACAATCTCTAACCTTACCCCTTTAAAAATCATCATACAATATAGAACCAACTAATAGTACATTGGTGTCATTTTCTTTTGATCAAAGTCAATTACAATTGACTCAGTAATACAGTATACAGTAAATACTCCCAAGCCACCCTTTAAAGCAAAATGTAACTGTATATGAGCACCACAAAACAAAAATGTGAATTAATTAATTTTTTATATTCAAAGTAAATTCCCCCACCCACCCATGCTTCCATGCTTTATTTTGTTGAGAAATCATTTTGAAAAACACCCCTTTGCATTTCTAGCCACAGTCATCTTGGGCAGATGATTAATGTACCATTTTCTGTTTGGAATCCATGTGCATCTAGCTCAGACATGTAGGAGGGTGTGCTTAGTTGATAAAGCCCTTCCTCCCATTCTTCAAATGAAAGAAAAAAAATGCCCATGAAGAATCCTGAGATGACTAATGTCATTTTGGCCTAGGCCATGAGCCATTAGGCAACTGAAAAATGTAAAAAAAAAGAAACAGGTAAAACAAGTAAATATAATATACCTTTAGTTTAGTTTTGTTTTAACTTGTCTATTTTTTTCCATTGTTTTCAGTGGCCTATGATCTTTTCAATGCAAATTCCACCTTCTTTTTCCTCGTTTCATGTTCAGATACCTGAAAACTTGTATAGGCTAGCATTCTAATCACTTTTATTGGCTGTTGTATTTCATGACTGACAATATTCCCACAGAATACATTGCTAATGTTCTTGGAAAACATTGCCAACTTGAACTTCAGTACTTGATTTGTGCAGCTTAAGGGACAGAACAATCGAGGGAGTATACAACATTTAAGTTAGCAGTTGCAGAGGTACAACATAATTCTAAAGTAATATATTATACTTTAATTAAAGAGGAAGTAAACCCAGGAAAAAAGAAAAAAAGAAAGCCATAATGAGCTAGTATGCATAGCATACTAGCTCATTATGCTGCACTTACCTGAGATCGAAGCCCCCGAAGTCCTCCTCGGTCCCCTCCGCCGCCATCTTGCCTCGATGTCCCGTCACTGCCGTCAGTGTATCGCCGCTCTGGCGCTGTGATTGACCGGAGCGGCTATGACTTTACACGCATGCGCGCGGGGCCAGCAATCTCCCATTGAGAAAACCGGCAATGGCATGCGCCGTAGACATCTGTGCAGGGTTTTCTGCAAATATCTTCTTAACCATGTAGGTTAAGGAGATATTTCTTGCACCTACAGGTAAGCCTTTATCTAGGCTTACCTGAAGGTGCAAGTTGTGTGGTTTGGTTTACAACCACTTTAATTATGTACCTTTGTAAAACAACATTAGTTACTATGCAAAGACTATGGTAACTCCTTCCTAACTAGAGTATGTTTAGTGAATGGTACTCTCTTAGACTCCAATTTTGCATACATCTATTTGTCCAAGTATTGTAGCATCTTTTTGACATTACTTACATTTTCCAGACACCCTTGTCTTAAAGCTGTTTTAAACCCAAAAACAAAAATGCAATACATTGCAGCTTACTAGTCGCGATTGTCGATGGATCTACACTGGTGAACATTTTTTAATTTTTTTTTTTTAAATAAAGGACTTTTTTTAAACTCACTCACATAAGGGGGTGGGAACTGGGGGGCCAGGGTTGTGGGGAAGAGAGCCTTATCCCCATCAACATGAGAACAAAGGGCCTGGTGTGGATTTTTTTTAGTTTTTAATTCCCAGCAATTCTTTTTTGTACATCCAGCTATCAGCAGGAAACCCTGCTGACAGCTGATGACTCATCAGTTGTTAAGGACGCAGCGGCCCGATCCTTAACAACCATGACAGTTACTGGCTGATCCTTAACAACAAGGTTTTTACTACTGTAAATAAATACCCTGGCTTCCTGGCACCAGGTGTTATAATACTGCATGTTTGCACTAGTAAAATATTGCATGACTTCATAAAATAACACATTCTGTATTTTAGTAGCATTTTTTTGTGAATGCAGAAAAATATTTTGAAAAACCCTGAGCGATATTTTACTGCATTTTTTAAGTCGCTCGATACCGCTTTGTGAATGGAGCCCAATGAGAGCAGTGGGAGCCAATGGCTCCCGCTGATTTCAGCCAAATCCTGTGAGGGGGGAGTGAGGGGTGTGGCAGAGCTATGCTGTGTGTTTCTATTGATGCACACAGCCCAACTCCAGAGCACGCCTGCATGGTTGCCCCCTCAGCCCATGACTTGTTTAGAAGGCACTTCTATGAAGATGAAGTGGAAAACTTCAGCAGGGGACTCCAGAGGAGGAGGTAAGTGACCACAGATAAGTATAATATATATATATTTTCTTAATTTTAAAAAAGGGCCTTTATTTACAATCACGTTTATATCAAGCTTGAATGTGTTTACATGTGTTTCATCACGTTTATATTTCACTCGTATTGCGTTTTTTAAGGTCAAAGCTAGGGATGAGCTTCGAGTTCGAGTCGAACTCATGTTCGACTCGAACATTGCCTGTTCGCCCGTTCGCCGAACAGCGAACAAATTGGGGTGTTCGCGGCAAATTCGAAAAATCTATGGGAGAAATCTAAAGTGCTAATTATAAAGGCTTATATGCAAGTTATTGTCCTAAAAAGTGTTTGGGGACCTGGGTCCTGCCCCAGGGGACATGTATCAATGCAAAAAGAAGTTTTAAAAACGGACGTTTTTTCGGGAGCAGTGATTTTAATAATGCTTAAAGTGAAACAATAAAAGTGAAATATTCCTTTAAATTTCATACCTGGGGGGTGTGTATGATATGCATGTAAAGTGGCGCATGTTTCCCGTGCTTAGAACTGTCCCTGCAAAAAATGTCATTTTTGAAAGAAAAAAATGCATTTAAAACTGACTCGCGGCTATTAATGAATTGTCGGCTCCCGGCAATACATACAAAAGTCATTGATAAAAAAAAAAAAAAAAGCGTGGGGGTTCCCCAGAATTCAATTACCAGGCCCTTCAGGTCTGGAATGGATATTAAGGGGAACCCCGCCGCAAATTTAAAAAAAAATTGACGTGGGGTTCCCCCAAATATCCATTCCAGGCCCTTCAGATCTGGCATGGATTTTAAGGGGAACTCCACCCCAAATTTAAAAAAAAAATGACGTGGAGTCCCCCTAAAAATCCATACCAGACCCCTTATCCGAGCACGCAACCTGGCCAGCCGCAGGGGAAAAGGGGGGGACGAGAGAGCGGCCCCCCTCCCTCCTGAACCGTACCAAGCCACATGCCCTCAACATGGGGAGGATGTCCCCATGTTGATGGGGACAAGGGCCTCATCCCCACAACCCTTGCCCGGTGGTTGTGGGGGTCTGCGGGCGGGGGGCTTATCGGAATCTGGAAGACCCCTTTAACAAAGGGGACCCCCAGATCCCGGCCCCCCCTATGTGAATTGGTAAGGGGTACATTGTACCCCTACCATTTCACGAAGAAAGCGTAAAAAAATGTTTAAAAAAACACACAAACACCTTGAAAAAGTCCTTTATTTAAAAAAAAAAAAAAAACATTCCAGCGGTGAAATCCAGTGTCCCGCGGCGATCGCGATGTCCAGCGCTGTCCTTCATTGGTTGTGCCTGAGCGGACCTGATGGGGAACTCCCTCTCAGTATTTTAAATGTATAGACCCGCCCCTTCTAAAGTTGAGAAGGGGCGGGTCTATACATGTATTACCAAAGTGAGAGCAGTTCCCCATCAGGTCCGCCCCCTCGGTATGTCGGACCCGCCTACGTCATTGGCTTGAGCGGGGAACTTCCTTCACTGTGTAATTTAAATTTACATAGTGAAGGAAGTTCCCCGCTCAAGCCAATGACGTAGGCGGGTCCGACATACCGAGGGGGCGGACCTGATGGGGAACTGCTCTCACTTTGGTAATACATGTATAGACCCGCCCCTTCTCATGTTCCGCATCTGGTCCGCTGAGCGGACCTGATGGGGAACTTTAGAAGGGGCGGGTCTATACATTTAAAATACTGAGAGGGAGTTCCCCATCAGGTCCGCTCAGGCACAACCAATGAAGGACAGCGCTGGACATCGGGATCGCCGCGGGACACTGGATTTCACCGCTGGAATGTTTTTTTTTGTTGTTTTTTTAAATAAAGGACTTTTTCAAGGTGTTTGTGTGTTTTTTTAAACATTCTTTTACGCTTTCTTCGTGAAATGGTAGGGGTACAATGTACCCCTTACCAATTCACATAGGGGGGGGCCGGGATCTGGGGGTCCCCTTTGTTAAAGGGGTCTTCCAGATTCCGATAAGCCCCCTGCCCGCAGACCCCCACAACCACCGGGCAAGGGTTGTGGGGATGAGGCCCTTGTCCCCATCAACATGGGGACATCCTCCCCATGTTGAGGGCATGTGGCTTGGTACGGTTCAGGAGGGAGGGGGGGCCGCTCTCTCGTCCCCCCTTTTCCCCTGCGGCCGGCCAGGTTGCGTGCTCGGATAAGGGGTCTGGTATGGATTTTTAGGGGGACTCCACGCCATTTTTTTTTAAATTTGGGGTGGAGTTCCCCTTAAAATCCAATCCAGATCTGAAGGGCCTGGAATGGATATTTGGGGGAACCCCACGTCAATTTTTTTTTAAATTTGCGGCGGGGTTCCCCTTAATATCCATTCCAGACCTGAAGGGCCTGGTAATTGAATTCTGGGGAACCCCCACGCTTTTTTTTTTTTTTTTATCAATGACTTTTGTATGTATTGCCGGGAGCCGACAATTCATTAATAGCCGCGAGTCAGTTTTAAATGCATTTTTTTCTTTCAAAAATGACATTATTTGCAGGGACAGTTCTAAGCACGGGAAACATGCGCCACTTTACATGCATATCATACACACCCCCCAGGTACGAAATTTAAAGGAATATTTCACTTTTATTTTTTCATTTTAAGCATTATTAAAATCACTGCTCCCGAAAAAACGTCAGTTTTTAAAACTTCTTTTTGCATTGATACATGTCCCCTGGGGCAGGACCCAGGTCCCCAAACACTTTTTAGGACAATAACTTGCATATTAGCCTTTATAATTAACACTTTAGATTTCGAACGTTCGAGTCCATTGTATTTAATAGGGTTCTAAAGTTTACACGAACATTTTGTCTGTTCGCAGGTTCTGGTGCGAACCGAACAGGGGGGTGTTCGGCTCATTCCTGGTCACAGCATCTTTATTTTATAACATCAGCATTGTAATAGCAATACAAACAATAGTCATATTTAACAATCCAATGTAAGCTTTAAAAATCTCCTTTCATGTTGTGAGTTCTGCCTGTCTGCTGCCTGTCCCTTTCCACAGCTTCCTGGATTCCCTGCATGCTTTGCAACTTCTCCTTTGCTGTTTACTTTCAATTTCTAAGGACTATATACCCCATGGTACTTTGCTGTCGGCAAGCAGTGAATCATGTTGTAGTGCAGGGGTGTCAAACTCAGTTTCATCGTGGGCCGCATCAGCATTATGATTGCCCTCAAAAGGGCCAATTGTATCTATAAGATTAGATGTCCAGCGCATCCCCTCCCCTTACATTAGATGTCAAGAGCCACCCCACCATCAGAAGTTGAGTCCCCCACCCTCCCTTACATCACAGTGCACCCCCCTTATCTTATGCTGTGGCTGGGAAGAAGATGGATGCATTGCTTGAAAGCAGAAAGTACATGGTCTAGAGGAGGGCTGGAGCTCTCCTGCAGCTGCAGGAGAGGTGTGAGGGCCACATGAAATGGCCTGGAGGGCTGTATTCGGCCTGCGAACCTTGTGTTTGACACCTGTGTTGTAGTGCTTACCCCCACAGGAACCTTTGGTGATGATGAGTTCTCTGTTCTGCCTCTTAAAGCTGCTTGGTCTCCACAAAAACACTTTGTTGTAGGTTACTCACACCTGTGTAACTTAAGCATTAATATTCTACTGCTCTATTAGGGATGAGCTTCGTGTTGGAGTCGAACCCATGTTCAACTCGAACATCGTCTGTTCGCCAAATTGCGAACATTATGGGCCGTTCACGCCAAATTCGAGTGGCGCGTCACGGCCCATAATTCACTGCGGCATTGCAGTGCATTGCTGGCTGATGATTGGCCAAGCATGCACTATGACCCGCATGCTTGGCCAATCACAGCACCATCTGAACGGAGAGCCGTAATTGGCCAAAGCCAGGGTGGCTTTGGCCAATTATGGCTCAGGGGGTTTAGTACACGCCCCACACTATACAAGGCGGCATTGTGTATTGTGTTGGAGTTGTTTAAAGAGAGAGATTACAGAGAGAGACAGTTTCATTTATATTGAGTTAGATAGAGCAGGCAGACGAGTCAGTTAGCTTAGCTGCAGTTACAGTGTGTAGAGGATATATATGCATCCTAGGTGTTGTATATATATTTATACACTGTATTCAGTTTAGCTAGATCCGTTCCTGTTATTCTCTATACTGTGACAGTCAGGCAGGTGATTGTGCTAGCTGCAGTCAGTGTTTCACTTAGTGTACTGTGTGCTTTGCATAGCGTTCACCTAAAGCTTACCTGAATACAGTTAGTGACTAATAGTGGTGTTCTCATAATAAAACCACAGGCAGAGAGCTGCAAGTATTTTCAGTTAGTGTACTGTGTCCTCTTCACAGTTTTCACCTAAAACTAACTGAAGACAATTGCTGCTTTTCCCATACTAATACCACAGCAGGCAGTTGATTCTGATAGCTGCATTATAATCAGTACAGATATATATATATATATGTACATCCCACCTTTGTGCAGCTACATCTCACTGCAGGCCATTAGTATGTCTGGAAGGCAAATAAGGAGAGGCAGACAGTCACGAGGCAATAAAAGAGGGCAAGCAGGCTCTGTGTCTAGAGGCAACAAGTGCTGGTCGTGGACACGGTGCATCCTCATCAGCACGTGGCCGTGGGAAACGCTTGTCCTTCTTTTCGTCAGCTGGCCATGTTGAGCCGCAACATGCCCAAGACTTGGTAGAGTGAATGACCAAGCCGTCCTCATTCTCCTCATCCTCTCTCACCCAGGCTCAGGGTACTTTGTCTGGCAAAGCAGCTGCCAAAGCGGCCTCTTCTCTCGGCTCAATGGCATCAGTCACTCCTTCCCTAGCCCCACCATGTCCTCCTGAGGAGTCCCCGGAACTGTTTGACCACAGTGTTGGGTACATGCTCCAGGAGGATGCCCAGCGTTTTGAAGGCTCCGATGATGGAACCCAGCTGGAGGAAGGCAGTAACGTGAGCCCAGAGAGAGGGGGTAGTAACGTGAACCCAGAGAGAGGGGGTAGTAATGTGAACCCAAAGAGAGGGAGTGCCCAACAAGGACAGCTATCTGGCAGTCATGTTCCCCCATCTGCAGCATACTGCCAGATTTTCTCCAGTGATGAGGAGGGAGGGGATGATGAGTTAACTGACTCCACGTGGGTGCCTGATAGGAGAGAGGAGGAGGAGGCACATCTCCAACGAGGCAGGATGCCCTCCAGGGGCCAGCTTAAGGGCAGCACACGACTGCATCACACCGCAGAGCTCTGCATGTGCAGGGCACTGCTGTCTCTGCGCGTTATTCCAAAAGTTCTTTGGTGTGGACCTTTTTTCAGACGTGTACAGCAGATCGCACCATTGCCATTTGCAACATATGTCTAAAGCGTATCTCGCGTGGCCAAAACATCAGCCGCTTGGGCACCACGTGCTTGACCAGGCATATGTCAACTTGCCATGCAGTTCGTTGGCAAGCGTACCTAAAAGACCCACACAAAGAACAAAGCGGACCTCTCCTTGCTCCTCATCAACTGGGATCTCCAACCCCACTATACCTTCAGTCCTCTCTGAAACCTGCACTGAGAGGAATGAAGGTGTAGAATTAGGTGTGTCACAGCCAAGTACTTGTGGGCAATCTGCTATCGGTACACCGATGTCCGATTGTACCAGGCAAATTTCCCTGCCCCAGCTGCTGCACCACTGAAAGAAGTTCGCTCCCAACCATCCACATGCCCAGCGGTTGAATGCTAGCTTGTCTAAATTGCTAGCCCTTCAACTGCTGCCTTTTCAGTTGGTAGACTCTGCCCCCTTCTGTGAGTTTGTGGAATGTGCGGTTCCTCAGTGGCAGGTTCCCAAACGCCACTTTTTCTCACGGAAGGCGATTCCGGCTCTCTACCGGCATGTGGAAGGCAATGTCTTTACCTCGCTGGACAGGGTGGTCAGCGGTAAGGTGCATATTACCGATGACTCATGGTCCAGCAGGCATGGACAGGGACGTTACCTATCTTTCACGGCGCATTGGGTGACTCTGCTGGCAGCTGGGAAGGATGCAGGACAAGGTGCAGTAGTGTTGGAGGTTGTTTTCTGCCACCATGCCTCCAAAATGTTACTACTGGTGATTCTGACACACCTCTCTCCTCCACCCCCTCCTCTTCTTCTTCCTCCATGGCCTCTACCTGTGCTTTGTCCTCGGAACCAGCGGTGCACCGTAGGCGTTCAAGGGGCTATGCAAGTACGCAGGCAAAAAGATGCCATACGGTGCTTGAGCTGGTGTGCTTGGGGGACAGGAGCCACACTGGGGCAGAGATTCTGTCAGCTCTGCAGGCGCAGGCTCAGAGGTGGTTGACGCCACTCCAGCTTAAGCCAGGAAAGGTGGTTTGCGACAATGGCACCAACCTCCTCTCCGCCCTCCGACAGGGACAACTGACCCATGTGCCCTGTTTGGCTCACGTCCTTAACTTGGTGGTGCAGCGATTCTTGGGTAGGTACCCAGGCTTATAGGAGGTCCTGAAGCAGGCCAGAAAACTCTGTGGGCATTTCCGCCGGTCATATAATGCCAGTGCTCGGCTGGCTGACCTGCAAAAGGAATCCAACCTGCCCAAGAACCGCCTAATCTGTGACATGCCCACCAGGTGGAACTCTACGTTGGCCATGCTGCAGCGGCTGCACACGCAGCAGTGGGCCATCAATGAGTATCTGTTACAATATGGCACCAGGACAGGGTCAGGGGAGCTTGTATTTTTTTCCCCACGCCAGTGGGCCATGATCAGGGATGCATGCACTGTCCTGGCACCATGTGAGGAGGCCACGAGGATGGTGAGCAGTGGCAGTGCATGCATCAGTGACACTGTCCCTCTTGTCCACCTGTTGGAGCACACGCTGCATGGAATAATGGACAGGGCACTTGAGGCAGAACAGAGGCAGGAAGAGGAGGACTTCCTTACCTCTCAATGCCCCCTTTATCCAGACAGTCTTCCTGCTGGCCCGAGTATCACACAGGAAGAGGATGGGGAGGAGGAGGAGGAGGATTGTGTCAGCATGGAGGTGGAGCCTAGCACTGAGCATCAGCAACAGTCTTCAAGGGATCAATTACAGTCCCAAGACACCCATGGACTTGTATGTGGCTGGGAGAAGGTGGCTGCAGATCATGTCGTCCTTGGTGACCCAGAGGACTCTGCACCGAATACCTCAGCAAACCTACGCTGCATGGCCTCCCTGATCCTGCAAAGCCTGCGGAAGGATCCTCCTATTCGTGCGATCAAGGAGAGGGATCATTACTGGCTGGCAACCCTCCTTGATCCACATTACAAGGGTAAGGTTGCAGACCTTATCTTGCCGTCGCAGAGGGAGCAGAGGATGAAGAATCTTCGGGAGGCCTTGCAGAAAGGTCTTTGCAATGCGTTCCCAGAGACTGGGAGGTTACAAATTCCTGGACCTGGACAACGTGTTGCTGAGGCTTTGGTCATTCAAAGAAGGAGCGGTGGAGAAGGTGGTCGTCTGACCGATGCGTTCAGACAATTTTTTAGTACGCAGCCCCAAGGTATGATCGGTTCCAGCAACCATCGCCAGCGTCTGGTTTACATGGTGCAGGAATACCTAGGGGCAAGATCAGACTTGGACACCTTTCCCACCAAAAATCCTTGAGGATGGATCACTGGCCAGAGCTTGCACAGTATGCAATTGAGGTACTGGCCTGTCCTGCATCCAGCAGGATGCTGTGCTGCTGGAGGCTTTGTAACCGATCACAGGGTGCGCCTGTCTACCGACTCGGTCGATCGACTGACCTTCATAAAAATGAATCAGTCTTGGATCACCACCAGCTACCAAGCACCTGATGCTGATGTAACTGAATAATTTTTTTTAAATGTCATATCCCTTCAAGACTGCCTATGCTGATGCTGAGTAACTATCCTGTTATGTTGAGTGACTATCCTCTTCCTCCTCAATGATCATGCTGATAGCTTGTAATAACATTTTTGGTTCTGGGAACCGCCACCAGTGACTAAGGCCCAATTTTTCAGCCACTGTTTAACAGGGTGTTTTGCTTTACGTCTATCTAGCAAGGTTACTCTGTGGTAAAATCAAGGAAGCTTAAACTTCTGTAGTGTATCAATGCTTTACTAAACAAGGAAAAATCTGCACATACAACTGTAGGATGCACAATACAACACAACTTAGCTTACAAAATATATGCCTACAAATATATATAAGCATGTACAACATGTACCGTATACATTAAGTAAACTAAATAATTACTCAACTTGGAGGTCAAGATGTAATGTCCATAGTTCCTTGCTCAGTCCAACTCCCAAAAGCGTCTCCAAAGTTATCCAGCTTCAGGCAGGCATGTCTTCTTCTTTTCTCCTTCCAAAGACCAACTCCTTCCTTTGTCCTTCCCAAACAGAACTGTTGTTCAAAAAACATGTCTCTCCACCAAACACCTTTTCAACCCCCCCTTTCCTGTTTCCTGATCAATGGAGGGGGAGGGGCCCCTCCCACCCATTTCCAGCAAAGAACTTCCAGTCAATGGATGGGGAGGGAAGGGGCTCTTTACACATCCTGTTACTACCTAAACTCTATATTATTATTATAAAGTCACCATAGAAATTGCCATAGCAACACACAGGGGCGTGTAAATACAATTTTTGATGCAATACTTTGCAGCAGGGCTCATTGCTGCGCTCCTAATAGAGTATCTGTGAGGGGTTGCATTGTTGTGGCACCAGCACCAGTGCCTAAGGCCCAATTTTTCAGCCCCTGTTTAACAGGGGTGTGTAAATACAATTTTTGATGCAATACTTTGCAGCAGGGCTCATTGCTGCGCTCCAAGTACAGTATCTGTGAGGGGTTGCAGTGTTGTGGCACCAGTGCCTAAGACCCAATTTTTATGCCCCTGTTCAACAGGGGCATGTAATTACAATTCTTGATCTAATAATTCACAGCAGGGCCCATTCCTGTGCCCACAAAGAGTAACTGTGAGGGCTTACAGTGTTGTGGCAACACCACCACCACCACCACCAAAGGCCCAATTTTTCTGCCCCTGTTCAACAGGGGCATGTAATTACAAATCTTGATCTAATATTTTCACAGCTGGGCCCATTCCTGCGCCCACCAAGAGTAACTGTGAGGACTTACATTGTTGTGGCACCAGCACCACCACCAAAGGCCCAATTTTTCCTACCACTGTTCAACAATGGCATGTAATTACAATTCTTGATATAATAGTTCCCAGCAGGGCGTTCCGTAATAAGATGAATGTATTATCTAAACAAGGAGCAGTCTCTAATGGCATTAACCGTATGCAGGCTGCAGCCAAGGATTGAACTCGGCAGTTCCAGTCACCACTCCTAGCACGCTACAAGTCCAGTGCATAAGCTTGGTAATTCAATGTCCCAGACGTCTCAGCCCTCATTATCAGGTTCTCTGGATCAGGATTCTCACAAGGCTCAGTCCCAGTTTTCAGACTCTCATTGGCTCTCTCTCGGGGTCTGTCTCTCAGAAGGTGGGCACTGGGCACAGACAGATGAGAGCAGCAGGTCTATGTCCCACAGTCCACATTATCAGAGACACCCTGTGTGGCTCAGTCTTCAGCCTCTCTGAACTCACATAGCTCCAGTCTTCACACGCTCCCCCCAGAGAAGGTATGCACAGCAGCAGGTCTGCATAGTTTAGTTTCCCTGCACTGTCTGCCTGGTGTACTGGGCAGACCCCAGCAACAGGTCTGCACTCAGCTCCCCACACTGTTCTGACCAGATCCCTGCACATTTGCCTGGGAAAAGTTCTCTCTCCCCTCCTCCTGTGAGCAGAGAATCCTGGGTATTAAAGTATGCAGCCTCCATTGACTTATTTTGTGCAGCACCGGACTACAGCTCCAAAGATCTGTTGCATTGCATAGCAAGTCCTCTCCCTGTCTGATTGGCTCAAACACTACTGCTGGGGGGGATGGTGAAGCCACTCTCCCAATGTTTACGTTTACCATATTTTTTATGTTTATTTGTGCTGCTTTATTTTTTCCCTATATCACAAAAATACCTGGTGACCCTGCCAGTCTATCCACTCCTGCCCCTGCTTTCTGTCAATGCTATATACTGGTTCCGACCCATGGGATTGTTCACTGTTCCCTGTGTTATCACAGGCTGGCATGCCCATAGCTAATGCACTAGTGAATGCTTGGTGAAAGTCATATTCATGCTTTAAGAGAATATCCCTACGTGTGGAAAACTGAAATATTTACCTGAAATGTATTCTGACTTTCAAACATTTATTTTAAGCTACGGCAATATTTCTTTACTGAGAAATTGACTGTGCTTCATAGGTTAATAAATGTACATGATAAAAACCCTGTTGCAAGATTTTGGACATTCCTGGGATCAATATATTTTACTATTGCAGCAGAGCCCTGGAGTGAATGTAAATGAAGGTAATAATGGTGTACTATGAATCCACTTCATTTGCATCTTCGATCATACTGTAGAGATAAATGTGAATCAATAGATTTGCAGGTGCATTTAGAAAATTTGTCTGATGTGATCCTTCTTTAAAGCTGTAGAATAGTTTAAAGACAAAATAAATATGCCTGTTTAAAGCTGTATCCTCTCACCATTATCCTACTAGAAAAAAATGACCTCTACTTTAGCTGTAATCGCTTTGTATGGACAGCATTGTCAAAAAGGAATGTTAAAAAAAGCAAAGTCAAATGCCATGTAATTAAAGGTGTGATTTCTGCCACCATCACAACACAAATGTAATCTATTTAAAAGCAACAAAGAATTGGCTTTTGCACAGAAAATAGCAGAGCAAATGAAGTACCATGTGAGACAGCATCAAATCTGTAATATTGTAAATCTTTTACTTGGACAAATGTATTCCTTTGGCTACGATACATATATTTTTTTGTGTTATAAGAGTGCCATTGCTTCTCTATATAGGCTTTATGAGTACAGATAATCTATCTAAAAAGACTTAAATAGGTATACAAAAGATGAAAAAAGACCCCTCACCTTCTAAATGTAGCCAAGTCTCTAATTCCCATCATGTGGGGTCAACTCCCTCTATATTGCCTTTTAGAGGAATTAACACATATCACAAAGGGGACTATTAGCCTAGATTCACATGATACGGTTTCGGTTGATGCAATTTTCAGGTGTGTTTTGAGGTGTGTTTTGCATTTTTAAACCTGTGTTTTTGATGTGTTTTTGCATGCAATTTTTATGCATTTTGCGTTTTTGCATTTTTATTTCTTTCTCTTTAAACACACTGTATATAGCTGGTTGCTAAGGAGCAGGCCGGGAATATAAAAAAAAATTACCGGCAAAAAAAAAGAACCCGTGGGGTCCCCCACCAAATCCATGCCAGACCCTTCGGGTCTGGCATGGATTTGGAGTAGAAACCCACACCGACATTTTATTTTTATTTTTTAAATAAAGGACTTGTCAAAAACTCTTGTACAGTCTTTATTCACTTTTACACTTTTTTGATGAATGGGTAGGTGTACGATGTACCCCATATTCATTCACATGGGGGGGCTGGAATCTGGGTGCCCCCTTGTTAAAGGGGATTACCAGATTCCAATAAGCCCCCCCATTCACATACCATCAACATGGGGACAAGGTGCTTTAGGGTGGGGGGGCAGAGCCTGGTATATATTTGGGGGGCCAATTAAGGTCTACTCCACGTGATATCGGCTCCTCTCCCTTTCCTTCCTGCCCTTCCCTTCCCTTCTCCTCTCCTCTTCTACCCTCCTCTTCTCCCCATCTCTTTTTTTTTCTTATTTCTTGCGTTTGTCTCCATACTTCTCTTACTCCTTCTAACCTGAGACATGTCTTATTCTTCAAGTGCTCATAATGTGAAGGGTCTATAATTTTTCTTCCTCCAAACACGGCAAGTCAAGTTAATGCCAAACAGCTCAATTTTTTGTCTCCTCTGACCACAGCACTTTCTCCCAATCCTACTCTGAATCATTTAGATGTTCATTGGCATGACTGTATATGTGCTTTCTTGAGAAGGGGGAGGAAGAAAAATGCTGACTATGATCAGCTAGTGACAGTGCCCCCCCCCCCCTGCTGCTGAAATTACCAGTGTAAATTACATGCAATCCCCTCTGTTAAAAAGTGGCCTATGCTGCAGTGTCTGTGCTTTGAAAAAAAAATATGCCCATTTCTACCTGAATTCACAGCGCTCATGTGACTCCTCGCTGCTCCCGTCCTTCCTGGCTGACGTCTCGCCTGTCTCCTCCTCTCCTACCCTCCTCCCAACTGACGTCAGCAGGGGGATTCTTGGTCCCTCCCACTCTAGCCATCAGTCTGGGAGAGGGAGCAGCGAGGAGTCACATGAGCGCTGAGCACATACACTGCAGCATAGGTCTCTTTCTAACAGAGAGAATTGCATGTAATTTAATAAGTGGCCTAATAACCACTTTAAGGATTTAGCAAAGATCTGTAAAGAGTGGACCAAAATCCTTCCTGAGATGTGTGAAAACCTGGTCACTAACAAGAAACTGCTTATAAGAAACTGCTTACCAACAAGGGTTTCTCCACCAAGTACTAATGCCGGGTACACACGATGGGAAATTCCGACAAGAAAAGTCTGATGTGAGCTTTTGGTCGGTAATTCCGACCGTGTGTAGGCTCTATTGGAAGTTTTCTGTCGGAATTTCCACCAATAAAAATTTGAGAGCTGGTTCTCAAATTTTCCGACCAAAAAAATTCCAATTGGAAATTCAGATCGTCTGTAGCAATTCCGACGCACAAAAATCCTACGCATGCTTGGAAACAATTAGACGCTTATGCAAACAAGGAAGACAGTCTATGCTCGCAAGCTCCCCCTAGTGGGCAATACCACCCCGTGTCCCGTAAGTGTTAGTTCCAGTCTGGCCTGACAAAGATCACTATACAAGTTCCTCAATGATGGGAGTCCTCGCTAGCAAAACGTTGGTGCACTTTATATTTGTAATCCAAAGTAAATTAAAGATGCAGCTAACTTCCGCAGATACAATGTTTGTGGAAGTGAACTCTCAGTTAGCATAACGCCAACTTAACTGCATAATTATCACGTGCTGCACTATATACTTGGTGCGTGGGAGATGCACTACTCTGGTGAGGGTGAGCCCTGAAAAGTCACAGGCCTATAACAGTTGCAGAACCTGGGCAGGTGCCCGCTCACCCAAACAGGCCTAGTCCACCTAAGTTTCCTCGCTGCTGGCACCTCGATCCGTGGCCCCTCGCAATGTGCAGTCTCCGGTCCCTCTATCGGCAGCAGTAGATGTCAGCCGATGGACGACTCCGATCTCTGGGAAGCGCGAGCTGGACACACAAAAAGAGATCAGGCTTGGTGATCCTCTGCAAGGATGAAGGCCCAGGCTTCAGGCCTAGTCGCTCTGGCAGCAGACCTCACACACACGTCTTGCAGGGAGCAGGTGAAGATCCAAAGAGGCCGAACAAAGCTCCTCCCCTCCTTTAAGTAACCTCTCCCATAAAGCTGTGCAGGGATGCAATGCACTTTGGGAGGACAACTGCACTGTGGGTACCATAGTCTTATTATCTACTTATGTCAATGGAGTCCCGTTCTCCTGGTACCGCAAGTTCCACAATGCATTGCTTCACAAGGTTAATGACAGTCTTATATTACACCACAAACCGCCACCCCGCTACACACTCCCCCCACTTTAACTCTTTGGTCCCCAAAGACATCTAAAATCTTAGCTCTGTAAAACATTTTTGACTGTAAGCGGTTGCATAAGACTGACAGAGGAGCCTCCCACCAATTTTCATATGATGGGGAGCTGTCCTTTCCACAGGCCAACTCAACTGGAGTAGCCTGATCAGTTATGCCAGGGGGAGGGGATGAGCTAGGGTTGCCTTCCACCAAACATGCAGTGGAAGGACTAGGTACATCGGATGCTCTCCTAGCAGTGGAAAAGACTTCTTCAGAACATTCACCCATTTGATTATACGTCAGTCTCTTAGGAGGGTGAATGACTCTTTTCTGCCTCTGTTTCCGAGGTGTAGGTACATCTGGGTCATTAAGCACCCCTGTTTCTCTGAATTCTTCTTCTGGTTCAGGCGTGTTTAACCCTCTCACTACAGAAGTGTCCAGTTCAGTTTCAGAAAACAAGGGAGTCTCCTCGGGATCCCTCAATGGTGAAGAATACAGATCATCCCGTGCATCCTTGGTGGACTCACTGCGTGGCACAAATTCAGGAGCCTCTGGATGAAGAACTTCACTACTGACTGCTTCAGGAGGTGATGATGAACCAGCCATAAACTCCAGCTCTTGAGAGAGCCATAACCATTCAGATTCCATATCTTCCTCCTCAGAGTCTTCTCCTTCCAAGTCTTGGTCTTCTGTATCAGTAAGAGTCGACTGAGACCTGGTGACTGGTCTAGATACTCTACAGGATGCAGAGGGTTCCTGTGTCTCTGACATGGGAGGAAGGCGAACAGCTTCCGAAAGGGGCAACAAGTGGTTTCTATGCCAAGTCTTCAAAGGGCCTACACTCCCTTCTGGCCTGATCTGGTATACCGGGAGATCTGGGAGTTTCTTGCAGACTACATACGGCTGGGATCTCCAACGGTCAGCCAACTTGTGCTTTCCAGGGATTCCTAAGTTCCTCAGAAGTACCCTGTCACCTGGCTGTAGGTCCTGTATCCGGACCTTGAGGTCAAGTTCCTCTTGTTCCTCAGTCCTCTTTGGTCAGAAGTGGTTTGGGCCTGCTCATAGGCCAACATCAAACTCTTCCTCAGCCTGTCCACATACCCCTTGTGGGATGTTGCCGAGGTGTGATCCACTGAAGTGCCGAAAGCCAAATCCACAGGTAGCCGAGCTTCCCTCCCAAACATCAGCCGATATGGGGAGTATCCAGTTGTATCACTAGTAGTGCTGTTGTAAGAATGTACTATAGCAGGCACATGCTTGCTCCAGTGTGGCTTCTTTTCTGAGCTCAAAGTTTCCAACATGTCCAAAAGGGTCCGGTTGAACCGCTCAGGCTGGGCATCCCCTTGTGGGTGGTATGGGGTTGTTCTAGTCTTTTTAATGCCCAGAAGATCTAACAACTTCTTTATGAGCCTGCTCTCAAAGTCTCTTCCCTGATCTGAGTGAAGGCGTTGGGATAGGCCATAATGCACAAATAATTTTTCCACTAACACTTTGGCTACTGTTGAGGCCTTCTGATCCTTGGTAGGGAAAGCTGGAGCATATCTGGTGAAATGGTCTGTCACCACTAGGACATTCCCTTTTACAGTCAAATCAGGCTCTAGGCAGAGGAAATCAATGCACACCAAATCCATGGGTCCTTGACTTTGTAGGTGGCCCATTGGGGCGGCTTGACGTGGCAAAGTTTTCCGCTGGATACATCGGGCACAGGAGCGGCAGTATCCTTAAACTTCAGCCCGCATGCAGGGCCAGTAGAACCTGTCTCTCACAAGTTGAAAAGTTATTTCGGGCCCAAAATGTCCATGGTTGTCGTGGAGGGCAATTAGAACCGCTTCCCTGTGCTTGGTGGGTAGAAACAGCTGCCACTTCTCTTCCAGATCACCAGAGGGGCCCCTTCGGTAGACCACCCCTTGGCATATCTGCAACCGGTCCCATTCCTTGTGCAGCAGCCGGGCTTCTCTTTGAGAATCTCTTAGAAGTAGCTCCGGGTGTTGGCCTTCCAAAGCCCCCAGTAATAGCTTCCCCAAAGGGTCTTCCAACTGGTCCCTCCTCAGGTCCTTCTTGGACAACTTGGGCAAACCCTCTTCTGCAACTTGGGTCACATTACAGTAACTCCTGGGTACTCCAGCAGCTGAGACCCCAATTTCTTTGGCTCTGGATCCCCCTTTTAAGTTGAAGTTCTGTTCCCTGATACAGGGCTTGTACTCCCTCTGAGGACAGGTGGGTCCACTCTCCGGCAGGATGGGTAGAAGCATGGGATCTCCTGGACAGGGCATCCACATCCCTGTTTCCCACTCCCGGTCGGTACTTCAGTCTGAATGTGAAGCTTGAGAGAGCAGCCAGCCACCTATGTTCCGTAGCATCCAGCATGGCGGTGGTCAAGAGGTAGGTGAGTGGATTGTTATCCGTCTTCACCACAAACTCAGCCCCATATAAGTAGTCCTTCAACTTATCCACCACTGCCCACTTTAAGGCCAAGAATTCCAACTTGTGTCTGGGGTAATTCTTCTCAGAAAGTGTCAGGCTCCTACTCACATGGCTACGGGTCGTAGGTGACCGTCATGTTCCTGGTAAAGCACCCCTCCAAGCCCGTCTCGGCTGGCGTCCACATGCAGCTCATAGGGTTTGGTGGTGTCCGCATAGGCTAATACAGGGGCAGTGTTCAGACTCTCTTTTAGTTGGTTAAAAGCTTCTCCACACTTGAAGGTCCACTGGTCCTGTATGGACTCTCTGGGTTTCCTGGGGCCCAAGGAAGGTTTTGCTGGCTGTTCTGGTTCTATTCTATCTTCTTTTCCCTTTATTCTTAAGAAGCTCGTTCAAGGGCCTGGCTATTTTGGCAAACCCCTCCACGAACCTCCTATAATAGGAACAGAATCCTAGGAACGACTGAAGCTCGGTCACGTTGGTAGGCCTTGGCCGGGAAGTGACAGCATCCAGCTTCTCCATATCTGTTGCTACTCCTTACGTGGATACTATGTGACCCAGGTAATGAACTGAGGGCTGGTAGAACTGGCACTTCTCAGGGGAAAGTTTCAGGCCTTCTTCATGTAGTCTCTTCAAGACCTTTTCCAGCCTTTCTTCATGTTCCTCTAGAGTCTTCCCGAACATGATGACATGGTCCAAAAACACCAGCACTTCTATTAGGTTCATGTCTCCCACTGTTCTCTCCTTCAATCTCTGGAAAGTGGCAGGGGCTCCTGACAACCCTTGAGGCACCCGGTTGAACTCAAAGAATCCCACTGGGGTGATGAAGGCTGTCTTTTCCTTGTCCTCAGGGTGCATGGGGATTTGGTAGTAGCCACTCTTCAAATCCATCACGCTGAACCACTTGGCTCCAGAAAGGCTCTGCAACACATCTTCTATGCGGGGGGTGGTGTACTGATCTGGTATAGTTCTCCCATTCAATGTTCGGTAATCTATACACAGCCTCAGAGAGCCATTTTTCTTTCGGACCACCACAATTAGGGACTTCGAGACTCCCGGATTATGCCTGTTCTTTTCAACTCAGACAGCTGCTCACGCAAAACTTCCAGATCTCCTAGAGGAACTCGTCAGACTCTCTCCCTGAACGGCTTATCCTCTTGCAAGCGAATCTTGTGGGTGGCACTTCTCGCGCATCCCACATCGAATTTGTCCCTCGAGAAGATTTTCTGCCATCGAATCAGTTGGTCCCTGGCCCTTTTCTTCCAGGCCGGTGGGAGACTGGTGTCTTCAGCACAGAGCTTCTCCGCTATGTCCCCTCCTCCAGCCTTCTCCAGGTCAGATGGACTCACTAGGGTGGCTTGGTTTACTTGGCCCAACAGCATCCTGGCTGACATTCTCACTGGGGTGGTGGTAGTGTTTCTGATACTCACTGACACCTTCCCATGGTTCCTCTGTAGGACCACTTCGGGAATCACTTCTATTCCCCTTTCCTTTTCCTTCAGGCCCGATTCAAGGAGGACGAAGGGGCCTGGTTGTTCCCAGGTGAGCTTCACAGCAACTCTCAAGCAGGTCACCTCTCCTGGCTGTAACACTTTTCCCTTCTTGTCCAGCTTCCAGATCTTTCCAACCCCCTCTTCTGGGGCCTTCTTCTCCATCGCCAGGCGCTGGTAGACTTTCTGTAATAAAGGGTGGACCCTGGTTGTCCCGGTATCCTGCTCTTCCACCAGAGGGGTCAACAGTCTTCTCACTAAGTCTGTGTTTGTCCTTATGATTAGGGAGCTCTTGTTGGCCCCAGGAGGTCGAGGGCGGACCACAGCCAGAGTGTCAAATGTCTCTGTCTCTCCTGCCACCGATGAATAAAAGGTGAGCCTAATCGGGATATATCCATTATAGGGGAAGCTCTGGGTTCCAATGCCCCATATCTCCAGGTCTTCCAGATTCTGTAGCGGTAGATGCCTAAGATGCTTATTATAGAAGTCCCGGTATAAGAGAGTCACTTGAGCTCCTGTGTCAAGGAGGACCTTCGTGTAAATTCCCTCTACTTGGATGGAGATTATGGGAGAGGGCTTAGTTTGGGTTTAATTTGGGTCAGTACTCTGTTTGCAACCCTCTTAACTGGCTCAGACCCTCCCTTGGCACAACTGGTGTAACTGGTGTAACTGGCAATTGTGAGACCCACTGAATGCTGGGAACACAATTTGGCATGTATAACACAATAACATGTATAAGTATTGTTACCTTTCTCTGGTAGCAGTCCCTCAGGAAAACAAAATACTTCAAACAGAATGGTTCACTTAACCAAGGGCAAACTTTACTTGGGGTGAAAGAAAAAGAACAGTAATACACATATGCATACAGTTGACTTGGCAGGGCCCTGCAAAAGTCAATATGAACAAGGTAAAAAGGTTTTCAAACAAAGTTAAGTCTATTTGCAAACAAGGAAGACAGTCTATGCTCGCGAGCTCCCCCTAGTGGGCAATACCACCCTGTGTCCCATAAATGTGTTAGTTCCAGTCAGGCCTGACAAAGATCACTATACGAGTTCCTCAATGATGGGAGTCTTCGCTAGAAAAACGTTGGTGCACTTTATATTTGTAATCCAAAGTAAATTAAAGATGCAGCTAACTTCCGCAGATACAATGTTTGTGGAAGTGAACTCTCAGTTAGTATAACGCCAACTTAACTGCGTATTTATCACGCTCTGCACTATATACTTGGTGCGTGTGAGATGCACTACTCTGGTGAGGGTGAGCCCTGAAAAGTCACAGGCCTATAACAGTTGCAGAACCTGGGCAGGTGCCCGCTCACCCGAACAGGCCTAGTCCACCTGAGTTTCCTCGCTGCTGGCACCTCGATCTGTGGTCCCTCTGCAACATGCAGTCTCCGATCCCTCTATCAGCAGCAGTAGATGTCAGCCGACGGACGACTCCGGTCTATGGGAAGCGCGAGCTGGACACACAAAAAGAGATTACCCTCCAGGCTTGGTGATCCTCTGCAAGGTTGAAGGCCCAGGCTTCAGGCCTAGTCCCTCTGGCAGCAGGCCTCACACACACGTCTTGCAGGGAGCAGGTGAAGATCCAAAGAGGCCGAACAAAGCTCCTCCCCTCCTTTAAGTAACCTCTCCCATAAAGCTGTGCGGGGATGCAATGCACTTTGGGAGGACAACTGCACTGTGGGTACCATAGTCTTATTATCTACTTATGTCTCCTGGTACCGCAAGTTCCACAATGCATTGCTTCAGAAGGTTAATGACAGTCTTATATTACACCACAAACCGCCACCCCGCTACATGCCCTAAAACACCTTTTTTCTCTTCATTCGCACTAGAATGCTCTGTGCTGACATAGTAACTGTCACACAATGTACTATAAGCATCCTCACGCAGACTTGAATTGAAGAGGAAGAGATGCGCATGCCAGACCAGTTTTATTACTGGGTGCTTATCCTCACATATCACTATCGATGCCTGCTGCCACCACTTTTAGTGAGCAAGCAAGTGGGAGTATAGGCACCTTTAATTTACCCCATGTACTGTATGTTTCAAAACCAATAGGCCCTGATCTGTTTAATGGAAGAAATGAAAAAGGATATACTAATAAAAGCATTCAGGGGACTGCACGAAAAGGTGACCTATTTAAATAAAACATTTACTGTATATGTACTGCAACCTAAAGGGGACCTCACCCTTACAACACTTTTTTTTACCTACTTTTTAGTTTTACATAGGGGCTCATGTGTGCCGTGGGACCCAGCAGAGAACTGTATCAGATCTGTAGATGCAAAAGGGGTTTTAATAATATAGTAACAATTGCAAATTACAAAATTGTATTGAAGAGAAAAGCGATAAAGCATCTCCTGAAACACTAAGCTACAAAATTAGGTATAACTTTAAGCAACTAAAGCGCTGGGGCCTTGTTCAATTTAAATTCTTAAGCCACTGACTGAGAAAGAAGGAACAAATGAGCTTCACGCCTCTCAAAAAATGCCAGCGTAACATACCTGCCCTCAATAAAACTCTTAACCTGACCCCTAACAATACCCATAAACGTCAGGGGAAATTTATGCTATAATGGTTATAAAAAATATTATTATACAGTAGTAACAAAAAAAAGTCATGAAATACTTGTACCAAAAATATCTTCACTAAAATGGCAGCTGGGAAGGATGCAGGACAAGGTGCAGTAGTGTTGGAGGTTGTTCCACCGCCACGCCTCCAAAATGCTACTACTGGTTGTGACACACCTCTGTCCTCCACCCCCTCCTCTTCTTCTTCCTCCGTGGCCTCTTCCTGTGCTTTGTCCTCGGAACCAGTGGTGCTCCGTAGGCGTTCAAGGGGCTACGCAAGTACGCAGGCAAAAATATGCCATGCCGTGCTTGCGCTGGTGTGTTTGGGGGACAGGAGCCACACTGGGGCAGAGGTTCTGTCTGCTCTGCAGGGGCAGGCCGAGAGGTGGTTGACGCCACGCCAGCTTAAGCCAGGAATGGTAGTTTGCGACAATGGCACCAACCTCCTCTCCGCTCTCCGACAGGGACAACTGACCCATGTGCCCTGTGTGGCTCACGTCCTTAACCTGGTGGTGCAGCGGTTCTTGGGCAGGTACCCGGGCTTACAGGATGTCCTGAGGCAGGCCAGGAAAATCTGTGTGCATTTCCGCAGATCTTATAATGCCAGTGCTCGCCTGGCTGAGCTGCAAAAGGAGTTGAACCTGCCCAAGAACCGCCTTATATGTGACATGCCCACCAGGTGGAACTCAACGTTGGCCATGCTGCAGCGGCTGCACACGCAGCAGAGGGCCATGAATGAGTACCTGTGCGACTACGGCACCAGGACAGGGTCAGGGGAGCTCTGTTTTTTTTCACCACGCCAGTGGGGCATGATCAGGGATGCATGCACTGTCCTGGCACCATTTGAGGAGGCCACGAGGATGGTGAGCAGTGACAGTGCATGCATCAGTGACACTGTACCTCTTGTCCACCTGTTGGAACATACGCTGCGTGGAATAATGGACAGGGCACTTGAAGCAGAACAGAGGCAGGAAGAGGAGGACTTCCTTGCCTCTCAAGGCCCCCTTTACCCAGACAGTGTTCCTTCTGTCCCACCCATCGCACAGGAAGAAGAGGAGGAGGAGGAGGAGGATTGTGTCAGCATGGAGGTGGAGCCTGGCACTCAGCATCATCAGCAGCAGTCTTTTAGGGATGATTTACAGTTCCAAGAAACCAGTGGACTTGTACGTGGCTGGGAGGAGGTGGCTGCGGATCATGTCGTCCTTAGTGATCCAGAGGACTCCGGACCGAATGCCTCAGCTAACCTACGCTGCATGGCCTCCCTGATCCTGCAAAGTCTGCGGAAGGATCCTCGTATTCTTCGGATCAAGGAGAGGGACCATTACTGGCTGGCCACTCTCCTTGATCCACGGTACAAGGGTAAGGTTGCGGACCTTATCTTACCGTCGCAGAGGGAGCAGAGGATGAGACAACTCCGGGAGGCCTTGCAGAAAGGTCTGTGCAATGCGTTCCCAGAGACTGGGAGGTTACAAACTCCTGGTCCTGGACAACGAGTTGCTGAGGCTTCGGTCAGTCAAAGAAGGAGCGGTGGGGAAGGTGGCCGTCTGACCGATGCGTTCAGACAATTCTTTAGTCTGCAGCCCCAAGGTATGATCGGTTCCAGCAACCATCGCCAGCGTCTGATATACATGGTGCAGGAATACCTAGGGGCAAGGTCAGACTTGGACACCTTCCCCACCGAAAATCCTCTGGCTTACTGGGTCTTGAGGATGGATCACTGGCCAGAGCTTGCATAGTATGCAATTGAGCTACTGGCCTGTTCTGCATCCAGCGTTCTTTCAGAACGCACATTCAGTGTTGCTGGAGGATTTGTCACGGATCACAGGGTGCGCCTGTCCACCGACTCTGTTGATCGACAGACCTTCATAAAGATGAACCAGACTTGGATCACCACCAGCTACCAAACACCTGAAGCTGATATAACAGACTAATTTATTTTCAAATGTCACATCCCTTCAAGACTGATGCTGATGCTGAGAGACTGTCCTGTTATGTTGACTGACTATCCTCCTCCTCCTCAATGATCCGATTGATGATGATAGCTTAGAAGAACATTTTTGTTTCTGGGTGCCGCCACCAGTGGCTAAGGCCCAATTTTTCAGCCCCTGTTTAACAGGGGCGTGTTATTACAATTTTTTATGCAATGCTTTGCAGCAGGGTTCATTCCTGCACTCCAACTAGAGTATCTGGGAGAGGTTGCAGTGTCGTGGCACCAGCACCAGTGGCTAAGGCCCAATTTTTCAGCCCCTGTTTAACAGGGGCGTGTAATTAGAATTTTTGATGCAATACTTTGCAACAGGGCTCATTGCTGTGCTCCAAGTACAGTATCTGTGAGGGGTTGCAGTGTTGTGGCACCAGTGCCTAAGGCCCAATTTTTATGCCCCTGTTTAACAGGGGCATGTAATTACAATTTTTTATGCAATGCTTTGCAGCAGGGCTCATTCCTGCACTCCAACTAGAGTATCTGGGAGAGGTTGCAGTGTCGTGGCACCAGCACCAGTGGCTAAGGCCCAATTTTTCAGCCCCTGTTTAACAGGGGCGTGTAATTACAATTTTTGATGCAATACTTTGCAACAGGGCTCATTGCTGTGCCCCAAGTACAGTATCTGTGAGGGGTTGCAGTGTTGTGGCACCAGTGCCTAAGGCCCAATTTTTATGCCCCTGTTTAACAGGGGCATGTAATTACAATTCTTGATCTAATAATTCACAGCAGGGCCCATTCCTGCGCCCACCAAGACTAACTGTGAGGCCTTACAGTGTTGTGTCAACACCACCACCACCACCACCACCAAAGGCCCAATTTTTCAGCCCCTGTTCAACAGGGGCATGCAATTACAATTCTTGATCTAATAATTCACAGCAGGGCCCATTCATGCGCCCACCAAGAGTAACTGTGAGGGCTCACAGTGTTGTGGCAACACCAACATGTAAGGGGCAAATTTTAGCTGAGTATATACGGCAGGCCCCTACTTTCAAACATCCAACTTACAAACGACTCCTCCTTGCAAACGGAAGGATACAACAGGAAGTGAGAGGAAATCTACCCCTAGGAAGGCAAATTCTCTCCTGTAAGAGTTAATATGGGAAAAAAAGTGTCTCCTCTCCACTGATGCTTTATCACCAATTCTTGTTTCAATAAAAAACCCAAATTTTCAAAAAACATTTGTCATTAGGACGGAAAGTGAGGTGAACTGTTCTGAACAGGTGCACACTGCACAGACAGCAAAACAAATGTTACAGGGGTGATAACCCTTCCCTATGTTTTCCAAAAAGCTTAAAAATAGATTTTTTGCCTGGAGCTACACTTAAACAATGTACCTGTTCAAAATTACAAACAGATTCTACATAAGAACAAACCTACAGTCCCTGTCTTGTATGCACCGCCTGTATACGGCTGTTCAGAGTATATAGGGCCTTTTTTATTTTGTGTGCGGGGTTCCCCTTAATATCCATACAAGACCCAAAGGGGCTGGTAATGGGCTGGGGTGGGGAGGGGGGGGGGGGTGTGTGATGGGGTAGCTATGCCATTTTTCTTAAAGATTTTCATCCATATTACCGGGACCAGACATTACATTAAAGCCGCAAGCAGTTTTAAATGGCTTTTTTTCCTTTAGAAATGTAATTTTGTGCAGGGACAGTTCTAAACACGGGAAACACGTGGCACTTCACAGGCATACTTTAGACACCCCCCCAAGTACCATATTTAAAGGAATATTTGACTTTTTTTTTTTCACTTTATGCATCATTAAAATGACTGCTCCAGAAAAACGGCCGTTTTTAAAACTTCTTTTTGCATTGATACATGTCCCCTGGTGCAGAACCCGGGTTCCCAAACCCTTTTTTAGGACAATAACATGCATAATAGTCGTTATAATTAGCACTTTAGATTTCGAACGTTCGCATCCATTGTATTTAATAGGGTTCTAAAGTTCGTGCAAACTTTCGGTCCGTTCGCGGGTTCTGGTGCGAACCGAACCCGGGGGTGTTCGGCTCATCACTACTATAGACCAATATGGTGTGAAGCTCAGAAAGTTAGCAGAAATCTGTGAATTTGGCAACTATGGTGAACTTGATAGAGACAGGCAAGTACTAAGATCAAAAGATGTCAAGAGCAAGAAAGAGAATTTTTCTTCATTTATTCGTAAAAAGCCCTTTTAATAGAAATGTCGGTTTTGAAGTAACAAAAATAATTGCAATACGAGCAGTGCCAAATAACAAGTTAGAGATGAAGACTGCACATATTAATACTAAAGTATAGTGCAAAAAAGAAACACATGTGGAAATAAAAGCCCAAACCAACAAAGGTAAAAGCATTATGCCCTGTACACACGATCGTTTTTTCTGATGAAAAAAGTCTGATGGACTTTTTTCATTGGAAAAAACAATTGTGTGTGGGCCCCATCAGACTTTTTTCCATCGGTGTAAAAAAACAGAACATCTTTTAAATTTTTCCGATGGAAAAAAAAAAACGATTGGAAATTCCGATCGTCTGTGTGGAACTCCATCGGAGAAAAATTCACGCATGCTCAGACTAAATTAGAAGACGGGAGCGCTTGTTCTGGTAAAACTAGCGTTCGTAATGGAGATAGCACATTCGTCATGCTGTTACAGACTGAAAAGCACGGAGACTGAAAAGCGCGAATCGGCTAACAACAAACTTTTACTAACACGCGGTAACACAAAATCAGTAAAATCAGCCCAAAGGGTGGCGCCATTGGATTTAAACTTCCCAATTATAGTGCCGTCGTACCTGTTGTACGTCACGGTGTTTTGGACGGTCGGAATTTTGTCTGATGGTGTGTATGCAAGACTGATGGAAGTCAGCTTCATCGGAATTCCGACGGATAATTCCATCGGATTTTATTCCATCGGAAATCCGATCGTGTGTACAGGGCATTAGATGTATTTTGTTTCCAGACTTGGAGCAGGGAGCTCAGTCCTACTTATACAGTCTGTAAAATAACTGCCAAAATAAAACATAGAAAATTAAGTAGTTGTTAATATATGGCAAACAGTGGCAGAACCACCAGGGTCGCAACGGTTGCACTTGCGACCGGGCCCTGACATTCCGCTACTGTGGGAGGGGCCCCCCAAGACAGAATCACGTGTCCTCTAGATTCTGTTACCCTTGATACCGCAGAATGCTTCCGTTCACTTGCATGCAACGCTGTATCCTGGCCTAGGCCAACAAGGCCCAGGCCTAGGGCAGCACAGAAAGAGTCCCCGCCAGCTTGCGCTACACTGTTATGCCGCGTACACACGACCGGTTTTCCCATCGGAATAAACTCACATGGGTTTTTCCGACGGAATTCCGCTCAAGCTGTCTTGCATACACATGGTCACACCAAATTCCACCCGTCAAGAATGCGGTGACGTACAACACTACGACGTGCCGAGAAAAATTAAGTTCAATGATTCCGAGCATGCTTCGAATTGATTCCAAGCATGCGTGGTTTTTAGTCTGTCGGAATTGCATACAGACGAACGGAATTTCGGATAGAAATTTTTTCCGTCGGAAAAAAAGAGAACATGTTCTCTATCTAAGTCCATCGGAATTTCCGACAGAAAAAGTCAGATGGGGCATACACACCGTCGGAATATCCGATGAAAAAATCCCGTCTGACTTTTTCCATCGGAAATTCCGAACGTGTGTACACGGCATTAGTGTAGCGCCAGTCTTATGGGGCGGACTGGGCAGGGAGGCAAATTAGTCTAGTGCCCCCATAAAGTGGCCACACTGCTTCCGGTATGCGGAGCGGCCCCAGCATTCCACAACTGCGGGGGCGGTGCTTCTAATTTTGACTGTCCTATCATCCTGGACCACAAACCTTACTCACTGTGCTATATGTTTTCTGCTGCACCGTTGGCATGGTTATATCTTCTTAGTCCTCTCCATAAAATTATCAGAAAATTGTGCTTTAAGTGGAACTATAGGCAACACTTTTATTTTCATCTTGGATAGAGTAAGGGAAGGTTATAGCCCAGGGCAGTTTATTTTTTACCATCCCTGTCCCAAATTAAGGGACTCCATTGCCCCCCCCAGGCCCTCAGAACTAGTGTCCCCACTCAAAATTTTCAGGGCGGGTCTTAAACAGCAAGGGGTGGGGCCTTGAAGGGGTGTGTCATATTTAAATTAGAGGGTGCAAGAGTTTAGTCAGGCCAAGGGCAGCACAAAACCTAAATACACTACTGCTTGCATGGATTTGCAGTCTGGGCCCCATTGTTAGTGATGGTCTTCATGTAGGTCTACCAATCCCATGATTATCAGTGGGCCCAGCCCCTGCAAGGAGCTTTGCGAAGGGGAGAATGCTGGTCAAAGCCGGGGGATAAGAGCAAGTCCTGGGGGGCCCGACCGGAGCTTTACCGCTGCAGGAGCCAGAGGACAGGGGGGGGGGCAAGGTGAGGGGGATAGTATAGCTGGTGCGTCTGTATAACTATGGAGCCTAAAAGAGGGGTGGGGAAGGGCGGTGAGGTGTGGTGGTATAATTGGGGGCCTGAGGGGGGACAACATGCAGGCAATAGTGACAACACATGGGCAAAGGAGAAAATACACAGCAAGGGGTGACAGCACATGAACAACGGTGATAAAATTGGTAGGAGTGACAACCCATGGGCAGGGGTGACATCATGTGGGAAACAGTGACAACACAACGAGACCTATGATAATACATGGCCAACAGTGACTCATAGGCAAAGGTGGAGATACATCAATAGGGGTGACAAACACTTGGACAACAGGGACAACATGTGGGCAATAGTGGAAAGACATAGGCAGGGGTGACAACAACATACAGACACTAGTGAAAACACATGGGCAATAGAGAAAATACACAGGCAGGGCTGTCAACATGCAAGCAACGGTGACAACACATGAGCAATGGTGGAAATGCATAGGTATAGTTGATATGTAGGAAACAGTGATAACACACAAGCAAAGGTGAAAATTCATTTGTAGAGGTGACAAAATAATGAGGACACATGGCCAAGGGTAACAACACACGGGCAATAGTGACAACTGGGGATGCACCAATACCGGTATCAGTGCCTATAGCGAGTAGTTTCATGATTACCTGTACTTGAGAAAATGCTCCCGACACCCGAAATCGATACTTTGCGGTGCAAATTGTGTCCCTATAAAATGAATGGGCTCAAATCGCACTGTAAAGAATTGCATGCAATGTGATGCGATTCCTGTGAGAAACGCTCCTGTGTGAAACCAGGCTGAAATCACTATGACAAGCCTGAGTTCACACAGGAGCGGTGTGGAAACTGCATGCATTTGGACGCAATTCGCACCGCAGAGTATCGGTACTCATAATCGCCAATAAAAAAGGATATCCGTGCAACCTTAGTGACAACTCATGAGCAATGGTGGAAATATACCAGTAAGGGTGACAACACATAGGCAGGGGTGACAATATGATAGAAGCAACACCTGGCCAATGGTGACAACATGTGTGAATGTACAGTGGTGGCAGTATATTAGTAGAATGCCCATATCCTCTCAGTCATATGATCACTGCATTATCCCATCACCCCTCAGTACTAATGAGAGCTATGGGAACAGGGGAGGGGGGGTGGGTGATAAAACCACAGCTAACTGTGACATGAAGTGGTTGCCAAGGCTTAATGTTCCCACAAATCTATCTCTGCAGGTGAGGACACACAGGGGCCCAATACACAGAACTTGGAGCTGTAATGTACAGGGAATGAGAAGAGGAGTCAGGACCATCGGCAGCAAAGAAACAATAATCCAAACCAAGGTTCTGCTTTAATAACGTGTTTGATATGAGAAGTTATGGGGGCTCAGCAGGGGGTCAGACACTGACAGATCTGTGTTTGAAGCGTATGGTTAACCATTTCACTGCTAGCAGATTCCTGGTGGAAATATCATGCATTTCCACTAGGGATCTGCTAGCAATGAAATGGTTTATCATACATATACAGCACAGATCTGAAAGGGTTAATCATGCACTTCCAACTGGGATCTGATCTTCCAGAAATGAAAGGGTTAATTGTGCCCAGTCACCAGGAAACTTCTAGCATTTAAACTTTTTTGAAATGTTGGCAACTATGCATGTGAAAGGGTCCTGCTGTGGGACTGTAATAAAAGGCCCTGTAACAGGGGTAAAAAGATCATGCTTTTTTTAAAGGGGGAGTTAAGGGCGCCCTTCATAGTTTCTGCCACCGGGGCCTGGAAGATTCTAGCTGCACCTCTGATGACAAATATACGAATAAAAGTGTTTTAAACTCAGACTATGAAAAACTCTTATTACATGCTATATAGCAGAGTTTTCATACTCACAAAGCCACTAAAGCATGTGTTTTGTATAAAGTGATTTATATCTGGTTGATCCTGCCTTCAGCTGTCTCTTACATATTCTCTGTGTCCCCACTGCAGGCTGAGATTGTGTGGACCAGCTGGTGTCCCCTACGGAGCATGCACAGTACCAGTTCCCTTTTCAAGCTCTTCATTTCCGTCATTTCCTTATCTGTAAAGGCCACATTACTATAAAGTCACACATGTTAGCATATACACAGTGGTAAATGACACTCCCCTCCTTCCCTCCTCCTCCATGTCCTCCTACTGCTAAACACTATGGGGGCAGGATAGAGTATGCATTCACTAAGAAATTCACAAAAAAACTTTTTTTAAATAAATCTGAATTAAATATATGAAATGTAATTACTAATACTTGTGAATAGGGATGAGCTTGGTGTTCGAGTCGAACATACGTTCGACTCGAACATCGGCTGTTCGATAGTTCGACGAAGATCGAACGTTTTGGGCCGTTCGCGCCAAATTTGAGTGACACGAACGGCCCACAATACACTGCGCCATCGCAGTGCAATCCCGGCGCTGTGATTGGCCAAGCATGCACTGTGACCCCACATGCTTGGCCAATCCCAGCGCCGGCAGCGAGGAGAGCCATAATTGGCCACAGGCAGGATGCCTGTGGCCAATTATAGCTCAGGGGGGTTTAGTACACGCCCCACACTATAAAAGGCCGCAAGCGCGGCGGCCTTGTGTAGTGTGTTCCGGTTCAGGGAGAGAGAAGGATAGGCAGGGACAGTGTTAGTGATATTTGTTCATTTACCTTGTGTGTAGGGAGAGAGAAGGATAGGCAGGGACAGTGTCAGTGATATTCTGCTAAACCTTGTGTGCAGGGAGAGAGAAGGATAGGCAGGGACAGTGTCAGTGATATTCTGCTAAACCTTGTGTGCAGGGAGAGAGAAGGATAGGCAGGGGACAGTGTCAGTGATATTTTTGCTAAGCCTCCTGCACAGTATACACCTGAAGCTAGCCCTTATTGCTGTGTTTTCCTGTTGTGTAACACAGGCAGGCATCTGCAGCAGTTATAGCAGGCGTAGTGTGCTTCCTGCAAAATATAAACCTGAAGCTAGCCCTTATTGCTGTGTTTTCCTGTTGTGTAACACAGGCAGGCATCTGCAGCACTTACAGCGGGCGTAGTGTGCTTCTTGCAAAATATACACCAGAAGCTAGCCCTTATTGCTGTGTTTTCCTGTTGTGTAACACAGGCAGGCATCTGCAGCAGTTATAGCAGGCGTAGTGTGCTTCCTGCAAAATATACACCTGAAGCTAGCCCTTATTGCTGTTTTTTCCTGTTGTGTAACACAGGAAGGCATCTGCAGCACTTACAGCAGGCGTAGTGTGCCTCCTGCAAAATATACACCTGAAGCTAGGCCTTATTGCTGTGTTTTCCTGTTGTGTAACACAGGCATGCATCTGCAGCACTTACAGCAGGCGTAGTGTGCCTCCTGCAAAATATACACCTGAAGCTAGGCCTTATTGCTGTGTTTTCCTGTTGTGTAACACAGGCAGGCATCTGCAGCACTTACAGCAGGCGTAGTGTGCTTCCCGCACATTATACACCTGAAGCTACCCCTTATTGCTCGTAGTTTTTTTTTTGTGTTACACTAACAGGCATCTGCAGCACTTACAGCGGGTGTAGTGTGCTTCTTGCAAAATATACACCAGAAACTAGCCCTTATTGCTATGTTTTCCTGTTGTGTAACGCAGGCAGGCATCTGCAGCAGTTATAGCAGGCGTAGTGTGCTTCCTGCAAAATATACACCTGAAGCTAGCCCTTATTGCTGTTTTTTCCTGTTGTGTAACACAGGCAGGCATCTGCAGAACTTACAGCAGGCGTAGTGTGCCTCCTGCAAAATATACACCTGAAGCTAGGCCTTATTGCTGTGTTTTCCTGTTGTGTAACACAGGCATGCATCTGCAGCACTTACAGCAGGCGTAGTGTGCCTCCTGCAAAATATACACCTGAAGCTAGGCCTTATTGCTGTGTTTTCCTGTTGTGTAACACAGGCAGGCATCTGCAGCACTTACAGCAGGCGTAGTGTGCTTCCCACACATTATAAACCTGAAGCTACCCCTTATTGCTCGTAGTTTTTTTTTTTGTGTTACACTAACAGGCATCTGCAGCACTTACAGCGGGCGTAGTGTGCTTCTTGCAAAATATACACCAGAAGCTAGCCCTTATTGCTATGTTTTCCTGTTGTGTAACACAGGCAGGCATCTGCAGAAGTTATAGCAGGCATAGTGTGCTTCCTGCAAAATATACACCTAAAGCTAGCCCTTATTGCTGTTTTTTCCTGTTGTGTAACACAGGCAGGCATCTGCAGCACTTACAGCAGGCGTAGTGTGCCTCCTGCAAAATATACACCCGAAGCTAGGCCTTATTGCTGTGTTTTCCTGTTGTGTAACACAGGCAGGCATCTGCAGCACTTACAGCAGGCGTAGTGTGCCTCCTGCAAAATATACACCTGAAGCTAGGCCTTATTGCTGTGTTTTCCTGTTGTGTAACACAGGCAGGCATATGCAGCACTTACAGCGGGCGTAGTGTGCCTCCTGCACATTATACACCTGAAGCTACCCCTTATTGCTCGTAGTTTTTTTTCTTTTGTGTTACACTAACAGGCATCTGCAGCACTTACAGCGGGCGTAGTGTGCTTCTTGCAAAATATACACCAGAAGCTAGCCCTTATTGCTATGTTTTCCTGTTGTGTAACACAGGCAGGCATCTGCAGAAGTTATAGCAGGCGTAGTGTGCTTCCTGCAAAATATACACCTGAAGCTAGCCCTTATTGCTGTGTTTTCCTGTTGTGTAACACAGGCAGGCATCTGCAGCACCTACAGCAGGCGTAGTGTGCCTCCTGCAAAATATACACCAGAAGCTAGCCCTTATTGCTGTGTTTTCCTGTTGTGTAACACAGGCAGGCATCTGCAGCACTTACAGCAGGCGTAGTGTGCTTCTTGCAAAATATACACCTGAAGCTACCCCTTATTGCTGGTTTTCCCATCTCCCTGCAGGCCTTTAGAATGTCTGGAAGGCAAACAAGGAGAGGCAGACAGTCAGGAGCCAATAAAAGAGGGCAAGCAGGCTCTGTGTCTAGCGACAACAGTGCTGGACGTGGACGCGGTGCATCGTCATCAGCACGTGGCCATGGGACACGCTTGTCCTTATTTTCGGCAGCTGGACGTGTTGAGCCACATCATGCCGAAGACTTGGTAGAGTGGATGACCAAGCCCTCCTTATCCTCCTCATCCTCTCTCACCCAGGCTCAGGGTACTGGCAAAGCAGCTGCCAAAGCGTCCTCAATGTCATCATCAGTCACTCCTTTCCTAGACCCACCGTGTCCTCCTGAGGAATCCCCCAAACAGTTTGAGCACAGTGTTGGGTACATGCTCCAGGAGGATGCCCAGCGTTTCAAAGGGTCTGAAGAGTATACCCAGCTAGAGGAAGGCAGTAGTGTGAGAGCAGAGCGAGGGGATGCTCAAGAAGGACACCAATCTGGCAGTCACGTTCCAGCAGCTGCAGCATACTGCCAGATTGGTTCCAGTGATGAGGAGGGAGGGGATGATGAGGTCACTGACTCAACGTGGGTGCCTGATAGGAGAGAGGAGGAGGAGGAGGAGGATGAGGAGGAGGTACATCTCCAACGAGGCAGGGTGCCCTCCGGGGGCCAGCGTAAGGGCAGCACACCGACTGAATCACACCGCAGAGCTCTGCCTGTGCAGGGCGCTGCCTCTGCCCGTTATTCCAAAAGTTCTTTGGTGTGGGCCTTTTTTGAGTCGAGTGCATCAGATCGCACCGCTGCTGTTTGCAACATATGTCTCAAGCGTATCTCGCGTGGCCAAAACATCATCAGCTTGGGCACCACATGCTTGACCAGACATATGTTGACCTGCCATGCAGATCATTGGCAAGCCTACCTTAAAGACCCACACCAAAGAACAAAGCGGACCTCTCCTTGCTCCGCATCAGCTGGGATCTCCAACCCCACTATACCTTCAGTCTTCTCTGAAACCAGCACTGAGAGGAATGAAAGTGTAGAATTAGGTGTGTCACAGCCAAGTACTTGCGGGCACTCTGCTAGCAGTACACCGACGTCTGATTCTAGCAGGAAAATTTCCCTGCCCCAGCTGCTGGACCGTCGAAAGAAGTTCACTCCCAGCCATCCACATGCCCAGCGGTTGAATGCTAGCTTGGCTAAATTGCTAGCACTTCAACTGCTGCCTTTTCAGTTGGTAGACTCGGCCCCCTTCCGTGAGTTTATGCAATGTGCGGTTCCTCAGTGGCAGGTTCCCAAACGCCACTTTTTCTCACGGAAGGCGATTCCGGCTCTCTACCGGCATGTGGAAGGCAATGTCCATGCCTCGCTGGACAGGGCGGTCAGCGGTAAGGTGCATATTACCGCTGACTCATGGTCCAGCAGGCATGGACAGGGATGTTACCTTTCTTTCACGGCCCATTGGGTCACTCTTTTGGCAGCTGGGAAGGATGCAGGACAGGGCGCAGTAGTGTTGGAGGTTGTTCCGCCGCCACGCCTCCAAAATGCTACTACTTGTTGTTGTGACACACCTCTCTCCTCCACCCCCTCCTCTTCTTCTTCCTCCATGGCCTCTTCCTGTGCTTTGTCCTCAGAACCAGTGGTGCTCCGTAGGCTTTCAAGGGGCTACGCAGGTATGCAGGCAAAAAGATGCCATGCCGTGCTTGCGCTGGTGTGTTTGGGGGACAGGAGCCACACTGGGGCAGAGGTTCTGTCAGCTCTGCAGGGGCAGGCCGAGAGGTGGTTGACGCCACGCCAGCTTAAGGCAAGAATGGTGGTTTGCGACAATGGCACCAACCTCCTCTCCGCCCTCCGACAGAGACAACTGACCCATGTGCCCTGTGTGGCTCATGTCCTTAACCTGGTGGTGCAGCGGTTGTTGGGCAGGTACCCGGGCTTACAGGATGTCCTGAGGCAGGCCAGGAAAGTCTGTGTGCATTTCCGCAGATCATATAATGCCAGTGCTCGGCTGGCTGAGCTGCAAAAGTAGTTGAACCTGCCCAAGAACCGACTTATATGTGACATGCCCACCAGGTGGAACTCAACGTTGGCCATGCTGCAGTGGATGCACAAGCAGCAGAGGGCCATCAATGAGCACCTGTGCGACTACGGCACCAGGACAGGGTCAGGGGAGCTCGGGTTTTTTTCACCACGCCAGTGGGGCATGATCAGGGATGCATGCACTGTCCTGGCATCATTTGAGGAGGCCACGAGGATGGTGAGCAGTGACAGTGCATGCATCAGGGACACTGTACCTCTTGTCCACCTGTTGGAGCATACGCTGCATGGAATAATGGACAGGGCACTTGAGGCAGAACAGAGGCAGGAAGAGGAGGACTTCCTTGCCTCACAAGGCCCCGTTTACCCAGACAGTGTTCCTTCTGTCCCACCCATCCCACAGGAAGAGGACGAGGAGGAGGAGGAGGAGGATTGTGTCTGCGTGGAGGTGGAGCCTGGCACTCAGCATCAACAGCAGCAGTCTTTTAGGGATGATTTACAGTCCCAAAAAACACGTGGACTTGTACGTGGCTGGGAGGAGGTGGCTGCGGATCATGTCGTCCTTAGTGACCCAGAGGACTCTGGACCGAATGCCTCAGCTAACCTACGCTGCATGGCCTCCCTGATCCTGCAAAGTCTGCGGAAGGATCCTCGTATTCTTCGGATCAAGGAGAGGGACCATTACTGGCTGGTCACTCTCCTTGATCCACGGTACAAGGGTAAGGTTGCGGACCTTATCTAACCATCGCAGAGGGAGCAGAGGATGAGACAACTCCGGGAGGCCTTGCAGAAAGGTCTGTGCAACGCGTTCCCAGAGACTGGGAGGTTACAAACTCCTCGTCCTGGACAACGAGTTGCTGAGGCTCCGGTCAGTCAAAGAAGGAGCGGTGGGGAAGGTGGCCATCTGACCGATGCGATCAGACAATTCTTTAGTCCACAGCCCCAAGGTATGATCGGTTCCAGCAACCATCGCCAGCGTCTGATATACATGGTGCAGGAATACCTAGGGGCAAGGTCAGACTTGGACACCTTTCCCACCGAAAATCCTGTGGCTTACTGGGTCTTGAGGATGGATCACTGGCCAGAGCTTGCACAGTATGCAATTGAGCTACTGGCCTGTCCTGCATCCAGCGTTCTTTCGGAACGCACATTCAGTGCTGCTGGATGCTTTGTCACGGATCACAGGGTTCGCCTGTCCACCGACTTGGTTGATCGACTGACCTTCATACAGATGAACCAGTCTTGGATCACCACAAGCTACCAAGCACCTGAAGCTGTTATAACAGAATAATTTATTTTCAAATGTCACATCCCTTCAAGGCTGATGCTGAGTGACTGTCCTGTTATGTTGACTGACTATCCTCCTCCTCCTCAATGATCCGATTCATGATGATAGCTTGGAAGAACATTTTTGTTTCTGGGTGCTGCCACCAGTGGCTAAGGCCCAATTTTTCAGCCCCTGTTTAACAGGGGCATGTAATTACAATTTTTTATGCAATGCTTTGCAGCAGGGCTCATTCCTGCACTCTAACTAGAGTATCTGGGAGAGGTTGCAGTGTCGTGACACCAGCACCAGTGCCTAAGGCCCAATTTTTCAGCCCCTGTTTAACAGGGGTGTGTAATTGCAATTTTTGATGCAATACTTTGCAACAGGGCTCATTACTGTGCTCCAAGTACAGTTTCTGTGAGGGGTTGCAGTGTTGTGGCAACAGTGCCTAAGGCCCAATTTTTCTGCCCCTGTTTAACAGGGGCGTGTAATTACAATTTTTGATGCAATACTTTGCAACAGGGCTCATTACTGTGCTCCAAGTACAGTATCTGTGAGGTGTTGCAGTGTTGTGGCACCAGTGCCTAAGGCCCAATTTTTCTGCCCCTGTTTAACAGGGGCGTGTAGATACAATTTTTGATGCAATACTTTGCAACAGGGCTCATTACTGTGCTCCAAGTACAGTATCTGTGAGGGGTTGCAGTGTTGTGGCACCAGTGGCTAAGGCCCAATTTTTCAGCCCCTGTTCTACAGGGGCATGTAATTACAATTATTGATCTAATAATTCACAGCAGGGCCCATTCCTGCGCCCACCAAGAGTAACTGTGAGGGCTTACAGTGTTGTGGCGACACCACCACCACCACCAAAGGCCCAATTTTTCAGCCCCTGTTCAACAGGGGCATGCAATTACAATTCTTGATCTAATAATTCACAGCAGGGCCCATTCATGCGCCCACCAAGAGTAACTGTGAGGACTTACAGTGTTGTGGCACCAGCACCACCACCAAAGGCCCAATTTTTTCTACCACTGTTCAACAATGGCATGTAATTACAATTCTTGATATAATAGTTCACAGCAGGGCATTCCAGCGCCCACCAAGAGTAACTGTGAGGGCTCACAGTGTTGTGGCAACACCAACATGTAAGGGGCAAATTTCAGCAGAGTATATACGGCAGGCCCCTACTTTCAAACATCCAACTTACAAACGACTCCTACTTGCACACGGAAGGAGACAACAGGAAGTGAGAGGAAATCTACAGTACCCCTAGGAAGGGAAATTCTCTCCTGTAAGAGTTAATATTGGAAAAGGTTTCTCCTCTCTACTGATGCTTTATCACCAATCCTTGTTTCAATAAAAACCCCACTTTTCAAAAACAGTTGTCATTAGGACGGAAAGTGAGGTGAAATGTTCTGAACAGGGGCACAGACAGCAAAACAAATGTTACAGGGGTGATAACCCTTCCCTATGTTTTCCAAAAAGCTTAAAAATAGATTTTTTGGCTGGAGCTACACTTAAACAATGTACCTGTTCAAAATTAAAAAACAGATTCTACTTAAGAACAAACCTACAGTCCCTGTCGTGTTTGCACCGCCTGTATACTGCTGTTCAGAGTATATATGGCCTTTTTTATTTTGTGTGCGGGGTTCCCCTTAATATCCATACAAGACCCAAAGGGGCTGGTAATGGGCTGGGGTGGGGGGGGGGGGGTGATGGGGTAGCTATGCCATTTTTCTCAAAGATTTTCATCCATATCAGCAGTTTTAAATGGCTTTTTTTCCTTTAGAAATGTAATTTTGTGCAGGGACAGTTCTAAACACGGGAAACACGTGCCACTTCACAGGCATACTTTAGACACCCCCCAGGTACGATATTTAAAGAAATATTTTACTTTTTTTTTCACTTTATGCATCATTAAAATGACTGCTCCCAAAAAACGGACATTTTTAAAACTTCGTTTTGCATTGATACATGTTCCCTGGGACAGAACCCGGGTCCCCTAACCCTTTTTATGACAATAACATGCATATTAGTCATTATAATTAGCACTTTAGATTTTGAACGTTCGCGTCCATTGTATTTAATAGGGTTCTAACATTCGCGCAAACTTTCGGTCCGTTCGAAGGTTCTGGTGCGAACCGAACGGGGGTGTGTTCGGGTCATCCCTACCTGTGAAGTAAAACAAGAGCCATGGATGCTGATGTCATCTGAACAAAATGAAGTCTAGTGTTAGTCATCTCTGGCTCCACCTACACCATATTAATGCACAAAAAATAAATCTCTGATGTGCAATAAAGATTTATAGAAAGCTGTAAAACAGTTATTTGATATTCATAATCTAATTTGAATTGCTCTTGTGAAACTGTTTTTTTAAGTCATGTGACTGGCACAGCACCAATCAGGGCTGTGCAGACATAGACTCAAGCCTCGTACACACGATTGGATATCCTATGGATTCTAATCCGATGGATTTGTCCATCGGAAATCCGATGAAGCTGACTTCCATCAGTCTTGCCTACACACCATCAGTCAAAAAACCGACCGTTCCAAACGCGGTGACGTAAAACACTCCGATGAGCCGAGAAAAATTAAGTTCAATGCTTCTAAGCATGCGTCGACTTGATTCTGAGTATGCATGGGTTTTTTATCCGATGGACTTGCCCATAGACGATCAGAGTTTTCGATCGGTTTTTTACCCATGTTCTATTTTTTAAAACCGATGGAAAAAAGACCGATGGGTCCCATACACGATCGGTTTGTCTGATGAAAAGAATCCATCGGACGTTTTTCATCATGTGTACAGGGCTTCACGCTCTAGAACATACATCAGCAGAGTAATAGAACCCCCCCCAAGGATCTTTCCTTGCATATGCGCCAAAGAACAGGGAGAGATCATGTGACCATATAACAATGCTGCAGGGATAAGGTACTTAGAGGATTAAAAAAAAAAAAACTAAGGACAATGAATATGGCAATTAAAGCACTGTACACACGATCGGTTTTACCGATGAAAACAGTCCGATGGACTTTTTTCATCTGACAAACCGATCGTGTATGGGCCCCATCGGTCTTTTTTCCAAAAAAAAAACGATAGCAAATTCCGATCGTCTGTGTGGAACTCCATCGGACAAAAAACCCACGCATGCTCAGAATCAAGTCGACGCATGCTCAGAAGCATTGAACTTCATTTTTCTCGGCTTGTCGGAGTGTTTTACGTCACAGCATTTTGGACGGTTAGATTTTTGACTGATGGTGTGTAGGCAAGACTGATGGAAGTCATCTTCATCGGATTACAATCCATAAGAAATCCGATCGTGTGTACAGGGCTTAACACTTCTCTGTTTAGTATCACTTTAAAATTAGCAAGTATCCCAAGATCATATGGTTTGATTAATACTTTATCAACTTTGTTGTGGGACTACCCCAACCTTATGGCTACATTCACATGGCTGTAAAACGGCTGTAAAAATTGTATTACTCATTAGGTAAGGAACAAATATTCTTGCAATGATGATTAGTACATACTGTAGGTCCATTTTTCAATGAATAAAGATTGTCATGTTCTTTTACTCAATGGTATATGTGTATACGCGTATCCTCAGATGCAGATTTTTGGATTTTTGGTTACAGATCTGAACACAGTACATGTTAATGCACCTGTGTGAATGACTCCATAGTAAACAATGCAGCTGCATTCACTTCTGTAAATACAAAATGGTTGTAAATGCATTTTTTACAGCCATGTGAATGAGGCCTAAAACTCTTGTGGTCTGACGCTCCATGTTTCTTGAGGCCTCATGCACACGGGCATATGAATTTGTGCTCCAAGTAGGCTGAATGTGGCAGAAAAAATGACTCTAATGTTGCGTATGTGAGCGTGTATATGCATGTATGCCTGCCCCTTTATGCGCGTATGGTGTTGAGTGAAAATGCATTCTACTGACCAGGTTATTAATTTATTGTGGTCATTGGAATACATTTATGTTCATTAATTTACGTGAGTAAATTATGCTCATAAGCTCCTCTGTGAACGCAGCTTTTATGCATTTTTTCATGGCTCTGAATGCTGCTCTTTAACCACTTTCCGCCAACCGGCTCCCAGGCCCTTAAGAGTTCTAAAAGGTGGGAGGCAGGGTCTGGCATTCGGGTCATGTGATTGCTGTGATTGACTGTTACAGCGGTCACATGATTGAAAAACTCATGATCACAAATATGCATCAGGAGCTTACCGATTGCAGCCGGCTACTGTGCTGGGAGCATGCAGGGAGCGTGCACTCCACATAGTAAGTTGTTTACACAGGGCCGCAACGCAAATATTCAACCGCTCGGCATTAAGGCCCACCCACCAAGAATTCTGATCTAAATGCCTGTTGTGCATGGCAACATAGGCTAACATGGAACTGCATGTAGAGGCATAAAAAAAAATGCTGTACACCTGTCAAAAATCAGAACATGTTTTAAATTTTTCCGATGGATAAAAAAACGATAGCAAATTCTGATTGTCTATGGGCAAGTCCATCGGTTAAAAAACCCACGCATGCTCAGAATCAAGTCGACGCATGCTCAGAAGCATTGAACTTCATTTTTCTCGGCTCATCGGAGTGTTTTACGACACCGCATTTGGAATGATCGGTTTTTTGACTGATGGTGTGTAGGCAAGACTGATGGCAGTCAGCTTCATCGGTTTTCCGATGGAAAAATCCATCGGTTTAAAAACCATAGGAAATCCGATCGTGTGTACAGGGCTTTACTTTTTCCTCAGTTTACTTTTGTTGCCTTTTTAAATTACTGTTTAGCTAGCTTTGTTTAGGGCTTATTTACACCAGATGCAGTCAGGTGCATTTTTAGAGACAAATTATTATTTTATTTATTTATAGCATAACAAAGAAATATGAAAATAAAGCCACTGCATGATATAGTAATTTCACAAATAAGATGTGCAATCACAATGCTCAAAATACACGAGAAAAGCAACTGAACATTGGAATGAAAATGGCAAAAAAATATTGTCATGACGTACAAAAACCAACCAAAAAGTACAGTGGCCTAAGGAGTAAATACGAGGGGTGAAAAAGAGGAGAAGGAGAGGGAGGTGACCAAGGATGGTTGAGAGAGCAGGAAAGAAGAGAAAGGGGTGAAAGACTAAAAAATGAAACAGGACAAAAGCGGGACAATAGGGCTGTAAAGATAATAATAGTGAAAATAACAGTAATATGGGGATATAAAGGTTAGCTGTCAAGAGTGAACACTGGAGAAAACCTTTTAAGAGGTCTTAAAGGGTGCCAATGGGGCCTCTAAACCATCCTATTAATAGACTCAGGCCTCGTACACACGGCCGAGATTCTCGTTGAAAAAAACATGTCGTTTTTTTCGACGAGATTCTTGGACAAGAAACTTGTCCCGGCCGAGTGTACACACGCTCGTTTCAAAGAACCCGCGGTTCTTTGAATGGAGCGTACGCGGTGACGTCATCGACTACGACGAGCATGCGCTCGTCACATTCGATGCCGTCGCCGCCATCTTGGTATACCCTACGTATGCCTAGGAAGCTACCGTGCATGCGTTGAATTCATTTCGAACATGCGCGGGCTTCCCGGCGGACAGGTAAGTGTACACACACTCACTTTTCTCGTCGAGAAACAGGCTGACGAGAATCTCGACGAGAAAATAGAGAGCAGGTTCTCTATTTTCTCGTCGAGGTTACTTGTCGGTTTTCTCGACGAGAAACCCGATAGCCGCGTACACACGACCGATTTACTCGGCAAGACATCTCTGCCAGCAAGTTTCTTGCTGGTTCTTGCCGAGAAAATCGGTCGTGTGTACGAGGCCTCAGGCAATGCAGTCTCAGAACTTTCACTGTTTAGCAACATCTCCTTAAGAGCATCAGAGGTGCAGAAATTTAGCCAAACATACCACAAAATCCTAAATTTCTCAATGGTATCATTATCAAATGCTAACATTTCTTTCATACACATTATGTCATTCACCATGGAGACCCACAGGGACAAGGAGGGATAACATCCATCTTCCAAAATAATGCTATTAGTTGTCGAGCTGCGGAGAGAAAAAAATCAATCAGGTGCATTTTTAAATGTAGCATAAGCACAGTACGAATGCATATGCAAGTACATTTTATGTATTCCAATGAGTCTAGTTCAGGGGTCTCAAACTGGTGGCCCTCCAGCTGTTGCGAAACTACAAGTCCCATCATGGCTCTGCCTGTGGGAGTCATGCTTGTAACTGTCAGCCTTGCAATGCCACATGGGACTTGTCATTTTGCAACAGCTGGAGGGCCGCCAGTTTGAGACCCCTGGTCTAGTTAAACCATTGAACTGCTATCATGTGCGTTAAAAAAATAACAGCACGCTGAATTTTTCAGCACCAGAATTTAATACAAATGCACATAAATACCTGAAAACGCACTGCATACACATTTAAATGAACTTAGTTAAAAAAAAAAAAAAAAAAAAAACAATCCCAAAAAATACACCACAGTCACACTGAAAATGCACATTCTGCACATGCAGTAATGCACAGTGAGTGCAGAAATTGTGGTGTAAATTAGCTCTTAGGTCTAAACCCTAACTGGATGAAATGTAATAGATAAAGGGCTAAAGCACATTGGGGTTGATTTACTAAAGCTGGAGTGTGCAAAATCTGGTGCAACTCTGCATAGAAACCAATCAGCTTCCAGGTTTATGTTGCCAAAGCTTGATTGAACAAGCTGAAGTTAAAGAAGAAGTCCAGCCTTAGCTTTTTAGGCTGGGCTTCTCCTATGGGTCACAGGAGTGCAATTAGTTTTGCATTCCTGTGACCTGCTTTCAGCGGAGAGCGGTCTGAAGTCCGCTCTCCGCTGACGTCACTGCCATCAGTCGAGGCAGCGCGTCATCCTGACTTCCAAGTCGGGATCCGCCAGCTGCCCTGATTGATGGCAGTCTCAGCGGCTCAGCGCCCCTCCACTCCACTGCTCAGCACTCCAATGAGCATGGAGAAGCAGAGAGGAAAGACGCTGACTGACAGTTAGCAGCTTTCCTCTCTGGAATCTGTGTGAACCAAGCCATCGGCGATGTTCGGTGGCTCGGTTCTCAGTGCAGAGACGGCGGGGGACAGATGGAGCATCAGTCTGATGCTCCAACCACCGAGGTAAGTATGAATAAAAAAAAATAGTAAAACCCATACTTCTCTTTTAAAAGCTGATGGTCAGTGCACAGCTGCACCAGATTTTGCACTCTCCAGTTTTAGTAAATCAACCTCTGTGTATCATAAACAGTTGTCATGTGTTTTCCTAAAAATACTGTTTTCACCTTTCTTTATCCTTTTTTTTTTTACACCTCATTTTGCCTCCTCTCTTCCTGGCTAGATGCATATACTCTGCAGTAAGCTTAAAATGTCTGCTCTGGAGGGCGCATGCGCGGGATCTCCTAAGATGGAGGCTTAGGACCGGAGCTCCGCACAGCGCCGGCTAAACAGCGCTAATAGTGGCGGACCGAGAAGCCCCGAATTTATAAAAACTATGGGGAAAGGCTGCGGATACCCCCAGGCACTTACCTATGCCCAGAAAAACAAATAAAAAAGCGCTGGAACCGCAGAACGAACCCGTTGAAAAACGGGAATATTCCAAAATGGTGGCCGCGCCTCAGATAAGGACACAGGCTGCAACAGATGTCTCCTCCACAGACAGGCAAGTTATTTATCCTGCCATTCTCTCTTATAACTCTCAGTCACAGGGCTTAGACTCCTCTTCTACCTTTCAGCAGTGCTGTATTCTGGCCTAGGCCGACAAGGCCCAGGCCTAGGGCGGCACTTTGCGGGGGGCCCCCCCACACGAAAATTTCACCCGCGACCTCCTCCCGACTCCTGCACGCAGGGCCACTATCAGGGGAGTACTGCTAAGCAGTGCAGTGACTTGCGCCGGGTGCGAAGGGGGCCAGGAAGCAGTTGAAAGAGGAGCCGTCAAGCCGCCTCCCCCCCGACAGCCGTGATTCTGTTGTGGCCAATGATGGGGAGGGAAACAGCGGGCAGGAAGCTGGGCGGCGGCACAGCGAGTCCTATTAGAGCCGCTCTCTCTCTCTTCGGGTTACAGAAAGGGAAGGGGGCGGCAGGAGAGATACAGACAGCCCGCAGCTCTCCTCTCCCTGTCACAGCGCTGCTGCCGAGTTCTCTGGCAAATAGAGTAGCAGCGCTGTGACAGGGAGAGGAGAGCTGCGGGCTGTCTGAATCTCCCCCGCCTCCCCCTTCCCTTTCTGTAACCCGAAGAGAGAGAGAGAGCGGCTCTAATTGGATTCACTGCGCCCTCTCCATGATTGGCCACAGCAGAGGGCCAATCAGAAGACTCTGGGGCATCATGGGAAATGTAGTTCTGGCCCCAGTGTGTCCATAGACACCAAGCTACAGCCCCCAGAATGCAAGCACTCTGCTGGAGGGGAGAGAGGGGGTGTTAGACGAGGAGCAAAAGAGAATACTGTGCTGGGGGAAACCAGAGAGGGAGCCACGCTGTACCCACACCACCAGAGAGCCACGCTGTACCCCGCACAACCAGAGAGCCATGCTGTACCCTGCACCACCAGAGAGCCACGTTGTACCCGCACCACCAGAGAGCCACGCTGTACCTCGCACCACCAGAGAGCTACGCTGTACCCCGCACCACCAGAGAGCCACGCTGTACCCACACCACCAGAGAGCCACGCTATACCCCGCACCACCAGAGAGCCAAGCTGTACCCTGCACCACCAGAGAGCCACGCTGTACCCCGCACCGCCAGAGAGCCACGCTGTACCCCGCACCACCAGAGAGCCACGCTGTACCCCGCACCACCAGAGAGCCACATTGTACACGCACCACCAGAGAGCCACGCTGTACCCCGCACCACCAGAGAGCCACACTGTACCCTGCACCATCAGAGAGCCACGTTGTACCCGCACCACCAGAGAGCCACGCTGTACCCCACACCACCAGGTAGCCACGCTGTACCCCGCACCACCAGGGAGTCACGCTGTACCCCGCAGCACCAGGGAGCCACGCTGTACCCCACAGTACCAGGGAGCCACGCTTTACCCCGCAGCACCAGGGAGCCACGCTGTACCCCGCAGCACCAGGGAGCCACGCTGTACCCCGCAGCACCAGGGAGCCACGCTGTACCCCGCAGCACCAGGGAGCCACGCTGTACCCCGCAGCACCAGGGAGCCACTCTGTACCCCGCAGCACCAGGGAGCCACGCTGTACCCTGCAGCACCAGGGAGCCACGCTGTACCTGCACCACTAGAGAGCCATGCTGTACCTGCACCACCAGAGAGCCACGCTGTACCTGCACCACCAGAGAGCCACGCTGTACCTGCACCACCAGAGAGGGAGAAAGACCGAGCCACTGCCAGGATACAGACATGCTACACTACTGACTAGAGTCACCCCGTGCAACCCAGAGTGAGCGAACGTCCACCCAGACGGATCATTGTTGCGATTTCGCTGGGACTGGTAAGAGGGCCTGTTGGCCATTATCCATTACTATTCCCAGGGACTGAGCCATTAGGAAGTGCCTAGCCTGCTTTTCTTTAGGCCGTATTGACCGCCACAACATCCCTCTCTGTCCTCTTCCCACGGCGTCCCTCTGTCCTCTTCCCACGGCGTCCTTCTCCCACGGCGTCCCTCTGTCCTCTTCCCATGGTGTCCTTCTCCCCCGGCGTCCCTTTGTCCTCTTCCCACGGCGTCCTTCTCCCACTGCGTCCCTCTGTCCTCTTCCCACGGCGTCCCTCTGTCCTCTTCCCATGGCGTCCCTCTGTCCTTCTCATGCGGCGTCCCTCTGTCCTCTTCCCACGGTGTCCCTCTGTCTTCCTCCCATGAAGATGACAGGGCGGGTCTTAAAAAGGAAGGGGTGTGGCTTTGACAGCAAGGGTGGGTCATATTTAAATTAGGGGGTGCGCAAGTTTAGTCAGGCCTAGGGCAGCACAAAACCTAAATACACCACTGCCTTTCAGCACCCTGAACTTAAACTGAACCAAATAGAGAACACTGTGGGACCTGAGGGTCCGTCCCCTCATGAAGTATCATTACCTCACCAAGGCTCTCTTATTACACATTCTGAGCAGGCCCTTGATGTGACGTTTAATATGACTGAATTGCTTACCAGAATTTCTGACATGCTGGACAAAGGATTAGCTCAAAATGCTGACAGAATCACAGGAGAAATTAGAGCAGATTTTCAGAACCTGGGAAGCAGGATAGAACATATTGAACAGAAGCTGGATATAACTATAACGAAGGCAAACCAGAATACTGATCATTTACAGTTTCTGCAGGATCAGCTTGATACTGCACAAGCAAGAATCTACGATCTTGAGAATCGTTCGAGAAGAGAGAACTTTCGGATCACCTGAATCCATTACTGATGTACATGCGGCTGTACAAGAGTTTATTAAAACTTTGCTCCCTTCAATTCCGGCTAATAAATTAGAATTGGATAGAGCACATAGATCCTTGGGACCTCTTAGGAAGGATGGTTCATCCACGGGACATTATAGTGAAACCACATTTTCTTTCTGTTAAGGAGGAAGTGATGAAGATATCCCTCCATCAGGAACAGATACAGTTCCAAGGTTTTTCTATTCAAATTTTTTCTGACATTTTCCCCTACACTATGCAAAAGAGAAGATCTTTGAAGCCCCTCCTTGCAGCTCTGACCAAAAAAGACATAAAATACCAGTGGGCCTTCCCATTTGCCCTGAAATTTATCTATAAAGGCAAGCAACATGTTTTTCATAATTTTCCAGAGGGCGAACGCCTGTTCCTTGACTTGAGACTCATTACTCTGGAATCGGACATGGATACATCACCCACTCTATAGGAGTCAACTAAACGCCAATCCCCTCCGAGCCCGACTGCTTCCCTTTGGGGGAAGACCAAATATAAGAGAGTAAAGGACAACCTCCCTCCCTGAGGAGGATTTGCATAACTCTAATGTATACCATCTTATCCTTTTTTTTTTCCTCCCAGTATGTTCTTCTGGAGGAAATGGATTCCTATACACTGACTTTTGAATTTAATATGCCTTGCTTCATGCCACACGGATCTATTGCTGAATTACCACTCGATAGTTCTTGGGCTGATTGCCTCTTTATTAAATTTTTTTAGAATGTAGAATAATATCAGTATCCAAAAACCTTGGATAAGCTAGTTTTATTTCTATAAAAAATGTTTTGAGTTTCTACTAGTTAAACTGATCTAAGTGGCTATTTCATTTGAATTCCATAATTAATTGGTTCCGTTCTTTTAATATTGCATAGTTTTATTAAGTGCTGTCACTGGTCGGTGCTGTTGCATTGTGCCTCCACCTGTCACTCAGTCCGGTTGACGGCCGCACTGAGTGGTAGGTATTTAGCCCTACACATGGGCTGTACTACTGATTTTGTTTTGAATGAGGGGAGGGAGTCTTACTCCTCCTCCTATTCTGGGCCAGATTTAGGCCTTTCGTTACACTGCGTTTTACAATTGTTGTTATTATTTTTACTTGATTTTTTTTTCTTCATTCTTTCTAACTTTTTGTCTCTTTCAGCCTACCTGCCAATGAGATTCCCCTGTGAGGTTTTTCTGAGTTTGTCGCTCCCAAAAATAGTGAATGATATTTTATTATATGACCTTTGTTTCTATTGGAGAGAGGTAGGTGATTGTGGGTTATTCAGAGTTTTTCTCCTTTTGCTTCATGGCTGGAACTAATACTAACTCTTCCCCCCTGTGTGTTGTGTCTCACAACACTCAGGGATTCAATTCCCCAGTCAAGAGAAGGAAAGCCTTTCAGGCCTATCGATCCCATCATATAGATGTAGTGCTCTTACAGGAGACCCATTTCCCACAGCGGTACACCCCCTCGTTTATACACGCTCACTTTCTGGTTTTTTACTTGTCTAATGCTGAAGATAAGACCAGGGGAGTGGCAATTTTATTCTCTTAACAATGCAAATTCAATTTTAAGATGGAACACAGAGACCAGGAGGGAAGGTTACTGTTGGTTAAAGGAACAATCAATGATAAGCTATATACTTTCATATCTTACTATGCTCCTAACAGAGGACAAAAACAGTTCTTTAAACAATTGTTCCAGTCTCTTGGACCATTTATGGAGGGTGTCATAATTATGGGTGGTGACTCTAACACAGCCTTTGATACTAGTCTGGACAAATCTAAAGAGCACAACTAGTTCGGCCAAATAAAGCAAGTGTACAGATTGCGCGATTGACTTTTCAATCTAGATTAACAGATATCTGGAGGGAACTCCACCCAAAAAAAAAACGTGATTTTACACACTACTCTAATCCGCACCAGTCCTATTCCCGTATAGGCCACATTTGGGTCTCCACATATCATATTCCATTGGCTCTTTCTTCCTCTATAGTTGACGCTGCTTGGTCGGACCATTCAATGATTCTATTAACAATTAGAAGAGACATTCCCAGTCCACAGGTCTCTCATTGGACTCTCAATCAGTCATTATTGAAGGATCCCATAGTAGAAACTGAAATTCAGGAAGCTTTGAAAGATTATTTCCACTTTAATGATGGAGGAGATGTTTCTCCAGAAACTTTATGGGCAGCTCATAAGGTGACTAATAGAGGTAAATTAATACAAATAGTGGCTAGAAAGAAGAGGGAGAGGATGGTTGAAATGGAAAGACTGGAGAGAGATTTTACTAACTTGAGCAAACAACATAAAATAAGTTCTTCCAGTGTCCCTGTTTCCAGGTTAGATGCTGCTCGAGTGGCTCTTAATTTGTCTCTCACAGCGAAAGCTGAAAAATCTATTAAATGGTCTGGGGCCAAATTTTACCAGATGAGAGACAGAATGGGACCCATGTTGGCTCATAAATTATCACCCAGACTCCGTTCACATGTTCTTCCAAAAATTAAACAGGCAGATGGTTCCTTCACTTTGAACTCACAATGCATAATGAGGGCATTCCAGGACTTCTATTCTAAGTTATATAAGGCAGAAGATCACTCTGTCTCTACTGGGTTAGAGGTAATCTTGGGTGACTTACAAGTTAACAGAGATTCATAGAGTGGAAATGGATGCTCCCATTTCGAGTGAGGAGGTGTCAGATGTTATAAAAGCTTTAAAGGGGTGTATGGCTCCTGGTCCTGATGGTTTCTCCTCACCATACTATAAAACATTTTCAGATATATTGACTCCTTACCTAACTAGATTTTTTAATTCTATGACTAAAGGTTCTCCGATAGGGGACCAACTTAATATGGCTTATATCTCTGTGATCCCAAAGCCAGATAAAGATACCAGTCAGATTGAAAATTATAGACCAATTTCTTTAATCAATAATGACCTAAAAATATTGACCAAACTATTAGCCAACAGATTGGCTTCTTTTATAGGACTTTATATTCACAGAGATCAGGTCGGGTTTATACCTGGTAGGCAAGGTCCTGATCAAGTGCAAAGAGCAGTGGATCTTGTATCAATACTGCAATCAAAATGGGAGGGGGGTCATAAACAGGAGGGTATGTTGCTATCGTTGGACCTCCAGAAGGCCTTTGATTCAGCATCATGGCCATATTTATTTGCGGCCCTTAAACGTTGGGGATTTGGACGGAATATGCTGGGAATTTTAGAAGCCCTTTATTCCACACCAAAGTCTAGAATCAGATTGCAAGGAATATTTTCTGACCCAATTCAGATTGGCAGGGGTACACGTCAGGGCTGCCCCCTCTCTCCCCTGATATTCACTATTATGATGGAATCTTTGGCCATTGCCATTCGGGGTAATCCGAATATCAGGGAGGGTTCAGTGTGGTCAAGATACTCACAAATGTGCTTTGTTCGCAGATGACTTATTACTTTTTGTAACTTCGCCACGGTCTTCTTTACCAGAGATATGTTCTATCCTCAACAAATTTTCTACACTATCAGGACTCAGAGTTAATATGTCTAAATCTCAAGCTCTTAATGTGTCCCTCCCAGATTCTATAGTTTCCTACTTACAGGAAACATACGAATTCCGTTGGAGTAGCTCATCCATTATGTACATGGGTATTAATGTTACTTCAAAAACCAAACAGAACAACCTATCGATCGAAAATCAAGCAGCCCCCTCTTCCTCATTGGAACACTTACTATGGTGCCCTCCCAAATGTAGACCACCCATCTTGTCTCCATCCCTCTCACAGTCTCTTTTCTTATGGGACTCGCTTCGGAAACTTCCCTCTCTGGTCTCTAAAATCCAACCACTAGCCCCTTTGTTCCGGAACCCTCTTTCTCGACAAGTTATGGACCTTGAAGCCTTTAAATAGTGGCGTGACAAGGGGGTGTACCGCATTGGCCACTTTCTTTCCCCAACAGGCCCTTTACCTATTGAATATTTTGTGAACAGACTAGACCTCCCCTTGACTGAAAAGTCAAGATTTCATCAAATCTCTAATTTTATCCAATCTATATGGAAAACTGGATCTACATCCCGAGGTTTTACAGCATATGAAATTTGGTGTGGGCAGGCCATGGAGCGAAAGGGGGGGATCTCTGTTATCTACAAGTAACTGGCATCCCATTATGTGAAACTACCACACATGTTGGCCTGGGAGAAGAACTCCTTACCGACTGCGATATTGAGGATTGGCATCAAAGTTACTCTCGCTCGATATCAGGCTTTTACAACACCTCACTCATAGAAGCCAATATCAAAATTTTTACAAGATGGTACCTGGTTCCAGCGAGACTGGCTGTAATATACCCCTCTATTTCACCTCTTTGCTTTAGGGGTTGTCAGGGATCGGGTGCTATGATTCACATATGGTGGGAGTGTCCCAGAATTTGTGGATTCTGGAATAAGGTCTTTCACATTTTACGGAAAGTTACAGGCTGTCCTATACATCAAGCGCCAACAATTGCCTTGCTTAATGGATTTTTACCTCATATTCCTAAAGTCACCCGTAAATTGATTTTGTTTATTTTGACGGGAGCCAGGCTAACTATTGCCAAGGCATGGAAGGCACCCTCGGTATCTCTCTTGTCCATGAAAATAAAAATTTATTGGATAATGGAACAGGAAAAACTGGTTAGTTTCTTATTGGACAAGACCTCACATTTTGAAGCTATATGGGAACCTTGGGCTCGATTTATGGGAATTTCTCTGGTTCTTAACGTAGGCAGGTGGGCATTCTATACTCTTTCTTTTTCTCCCCTATCTATGTTTTTTTTTCTTTCTCTTCCCTTTCTCTCTTTTTATATTTTTCTCTCTTTATGAAATTTTATTTTTATAGTATACGTATAGTTTTATTTCAATATATATTATATAGGATTTTCAGGTTCGGATTACAACTATTTGTTCCAGGCTTAGGCTGTTGGATTTAGCTTTAACAGACTGAGAACAGGTCCTTGTTCTCTTGCTAAGTATACCGGTAAGTGTTTGTCTTTATATGGACAGTTGAAGACTTTCAATAATATCTCCTCATATGTTTCCACTGACGAATGTTGGTGGAGACCGGAAAGCTGGGAGGGGGACACTTACATCTCCCCGGTCACAGTGAGTTCCCTTTAGGGGTGTCTGGGGGGAGTAAGGGTCCTTCCCATCTTCCTATTTTACTTGGGGTTAGGTATTCTTTATGTAAGTTAATATGAAATTTATTTATAGGATTATATACTTGACTAAGTTGAAGTCATATATTTATACTTTATTTTTATACATTGACAGTTATAGTTTCTTTCTGCGATAATTTATCTAAGAATCTATGTTATCTGAAATTTCTGTGAAGTCAATTGTAACACTTTTTATTGTTTACGATACTGTAATGACTTTTTATTGATGAAAATAAAAACTTGAATGACAAAAAAAAATTCTGCTCTGTACTGGCTTCCTAATCGGGGAGTCATCAGAGGAGCATGTGACCAGACATGTGAGATTAGTTTGTTCCGAATTGAAATTCAGACTAATTTTTCACTAATAAGAGATTCAGAGGTATCTGAACCTGAAAATCACAATAGCAACAAATTTCAACAAATTCAAAATAAATTATAACAAAACAACAAAATTCATTTGTTTTATTCTGATCCAAAATAACGTAATGACATAACAAGTGATCCAGATTGATTCTAATCCATTTTGTTTTTATGACGCATTAACATTTTTCATTATTAAAAAAAATGCACTACATATGAAATGGAAACATATTGTAAGAAATACAGTAAGGTATAAAAGTGAAATTAGATGATTGTGTTTGATTTGGATGGAGGAGGATCCATGAGAATCTCTAAATCATGATATAACAAATGTATTTGAAATTAATTTAGTTCCATTCATTATGTTATGATTTGGAGATTCTGATGAGTCTACCTCCATCCAATCCAAACAGAGTGCATAAGTAATCTCCCGATGTAACGAATTAACACATTAAAATTATTACAGCCATTCTTCCGAAATAACTTTTGAAGTACGAATCGATTCGCAGCAACAAATTTACAAAACCAAATCCTGAAAATGAATCATTCTAACATAATGAATATGGCACTAAATAATTAACTTGATGAATGAATCTAAAACTAAACATTTTTCTGTCGTACACACCTCTACATGTGACAAGATGACAATGCAAGAAGGTAACTGCGAGACAGTTCTTACCGCATAACAGCAAGTGTTAAAAAAATTACTTTAATCCTATGTTAACATTAACTTACAAGAGGTTTTCATACCTCTCACATGTGCCTCTTTTTGAGTCCAGTCATGATATGTCCCTGTTTTCTCCTACATTGTCCCTGTTTTTAATTGATTCATAGACCACCATAAAAAATAACTATGTAGCAAACGTTTTTTACTGCACCAATTCTTTCATTCAACTTCTTCATCATGACATTATTTAAACTAATATTGTGGGGGAGGGTGAATTTGATTATAATGGGGCAAACAGGTCATACAGGGGTCAGCCCTATTGGTGGGTGGAATGGGGAAAGATGAGGGAAGGGCTATGGCAGAGGATATGAAGGTTCCTATGTTACAAACAACTGTTGAAAATGGTACTATTTGTACTAAAATAAAAAATATGCAACATACGTGTGCAAAATGTGACAAGCGGGGTTCCGGGCATATTTTTTTTTTTTTGCAAGCTAAAATGAATGACATTAAATAGTACCTAAAACATATTAATAGAAAGTTCATTTTTAGGGTGGAACTCCGCTTTCAAGTGTTTGTTCCAGAAGACTGCCAAGCAAAATAGGTGAGTTACAAGCTCTGGTGCATGAGGAGAACTATGATCTAATTGGTATTGCTGAATCTTGGCTTCAGTAATGCCCAGAGACTCCTGGGAAATGAGTGTCATCATTTCCCAGGAGGCAATGGGGTCTTAGAACAGGTAGTTTAACCACCTAGGACTAGGAACTAGGCAGATTACGAAATTTGCCTAGTAACAGCCAGATAGAAGTGAGTAAAAAAAAAAAAAAAAAAACATTTTTTTTTTTTTTACATTAAAGGCAAGATGTTAATAGAAAGTTCATTTTAGGGTGACACTCCGCTTTCAAGTGTTTGTTCCCCAATGTCAGAAGACTGCCAAGCAAAATAGGTGTGTTGGAAGCTCTGGTGCATGAGGAAAACTATGATCTAATTGGTATTGCTGAATCTTGGCTTCATTCTTCTCATGACTGGGCTATTAATATTTCTGGCTATGCTCGCGTTTGGAAAGACAGGGGGAAACAGAGGGGTGGTGGTGTCTGTCTCTCAAAGTGAGTGTGAAAGAGGACCTAGTTGATGGAGAGTGTGATGAGTCTGAAGCATTATGGGTGGAACTGTACATGGATGTGCGTAATACAAAGGTTGTCATTGGAGTTTGTTATAGACCTGCCAGTGTTTTTGAGGAGGTGGAGACTCCTTGCACAGATGGAAAGGGCTGCAAGGGCTGGGACAGTGATAATAATCAGGGATTTTATCTACCTGGAAATTGACTGGAGTAATGGCACTGCTGGGACAGTTAAAGGGCAAAAATGTATAAACCTATTACAAGACAATTTTATGGTCCAGTTTATTGAGGCCCCGACTAGGAATGAAGCTCTGCTGGACCTGGTAATCTCAAACCATGCAGAGTTTTTTTACCAATATTCATATACAGTAAAACCTTGATAAAGTCACGTGGCAGTGACGCAACGTCGGGATGAGAAGCTTTGTGACATTACTTCTGGTTACGGCCGTGACCAGGAAGTCCTTGAACTCTTTTGCCGTTTTTAGCCGTTTTTATTATGTGTTTTTTTGTCGTTTTAATAATAAACGCAAGATTTTTAAGCTTTATTACACTATGGAGTGTTTTTTTGCTTGCCCTTGACTGCATGTGTCTGGAGACAACATCCCCAATGGAGAAAAGATTGGAGAAACAGGATTAACAGCCGCAGAGATCCCTAGCTCTGATATCTGGAGGAGGATACAACAACCGTGTTCAGTGACCGGTATTCCTTGATGCAACATTAGATTCATTGGGGTCTTTCCTTAAGGTGAGAGGCTAGCACTACTAGGGGGAGGATTCGTAGAAGGATATTTGCACTTCCTACCATTTGTAACTTGGACTCCCTTACCTCTCCCTTTCCCTCTCATCTCTGTTTGCTTGATTTGGAGGTGAACCTTTTTTGGATTAAGAACCTTATTTGTCAGAACTCCAGTTCATTATTGTGTTTTTTGTTGTTTTAATAATAAACACAAGACTTTTAAGCTTTAATACACTATGGAGTGTCTTTTTGCTTGCCTTTGACTTCATGTTTCTGGAGACAACATCCCCAACAGAGAAAAGATTGGAGAAACTGGATAAACAGCCGCAGAGATCCCTAGCTCTGATATCTGGAGGAGGATACAACAATCGTGCTTGGTGACTGGTATTCCTTGATGCATCATTAGACCCATTGGGGTCTTTCCTTAAGGTGAGAGGCTAGCATTACTGGGGGACGATCCATAGAAGGATATTTTGCACTTCCTACCTTCCATTTGTAATTTGGACTCCCTTACCTCTCCCTTTCCCCCTCATCTCTGTTTGCTTGCTTTGGAGGTGAACGTTTTTTGGATTAAGAACTGTATTGGTCAGAACTCCAGTTCATTGTTTGATGCACTTTACAAATGGACTATATCATTGTTTACTATCTATATCGTTTATAGATTCAAGATTGTTATTGTTTTTGTTATTTTTACAATATCTTATTTTTATATATTTCATTACCAGTTTACTTTGGATGCACGTTACATACGGACTTTAGCACTGTCACATTGCACTTGTTACACTGCGATTCATAACTATATATATTTTTTTTGTTATATTTATGAGTTTATTTTCCTAGATTTTTGTTTATTAGCACTTTTTTTTTTGTTTACAAATGATTTTTATTATTGTAAAAGGTCATAGTTTAGTACAAGTGAGTAACAGATACATCTGGTATAACAAGCATGTATTACAAATAAGGTGGATGGTAAACATAAAAAAAATATAGCAATGCAACATAACATTATTGATACTATCCAAGTGTAAGTATTTACTGGCATGTTATATGATTTAAGGTACTGTTTTGTTTTATGCTGATGTGTATTATTAGGCTATATAATGTGATATTTAAGAATGTGGTATGTCCCATTTTTTTAAATGTGCATGGTGTCAGAGAGTGTATGGTGGATACGCTCTGAGAGTTTTATCTGATTCTACTCAATACCTGGGACCAAGGGACTGTAGAAGAATGCCAATTATAAGCTATCATCCAGTGGATTGAGTTAAACAGTGTGTGTATAAGTCTAATATGCTGTGTGGGTACATTAGGTATAGGTGCAAACAATAGACACATCTTAGGGGTGAGGGATTTTTTTTTACCTGTAATATGTTCAATCTTTGCAGCAGCATGAAGCCATATGTTTTTCAAAATTTAGCAGTTCCAAAATGTATGTAATATGGTACCTTGATCTGGGCATCCTCTAAAACATGAGGAGGATGCCGATGGGTAAAATGAGTTTATTTTATGCAGGGTTAGGTACCATATGGTGTGTAGCTTAATAGCTGTTTCTCTTGCTGCAATTGAGAGAGTACATTTCAGTAGGTTTTGGATCATAGTAGACCATTCTGGTAGTGTGAAAGATTGGTCCAAGTCAATTTCCCATTGAAGCATAGGTTTAGATTTTTCTGGGAGAGAAGGTTCATTTAAACTGCGGTAAATACGAGAGATCAATCCCCTATCTCTCGGCGTGGAGATGCAGATTCTCTCAAATTGGGAATAAGGGGGTTGTAGTGTTAGAGAAAAGTATTTTTGGTAGAATTTTTCAATTTCAATATAATGGGGTAATTCTGAAATTGGGATATTGTATTGTTCACAGACCTCTGAAAAGGAGCGAAATTTATTATTTATGGATAGGTAATGAGTTTGTGTTGTTTCCATATATAGAAAGAGTTGCTATTCCTAAAAGCTGGGGAAAAGCGGGGGTCTCCTATAAATGATGCAAGGGGGGGGGGGGTGGTAGAGATCAGGTCAAATTTATCTTTATAACGGTGTCACAGTTAATATGAATGGGCTACCACCATATTCAGGGGATGGAGCTCTCTGGGTTAAATCGACCTGGACCATAAAATGCCTTGAAGATGAAATGGTAAGATTGATTGTTCTTCTAAATATAACCAAGACACTTGATCTGAAGGAGTGAACCATTGAGCTAACTGTGAAAATCTTGCTGCTAGATAATAGCACCAAAGGTTAGGGAGGCTTAAACCACCGTTTGAATGAGATCTGTGCATGAGAGAGTAACCAAACCTTGTTTTTTTGCTCATTAGCACTTTAATAGTTTTTGTGCACTGTTTGTGTCACATTATTTATTTAGTAGGTTTACTTAATTTATTAGGCTTACTGTACTACATATACAATGCACATATAGAGCAATTAGCGCTACTTCATTATCTTACACAAAACCTTGGATTGCGAGCATAATTCGTTCCAGAAACATGTTTGTAATCCAAAGCACTTGTATATCAGAGCGAATTTCCCCATAAGAAATAATATAATGTACTGTATAGCAATGTGACCAGGTTGTGTAACCATAAAATGTCCATCCACAAATGGAAGCCTTCACAAGAGGCGCCTCTTCTCTTTTATATTCAGTTGTAACATGACGCTACTTGTATATCAAGACATCGCTTGTATATCAAGTCAAAATTTATTAAAAAATGTTGCTTGTCTTGCAAAACGCTCTCAAACCAAGTTACTCTCAAACCAAGGTTTTACTGTAAAAGAACATCTGGGTAGCAGTGACCATAACATGATTTTCTTTAATGTTAGCTGTAAGCAACAAACACATACAGGTAAGATAAAAACACATAACTTTAAGAGAGCAAATTTTCCAAGGATCAGGGCTGCTCTCAAGAACTTAGACTGGGAGGGAATATTGGCATCAATGGACACAGAACAGAAATGGGAATTCTTCAAAGTGACTGTATGTAAACTCGCTGCAAAGTATATTCACATGGGCAATACGTTTAAAAGGCTAAAAATAAAACCTATGTGGCTCACGGCCAATGTTAAAATGGCTATAAATATGTAGCGGTGCCCCCCGTGGGGTCACTGCATGTTTTAGCATCCACTCATTACCCTGCTTGGTCAGACATCCATTTTAGGCACACTTTCTCCAGTCAATTAAGGGATAAAACTTGGATGGGAAAAATGGACATGGGATGCCCAAATAATGAATCTTTCTTAGTGAAATAAAGGTAGTTGAATCCAAATTGACAGTCTCTGCTACTTCACATCTCCTCCAGCACATTACTTGAGATCATTTGCTTTCCTCCACTGTCCAATTCTAGATTCCTGTCACCGTTAGCCCATGGCTAGACATCACTCTGAATAAGTCCTAACATTTTCCTAGTAGCCATTTGCAGATACGGGTCTGCAGTCCCCTCTGTAGTAGCAACCATTTTAGATGAAAAAGATAATTGTGCTAACTGATACTTGGTGGACTACTGCTCCCAGCAAATCTGGTGAAAATCCTGCCAACCCTCCTGGCAGCAGCAACTTGACTTCAAAAATACCACAGTCTCTCCCTCTGGCTCCACATCCAATCCTGGCATGTCTCTCCCAGAGCTTCTCACTGTGCTTCTCACTCACCGACCCCGACATGGATCCCTCCTGAATGACTTTCCTGGCAATGCTCCCCGCTGTCTTCCTCCTACTCCTGTTCCAGGACACCTCTCAATGACCGTGTAAAGAGAGGCTCCCTCCCAGCTCCAGGCCCGAGGTCACCCCCCCAGAAAGGGGGTTCCTCAAGGGCCACCACAGCCTAACACACCATCATCTCAGTTCTTCCACCGACAACGCCTCCCCCAGCAAGCTGACCATGGGTATATATAGGAGGCCTGCCCCCTGCCAATCCTAGTTGGGGATTGGTCAGGGCTCCCAAATACACCCCATGCCCCTCCAACCCCCTACCATGCCTCACTTCCAGAACCTTCTCACTGGAAACAGAGCAGGAGCCAGAGAGCTGAAGCACATGTCAGTCACCTGCTGCTACACTAAATCACTCCCCTGCCCCAGATCGCAAACAAACTGGCCTAGCTCACAACTAGGCCTGTCTAAATTTACCTGCACTGGCAGTACACACAAAAACACTACTCTAGCACCTACCTATCTAAGGAAGAGGGTGCTACACTCACCCCCCACCAGAATACAGCTGGTCCCAGCTGAGAAAAAAATAGAAAAATGGCTCCTGGGTCCAGGATCAAGAGCATCCCATGTAATAAATTGGATGGGGGAAGGGAATCAACTTGGACAGGGCTAGACACATGAAACAATTTTGAGCCAGAGCATTTCTCCCGCAGGAAAACCTATCTACCTATCTAAGGTAGAGGGGGCTACAAATAATAAAAAAAGAGCTTTTAAAAAATATAAAAATGAAGGAACGCTATCATAATTTAAATGTTACAAAGAATATAACAGAATATGTAAAAAGAAAATCAAGGATGCAAAAATTCAAAATGAATGACAGATTTCAAAAGAAGGTAGGGCAAACTCCAAAAAAATATTCAAATATATTAATAGTAAAAAAGTCAGGTCTGAGCATGTAGGCCCTTTACAAAATAATCTAGAGTGGGTGAATGGGGACAAAGAGAAGGAAAATTTATTAAATACATTCTTCAGTTCTGTGTATACAAAGGAGCATGGATGAGCTCATGTCCTTATTGGGGGTGGTATTGACACAGCCCCAAATCCACAATGGCTCAAAAGTGATATGGTCCATAAATATTTAGACAGAATAAAGGTGGATAAAGCACCTGGCCCAGATGGCATCCACCCGCAGATCCTAAAAGAATTAAGCTCTGTCATTTCAAGGCCATTGTTTCTAATTTTTAGGGACTCGTTAATGACTGGAATGGTACCACTGGATTGGCACAGAGCCAATGTGGTGCCCATATTTAAAAAGGGATCAAAGTATTTACCAAGTAACTATAGATGTGTTAGTTTAATTTCTATAGTCGGGAAGATACTGGAGAGTTTAATAAAAGACCACATAGACGAGTTTGTGTTAGAAAAAAATATTTTAGGCAACAGACAGCATGGATTCATGAAAGACAGAAGTTGTCAGACAAATCAGATTTTTTTTATGAGAAGATAAATAAAACCTTGGACAGAGTGGTGGCTGTGGACGTGGTATACCTGGATTTTGCAAAAAGCGTTTGACACAGTTCCCCACTAGTGATGAGCCGAACACCCCCGGGTTCGGTTCGCACCAGAACTCGCGAACGGACCGAAAGTTCGAACGAACATTAGAACCCTATTAAATACAATGGATGCGAACGTTCGAATTCTAAAGTGCTAATTATAACAACTATTATGCATGTTATTGTCCTAAAAAGGGTTTGGGAACCCGGGTTCTGCACCAGGGGACATGTATCAATGCAAAAAGAAGTTTTAAAAACGGTCGTTTTTCGGGAGCAGTCATTTTAATGATGCATAAAGTGAAAAAAAAAAAGTCAAATATTCCTTTAAATATCGTACCTGGGGGGTGTCTAAAGTATGCCTGTGAAGTGCCACGTGTTTCCCGTGTTTAGAACTGTCCCTGCACAAAATGACACTTCTAAAGGAAAAAAAAGCCATTTAAAACTGCTTGCGGCTTTAATGTAATGTCTGGTCCCGGTAATATGGATGAAATTCTTTAAGAAAAATGGCATAGCTACCCCATGACCCCCCCCCTACCCCAGCCCATTACCAGCCCCTTTGGGTCTTGTATGGATATTAAGGGGAACCCCGCACATAAAATAAAAAAGGCCCTATATACTCTGAACAGCCCTATACAGGCGGTGCATACAAGACAGGGACTGTAGGTTTGTTCTTATGTAGAGTCTGTTTGTAATTTTGAACAGGTACATTGTTGAAGTGTAGCTCCAGACCAAAAATCTATTTTTAAACTTTTTGGAAAACATAGGTAAGGGTTATCACCCCTGTAACATTTGTTTTGCTGTCTGTGCCCCTGTTCAGAACATTTCACCTCACTTTCCGTCCCAATGACAACTCTTTTTGAAATGTGGTCTTTTTCTTGAAACAAGGATTGCTGATAAAGCATCAGTACAGAGGAGACACCTTTCTCCCATATTTATTCTTACAGGAGAGAATTTTCCTTCCTAGTGGTAGATTTCCTCTCACTTCCTGTTGTCTTCTTGCGTTTGCAAGTAGGAGTCGTTTGTAAGTTGGATGTTTGAAAGTAGGGACCTGCCGTATATACTCTGCAGAAATAGGCCCCTTAGTTGTTGGTGTTGGCACAACACTGTAAGCACTCACAGTTACTCTTGGTTGGTGCTGGAACGCCCTGCTGTCAACTATTATATCAGGAATTTTAATTACATATAATTGTTGAACAGTGGTAGTAAAAATTGGGCCTTTGATGGTGGTGCTGGTGCCACAACACTGTAAGCCCTGACAGTTACTCTTGGTGGGTGCAGCAATGGGCCCTGCTGTGAATTATTAGATCAAGAATTGTAATTACATGCCCCTGTTGAACAGGGGCTGAAAAATTGGGCCTTAGGCACTGGTGGCACAACACTGCAACCCCTCACAGATACTGTACTTGGAGCACAGCAATGAGCCCTGTTGCAAAGTATTGCTTCAAAAATTGTAATGACACGCCCCTGTTAAACAGGGGCTGAAAAATTGGGCCTTAGGCACTGGTGGCACAACACTGCAACTCCTCACAGATACTGTACTTGGAGCACAGCAATGAGCCCTGTTGCAAAGTATTGCTTCAAAAATTGTAATGACACGCCCCTGTTAAACAGGGGCTGAAAAATTGGGCCTTAGGCACTGGTGGCACAACACTGCAACTCCTCACAGATACTGTACTTGGAGCACAGCAATGAGCCCTGTTGCAAAGTATTGCTTCAAAAATTGTAATTACACGCCCCTGTTAAACAGGGGCTGAAAAATTGGGCGTTAGGCACTGGTGGCGGCACCCATAAACAAAAATGATCTTACAAGCTATCATCATCAATCGTATCATTGAGGACTCGGAGGAGGAGGATAGCCAGTCAACATAACAACACAGGCACTCAGCATCAGCATCAGTCTTGAAGGGATGTGACATGTTAAAATCAATTAGTCTGTTATATCAGCATCAGGTGTGTGGTAGCTGGTGGTGATCCAAGACTGGTTCATCTTGATGAAAGTCAGTCGATCAACCGAGTCGGTGGACAGGCGCACCCTGTGATCCGTGACAAATCCTCCAGCAGCACTGAATGTGCGTTCCGAAAGAACGCTGGATGCAGGACAGGCCAGTAGCTCAATTGCATACTGTGCAAGCTCTGGCCAGTGATCCATCCTCAAGACCCAGTAAGCCAGAGGATTTTCGGTGGGGAAGGTGTCCAAGTCTGACCTTGCCCCTAGATATTCCTGCACCATGTTTATCAGACGCTGGCGATGGTTGCTGGAACCGATCATACTTTGGGGCTGCGGACTAAAGAATTGTCTGAACGCATCGGTCAGACGGCCACCTTCCCCACCGCTCCTTCTTTGACTGGCCGAAGCCTCAGCAACTCGTTGTCCAGGACCAGGAGTTTGCAACCTCCCAGTCTCTGGGAACGCGTTGCACAGACCTTTCTGCAAGGCCTCCCGGAGTTGTCTCATCCTCTGCTCCCTCTGCGACGGTAACATAAGGTCCGCAACCTTACCCTTGTACCGTGGATCAAGGAGAGTGGCCAGCCAGTAATGGTCCCTCTCCTTGATCCGAAGAATACGAGGATCCTTCCGCAGACTTTGCAGGATCAGGGAGGCCATGCAGCGTAGGTTTGCTGAGGCATTCGCTCCGGAGTCCTCTGGGTCACTAAGGACGACATGATCCGCAGCCACCTCCTCCCAGCCACGTACAAGTCCACTGGTTTCTTGGGACTGTAAATCATCCCTAAAAGACTGCTGCTGATGATGCTGAGTGCCAGCCTCCACCTCCATGCTGACACAATCCTCCTCCTCCTCCTCCTCCTCCTCCTCCTCTTCCTGTGCGATGGGTGGGACAGAAGGAACACTGTCTGGGTAAAGGGGGCCTTGAGAGGCAAGGAAGTCCTCCTCTTCCTGCCTCTGTTCTGCCTCAAGTGCCCTGTCCATTATTCCACGCAGCGTGTGCTCCAACAGGTGGACAAGAGGTACAGTGTCACTGATGCATGCACTGTCACTGCTCACCATCCTCGTGGCCTCCTCAAATGGTGCCAGGACAGTGCATGCATCCCTGATCATGCCCCACTGGCGTGGAGAAAAAAAAACAAGCTCCCCTGACCCTGTCCTGGTGCCGTAGTCGCACAGGTACTCATTGATGGCCCTCTGCTGCGTGTGCAGCCGCTGCAGCATGGCCAACGTTGAGTTCCACCTGGTGGGCATGTCACATATAAGGCGGTTCTTGGGCAGGTTCAACTCCTTTTGCAGCTCAGCCAGGCGAGCACTGGCATTATAAGATCTGCGGAAATGCACACAGACTTTCCTGGCCTGCCTCAGGACATCCTGTAAGCCCGGGTACCTGCCCAAGAACCGCTGCACCACCAGGTTAAGGACGTGAGCCACACAGGGCACATGGGTCAGTTGTCCCTGTCGGAGGGCGGAGAGGAGGTTGGTGCCATTGTCGCAAACCACCATTCCTGGCTTAAGCTGGCGTGGCGTCAACCACCTCTCGGCCTGGCCCTGCAGAGCAGACAGGACCTCTGCCCCAGTGTGGCTTCTGTCCCCCAAACACACCAGCGCAAGCACGGCATGGCATCTTTTTGCCTGCGTACTTGCGTAGCCCCGTGAACGGCTACGGAGCACCGCTGGTTCATAGGACAAACCACAGGAAGAGGCCATGGAGGAAGAAGAAGAGGAGGGGGTGGAGGAGAGAGGTGTGTCACAACCAGTAGTAGCATTTTGGAGGCGTGGCGGTGGGACAACCTCCAACACTACTGCACCTTGTCCTGAATCCTTCCCAGCTGCCAAAAGAGTGACCCAATGGGCCGTGAAAGAAAGGTAACGTCCCTGTCCATGCCTGCTGGACCATGAGTCAGCGGTAATATGCACCTTACCGCTGACCGCCCTGTCCAGCGAGGCCAAGACATTGCCTTCCACATGCCGGTAGAGAGCCGGAATAGCCTTCCGTGAGAAAAAGTGGCGTTTGGGAACCTGCCACTGAGGAACCGCACATTGCACAAACTCACGGAAGGGGGCCGAGTCTACCAACTGAAAAGGCAGCAGTTGAAGCGCTAGCAATTTAGCCAAGCTAGCATTCAACCGCTGGGCATGTGGATGGCTGGGAGTGAACTTCTTTCGACGGTCCAGCAGCTGGGGCAGGGAAATTTGCCTGCTAGAATCGGACGTCGGTGTACTGCTAGCAGAGTGGGCGCAAGTACTTGGCTGTGACACACCTAATTCTACACCTTCATTCCTCTCAGTGCATGTTTCAGAGAGGACTGAAGTTATAGTGGGGTTGGAGATCCCAGCTGATGCGGTGCAAGGAGAGGTCCGCTTTGTTCTTTGGTGTGGGTCTTTGAGGTAGGCTTGCCAACGAGCTGCATGGCAGGTCAACATATGTCTGGTCAGGCATGTGGTACCCAAGCGGCTGATGTTTTGGCCACGCGATATACGCTTGAGACATATGTTGCAAACAGCAGCTGTGCGATCTGATGCACTAGCCTCAAAAAAGGCCCACACCAAAGAACTTTTTGAATGACGGGCAGAGGCAGCGCCCTGCACAGGCGGAGCTCTGCGGTGTGATTCCGTCGGTGTACTGCCCTTACGCTGGCCACCAAAGGGCATCCTGCCTCGTTGGAGATGTGCCTCCTCCTCATCCTCCTCCTCCTCCTCTCTCCTATTAGGCACCCACGTGGAGTCAGTGACCTCATCATCCCCTCCCTCCTCATCACTGGAGCCAATCTGGCAGTATGCTGCAGCTGCTGGAACATGACTGCCAGATTGGTGTCCTTCTTGAGCATCCCCTCTGTCTGCTCTCACGCTACTGCCTTCCTCTAGCTGGGTTTCATCATCAGACCCTTCGAAACGCTGGGCATCCTCCTGGAGCATGTACCCAACACTGTGCTGAAACAGTTCGGGGGACTCTTCAGGAGGAGGACATGGTGGGTCTAGGGAAGGAGTGACTGATGATTTGTCTGACATTGATACCAGGGAAGACGACGCTTTGGCAGCTGCTTTTCCAGTACCCTGAGCCTGGGTGAGAGAGGATGAGGAGGAGGAGGAGGGCTTGGTCATCCACTCTACCAAGTCTTCGGCATGATGTGGCTCAACATGTCCAGCTGCCGAAAAGAAGGACAAGCGTGTCCCATGGCCATGTGCTGATGACAATGCACCGCGTCCACGACCAGCACTGTTGCCCCCAGACACAGAGCCTGCTTGCCCTCTTTTATTGCCTCCTGACTGTCTGCCTCTCCTTGTTTGCCTTCCAGACATTCTAATAGATGGCCTGCAGGGAGATGGGAAAAAAGCAATAAGGGCTACCTTCAGGTGTCCTTCTCTGTCCCTTGAAACAAGGACTTTCACAGTGAAAGAAACTGACACTCTCCCTACCTACAGTTTTCTGTCCCTAGAAAAAATATTTTTTTTAAGCACAATATAGCACAAGGACAATTCACTCACTGTCCTTACAGGTCCCTGGAAACAAGGACTTGCAGAGTGAAAGAAAAAAAACACTCTCCCTACCTACAGTTTTCTGTCCCTAGAATAAATGTTTTTTTTAAGCACAATATAGCACAAGGACAATTCACTCACTGTCCTTACAGGTCCCTGGAAACAAGGACTTGCAGAGTGAAAGAAAAAAACACTCTCCCTACCTACAGTTTTCTGTCCCTAGAAAAAATGTTTTTTTTAATCACAATATAGCACAAGGACAATTCACTCACTGTCCTTACAGGTCCCTGGAAACAAGGACTTGCAGAGTGAAATAAACTGACACTCTCCCTACCTACAGTTTTCTGTCCCTAGAATAAATGTTTTTTTTAAGCACAATATAGCACAAGGACAATTCACTCACTGTCCTTACAGGTCCCTGGAAACAAGGACTTGCAGAGTGAAAGAAAAAAAACACTCTCCCTACCTACAGTTTTCTGTCCCTAGAAAAAATGTTTTTTTTAATCACAATATAGCACAAGGACAATTCACTCACTGTCCTTCCAGGTCCCTGGAAACAAGGACTTGCAGAGTGAAAGAAACTGACACTGTCCCTACCTACAGTTTTCTGTCCCTAGAATAAATGTTTTTTTTAAGCACACTATAGCACAAGGACAATTCACTCACTGTCCTTACAGGTCCCTGGAAACAAGGACTTGCAGAGTGAAATAAACTGACACTCTCCCTACCTACAGTTTTCTGTCCCTAGAAAAAATATTTTTTTTAAGCACAATATAGCACAAGGACAATTCACTCACTGTCCTTACAGGTCCCTGGAAACAAGGACTTGCAGAGTGAAAGAAAAAAAACACTCTCCCTACCTACAGTTTTCTGTCCCTAGAAAAAATGTTTTTTTTAATCACAATATAGCACAAGGACAATTCACTCACTGTCCTTACAGGTCCCTGGAAACAAGGACTTGCAGAGTGAAATAAACTGACACTCTCCCTACCTACAGTTTTCTGTCCCTAGAATAAATGTTTTTTTTAAGCACAATATAGCACAAGGACAATTCACTCACTGTCCTTACAGGTCCCTGGAAACAAGGACTTGCAGAGTGAAAGAAAAAAAACACTCTCCCTACCTACAGTTTTCTGTCCCTAGAAAAAATGTTTTTTTTAATCGCAATATAGCACAAGGACAATTCACTCACTGTCCTTACAGGTCCCTGGAAACAAGGACTTGCAGAGTGAAATAAACTGACACTCTCCCTACCTACAGTTTTCTGTCCCTAGAATAAATGTTTTTTTTTAAGCACAATATAGCACAAGGACAATTCACTCACTGTCCTTACAGGTCCCTGGAAACAAGGACTTGCAGAGTGAAAGAAAAAAAACACTCTCCCTACCTACAGTTTTCTGTCCCTAGAAAAAATGTTTTTTTTAATCACAATATAGCACAAGGACAATTCACTCACTGTCCTTACAGGTCCCTGGAAACAAGGACTTGCAGAGTGAAATAAACTGACACTCTCCCTACCTACAGTTTTCTGTCCCTAGAATAAATGTTTTTTTTAAGCACAATATAGCACAAGGAGAATTCACTCACTGTCCTTCCAGGTCCCTGGAAACAAGGACTTGCAGAGTGAAAGAAAAAAAACACTCTCCCTACCTACAGTTTTCTGTCCCTAGAAAAAATGTTTTTTTTAATCACAATATAGCACAAGGACAATTCACTCACTGTCCTTCCAGGTCCCTGGAAACAAGGACTTGCAGAGTGAAATAAACTGACACTCTCCCTACCTACAGTTTTCTGTCCCTAGAATAAATGTTTTTTTTAAGCACAATATAGCACAAGGACAATTCACTCACTGTCCTTACAGGTCCCTGGAAACAAGGACTTGCAGAGTGAAAGAAAAAAACACTCTCCCTACCTACAGTTTTCTGTCCCTAGAAAAAATGTTTTTTTTAATCACAATATAGCACAAGGACAATTCACTCACTGTCCTTCCAGGTCCCTGGAAACAAGGACTTGCAGAGTGAAATAAACTGACACTCTCCCTACCTACAGTTTTCTGTCCCTAGAATAAATGTTTTTTTTAAGCACAATATAGCACAAGGACAATTCACTCACTGTCCTTAGAGGTCCCTGGAAACAAGGACTTGCAGAGTGAAAGAAAATAAACACTCTCCCTACCTACAGTTTTCTGTCCCTAGAAAAAATGTTTTTTTTTAAGCACAATATAGCACAAGGACAATTCACTCACTGTCCTTCCAGGTCCCTGGAAACAAGGACTTGCAGAGTGAAAGAAAAAAAACACTCTCCCTACCTACAGTTTTCTGTCCCTAGAAAAAATGTTTTTTTTAATCACAATATAGCACAAGGACAATTCACTCACTGTCCTTCCAGGTCCCTGGAAACAAGGACTTGCAGAGTGAAATAAACTGACACTCTCCCTACCTACAGTTTTCTGTCCCTAGAATAAATGTTTTTTTTAAGCACAATATAGCACAAGGACAATTCACTCACTGTCCTTAGAGGTCCCTGGAAACAAGGACTTGCAGAGTGAAAGAAAAAAACACTCTCCCTACCTACAGTTTTCTGTCCCTAGAAAAAATGTTTTTTTTAATCACAATATAGCACAAGGACAATTCACTCACTTTTCTTCCAGGTCCCTGGAAACAAGGACTTGCAGAGTGAAATAAACTGACACTCTCCCTACCTACAGTTTTCTGTCCCTAGAATAAATGTTTTTTTTAAGCACAATATAGCACAAGGACAATTCACTCACTGTCCTTAGAGGTCCCTGGAAACAAGGACTTGCAGAGTGAAAGAAAATAAACACTCTCCCTACCTACAGTTTTCTGTCCCTAGAAAAAATGTTTTTTTTTAAGCACAATATAGCGCAAGGACAATTCACTCACTGTCCTTCCAGGTCCCTGGAAACAAGGACTTGCAGAGTGAAAGAAAAAAAACACTCTCCCTACCTACAGTTTTCTGTCCCTAGAAAAAATGTTTTTTTTAATCACAATATAGCACAAGGACAATTCACTCACTGTCCTTCCAGGTCCCTGGAAACAAGGACTTGCAGAGTGAAATAAACTGACACTCTCCCTACCTACAGTTTTCTGTCCCTAGAATAAATGTTTTTTTTAAGCACAATATAGCACAAGGACAATTCACTCACTGTCCTTAGAGGTCCCTGGAAACAAGGACTTGCAGAGTGAAAGAAAATAAACACTCTCCCTACCTACAGTTTTCTGTCCCTAGAAAAAATGTTTTTTTTTAAGCACAATATAGCACAAGGACAATTCACTCACTGTCCTTCCAGGTCCCTGGAAACAAGGACTTGCAGAGTGAAAGAAAAAAAACACTCTCCCTACCTACAGTTTTCTGTCCCTAGAAAAAATGTTTTTTTTAATCACAATATAGCACAAAGACAATTCACTCACTGTCCTTACAGGTCCCTGGAAACAAGGACTTGCAGAGTGAAAGAAACTGACACTCTCCCTACCTACAGTTTTCTGTCCCTAGAATAAATGTTTTTTTAAGCACAATATAGCACAAGGACAATTCACTCACTGTCCTTCCAGGTCCCTGGAAACAAGGACTTGCAGAGTGAAAGAAACTGACACTGTCCCTACCTACAGTTTTCTGTCCCTAGAATAAATGTTTTTTTTAAGCACACTATAGCACAAGCACAAAACACACTGACACTCTCCCTACCTATCCTTCTCTTTCCCTAAACTAAAGGAATCCAGGTTAAGCAAGAAAGAAATAACAGTCACTGTCCCTGCCTATGCTGCTCTATCCCTGCTCCGGAACACACTACACTAGGCCGCCGTGCTGGCGGCCTTTTATAGTGTGGGGCGTGTACTAAACACCCTCAGCAATAATTGGCCACAGGCATCCTGCCTGTGGCCAATCATTGCTCTCCTCGCTGCCGGCGCTGTGATTGGCCAAGCATGCGGGGTCACAGTGCATGCTTGGCCAATCACAGCGCCTGGATGACACTGCGATGGCGTAGTGCATTGTGGGACGTTCGCGTCACTCGAATTTGGCGCGAACGGCCCAAATCGTTCGATCTTCGTCGAACGATCGAACAGCCGATGTTCGAGTCGAACGTATGTTCGACTCGAACACGAAGCTCATCCCTATTCCCCACACACGGCTTATGTGTAAGCTAAAGTCTACAGGCTTGAAAAGATCAATTTGTAAATGGATAGAAAACTGGCTAAAAGACAGAATTCAGAGAGTAGTGGTTAATGACTCTAATGCGCGTACACACGATCGGAATTTCCGACAACAAATGTTTGATGTGAGCTTTTGGTCGGATATTTAGACCGTGGGTAGGCTCCATCGGACATCTGCTGTCGGAATTTCCGACAACAAATGTTTGAGAGCTGGTTCTCAATTTTTACGACAACAAAAGTTCTTGTCGGAAATTCCAATCATGTGTATCCAATTCCAACGCACAAAAATCCTACGCATGCTTGGAATCAATTTGACGCATGCACGGAATCATTGAACTTAATTTTCTCGGCTCGTTGTACTGTTGTACGTTCCTGCTTTCTTGGCGATCGGAATTTCCGACAACATTTGTGTGACTGTGTGTATGCAAGACAAGTTTGAGCCAACATCCGTTGGAAAAAAAATCCACGGTTTTGTTGTCGGAATGTCCGATCGTTTGTACGCGGCATTACTCTGAATGGTCTAAGGTTATCAGTGGTGTACCCCAAGGTTCAGTGCTGGGACCCTTACTTTTTAATATCTTTATAAATGTTATAGGGTCTGGGATTAAAAGTAACATTTCTGTCTTCGCAGATGACAGATGACACTAAGCTATGCAGTGGAATAACATCCTTACAAGATGTCTCTAATTACAACCTCAATGCACTGTCTAATTGGGCAACTAAGTGGCAAATGAGGTTTAATGTTGATACATGTAATGTTATGCACTTGGGGGCTAAGAACATGCATGCATCATACATGCTAAAGGAAGTACAACCCAGATAATGGTGGAGAAGGATCTAGGGGTTTTGGTAGATCATAAGCTCAATAATAGCATGCAATGCCAAGCTGCAGTTTCCAAAGCGAGCAAAGTCCTTTCTTTTATTAAGAGAGGTATGGACTCCAGAGAGAGAGAGATATCATTTTGCCCCTGTACAAATCATTAGTAAGACCTCATCTGGAATATGCAGTTCCGTTTTGGGCACCGGTTCTCAAAAAGGATATCGGGGAACTGGAGAAAGTGCAGAGAAGGGCAATCAAACTTATAAGTGGCATGGAGGAGCTCATCTATGAGGAAAGATTAAAGGAACTGAATCTATTCCCTATTGAGAAGAGGAGATTAAGGGGGGATATGATCAACATGTACAAATACATAAGTGGTCCATATAGTGAACTTGGTGTTGAGTTATTCACTTTAAGGTCATTATAGAGGACAAGGGGGCACTCTTTACGTCTAAAGGAAAAAAGATTTCATCTACAAATACGGAAAGGTTTCTTCACAGTAAGAGCTATGAAAATGTGGAATAGACTTCCTCCAGAGAATGCTTTAAAAAATACCTGGATTCTTTCCTAAATGTACAGAATTTAACTGGGCACTAACATTTATAGATAAAGTTGATCCAGGGAAAATCTGTTTGCCTCTAGGGGGATCAGGGAGGAATTTTTCCCCCTGCTGTAGCAAATTGGACCATGATTTGCTGGGGTTTATCCGCCTTCCTCTGGATCAACTGTGGGTAAAGGATTGTGTATATGGGATTGTATTATTTTTTTTTTTTGGTTGAACTAGATGGACTTGTGTCTTTTTTCAACCTGACTAACTATGTAACTATGTAACTGTGCAATGGCTAACTTGGTAATAAGGGGAAACTAATACAAAGCAAGGAGAAATTATTACATACGTCATAAGTTTTGATCAGCCAGCGAGGAGCAACAGGGTGTTGAGATAGAAAGGCAAAGAAGTAAACTGGCTTGCATACTTCAACCTAAGGGGTTACATTTTGATTTACAATTGTTTATTTAAGATTAGTTGTGACAATTTCATGTTTTATAAGTTATAATAAAATTTCATGAGGTGTTGAAGAACATTATATAAATAATATATAATATAAGGTGTATAACAGGTTTTATTTAACTTGCGCTGTAAGTAGTGGTGTTTTATCACTACTAGTGCTATTATAACACAGCCAGTGTTATTTTAGCAGCCATTATGATACAATCAATGTTGATTCTCAAAGATTACCACACAGTTAATCACTTCTTTAAATAACATGAGCCTCGGGCTAGTGATAACTGTACGTTTCAATAGGTGTCTATGTAAGAAAGAAAGGAAAACAGCTGTTTAAAATGGTGGTAAAATAACAATCTGTCCTTTAGGAAACTCAAGACAAAACATTTTGTTTTGGATAGAGCCGGGAAGGGTTTGATTCTCTCTTAGATTTTTATTACCTAATTCATATAGAACATGCACTCCAAATAACAAAAATAATAATACGTATGGCGCCAACTTGGAGAAAGAAATAGACAGGGGACTAAAGACTCCCCCTTCATCAGGGCTGCTAGCCAAAATAGTTGTGGAATGATCTTGTTGGAGGGTGCCATTGGCAAACTGCTGCCTCTGAACACACAGCCAGCACTGAGGACTTCTAACAGTCCAGATCCATGTGCCAAAGGCACCCACCAACAGGATTTTCCCACAACTTTTTTTGCTAGCAGCCCCAAAAAAGCATTGGCCTATTTTTATTGCTGAAACTTAAACTGAAATACAAATTACTTACCTCTTTGATCACCAAGGCCCTGCATTATCCTCATTTTGCCTCTCTAACAATGGCAGAGACAGCAATAAAAAACTGACAAGGATCCTAATCCCTCCCCACTCTGTCCAAAACAAAACAAAAAGATTTGCCTGTAGCTTGATCTTCTGTTTTTTTACAAGGCATTGACAATTTGCAGAGAAGTGCTTCAGGGTACTTGCCAGCCTAGTACTGTCCTAATCATATCTCAGGCTTGCACCCAAAAAAATTACACCTTTTGTCACTCGCACCACATATGACTATAAGTTCTTGGCAAAGGACACCCCATAAAGCATGTCAAGGGATAGGTAGGATTTCTTTTTTTAGCACAAAATATAGTGAAAGTAAACATTTTAAATATAAATACTACACTGTTGGGTCCTCTATAAATTATGGCATGGCCACATGGATGATTTTACAAAATGAAGACTACAGTATAAGGAGAGGATTGATTTAGGACTACAGATTGAGGGATGCAGAGTGATTATCAATAACAAGTTAGCTGACCTTTAATATCAAAGGTCAAAATATCTGGTGAGTTGTGTTCCCAGTGGGTGTAAGTTTTTGTAATAGTGATTGCTTCATATGTTTTTCAAAATATAATTATGCTATTATGTCTTGAAATGGGCTCTGTTTACTAAATTGACAATTATATTTATATTATTTGTCACATGTACTCAACATATACATACATATTGCACTATTCTAGAAGTGTAATATTTAATTTTTTCCGATGATGTCATTTTAATTTTACTGTATATTCACAGTATTTTTTATATGGCTGCACGGTAAATTTTTGCTTTGAAAAGTGCACGTTTTGTGAGTATATAAGAAAATTTTTAGTATGGTGGTGACAAGTTAGAACTTTTGGCAATGATGTTTATGCTGTCTAAGCCTTGCTGTGCTGGTGACAACTGCACTAACCCTTTTTTGTATGGGTTTTACAGGGACAGAAGGAGATGAAACTGAACCTTGAGGTATACTGCTATTCAGTAACTAAAATGATCAGCCTCATGCATCACATTTGGCTCCACTTTATTTATAAGATCCAAAAAAATATTCACAAAGCTCAGAGCTCTGAGGAAGAGGGCCTGTCCCTTAAAGAGAAAAAAACATTTACCCGCTAATATGCTAACATGTACCTGCTACATGTTGCTAAAGGAGTATTTGCATTCATCATTTTGAGGGTGGAGATGTGAGGAGGTCCTTTCCATAGGATGTGATGGATGAATACATGTGCGTAATTTTACCATTTTTCTGAATAACTTTTTGGATTTTGAAAAATAGAGTGGTGCCAAAGGTGATGCACAGGGCTCTTCAAGGCCATGAATGATTTTAGGACATCACATGAACTGCATGAAAGAATGAGAAGAGTTTCCAATTCTAATATTGACCTATATCCTTTAGCCCTGGAGCACTGGTAACATCATGCTTTTAATTTACCACTATAGACCATTAAGCCGTGTACACACGATCGGTTTTACCGATGAAAACAGTCCGATGGACTGTTTTCAGCGGACGAACCGATCGTGTATGGGCCCCATCGGTCTTTTTTCCTTTGGTGTGAAAAAATAGAACATGTTTTAAATTTATCCGATGGAAAAAAAAACTATAGCAAAATCCGATCGTCTGTGTGGAAATCCATCAGATAAAAAACCCACGCATGCTCAGAATCAAGTCGACACATGCTCAGAAGCATTGAACTTAATTTTTCTCGGCTCATCGGAGTGTTTTACGTCACCGCGTTTGAAACGGTCCATTTTTTGACTGATGGTGTGTGGGCAAGACTGATGGAAGACAGTTTCATCGGATTTCCGATGGAAAAAACCATCGGATTAGAATCCATAGGATATCCGATCGTGTGTACAGGGCTATACAAGCACAATCATTGATTACTGCTTTTTTACTTTTTCAGTCATCCTGTTTTCAATCAGTTCACAAATTTTTGAATCCACTAAACCTTCATGCTGAACTTCAGAAAAACAGCCAAATACACAGATGAAATACACATATGGAGGTTTTTTACCTACCAAAGGATTTGTATTTACTGTATGTCCTTCTGTTCCTGAGATGTATACATCTTTGCTTTAGAGCAAAACCCTTTAGGCAAGGGAGGAGACTTGATTTTTGCTACAGCTAAATAACACTTACATATCCCCCCCCCCACCCAGTCTATAAGTGGACAGTGAAAGAGAAGCAGTAGACTGATTAGCTCATGTATCTGTTACCCTGCTTTTCTCCTACCAGCGTGTTTCTTGCACTATAGCACACATGGTTGGTCCCTTGTACTTCTTCTACCTCTATCAGGGCTTGTTTACACGTGTGTTGGTTATGAAGAAGGAAGCAATGCTCATTAACGCACCTATAACATTTATGACAAGTTTGTTAAAGGCCAATGAAAGTGTTGCTTTTACAGGAGGAAGTGCTTAAGGAGAAAGTGATGTAGAGGAAATGATCTGCTTTGAGTTGTCCTTAGGTTGTGATGTGATAGCAGGAATTTTCGTGAATTCTCTGCAAGATGGATTCATATACTTCGATCTCATTGACACATGGTTTGGTCCAGCTTTCAATCTAAGAGTAACACCCACATGGTGATTTGTTGCCAGTTTTTTATTTTTCATATGCATCACAATAGATCAAGATACAGTACTCAAGTCAAATAATTCCTGTTCAACCTCTTCTATGAGTTCTGATACATTAATATCAGCCTTCATGACACTATCCTGGCAAAATCACTTCCACGTAACCACACTTGCTGGCGAGGTTGTTTGCTCGCCTTGACTCTTGCAGGCATTGACACTTTGCGGACACAAAAAGCATTAATGCTCAATGCCTCTGCTACTGCCTGGCACTCTCAGTATTGCTAACTGGCTTGATGCTTTGCCTGCACACATAAGCAAATAATGTCACAAACAGGAAGTGGCTGGACCTGCTCTGTCCTAGTTCTCTCTTTTTTCCCAGTGCACTCTAGCATACAGCCTCTCCTCCAGCACCTAGTTAACACTTAAAGTAATTGTTACCCCATAAAAAAATGCTCCTATCCCTTTAAGGTACAAGCTGTAGCATAGTGCTTTTCCTTTTTCAATTGCCCCTTTCTATCTTCTACTGTACCTGCCTGATCCTGACCTCCCCCCTGAGAGCTGACCACATTTATCATGTCTGCTGAGCTATGAAAGAGTGGTCAGAATATGCGTGTTCCTCATTGCAGCTGTCCTCTGTGCATCTCTGCAATTCCCCTCTCCTCCCCCTCCCTCTCTCTGTCCCTGCCAGCTCCGTAGTCAGCAGTGAGAACATTATCTCCTCCACTCTCCGTCCCGCCCCTCCCCCTTCTCTCCTCACCGCCCCTCCCCTTTCCTACAGCCTTCATTGAGTAAAATGTTTACCTGAAAAAGCTGCATTGTCTCTCAAAACATAGTTTAAAAAAGCATATAAATAGTATGATAAGTGTAACATTACAAACACATGTGGGCCGTTTTTGCTTCCTTTTTTTTAGTTTTTCTGTTTGTTTGTTTTCCTTGTCATGTGACCGGCTGCACAAACACAGGATGAGAGAGCACAGATTCCTCTTCTGACGTATCTTACATACGTCAGAAGGAAATTTGGGCCCCTCCTACTTTGCTCCTTTGGCTCAGGATCAGGAGTGAAGGGAGGACATGTGACCGCTACTGAAAATGGGAAAAAAGGTATTTACAATAAATAAATAAAATAAAAAACCACACTATACTGTTAATTGATTAAAGACAAGGATGTTAAAAAAAATTGGGCCATTTAACTTTACAACCACTTTAATAAATGCTATAGGTTACAGTAAGTTACCATTGAAATTAACGGAGGAGGCTTTTAAGCAGCAATGCCTCCTTATAGCAACAGGATGCTTAGTTTTTAACAAAACACAATGCTACCGCACCTGTGTGTACTGCACTCTGTTATTCCCAATTGTAATAAGGAAGGCCCTGAAGGGTAGTTCTGAGGGTTTAAAAACACTACTTAAATGTCATTTAAACACAAGGTATTGCCACACGTGTGAATGAGCCCTAAGTCTAATCTCTGCAATACAGGTACTACATAAGGCGGACACTAAAGCCCTGTACACACGATCGGATTTCCTTTGTTTTTTTAACCAATGGATTTTTTCCATCGGAAAACCGATGAAGCTGACTTCCATCAGTCTTGCCTACACACCATCAGTCAAAAAACTGACCGTTCCAAACGCGGTGACGTAAAACACTCCGATGAGCCGAGAAAAATTAAGTTCAATGCTTCTGAGCATGCGTCGACTTGATTCTGAGCATGCGTGGGTTTTTTTTATCCAATGGAGTTCCCCACAGACGATAGTAATTTGCTATCGGTTTTTTAACCATCGGATAAATTTAAAACATGTTCTATTTTTAAACACCGATGGAAAAAAGACTGATGGGTCCCATACACGATCGGTTTGTCCGATGAAAAAAGTCCATCGGACTGTTTTCATCGGTAAAACCTATCGTGTGTACACGGCTTAAGTGTATTCCAGATGCTTAAACTTGCTTGAATTAAAAAAAGAAAAAAAAACACACATTTAACTATGTATTAATGAATACAGATCTGCGATAATGTATGTCTTTTATATCTGCCTGGAGTTCCCATTTAATTCACACATAAGCAATTTCTGTAGAATATATTTTACATCATTTTATAACTATGTAAATCACTTTACTACATCCACAGCCACCCTTACACTAGCAGAGACTATAGACAGCAGTCCATCGCTAAGACTTACATCAAAAGGAATAGGGATCCTCCTTCTTAGAACTTAAGAATTGCTGTTTCCAAATGTGACAAAAGAGGATGTGTAGAAACTCTCAGAAAGGTGCTGAAATACAAAAGTAAAATATAATAATAGAGCCAAAGAGCACAGGAAATAATTGTCATTTAGGCTGTTCCTTGACAACTCTTTCCTGCATCAGTAGATGGGAGGAAGTAAAAGGCTACTTACTGGGAGAACGTTTCTTCCTACCAGATGGATTATTGTTAGAAAGTATAGAAAAGGCCAGTAAGTTTTCATCTGTGAACAGCCCAGACAAACTTTAATCACTTTAGCCCCGGAAGGTTTTTCTCCCTTCCTGACCAGGCAATTTTTTGCAATACGGCACTGCGTTACTTTAACTAGCAATTGCGTGGTCATGCGACGTTGTACACAAAAAAATTATGTCTTTTGGTGCTATTTGATTACCTCTGCGGTATTTATTTTTTGTGCTTTAAACAAAAAAAAAGTGAAAACATTTGGGAAAAAAAAACAATATTTTTTTTTACTTTTTGCTATAATATATATCTAGGAAAAAAAAACAAGTTTCTTCATCAGTTTAGGCCAATATGTATTCTTCTACATATTTTTGGTAAAAAAAAATTGCAATAAGCGTATATTGATTGGTTTGCATAAAGTTGGTTTGCATAGGGAATAGATTTATGGTATTTCTATTATTAATTTTAGTTTTACTAGTAATGGCAGTCATCAGCGATTTTTAGTGAGTCTGCGACATTGCGGTGGACAGATCTGACACTTTTGACACTTTTTTGGACCATTGACATTTATACAGCGATTAGCGCTATAAATATGCACTGATTACTGTATAAATGTCACTGGTAGGGAAGGGGTTAACACTAGGGGCGATCAAGGGGTTAAGTGTTCTCTGGGGATGTGTTTCTAACTGTGAGGGGAGTGTACTGACTGAGAGTAGAGAGATCACTTTTCCTGATCACTAGGAACAGCAGATCTCTCTCTACATCCCTGACAGAACAGGGTTCTGTCTGTTTACATTAACAGATCCCCATTCTGTCTCTCTATGGAGCGATTGACATTGCAGCCGCCGGCTATGTGCATTGGCTCCGGCGATGCGAGCGCGCGTGCCCCTTATAGTTCTTTAAGCAGCCAACGTACACCTACGGTGGTTTGCGCAGCTGTGCCAACCTGCCGCAGTCAAATGATGGTGGCTGGTCAGCAAGCAGTTAAACTATAAAACCAGCTCAGCCACTGAGGATCGTTAGCTACATAACACTGTAACACTGCACTCTGATCAGGGATATGAGGACACCTGGAAGATATAAAGATTTTCCAGTTTACCCGGCATAACCCTGTGCCCTCTCTCCTACTGCACACAGCGTGGAAGTTTTAGTTTACCTCACCTGCCAAATGCCTGTAACCAGTGAGAGGAAACAGGGAATGCATAACCCTGCCCCCTCATGCACTGGAGCGCAAATAAAGTGTATGCCATATCGTGGTGGGGGCAGCAAAATGGAACTTAGAATGAGTAGACAAAAATCCTTGCAGCAGCCCTGCAGACATGCCTAAATGCTTCCTGGTGAAGAGGAGTCAAAACATTGCTCGCCATATCCCAGCCCCCCCCCCCCTCCCAGGGAATGGATGGTGTACATTGTGTCAGAGCAGAGGTCGGCTCATTTCCCCCCTGGCCAGCCCCGACTGAACCGCCCAATCTCCCCCTTTGCAGCCCTTGGCAACCCCCCGATGGTCAGTTCAGGAACCTATTCAGCTGCCTATACCATACATCCTAATGCAGCCCCATACCATCAGAGATGCAAGCTTTTGAACTGAGTGCTGATAAGAATCCAGAAGATCCCTCTATTCTTTAGTCTGAAAGACGCAGGTTTTGGATAGAAATTAGGTAGATTTAAATACTCTTTAAAGCAGGGGCAGATCCAGGGGGGGCAACGGGGCAATTGCCACCCCCGAGAAATTTGTCTTAATTGCGGAATTTGCTGGCGCCTGAGAGTCTAAGCGGATGGTAGTTGCTGAACTTGCGGCGCCTGAGAGTCTGAGCGGGCGGCTCCACGGGCGGGTTACAGCGTGGGCTGCCGGGTGCCTCAGTGTGGGTGGGCGGCTTGGCAGAGAGTGGGCGGTCAGCTGGTTGGCTCTGTGGGTGAGCGGGCGGCTGGCCAATCAACAAGCCAGCGGCCGGGGAGCAGAGAGATGACATCATCTCTCACTGCCCGCGCCCGCCCTGCATCCCTGCAGTAACTTCCACCCTCACTGTGCAGGTAGCAGAGAGATTACATCATCTCCAGCGGGACCAATTCTGTCATATGCCTCTGCTGCGGGAAATCCAGGAGAATAATCCTGATGACTTCAGGAATTATCTCCGGATGACGGACCCCGTTTTTCACCGTCTGTTGGATTTGCTGTACCCCTATATCACGAGGCAGGACACTGTGATGCGCCAAGCCATCACTGCCGAGCAGAGGCTAGTCGCCACGTTGCGATACCTGGTGACTGGGAGAAGCCTGCAGGACCTGAAGTTCACGACAGGCATCTCCCCCCAGGCTCTGGGGATCATTATACCAGAAACCTGTTCTGCCATAATTCAAGTTCTGCAGAAGGACTATATTAAGGTAAGTTTTCTCCTTTAACATCACATTCTATGTATTTAATGCTTGTTAATGTTTTTTATTTCTTACATCATTCCCTAACTACCATGATTGTAATATGCTGTGAATGTCCCCTTTGTCCTCATACATGCTGTAATCTTTTAATGCTCCTTTTTTGGCCTACATGCATATTTGCCTTCACTAACCTCTCCAGCATGCTATCCTGGGCCCATACACACCTAGTCTAGTCACTTAACAATGTATTTTGTCAGCTACATTGTAGTGCTCCCCCCCCCCCTCTAAAATGTGTACAAATGTTTATGTTTGATTTTTCATTAAATTCAGGCAGAGTGGCAGAGACTTTTTTTGGAGGGCCCCAAACTCATCTAGAACCCCCCTAAAAATTTTACAATTTTACATCTTCAGAGAGGGTGAGGAATCTGATAATTGGGCCTTCTATTTTTGTCTTTAAATACTCCTTTAAATAAATGTTATACTGATGTTAGACATGATTTTTTTGTGTAATCTGCTTGCAATGTTATGTGCAAAAGTACTAATTAATTTTTCTGGTTTGACTCCACAGTTTCATTCCACGCCACAGGAATGGCAGAATGTGGCATCCCAGTTTTCCCAGCGGTGGGACTTCCCCAACTGCGGAGGGGCAATAGATGGGAAGCATGTCCGCATAGTGCCACCACCCCATTCGGGGTCGTACTATTATAATTATAAAGGTTTTAATAGTATTGTGTTGATGGCGGTGGTATCGGCACAGTATGAATTTCTTTATGTAGACCTGGAGAAGAATGTCCGGATGTCGGATGGGGGAGTGTTCGCATGGACGGGGTTTGCCCATCGCCTGCAGAGTGGTGGCTTGGCACTGCCACCTGATGAAGAAAATGTTGAGGGCCTTCCATTTGTCTTTATCGCGGATGAAGCTTTCGGGCTGGGACCACACCTGATGAGGCCATTCCCCCAGAGGACCCTCACCCTGGAGAGGAGGGTTTTTAATTACCGGCTGCCTGTTCCTTACCTCTGTACATATGGCGGAATACAAACTGAATCATATCGTTTTCAGCTGCTGCATCCTGCACAATTATTTAGGGAGAAATGTACCGAATTATCTGGCCACAGTTGGGCCTGAGGCCGGACTTTCAGACAATCCCCTGACGGGCCTATATACTGGCCGTACTGGTCTGGCCCCCCAAAGCGCCCGTGAGGTGGGAGAAATATGTTGAGTATTTTATGGGTAGGGGGGCCATTGCTATGCCAGACAATGTATAATTTTTGTCAAAAAAAATAAAAAACAATTTTTCTGTGAAAAGCTAAATTTTTCATTATTGCTTGTGTTTCTTTTATCTGTCTCCTAGGTTCTCCTAGTGCACTTTTACTGACAAATGAATTTGTCTTTAGAAAATAACCACCATTGTCACTGTAAACAACAACTTAATTTTAAAACTGGTATTGAGCATTGAAAGAAGAAGCCACACATTGTTGATTATAAAACTATTTTTACTCTGTGCACATTCACTTGTGCGTTCGAAAATTTCTGTGAAAATTCCAACAATTTTTTTTTTCAAAAATTTAAAAACTTTAGTTTTTTTTGGTTTTGCATAAACAGGCATGTTTCAAAAAATAAAACATATAAAACTATGGAACTAACAAAGTTCAACCTTTCAAAAACGTATGGAAATATCAGACATTATCTAGTGTTAAAAAAATGTGTTGCTGTTACCTTCATGAGATGGGGTGATGTCACCCCTGAACAAGCCAAATTTTGAAGATGCACACAGTTTGGGATGTAAAATGAGGAATTCCCTCCTGATCCCATGCCTAATGTCAACATGTGCTATCTGCCATCATGGGGGATCAATGGACGTGTTTTGGGGGTGCAACCCCTTCCTCTCACCTACTTGAGTTGCAAGGAAGGGGTTGCACCAACAAAACACGTACATTGATATCCCATGATGGCAGATATCACATGTTGACACACTGTGTGCATCTTCAAAATTTGGCTTGTGGAAGAAAGTGCAAAAAAATTACAAACAAGTGAAAAAATATAAAAAGGGGGGGGGGGGGGCGTTTGTGTTTCATTCTATCCGCCCCAAAACATCAATGATGTCCTTAAATGTTTGCTCCATAACATTGATCTTATTCTTCATGATGTCGAGTTCACGACTACACAACATTATTTGCTGGATTACTCTTTGTGCACTAGCACTTGAGAAACAAGGAGTTTCTTCCTCACCAACATGTTCATCCCCTTACCTGAAGCTGTGGTGACAGACACCTGTTGTGGTGACAAGTTCCACCAAGTCATCCACCTCTTCTTCCTCCACTTCTCCTTCCTCCACATCCTGGGTTTGATGTTCTTGCTGAGGTGTGGGCTTCCTGGGCTCCTCACAGTGGTGTCCTCCCAGTCTTCTCTCCCCTATGAGAATGAAACAAAAGGTATACTTAGCACAGATATTTGAGGGCAAAAATAGGAATATGAAACATTGCTTGGAAGTGGGGTACAATTGTCTGTTTAGGCAGAGTTCCAAGCTGAAGACATGATTTTTCACTTACCAAATCTTGACTACTTACCTTTTTTGGACAAGTTTCACACATGTAGACACCCCAAGTATCCACTGGAGCACCTGTGTGGGACACCCTAAAAATGTTGTTCTGGTGTCCCACACTAGTGCTCCAGAGTGCAGATGTGTAACCAGCTGCTGAGTGAAATCTCCTTTACACTGAATCAAGTTTGTATTTCATTCTAGCTACAAACACATCTAGACAACAATGTAATAACATGTTTGGAATACAAACAGGCATATAAAAAAGGAATTTTACCCTGTATCTTCAAAAAACATTGTATGTAGTGGGTGAACGATGTGTCTAACGAACCGATTACTGTGCCCACTAACCTGAAAGTTGTCAATTTCAAATGTCCAATAGTAAAAAAAAAAAACATGGAGCAACATGCAAGTTATGATAATAAAATCAGAGGAACACAGGAGAAATACTTACTTTTTTGAAGCATTCTCTTGATACTCCTGCACTGCTCCGGCTCCCTCAGTTTGAGGTCAGATCACCTCTTTCTAAGCTGCTCTTTCGATCTTTTCACCCCAAACTTTTGATGAAGACTTTTGACTACTTTTTGCATCATTTTGGCCTTCCTTAGATTAGGCTGGGTATATGGCCCATGCTTGCCATCATAATCTGACTTTTTCAATATGTCCACCATTTCCGCCATCTCTGTGAATGACATATTAGATGCCTTGTATCGCCTCCTTGATCGTGACGTTTCGCCCTCCTGGCTTGTCTCGTCGGTAGATCAATTAGCAGACACCTGCTGAGACTCCGCCATGTCGCTCCTACTGCGCGCCGAAAGAGGAGGGGCGGGGAATATACTAGAAAGAACGTCAGGGGCAGGCGACGCGGGCGGAGATTCACACATGCGCAATGTATATAATGCTAACACGCATATGTCATAACTACGTTCTGTGTGCGGAGAAAGGAAGAACGGAAGCGACGAACATAATAAACAAAGGTAAAATTGAAACTTGGGGCATCAGTGGCCTATTATGCTTCATGATTGAGGCCTATATTTGGATAAGATTAGGACAGTTTAGGCTGACCTAGTGGTTTTTTTTGTGTTTTATCTTGCAGAAAATATGCAGAAATTTAAAGACCCTGTAATCATGACTGCATTCATAGACAAATACAGGGAGCTGAGAAATTTATGGGAGCTGAAGCATGATTTATATTCTAACCGCGACGTAAGGAGGGCAACAATGGACAAATTGGTCGAATATATGCAGACAATGATCCCTGAGGCAGACTTTGAGATGGTGAATAAAAAAGTAAATACCGGTAACTTAAGGAATATGTAAAGGAAGGAGTACAAGAAAAACCTCCAATCACGGACATCAGGAGCAGTGGCAGACAAAGTGCATGTCCCCAGGCTGTGGTACTTCAAACATTTGCGTTTTATGGACGACCAAATTAATGCCAGGGAATCAGTTTCCAGCCTTGCCTCCAGCCTCCCCTCCACCCCAGCAGAGGATGACGAGGACCAACCTGGCCTGGAAGACCCGGATCTAAATATCTATAGCCAGGTATAGTATTTTTAGACATATTTATTGTCCTATAATTATTGTTGGGAACTAGATGTTATTATTCCCAAATTAAGGATTCATCAAAAAGTTATTTCCATTTCAATAGACAGTGGTGGACAGAAATGATTGGGACAAGAATTAAAAATGCTGGGGTCAGAATGAAGCCTCGTACACACGCCCGAGAATCTCGTTGCAAAAAAAACATAGTTTTTCTCGAAGGGTTTCTTGTCAAGCTTGACGAGATTCTTGTCAAGCTTTCCTTGCATACACACTGTCAATCCAAAATCTCGTTGGTCTAAAAGCGCGGTGACGTACAACACGTACGGCGGCAGTATAAAGGGGAAGTTCAATTCTCATGGCGCCACCCCTTGGGCTGCTTTTGCTAATCTCATGTTGCCGCGTGTTAGTAAAAGTTTGGGAAGAGACGATTCGCGCTTTTCAGACTTCGTGCTTTCAAACCGATTTCTGCGGTTCAGTTGGTGCTTGTGGGTTCGTATCTTGTCTTTCAGGGCGCGTAGTCAGGTCGTATCTGTTTTTCAGTGCGTTCTTGTCCACTCGTTTCTGATTTTCAGGTTGTTCTTCATAGGCCTTGCTGTACTTTCTGTGCGTTCTGTTTAGATCGTTCTGATCAGACGACCGTTTTCTAGGCATGTTGCGGATACGTTCTCGTCGTAGCGATCGTGAGGTGTGTATCGTCTTTGTGTTTCTGTTGGTCTTCTTGTCTTGGACCAAGACGAGTCCATGAACAGGGTGAGGAGGAGTTCATGGACCAAGAATTGGTTGCTCCGGCGGGACCAATTCTCTCACATGCCTCACATGCTGCGGGAGATCATGGAGAATAATCCTGAGGACTACAGGAATTTTCTGCGGATGTCTGATCCCGTTTTTCAGCATCTGTTGGCTTTGGTGTCCCCCTATATCACCAGGCAGGACACCGTTATGCGGGAAGCCATCAGTGCTGAGCAGAGGCTCATCGCCACCTTACGCTACCTGGCGACAGGGAGAAGTCTGCAGGACCTGAAGTTCACGACAGGCATTTCCCCCCAGGCTCTGGGCGTCATAATCCCAGAGACCTGTTCTGCCATCATCCAAGTCCTGCAGGATGACTATATGAGGGTAAGTTTACTCATTTAATATCACATTCTATGTATTTCATGTATGATCATGTATTGTATTTCTTTCATCCTTCCCTAATTACCATGATTGTAATATGCTGTGAATGTCACCTTTGTCCCCATGCATGCTGTAATTTTTTAAGTCCTTTTTTGGCTTACAAATTTCCCTTCACTTACCTCTCCAGCATGCTCTCCTGGGCCCAAACTCATCTAGTCTAGCCTAGTCTGTTAACAATGTATTTTGTCAGCTCCATTGTAGTGCTCCCCCACCCCCCTAAAATGGTTACTAAAGTCTAAATTTTTCAGAATTTTTGGGGGGGTCCCAAACTCATCTAGCCCCCCCCAAAAAGAAAAACAATAGGCCATCAGAGGGGGGTGAGCAATGTAATAATTGTGCTTTATATTTTAAATTTTAAATAATCCTTAAACAAAATGTTATAATGATGTTGGCCAAGAATGTTTTTGTATAATCTGCTTGCAATGTTATTTGCAAAAGTACTAATATTTTTGTTTCATGTTTGATTCCCCAGCTTCCTTCCACGCCACAGGAATGGCAGACTGTGGCATTGGAGTTTGCCAGGCAGTGGGACTTCCCCAACTGCAGTGGAGCCATTGACGGGAAGCACGTCCGCATCGTGCCACCACCCCGATCGGGCTCCTTTTTTACAACTACAAGGGGTTTCATAGTATCGTGCTGATGGCGGTGGTGTCAGCACAGTATGAATTCCTCTATGTGGATGTGGGGAAGAATGGTTGGATGTCGGATGGGGGAGCCTTCGCACAGACGGAGTTTGCTCTTCGTCTACAGAGTGATGACCTTGCATTGCCACCGGATGCAGGGAATGTGGAAGGACTCCCCTTTGTCTTTTTGGCTGATGAGGCCTTTGGTCTGGGTCCGCATCTCATGAGGCCTTTCCCCCAGAGGACCCTCACCCCGGAGAGGAGGGTCTTCAACTACCGGCTGGCCAGAGCCCAAAGAGTTGTGGAGAATGCCTTCCGGATAATGGCCAGCCGGTTCCGCCTATTTTTAACAAGTATTCACATGGCGGAGTACAAACTGAATTATATAGTATTTTGTGAAAAAAACAAAAAATATTTTTGGGAACAATGCGCTAGATAAAATATTTTTTTTTTTAAATAAATGTGATATATTGAGATAAAAGCTGCCAGTACCAAAATTCAGATACAGAATTTAAAGCATATACAAAAAAAGGGGAGGTACCTGTAGGTACAGCGCTAAAAAAATGAACATAAACCTTAATGAAAGGAATATAAACAGCATAATGAAATAAAAAATTACACCAGTGATATATATGTCAAAGTGAGCAAACACAATCTCACATGTGAGCAAACACCTCATCAATAACATAAATAACTTGTTAATTGAAAGTGATGACCCATATGGCAAAAAACAAAACACTAATAGAAAATTAGCATAATTGTTAAAGATAAAACCAGATAAACATACAAAAAGTCCCAAATCAAATAAATGATGTGATTTGCATGCTAATAACCCGAAGTGGATGCAAAAAAGAGAAAAGTAAATCATAAAGGGAAATTAATCCTTAAAACAGATCTTCTCGGTATGCAGTGATGAGGGAAACTTGTAATAGAAAAGACTTCCATCCACCAGTGGAGACACCACAGAAAATGATAATATAGTCTCCTTACCAGATCAAATTGACCACTATAACGGCGGTCTGTGTAGGTGCAGGGATTTTAGGTCTCCCCAAGGACCCACAACCGATGACTGGATAGGGTATGGATGGTGGTAGGTGTCTCAAAATATAAAAATAAAAAACTCCATAGTGTAATGCTGCTTGAACATTTATTGAAAAATAGGAAGTATTGCACTTACAGAATATCGATCAATTGAAAGCGGTTAGTAAAGATGGAGCGTGGTGACTCGCGGCATCTCATTCAGGCTTCCTCGTTCGCATCTGTGTATCTCGTATGGAGAGGGCGTAATGACGTCGGTATTGCAGGCCACACCTACGCGTTTCGTCACTAGCGGATGTCGTCTGGGATTGGCTGCTGAACCTGCGTCATTACGTGTGCCCTTATATAATGCTGCAGCGCCATCTTGAATGAGGGCGGAAGCAAAGGAACTAAAGGAGACACAAGGCGCCACCATATTAACTGATGGATGCCGTAGGAACAAGTGCCGGAAGCCTAGGTATTATGTCTGCCATCTTGTGGCCAAAAAGCAGTAGACAGGAAGTAATAGATGTTTAAACAAGAGCCACAAGCTAAGAGGAAAAAAAAAACACAGAAAAGACGCCGCAGAATCAATACATAAAAATTAATAAAAATAATTATTAGCAAAATCTGATACCAACCAAGATATTTAAAATAAAATTAAACAGACCACACTATTCCTATAATATACTTGATGTGATTACAGAATAATAGATTGTGTTAAAAATATTGTTAAAATACATAAAACCTATATAAAAAAAAATTATATAAAAAATGGGACAGAGATGAACTAAGCATTGTTGATGAAAAAATTATTATCCCAATCAACATTTAACCCATGAGGTAGATAAGATTTCATATCAAATATCCACTTGGTTTCTAACTTGGATATAGAACGAACCCTATTTGTACCCTTCCAATGTGGAAGAAGTTTTTCAATTGGGACAAAGAGGGTACCTTTTAGTTGCCGATTATGGTGTTGAGCATAGTGCTTGGATAAATTATGTTTGGGGAATCCACGTTTTATATTCCCTACATGTTCCTCCAGTCTGACATGAAGGGCTCTTGTAGTTCGTCCAATATACTGCTTTGAGCATGGGCATTGGATAAGATAAACTACACATTCACTTGAAAGAGTAGTGAATGAATCAATATTATAAATGTTATTCGTCTGTGTAGTTCGAAAGGATTCAAGTTTACGTCCCTGAAATGAGTTCACTCGACAAATTTGGTATCTTTTACATGGAAAAAAGCCTTTCATCGTTTGAAAAAAAGACACAGTTTTGGGAGGATCTATCACATTAGGGTCTACTCTGTGACGCAGAGATGGTGCCCCTCTGAAAATGACAACTGGTTGATCTGGGATTATTGGACCCAAAACGTTATCGTTCTTTAAAATATTCCAGTACTTATTAAAGATTTTTTTGACTGAAAAATATTGGTTTGAAAAACCTGTGACCATAGCACACCCAAATTTTTTGTCAACTGTGTGACTGGTCCGATTAGGACCAGTAAGCATAAGGCCTCTATCCATGTCATGAACTTTTTGAATAGTAACATCAATATCCTTTTCATTGTATCCTTTCTTTAAAAATCTTGATTTTAAAACTAGTGCCTGTCGCTGATAATCTGAAAGAGAGGTACAATTTCACCTAATCCTTTGGAATTGGCCTTTGGGTACTGCACTCAGCCAAGATGGGTGGTGACAGCTGGTAAGGGGAATATAAGCATTCCGATTGGTTTCTTTAAAATATGTGGTAGTAATTAAATTACCATCTCTCACCAGAATATTCAAATCCAAAAAATGAATCTCGGTTTGGCTGGCTTCATACTTTAAACTAATGCCCCTATTATTCGTATTAAGTCTGAAAAAGAAATTTTGAAGTGAAGAGAGGTCACCCTCCCAAAGTAGTATAATATCATCAATATACCTTTTCCAAAGGCGTAACTCACTTGGAGGCTTAATATCAATGACCTCCCTTTCCCAATAAGCCATGAATAAATTGGCGAGACTGGGGGCAAATTTAGCCCCCATAGCCACGCCACATTTTTGTAAAAAAAATTCACCGCCAAACCAAAAGTAGTTATGGCTAGTGGCAAAAATCAAAAGATTAACAATAAAATCCTTCTGAATTAAAGAAAGAGTGGAATCCCGGTCCAGGTAAAAATGAACAGCCTCAAGACCCTGCTCATGTGAAATTATGGTATAGAGGGAGGCGACATCCGCTGTCGCTAAGATGAATCCCTCCCTCCAACCACAAACATCCAGAAGATTAATAACCTGGGTAGTATCACGTAAGTATGAAGGAGTTCCCAAAACCAAAGGCTGTAAAAACTCATCGATATACCTGCCTGCACGGGCTGTGACCAAATCTATGCCGCTGATATTTGGTCGGCCAGGTGGACAGGTCAAATTCTTGTGCACCTTCGGCAGATAATATATAACTGGCACTCTAGGTGCAGATGGTACCAGATATAATCTTTCCTTTTTATTTAGCACACCTAGAAAAAAGCCTTTGTCAATTAACGATGAGAGTTCTTTCTTGTATTTCACTGTAGGGTTACATGCTAATCGAGCATATGTAACACCATCAGATAAAAGCCTATTCATCTCTGTCATGTAATCAGTTTTGTTTAAAATAACGACGCCACCACCCTTATCTGCAGGGTGTATGATGATGTTGTTTCGTGTGCAAATTTGTTTAAGGTTACTCTGAAAATCATAATTACTCCTAATTCTAGGAGTTTTTAAGTCTACTATGTCCTTGAGTACCATTTCCTTAAAAGTTTGTATAGAAGGGGCAGGCTTGCCCCCCCAAAGTGCCCGTGCAATCCGGCAGAACTATGTGGACTATTTCATGGGTAGGGGGGCCATTCCAATGCCAGCCAATCTTTGATAGTTTTTACTATTTACCCAAAAAATAAAAAATAAATCTGATCTTTCATTTTATATATTTTCTTTGTTTTTACTTTAGCTGTCTGTTAGTTTTTCAAAGTGTACTTGTAGTGCCAAGTGTATTTTCCTTAGTAAAGACCAAACATTTCACTGGTAACAACAAAACTAAGCCCAAAAAAGAGTGGATTTAAAAAATAGAAGCCACACTTTTTTGGTATTTCCATGTTTTTTACTCTGTGCACAATCACACATGGTCTTTAGAACATTTTTTGTGTGTCTACTTTTTTTAAACACATTTTTTTGTTTTGACATAAACTGGCAATTTTTTGGGGTTATGAAATTACAAAAATTCTCCTAAACATACCTCAAAATACAACAATGTAAACCTCTAGGCCAGGGATATGCAGTTAGCGGACCTCCAAACTACAAGTCCCATGAGGCATAGCAAAACTCTGACAGAAGCAAGCATGACACCCAGAGGCAGAAGCATGATGGGACTTGTAGTTTTGCAACAGCTGGAGGTCCGCTAATTGCTCCGCTAATTGCATATCCCTGCTCTAGGCAAGATCTCAGACCTTCGATTTTTCAAAAAAGGTCTATCTGCCCTTCATAAGATGGAGTGTTGTCACCCCTGAACAAGACAAAATTTGAAGATGCACACAATTTTTAGGAGGGTAAAATAGGTTATTTATTTCCTCATCCCTATTGTCAACATGTGCTATCCGCCATCATGGGGGATCAATCGATGTGTTTTGGGTGTGCAACCCCTTCTTCCTTTCACCTACTTGAGTTGTGAGGAAGGGGTTGCACCCACAAAACACGTTCATGGAGATCCCGTGATGGCAGATAGCACATGTTGACCCACAGTGTGCATCTTCAAATTTTGTCTTTTAGTAAAAGTGCTCAAAAAGTGAATTAAAAAAAAGGGGGGGGGGGTTTATTCTATTCGCCCCAACACATCAATGATGTCCTTAAATGTATTCTCCATAGCATTCATCCTTTTCTCCATGAAGTCCAGTTGAGTACTACAATCCATTATTTGTTGGATGATTCTTTGTGCACTATCACTAGAGAATCGAGGAATTTCATCAACATGTTCATCCCCTAAAATAAAAATAAAATCATAAAAATCTGCAGGCCTACATCTCTTACCTGAAGCTGTGGTGACAGATACTGACCTGTTGTAGTGACAAGTTCCACCACCTCATCCACTTCTCCTTCCTCCACTTCTCCTTCCTCCACCTCTCCTTTATTTACTTTTACTTCCTCCACATCCTCAGGTTGGGCTTGTTGGGGAGGTTGGGGTTCTTTAGAAGGTGTGGGGTTCCTGGGCTCCAAGGAGTGGTGTCCTCCCAGTCTTCTCTCCCCTATGAGAATGAAACAAATGGTACACTTAACACACACATATATAAAGTCATAAATAGGAATATGAAACATTGCTTGCAAGTGGGCTACAATTGTCTGTTTTGGCACAGTTCCAAGCTGAAGACAAGATTTTTGAACTTAACAAAGCTGGAATACTGAACTTTTTGTGACAATTTTCTCACATGGGCCCTCTCCCCCCCAGTACCCACTGTAGCACCTGTGTGGGACACCCTAAAAAGGTTGTTCTGGTGGCCCACACTATAGTGCTCCTGTGAATGCAGATGTGTAAACAACTGCTGAGTGTCCTCTCCTTTACATTGATTCAAGTTTGCATTTCATTCTAGTTATAAACACATCACCTAGACAACAATGTCATAACATTTATGGAATCTAAACAGACATTTTACCAAAAAATTAAAAACATGGATATTGACAAATCATCGTATGTAGTGTGCAAACGATGTGTCTGTATCGACCGATTACTGTGCCCACTAAATTTTTTAAGATGTCATTTTAGAATGTACAATAGTAAAAAACAACAACATGGAGCAACATGCAAGTTGTGAAATACAACAATAGGGACACAGGAGAAGTACTTACTTTTTTTGAGCATTCTGTTAATGCTCCTTAACTGCTCCGGCTCCCTCAGTTTGGGGTCAGACCACCTCTTTCTGAGCTGCTCCTTTAAACTTTTCACACCCAAATTCTTCTTCAGACTTTTCACTACTTGCTTCATAATATGGGCCTTCCTTCGATTAGGGTGGGAATACGGCCCATGCTTTGCATCATAATTAGAATTATTCAATATGGCCACCATCTCCGCCATCTCCTCAAAGGACATATTAGATGCCTTGTAGCGCCTACTTGTTTGTGACGTTTCCCGCTCTGGGCTTGTCTCCTCATTAGAATTATCTGAATTCACAGACACCTGCTGTGACTCCGCCATGTCGCCTGCGCGCCGAAAGAGAAGGGGCGGGGGGAAACATCGAGAAAGAACGTCATGGGCGGGCGACGTGTGTCACGCATGCGTAGTGTATATAAAGCTAACACACATGTGATGTACCTACGTTCTGTGTGCGGTGGAAGGAGTTAAGAGCGCCGAACGTTAGACCGAAGGTAAGATTTTAACTTGGAACATCAGTGGCCTATACTGCATAGAGATTGAAGAGCATATATGGGCATAAAGATTACTCGAGTTTAGAGTGTGATTGACATTTGTATTTTTGACTGGTGTTTTGTCTTGCAGAAACAATGAATGCTTTTCTTGAAAAAGAATTTCTGGCCGATTTTATAGATCGGTTAAGGGAGGTTTCCGCTCTGTGGGAGACCAAAAATCCGATACACAAAAAAAAGGGGTAAGGAAAGCAGCGCTGGAGAGCCTGCTCCCATTTGTGCACACCAGGATGCCCAACGCAACCATTGAGCAGCTGGATACAAAAATTGGGACCTTGAGAGGCACATATAGGACTGAGTGCAATCGGGTCCTGGCTTCTCAGAGGTCAGGAGCAGCAGCAGGGAAGGTATATGTCCCACATTTGTGGTACTACGACAGGTTGGCCTTTCTGAATGACCACATTACACAGAGGGAATCACTTTCCAGCCTTCCCTCCAGCCTTCCCTCCAGCCAAGATGATACTTCTCAGGATCAGGAGGAGCCTTCCATCCTGGCTGAAGACCCCGATCTGTCCGTCTGTAGCCAGGTATATTCTTTTCTAAATATTTCTTGTGAAAAAATTAATGCTGTAAAATAGATGTTAAGATGGGAACAAATTTAGTCAATCAAGAAAAAGTGTTTGACATAGCAATAGACAGTAGTGGGCAAAAAAGTTTTGGAGATGAATGAAAAATTATGGGGGCATAATGAGAGTAATAAAAAATATTTAAAATTCTATTTGCAACAGTCAGGAGCTGAACATTGTCGGGGTTCTTTACTAAAAGCAAATCCACTTTGCACTACAAGTGCAAACTACAAGTGCAAAGTGCACTTCAAATTGCACTGAAAGTGCACTTGGAAGTAAAGTTGCTGTAAATCTGAGGGGTAGATCTGAAATGAGGGGAAGTTCTGCTGATTTTATTATCCAATCATGTGCAAGCTAAATTTCTGATTTTTATTTTCCTTGCATGTCCCCCTCAGATCTACAGCGACTGCACTTCCAAGTACACTTTCAATGCAATTTCAAGTGCACTTGTAGTTTGCACTTGTAGTGCAAAGTGATTTTGCCTTTAGTAAATAACCCCCTGTGTGTGATTGATGAAACAAAACTCTAAATATGTCCCTTTTTTTACACAGGAGGAGGTCAGCCAGGATGAGAGGCAGGAAAATGTCAGGCAGGAGGAGGCTGGGGTTAGTGGCAGAGAGGAGGTGGCTGGTCCAAGTGACAGTACAAGGTGTCAGGTGCCTCCCATCCGCATGCCACCAAGAAGGGCCAGGAGGGATAGGTCTGTGAGTCAGGCAGCACTGGCCCTGATTAAAGAGGCACATGCCACCCTCCAGCAGCCCACAACCCCTGATGAGGGCTATGCCGCATTGGTCGGCATGAAAATGGGCCAGATGCCAACGGGACAAAGGCTACTATGTGAGGCCCTGCTCATTTCCCTTTTAAATAAGGGGTTGATGGGGAGACTCACTGACACCACTGTCATTTGTGACCATGGCCATCCTCCTGCACCTTCTTCTTCTCAACCTCCTCCTTCTTCTTCTCCTCCACCTCCTTCTTCTCCACCTCTACCTCCTTCTTCTCAACCTCCTCCTTCTTTTTCTCCTCCACCTCCTTCTTCTCCACCTCCACCTCCTTCTTCTCCACCTCCACCTCCTTCTTCTCAACCTCCTCCTTCTTCTTCTTCTCCTCCACCTCCTTCTTCTCCACCTCCACCTCCTTTTTCACAACCTCCTCCTTCTTCTTCTCCTCCACCTCCTTCTTCTCAACCTCCTCCTTCTTCTTCTCCTCCACCTCCTTCTTCTCCACCTCCACCTCCTTTTTCACAACCTCCTTCTTCTTCTACTCCTCCACCCCCTTCTTCTCCACCTCCTCCTCCTGACATGAGTACACCTCCAGAGGCACAGCCTCCAGCCAGGCGGACAAGGAAGGCTGCAGAGAAGGCTGCAGGGAAGGCTGCAGGGAAGCCTACCAAGAAGGCTGCAGGGAAGTCGAGCAAGAAGACCAGGAAGTGATTCCCTTGTTTCAATGTGGTCTGACAGAAGGCAGCCTGTTGTAGTTGCACAGACTTGGGACATGTATCTAACCTGCTGCTGTTCCTGACCTCTGGGAGTCCAAGACCAGATTGGGCTCACTAATGTTTGTGCTTCCCAAGGTCCCAAGTTTTGTGTCCACACGCTCTCCAGCGCTGCCTTCTAGTTTGTTTATTCTTATTTTCTCTACCATAATAAATGGCATTTATGTTTTCAGTTAATACTTGCCTATGTGTTTTTATTAAAGCAAAATATTTAGCTGGTGAGTAGGCAGGTAATTTTCGAAAATTCAAAAGCTAGATTTTAAATGGGACAGATAACACCAAAAAATCTCCTTGAAGGTCAAAAAATCGAAGATAATTATTTTTAAATTGTGTTAAATTTACACAGGAGAAAAGCAAAAAATGGAGATCACTAGAAATTAAATAAGATTTTAAAATGCATATCTGAAAAAAAAAAATTAAAATTTAAAACAATCCAAAAAATATGAGATCTTGCTCGAGAAAAAAAAATAACATATTAATGAGATCTGAATTCAGAAATGTTGCAAAAAGTTAGTCAGAACTCTGTGAATATCTGCAGCCAAAAACAATCATTATTGTTCATTATTGTACCATTCTAAAGAAGATTTTAATGTGCAACATTTAAACGATGCAAAAATTGTTAACGCGTGACGAATGTGCTATCTCCATTACGAACGCTAGTTTTACAAGAAGGTGCGCTCCCGTCTCATACTTGAGTCTGACCATGCGCGGTTTTTGAAGACTCGGAAAAGCATACACACGAATGGTTTTCTCGTCCAAAAACAGTCTGACGAGAATCACGGCGAGAAAAAATGAGACTCTGACGAGAAAAAAGACCGCAGGTCTTCTTTTTTCTCATCGAGATTTTGGCCAGTTTTCTCGATGAGAAAGCATACACACAAACGGTTTTCTCAGCAAGAAAGCTCTCCCAACTGTTTTTTTGTCGTTTCTTGCAAAACCGGTCGTGTGTACGCGGCTTCAGAGTCTTTTCTATTTATTAACATTCAATTTGCAACAGTCATGAGCTGAAAATTGTGTGTGATTGATGAACCAAAAACTAAAACTATGTCCCTTTTTTATTCACAGGATGACCTCAGCCAGGACGAGGCTCAGGAATGTGGAAACCAGGAGGAGGCAGGGGTGAGTGGCAGCCAGGAGGAGGCCGGGCCCAGTGGCAGGCTGGAGGTGGCCGTGCCCAGTGGCAGGCAGGAGGTGGCCGGGCCCAGTGGCAGCCAGCAGGTGCACAGGCCCAGTGGCAGCACCCAATCACAGGTGCATGCCCTCCACATTAGATCAAAAAGGCCCAGGAAGGTGACACAGATGGAGGAGGAATCCCTGAGGTTAATTAGGGAGGCAAGCAAGATCATGAGAGCCCCCCGACGCTGAAGAGGCCTATGGCTGTTATCTAGCCACTAGACTACAGAAAGTGGAGGAGAGCCAACGTATCCTCTGTGAAGGCATTTTTTGTATGGCCCTTCAGAAGGTGGTGAGGGGCCAGCTGACTGAGGCCACAAATTTATGTGATCTCGCCCATCCTTCTTCTTCTCCTCCTCCTTCTCCTGCCACACATCCACCAGCAGAGCCACAGCCTGCAAGGAGGCGTACAGGGAGGCGTGGAGGGAACGCTGCAGGGAGGCGTGGAGGGAGGACCAGAAAGTGATGACCTGGCTTCAGTCTGGTTTGACAGAAGACGCAGTCTGTTGTAGTACCACAGCCTGGGGACATATATGACATCTGCTGCTGCTCCTGATTTCTGTGATTTGGGGACCAGATTGTACTCCCAATTATAGGGACTCCTCAAGTTATATATTTTTTTATCAATACACTCGATGTCTGCCTCGGGGTCCAAAGACTGCGCAAATTTGACCAATTTCTCCATCGTTGCCTTTCCTCTTTATTATGTTATACACAATAAATGGATATTTAATTTACTTTAAATACTTGTCTATGTGTTTTTCTTATAAAGGAAAGTTTGTTTGTGAGTAGGCAGGTACATTACAAAATTACATTGTGTAATCAATAAGGAACACCAACACCAACCTCCTTGAGGGAAAAAAAATACAAGATAATAATGTTGTTGTGGTAACTTGACCAGAAAATAAAAAATGGAGATCACAAGAAAATATTAAAACCCCACAAAAAAAAGAAGAGATCTTGATTGAAATCACAATTTTTTTTTTGGAGATCTGGCTTTAAAATCAAATACGAATATTCATGAGATCACAAGAAACAATAAAGAAACAAGTTGGTCAGAACTCTGTGTGAATATCAGCAGCAATAAAATAACATTATTCTAGCATTAGAAAGAAGAAAAGAATGCGGTACATTAAACGATGCAATAATTTGCAGCATGACGAATGTGTTATCTCCATTACGAACGCTAGTTTTACTAGAACAAGCGCTCCCGTGGATTTTTTGTCCGACGGAGTTCCACACAGATGATCGGAATTTCCCATAGGATTTTTTTCCATTGGAAAAAAATAAAACATGTTCTATTTCTAAACTCCGACGTAAAAAATTCCCACACAAGGTCGGAATTTCTGATGAAAAAACTTGATCGTGTATACAAGGCATAAGAGTGAATAAAGGGGTCACATTATGGGGCCACTTTCCTGAGATTGCGGCCTCCCTAGCACAAATTTAAAAGGTAAATTATTAAGTTAGGTTTAGCTGCATTAGTACAGTGGGGTTAGGGGCCCCGCCCCTTTTGGGGCCGGTCCACAAGGAAGCAAGAAGAGCCAATCAGGTTTCAGGGAACTTTCTGGATTTTGGGATTGCTTATAAAAGGGCCAGCAGGCGCAGGGTTCTGCCTCTTTTCAGCTGAACAAGCAGGAAGATTTGAGCTCTTACCTTACACAGAACATCTTACATGATGGAAGCGCTGGTGATGCAGCTATTAGAGAAAGCTGGCAGCTCAGGAGGAGAGGCATGGCTTAGACGCTGCCTGGAGTCAGCCCCGGAGGAAGAAGGACGGCTGCTGGAGCAAGAGGGTGGAGACTTGGTAGCGAGCGGCGAGAGGAGGAATGACACTGACATGGTGCAGGGAGTTCCTGAACCAGCTCCGCCTGCAAAAGCGAGGAGACGCACACCGCCGGAGAGGGAAGGAGGGGCTTCCGCAGAAGCTACAGACACCCGTGCGCCGCTAGTGATGCTGAGGGAAGATGGCGGCGGTGTGACGTCACGAGGCCGCCGCGGAGGTCAGAAGAGGCGGACCTGTTCGCAGTCGCCGGCTGGAAGAGGAGGACGGCGCGGCCAGCCGCAGCAGGCCGCACAGGACAGTCGGGGGAGACAGCGCGCGCAGCGGTCTCCCGGGAACCAGCGCTTAGAGTGTCAGCAAGGCACTCAGAACACAGACATGCCACAGCATGCAACAGGTGAGCAGATGCTACAGGTGCAAGACCCCCCTTCAATGCTGGAGCAGGTGGCTCAGCAGCAGGTGTTGCAGGCTCCAGCTGGTGGTGAGTTAAACCAATTGCATGTACTATCTGGTTTGGTAGGCTCTTTGTCTTCCATAATACAATCACTGTCTAAAGGTTCAGCACCTGCTGTGTCTGCTGCTTCTATTTATGTTAACCCTTCTGTGTCATCTCTTACTCCAGTACTGTCTAGTCTGCCTGTCAGCTTACTATCTCAGCTAGATAAAGTTTCTGCTATGCAGTCTGACAAATCAGCTCCTGAGCTCTTGCAGACGGCTGGGCAAAGGTTACTGGTCCCTGAGATATATATGAAAGATTCCATGCCATGTGAAATGTCCCCTTTAGGATACCATTTAAGTGTAAATGTTAAGGAAAAGATTTGGAAAGGGGAATATGTTGACATTCTTTCTCTCCTGCCTGCGCATAAAGAATTTGTTAGAACAGAAAGGAGGGGGGAGGAGAGAAGCGAAGAAGAAAGGCTGCAGGGCAATCCCTAGGTCGTTTAACAATTGGCTTCAAGTCTTTTGTATTTATTCTGGCATTATGGCGGAGAAGCACCCGGAAAGGTGTGGGGGGGCTTTTCCAGCATCTAGATCACATCTTGGAAGCCTATAAAAATTTTGGGGGCCTGGGGTGGTTTTTCTATGACGAATCCTTTCGTCAGAAACTGTCCATTCACCCGTCTCTAAGGTGGGGTATGAAAGATGTGGGCTTGTGGCTCAATTTGATTGTGGCACAAAGGCAGGTAGCGCCTAGTCAACCCGCTGCGACAGCGTCGACAGCGGCCTTTAGGAAAGGCTGCTGTTTTGCATTTAATGACAGCCAGTGCCGCTGGAATAATTTGTGTAAATACAGACACGAATGTGCCATTTGTGCGGGGACGCACCCAGCGGCAAAATGTTTTAAGCGGAATGCAGTGACAGGAGCTAGCCCGGTCCAGCATATTTTTCCCAAAAGCCTGCACGCCAGTGAGGCTGGAAAAAATGCGCCCGTGCCTGGACATCTACCCAAACAGGGAGAAGGCTTGTTTACTCAGTAAAGGTTTTGATCAGGGTTTCCCGTTGCCTTCCTTTTCGGGGGAGGGGTGTAAATTGGTAGGTAATTTGAAATCTGTAGATCAATTTCCCCAGGTGGTAAGGGATAAGTTATGTAAAGAACTAAAGGAAGGTAGAATTGCTGGCCCTTTTGAGCACCCCCCCTTCTATAATTTTCGGATTTCCCCATTGGGGGGTAGTGCCAAAACGGGAACCCAATGAATTTCGTATTATACACCATCTATCCTTTCCAAAAGGTGACTCCTTGAACGATGAGATTGACGGGAGCCTATGCTCAGTGTCGTATGCCACATTCGAAGAAGCGATTGGTAAGATCAGGAGGTTTGGCCCTGGGGCCTTGTTGGCGAAGGCTGACATAAAATCCGCATTTCGCCTCTTGCCCGTCTCCCCGGAGGCTTTCAGCTCGTTGGGGTTTTATTTTGAGGGTCAATACTTTTTTGACATGTGTCTCCCGATGGGGTGTTCGTTGTCATGTTCCTACTTTGAATCATTCTCTACATTTCTCCACTGGGTACTTGGCATCCGATCTGGGCTGGATGGTGCGGTGCACTATCTAGATGATTTTTTGTTTGTTGGCCTAGCAGACTCTAGTTTTTGTTCTGACTTGTTGCTGTCATTTCAGGCCATGGCTTTTGAATTTGGAGTACCGTTGGCTGAGGGAAAAACTTGCTTGCCAAGCACTTCATTGGAGTTTTTGGGCATAGAGATAGATACTTGCGGTATGGAATTTCGTTTGCCGGAAAAAAAATTGAGTAAATTAAAATGGTTAATCACGACGGTGTTGCGGAAAAAGAAGGTACGCTTGAAAGAAATACAGTCGCTGCTGGGGGTTCTGGCATTTGCGTGCAGAATCATGCCTGTTGGCAGAATATTTTCGCGTCGGCTTTACCTGGCGATTTCAGGCTTGAAATCTCCTTTGGATCATGTTAGAATAACGGCCCCCATTAAGGAAGATCTTTTGGTTTGGGCCAACTTTCTTGACGGATATAACGGTAGGTCCTTTTTTCAGGCGGAATTTGTTGTGGCAAAGGATTTTTGTTTATTTACGGATGCAGCTGGCTCCAAAGGCTTCGGTGCCATCTGGAGATCGCACTGGTGTTGCGCAGCTTGGCCGGAGCCTTGGGTGAGTTCGGGAGTGACCAGGAACGTGGTATTGCTAGAATTATTTCCAATATTAGTGGCATTGGAGTTGTGGGGCTCAGAGTTCGCTAATAGGCGCATCTTGGTGGAAACGGATAACAAGGGTGTATTATATGCAGTGAACTGCCTTGCATCCAGTTCTTTGCCGGTAATCAAAATCTTGCGTCAGGTGGTCTTCAGATGCCTCAAATTTAATATTTGGTTGAAGGCTAGGTATACCCCGGGGATATTGAATAATATAGCTGATTCTCTATCTCGTTTTCAGGAGGAGCGTTTTCGGAGTCTGCTGCCGGAGGCAGACGCAGTTGGCAACTCATGCCCGGCCTATCTGTGGGAGATGATCTGAGTACTGTGACGAATGCTATAAAAAGCTCTTTAGCTCCTAGAACCTGGTCGAGTTACTTGGCAGCCTGGAGCAGCTGGATATCCTTTGCAAGTGCTGAAGGTGGTCAGTTTGATAAGCCTTCGGAAGGTACCATTTTGGCTTTTATGTCAAGTTTAATGCGGCAGCAACTTTCACATAGTTATGTGACAAGAACGCTGGCCGGTATGTCCTTTTTCTTCCGTTTATTGGGTCTGAGACCTTGTTCTTCTTATTTTTCTGTAAAACAGGCACTGAAGGGATACAAGAGATTGACGTTTGTCATAGATGATAGGAGACCGATTTCTCTTGACATTCTCGGTGGCCTTTGCAGAATGACTTCAGTGGTTTGTTTTTCCTCCTACGAGGCCTTATTATTCAGGACAGCTTTTGTGCTTGCATTTTTTGGGGCATTTCGCATCTCGGAATTAATTCCAGTGAGCAAACAAGGTGGTTCGGGTGTGCGATTTGACCAGGTGCTAGTTGATCAATCGGGTGTTCATGTGTGGCTGCAGTATTCCAAAACAGACCAATATGGTAAGGGTAGATGGGTTCATCTAAAAGAACAAAATGAGAGCTTATTGTGCCCGGTAGCCTTGGTTAAACAATTTATGGGGCTTAGGCCTCCCGGGGAGGGAATTTTTCTCATTCATGCTAATTTATTGCCCCTGACGAAATACCAATTCGATGCAGTTTTAAAAAAGAGTTTGGGTGCCATGGGTTTAAGTCATTTTAAGTTTTCCTCCCACTCCTTTCGGATTGGCGCAGCTTCGGAGGCGGCCCGATCGGGCGTCTCCGAATCAGATATCAAGGCATTGGGTGGGTGGAAGTCAAAATGTTTTAAGTTGTATGTTCGTCCTAATTTGTTTATTTAATTTTAGGTACCCAGCACACAGTGTGGATTTTGGGGCATTCATTTATTTATTGGGCACAAAAAAGAGCGGCTCAACGCAACTATTCATCAAATTTATCCTTGCACCCGGACTCATTTCGTTTGTTCTGGAAAGGTATAAGAGGCCTTCAATGGCCGCAACTGGATTTGCATGTGTCTAGGTTATGTCAGCTGTGGCCATTGCCATCCATACTGATAATTTATTTGGGAGGTAACGATTTTGGAAATGTTAACACTTTGGACTTATTATTTATGATTAAGCGTGACCTGCATCGCTTCAGTGCGACTTTCCCAGGTACAACCTTAGTTTTTTCAGAAGTGGTTCCTCGTCTTTCATGGCTCTCCTCTGCGCAGAGGAGGGTGATGGAAAAAATGAGGAAGAGAGTCAATAGGGCTCTCGAAAAGTTCATGCCCCAAGTTGGGGGACTGTCTTATAGGCACATGGACTTGGAAGGGGGATATTCAGGTCTGTACAGACTGGATGGGGTGCACTTATCAGAAGTAGGAAATGACATTTTTAATGTTGGTCTGCAGAACATGATCGAAAAGGCCGCGACGATTGGGGTGTGCCGGTCTTGATGCTCAAGACCGGCGTGTGGGGACTTTTATTTATCTTTGAAGTTGTGCTACTGCTCAAGTTCTAACAACTGAGCAGGTAGAAATATGTTATTGGATGATTTATGAAGTTTGGAATGATAATAAAGATTTATGGAAAATTATTTGTGAAAAACCAATAAAGGTGTCGCGGCCAAGTTTTTGCCATTTAAAAAATGTGTTCAGTTATTTATTTTAGTTAAGATGTATCTGGGGAAGTTCTGGTTTGGGTGGGTGGGGCCTGCAATCTCATGAATAAAGGGGTCACATTATGGGGCCACTTTCCTGAGATTGCGGCCTCCCTAGCACAAATTTAAAAGGTAAATTATTAAGTTAGGTTTAGCTGCATTAGTACAGTGGGGTTAGGGGTCCCGCCCCTTTTGGGGCCGGTCCACAAGGAAGCAAGAAGAGCCAATTAGGTTTCAGGGAACTTTCTGGATTTTGGGATTGCTTATAAAAGGGCCAGCAGGCGCAGGGTTCTGCCTCTTTTCAGCTGAACAAGCAGGAAGATTTGAGCTCCCTCCCTCCCGCCCCAGTCGCGTACACTTTTATGTGGTGGGTCACCCTGGATCCAGGGGGGACTTTTATTTATCTTTGAAGTTGTGCTACTGCTCGAGTTCTAACAACTGAGCAGGTAGAAATATGTTATTGGATGATTTATGAAGTTTGGAATGATAATAAAGATTTATGGAAAATTATTTGTGAAAAACCAATAAAGGTGTCGCGGCCAAGTTTTTGCCATTTAAAAAATGTGTTCAGTTATTTATTTTAGTTAAGTTGTATCTGGGGAAGTTCTGGTTTGGGCGGGTGGGGCCTGCAATCTAATAACGGTTTCTTGCAGTTTACTAACCAAATGCAAAGTTAGAATTAGTAATGCAAAACAGAGTCAGGACAACAAAACACATGCAAGCACTACAGAATAATGAAAGCTGCACAAACATGGACTCTTCACAGCAACGTCTCTGTGACTCAGTCAGGGTAACTTTTGACTTCATAGTCTCTATAAAACATTATAACAACAAAACATCTATCTGAGATTCACTACTTCAGCAAAACACTTAAAAAAACAGCATCCCTCTCAGTGAAGTCTACGGTGGCTCTGGTAACATAGGGGAACAGCTAAACTGATATACTCTGTTAGTGATTGGGGAGGTGCTCCCCACAGTAGCTGAGTCTTTCAGAGAAGCTGAGTGCTATTATGCTCTGGCACGCCGGTTCTGACAGTGGAGAGCTACTCACCTGTCTTCACTTCACTTGCCTAGCTAGCTCTGCTTTACCAGGGGTGGCCTCCCTCAACTGCTGAGGTAAGGGAGCAAAGAAACTTATCTTTTCTTGGTGTGTCCTGGAACCCAGGGATTGTGGTAAAATAAGTTAAAGGACCTGTCTCTGCATCTAAGTATAGTTAGGTGATGGGCAATCTGCTACAAGGTTGCCTGTAAAACATGCACTGTTGATAGAATGTGATGACAGGTGTGAGTAAATTGTGATTTAGAAGAAAAAACATTTTTGGTAAATAGTTACATTAGTGAAAGCATATTGGAAAAATTTCTGAAGCAGAGGTCTTTTCAACAAAAAATACGCCTTTCTGGCTTTTTCTTTTATGATATAAAGCATGGGAATACCCCTGCTTACAGCTTAGCACCATTTCATTTACAGAGGTGTGACACGATCTTGCCTCAGTTGGGTGTTATACATTCAGTTCTATAAAAAAAAGCCTGGTCTTCTCTTTTCTCACCTAGGAAATTCATAATGAACTCATTAAGCAGATGGGAAAAAAGTGACAAGATGATTCACAGATTTTATACTCTGCCATTAGATAACAAAGGTGACATAAATCATTTATATGAGCTGTCACTGTAATAATAAAAAAAATATATTGTTAACTGGTAACACCTTTAATGTCCCACAGTAACTGTCCTTCAGTGGTACATGAAATCCAAATACTTATGGGTTTTAGTACGATTCTAAGTCAGCCAAAAATGTTAAAGTGGGTGTAAACCTACTCTCATCCTTTCTAAACTACTGCCATAGTGGTTATTCATAAGGATATAGAGTACATGCCTCCTGCATGTGTCCTAACCTGTCAAATGTCTCCCCTCTGTCTGTTATGAGACCTGGAAAACTGCAGATTCTCTGGGTGGGTCTGTTGTCCGAAGCTCATCGGGTGGAGTCGTGATGTCAGTAGACTCCCTGCCCACCTCTACACTCCCCTTGTCAACATTATTATTATTATTATACAGGATTTATATAGCGCCAACAGTTTGCGCAGCGCTTTACATCAGGGAAGACAGTACAGTCACAATACAATTCGTTAGAGCTTACAGTCTAGAAACATGCATTTTCTCCTGTGTATTTCTTACACTGAACTTCTGCTATGATCAATAACATCCAGTCAAAACCCAGAAAAGTCACAACATGACTTCAGCATGCCCAATCATGCTGAGGTGTGGAACAAACAATCATGGGAGAGCTGGAGAAGAAAGGATGGGATCTGAGGTACACAGAATGTCTCTCTCAGGCTCCTGCATGAGATATGTAAATCACCTGTCACTCACAGCAAGGGGAAGAACTGACTCCTATTTCTCTGTGTGGTAGTATTTATCTTACTGAAAAAACATAAGAGAACTTCTCAGAGCTGGATTAACTCTTTGTGGCAAGACTGGGCACAGATGACATGAAATCCTATATTGTACAAGGTGCAAGCCTTAATTAAAAGAAATAAAAAAAATTGGGGTTTACATCCACTTTAAGTCAAGCCAAAGATTTTGAAATACTGGTTTAATATGCAAATCCGTGGTCTGTTTCAGTTATTCGCTGTCAGAATGGAATGAGAGCTTGCAATTATTATTTTATCTTTGCCAGTAAGCCGAAGACCGTTTTTAGATTGCTTACAATTAGGTTGTAGGGGTCCTCATCCCCATAATCAAATAACCAACACTCATATATTGTATTATACTATATTGGGCATCCACAACCTACTACACATAAATTTCCCCCAAATATATCTATTAAATCTGCTTTTTTTTTATACTGTAAAAAGAAGACAAACACTGAAAGCTTACATCAAGATCACCCCCCACTATATATTAAAAGGCAGTTCAAAGAGACAAAATGAGAGACAAAATGTGGAAACAAATCCAGACAATCACATTGTCTGATTTGGAAAGAATTTATTTGCAAATTATGGTGGAAAATAAGTATTTGGTCACCTACAAACAAGCAAGATTTCTGGCTCTCACAGACCTGTATCGTCTTCTTTAAGAGGCTCCTCTGTCCTCCACTCATTACCTGTATTAATGGCACCTGTTTGAACTTGTTATCAGTATAAAATACACCTGTCCACAACCTCAAACAGTCACACGCCAAACTCCACTATGGTGAAGACCAAAGAGCTGTCAAAGGACACCAGAAACAAAATTGTAGACCTGCACCAGGCTGGGAAGACTGAATCTGCATTAGGCAAGCAGCTTGGTGTGAAGAAATCAACTGTGGGAGCAATAATTACATTGTAAGTAAGTAGGAACAACGATATGTCTCCTCCTCTAGTCAGTCCTATCCCCTCACAGTTAGAGCACACCTAGGGAACACACATTTTACCCCTTGATCACCCCCTAGTGTTAACCCCTTCCCTCCCAGTGACATTTACACAGTAATCAGTGCATTTTTATAGCAGTGATCGCTGTATAAATGTCAATGGTCCCAAAAATGTGTCAAAAGTGTCAAAAGATCTGTCCGTCGCAATGTCGCAGCACCGCTAAAAATCGCAGATCGCTGCCATTACTAGTAAAAAAATTAATTATAAAAATGCCATAAATCTTTCCCATAGTTTGTAGACGCTATAACTTTAGTACAAACCAATCAATATACGCTTATTGCGATTCTTTTTTACCAAAAATATGTAGAAGAATTTATATTGGCCTAAACTGAGGAAGAAATGTGTTTTTTAAAAACATTGTTGGGGATATTTATTATAGCAAAAAGTAAAAAATATATATTTTTTTTCAAAATTGTCGCTTTTTTTTTATAGTGCAAAAAATAAAAACCGCAGAGGTGATCAAATACCACCAAAAGACCGCTCTATTTGTGGGAAAAAAGGACGCCAATTTGTTTGGGTACAGCATCGCACGACCACGCAATTGTCAGTTAAAGCGACGCAGCGCCGTATCGCAGAAAATGGCCTGGTCATTAAGCAGCCAAATTTTCCGGTCTGTAAGTGGTTAACATCCCCTTTCAAAGAAAGAGACAAACTACATAAATTGGGCTACGACAGGGGTGAGAGGGTGGGATGTACTGCTTTCTGTATCCTTGTCATCCATGCCCCACTGATAATGTATCATCTCTCTTTTTATACAGTAGGTAACAGCTCGTGCCAGAGGACCATTTTAGGGCAACTGTCAACATATCTACCAAACACTGGTAAGTGTTAATTTTAATGTTTTTTTTTATAACTGACATATTCTATAAATTTCTGGTCTGCCACGATCCCATAGGTGGTGAAGGGTGGGGACATTTTATGTCCCACCCTTCACCTTTAGGGCTCATTTACACTTGCTTCGACTTCAACAAGGTTTCAACAAGGCATCAACAAGGCTTCGGACACACTTTGTTAAAGCTCTCTGAACGCTAGTCAAAGCTCCTGTCACTAAATAAAATGGATAGCTTACAGTCCTGTTTACATCTGCTTTTGCTTTGCTTTGCTTCAATTTCGCTTCAAAAAATATACCCCATGTAGCTTAAGTGGTGCTTCAAAGCATCTTCAAAGCCTCCATAGAAGTCTATGGCAAAGCTCGCTTTAAGCCCCACTGAATCTCCACCGAAGCCTCACCGAAGCCCCATCAAAGCTCCACCAAAGCCCCACTGAAGCCTCATCGAAGCCTCATCAAAGCACCAAGCAAAAGCAGGTGTAAGCAGGACTGTAAGCTAACCACTTTATTTAGTGGTATGAGCTTTGACTGGCATTCAGAGAGCTTTAACAAAGCGTGTCTGAAGCCATGTTTTGAAGCAAGTGTAAACTAGCCCTTAATTTCCCTAACAGGGACACAGTCAGCAATAAAAACCTGGCCACTCTTCTAATCCTTCTCTACTCTATCCAAAACTAAAAGAAAGGTTTTGGCCTTTAGGTATACTTAAAATTCCTCTGCACATGACTGTGTGTTTGATGTGAACATAGGTTCTCTTAATTACAGTAAACCCCCTATAAATGGTATATAGGAATATGAAGGTATTGGGACTTTTAAGGTGCAACAACTACACAATATTCAATATAAAAAATATAATTTTATTACAAAAAAATATATATGAAAATTCATATGTACAAATATACATGAACCATCAAAATAAACATAATAGAGTTTCCAAAGTGCATACAGACAAAATTCTCTACATGTTTCGCCATTTTGTAGGCTTCCTCAGGAGTTTGTCATGCAAATACTGGAAACAAAAAAAGAAAAATAATAAATACATAATATTAATTACTCAAATTTCAAACTCAAAATTACAAAACAGAATATTATTAAGAAAAATGTGCCCTTTCTGCCGTGATTTTAAAAGGAAGTCTGCCCTTTTCTATACTTTAGGCATGTTTTTTCCCCTTCCGGATCCGTCTTATGGTGCGTCCAGCTCGTCAGGATGTTTTCTCCTGATGAGCGGGGTGGTGCTTCCGGCGGACGTCTCCGGTTTTTCAGTGGTGGAATTGTCACTTCCGGGTCGGATCTGACGATGGGCGGATGTCGGAACTGACGTGCCCGCTCCGCCCATTGATTTGGCGCCATTGTGCGTCCAATGGGAAGGGGGAGGGGGGGTATATAGTCCGGATCGCAGCCTTGTGAATCAGTAGCATGACCAACACTCTGGGGAGAAGACGTTCTTAGATATCAGTCAAAGGTAAATTACTTAGGCACTAGATCTCTTTGTGGGCAACATTGGTTTTTATCCTGTTGTCTGGTTTACTTTGGTCTTTAATCCCAAATGGTTTTTATATTTTATATTTTTTCAGTAAACTGATTGATCGGTTTTGTAAAACAAGTTTTTCGGCAGAGATGCCCTAATGTGGACACACTTTATCCAATTGGATTAACCAGGTATATATCAGCTAGCAAGTATATGGCTAAAAATTAAAATTCTGATTACCAACTAGAGGGGATTATTATATATATTTATAGTAATTTCCACTATTTCTGTTTCCTTTAGAGTGGACACTGATTGGGGTACTTTGGAGATACTGCCCCCTTTTTTGCCTATTCTAATTTATATTTTTTACTATCAACAGCCATAAACAGGTAAATACTGATGGGGTATGTGCCGTATAACTAGATTAGACGCCTTTACTCTTATACATAGATTGTTATTTGACTTCATTCGAATTTTCTTTGTAATTTCCCCCAGATGGCCCTCTGTTCCTGTGCTAGTAATATCCGGGTGGTTATTTGTGCCAGTATTTCTCCCCCTCTATGATACACCATATGATCCCCTCCTTACGGGCGCCCCCGTGTGGGATAGCTCATTGGCTATCTGGTCATTCTTCATTTTAGATTGTACCATCAAAATTTACAGGTAATGTACTTACAACTGATATTAATAAGGTCATATACCTTGAATAAATAGATCTAATTTTGAGATGAACTTTTGAGCAACCATTGGGCTGGTTATGGTTTTCAGTTATCCTTTTTTTCTTAATAATATTCTGTTTTGTAATTTTGAGTTTGAAATTTGAGTAATTAATATTATGTATTTATTATTTTTCTTTTTTTGTTTCCAGTATTTGCATGACAAACTCCTGAGGAAGCCTACAAAATGGCGAAACATGTAGAGAATTTTGTCTGTATGCACTTTGGAAACTCTATTATGTTTATTTTGATGGTTCATGTATATTTGTACATATGAATTTTCATATATATTTTTTTGTAATAAAATTATATTTTTTATATTGAATATTGTGTAGTTGTTGCACCTTAAAAGTCCCAATACCTTCATATTCCTATATAGCTTCGTAATGAAGGGATGTGGTGCCTATGAGATACAGGTGACAGGTATTATTTTCAATTTCTCCTTGTGATTATACCGGGTGGCAAACGCTCATTTTCTACCTGTCACCTCTATATCATTTTTGTAGTTCATTAGATTATTCTTTTGAATTGGGTTTAAAGATTAATCCTTTTATAGTTTCTATTTTGTATAACAGAGTCTTTTTTTCAATCAGCATGGCTACCTATAGAGGGTCGGCATTTGATGGCCTTATGACTAAAATCCATCTAGCCCAAGGGTCTACATTTGGTGGGATTACCCTTGAACGCTTTTTCAATAGCCTTCAACGTTTATTGGAAAAGAAAGCACGTATTTTTTGGAATCGCAGGTATTTCTTGAAATATTTAGAGGATAAAATTGTACCGTGGGGATTACGTATACAGATTTTTCCTAATATATTTAAAGTGGAGACAGAATTCAAATTAGACTGGGAATCAAATTTACAGTCATGTTCATTTAAGATGATGGAGGCTCTTTGCCAAAACTATGCTAAAGATTTAGAGATAGTCAATAACGACATAGAAAAATTGTATGTTGAAAATTCCAACTTGACTACTGAGGAAACCTTCTCTAATAGAGAGGCTCTCTTAGAAAAACATTTGGAGTCTTTTGTCTCCAATATCCTTAAAACTAAGGATAAAAAATACTATAGGGATCGTCTGGCATATGAATCAAACACAGCCTATCGGTGGACTACTGAAAACCAATGGAGGAAATCCAAATCCTCAGCTCGTAAGCAAACAAATAAAAATCAGGAAGCCACTGATTCCGATGAATCATCTTTATCTTCCTCGTCCCTACCAGGTAATGCCTCAAACATGTCAGCTAGTTCTAATAAAAGAAAGACTGATCGAGCACCTTCGATGTCAGCGCTTTCTAAACGTACTCAACAGGACATGAATCGTCAGGGTTTACGTTCACAGTCCAAAAATGTACCCCCTCCCACTCATCCCACAGGTGATGGTCACCTTAATTTATCCACACCCAGTTTTTCTAATATTCTTAATGCACCGAAGTTAAATCAATCAATAGTTACCCCTTCGGGGGACTTTCAAATCCCCAATATAGGGGATCTTTGCACTGCGCCAATCTTTTCACCACCCCCAATTGTGGACAACAAAAAGACACCCATTCCTTCACAGGCACTCAAAGCAACTTCCAAAGTAATTTCCAAGTAATTAATTTGTCTTCACATTTACTTACACCGGATCAGACGGAGGTTTTGGGCCTTGGCCTGACTTTTTGTCCTGATCAGGAGGTTGATGCCTTTGAAATTATAAAGGACGTCAACCTCTTTGCGAGAAAACTTACTTTTAAGATTATGTTTGACAGGGATTATCAACGTTCTCCCATGGATTCCATGGGGGAAGATCTTTGGCAAAATAAAACAATTAAGGAGATTCAGGCAATAAATGAATTAATGGAATTATGGGAAGAAGGTAATCCACTAGATGACCCCCTTGAGGAACCCCAGTCTGGCCTCGTAGATGAGATTTCCACGGAGAGAATTTTTCCTCCACCTAATCTATATAAACCGAAATCCAGGACCTTTCCTACTCTCCAAGGAAACCCCAACATTTGGGCATTCACCCAACAAGTTACAAAGGAACTACAGAGTACCAATTGGAAAAGGTTTAGAAGAAATACCAACCTTAAGCCATCCCAACAAAAAGCCGTGTTATCTTTAAAACAGAACGAACAATTAGTGATAAAACCCTCGGATAAAGGAGGTAACATAGTGGTAATGGATTTAAACAAATATAAGCAGATGGTCATGAACCTCCTTTCAAATAAAAGTTGGTATCGCTCTATTCCTTTTGCACAGGTAAAATATGCGGAGACAAAATACCGTATTCTCATTAATCGGGCATTTTGTGATAACCTTATAGACAAAAAGACGTGTGAATTCTTGGTTATTGATAAGCCGAGACTTCCCACGTTTTATGCTCTGCCAAAGGTGCACAAAAATTTGGAAAATCCCCCTGGCCGTCCGATTGTGTCAGGGATTGGTTGCCTTACAGAACCAGCTAGTAAGCTGGTAGACGACTATTTGAGGCCCCATGTAGGTTCTTTAAGTTCCTACATTCAAGACACCGCCGATCTGCTGAGATCTTTGGATGGTCTATGTGTACCACCGGGGTCATGGCTAGTAGCTATAGACGTTGAAGCCCTCTATAACTCTATCCCCCACACTAGGGGTATTAAAGTTATGGACGGCTTCCTCTCTGAGAGAGGACCTGGAGCCAGGCCCTACAACAATTTCATTTTGGAATTGTTGCTGTTCATACTTACCAACAATATTTTTGTTTTCGACCGTTCCCACTACCTCCAGGTGCAGGGTGTTGCGATGGGGACCAAGTGTGCCCCGTCGTACGCCAACCTGTACCTGGGGGGGTGGGAACGGGAGATTTTTTCTTTAGAATCATTTGAAATGTTTTTTGATAAAGTCTTGATATGGCGACGCTTTATCGATGACATTTTTGTTGTGTGGACTGGCTCCTTAGAGGAATTGACATCTTTTATGTCTTCATTAGGGATGAGCTTCGAGTTCGAGTCGAACTCATGTTCGACTCGAACATTGCCTGTTCGCCCGTTCGCCGAACAGCGAACAAATTGGGGTGTTCGCGGCAAATTCGAAAAATCTATGGGAGAAATCTAAAGTGCTAATTATAAAGGCTTATATGCAAGTTATTGTCCTAAAAAGTGTTTGGGGACCCGGGTCCTGCCCCAGGGGACATGTATCAATGCAAAAAGAAGTTTTAAAAACGGCCGTTTTTTCGGGAGCAGTGATTTTAATAATGCTTAAAATGAAAAAATAAAAGTGAAATATTCCTTTAAATTTCGTACCTGGGGGGTGTGTATGATATGCATGTAAAGTGGCGCATGTTTCCCGTGCTTAGAACTGTCCCTGCAAAAAGTGTCATTTTTGAAAGAAAAAAATGCATTTAAAACTGACTCGCGGCTATTAATGAATTGTCGGCTCCCGGCAATACATACAAAAGTCATTGATAAAAAAAAAAAAAAAAGCGTGGGGGTTCCCCAGAATTCAATTACCAGGCCCTTCAGGTCTGGAATGGATATTAAGGGGAACCCCGCCGCAAATAAAAAAAAAATTGACGTGGGGTTCCCCCAAATATCCATTCCAGGCCCTTCAGATCTGGCATGGATTTTAAGGGGAACTCCACCCCAAATTAAAAAAAAAATGGCGTGGAGTCCCCCTAAAAATCCATACCAGACCCCTTATCCGAGCATGCAACCTGGCCGGCCGCAGGGGAAAAGGGGGGGACGAGAGAGCGGCCCCCCCTCCCTCCTGAACCGTACCAGGCCACATGCCCTCAACATGGGGAGGATGTCCCCATGTTGATGGGGACAAGGGCCTCATCCCCACAACCCTTGCCCGGTGGTTGTGGGGGTCTGCGGGCGGGGGGCTTATCGGAATCTGGAAGACCCCTTTAACAAAGAGGACCCCCAGATCCCGCCCCCCCCCCCTATGTGAATTGGTAAGGGGTACATTGTACCCCTACCATTTCACGAAGAAAGCGTAAAAAAATGTTTAAAAAAACACACAAACACCTTGAAAAAGTCCTTTATTTAAAAAAAAAACAAAAAAACATTCCAGCGGTGAAATCCAGTGTCCCGCGGCGATCCCGATGTCCAGCGCTGTCCGTCATTGGTTGTGCCTGAGCGGACCTGATGGGGAACTCCCTCTCAGTATTTTAAATGTATAGACCCGCCCCTTCTAAAGTTCCCCATCAGGTCCGCTCAGCGGACCAGATGCGGAACATGAGAAGGGGCGGGTCTATACATGTATTACCAAAGTGAGAGCAGTTCCCCATCAGGTCCGCCTCCTCGGTATGTCAGACCCGCCTACGTCATTGGCTTGAGCGGGGAACTTCCTTCACTATGTAAATTTAAATTTACATAGTGAAGGAAGTTCCCCGCTCAAGCCAATGACGTAGGCGGGTCTGACATACCGAGGGGGCGGACCTGATGGGGAACTGCTCTCACTTTGGTAATACATGTATAGACCCGCCCCTTCTCATGTTCCGCATCTCGTCCGCTGAGCGGACCTGATGGGGAACTTTAGAAGGGGCGGGTCTATACATTTAAAATACTGAGAGGGAGTTCCCCATCAGGTCCGCTCAGGCACAACCAATGAAGGACAGCGCTGGACATCGGGATCGCCGCGGGACACTGGATTTCACCGCTGGAATGTTTATTTATTTATTTTTTTAAATAAAGGACTTTTTCAAGGTGTTTGTGTGTTTTTTTAAACATTTTTTTTACGCTTTCTTCGTGAAATGGTAGGGGTACAATGTACCCGTTACCAATTCACATAGGGGGGGGGCGGGATCTGGGGGTCCCCTTTGTTAAAGGGGTCTTCCAGATTCCGATAAGCCCCCCGCCCGCAGACCCCCACAACCATCGGGCAAGGGTTGTGGGGATGAGGCCCTTGTCCCCATCAACATGGGGACATCCTCCCCATGTTGAGGGCATGTGGCTTGGTACGGTTCAGGAGGGAGGGGGGGCCGCTCTCTCGTCCCCCCCTTTTCCCCTGCGGCCGGCCAGGTTGCGTGCTCGGATAAGGGGTCTGGTATGGATTTTTAGGGGGACTCCACGCCATTTTTTTTTAAACTTGGGGTGGAGTTCCCCTTAAAATCCATGCCAGATCTGAAGGGCCTGGTAATTGAATTCTGGGGAACCCCCACGCTTTTTTTTTTTTTTTTTCTCAATGACTTTTGTATGTATTGCCGGGAGCCGACAATTCATTAATAGCCGCGAGTCAGTTTTAAATGCATTTTTTTTCTTTCAAAAATGACATTTTTTGCAGGGACAGTTTTAAGCACGGGAAACATGCGCCACTTCACATGCATATCATACACACCCCCCAGGTACGAAATTTAAAGGAATATTTCACTTTTATTTTTTCATTTTAAGCATTATTAAAATCACTGCTCCCGAAAAAACGGCCGTTTTAAAAACTTCTTTTTGCATTGATACATGTCCCCTGGGGCAGGACCCAGGTCCCCAAACACTTTTTAGGACAATAACTTGCATATTAGCCTTTATAATTAACACTTTAGATTTCGAACGTTCGAGTCCATTGTATTTAATAGGGTTCTAAAGTTTACACGAACATTTTGTCTGTTCGCAGGTTCTGGTGCGAACCGAACAGGGGGGTGTTCGGCTCATCCCTGGTCTTCATTAGCTGTAAATTCCTTTAATCTCAAATTTACGATGATTTGTGACCAGAATGTGATAAATTTTCTGGATATTTCTATTTACTTAAACTCTGATGGCACCTTGGGCTCTTCATTATATAGAAAGCCCTCTTCAGGCAATACCATCCTGCATGCCACAAGTTCTCATCCCAGGACTCTGGTACAAAGTATCCCATACAGTCAGTATTTACGAATTCGAAGAAATTGTAGTAAGGAAGTAGATTTCGAGACGGAGGCCTCTGCCCTCCAATCTCGACTAATTGCTAGAGGGTATAGTCGTTCAACCCTCAAAAAAGCTTATAAACGAGCAAAAAATAAAAACAGGAAAGATCTAATACATCCTAAGAAACCTCAAACTACTGACCAAACGGTACGATTAATTACCAGGTTCTCTGGTGAACATCAGAAAGTAAGAAAAATTATTGAAAAATTCTGGCCTTTGCTAGCAACAGATGAGATTATCTCCAAATATATTAAGCCATTTCCCCAAATTACCTATAGAAAATCTAGATCTTTAAAAGATCAACTAGTTCATAGCCATCTCCAAATCAAGAGGGTTGAGAGTAGAAAGGGTTCAGCCCCATGTGGTCATTGTGAATTTTGCAGGTTTATATATGATTCTACTGAAATAGTTCTCCCTAATGGAGTTACGTATAGACCAAATTTCTTTAGCAATTGCCAGTCAATTGGCGTAATTTGTTTGATGATCTGTGATTGTAAGGCCTTCTATGTTGGTAAAACGAAGAGGCCTTTCTTTCACAGAATGAGAGACCATGTATCTCTCATTCAAAAGAAAAAAATGGAGACTCCTATTAGTAGACATAGTGGTCTTTTCCACTCCTTCGATCTGTCAAAGATTAAATTCTTTGCTTTAGAATACATACCTCTTAATGAAAGAGGTGGGGATGTGGACAAAAATCTCCTACAACGAGAAACCAGATGGATACATACCTTGAGAGCCACTATGTATCCCGGGTTAAATGAGTCCATCAGTTTCAAACCCTTTTTGTAGGAAAAAAAATCGTTATGCTGTATATGTAGACTCTGTTTAAAACAAATTAAATTTTGTTTTGTTATTTTTATTTTTGTTTATTAAATTTGTCTTTATGTACAGGTGACTGAATGTACCATTTCTATATTCCATAGGGGCTCTCTTTAATCATTGATAAATCTACATTATATGTAATTGATTTCAATTGAGCTTACCACATTTTTTAGGGTGGCGTTTCCCTTTTCTTTTTTTGGGGGGGATTTGGTGATCATATGGGCGCCCAGGGCGTTTCTCTTTGTTCTCCTTTGGGAGACAATCTGAGCGCCATCTGACTAAGCCCACCGGATATCCTGGCCCCTTTTTTAACATCCAATGTGCCCTTTCTGCCGTGATTTTAAAAGGAAGTCTGCCCTTTTCTATACTTTAGGCATGTTTTTTCCCCTTCCGGATCCGTCTTATGGTGCGTCCAGCTCGTCAGGATGTTTTCTCCTGATGAGCGGGGTGGTGCTTCCGGCGGACGTCTCCGGTTTTTCAGTGGTGGAATTGTCACTTCCGGGTCGGATCTGACGATGGGCGGATGTCGGAACTGACGTGCCCGCTCCGCCCATTGATTTGGCGCCATTGTGCGTCCAATGGGAAGGGGGAGGGGGGGTATATAGTCCGGATCGCAGCCTTGTGAATCAGTAGCATGACCAACACTCTGGGGAGAAGACGTTCTTAGATATCAGTCAAAGGTAAATTACTTAGGCACTAGATCTCTTTGTGGGCAACATTGGTTTTTATCCTGTTGTCTGGTTTACTTTGGTCTTTAATCCCAAATGGTTTTTATATTTTATATTTTTTCAGTAAACTGATTGATCGGTTTTGTAAAACAAGTTTTTCGGCAGAGATGCCCTAATGTGGACACACTTTATCCAATTGGATTAACCAGGTATATATCAGCTAGCAAGTATATGGCTAAAAATTAAAATTCTGATTACCAACTAGAGGGGATTATTATATATATTTATAGTAATTTCCACTATTTCTGTTTCCTTTAGAGTGGACACTGATTGGGGTACTTTGGAGATACTGCCCCCTTTTTTGCCTATTCTAATTTATATTTTTTACTATCAACAGCCATAAACAGGTAAATACTGATGGGGTATGTGCCGTATAACTAGATTAGACGCCTTTACTCTTATACATAGATTGTTATTTGACTTCATTCGAATTTTCTTTGTAATTTCCCCCAGATGGCCCTCTGTTCCTGTGCTAGTAATATCCGGGTGGTTATTTGTGCCAGTATTTCTCCCCCTCTATGATACACCATATGATCCCCTCCTTACGGGCGCCCCCGTGTGGGATAGCTCATTGGCTATCTGGTCATTCTTCATTTTAGATTGTACCATCAAAATTTACAGGTAATGTACTTACAACTGATATTAATAAGGTCATATACCTTGAATAAATAGATCTAATTTTGAGATGAACTTTTGAGCAACCATTGGGCTGGTTATGGTTTTCAGTTATCCTTTTTTTCTTAATAATATTCTGTTTTGTAATTTTGAGTTTGAAATTTGAGTAATTAATATTATGTATTTATTATTTTTCTTTTTTTGTTTCCAGTATTTGCATGACAAACTCCTGAGGAAGCCTACAAAATGGCGAAACATGTAGAGAATTTTGTCTGTATGCACTTTGGAAACTCTATTATGTTTATTTTGATGGTTCATGTATATTTGTACATATGAATTTTCATATATATTTTTTTGTAATAAAATTATATTTTTTATATTGAATATTGTGTAGTTGTTGCACCTTAAAAGTCCCAATACCTTCATATTCCTATATAGCTTCGTAATGAAGGGATGTGGTGCCTATGAGATACAGGTGACAGGTATTATTTTCAATTTCCCCTATAAATGGTGGTTAGTGAGTCTTGTATTGGAGCACCCTCCACTTACAGCAGGTCAATGAAGTAGTCTGCTCTACATTAGCATCTGTTCTGTCTACTGCTACACACCTGGTGGGGTGATGGCGCTGTATAGGTTTACAGCAGTTTTGCTCTTTTTTATCATAATAGTTTTGCATGTATCTTCACATTGACAAGAAGAAAATAATAACTGAGACATTTGCTTATTATGTACCAATAAATTGTAATTCTCTGTGAGTTATGTTTGCCTGTGTAAAGCGTCTCTCTGCTCTGACCCTCTATAATGAGATGCTTTATGGCCATGAAAAGCAGGTCAGAGGATGCCACTTGACTTTTTACTTATGCTGTTTCAGTCTCAGATGTTGATTTAATGAATTCCTAAAAGTCAGCACTGTATTGTGTCAGACAAGACAGATCAGCTTTAAGCAGAGAGTAAAGTGACTTTGCAAGACTTCCGAAGAGCTGATTGGTGGAGGTCAGGACAGGGTGATCCTTAACAATCTGAATAAGCCAATGGGTGGGTGAGAATGTCCCCACTTTCTAGAAATCTCTGTAAGAATCTTTAACCTGTGAGTTTTAAAATTGGAAGGCATTGTCTGTATTTTAGTTAGGATTTACTGCTTTGTTTAGAGATTCTGGATTATTTACTTGTCTTACTTCTACTGAATTGGAAACCGATGCGTAAAAGTAAAAAAATACAGTTCTTGATCAGCAAATTAACATAAATCTATAAAACACTAGAGATAAAGAAGCATTTGTATCCATTAGAAGCCACAAAACTACAGAGACAGATGGAAATTAGACTTGCTAATGTAACATAGTGAACCCATCTTGTTTGCTTCTGTTAAAAAGAAAAAGAACAAGTGCAGAAGTAAGTGTTATGTGCCCTCTAGCGTTAGAAGGAAAAGGAACACACTTATAGAAAGGCACAACAATTTTAACCATTGTATATCAGTGCAATATTGCTTTTTTTTAAGTTGTTGTGCCCTCTACATAAATGCAAATAAAAAAAATTTGAATAAATAATTTAAATGTATTTTTATGCAGTTGTTGTAGGCACTTGTAGGTAGGCTGCCCCTGGGGCCTGGTTGTGGGACACACAGTGATAGGGTGCTAATTGTGGGGACATTAGCTGTATGGGGGGCAATTGATTGTATGGGAGCTACTGGTGCTTTCTGTGTGGGGGCATTTAAGATTGGCATTTGTGCTGTGGGCAAGTATACTCAAAATATAAGTTGTTCAAATTTGACTACATACACTTTTTGTGTCAATATGTGGGGCGCGTTGTAGGTAAAATTGTTATCATACAATATATGCATTTTAGTTGTGTATTTAGCTGTTAGTCTGGGTGTCAGCTTTATTATTTCATACATAAGTTTTTTCTTCCAATATCCTAATTTAAAATGTAATAATTATCAGTCAGTTTGATGGAGACTGTAACAAGTTGTAATATACTTTCTTTTTTAAATGTGGCCGTTTTCAAGACCTCATTCTATAAAAACACTGAACTCAGTTTGTCTTACAGTGTCCATTTTAGGAAATTCATCCTTCATACCTCTGTTCTACACTCACTCATTTTATTAGGTACACCTTGCTAGTACCGGGTTGGACCCCTTTCTGCCTTCAAAACTGCCTTCATTCTTCGTGGCATAGATTCAACAAGGTGTTGGAAACATTCCTCAGAGACTTTGGTCCATACTTGCATGATAGAATCATGCAGCTGCTGCATTTTTGACGGCTGCACATCCATGATGCGAATCTACTGTTCCACCACATCTCAAAGGTGCTCTATTGGATTGAGATCTGGTGACTGTGCAGGCCAATGGAGTACAGTGACCTCATTGTCATGTTCAAGAAACCAGTTATAGATGATTTGAGCTTAGCGACATGGTGCATTATCCTGTTGGACGTAGCCATCAGAAGATGGGTACACTGTAGTCATAAAGGGATGGACATGGTCAGCAACAATACTCAGGTAGGCTGTGGTGTTTAAACAATGCTCTGTTGGTACTAAGGGGCCCAAAGTGTGCCAAGAAAATATCCCCTACACCAGTGGTTCTCAACTCCTGTCCTCAGGACCCACTAACAGACCAGATTTTAGGTATTACCTTTGGAGATGTAGACTAGAATACTGCAATCACTGAGCAGCAAATGATATCACCTGTGATGTATTTCAGTTGTCTTGCAAACCTGGCCTGTTAGTGGGTCCCGAGGACAGGAGTTGAGGACCACTGCCCTACACCATTACACCACCAGCCTGAACAGTTGATACAAGGCAGGATGGATCCATGCTTTCTTGTTGTTTACACCAAATTCTGACCCTACCGTCTGAATTTTGCAGCTGAAATTGAGACTCCTCAGACCAGGCAACATTTTTCCAATGTTCTATTGTCCAATTTTGGTGAGCCTGTGTGAATTGTAGCTGCAGTTTCCTGTTCTTTGCTGACAGGAGTGGCACCCGTTGTGGTCCTCTGCTTCTGTAGCCCATCTGCTTGAAGGTTCAACGTGTTGTGCCTTCAGAGATGGTATTCTACATACCTTGATTGTAATGGGTGGTTATTTGAGTTACTGTTGCCTTTCTATCATGGCCATTCTCCTCTGTCCTCTGACATCAACAAGTCATTTATGTCCACACATCTGTCACTCACTGGATATTTTCTCTTTTTCAGACCATTCATTGTAAACCCTATAGATGGTTGTGCGTGAAAATCCCAGTAGATCAACAGTTTTTGAACTACTCAGACTAACCCGTCTGGCACCAATAATCATGCCACGTTCAAAGTTACTTAAATACCCTTTCTTCTCCATTCTGATGCTCGGTTTGAACTTCTAAAGTTGTTTTCACCACGTCTAGAGGCCTAAATGCATTGAGTTGCTACCATGTGATTGGCTGATTAGCAATTTGAGTTACCAAGCAATTAAACAGGTTCTACCTAAAAAATGTGGCCCGTGAGTGTATATCATAGTTTCCTCTAGTCTTCCCAGTTAGGACTACTGCTGCCTACCACAAACCCTAAAGTGGGAGCCTGCTAGGCAGAATATGAGAGCTGCTATTGCTCACTGGTTTTCAACAGCGCAAGTTCCAGAGCTGTCATCCATACTCTTACTTTACTACTTAGTAAGTCACTGACCTGGAAGGTTTACACAGTCAGAGAAATTGGGATTCTTGACATTTTCTGGGTGAGTAATTCTCTAGGTAGTGAAACAAAGTACAGTAAGTAATTCTCTAAGTAGTGAAACAAAGGTAAAGCTCAGAAGCTTGCATAACAGTGAAGCCCGGAGTGGAGAAAGAACAAAGAGGCAAATTAACGGAGGGCTGGGCATTAGGCTTGTGCAATTCGTTTCGTAACGAATCAAAATTCGTCCGAATTTAGCAACTTTCGGACATTCGGAAGCATTCGAATTTCCGAACAGAGCAATTACGAATAAAACCGAATCCGAAATAAATTATACCGCAAAATAGCGAATGCCCGAAGGTCTTCGGCATAATTCGTTATGAAAAAAGTTACGAATGTACGAATCCATTCGAAGCACAATAACACTCACTCTGCTCTCTGCTTCTCCCTCACCATGCTGAACTCCCTCTCAAAATGGTGTACAGGGGCGGAGGCTATAGCCGCATGAAAAAACGAAAGTAAAATACGAGATTTCAAATCCATTCGAAGCACAATAACACTCACTCTGCTCTGCTCTCTGCTTCTCCCTCACCATGCTGAACCCTCTCAAAATGGTGTACAGGGGCGGAGCCTATAGCCGCATGTAAAAAACGAAAGTAAAATACGAGATTTCGAATCGTTACAAATAACCGCTATGTATTTAGAAAAGTACAAATCCATTCGAAGCACATTAGGCATAATAGGCAGCGTCGTTGTGAGAGAGACACGGAAAATTACGAATCAACGAACCCAAAAAAAGTTACGAAAGTAGGAGTTGTGTCCAGAATCAACGAAAAACAACGTACTCTACCGAAAGTACGAATTATAAAGCAACAAAAAATTCAACAAAAAATGTCGCTTGCAAAAATACGAATGAGTCCGAACACGAAAAATCCCGTCTAGCAAAATTACGAATGATTACGAATCAACAGGACCGGAAAGAAACGAACCGAAACGGAACGAATTTTTCCGTTGTGCACAAGTCTACTGGGCATGACCAGGTGTATGGGAGACCAACAGAGAGTTAAAATAGAAGAGAGGCTAAGGGGTGGCGACAAGCTGGAAAGTTTGCTGTGAAGGGGAGTAGCTGTATAAAAAGGGATGGCGGGGACTCCCTGGAACAGTCGGGAAGAAACAGACAGAAGGAGGCAGTTTTTCCCACCCACCCTCCCTGTGTTTGTCTTGGTGTTGTGTGTTTTCTTTTCTTTCAGATCACTGGATGCGGTTTATCATAGCAGCGGTGTAACAGCGGTATCCTTGGTCTTTGATGGAGGAAGATAACAGATGTGATGGAAGTGGTGGGGGGTCCATCGGTGGTATGGGACCCTCTGGGGTATTCCAGTGGAACGGTGTCTGCTGGAATACGGTATTGGTTGCACTGCGGGAGAAGGGGTGTCTCCAAGCTGGTGATACGGCTGGAGGCCTGGTATGGAAAAAGGTCACGCAGTGTAGTGGTGGTAATGTTAAGTTTTGGGGTACCATCAAAGACCAACAGGCAGTGTGTGCTTAAAAAGTTGCCTTTAAAAATGTTATTTGAAATTATTTAATTATTATTTAATTAATTAATTATTTAATTATTTTGGTTAATAAAAAGGCTGCTATGGCCATTTATACTCCAAACTCAAGTGTTGTCTCTTTATTGGAGGTTAAGGATAGGGATGTGGGAATGGAAAAAATGGGGTAAAAAGTGGTGTTAATGTGTGGTTTATCCAGATTCCAGACTACATGGGTCATGTGTTACCTGTGTTCCTTTAAATTCCTTTCCATTTACCTATCTAATAACAGTTTATAGTTGTATTATGTGAAGGAGAAGATATTGTTATTTAGGTGGGATTTCCAAAACATAAGACTACAGACCAACACCCCAGTCTAGAGTCATGACAACTGTTATATGAAAGATTGATCCGAAGATAGGCGTTTTTGTCTTCTCTTCTCCTCCATATATAAAGAATATACTGTACAGTATAATAAGCGGTGACTTTATAGTTTCCCCCAGGGCTGAGCACATCTTTAGCACACTGAATAGATGCATCTATGAGACAGTGGTTGCACTAAAAAGCTCAGAGTAATTACTATTAAGTAAAATTACTGATTAGACTTTGGCATTTTACCTTCACCAGTTAATTGAATCATGGTTAATTATTATAACTCCTTCCTATAATATAAGAAATAGAATTACAGGTGATCAATACATTTTCCGTCTAAGCACATTTCAATGAAAAACAGAGCTAATCAATACAATTAATCCCTGTGAGGTCCATATTTCAACCATTTAAGAACTCTATCTCTTGCTCTTTCCCTTGCGCTTTGTATTTATGATTGGTCATTAAATGTTTCCATTCCAAGCAACATATTTTCAGAGCAGAAAAGTACTTTACTGATAATGACAGTCTGTAATCTAGCCCAGGGTCAGATTACTGCAGAGGCCTTCACAGGCTATGGTCTGGTGCTAAAAGACTATTCTTGATGATCTACCTCTGAAAATGCTAGTTTTCCTCACTGTCAAATGTATCCTTTGGATTCAGCCATTTTTAAATCACTGACCAAAACAAGTTATACAGATAAGTAAAAAAGAAAACCCTCTAATAGGTGGGACTATTTCGGCACAGACTCAAAAGATGTTGAACAAAAGTAAAAATATGAAAGAACTTTATTGATACAAAAATGCATAAAAACAAGTGCATTATATTAAAAGCAGAGGAAGGACCCAAAGTAACCTAATGCCGCGTATACACACAATCGGAATTTCCGACAACAAATGTACGATGTAAGCTTTTGGTCGGATATTCCGACTATGTGTAGGCTCCATCGGACATTTGCTGTCGGAATTTCCAACAACAAATGTTTGAGAGCAGGTTCTTAATTTTTCCGACAACAAAAGTTCCTGTCGGAAATTTTGATCGTGTGTATCCAATTCCGATGTACAAAAATCCTACGCATGCTCGGAATCAATTTGACGCATGCTCGGAATCATTGTACTTCATTTTTCTCGGCTCATCGTAGTGTTGTACGTCTCCGCGTTCTTGACGTTCGGAATTTCCGAGCAACATTTGTGTGACCGTGTGTATGCAAGACAAGTTTGAGCGAAAATCCGACGGAAAAAACCCCACAGTTTTATTGTCGGAAATTCCAATCGTGTATACGCAGCATTAAACTAGACACCTGATGCGTTTCAAGATATGGTTTTAATTCTCTTCTTCAGAGGTGTTTAAGAGACCCATCTGTGAGATATTGAGGAAACATGAGAAGACAAGCCGCCATGAATTGAAAATAAAGTATCCACTGTCATCTTCTGGATGTTCCCTCACCAAACAAAGAACAAGGCATAAAGAATGTCTGCAAGAACTACGTATGTCAAGGCTGCCAAACACAGCAACAAATCTGGGAGCCTGTCGGGGTCATACGGATGTTGCCAATCTAACTGTCTGACAAAGGTGGATCGGTGTCTACAGAGCTTCAAGTGACTGGTATTAAGGTGCTGGGTCAAAATGGAGTATGAAACCACTAGAGAAATAGGTAAGTAGGCAGCATGGTTCCTACACAGGATAAGTTGTGTGCATCCAAGGCATGCACAGCAGCAAAAGATTTTACAGATAAGGAAATCTGACTTACCATACTTCATTCTTGTCTCAGATAGCTTACTCAAAAAGTATTAAAGTCAGAGGATCAGTACGAGAGCCAGACAGTTATGATTTTCAGAAGGAAAGCCTACAATGGCACCCTTAATACTATGACAAGTTTCCTGCAATCTTCCACGATCTATCTAAAGCTAAAATATCAATTTTAGATAATGTTTTAAAATGCCCAAAACTGTGATGGCGTGAGTGTGACTGCAGTTTGTGTGATTGTATGCATGCTTCATTAGACTGGGGTGACTAATATTTGTAAGGATTTCCATTATATCAGTGTCGATCATTGTGTGCTGCATGTTTGAAAGTATTACTATATGCTCATTTGTACCTTTGCTGCTCCATTAATGATGTACAGTATACAGATGTGTGACTGTTTTATTACAGCTTGCAAGGTGTTGCAGATATGAAAAATATTTGCCTCACTCCAAGCTTAGCTCCTCTTTCTGTATTCATTGATGGTTAGAAAAGACTGCATATAATCATGTCTCTGTCCACATGTAATATTTTTCATATTTTTGATGAAGCGTGAAGATGGGCTGTAGTATCTGACACCAGGTTGTCTATGTGTGATGAGAGGGGCGAGTCTTCAGCTGAGCCATGGATTTGGGTATGTTCTCATTGCAAGGTGTTACAGCTGTAAATTAATCCCTTCTTCAGGAATGGTAAAACAAACTCCTGAACACAGTTTTGCAACTTTGACATGTGAAACTGTAGCTATCACCGCAACTATTTCCTAGTGTAGCGCTACCCCCAGTTAAGAGAGCCGCTGGTTTGATTTTGGGCCCAGTATACAGTACCGCCAACCCCTCTTCCTTAAATAGCCTCTCCCATGAGTCTCTGTGGTGGAAACTTTCCCCTGAGGCCGGATGGGGTTCTGGGTAATGGAGTCCCGGGGCCTTAAAGGAGACCCCGCTACACAATCCCCCCACTTAAACTCTTTGGTCCCCAAAGACAACATAACATTAAATTACAGAACGTACAACATCAATTAAATCTCGTATGATGTTGGCAGGGGAAATTCCCACCAAAACCGAGGTAGTGAACTCCCCTGCCCACAGGACACACTATCATTAGTATCCTGCCTAACTGTACCAGAGAGTGAGTTGGGGTTGCCTCCCACCAAATGAACAGTGGGAGGATCAGGGTCTTCCATACTCCTTCTGGCAGTGACCACGGTGTCTTCAGCACTCCTCCCCATTTGTGGGTAGGTTAATCTCCTGGGAGGTTTTATGGTTCTTTGCTTCCTCTGTCCTCTTGGACTTTCTGTTGAAACAGGTTCTTCTTCTGTAACTGACTTAGGAATTTCCTCTGGTTCGGGAGCCTCAGACTCCCGAGCAGGGAGGTACATGGCTTCCCTTGGATCTTCCTCTGGGAGTAATTCACAGGCACTCTCCCAAGCATCTGACCAAGGACTGGACGGGATGAACTCATTCAGTTTGGAGCTCACTGGAGATGATGGGCACCCGATTGACTCCTTCACCGAGGCCCGCTGAAGTTTTCCGGCGGCTTGCGGTTATTTATCTTTTTTTTCTTTGGACTGGCACATACTTTGGCGAGGTGGCCAGCTCCTCCACAATTGAAAAAGATCACATCCCCCCAATCTTCCAGGGATGCGGGCGCTGAGGTATTTGGGAACAGTTCCTTCCTCAGACTTTCCCTCTCTGGTTCCCTTGACTTCTTTTCCATCAGGGAGGTTAGCATCCCCAACACCTGGGACATCTGCGACTTCAAAGTATCCACTTCTGAGTCTCTTTCCAGGGTCATGGCTGTCCTGACCATCACCGGAGGAGGATTTACCGACTCAACTGGTTGGCGCCTCTTCTTCTCCTCCAGCATAGCTTCTTCCTCTCTGACTACTCGGATCAAGTCAGGGTAATCCAGGCTCTTCCCGTCCTGTCTGGTACGTAGCGCCAGTGTGATGGGGTCCAGGGGCTGAGATCCTCTCATCACCTGCTGGACACGGGCCTCATCTACCTTCCACGGATCAATCCCCTTCTTCAGGATCATCTTATGCAGAATCTTATCCAGGTGCTTCATGAAATCTGACAGTTTCTCTCCTGCCTTTTGGTAACAGTGCTCTAGCTGGTACGTGAGCTCCGTGATTTTCTCTGTTCCACCGAACACATTCTGCAGAATGTCCAGATAGTCCTGTGCATAACAGTCTGTCTTGCTCATCTTGAGGTTGCGTATGGCCTCTAGAGCAGGGCCCTTCAAGCTCTCAGCAATTCTCTGCTTCTTTCTGTGGTCTGGGACTTCCCATTCTTCTAAGGCCTGAGTGGCACCGTCTAACCACTCCTCAAACCCTTATTCAAACCCTTATTCGCCCGAAGGTACAGGTTTCCTCCCTGAAAACATCCTGAGTTTTCTGTATCCTGACATTTGGTAGTCTGTAGGATCTTTCTTACACTGGGCTATGATCTCCCCTAGGACCGCGCATAATTCGGTGCTGAGGGTGGCCTGCGGTGACCCGGGACTCTCTTTCTTCTCCCGTCTCTCTGCTTTTAGGGTGGGTGGAGATGGTTTCGGTGTCTGAAGCCGTCCTCCTAGCTTGGGCGGCAGTGCGTGTATTAGGCTATAAGTCTGATCATCTATTGCTTCTACACTTGGATTCTTGAAATGCTCTGGGACTCCATCCTTCCACTTTATTAGTGCGTGGGTCAGTGAGGAATTCGTCCTGACATCCACCACCCATGCCTTCTGATACGGGGACAGTGACATCACTAGCTGTTTCACTGCTTCTTCTTGCCAGATCCCTGGGAGTTCTATAACTACTACCCCGGCCGGATCTGTGGTAACCGTCTTGCATCACTGTTCTACTTCTAGTGGGTCCATGCTGGTACTTTTTGGCGCGTTACTAGCTGCAACAGGATCCCGGACTCGAGAGCCCCCACGTGTAGCGCTACCCCCAGTTAAGAGAGCCGCTGGTTTGATTTCGGGCCCTGTATACAGTACCGCCAACCCCTCTTCCTTAAATAGCCTCTCCCATGAGTCTCTGCGGTGGAAACTTTCCCCTGAGGCCGGATGGGGTTCTGGGTAATGGAGTCCCGGGGCCTTAAAGGAGACCCCGCTACACTAGATAGCAAGAAATTGTGCTGCAAGTTTGAAAATGACTTGCTAAGCCATTGCTAGACTTGTCAGGCTTCACAAGTTGCACAACTGCAGCAAGTGTTCACATTGCATGACTCTGGATCAACTTTCTTTACAAACTTTCTGCAAGTCTACTGCATGTTTTGTTTCACTTGTGTCGTGCAATAGTCATGCCACCACAGGGGTCACTGTGGCTGAATTTTCATGCTATAGACTTGCAGAGCTCTTGCTGTAGACTCACCACTGCAACTTTGCTCATGGTAGAGACTTGTCATGCAAATTTGCTACAAATGGGAAAAGTGTAAACTAGAACTTGTGCTTCAAGTGCTCTGCAAGTGTACAACCTGTCAGTAAAAATGTGTAGCAAGTTAACAGACTTAAAATTCAACATTGCCACAAATTTGTGGCAAGTTATCATTGCTATCTGAATTAGTATATCAAGGTGTTACCATGTTTTTTTTTAGGACAAATTGAGCTTTCATTTGTTGGTAAATGGTAATGGATATCTCCTGTTTTTTGTATTATCAATGTAAAACTGGCAGAAAATTGTTTTTAAAAAAATCTTTACATTTTTTTTTTAATGTAGCTGTATATTTATTGCTATTACCAAAACTTACTGCCAAAGAACAACCCAAAATAAAATGTCCTGCTTCTGATAATTGCAGCAATATCACATATGTGTATAATATTTTCTGTTTGTACCCGTAATAAGGCCCATAAAGAATAGTGCGCATTTTGCGTTTTTTTTATCCTACCTAAAACACAGTGAAGCTGATTTACTACAACTGGAGAGTACAACATCTGATGCAGCTCTGTATAGAAACCAATCAGTTCCCAGGTTATAATGTCAAAGCTTAATGAACAACCTGAAGTTAGAAGCTGATTGGCTACCATACACAGCTGCAACAGATTTTATACTCTCCCATTTTAGTAAATTAACCCCACTGACACTAACTGACACTGATACTAATTTTAAAAAGTTTTTTTTTATTCCACCTAGAATACATTGACCCTGATCTTTGACCCTGGCATTTGACTCTGACCATGACCTTTGACCTTAACCTTCACCCTAACCCTGACCTAGATCAAACTCTGATCTAGCTATTTTTTTCTTTATATTTATTAATTTATTAATTTTTTACATGCATTTTTTTTGTTTACACCTTTCTCCTCTATCAAGGAGAAAAAGATACAGTACAGTGTATCTTGTTCTCCATTCAAGAGGAGAAAAAAACACAGGGGTGGGCTATGCAGTGACTGATCATTTTGATAAACAATCAGAGGCTATCACAGCGATCAGATGATTGGGAACTCAGGGCTCTTAGTGAGATCAGGGTGTCTGTACTGAGAGCACTCCCAGCACAAACACAGGTACGCATATAGAAAACAAGAAAGTACCGCACTTAGGACAAAATTAAAAATGAAAATTTAGAAAAGGTTTGCTGCCCCCCTAAAAGAGCTCCACAAGGGAGTCTGGTAAAATCAAAACAAACAGGTGGGGTAGTGGCACTACCTGAGGTACCTGACAGTGGGGGATCCCACTAAGCAACACAAAGTGTCTATATAAACATATAATGTACAGTATGATGTAAATCCGTAACTGGATGGGATCATACAATGTAAATAAAGGGTTCTAGGAGCAGTGAAACAATAATATGTGAAAAAGCATAAAATATTACATAACAATCTATACAGTAGAATCTCTATACCAGTGACCGAAAAAAACAAAAAAAATATATGTATATATAAATAGGAGTCATACAAAGATATCGGTACCAGACCGGTGAAATTTTTTTGAAAAAAAAAAAAATATATATATATATATATATATAGTGGAAAAATATATAGTCCAACAGCTGATGTGTATCTAGCGCAGTGTTTCTCAACTCCAGTCCTCAAGGCGCCCCAACAGGTCATGTTTTCAGGATTTCCCTCAGATGAAACAGCTGTGGGAATTACTAAAGCAGTTAAACTGATCAAATAACCTATGCAAAACAATGGAGAGCCTGAAAACATGACCTGTTGGGGCGCCTTGAGGACTGGAGTTGAGAAACACTGATCTAGCGCACTCACCCCAGACTTTACCTGCTTTTATTTCTTTACTTGGCTCCTCCGCAGGAAAAGAATGAGGCACACCACACTAGCAGCCCCGTACCCTCCTGGATGAGGGGGTTGAGCGGTGTTAGTTTTCGGGTCTGCCCGCGGCTAGTGTTAGAATCCTCCCGAGCTGATCTCATCTCTGCATTAGCCAGAGACAAGTCCTTAATTCTCCCCAGTAAAGTAACTGTCCACACCAACTGAGAATCCAACCTTTGTATTTATTCCACCACGGATAACAAATAGTCTCTATGAGAGCAGACAGGTTGTTCCGAGACACAGGTCAGATAAGGTGGGAGGAGGTCCAGGCACAAACTTAATTCAGGTTTCTCTTACTGTTCTGCTTTCACAAACAGATTTGGACGTACAGTCTCTGCCACAGACCTGGTGAATATGAAAAGTCACTGCCACTGACTTGTTGAAGTTGGTCACTGCACTGACCTGGTGAACAGGGCCTTGCCCTATTTGGTCACTGCCACTGACCTGGTGTGCGTAGAGTCATTGCCACTATGACCTACAGAACATGCACTTCCTTCTTGGAGAAACTTGGTCCTTGTCAAGGAGAAGAACCTCCCTCCGGAGAGTTACCAGGGGCCCCCACTGTCGCAACGACTCTGCGCTGGGTCTTCAGAAGGGGTCAACTCCCCGGCCTCCTCGATCCTGGATACGGGTCCCCTCGCAAGGCGGCACCCCGGTAGCCCCCAATCCCCGGCGGAACCCAGCCGGAGGTGCTGAGCCCCGGGCCTCAAAAATAGTACCTCACCCCAGACCGAAGGTGTCTGGGATGGAACAGGAACTCGGTCTCCAGGCCTAGGGCACCTGGAGATGACACACGCACCACCCAGGCTGAAGGTGCCTGGGGGCGACCCCTCTGGAAGATGGCCGCCCCTTTTTATACCCTCTCCCAACAGGCACAGAAGGTTCCCCGCCCCGCCGTACTGCTGCCGAGAGGGGACAAGAAAAGGCACAACCTTGTATCAGTGGTTCAACTCCGACCCACGGCAACAGCGCCACCTGTAGGCCACAGGGAAGAGCACAAAAATACTATCTCCCAGGGACAGAAATGGTCCAAGAAACCTAACAATTAGTGTATCTGAGCCTAACTACCACTCAGATACTCCCCTTAAATATAGTACCCCGCTACATGCATAAAAATGAATGTTCAGCAAGAAATAGATTAATAGACCAAAGGATTATAAAAAATACTAAATTATTGAAAGAATTCCCATAAGTTCATTCTCTGTGAAAAATCCAAAGTGACTTGGTGTGGTATGAAGCAGATAATCAGGTGACTTGTGTGCTCCCCCTTTCTGGGTCCCCACTCACCAGAGGCCACCCCCCCTGCAGGGGTAGATGTCGTATAATAGCTGAAGCTGCTGGAATCCTAAGGCTTCTCCCCGTCAGCTCGCCTCCAGCCTTTCCGCTAGATTCCAGGAGCAGCCTGCGTTCCTGAGTCCTGAGCGAAGCTGGTGTAATGGTAGCGATTCCTCAGCATTGAATCCTCATAGGAAGAGACAAGGGCTCCAATAGTGTAGTATCATCGGGTTTTATTTAAAAAAATTAAAGAAACAACAACAAGGGGTGCCAGTTTCAACACATAAATACCAGCTGGTATCCCCAAGAACATACACTAAAATCCGTGGGTAAAAGAGCGTAACGGAGGCCGGGATGAGCAGCGTGCGTCCCAGCTGCATTCCACCCGCTCTCCTCGCAACCCGAAAGTGACGTAAGGTGCGTATATGTGACAACGACTTAAGCTTTTCGTTAATGGACGTCGTCTGAGGCCTGCTCATCCCGGCCTCCGTTACGCTCTTTTACCCACGTATTTTAGTGTATGTCCTACTCTACAACTCTAAAACTCTACAACTTTCAGCAGTAGAGGGATGGAGGGTTAGGGGAATTCAGATACCTTGTGCAGATCACTAAGGAACTTGAGATCCTGGAGACAAGTACACTTTCTGTCAACAGGTTTTGCTCACACGGATAGGCCTCTCTCACCGGCCTAGCAGCCGGAATGATGCACGGGCAAAAGTCTCTGCCACAGACTTGATGATAATAGTAAACGGTTGAACAATCCTCTGCCACAGGATTTAGTAATCGGTAATTGACAAAGCGGACACAGCTACACAGTACCAAAGTCCTTTAAGCCATCCAGCAGTACTGTGAGGTAGATTAGGTTAGGATGCATCCTCCAATGGAGTCACCGGGCTCTTTTTGAGATACCAGCCTTTTGCTCGGTCCTCTCCAAGAAGAGTCCACCCCTGGATCTTCTAATTGCTCGGCTTCTTCCCGCAGGCAAGACAGCACAGGACCATCCCTGAACAAGTAGGCCCCAGGCAAACTTCTGGGCCTACTTTCAGTAACGTAGCCACGGGCCAGCAGGGCCCCAAGGCAGAAGAGGAGTTGTCACATACCTTAGGCCATGAGGTCAGAGAGAGAGAAAAATGGCGTCTGCCCCTTAAGTATCCTCTCCCAGAATGCACGGCGGTAAACCATTCCCACTGGGCTGTTTCTGGGGAAGGGACACCCAATACACTCCAGCCTGTTGTATTTCCAACACTGGCCGGTGGTGACAATGACACCTACCGGCGACAGTGGGAAATTCTCCCAACACAGCCAAAACTGGAACAGAGGCTAATTTAGCCATGAACATTACATTCTGAACTATGTACAATTCAGATAACCCACTAAATTTACACAATAGCGCGTGGTCAACAGGAGCAGGGTGCTACATACTCCCCCCACTACAAAAAGACGATGTCCTCAGCGTTTGAAAAAAATGGCTCTCAATGCTGAGAGCAGATATCTGAACCACAAAACTTGGATGGGAGGGGGAAGGGTAAGAAAAGAAGAAAAGTTACAGATTTGAACATGAACACACAGTATGGTCACATCAACATATATTTCAACACCTCACTCTCTATCTAAACCACCCACTCCCCGGCAGCTTGACAGAAGATCCGATTCACCTAAAAAAAATAAAACACACAGGCAAAAATATAAAACAGCATTAGTGTACATTAAGAAGCAAAGCTGCACTTCCTAAGAAATGGAACTTTCCTTCACACTTTGAATATAAAAGGAACTAAGCTATGAGCTTGAAAGTCCAGCCTTCACTATGAGCAACTTCCACCACCTAGTGGCAGAAAATCAGTATGGCACAAAAAGGAAGTCCTGGAGCAGGTAGAAAAAAATCTTGACTGCAAAGTTCTTTCACCTAACACTACCTGGCTATGTAACCCCATAGTCCATTTTTTTAGCAAGAGAATTTTCCTTTCAGTCTCTTTGCAAACTAAAGTTAGAGCAGATATTTTTCCTTTTAAATGATCACCAATAGAACCGGGGATCCGGCAGGATCACTGATTTTCCTTGCTTGTCCAGGGTGGTAATGAAATAGACAACATTGTCTTTCCCTGGTCTGCGGATGACCACCTTATTAGCATAAATGTGCCGACCATTGTTCCACTGTAGCGAGCATCCTTTGAAACGCTCATCCATAGAAAAAGAGTATCCAACTTTCCTGAAAGGTTTTGTCACAGACAGGTGATCCCAAACAGCTTCACTGTACCACTGCTCTTGTTTGGATTCAATTTCCTGCATGAGCTCTTTGGAGACATAGGGGAATTCCAGACCATACTCTGCAGCAACTTTCTTAATGAGTACCCTTTGCAAACGGGCACGTTTTGGCAGAGCTCTAGTGCTTCCCAGTCCAGGCAACACACATGGGTTTGATGCCTTCCACACCATTGATCTGGCATAGAACTTCTCAGATTCAATTGGGCTGGTAGGGTATGACAAAGTCTCTCTAATAATGCTGGGAGGTTCAACACTGGGTGAGGTCTTAACCGAATCTAATGCTGCCCATTCTGAGAAGGTGCAAGCCAAGGCAACATCATCCCCATTGGCCCATAACAGTTCCTGTGACATAGTCTCAAATAAGTTATCATCCCCAGAAACATCTGACAGGGAGTCTAACTCTGAATCCCTTAATTCCTCCGCAGGCAAGTATTTACATAAAGTCCCAGACATGTTTTCCCCTGATCTCTCACCCGTTCCTGTCATGGATTTTCCAGAGGTCAGGTCTTCCTCTGGCTCCGGTTCAGGTAGTCTTTGGGGTAGGCCTCGACCGCGCCCGCGGGAGGCTTTCACATATCCCACCTTCCTTTAAACAGGTGCAGCGGGGACAGGTGCAGCAGAGGCAGTAACAGGGGTGATGTGCGCTGATGGCTCTTTAGTAACAGTAACAGCGACATCTCCCTCAGGAACACTAACTGTAGCAGATGTGATAGGTGCAGATTTTGCCGCAGGAGCGAAAGTAGCAGCTTCTATTGTGGCAATACCCATGGCCCAGTCAACTCGGTTGGCACGGGGTGACATGGTGGGTTGCTCCACTGCGAACAGGTACTCCCCGCAATGTAGGCACCGGACAAATGGACGGGGATGTATGGCCAGTCCCTCACACTTGGGGCATATCATACCCAGCTCTTCAATGTCCGCAATATTGTACAGCACGAACCACCCATGCGGCTTCAGGTGGATTCTGGTATCCATCAGCAGGGTTCCGGGTAGCTTGGCACATGCAGCGGGGCTAGTAGGAAGCATCTTAGGCCCCATTGCAGTTTGCATGAGCGAAAATGAACACATGGCTGCACTCTGATCTTTTCAGTGTAACTACGCAGCTTCTCCTCTCCAGCCCTAGACACACACATGCGTCTCACGCAGCAGCAGGCAGGAACTCCTCTCACTTGTTCTTTCAGTCACGTAGCTCCCAGGCTTTCTTGGCTCCGCCCGTAGCCTTTGCACTTAACCCCTTATCATCCCGTAACAAATAACACAGTCCAGGGCCCTCTTTAACGTAGACTCGGTGAATGTCTTTACTTGAGTTGCTAGGGGCAATGCCAAATCCTGGATTACGAGCCCCCACATGTAGCACTACCCCCGTAGGAGCTGCTGGTTATTTTTGGTCCTGCCGTTACCCCACAGTTCAACGTATCAAACTTGCTTGGCTCTAAATTGGGCAATGTGCCCACAGATGCATGCACCAGTCACTTAGTCTTTTTCCAATGCTTAGTTATTAAACACAACTTGCAGCAGTAGAGGGATGGAGGGTTTGGGGAATTCAGATACCTTGTGCAGATCACAGAGGAACTTGAGATCCTGGAGACAAGTACACTTTCTGTCAACGGATCTTGCTCACCCGGATAGGCCTCTCTCACAGGCCTAGCAGCCGGAATGATGCACGGACAAAAGTCTCTGCCACAGACTTGATGATAATAGTAAACGGTTGAACAATCCTCTGCCGCAGGATTTAGTAATCGGTAATTGACAAAGCGGACACAGCTACACAGTACCAAAGTCCTTTAAGCCATCCGGTAGTACTGTGAGGTAGATTTGGTTAGGATGCATCCTCCAATGGAGTCACCAGGCTCTTTTTGAGATACAAGCCTTTTGCTCAGTCCTCTCCAAGAAGAGTCCTCCCCTGGATCTTCCAATTGCTCGGCTTCTTCCCGCAGGCAAGACAGCACAGGACCATCCCCGAACCAGTAGGCCCCAGGCAAACTTCCGGACCTACTTTCAGTAACGTAGCCTCGGGCCAGCAGGGCCCCGAGGCAGAAGAGGAGTTGTCACATACCTTAGACCAGGCGGGCCATGAGGTCAGAGAGAGAGAAAAATGGCATCTGCCCCTTAAGTATCCTCTCCCAGAATGCATGACAGTAAACCACTCCAACTGGGCTGTTTCTGGGGAAGGGACACCCAATACACTCCAGCCTGTTGTATTTCCAACACTGGCCAGTGGTGACAACGACACCTACCGGCAACAGTGGGAAATGCTCCCAATACAGCCAAAGCTGGAACAGAGGCTAATTTAGCCATGAACTATGTACAATTCAGATAACCCACTAAATTTACTGTAAGGAAGCTGCTGGGAATCCGTCTGCGCACGCGCGCATTCGCCAACAGTCTCGGAATGCTGGCGTGCGCGCGCACATCCCCGGGCCGCAGCGGCCTTTCCGGAGTATCATTGCGCATGCACGTGCGCAATTCGCACATGCGCGCGGACAACGTGCGCGCAGGAGCGCGCTCCTAATTCCCTTTGGCGCCAGCCTGCCTATTTAAAGGATGCTCTGACTTCTGACAAGTGCTGACTGGTCTTCAGCAAGTACCCTGATACCTGAACTCTGTTAAAACCTGGCTTGATCCCTGTTGCTGAACCTTGGCTTCCCTTTGACCTTGCTTCCGGACTTGAATACTTGATTACTGGTTCCTGATACCGGCTTCCCATCTGACCTCCCTCCTGCCTATGCCTTGTACATCGCTGCCCGTCTGCTACCGAACCCGGCCATCCTTGTGATTCTGCACCAGCTTCCTGCTTGGCTTCACGCTGTCTCCAGTGCCTGTGCTGGCTGTACATCCTACCAGTTTTCCTGAGTCCAGTTCCTTACCAGATGCTCTGCCGGCATCTCCACGTCTGCAACTCAGCTGACAAGTTCTGCACGCAACTACAGGCACTCGTGTTCCTCCTTACCCTAGCCGCCATCTGTCCCATCCTCAGTGGAACTTGGGTCGGAGATACAAAGGAGGCCGACCTCGTCATTCCAGACTCCTACCAGGTACGTGACATTTACACAATAGCGCCTGGTCAACAGGAGCAAGGCGCTACATATATATATATTTTCTAAAAAATTTCACCGGTCTGGTACCGATATCTTTGTATGACTCCTATTTATATATACTAGGGCTGTGGAAATTAACTATTAATTCCTCGATTAATCGATTAATTTTTTTGATCGATCAAAATTCTTTTGATCGGTATTCACCTCTCAGCCAGTTTCCGGGTCTTCAGGGAGTTCCGTCGGAGATCTGGTGACGTCACGGACACTGGCGGGGCTTGTCGTGTCCATCTGAAGGGCTCCTTTGCTGTGCCTTCATATCTGCATGCTGGCGGGACCTTACTATCTGCCACACGCAAGGGCTGTTACACTATCACTTCCCTCTATCAACCTGGGATTCTACAGCCATCCACTGGAGTTGTGACAGTTCCCTTCACGGGACATCTACATGCCGACAGACTGATGTTAACCCCTCCTCATCTGGATTCAGCAGTGGTATCGTTGTACACATTTTTATACCAGTATCATACTTCACTACATGTTTTTATGACTGCTTTTGCTGCCGTTTGGTATTACTCGCACCATTTTTATAGTTTATGTAGCTACATCGATTTTATCTCCAGTGCAATATTTATTTTGTTACCTTCTTGAAGACTATAAAAGTTTTAATGCTATTCCCATCGAGCGCTGGTAGCTGCATTGGGAATCAGCCTGCAAGGAGATCAGCTAAAAGTAGTTGAATCTGTATGTGCGTTATAATTAATCGAAATTAGTTGATTAATCGATTAAAAAAAATTTGATTAATCGAACAAGAAAATTTAATCAATAACAGCCCTAATATATACGGGAGAGAGGGAGCCGCTCAGGTGTGGGAATCCCTGAAAATACCTCCTCCCAGCAGCCAAGGGTGCAGGCAAATGCAATTGCAATCAAGAGGAAAAGAAAGTGACTTCTGGAAGCAGCACTCCGATTAAAAAGCCTTTATTCCAAAAGGTTCAGGAAACAAAACACACTGCACGACACAGCAAACTGATCACATCTGGCTAACGCGTTTCACACTATTGTAGTGCTTACTCATAGCGAGTATGAGTAAGCACTACAATAGTGTGAAACGCGTTAGCCAGATGTGATCAGTTTGCTGTGTCGTGCAGTGTGTTTTGTTTCCTGAACCTTTGGAATAAAGGCTTTTTAATCGGAGTGCTGCTTCCAGAAGTCACTTTCTTTTCCTCTTGAGCCCTAATATATACATATTTTTTTGGGGTTTTTTTGGTCACTGCTATAGAGATTCTACTGTATTCATTGTTATGTAATAGGTTATGCTTTTTCACATATTATTGTTTCACTGCTCCTAGAAGCCTTTATTTACATTGTATGATCCCACCCAGTTACGGATTTACATCCTACATTATATGTTTATATAGACACTTTGTGTTGCTTAGTGGGATCCCCCACTGTCAGGTACCCCAGGTAGCGCCACTACCCCACAGGTACGCATATAGTATGTGGCCCTACAGGATTAAGACCCACTTCCATGAGGCCGCTTATATGCCTACACTCATAAAAAAATTTATTAAGCCAGTCCTAATAGTGGGAATTATAATGTTGTAATCATGTGGATAAAGCTAAACAGACCTGTAAGATTTTACAGAGGACAACAGTGATGTGCAGCATAATATATTTTAGAAAAATTAGAATAGAATTAATTTTACTCTAGAATGCTGAATGGTGAATTGTAAGTGTTTTCTGTTGCTTGCAGACTTTGCTCTTTGCTTTGTGTCTTATTAAATAAATCAAAATCTGTTTCTTTTATAATGAAATTTTGTGTCACTTTATTCATATGACATTATTTTGTATTGTACTTTATCAGATCTGATTATCTAACAGCATCTGTGAAAAACAGTGCAGCTCAGATTTGCAAGTGGGATTTATATTTTACTATGCAGTTTGGTGTGCACACCTACAGTATATCTGGCATAAGACAACATTGAATGACAGCAATCCTGGAGTGACAGTAAAAGTACTCTTAATTTGCTTGACAGCAGTGGAAAAAGAAAGTGTGGGCTGTCTATAGAATGTCTACCTTTTATGCTTGCATCAAAAGTGCTGAAAAATACGGTAAATTTGAGTATTTGTCCCTAGTACCAGTAGGACAGAAGGCCAACCAATATTATCATTAGTAATTTGACAATGCTTATGATGTAATCCAGAGACCTCCAATTCTTAGATCATTTTGATCCTTAAGGTAGTTTATGTAAACTGCAATTAATACATTGCAATTGTTAAGGATGGTCATAATTAAACCTCCCCAGTCTGAAGAGTCAGTGCAATGCCTCAGTGAGGATTTTGCCATTTACTTCTAGGAAATAATCACATTCAGTTCTAGAAGTGCTCATTGTCATGTTCAAATTGTACAAGTTTTTGGGATATTTTCATGTGACCTCGCCCATTCATTTACTTTTTTCATTAAAGTGGTTGTTAAGCCACTCTAACCTGTATACACCATCATAACTGCCTGCTATTGTGCTATTGCAGGGTCCCCCCTCTGTGTGTGATTTATAAAAATAAATGCTGCAAATACCTAATTTCACAGCCGAGATTGCGATCACATGACTGGCCAGCTCTCTCCTTTCCTCCTCTGAGAGATGCAGCAGGCGGGGCAGAGATTCCCCGGCTGACATCAGACTGGAGGGGAGTAGGAGGGGAGGAGAGAGCTGGCTGGTCATGTAATCACAATATCGGCTCTTAAATTAGGTATTTACAGCATTTATATTTATATATCATAAACAGAGGGGGACACTGCAATGGGAGGCAATGCTGATGGTGTATACATGTTAGAGAGCAGCAGGAGGGGGAGGGGCGGCATTGTCACGAGCAGACAGACAGAGAGGGGAGGGGGGGAGGATACAGGAGCAGAGAGAAGAGCAGATAGCAGGCTGCAGATGACAGAGGCACGTAAACTGACCACGGTGTCAGAGCTCAGCAGCCATGATGCACCATGGTCAGTTTACAGGGAAGAGGGCAGAAACTGACAGGATCAGCCAGGTTTTAGGTGTTACAAGGGGCCAAATGGCACAGGACAAGCACTGTGTCATATAACATGCTTTAAAGGAGCAGGATCCATTTTTATTCTTTTGGGGGTAACAAACGCTTTAAGAGGGAAGATTGATGTTAAAGCTCAACTCCAGTATCCCCCCTTATTTTTCTAAAAATGTATGTATAATCCTAAATTCAAGTGTCTTCTACGTGATCATGTGATGAGGCGAGTCTCTCTTTCTCCTCTCCAGAGTCAGCTGTGGGTGCTTCTCACATCTGCATGGAATGGCACTCATATTGTGTCAAGTCAGCACTGTCCTAGGTGCTATTGCACTGTAAGCCCAGACTATATGAAGACACTAGCCCGCAAGATGTGCTATTGCCAGTGCAGGCACACATTAACTGAGCCCAGGTGCCAATAATCAATCAGTCAGGAAGAGAAGGGAAGACCAGCAGTAGAGAAGGACATAGAGGGCAGAGCTGGAGAGGTTGGTAGGGCTTAATAAAAGTTTTTTGCATATAGAGAAAAAAAATATTTGAAACTAGATTTGGACTTTAATTTCTCATATACTTCCTTGCTCCATTGAATGACTTGTACAAAAAACATAACTGGTCCCTGTTATACAAATTACAGACAGATGTCTCCCTATCAACTTTTTTTTTTTAGGCATCTGCTCATCCTTGGGTAGCCAGTTTTAAAAATCTGAAAATACATGAGCTCTGCTTTTGAAAATACTATTTGCCAGGCTCTTGATTTAACATGTTCAATTCTTTCTAATGCCGCGTACACACGATCGTGATTCACGGCGGTGAAAACACCGCCGTGAATCACGACATAAAAAAAAATGAAAAACGAGGGAACGGCATGTTCCCCCACACACGACCGTTTTTCCCGTCATTTTTTTCTTTGTCGAGAAAAACGACCGTGTGTGGGCTCCGTGGCAGTGTTTCCCTATGGGAAAACTGCCGCGGAAAAAAATGCTGGAAAAAACGATGAGAAAAATTAGAACATGTTCTAATTTTTCTCATCGTGATTAATGCCGTTTTTCCCGTCGGGAAAAACGGCAAAAAGCCCACAGACGATCGTTTTTCTCGTCCAAAGGAAAAAATTTCATTTTTCCCGACGGGAAAAATGATCGTGTGTACGCGGCATAAGTCACTAATCTATAACAAGTACACAACTTGGGAGTTCTGACTTTCCTCTGATTTCACTAAGTAATTGTTTTTTACAGGTCAATGACTTGTAGGTATTCAGGGCAGGAGAGGAAATACGATTTTCTTCTAAGGATATCAGCAATGGCAGCCTTTATATTTCTATCATGTCTTCTGTATTGTCAGGGGGCAACAGTTGGCAATGGCAGGGCAGAAACAGAGTAGTGTAGACCTGAGACAGATGGTCAGAATAAATTACAAACAGTAACAAGGCCAGTAGACAAATGGTTAGGGTACAGACAAATTCCAGGTTCCAGACAGGTAATCAGAACAACTGAGAACATTGACAAATTTTAATTTTCACATATACAAGGCCTTAATTTTGTTTTGGAACCTACTCAGTTGTACAGCTATCTAGCATTCTAATTCCAACGAGGCAGCAATCTAGAAAATCCTGTAGATCAATCTTTAGTTGTGCCAAGACAGGCAGTTTAGCCTGATCTAAAATGTATTTTAAGGGTATTTACTTGCATTTCATATTGCTGGTAACAATAAAATATAACTTTTCCTTTAGGCCCCTTTCACATGGGCATTCTGATCAGGTCCACCTGTTTGTCAGGGGGACCTGATCAGAAGGTCCATGGAGCCCTATGGACAGGCGGATGTAAACAGACTTGTGTCTGTTTACATCCGCCTACCTCCAGGTCCATCCAGGTCCAGAACAAAAGTAAGAAAAAAAAAAAAAGGACTGCATCCTTTTCTTTTTCTTTTTTGCGGACTGGACCGGAGGTAGTCTAATGTAATCAAACAGTGGAATCTGTTTACACCTGGCTGCCCATAGAGCCAACAGGAGTCCGCCCGTGTCCGTTGGGCAGAAACTGAACATGCACAGATATGACATCTGTTCCATTTGGCTCCAATCAGCAGGGGATCTGCTCACAGAGATAAAGTGATAGATGTGTTTTTTTTTTTCTTTTATTTAAAAAGTTACATCATTGCATGTAGAAAATCCTGTTTGTCTTCATTGTTCTGTACATGCTGCACAGAAAAAAAGTATCTATACAGGGGAGTAGAGTCACATCTTTTCAGTAGAAGAAATGATTTTGCTCGTTATGCTTGAAAAGTACAATTCAGCCCTCATGAAACCCCTGTGGATATCACTATATGGCACAAATGACACATGACCAATTAAAATAAATATCCTTTACAAAGCTTTATACATTTGTGGCTGCTGCTTGCATAGACCTTTCCTGTTCTTGGCATGCTGAGTAAAGCTATAATCATGCCACAAAGCAAGAAAACAGTGCTGTCAGTTGTGGGACAGTTTTTAAGAAATGGAAAAAAAGAAGAGACTTTGATGGAAATGCCAATCTCAGAGAGTGTCTGTTTTAAACAGGCTCAAGAGGGACAAGGACAAATATCTCCAGAGCTTATGCATGCTTGTCATTTGAGTTGGACAAGCGTTAAAGTGCTCACTTTCTCTGGTGTTTCCTCACTGGTTGATGAGACATACAGAATGCCTGACGGATTGTCAGGGAGGGAGCCATTGTGAAGACAAGTGGAAACATGAAGTCGCTGACAGCACAAAGTAGCAGTACAGAAGGACCACTTTCAGTACAGCATGTTTCCTGCTTTAATTTAATGATGATTATTATTAAAATTAACAATGTTTGTATTTTCATACAAATTACATATTGCAATCTCATGGAACATGTAAAAATCTAACTCTTTTTTTATTTCTAGTTTAACCAGATTTGATAAAAAAAATGTATACCATATTTATCGGCGTATAACACGCACCGGCGTATAACACGCACCCCAAGTTTAGGAGGAAATTTTAGGGAAAAAAACTTTTAGCAGGGAAGTTTAAGGAAAAATAACTTACATTTAAATGCAGCCTTGTCAGTGTCCATTGCAGCCTTGTCACAGTGCAGCCTTGTCAGTGTCCATTGCAGCCTTGTCACAGTGCAGCCTTGTCAGTGTCCATTGCAGCCTTGTCACAGTGCAGCCTTGCCCCAGAGTCTATTTCAGCCTTGCCCCAGAGTCGCCGTGCAGCCTTGCCCCAGAGTCGCCGTGCAGCCTTGCCCCAGAGTCGCCGTGCAGCCTTGCCCCAGTGTCGCCGTGCATCATTTTAAAATTGGCGCAGAGACTGTGCGGACGCCGCCGAGAACGCCGGGGACGCAGGGGACGCAGAGGACGCAGGGACTGGGCGGAGCCGCCGCCGAGATACACATAGCCGAGTGTACTCGGCTATACTCTGCTTTTCTCGGCTCCGCTTACAGTCACGCCGAGTCCCGCCCTATGATGGACATAACACAGGTCCAATGGCGGGACTGGGCGTGACTGTGAGCGGAGCCGAGAAAAGCCGAGTATAGCCGAGTACATTCGGCTATGTGTATCTCGCTCCGCTCCGCTCACAGTCAGCGGAGACAGCTCAGGGATGTCAGTATCGGCGTATAACACGCACCCACGATTTTCCCCTGATTTTCAGGGGGAAAAAGTGCGTGTTATACGCCGATAAATACGGTATATTGCAGCCAGGCATGATTTATATATTGATGTTGAAGAACACCTTTCCTGGAAGAATCAAGGAGGCTGCCCTTGATGGCTTTTAATCCTGAAAATTCTAGCTGCTTGGACATCCACTGCTTGCATAGCTACAGCGCTACACCCATCTTTACATTTAAGATGCAGTGTGTTACATGGGCATTACTACTGAGCTATATGTATATGTGTTTTTCTGATAATTGCCTCTGTTGAGCAAGTGGGAATTTTTCTAACACTCTGCTCTTATAAACACATCTATAAATATGCAGATGTGAGCAGGACCTAAGGGTGTCAGTTTTGTATTAAGAAATGTATATTCTTTTAAAAAATGAACAGTATACCTAATCCATCCTTACCAATATAATTAGAGGGTTCTCTGGACCTCCTTCTCCATCATTTGCACAAGATATTTAAGAAAGTCATAAAAAAAAAACACATTTTAAATGTTGTTTAACCCTTAGAGAAATTTATCCAGCACTCAGTTACATATACTATCCAGGGCTGAATATGCAATTGCTGCTTCCCAGACCATGTCTTGTGGTGCCCTACCCCAATCCTGTGGCTAGCATTTGTATCACACCAAAATGATCAGATATCATAGCCAAAAAAGACACACTGAGGCAATAGGAAAACAAGTTAAAAGAATCAGTTTGCCTGCTCTCCATTAGTACACCTTGAACTAAAGACAGAGCTTATTAAACTGGCCATACCTTGGTCTGAATTCACTGTTGGATTGGCCAAATTTTAGTCAGTGTGTGGCCTCCCCTGCTCAACCAATGTCGACTGCAGCCAATCAGCAGCAGCCGCTAGTCAATGTCAGCGACAGGTGCCACTGACAGAATTCTAAGTCCTGGTGGGGGAAATTTTTCTATCTACCTTGTTTGTGTGGATGGGGGAATTTGTCCTGCCTACTGAATAAAAAAAAAAAAAACATGTATGACCAGGTTTACTCTGCTAGCAGTTAAGTTCTAGGTTTAAGGACCAAAGCTGGGTAAACTGTAAATACACAGTACAATACTCCACCAACAAATATGCAAAGGACATCAACTATGAAGTACAAAGAAAGATTAAACTGACAGGCAAGATAGCATTCTAGAACATTGTAACATACTGTACACAGAAACATGTTACTAGTAACATCGTGTGTGGGTGGCTTTGCACCTCCCTAGCAGCCCCCACTGTCAGCCCTGTCCATGTTTGCTATACAGAAATCTGACCCTGGTCCCCCCCCTCCCCTCCTTCACTAAAGGTGCCAGAATAAATTAAAAGAGAAATTTGTTTTTGCCAGCTGAGGAGGAAGGACCATTGTGACCTCCTGCTAGTGAAATGGGTGATGTTATGGTTTGGGTGTTCCCTTTTAAATTTTGGGGAACAGGAGTGCCCCTAATCTTGACCTTTTGTCCAGAGGGTACTTTGACTTGCCTAACTCTGGAGTCATACTGCAAATCTACATTTTAAAAGAAAATTTTGACATTAATAGTTAAAAAAACAGTAAAATTGTTGAGAAAAAGCTCTAGTAAGAGCAGCCTAGGGCAGAGCTGCATTAAATAAATTTGGGCTTATACTATCATTGGTTGAAAAAACTGTCAACTGACCGGCAGTTCAAACTTATGCTCTTCATAACTACAGCAGCAAAACAAACCATTGCAAAAGCTTGGAAATCTGATTCACTTTGTATATTATCAGTCAAACACAGAGTTAATCCATGATTCACGCAAAAACTGAAGCTATCTTTCTTGATAACGTATCCAAATTAAAAGCCCTCTGGAACCTGTGGATTGAGCATTTCCTACCACTGGGCTTTGATAGCACATTATTACTTCCCTGAGGACATATTACTTATAACTCACCATATTGTTCAAATTCATATTTAAATAACAAGACTGGTGACCCCCTCTGGAGACATTACCCACTCCCCTCCCTCTCATTCCTCTACCTTTCAATCAGTTTTCTCCTCCTTTATTTAATAGTTTATCCTATCTAAGTAAGGATTACCTGGGATAGTCAGGAATATTGCTTTTCTCTCCAGATAATGCCAAGCCATATTGCAGGAACTTGGCCCTGGAAAAGCCTATTTACTTCTCCTAACCATCCTGTATAATTTTCGGCCCACTATTTCATACATATCTTGATCTCCCTCAAACTCTGACATAGTACTTTTAGTTACACTATCTTATTTTCTTATCTTTAATCTCTACGTTTGCTGATACTAATAAGTGAAATCATAGCTTGTGTTATATATGTTAAAATAAATAATGTTTCGTAGGCTGCTCCTTACTTTATCTCGTGTCTCATACTTTTCACCAGAGAAGCTTTACTAATAATTTATATTCTTATTGTATTGTATTACCACGTATGATATTATTGTACCTTTGTTAAACCTTGAAAAACATAATAAAAATATTTAAAAGGAAAAAAAATTCAACTGAACCATCAGCTGATGGGCTCTTAAATCAATAAGCCAAAAATGTTCCCATAGCTATCAAACATATTGTTAGTCCTCACACCCCAGGGCATACGGCACCTTTTTTTAAATACAGTATTTGAAATACATAAATAAAATGTAATAAAAAAAACGAAATATCGTAGATGTTAAATACTAACAATACACATTTTATAGGCTCGAAATACTGCTCTATGGGGAAGATTATTTAAAGTCATTCTAAAGCCTTAAAGGATAAGTTCACTTAAAAAAAAAAAAAAAAAATGCACATTTTATAGCAGGTAAAAACGGCTCCACAGCACTGTGGTAGTTCAGTGACAACTACAAGATGGTAGACGCACGAACTAGAAATAAAGCGTTATGCCGCGTACACACGATCATTTTTCACGTCGTTAAAAATGCAATCTTTTAACTTGGGCATTAAAAACGATCGTGTGTAGGCTCTAGAGCATTTTTAACTACGTGAAAAACGGGAAATTTTTTTTTAGAACCTGCTCTATTTTTTTCACGTCGATTTTCATGTCGTTTTTTTTCCCGTCGTGAAAAACGGTAGTGTGTATGCTTTTACGAGGGGATAAAAAACGTGCATGCTCAGAATCAAGTATGAGACGGGAGCGCTCGTTCTGGTAAAACTAGCGTTTGTAATGGAGATAGCACATTCGTCACGCTGTAACGGACTGAAAAGCATGAGGCTGAAAAGCGCGAATCGTCGCTCAACAAACTTTACTAATGTAGCGGGGTCTTTAAATTTAGTTGGGGTACACCTGGGGGTAGTGTGACCCAGGTGTGTAATTGTGAAGATTCTGGACCCCTTTTGTAATTCGTGGAGGATTGGGTGGTGTATTATTCTCCTTGGCCTGTGGGTGGCGGCGTACCTACAGGCTCAAGGTAGAATCACTGCCGCAGTGCTACCCTTTTTGTCCCTTTCCGGAGATGGTACGGCTGGGGCGGGGAACCCGCCGTGGCATTGATGGGAGGAGATAAAAGGGGGAGATGCCCTCACCACGAGGTCTTCGAGGATTTTCTCTTCACGCACCCAGGCACCTTAGGCCTGGGTGCGGGCGGTTCAAGGTTCCGGCCCAGGCACCCTAGGCCTGACCGGAATGAAGTTGGGGTCCATCCCAGGCACCTTCAGCCTGGGGTGAGGTACTATATCGTAGGCCTGGGGCCCAGTAACTTCGACTGGGTCCCGCGAGGGCGAAGTGATCCGAGGGTGCCGCCTTGCGAGGGGACCCGCATCTGAGGTGAGGAGGCCGGGGAGGTCACCCGTCCGGAGATTCCAGAGCAGCATCAACCCGGTGATGGATGGGCCTCCGGTAACTCCCTTAGAGGGACATCTTCCCCTGATAGGGGCCGCAACGCAGCGAAGGTACTCCCATCTGTGTTCTATGGAGTTGCTGGTAGAGACTCACAAGTTCTATGTTCTGTGCTAAGCGAAGCTGCTATAACCCCTGGTGAAACCACAGGGGTTTAGATTGAAATCAGGAAAGTGCCTCAACCTGCTCATCCCACCGTTTGTGTTATGTTATGGGTCGCAACCAGTCGGCCGTGAAAGGACTGTTTGTTGTGGAAGTATAATAAACAAGTGTTGGACCCTGCATCGGTGTATGGACTCTGGTTAATGGGAGCAAGGGAGGTTTCAGCATAGCAGGACTGAGCTTCATAACTAACACACATTGGCCCGAGGAATGTACTGATACTGGCCTTCACCTCACCCACAGCTATGGGGAGGACATGGGCCGTAGCGCATCTCACCCTGTCATGTGACATACCCCTAGCAAAAGGAGATGGGGTGAGGCCGCTACACGTGGGGGCTCGCGAGTCCGGGATAAGATGTGTGTTGACTTTGAAATTTGAAATGGCTGTGTCTGGACTTTGCTGCCCGGAGGAGGGCCATGTGATTGGCCAAAGTGCGTCCCTGTGCTCGAAGTCGTGGAAATGACCCCAAGACGGGAAAGGCCCATGCAGAAAGAGCGGGAATTGGGAAAAGCCCAGCCATGTGACGTACTACATGTGGGGGTGTTTGCTGCACTGCGTCATGAGGCACCCCATGACTGCGCAATTCGTGGGCAGGGACTGTGGGAAGCCCGCGAAAACGTGCAAGTCGTGGGAGGAGTCTGGCCATGTGTGGAGATGCACGTGGGTGGAGACTCCGGCGCGTGGTCAGCGCGTGATGGAGCAGTAGGTGGTCGGGATGGCCTCAAGCTCCCCGTGGATGCCGGTATCATACCCCACGAAGATGACTGCTTTTGCTGCTCCCCTTACAGACACGGGGATAAGACTCAGGCCCCGAGGACAGTTGGCTTTGTACTCATGCAGAGACACGGAGGCCCTCGGTGTGATCTGTCCCGGATGCTTGGGACTGGTGGTCCAACTAAAGCCATTTGGGCGTTGTGAAGCGTGTAAAGAATTTCTGTTTGAGGTTGAATCATCCACAGTAAGGCCCCGGGCCCTTCGCCTCAATTGCATCACAGGTACCGCCACTCCGGAAGGGGAGATCCAGGCCTTTGCGGAGGTCTCCGTACGCGCTGACCAGGGTGACGGGACTGCCCAACCAGAGACTGAGAGAGAAAAATCAGAGGATGCTGCTTCGGTCACCACAGATTCCCTGCTGCCACCTCCGAAGAGGAAGATAGGCCTGGTGCAGGCCTCCGGTGGTCGTGGTCGAGCTTTACCCCGTCGCTTGCCGGACCTGGATGGATCCAGTTGGAAGAGTCCTGGACATCCCAGTGCTGAAAAAGGTCCAGGTGAGCCAGGGGCTGGGACTGTGGTGGTGGTTGGAGGTGTCGGGGGTCCACTGGAGGTGGAGCCCGCAAGGGAGGGTAGTTCTCCGTCTACTAAAGACTACCTTCCCGCCGAGATGTATGACACCTCCGACCTGGAATCGCTGTCAGACTGTGGGGATGACGGGTGAAATAGATGAACTGTTTCACCGGAAGGGCTGGGACAAACGCCCGCTACCTGTGCTATGCAAACCGCAAGATTCCCCTATGTCTATAGAAGACAGCACGCCCCGGGCGCAGGCCCCGGAGCTCAGGAGGGAGTCTAGTCCTCCGACTGACTTTCCACATTCCACAACATCACCTGCTTTGGTTGTGGGGATGCAGCGCGCGTCATTGCGTGCGCCAAAGGCAAAGCCACCCGAGGTAGTGAAGGTACCTCGGCACTCGGAGGCCATCGTGCAGCCGGGAGAAGGTGAGCGGGATGTCATGCCTCCTTTGGCCAGATTGCAACGACTTTTCTCCCAGAGAGTCGCCCGTGAGTACGGATGGGAGTATCCCTACTTGCCTCGGGACTTACTTTACGAAGTTGAGGTCCTGCGACAGAGATGGTACGACTAATTTGTCTGGGAGAAGCTCAAAGTGCCTCAGGCCCGGCGATACTTGTCCTGTTTGGTGCCTGTGTCCAAGAAATTCAAGGACTGCAGAGCGGACTGGAAGTTGGGGCGCCATATTCATGCTGATAAAGTGCTTATCTGCAGAAAGGAGGGAGAGGATGTTGAATATTCAGTCGAAGTGTTTGATAAGCATCTGAAGCCATTGTTCTTACCTGATCCAAAGTTTTACTTGTGAGGAGAGACTCATGAGTATGTTTTCAGCTACAAATTTTCCTGGAAGAGCCTTTGCTAGAACGTCTGAACAATACCCTGTTTTTTTTTGTTTTTTTTTTCTTCCCACTCTCTTTTCTATGAATCAAGGACAGACTTTGAGGTAGAATTAGTGTAGGGACGCATGAAGAATGAAGGAGCACCAAGTGTCATTACCGCGGCGCTGTCACCAGGTGGCAGTGTTGTGCAACGTTTGTTTGTTTCTGCACACTTTTACACCACACTCGTTGGAGCAAATGGGTCCCTCGGCTGATGGACCCATTCATTCCAAATTTTCACAAGATGTTAGGATGTTGTCTGTTTTTGTTTCCCTTCTGCAGGAGATTCGTCGGTCAAGACTACTGAGTATGGGGTGGTTCTTAGACAGTGACGGGAGGGATTGTATATGTGTACATGATAGATGTTTTATACAAAAGTTTTATTGTTTTATAGTTCCCTTTCCCCTTGAGCAGGTCTTGGCACACACGGGATTCAAAATTTTTAGGGATAGCCTCTGAGGCTCGCTTCATGTCATCGCTCCTTGGGAGACATGGGGTTGCACCAGACGCTGGGGACCAGCGTCAAATCACAGGGGGGAGTATGTAGCGGGGTCTTTAAATTTAGTTGGGGTACACCTGGGGGTAGTGTGACCCAGGTGTGTAATTGTGAAGGTTCTGGACCCCTTTTGTAATTCGTGGAGGATTGGGTGGTGTATTATTCTCCTTGGCCTGTGGGTGGCGGGGTACCTACAGGCTCAAGGTAGAAACACTGCCGCAGTGCTACCCTTTTTGTCCCTTTCCGGAGATGGTACGGCTGGGGCGGGGAACCCGCCGTGGCGTTGATGGGAGGAGATAAAAGGGGGAGACGCCCTCACCACGAGGTCTTCGAGGATTTTCTCTTCACGCACCCAGGCACCTTAGGCCTGGGTGCGGGCGGTTCAAGGTTCCGGCCCAGGCGCCCTAGGCCTGACCGGAATGAAGTTGGGGTCCATCCCAGGCACCTTCAGCCTGGGGTGAGGTACTATATCGTAGGCCTGGGGCCCAGTAACTTCGACTGGGTCCCGCGAGGGCGAAGTGATCCGAGGGTGCCGCCTTGCGAGGGGACCTGCATCTGAGGTGAGGAGGCCGGGGAGGTCACCCGATCCGGAGATTCCGGAGCAGCATCAACCCGGTGATGGATGGGCCTCCGGTAACTCCCTTAGAGGGACATCTTCCCCTGATAGAGGCCGCAACGCAGCGAAGGTACTCCCATCTGTGTTCTATGGAGTTGCTGGTAGAGACTCACAAGTTCTATGTTCTGTGCTAAGCGAAGCTGCTATAACCCCTGGTGAAACCACAGGGGTTTAGATTGAAATCAGGAAAGTGCCTCGACCTGCTCATCCCACCGTTTGTGTTATGTTATGGGTCGCAACCAGTCGGCCGTGAAAGGACTGTTTGTTGTGGAAGTATAATAAACAAGTGTTGGACCCTGCATCGGTGTATGGACTCTGGTTAATGGGAGCAAGGGAGGTTTCAGCATAGCAGGACTGAGCTTCATAACTAACACACATTGGCCCGAGGAATGTACTGATACTGGAATTCACCTCACCCACAGCTATGGGGAGGACATGGGCCGTAGCGCATCTCACCCTGTCATGTGACATACCCCTAGCAAAAGGAGATGGGGTGAGGCCGCTACACTAACATGAAGGGTGGCGCCATGCAAACTGAACTTCCCTGTAACGCCGAGCGCTCCGGGTGTCCCATCCTTCCCGGAGCGCTAGCGGCGTCGGTCCCCCTGCAGCGCTCCGGTCAGCCCCCATGGCCGTGGGCGCTGCTCTGTTACCGGCGGGGATGCGATCCACGCGGCGGCACATCTCCGTCCGCGGATCGCATCCCATCCTACTCACCATCCCCCTCCTGCTCTTTCCCGGCGCGCGCGGCCCCGCTGCGCTCTAGGGCACGCGCGCGCCGGCCTTCTGAGATTTAAAGGGCCAGCGCACCATTGATTGGTGCCTGGCCCAATTACTGTGTGCACACCCTAATCTGATATAAGCCCACTTCCCCTTCCTGTCCTTGCCGGATCTTGTTGTCTTAGTACCCTGTGGAAGCGTTTTGTGAGTTGCCTTGCCTGTGTATCTGACCTGCTGCCATTGTCTCAGACTACGAACCATTGCCGCCTGCCCTGACCCTCTGCTACATCTGACCTTGCCTCTGCCTAGTCCTTCTGTACCGCGCCTATCTCAGCCGCCAGAGAGGTGGAGTCGCTACTGGAGGACACGACCTGGTTGCTACCGCCGCAGCAAGTCCATCCCGCTTTGCGGCGGGCTCTGATGAAAACCGGTAGCTGCTTAGAACCGGTCCCTCAGTACGACCTGTGCCATCCCCTCTCTGGTACAGAGGATCCACCTCCTGTATCCCCACTAGCCGTCACTCCGGCTCATGATAGTAGATCCGGCCATGGATCCCGCTGACGTGCCGCTGCCTAGTCTCGCTGATCTCACTACCGTGGTTGCCCAGCAGTCGCAATTGATTGCCCAACAAGGACAGCAGCTTTCGCAGTTGACCGCCATGATCTAGCAGCGTCTGCCGCCACAAGCTCCAGCATCTTCCCCTCTCCGAGCTGCCGCTACTACCTCGAAGATCCGCTTGTCTCTTCCGGAGAAATTTGACGGGGATCCTAGGTTGTGCCAGGGATTCTTGTCCCAATGTTCCCTGCATCTTGAGATGATGTCAGACCAGTTTTCCACAGAATGGTCTAAGGTGGCATTCGTGGTCTGTCTGTTGTCTGGGAAGGCCTTGGCCTGGGCCACGCCACTCTGGGACCGCAATGACCCTGCTACAGTCACCATTCAGTCCTTCCTTGCTGAGGTTCGCAGCGTTTTTGAGGAACCAGCCCGAGCCTCATCCGCTGAAACCGCCCTGCTTAACCTTGTCCAAGGAAACTCCTCTGTGGGTGAATATGCCATACAGTTCCGCACACTGGCCTCAGAGCTAGCCTGGAATAATGAGGCTCTCTGCGCGACCTTCAAGAAAGGTTTATCCAGCCACATCAAGGATTGTCTGGCCGCACGAGAGATACCCTCCTCCCTGACGGAGCTCATCCACTTAGCTACCCGCATTGACATACGCTACGTTGAAAGACGCCAAGAGCTTCGCCAGGAGAAAGATCTTGTTCACACCAGGCGTTATCCGCGCCTGGCTCCTCTCTTCCTGAATCCAACGCATCCTGATACTATGCCTTCCGTCGCCGTAGGAATGAGAACTTATGCCTTTATTGTGCGAGCTCTGAACATTTCCTAAAGGACTGCCCTATTCGTCCTCTACGTCAGGGAAACGCCCGCACCTAGTGAACGTGGGAGAGGCGTTACTAGGTGTGAATTCTTCCTCTCCACGTCTGACTATTCCTGTGCGGATTTCCCCTTCTGCTGGCTCCCCCTTCTCTGCGGTGGCCTTCCTGGACTCTGGTTCTGCAGGAAACTTTATTGAAGCCTCTTTCATCAACAGGTTCAACATTCCTGTTATCCGTCTCATCAAACCCTTCTTCATTTCCTCTGTAAATGGAGAGAATCTGGATTGTACCGTGCGTTACCGCACCGAAACCCTGCTCATGTCCGTTGGTGTTCTTCACCAAGAAAAAATTTAATTCTTTGTTTTGCCGAACTGTACTTCTGACATCCTTCTTGGCCTACCCTGGCTCCAGCGCCATTCTCCTACCCTCGACTGGACCACTGGGGACATCAAATCCTGGGGCTACTCCTGCCACAAGCATTGTCTTAAGTCTGTACCCACCAGTCAAGTTCCCATCGCTACTCCTTTGCCCGGCCTCCCCAAGGCCTATCAGGACTTTTCTGATGTCTTTTGCAAAAAACAGGCGGAGGTCTTACCACCACATAGACCCTACGACTGCCCCATTGACTTGCTCCCAGGTACTACACCACCCCGTGGCAGAATTTACCCTCTCTCCTCTCCTGAAACCAAGGCCATGACGGATTACATACAGGAGAACCTCAAGAGAGGTTTTATTAGGAAATCATCTTCTCCAGCCGGAGCGGGGTTCTTCTTCGTTGCCAAGAAGGACGGATCACTACGCCCTTGCATAGACTATCGTGGTCTCAATAAAATCACTATTAAAAATCGCTACCCTCTGCCTCTCATCTCGGAGCTCTTTGACCGTCTGCGCGGAGCAAAAATGTTTTCGAAATTGGACCTCAGGGGCGCTTATAACCTCATCAGAATCCGTGAAGGAGATGAATGGAAAACCGCATTTAACACCAGAGATGGTCACTTTGAATATCTCGTCATGCCATTTGGACTTTGCAACGCTCCTGCAGTCTTTCAGGATTTTGTCAATGAAATCTTTCGGGACGTACTGTATACCTGTGTGGTTGTCTATCTTGACGACATCCTAATCTTCTCTACCAACCTTGAGGAACAACGGCTCCATGTCCGTCAAGTGCTCCAGCGCCTCCGCGTAAATCATCTTTACGCTAAATTTGAAAAATGCCTTTTTGAGCGCAGAAGCCTTCATTTCCTAGGTTATCTGGTCTCAGGACAAGGCCTTCAAATGGACCCTGACAAGCTCTCCGCAGTCTTGGATTGGCCACGCCCCTCTGGACTCCGTGCTATCCAACGCTTCCTTGGATTCGCCAACTACTATCGTCAGTTCATACCCCACTTCTCCACCATCGTTGCTCCTATAGGGGCACTGACTAAGAAAAACGTGAATCCAAGGTCCTGGCCGCCTCAAGCGGAAGAAGCCTTTACTCGCCTTAAGACCGCCTTCTCCTCTGCACCTGTCCTGTCTCGACCAGACCCCATAAAGCCGTTCTTCCTTGAAGTTGACGCCTCCTCGGTAGGAGCCGGAGCTGTTCTTCTTCAAAAAAACGCTAAAGGAGGAAACGTCACGTGTGGTTTTTTCTCTAAAACCTTCTCCCCTCCTGAAAAAAACTATTCCATAGGTGACCGTGAACTGTTGGCCATCAAGCTGGCATTAGAAGAGTGGAGACATCTCCTGGAAGGATCCCTTCACCCTATCTCCATCTACACTGACCATAAAAATTTGTCCTACCTTCAGTCCGCTCAGCGCTTAAATCCTCGCCAGGCCAGGTGGTCATTGTTCTTTGCCCGGTTCAATTTCCAGATCCATTTTCATCCCACAGACAAGAATGTCAGGGCTGATGCCTTGTCCCGTTCCTCCGATGCCTCTGAAACCGGGACTCCCCCTCAACACATCGTACCCCCTGAGTGTCTGATTTCCTCTGCTCCTGCTTCTCTGGTGCCAGTTCCTCCAGGAAAAACTTTCGTTCCTCCATGCCTTTGCCTCCAGATACTCAGGTGGGGCCATTCCTCCCATCTAGCCGGTCACGCTGGGATCAAAAAATCCATACAATTGATGGCCAGACACTATTGGTGGCCTACCCAGGAAAAAGATATGACTGACTTTGTACGGGCCTGCACTATCTGTGCACGTGACAAGACTCCACGCCAGAAGCCTGCAGGTCTTCTCCTTCCTCTACCTGTGCCTGAACAACCATGGTCCCACATTGCCATGGATTTCATCACGGACCTTCCTTTGTCTCATAGTAACACTGTCATCTGGGTGGTCGTTGACCGCTTTTCGAAAATGGCTCATTTTGTCCCGCTTCCTGGTCTGCCTACTGCACCTCAGTTGGCGAAGCATTTTTTTCTTCAAATTTTCCATCTCCATGGGCTACCCTCACATATCGTCTCTGATAGAGGCGTTCAATTCATCTCAAAATTTTGGAGAGCTCTCTGTACTCAACTAAAGATTAAGTTGAATTTTTCTTCCGCTTATCACCCGCAATCCAATGGACAGGTGGAGAGAGTTAACCAGGTCCTTGGTGACTACTTACGACATTTTGTCTCCGCCCGTCAAGACGATTGGGTCGACCTATTGCCCTGGGCAGAATTCTCATACAATTTCAAGAACTCTGAATCGTCCTCCAAATCACCTTTCTTTGTGGTCTACGGCCGTCACCCATTGCCCCCCCTCCCCATCCCCACTTCTTCTGGAGTTCCTGCCGTGGATGAATTAACTCAAGACTTCACCTCTATCTGGAAAGAGACTCAAAAGTCGCTATCACTGGTCTCTGCCCACATGAAGAGACATGCAGATAAAAAAATAAGAATTCCTCCTGTCTATGTCCTTGGTGATAAGGTGTGGCTCTCCTCCAAATATGTTCGGTTTCGGGTACCTAGCTACAAGCTGGGCCCTCGTTACCTCGGACCTTTTAAAATCAAAAACCAAATCAATTCTGTCTCTTACAAACTCCATCTTCCTCCTTCTCTTCGTATCCCCAATTCTTTTCATGTGTCTCTTCTCAAACCCCTCATTCTTAACCGATTTTCCCCCAAGGTCACTACTCCTGCTCCTGTCTCTGGTTCTTCCGATGTCTTCTCGGTGAAAGAAATCCTCGCCTCCAAGGTCATCCGAGGTAAAATATTTTTCTTAATTGATTGGGAGAACTGTGGTCCTGAAGAGAGATCCTGGGAGCCTGAGACCAACATTTTAGACAAGGAGCTCATCCGTAGATTCTTGGGTTCCAAGAAAAGGGGGAGACCTAAGGGGGGGTACTGTAACGCCGAGCGCTCCGGGTGTCCCATCCTTCCCGGAGCGCTTGCGGCGTCGGTCCCCCTGCAGCGCTCCGGTCAGCCCCCCTGGCCATGGGCGCTGCTCTGTTACCGGCGGGGATGCGATCCATGCGGTGGCACATCTCCGTCCGCGGATCGCATCCCATCCTACTCACCATCCCCCTCCTGCTCCTTCCTGGCGCGCGCGGCCCCGCTGCGCTCTAGGGCGCGCGCGCGCCGGCCTTCTGAGATTTAAAGGGCCAGCACACCATTGATTGGTGCCTGGCCCAATTACTGTGTGCACACCCTAATCTGATATAAACCCACTTCCCCTTCCTGTCCTTGCCGGATCTTGTTGTCTTAGTACCCTGTGGAAGCGTTTTGTGAGTTGCCTTGCCTGTGTATCTGACCTGCTGCCATTGTCTCAGACTACGAACCATTGCCGCCTGCCCTGACCCTCTGCTATGTCTGACCTTGCCTCTGCCTAGTCCTTCTGTACCGCGCCTATCTCATCCGCCAGAGAGGTGGAGTCGCTACTGGAGGACACGACCTGGTTGCTACCGCTGCAGCAAGTCCATCCCGCTTTGCGGCGGGCTCTGGTGAAAACCGGTAGCTGCTTAGAACCGGTCCCTCAGTACGACCCGTGCCATCCCCTCTCTGGTACAGAGGATCCACCTCCTGTATCCCCACTAGCCGTCAGTCCGGCTCGTGACATTCCCCTTTATAGTGCCGTCGTACATGTTCTACGTCACTGCGCTTTGCTCGAGCATTTTTTTTAATGAACGTGTGTATGCAAGACAGGCTTGAGAGGAAACAAGAAAAATCACGTCGAGAAAAACGTTGTTTTTGAAAATGACATTAAAAACGATTGTGTGTATGCGGCATTACTGGATCCACTGATTACCAACAATACAGACCTAATCACGGATGTGTAAATACGGGACAATTTAGGTAACAGTGATCTCAGGTCAAATGGCTTCAGTAAAAATCACACAAATATGAAACATAAGGGGAATACAAAGACACTGAATTTCAAAAGAGTCAACTTCCCTAAACTACGAACCTTGCTAGAATCCTGGATGGCTTAACTCCAATGTAAAAATGCATATAAAAGCAAAGAAGAAGGCCTTCAAAAAATACAAGGTTGAGGGATCATTATCAGCATTCAGACTTTATAAAGAATGCAACAAGAAATGTAAGGGTGCAATTAGGGCGGCTAAGATAGACAGATAGCGGAGGAGAGCAAAAAAATCCCAAGAGATTATTATGCCTAGTACACACGACCGGGATTCCCGACAGGAAAAGATCAGTCGGAAATCCCGAGGGGAAAACCGAGAGCCTGCTCTCTACTTTTCCCCCCTACAGACGATCGGTTTTCCCGTCGGGAAAACTCCAATGAGAGCTTTTCCTCAGGAATCCCGACCCTGTGTTTGCTCCATCTGAGTATTTCCCCACAGGAAAACTGACAAAAATTGCAGTTTTTTGCTACACACGGCCGGGTTTTCTGACGGGAAAAAGTCAATTGGGAAACCCGCCGGAAATACACACGGCCGGGATTCCCAGGCCAAAAGCTCTCCTCGCAGTTTTCCCGTCAGGAAACCCGGTCGTGTGTACAGGGCATGAAAGTATGTAAACAGTAAAAAAGGGAGTTCAGACCATATTCACCCCATAAAGAATGAGGAAGGACATCTGGTTACAAAGGATGGGGAGATGGCGAAGGTATTGAATTTATTCTTCTCCTCAGTCTTCACGAGGGAATCGGGGCGTTTCAGTAACCAAAACTGCAGTGTCTATCCTCATGACACATCACAGGAAGCACCTCCATGGTTAACAGAGGATAGAATTAAAACTAGACTTGGAAACTTAACATTAATAAATCACCGGGACCAGATGGCTTGCACCCGAGGGTACTTAGGGGAACACAGTCAAGTAATTGCCAGACCATTGTTCCTAATTTGTACTGACAGTCTACTGACTGGAATGGTACCAGCTGATTTGAGAAAAGCCAATGTAGCACCAATATTTAAAAAGGGCCCAAAATACATCCCTGGGAATTACAGAACAGTTAACCTAACATCAATAGTATGTAAGCTCTTGGAGGGGTGATAAGGGACTTTATACAAGATTTTAGTAATGAGAACGGTATCATTAGCAGTAATCAGCATGGATTCATGAATAATCGTTCTTGCCAAACTAATATATTAACCTTCTATGAGGAGGTGAGTTGCCATCTAGATAAAGGAAGGCCCGTAGACGTGGTGTATCTAGATTTGCAAAAGCATTTGACACAAAAACGTTTACTGTACAAAATAAGGTCCGTTGGCATGGACCATAGGGTGAGTACATGGATTGAAAACGGGCTACAAGGGCGAGTTCAGAGGGTGGTGATAAATGGAGAGTACTTGGAATGGTCAGGGGTAGGGATAAGCCGAATATGCGAACAGGCAAAAAATTTGTTTGAACACGCGAACACCGTTAAAGTCTATGGGACACAAAAATGAAAAATCAAAAGTGATCATTTTAAAGGTTAATATGCAAGTTATTGTCATAAAAAGTGTTTGGGGACCCGGGTCCTGCCCCAGGGAACATGTATCAATGCAAAAGTTTTAAAAACTGACGTTTTTTTCGGGAGCAGTGATTTTAATAATGCTTAAAGTGAAACAATAAAAGTGAAATATTCCTTTAAATTTCGTACCTGGGGGTTGTCTAAAGTATGCCTGTAAAGCAGCACATGTTTCCCGTGTTTAGAATTGTCCCTGCACAAAATGTAATTTCTGAAGGAAAAATAGTAATTTAAAACCACTCGTGGCTATAATGAATCACCGGGTCTCCGGCAATACAGAGAAAAGTCATTGAAAAAAACGGCAGGGGTCCCCCTCAGTACATTACCAGGCCCTTTGAGTCTGGTATGAATATTAAAGGGAACCCCTGACGTTTTTTTCAATGACTTTCATTTGTATCGCCAGACCCGATTCATTAATAGATGCAGTAGTTTTAAATGACCTTTTTTCCTTAAAAAATTACATTTTGTGCAGGGAACCAAAATAAAAATAAAAAAATTCAGGTCTGGTATGGATATTAAGGGGAACCCCGAACCAAAAAAAAAAGCGTGGGCCCCCCCAAATTCCATATCAGGCCCTTCAAGTCTGGTATGGATATTAAGGGGAACCCCGCACCAATGTTTTTTTTTTAAATGGTGTGGGGTCCCCCCAAAAAATCCATACCAGACCTGATACTGTAGCAGTCTCCACTCCACACGAAACCCCCATGACGTACGAAGGGGCGGGGTCACCCGTCACATTATAGGGTAAGCCCCGGCTTTCCCGCTTGCCGGGGAATAGCCAATGACGTCGGGGGGCCCGCCTATGTCATTGGCTATTCCCCGGAGTGGAGACTGGAGGTGGAGGAGACTGCAGCATCGCTGGACATCGGATCACCGCGGGACATAGAGAACAACGCTGGACAGACTGGATTACATCGCTGGAATGTTTTTTTTATTTTTTTTTTAATAAAGGACTTTCCCAACTGTGTCTGTGTGTTTTTTTTTAATTTTTTACACTTTATTTGTAAAATGGTAGGGGTACAATGTACCCGTTACCAATTCACATAGTGGGGGCCAGAATCTGGGGGCCCCTTTGTTAAAGGGGGCTTCCAGATTCCGATAATCAAAAGTGATCATTTTAAAGGTTAATATGCAAGTTATTGTCATAAAAAGTGTTTGGGGACCCGGGTCCTGCCCCAGGGAACATGTATCAATGCAAAAGTTTTAAAAACTGACGTTTTTTTCGGGAGCAGTGATTTTAATAATGCTTAAAGTGAAACAATAAAAGTGAAATATTCCTTTAAATTTCGTACCTGGGGGTTGTCTAAAGTATGCCTGTAAAGCAGCACATGTTTCCCGTGTTTAGAATTGTCCCTGCACAAAATGTAATTTCTGAAGGAAAAATAGTAATTTAAAACCACTCGTGGCTATAATGAATCACCGGGTCTCCGGCAATACAGAGAAAAGTCATTGAAAAAAACGGCAGGGGTCCCCCTCAGTACATTACCAGGCCCTTTGAGTCTGGTATGAATATTAAAGGGAACCCCTGACGTTTTTTTCAATGACTTTCATTTGTATCGCCAGACCCGATTCATTAATAGATGCAGTAGTTTTAAATGACCTTTTTTCCTTAAAAAATTACATTTTGTGCAGGGAACCAAAATAAAAATAAAAAAATTCAGGTCTGGTATGGATATTAAGGGGAACCCCGAACCAAAAAAAAAAGTGTGGGCCCCCCCAAATTCCATATCAGGCCCTTCAAGTCTGGTATGGATATTAAGGGGAACCCCGCACCAATGTTTTTTTTTTAAATGGTGTGGGGTCCCCCCAAAAAATCCATACCAGACCTGATACTGTAGCAGTCTCCACTCCACACGAAACCCCCATGACGTACGAAGGGGCGGGGTCACCCGTCACATTATAGGGTAAGCCCCGGCTTTCCCGCTTGCCGGGGAATAGCCAATGACGTCGGGGGGCCCGCCTATGTCATTGGCTATTCCCCGGAGTGGAGACTGGAGGTGGAGGAGACTGCAGCATCGCTGGACATCGGATCACCGCGGGACATAGAGAACAACGCTGGACAGACTGGATTACATCGCTGGAATGTTTTTTTTATTTTTTTTTTTAATAAAGGACTTTCCCAACTGTGTCTGTGTGTTTTTTTTAAATTTTTTACACTTTATTTGTAAAATGGTAGGGGTACAATGTACCCGTTACCAATTCACATAGTGGGGGCCAGAATCTGGGGGCCCCTTTGTTAAAGGGGGCTTCCAGATTCCGATAAGCCCCCCTCCCGCAGACCCCCACAACCACCGGGCAAGGGTTGTGGGGATGAGGCCCTTGTCCCCATCATGTTGAGGGCATGTGGCCTGGTAAGGTTCAGGAGGGGGGGGCGCTCTCACGTCCCCCCCTCTTTTCCTGCGGCCTGCCAGGTTGCATGCTCGGATAAGGGTCTGGTATGGATTTTTGGGGGTACCCCACACCATTTATTTTTTTTGGTGCAGGGTTCCCCTTAATATCCATACCAGACCTGAAGGGCCTGATATGGAATTTGGGGAGGGCCCCTGACGTTTTTGTCAATTACTCTTCTCTGTATTGCCGGGGATCCGGGGATTCATTATAGCCGCGAGTGGTTTTAAATTAGTTTTTTTCCTTCAGAAATTACATTTTGTGCAGGGACAATTCTAAACACGGGAAACATGTGCTGATTTACAGGCATAATTTAGCCACCCCCCAGGTTTTTCCATATGGTACATCTGTAAAAAAAAAAAAAATTTAAATGCTGAGTAAATTTTTTATCTGGGACTACCATACACTATTTTTTTTATGTATACTTTTTCAAACCAAAACCTGTGCAGGTGCAAGAAATAACATATAAGGGACTTTTGGCAGCACTACTTACTTTCTTCTGTTTATGTTCTCTGAATACAAAAAAAGTCACAAAGAAGGCCACCAGCTTTGGTGGAGAAAGATATAAAAAAAAAAAAGACAAAACTCCTTTCCTTCAACCACAACCGCTAACACCATCTATAATTATTTTTTTGTCAACTTAGTTGTTTTCTGTGTTTTGGAATGCTACAAAAGATATTTAATGATTTTACGGGGCTTCTGGAGCTAAACCGGCTTGTAAGCCTCAGGGTGAACAACATGAGCCTCTCCATTTGTTGGTGATCTATAACTTCTCCTAGCAGGGCACGCTGGAAAAGTTTCTGAAAAGCAGCTGGACAGAGCAAACAGTTGGCAAAAAGTCTTATAATTCAGCTTTTGGTTGGCTGTGTAAAGCTTAATCAATTTGAGTTCTGGAAAACATTGTTACTAACAAAAAAAAACAATATCCTAATCTCCCCGGAGAAAAATCCTCACATAAAGTTGTACAGTTGTATCTATAAAACTCTTCTGTCCAAAATGTATTCATGAGAACATGCACTCGCAGTGTTTCTGCTGAATAATTACACATCTTTTCAATTAATTATATTTTTAATAAATAAAAAAAACCTTATTGTACATCTTTCTTATTGTTTATCTTGCTAAGATAGAAGACTCAGAGGAACAGCCGGCTATGCCAGGAAACATTATAAAATGATGACCCGGGCAAATGAAAGAAAAGAGCTGAGGTTTTTTTTATTATTACCGTAGATATTTGATATTCCACTAGTGAAAAGGAAATATATTTCAGCTTTTTCTGAATCAATTTTAGATGAAACATGCAATGCAGCAGTAGATATAGCTTTCATCTCATTTCTGCATTTGGCAGAACAAAAAACACTGAAGGTCTTCCCCTGTCATCCATTATGCCCTGAAAATTCTATTTGAACTCACATTATGTACTTTACATTAATCTGTATTCTGCCAATTCATGCTTAGTGCAGATCACATGCATGATGTCCTTATTTCGCGGGGCAACTATGTTTAAAAAAAAAATTATGAGAATAGGAGTGGGACTTTGATTGCGCCTCTGAGGAGTGTTGAAAACGATACAAATACTATAATTAAATAGAAAAATTGCTATATTTTATGTATCCGCCGAATGGCAGTACAGTTTAAAATTCATGTATAAACAAGTTACAGTCTTGAAGCTCGGGGTGTGCAGATCCCAATCAGTTACAACGGAGTGGCCAATTTCGCTGGGGGTTCAGTTGAACAGTAAGCTCTATTGAAACGCTAATTAAACTGAAAAAAAAAAAAAACATGAAAAAGTTAGCAGCTCTTTCCATTTTGGACAAGGTGTTAACTTGAGCTAGCGTTTTATAATGTGCTGATGGCTGCGAGGGCTCCGTAACCCCTTACAGGGTTATTCACTAAAATAAAGAGCAAAATGTGATCTACAATAATTAGGATTTTCCTTTTAATATTCTGAGCAGTAAAAATCTGATTGCTCAGGGTTACTGAGCTCTGAATGGCTGTATAGGCTGTGACAGTCATGCAGTATTAAAAAAAATAAAAAATAATAATAATTATACTGGATGTAAATCCTAATCAGATGACATTCAGTTAGTCAAAGCACCCTGTATTAAAATCAATTGCTAAATTTGTTTATTAAGACACTTTTCATATTTTTTCATCATTTGTAGCATCTTAGTGCTGCTGATCTTGTGCAGCCTTTTTTGCAGCCACCTCCTATCTACATGCAGTATATGTGTAGCACACAGACCCTTCCGCTCCATCCATTTTTGCAGTAAGGCACACCTGCTACTTGCCTGTTATCCAACTCCATGTATGGAGAGGCGAGCGGTGTTAGATTTTTGGGCCTTGCGGCGAGTTACCTCTCCAGAGTGGATCCCTGGTCTCCGTTGTCTAGGCGAAAGTCCCTTTGTAATAAAGCCAATGTCCACACAGGTGTAAAACCTAAGCAGCAAGGTTTTATTCTTTTCTTGAGGTAAAACTTGGAAGAGAGAGAGAGTAGAAATGACAAAGTAGGGGAAGGTTCAGGCACGCAACACTTAGAGAGCACTTTCGTCGCCACTCAAGCCTGAGTGGGTATTGCTCACCCGGATAGTCCCTTTGAGAGCGGTCCTAGCAACCGGAGTGGAGCACGGATGTCAGAGATGATGGATCCCCCTTTAGGTAGGCCTCCAGGCCTCTCCCGAGACAGCAGTACCGTCGCTATCTCCGCCGGGACTGATCTTCCCCTGGAACTCCTTCCCTAAAGATGGGCCCCCTTCAACCGGGCAGCATGGGATCCCTCTCCGAAGCGTAGGCCCTCGATTGGAGAGCTGGGATTACTATGCAGCAGCAGAGCCTCGGGCTAAAGGTGCCCGAGACCAATCACACGCATCCCGTGCCATGAGAGCCACGAGACACGCTCACTGGACCAGAGGTCCCCCCGAACTCCTTGGGGTCACCCTGGAATCGCCTCACGCCAAATGGCATCTGCCCCTTATGTAACCTCTCCCAGCATACACAGCGGGTAGACCACGCCTACTGCACGGCTGCCAAGAGAAGACACCCAAGGCGCTGTGATACCCCCGTGATCCAGCCTGTGCCGGCGGTGACAGTGCCACCTGCAGGCAAAGGAGAATAACACTGCCGGACAGTATCACACCCAGAGCAGAGCAAACAATTTGTTCTAATCAACAGGTTCGAGCCCAACTATTGGCTCGGACCACCCCTAAATTTACACATATAGCGTCCCATAAATTGGGATGGGCGCTACACATGTATGGCATTTTTTCAAACCTCCTGATTTCCTGTTTTTCAGATTTCCTCATGGTGACGGGTGATCGGGGCAAGGTTTGGTTGAATGAACAGATGAACCTTTGAAGAACCAGGTTGGAAGTTTGCAAACATAAACATAGTGCCTAACCCTATTAAAGTTTATGAAAGCTGAATCTTGTAATTTTTTTAATTTTTTTTTTACCTATTTTAATTTGCAATCTTTTAAAAAGAAAAAAAAGGGACTTGGGTAACTGAGCACTGCCATTTTAAAATGCTGTTTAGTAAAAGGAGAATTTTTAAGATGATTTAAAGGTCCACAGTAGGGATGAGCTTCGAGTTTGAGTCGAACTCATGTTCAACTCAAACATTGCCTGTTCGCACGTTCGCCGAACAGCGAACAATTTGGGGTGTTTGCGGCAAATTCGAAAAGCCGCGGAACACCCTGTAAAAGTCTATGGGAGAAATCTAAAGTGCTAATTTTAAAGGTTTATATGCAAGTTATTGTCATAAAAAGTGTTTGGGGACCCGGGTCCTGCCCCAGGGGACATCTATCAATGCAAATTTTTTTTTTAAAAACTGATGTTTTTTCGGGAGCAGTGATTTTAATAATGCTTAAAGTGAAACAATAAAAGTGAAATATTCCTTTAAATTTCGTACCTGGGGGGGGGGTGTCTATAGTATGCCTGTAAAGTAGCGCTTGTTTCCCGTCCTTTGAACTGTCCCTGTGTCATTTCTGAAGGAAAAAAAGTAATTTAAAAGCACTCGCGGCTATAATGAATTGTCGGCTTCTGGCAATATGGAGAAAAGTCATTGATAAAAAAAAAAAATGCGTGGGGGTCCCCCCAAATTCCAAATTCAATTACCAGGCCCTTCAGGTCTGGTATGGATATTAAGGGGAACCCTGCCACAAATTTTAAAAAAATGCGTGGGGTTCCCCCCAAATATCCATACCAGGCCCTTCAGGTCTAGTATGGATTTTAAGGGGAACTCCACCCCAAATTTGTTTTAAAAATGGCGTGGAGTTCCCCCAAAAATCCATACCAGACCCTTTATCCGAGCACGCAACCTGGCAGGCCGCAGGAAAAGAGGGGGGATGAGAGAGCGCCCCCCCTCCTGAACCGTACCAGGCCACATGCCCTCAACATGGGGAGGATGTCCCCATGTTGATGGGGACAAGGGCCTCATCCCCATAACCCTTGCCCGGTGGTTGTGGGGGTCTGCGGGCAGGGAGCTTTAACAAAGTGAGACAGATTTTTCACTTTCCAGCTTTAGTAAATAAACCCCATTGTGTACTTAATAGTGGGGTATGCCCGTATTTTTTTTTAAGGTTCGTCGCAGGTTTTTATAGCGTCAGGTACCCCCATATATTATTTTTACCCCCTGATTGCCCCTAGAGTTAACCCTTTCACCAGTAATCACCGTATAAGTGTCACTGGTGACACTGGTTAGCCAGTTAGTTATTTAGTTATTTAGGTTACCTGTCAGGTTTTTATATATCGTCAGGTACCCCCATATATTACCTAATAAAGGTTTTAACCCCCTGATTGCCCCTAGTTAACCCTTTCACCAGTGATCACCGTATAAGTGTTACGGGTGACGCTGGTTGGTTAGTTTGCTTTTTATAGCATCAGGGCACCCGCCGTATATAACCCAAAAAGGGTTTAACCCCCTGATAGCCCGGTGGGTGATATCAATTAGGTTTTAGACTCAGAGAGGGTTTGCGTCGCCCCAGGCAGTGTCAGGTTAGTGCCAGTAATGCTAACACCCACGCGCAAAGCATACACCTCCCTTAGTGGTATAGTATCTGATCAGATCAGATCCCCAGCGGTTTAGGTTTCCCAAAAATGCAGTGTTAGCGGCATCAGCCCAGATACTTGCTAGCACCTGCGTTAAGCCCCTCCGCCCAGCCTAGCCCAGCCCACCCAAGTGCAGTATCGATCGATCACTATCACTTACCAAACACAACAGACATAACTGCAGCATTCGCAGAGACAGGCCTGATCCCTGCGATTGCTAACAGTTTTTTTTGTAGCGTTTGATACATTTGCTGACAGTCAGGTGCTTTTTTACCTGTGAATCTTACTAGTGTACCCCTAAATTTAGAGCCCAAAATGGCAAATCGAAGGTACACTAGTAAAGAGGCCTATGAGATTCTGAGCATGACAGATAGTGAAGAGGAGGTCACGTATCTGTCAGATTCAGGCTCAGAATACATTCCCGTAGAAGACAGCGAAGACAGCGGCTCCATGTCAGATAGCACTGATGACGAAGATGAGGTCCCTGCTAAGGTCAGGCGTACCCGATCCCGATCTTCTGATGTTGTTGAGGAGCAAGAACCGCAGGGCTCTCGTATTATGGAGCAGAGTAGTACTAGCGCCACTATTCCTTCTGGTGAACTGGCAAGCACCAGCGGCCTAGTACAGCCTGGGCGTACATCCAGCACTGCAGTAACACTTGGTGACGTGGCGAGTCCCATGTCCCAAGTGCAGTTCAAGCTGGCGAGGTGGCAAGCACAAGTAGTGTCTCGCTGCCACCAAGAAAAAGACAAAGGCAGACCCTGATTGGGTGCCCAACACTTCTGCAGAACCCGTACTTCCCCCATTCACTGGCCAACCCGGTAATCAGGTGGAAACAGCTGATTTTACGCCACTTGATTTTTATTCGCTATTTTTCAAGAAAGATCTCTTATGGACCAGAGTAATTTATATGCTGGTCAATTCTTCGCCGCTAGTCCCCAGTTGCCTTCCATTGCCAGAGATTGGAAACCAATTACGGTTTCCAAATTGAAAACCTTTCTGGGCCTTTCCCTCAACATGGGTACACATAAATTCTCGTCATTGCGCGCCTATTGGTCCACGCGCCCAATTGACCATATGCCCGTGTTCTCTGCCTCCATGCCCAGGAAACTATACGAGCAGATCTTGCGGTTCATGCATTTCAACGACAATGAACTTTGTCGTCCACGTGGAGACCCTGAATACGATCGGCTCTACAAATTTCGGCCCCTCATAAACCACTTCAACGAACGTTTTGCAGCCTTGTTTATTCCCGATCAAGTTGTCTGCGTAGATGAGTCCCTGATTAAATTTTCTGCCCGCTTGTCTTTCAAGCAGTATCTTCCCAGCAAGCGTGCCAGAAACGGGGTCAAGCTCTATAAGTTCTGTGACAGGGCAACAGGCTATGTATGGAGCTTTACGGTTTATGAGGGAAAAGATAGTCAGGTAGAGTCGGAGAACTGCCCAGCAGGGATGAGCCGAACACCCCCCTGTTCGGTTCGCACCAGAACCTGCGAACAGACAAAATGTTCGTGTAAACTTTAGAACCCTATTAAATACAATGGACTCGAACGTTCGAAATCTAAAGTGTTAATTATAAAGGCTAATATGCAAGTTATTGTCCTAAAAAGTGTTTGGGGACCTGGGTCCTGCCCCAGGGGACATGTATCAATGCAAAAAGAAGTTTTAAAAACGGACGTTTTTTCGGGAGCAGTGATTTTAATAATGCTTAAAATGAAAAAATAAAAGTGAAATATTCCTTTAAATTTCGTACCTGGGGGGTGTGTATGATATGCATGTGAAGTGGCGCATGTTTCCCGTGCTTAGAACTGTCCCTGCAAAAAATGTCATTTTTGAAAGAAAAAAAATGCATTTAAAACTGACTCGCGGCTATTAATGAATTGTCGGCTCCCGGCAATACATACAAAAGTCATTGAGAAAAAAAAAAAAAAAAAGCGTGGGGGTTCCCCAGAATTCAATTACCAGGCCCTTCAGATCTGGCATGGATTTTAAGGGGAACTCCACCCCAAGTTTAAAAAAAAAATGGCGTGGAGTCCCCCTAAAAAATCCATACCAGACCCCTTATCCGAGCACGCAACCTGGCCGGCCGCAGGGGAAAAGGGGGGGACGAGAGAGCGGCCCCCCTCCCTCCTGAACCGTACCAAGCCACATGCCCTCAACATGGGGAGGATGTCCCCATGTTGTTGGGGACAAGGGCCTCATCCCCACAACCCTTGCCCGGTGGTTGTGGGGGTCTGCGGGCGGGGGGCTTATCGGAATCTGGAAGACCCCTTTAACAAAGGGGACCCCCAGATCCCGCCCCCCCCCCTATGTGAATTGGTAACGGGTACATTGTACCCCTACCATTTCACGAAGAAAGCGTAAAAAAAATGTTTAAAAAAACACACAAACACCTTGAAAAAGTCCTTTATTTAAAAAAATAAATAAATAAACATTCCAGCGGTGAAATCCAGTGTCCCGCGGCGATCCCGATGTCCAGCGCTGTCCTTCATTGGTTGTGCCTGAGCGGACCTGATGGGGAACTCCCTCTCAGTATTTTAAATGTATAGACCCGCCCCTTCTAAAGTTCCCCATCAGGTCCGCTCAGCGGACGAGATGCGGAACATGAGAAGGGGCGGGTCTATACATGTATTACCAAAGTGAGAGCAGTTCCCCATCAGGTCCGCCCCCTCGGTATGTCAGACCCGCCTACGTCATTGGCTTGAGCGGGGAACTTCCTTCACTATGTAAATTTAAATTTACATAGTGAAGGAAGTTCCCCGCTCAAGCCAATGACGTAGGCGGGTCTGACATACCGAGGAGGCGGACCTGATGGGGAACTGCTCTCACTTTGGTAATACATGTATAGACGCGCCCCTTCTCATGTTCCGCATCTGGTCCGCTGAGCGGACCTGATGGGGAACTTTAGAAGGGGCGGGTCTATACATTTAAAATACTGAGAGGGAGTTCCCCATCAGGTCCGCTCAGGCACAACCAATGACGGACAGCGCTGGACATCGGGATCGCCGCGGGACACTGGATTTCACCGCTGGAATGTTTTTTTTTTTTTTTTTTTTAAATAAAGGACTTTTTCAAGGTGTTTGTGTGTTTTTTTAAACATTTTTTTACGCTTTCTTCGTGAAATGGTAGGGGTACAATGTACCCCTTACCAATTCACATAGGGGGGGGGCCGGGATCTGGGGGTCCTCTTTGTTAAAGGGGTCTTCCAGATTCCGATAAGCCCCCCGCCCGCAGACCCCCACAACCACCGGGCAAGGGTTGTGGGGATGAGGCCCTTGTCCCCATCAACATGGGGACATCCTCCCCATGTTGAGGGCATGTGGCTTGGTACGGTTCAGGAGGGAGGGGGGGCCGCTCTCTCGTCCCCCCCTTTTCCCCTGCGGCCGGCCAGGTTGCATGCTCGGATAAGGGGTCTGGTATGGATTTTTAGGGGGACTCCACGCCATTTTTTTTTTAATTTGGGGTGGAGTTCCCCTTAAAATCCATGCCAGATCTGAAGGGCCTGGAATGGATATTTGGGGGAACCCCACGTCAATTTTTTTTTTATTTGCGGCGGGGTTCCCCTTAATATCCATTCCAGACCTGAAGGGCCTGGTAATTGAATTCTGGGGAACCCCCACGCTTTTTTTTTTTTTTTTATCAATGACTTTTGTATGTATTGCCGGGAGCCGACAATTCATTAATAGCCGCGAGTGAGTTTTAAATGCATTTTTTTCTTTCAAAAATGACACTTTTTGCAGGGACAGTTCTAAGCACGGGAAACATGCGCCACTTTACATGCATATCATACACACCCCCCAGGTACGAAATTTAAAGGAATATTTCACTTTTATTTTTTCATTTTAAGCATTATTAAAATCACTGCTCCCGAAAAAACGGCCGTTTTTAAAACTTCTTTTTGCATTGATACATGTCCCCTGGGGCAGGACCCGGGTCCCCAAACACTTTTTAGGACAATAACTTGCATATAAGCCTTTATAATTAGCACTTTAGATTTCTCCCATAGATTTTTCGAATTTGCCGCGAACACCCCAATTTGTTCGCTGTTCGGCGAACGGGCGAACAGGCAATGTTCGAGTCGAACATGAGTTCGACTCGAACTCGAAGCTCATCCCTACTGCCCAGATTACATAGGGAGCGCTGGCAAGATAGTGTGGAACTTGGTGTCACCCTTATTCGGAAAGGGGTACCACTTGTATGTGGACAATTATTACATGAGCGTGCCACTGTTTAGTCACTTGTTTGATCATCAGATTGGAGCATGTGGCACCGTGCGACCTAATCACCGGGGCTTTCCACAGGGGCTTGTAGATTCCCGTCTTAGGCTGGGGGAGAGAGCCTGCTTAAGGTGTAATAATTTGCTTGCTGTGAAGTGGAGGGATAATAAGAATGTTTTCCTTCTTACCTCCCTTCACGCAGACACAACAGTCCAAATTCGTACGGCAACTGGTGTTGTGGAGAAACCCCTCTGTGTCCACGAATATAACCAAAATATGGGAGGGGTGGACCTCAACGACCAGTTGTTGGCGCCGTATGACATTGGCCGTAAGGCAAGACGCTGGTACAAAAAAGTGTCTCTGTCCTTATTTCAATTGGCTTTGCTGAACGCTCATGTGCTATACAGAGCTTCAGGCGGGACTTTATCCTTCCTAAAATTCCAGGATGAGATAGTCACAGAACTCCTGTATCCAGGCGGTTCTGCACCTCACCACCCCCAACCAAATGCAGAATGTCGGCTGCATGAGAGGCATTTTCCGTATGTCCTCGAGAGTACCCCTACCCAACAAGCCCCCCAAAAAAGATGTTGTGTCTGTAGCAAGCACGGATTTAGGCGTGACACCTGTTATTTTTTCCACTCTGTACTGACAATCCTGGTCTGTGCATTGGTAAATGTTTTGAACGCTTCCACACAAAAGTGAAGTTTTAGCGTAGGGTACAGCATTTCACAGACTAGGACACACTTACACAGGGTCTCCCAAGATGTCATCGCATTTTGAGAGACCCGAACCGTTACAATTGTTAAAGTAACAAAAAAAGTGTAAAAAAGAAGGAAAAAAAACGTAAAAAAAAAACACAAAAGAAATATATAAAAAAAAATAGTTGTCGTTTTATTGTTCTCTCTCTCTCTCTCTCTATTTTCTCTCTATTGTTCTGCTCTTTTTTACTGTATTCTATTCTGCAATGTTTTATCATGCTTGCTTTTCAGGTATGTAATTTTTCGTTTTCAGGTGCGCCATTCAGCTGCAGCGCGGAATTATTTATCTTGACAGCAACAGCGTTTGCTCCCACGATACATAAAGCCAGTGCTGTAGGAGGTGATTTCACCACCACAGTTAAAAAAAAAGAGCATATATGCCGAAGCATGGGGGCAGTAGGGGCGGAGGAGCGATTTTGCTCCTAATGCCGCGTACATACGGTCGAAATTACGACGGAAGCTTGCCCGTGGAAAAGTCTGACCGTGTGTACGCGGCATAACCTTTTATGCCGCGTACATACGGTCGAAATTCTGATGGAGGCTTGCCTGTGGAAAAGTCAGACCGTGTGTATGCGGCATAACTTTTTTGCGGGACTATGCCCCCATGCTTCGGCATATATATATTTTAGGCAGAGGTTGCATTAAAAAATTTTTTTCTTTTTTACTAGTTTTTTTTTGCTATTTGCTTTGCAGGTATGGTATGGTAAGGTCTTACTGTTATACTGTAATGTTACTTTGTTTTAATGTTAACCATCATTTGCTTAGCAGGTAAGCCATTCAGTTGCAGCGTGGATTTATTTATCTTGACAGCAACAGCGTTTGCTCCCACGATACATAAAGTCGTGACTCCAGTGCTGTAGGAGGTGATTTTCACCACCACAGTTAAAAAAAAGAGCATATATGCCGAAGCATGGGGGCAGCAGGGGCGGAGGAGCGATTTTGCTCCTAATGCCGGGTACATACGGTCGAAAAAGTCTGACCGTATGTACGCAGCATAACCTTTTATGCCGCGTACATACGGTCGAAATTCCGACGGAGGCTTGCCCGTGGAAAAGTCCGACCATGTGTACGCGGCATAACTTTTTTGCGGGAGGATGCCCCCATGCTTCGGCATATATAAATGGTGCATGTATGCCCATCATTAGAAGTGGGTGGATGAAGGGAGATATTCTAATGGTGGGCATACCCACCGATCAATCTCTTTTTTCGTTCAGCCAACAGGCTGCATGAAAAAAAAAATTACACTACATAGTTACATAGTTAGTCATGTTGAAAAAAGACAAAGTCCATCCAGTTCAACCATAAAAAAATAAATGAATAAAATAAAAAATATCAATCCCATATACCCAATTCTATACCCACAGTTGATCCAGAGGAAGGCAAAAAAAAAAACAGCAGAGCATGATCCAATTTGCTACAGCAGGGGAAAAAATTCCTTTCTGATTCCCCGAGAGGCAATCGTATTTACTCTGGATCAACTTTACCTATAAATGTTAGTACTCAGTTATATTATGTACATTTAGGAAAGTATCCAGGCCTTTCTTAAAGCAATCCAACAAGGACCAGCAACGTACTGGTATGTTGCTGGACTTTGATTGGTTATACCAGAATGATGCCTGCGGGTTTAGGTATCATCTTGGTATCATTCTTTTCAGCCAGCGGTCGACTTTCATGTAAAAGCAATCCTAGCAGATAATTAGCCTATAGACTGCTTTTACAAGCAGTGGGAGGGAATGTACCCCCCCCCCCCGATATAAACAGCGCCATTGAGAAATTGGGAAAGCATTTTATCACACCGATCTTGGTGTGGTCAGATGCTTTGAGGGCATATCTAGGTCTAACCCCCCAATTTTTTTTCAAAAAAAGAGTATGATAGGGGTGCTATCATAGGGGATATTTATATTCCCTGAGATAACAATAAAAATGGTAAAATAAAAAAAAATGGAAGGAACAGTTTAAAAATAAAATAAAAAAGCAAAATAAATAATAATAAAAACAAAAACAAAAAAAAACCCTGTCCCCAACCCCTGCTCTTGCGCAAAGGCGAACGCAAGCGTCGGTCTAGCGTCATATGTAAACAGCAATTGCACCATGCATGTGAGGAATCACCGCGAAGGTCAGATCAAGGGCAGTCATTTTAGCAGTAGACCTCCTCTGTAAATCTAATGTGGTAACCTGTAAAGGCTTTTAAAGGCTTTTAAAAATTTATGTAGTTTGTCGCCGCTGCACGTTTGTGTGCAATTTTAAAGCATGTCGTGTTTGGTATCCATGTACTCGGCCTAAGATCATCTTTTTTATTTCATCAAACATTTGGGCAATATAGTGTGTTTTAGTGCATTAAAAATAAAAAAGTGTGTTTTTTCCCCAAAAAATGCGTTTGAAAAATCGCTGTGCAAATACTGTGTGGAAAAAAAAATGCAACACCCACTATTTTAATCTGTAGGGCCTTTGCTTTAAAAAAATATATAATGTTTGGGGGTTCAACATAATTTTTTTGCAAAAAAAAAATATGTTTTCATGTAAACAAAAAGTGTCAGAAAGGGCTTTGTCTTCAAGTGGTTAGAAGAGTGGATGATGTGTGACATAAGCTTCCTAATGTTGTGCATAAAATGCCAGGACAGTTCAAAACAGCCCCCAAATGACCCCATTTTGTAAAGTAGACACCCCAAGCTTTTTGCTGAGAGGCATGTTGAGCCCATTGAATATTTTTTTTTGTCCCAAGTGATTGAATAATGACAAAAAGAAAAAAAAAATGTACAAAAAGTTGTCACTAAATGATATATTGCTCAAACATGCCATGGTTATATGTAGAATTGCACCCCAAAATACATTCTGTTGCTTCTCCTGAGTATGGGGATACCACATGTGTGAGACATTTTGGGAGCCTAGCCGCGTACAGGACCCCGAAAACCAAGCACCGCCTTCAGGCTTTCTAAGGGTGTAAATTTTTGATTTCACTCCTCACTGCCTATGACAGTTTCGGAGGCCATGGAATGCCCAGATGGCACAAAACCCCTCAAATTTTGGAAAGTAGACACCCCAAGCTATTTGCTGAGAGGTATGGTGAGTGTTTTGCAGATCTCGCTTTTTGTCACAAAGTTTTGAAAATTGAAAAAAGAAAAAAATATATATTTTCTTTCTTCATTTTCAAAAGCAAATGAGAGCTGTAAAATACTCACCCTGCCTCTCAGCAAATAGCTTGGGGTGTCTACTTTCCAAAATGGGGTCATTTGGGGGGGTTTTCTGCTATCTTGGCATTTTATGGTCTTCAAAACTGTGATGGGTAGTGAGGAGTGAAATCAAAAATTTACGCCCTTAGAAATCCTGAAGGCGGTGCTTGGTTTTTGGGGCCCCGTACGCGGCTAGGCTCCCAAAAAGTCCCACACATGTGGTATCCCCGTGCTCGGGAGAAGCAGCAAAATGTATTTTGGGGTGTAATTCCATATACCTGTATAACCATGGCATGTGTGAGCAATATATCATTTAGTGACAACTTTTTGTAATTTTTTTATTTTTTTTTGTCATTGTTCAATCACTTGGGACAAAAAAAAATATTCAATGGGCTCAACATGCCTCTCAGCAATTTCCTTGGGGTGTCTACTTTCCAAAATGGGGTCATTTGGGGGGGGTTGTTCTGCCCTGCCATTTTAGCACCTCAATAAATTAGATAGGCATGATCATGCCCCGGTTATAGTAAGCTTGCAGTTAAAGGATGTACCGGAGAGGCAAAGATCTTGGAGGTTGGACGAATCACTTCTATATAATCAAGATATCCTAGGAGACCTGGAAAAGGAAATGATTTTTTTCTTTACAGAGAATAACATAGAAAATATTGCACCAACCACTCTGTGGAAGCTCATAAAGTTTGTATGAGAGGGAGATTAATAGCGGAAGGGGTTAAGAGGAAAAAAATTTGGACGACCAAAAAACAGTCCCTCTTACAGGAAATCCAGGAGTTGGAACAGAAACATAAGAGAGCAAATGATAGTGAGGTAATGGTGGAACTAATAGCAAAACGCGAAGCCCTGAGGGATTTGATGGAGCAGGAGACTAAACAAGCTTTTATTAGAACTGCAAATAAACAATATAAATTCGGGAACAAATCAGGGAAATTGTTGGCGGGACAAATTAAATCTAGGAGGAACCCGAATTTCATAGTAAAAATGAAAAATAAAAAAGGGGAGATAAAGTACTCCACTAGGGACATCAGTAAAATATTTATGGAGTACTATCAATCATTGTACAAGGTGAACGATCCACAAGATCCTGAGGATGTGCAAAATAAAAAAAATTAAATAGAACAGTATTTAAGGGGAATTAAATTGCCTGTAATACTAGAAGAGGATTCAAGGATACTGGAGGAAGAGGAAATAGAGCAGGCAATTTAAAACAGTAAAGGAGGAAAAAGCCCCTGGCCAGATGGCTATACATCCTTATATTTTAAAAAATGTATTGGAACCCTGACTCCCCACTATCATTCATATATGAATTCAATAGGGGGGGCCTAAAGATACGAGGACAAGCTTTGGGCGCCTATATCTCACTTTTAGTAAAAGAAGGAAAAGACCCCACAATGTGTTCAAGCTTTAGGCCGATATCCCTGATAAATGAAGATGTAAAAATCTATGCGCGGATTCTGCCCGAAAGATTAAAGCCCTACATGCCAGAATATATAGGGAAAGACCAAGCAGGTTTTGTCCCTGGGAGGGAGACCAGGGATAATATTTTAAAAACAGCCCTCTTAATTCATGAGGCTAAGAAGGGGAAGAAGCCAGCTTTGTTTCTTTCAATAGATGCCGAGAAGGCCTTTGATAGGCTGGATTGGGACTTTATGCTGCAGACACTATATAAATTCAGCATAGGACCCCGTATGCTTAAATGGATAGAGGCATTGTACTCAAACCCTACTGCGCAAATCCAAGTAAATGGAACCCTCTCGGAAACTTTTCAACTTTTCAATGGCACATGTCTAGGGTGCCCACTGTCACCCCTGCTTTTTGTATTTTCATTAGAACCTTTTCTAGCATCTATAAGAGCAAATCAGGAAATCCAAGGTATAGAGGTCGGGGGTCAAGAGCATAAGTTATCCGCTTTTGCGGACGATATTATGGTCTATATAACAAACCCAAGACAGACACTCCCAAAGATTATGGAAGAACTGGATAATTATGGGAGGGTGTCAAATTTAAAGATAAACATGGAAAAAACAGAGATATTAAATATTTCAGTCCCCTTGAGTGAAAGTAGAGATCTTAAAAAAATTTACCCTTTTACGTGGAAACAAAGGGGTCTGAAATATTTGGGAGTATTTCTGTCGAAATCAATATCAGATCTTTACCAAGATAATTACTTACCCCTCCTGAATAAAATTAAAAGTGAATTGAAAGGATATCCCACACATAGACTGTCATGGTTTGGCAGAATAAGTGTGATTAAAATGATGACTCTGCCAAAAGCCTTGTACATTTTTCAAAGTCTCCCAATAGATGTCCCGGTGGCGTATTTTAAAACCCTGAGATCAATAATACAGAGATTTGTGTGGAATAATAGAAATAACCGTATTGCGTACAAGACATTGACTAGACCAAAAGAGAAGGGAGGTATATTTCTTCCCGATTTCGAAAAATATCATGAGGCAGCAGTTTTGCGGAGGGTCATGGACTGGGTCCACGCTCCATGGCAAAAAAATTGGGTGGAATTGGAGGAGAATATAAGTAAACAGATGCTAGGACAGATAATTTGGATTCCAAGGCAGTATATAGGCTCCCTAGTAGATGCTGCACCAATTACGCTAGAAGCATTGAGAAAGTGGGATAAATTAATTAAAAACACACAGGGACAATATAACAGCCCTTTAATGGTCATAACAGGTAATAACTACTTCCCACCGGGGAAAGACAATAAATTATATTTAAAATGGACCACATCGACCTCTTCGCGATTAAAAGATGTCATGAAAGGAAGCGTTCTTTGTTCCCTTTCGGAACTACGTGAGAGGTATGGGACAACCCCATGGGATGTCTGGAGATACAAACAACTTCAACACTTTGTAGAGTCCCTCCCAAAACCCCTCCGGGGGAAGGATAACTTGAATAAATGGGAAAAAATGGCAGATCAAGGAGGGACAGATAGATATGGAATTTCTAGCCTATATAAAGAGCTGATAACACACCCAGAGGGAGGATCCGTGTGCCCAACAGAGAATTGGGAGCTGGAACTAAATCTCTCGTTGCCAGAGAGAATGAGGGGAAGAGTTTTAGATTTTGTTCACTCTACCTCTGTGGACGCGCGGATAAAAGAAATGAACTATAAATTATTAGCCAAATGGTACTATGTTCCGGTGAAATTACATAAAATAAACCCCAGGCCTCACCTCTATGCTGGAGGGAATGCGGGGAGAAGGGAACTCATGCTCACATATGGTGGCAATGCCCCAAGATTCAACCATATTGGGAGGAAATAATAGACCTAATTAAGACGATTAGCGGTATTGAAATCAGAATGGACCCATGGCAATGTTTGTTCCATGCAACAGACATCCCTAGGAAAAAATACAGAGAAGCAATTATTCCAATCTTATTGAACTCAGCAAAGTTACTGATTCCAAGACAATGGAGGGTAAAACACGCACCAACAATACAGGAATGGCTGAGGGAAGTAGATAAAATAAGATGTATGGAAGAGGTAATACACTTGCATAAGGACACTAAAACTGTATTTATCAGGATTTGGAGGGGCTGGTAGGAATTTAGACACTCAATGTTATATGAGGGCTATATGAGAAGAGAAGGTAGCTCCTAGGGAATTTGGGTAAGATCCCCTACCCCCCCCCCCCCCCCATTATTATTTTTTTCTTTTTCTCTCTCATTTTGCGGTATTTGGACTGATGCAAATGAAACAAATAAAATATGATAACCATATTTTTGTATAAATAAACAAATAAAAACACCGACGTCACGGTAATATTAAATAGGGGGGAGGGGGATGGTTATACACGGGTTTCACAAAAAACATTTAACTTGATCTACCCTTTTTTTTTTTCCTCACCCATTTTTGGGTAGTTGGATTGATGTAAATGATAACCATATTTTTGTATAAATAAACAAATAAAAACACCAACGTCACGGTAATATTAAATAGGGGGGAGGGGGAGAGTTATACACGGGTTTCACAAAAACATTTAACTTGATCTACCCTTTTTTTTTTTTGAGACAGAGAGAGGTACTCATGTCTCCTTATAAACCAAAGATAACACAGAGGACATAAATACTAACTTAAGGGGGGAAAATGGAAGGGAAGGGTAAAATGGGGAAAGGCACTAGTTACTCAAAACCTGGGATGGGGGGGGGAAGAGAGATAAAGGTGAAGGAAAAGGGGAGGAATAAGGAGAATGATAACATAGAGGCTATGTAAGTTAAATAAGGGAAAATAAAGAGAGAGAAGAATAAATGAGGCTACAGGATTGACTCATATTGTGTGTATATATTGTTGTAAGTGTATGTATTGTTAATTTTTTATTTTATTTTATTTTTGTAATGTAATGTGTTAATTGGTAATGATATGGAAGATATGTGAATGTATGTACAGAAAAATTATTGAATAAAAAAGGTTTGAAAACGCAAGAAATTAGATAGGCAGTCATAAATTAAAAGCTGTGTAAATTCCAGAAAATGTACCCTAGTTTGTAAACGCTATAACTTTTGCGCAAACCAATAAATATACGCTCTTTGACATTTTTTTTACTAAAAACATGTGGCTGAATACATTTTGGCCTAAATGTATGACTAAAATTTAGTTTATTAGATTTCTCTTATAACAAAAAGTAGAAAATATCTTTTTTTTTTTCAATATTTTCGGACTTTTTCCATTTATATAGCAAAAAAAAAATCGCAGAGGCAATCAAATACCATTAAAAGAAATCTCTATTTGTGGGAAGAAAAGGACACAAATTTCGTTTGGGTACAACATTGCATGTCCGCGCAATTACCAGTTAAAGCAGCGCAGTGCCAAATTGCGAAAACACCTCTGGTCTTTAAGCTGCGTATTGGTCCGGGGCTTAAGTGGTAAATGTAACACATCAACTGTATGAAGTTGTACATATGCCTTGGCTGCAATCCTTTGCTTCATGGCCATGTATACCCCCGGTCAGTACCATCACTAATTGCGACCAACAGCATGCTTTGGGGATGCCTTAAACCTGCACTCAAAGTGCAGTACAATGTATTTATTTAACCCTGTGAGTGTATGCATATATACAGGCCTCACAGAAGTGGGTCGAAATCCTATGGGGCCGCATATTTGCCTACTTGTGTTTGGGCTGGCAGCGGGCTGCACACCATGCTTCCAGCACAGAGACCAGGCTCTCACCAAAAACTGGATCCCATACTAACAATCGGGAACTGTGGAACCCAGTCCCCAATCACCTGATCACTATGATAGACTCTGATTGGCTTTCACAGTGATCATTTGTCATATGGCCACACGGTTAAGGAGATATTTGCTGAAATAACCCTGTTATTAAAGGTCAGTTTATTACTAAAATCACACTGTATATATGGGCATATCTGTTCTGCAGTGGTTACTGGGCTGCTTTCAAACTGATTGGCAGATGCAGAGCAGTGCACCTGCAGGTTACCTGCACTGAGCCATAGACTTCTGTTATCACCTGCGAAATTGGTAAGCTTTCTGAAAGTGCACCAAACCTGCAGAATATAATAGAAGTCTATTGCAAAGTGCAGAAAAGCCAATCTGATCTGAAAAAAAAAAAAAGTAGAGTAGGCAGTGTCCATGTCCGCTCTGCGTATGGACACGGACCTGCCATCCGCCCGTTCCGCGCATTGTGGCCAGTTACCCAGTCGCTTAAGTAGCCCTCGCGCTTCAAAAGGTTGGGCACCCCTGATCTAGGTCATGGTTAAGGTTAGGGTCAAATGTCATGCCCAGAGTCATAGGGCAGGGTCAAAGGTCATTGTCAATGCATTTTAGGTAGCTGAGTGTGGAGCATGTAAAGCCCAGGCTCTCTAGCTTTACATGCTCCACACAGCTGACATGTGAGTATTTAAAGTGGTTGTAAACCCACTTTGACAACTTGCACCTACAGGTAAGCCTAGATTAAGGCTTACCTGTAGGTGCAAGAAATATCTCCTTAACCTACACAGTTAAGGAGATATTTGCTGAAAACCCTGCACCGACGTCTACGGCGCATGCACGCCGTAGACAACGGCGCAGGCACACTAGCAGGCCGTCTTTATGAATGGGATCATGCCGGTTTTCTGAATGGGATCATGGCGGCCCAGCGCGCATGCGTGTGACGTCATTGCCGCTCCCGCTAATCACAGCGCCGGAGCGGCGATACCAGGAAGAAGCTCCGAGGGGACATGGCAGCGGAGGAGAACGAGGAGGACTTTGGGGGCTTCGATTTCAGGTAAGTGCCACATAATGAGCTAGTATGCTATGCATACTAGCTCATTATGCCTTTCTCTTGCAGGGGTTTGTTTTTCTGAAAATGTTTTAGAGGGTTTACTTCTTCTTTAAAGGGATGGGTATTTTACCTTCACTCTACCTATTCTTATTTTCCCATGTTTGGGTTTTATGATCAGACCACATTGTTATGCTTCATGTCTCCTTGTAGAATAATGACACATCCACCCCCGAAGAATGGAACCAGTCCACGAAACGCATCGGGCCTATACAGATGCACTATGTTCATTAAGATGGCTCTACATGCCTCATTTTTCAGCATACATCTTGCTTTTATAGTGATCCCATTTATGGAGGACAGTCCTTTTATGATGCAATATGCTATGCTGTCGTTTACAATTTTTTACATGGTTTGCAACATGTTATTGATGCATGTTCTATAATATTTGTATCTGTCCATTACTGTATGTTATATGTCATTGTACTCAATGTTTAAGATAATAAATATACGTTTCTGACATTGACCTATTTGATTAGCCATATCACACACCTCACTCAAAGTCCCAACCCTCTTTTTTTATGTACTAGATACAGGGATGGAGATGTATGGCTCCATGCCTCTCATTTAAAGTCCCGAAACCCTTCTTTTGCAAAAAAAAATCTGAATTTTTGGTAAAATTTTAATCTCTCAATTTTAGTTTATCTCTCTTTGTCATTTGTTGTTTATTTTGCCTTACTTATACAGATAAGATAGTATCTGATTTACTAAGACTTTTTTTCAAGTTCAAAAACAAATTGTAAATAAGATTACATCAAAGAAACAAAATAGCAGGCATACATTATCATAAAAAAAGAAATCCAGTAGGAGTATGGATTCAACTCCATATGAATGTCACAAGCAAAATAACCAGTAAATGTAAATTTTTACTAACCTTTCATTGTTCTTCCTCTAGCATCTTTCTGCTCTGACCCCACAGATGTGCTGTCAAGGTCACTTTAATGGTGGAAAATACGTTTTTAACACGTAGTGTATATTTTTTTCTAACATAATGTAGCTATTCAAATGGGAATAAATGTTAAACCAGTTTTTAAAGAAACAGTTCTGCTTTAATGTGGCAATTGGATTGTGTGGTTATAAACAGCATTCTCAGAAACATATAGTATCAGTATAAAATCTAAACTATAATTTTAAATCATTTAGAATAAATATAATAGATAAAATATATATATATATATATATATATATATATATATATATATATATGCAAGAAAAGTATGTGAATGACTTGGAATTGCCTGGTTTTCAACACCACGGAGGAAGCCGCTCCAAATAAAACATTGCTGTATGCCTGAAGTTTGCCAAACAGCACCTTGGCAAATCACGGCACTACTGGGAAAAAGTTTTGTGGACTGATGCAACAAAAGTTAAATTGTTCGGGAAGAATACTCAGCACTATGTATAGTGCTTTATTTTTCCTCCAGCACCGTGAATGTTTAATGGGTGTGTTCAATGAAGACGCAATAAATTAAAATGGTCTGTGTGTTATTAGCTTAAGCACATTGTGTTTGTGTATTGTTGTGACTTGTGATGAGGATCAGATCACAGTTTTTTGGCAAATGACTGCAGAAAACTAGTTAATTCTAAGGAGTGCACATACGTTTTTTGAATTCTGTAAATTAAGAATGCTTTCAGAAATCAAAGTGTTAATAGTTTATTTTTTAACAATAATCAAAATGGAAATTAAATGAGAGAAATCCAAATCAATATTTGGTATGACCACCCTTTGCCTTCAAAATAGCATCAATTCTTCTAGGTACACTTGTAAAAGATTTTTGAAGGAATAGGTTGTGCCAGACATCTTTCAATGTCAGAAACGTATATTTATTATCTTAAATATTGAGAACGATGACATATAACATACAGTAATGGGTAGATACAAATATTATAGATCATGCATCAATAACATGTTGCAAACCATGTAAAAATATTGTAAACGACAGTATAGCATATTGTATCGTGAAAGGACAATGTCTCTTTATGTAAATCCAGAAATATTTGATGAGATCAGGGCTCTGTGGAGTCTAAACCATCACTTCCAGGACTCCTTGTTCTTCTTTACGCTAAAGGTAGTTCTTAAAGTGTTTTTAACCCTAAAAATTCCTGTTCCCTTATAGCAGATTAAACAGCACAGTGCTTGTTCTGTCTAATCTGCCCCTCTCTAAACTGTAAAAAACCTGGCTGATCCTGCCACTTCTTGTGTTCCCCTCTGTGAGGTGACCATGATAATCATGGCTGCTGAGCCCTGACTACTGTTGTCAGTTTGTGTCCCTCAATCATTCACAGCTCTCCTCAGTCTCATTCACCCCCTCCCTCCCTGCCTGTCAGCTTTGTGTCTATGTCTCCACCCCCCCGCCACAATTACACAATTAGCAGAAATAAAATATTAGAAAATGTCACTGTCAGCCCCTCTATTATAACTAGTCATAACACACAGAGTTTGTGTTTTATGAAAACGAAGCTTGTAAATACCTTTTTAGACCGATCTTCAGGTCGGTCACATTACTCCTGGCCAGTCTCCTACTTCGATCCCCAGGCTAGAGCAGGAGCAGGAGGGGCTGAGCGGCCACGTGACTTCCCCGGCTGATGTCAGAGGGAGATATCGGCCCCTCCTGCTGTAACATGGGGATCGGAGTAGGAGACCAGCCCGGGAGTCACGTGACTAAAGATCGCTCTAAAAAGGTATTTACCAGCTTTGTTTTCATAAAACATTAACCCTGTGTGATATGACTAGTTATAATAGAGGGGCTGGCAGTAATTTATATGATTGTGGTAATAACCACTTTAATAACATTAGTTGTATGTTTGGGGTCATTGTTCTGCTGCAGAAAAAAAATTGGGCTAATCACAAGCCTCCCTGATGGTATGGCATGATTGATAAGTATCTGCCTGTATTTCTCAGCATTGAGGACACAATTGATCCTGACCAAATCTCCGACTCCATTTGCAGTCCCAAACTTGTAAGAAATCTCTACCATCATTCACTGTGCCTGCAAACATGTATTATTGTACTGCTCACCAGCCCTTTGGTGAACAAACAGACTTTTGCAACAGCCAAATATTTCACATTATAACTCCTCAGTCCAGAGCACCTGCCTTTTTTCTGCACCCCCAGTTCTTATGTTTTTGTGCATAGACTCAGCCTCATTTCCAGGTTGGAGGTATGGCTTTTTGCCCACAATTCTTCCATGAAGACGACTTCTGTCCAGACTTCTCCAGACACAGAGTGGCCCACCTGGTTTCCACCAGTTCTGTGCTGATGGCACTGCTGGTCATCTTCCAATGTTGAAGGGACGTAAGCATGATGTGTCATTTATTTGCTGCATTAAAGCAGAGGTCCGCCCACCACTGCAAAAATTAAAAGCCAGCAGCTGCACATACTGCAGCTGCTGACTTTTAACCATTTCAGCCCCGGAAGATTTGGCTGCTCAATGACCAGGCCATTTTTTGCAATATGGCACTGCGTCGCTTTAACTGACAATTGCGCATCGTGCAATGCTGTACCCAAACAAAATTGACATCCTTTTTTCCCAGAAATAGAGGTTTCTTTTGGTGGTATTTGATCACCTCTGCGATTTTTATTTTTTGCGCTATAAACAAAAGAAGAACGATAATTTTGAAAAAAACACAATATCTTTAACTTCTTGCTATAATAAATATCCCATATTTAAAAAATTTTTTTTTAAATTTCCTCAGTTTAGGCCGATATGTAATCTTCTTCATATTTTTGGTAAAAAAATCGCAATAAGCGTATATTGATTGGTTTGCGCAAAAGTTATAGCGTCTACAAAATAGGGGATAGTTTTATGGCTTTTTTATTATTTTATTTTTTTACTAGTAATGGTGGCGATCTGCGATTTTTATCGGGACTGCGATATTGCGGCGGACAGATCGGACATTTTTGGGACCATTGACAATTATACAGCGATTAGTGCTATAAAAATGCACTGATAACTGTATAAATGTCACTGGCAGGAAAGGGGTTAACACTATGGGGAGATCAAGGGGTTAACTGTGTTCCCTTGTGTGTGTTCTAACTGTAGGGAGGATGGGAGTGACTAGGGGAAGAGAGAGATAAATTGTATGAACACATGATCAGTCTCCTCTCCCCTGAGAGAACTGTGATCTGTGTGTTTACACACACAGATCACCGTTCTCGCTCTGTCATGAGCGATCGTGGGTGCCCGCAGGTCATCACGCCCGCCGTGCACTCACATCGGCTTCGTGTACACGCTGCACACGCCGCTAGTGGCCAAAAGGCGAAGCAACATAAGGTAACGTTGTTTCGCCCAGCCGAGCCAACCTGCCGCAGTAAAACTGCGGCGGCTGGTAAGCAAGTGGTTAATAATCGCACACTTACCTGTCCTGGAGCTCAGCGATGTTGGCACCACAGCTGATGTTTCCATCAGCTTACAGGTGCATGCTGCCTCCATTGCGAGTAAGGGAACCTGGCAGCGAAGCCTTATGGCATCACAACGGGTACCATACTGCGTATGCGTGAGGCTCTGCTCCTCTCTCCTATTGGCCCGGCGGCCGGGGAAGGAGGAGGGAGCCCGGGCGGTGACGTCAATACCCGCAGCTGAGGCTCCCGGAAGTGGGAACAGGATACCTGCCCCCCCTCCCCCCAAAAACGAACGTAAGTTCCACTTCCACTTTTGGGTGGAACTCCCCTTTAAGTTTCCTTGGCCGACCACTGAAATCTATGGTCCTCAACGTTGCCCGTTTCTTTGCGCTCCTTCACATAAGCTTGAACAGCACATCTTGAAACCCCAGTCTGCTTTGAAATCGTTGCCTGGGAGAGACCGTGCTGATGCAGTATAACTACCTTGTGTCTTGATAGTGTGCTCATTTTTGATGTTTGACTTGTAACATGAAACTGTCTTCTACAACCTCATCTAAGTAGCAGAGCTTCACACTAGAGATAGGTGGTCAACATCTAAGGTGAGTGCACATCCATGTGGGGCACCTGGTCTGAACACCAAACAGTGGAGCACATATTTGTAAATTTTGGAATTGAGCACAAGCACTTCTCTTTACGTTTGTGGGACTTTATATACATTTAAGTTGATGTATTATAAAAAAATATATATATTATTTTGATTTATTAAGCCAAGCGTGGTATCCTTCTCTATAGCTGCTGTCAGGGGACAAACTTTTCAACCCAGGCTCTGGCTAATTTAGAAAGAAAATTAGCTGTGCACATTTAACAACTTTTATTTTGATGCACCCGGAATGTATTTAGCCAATGAAAATTAAAAGTTCCTCCCTCATAGTGGGGGATTTTAGGGGAGACCATGGGCATTTTCTCTTCTCTGCCATGGCGCTTCTATGTCCCCTCTTTTATTACATGTGTCTTTATATTATGTATGCCGTTTTTTGAAGGTACAGAGCTTAGAGAGGATTGTTCGCTGCTCTGCTTTATACTGTTTATTCTTTACTTTTCAAATATTCAATAAAAACAATTGAAACAGAAAATTAAAAGTTCAGTTGAGCTTCAAGCAAACTCTAGGTCTGTCATTTAAATCCAGCTTTAGTTATCTTTCCTCTTTTAACATTTTTTTTCCACGTGTAAAATACTGGCCAATTTACATTTGTGTGGTGCGTTAATGCACATCTGTTATGTCATGCATTGCACTAATTATTTTAAATGGTATTGTGATGTATGTGCTTTTCCTTTGCGCATTGGGATGCTTTCCAAAATTATTGGCACTGCAAAGTGATGTGCAGTATTGCATACATTACCATATGTGTTGCTGCAATGCATAGATGTTAATTTCCCCTTGATGGTATTTTTTTTGCCATCGTTCATAATCTAATGTAATTCTTGCAAGAACACCATTCTTTAACACAATCTCTTTACACCTATGAGTTGCAGCAATGCACACATTATCCCCATGCATGGTAATGCATGTTACATGCGTTGACACACTGTGGTGCCATTCATTTTAAATCACACCCCAACGCAATAAAGCAATGCATAAGCATTGCAACACATTGCAATACATGCCAATAATTCATAGTGTGTTGCAGCAAAAATTTGCTGAAGTCCACTAATTGGGAGATTTTTATGCATTGATTTCAAAGGGCTGACACAATGCAATGCAGGTTAACCACTTCCCGACCGCCGCTCGCCGATATATGTCTGCAGAATGGTACGGGTGGGCAAATGTACGTCCCTCTTTTAAAGCCGACTAGCCGATGTGCACACGCCGTCGGCGGCATGGGAGCATGTCCATGGGTCCCGCGCACTCGATGCCCATGATCGAGGAGAGCCAGAACGGGGAAATATCTATGTAAACAAGGCATTTCCCTGTTTTGCCTAGTGACATGACAAGGATCTTCTGTTCCCTGTCATCAGGAACAGTGATCTCTGTCATGTTCTAGTGAGCCCATCCCCCTACAGTTAGAACACACCCAGGGAACACACCTGTTAACCCCTTGATAGCCCACTAGTGTTTACCTCTTCCCTGCTAGTGACATTTATACAGTAATCAGTGGCAATTTTTAGCTCTGATCGCTGTATAAATGTCACTAGTCCCAAAAAAGTGTCAAAAGCGTCCGATCTGTCCACCGCAATGTCGCAGTCCTAATAAAAATCGCAGATCGCTGGCTTCAGGACATTTATTGACCTGGTGCAAGTATGCAGCAAATCACACTGAAGTCAGAATTCCTGATCTTCATATTTGCTCCAGGTCAGTCAATTGGATCATCACATCAACCAGGCAATTAAAATTTTCAGAAGGAATGGTCTGCATTGAAAGCATTTTTACTTCTAGTTTCCTTTTGAACCAGAATTCAGTTGTGTGCCATGCACATTTCCTCCAACTGACAGACATAGCCAATGTAGGGTCTCTGTTGTGCTGGACAGGATTGGTCATTGCAGGAGGCACACAGGCACATATTAGTAGGCACCACATCAGTGTACATGCTTAGAAGTAAAGTCCTAGCTACAGGAAATGATAATCATTTTCGTAAATCAGGCTCCTAGACTGTTAGGGTGCACAACAAAAATGCATAAGTATTATATAACTAGACTTATGTATAGGTATAGGTTCTTTTCATTATACTGTACAGTATGTTATCATTAGTGCTTTCACATAATGTTGATTGTAGCGCTACCCCCGTAGGAGCCGCTGGACTTTAGGCCTATTTCCCCCTCAAAGCACCCACAGCCAAACAAAAGGAATGATGAAGAAAGGAAGGTGCGCCAAACTAAGTGCAGTAAAACAGGCTTTAATGGCAACATTATATAAAAACCAGCCAAGTGGCTACTCACAGGATGCAGGACAAATTAAGGCATGTAATGGGTTTAATTGTGGTCAGATCTGATGAAACAGCGGATGCTGTGAAACGCGTCATCCCATTGGTCTGTTCTATCTCCACGTCACTTCCGGTCCGACGGCACGCTGCGCTCCATGCTGAAGCGCACGCTGAAGCGCACGCTGAACTGCAGCTTCCTGGTTGTCTCCTGTTCATCCCAGCGATACAGTGCTCTTCACACCACCCGCAGCTCGGATGCCTTGACTTCCCCTGCTGACACCACAACCTGCTTCCAGCTTTCCTGCCTTCAGCCATCTTTATCAACTTCTCTCATCTGGAACTTACATCTCCCCTGAGGACCGCCTTAGATGACTCCGGACCACAATTAACCCCTTACATGCCTTAATTTGTCCTGCATCCTGTGAGTAGCCACTTGGCTGGTTTTTATATAATTTTGCCATTAAAGCCTGTTTTACTGCACTTAGTTTGGCGCACCTTCCTTTCTTTATCATATTTTACAGAGCCTGCTTCTGCTCATGGTAGCTGCCGTTGGTGCTTGCAACATTAATATTCATTGACTCCTTTGATCATATACTCTGCCTAGAACTCATTCTGCGCCATTTTTTTCTTTTTTTTATTGTTAAACAAAAGGAATGTACCACACTTTCTCTGATGGCTCAAGAAACAGTCTAGGGGTTTTGGTTTTTAGTGTTTATTTTGGAACGTAGAACTTGGATAGGAATTGGGGTACATGGGATGCCCATAACTGAAGAAATTACAAACTTCAAACAAACGGTTGATGACTTGCTAAAGTCTATGGCAGCTATGTTCCACACTGAATTGTGCTGCACACCAGTGGGAGTTAGGCTCGGTTCACACTGCTGCGCTGTGAATTTGTTCCGTTTTTTTGTCCTGTGTGAGGTGCAAATTTATCACAAATTTTCTGTGATTTTACCACGAATTTCAGGAGTTGGACATACAGTAGCTGCGATTGAAAAAAAAAAAAAAAGCTGTTAACTTCCTGTGTACTTCCTGGTTTTTGTGGAGAGTAGTGTTGTGGAATTCGCACATATCTGAACCAACAATGCGATTCCAGAATGATTTACATTGATGTCTATGGAGACGAAATTCGCAACGCAATGCTGTAAACTCGCACAAGACCCTTTTTTTATCGCATCGCATTCGTAGAGGAATCGCAACGCATGTATGTGAACGACCGTCATTGCAAACAATGACATGCGAATTTAGAATGTTTTTGACGCATCACATTCGTTATGAACTCGCATCAGTGTGAACCGGGCCTAATGGTGCAGCTGAAACAGGGGGATAAAAGTTCCAAAATGTACTGTTGAAGACACAGCACCTGGCTGCATTGCATGGCACCTGGCTGCTCTAGGCCCAAACTTAGAGGTGTTAGGGTGCTCCTGCCTGGCTTGCACTGCATTTAAACTACCACCGGTCCTGGATATGTTAGGTATTCCAGGTCAATGTACTCTCTTTTGAGTGTATAGCTGGCTTGTACTCACTCAGACTCCTTAGGTAGCTTTCAGAATCCAGAAGGCTGTTGTGCTGGCCTTTTGCTGAACAGGCTGCTTCTGGCTTGGCTTGAAGTCTGCAGCTATGCCTAGCTGAGACTGTAGCAGAGTGATATCCTGGAGCTTTCTTTTCTCTCCCTCTCCTCTGCTCCTGCCCTTTTTCTTCCTCCCCAGGGGGGCAGAGCCCCAATTACAGGGTTCACATCCAGATGGCTGGCCCAAGGACTCTGCTCCCAGATTGCCATGCTTCAGAATATTTATGGGCTGCTTCCCCACATTCTAGGCCCGCCTTCCCAGGGATTGTATCACCCACTATATTCTGGAAAATTCTAGTAAGTTCTAGAAATCGGGAGAAGTAACAGAGCCACAGCTTTTGAAACACTGCCCTGTCTCCTATACACAATTAACCCATGCTCCTTTACCTACAAGGGAGCTAAACTAAATTTATCTAAACAAGCAACTGTAAAGCCCTGTACACACGATCAGTTTTACCGATGAAAACAGTCCGATGGACTTTTTTCATCGGACAAACCGATCGTGTATGGGCCCTATCGGTCTTTTTTCCATCGGTGTTAAAAAATAGAACATGTTTTAAATTTATCCGATGGAAAAAAAAAACGATAGAAAATTACTATCGTCTGTGGGGAACTCCATCGGATAAAAAACCCACGCATGCTCTGAATCAAGTCGACGCATGCTCAGAAGAATAGAACTTAATTTTTCTTGGCTCGTCGGAGTGTTTTACGTCACGGCGTTTGGGACGATCATTTTTTTAACTGATGGTGTGTAGGCAAGACTGATGGAAGTCAGCTTCAAATCCATCGGTTTAAAATCCATAAGAAATCCGATCGTGTGTACAGGGCTTAAGGGTTCTACAAGATGGAAATTTTAAATAGCTGGCAAGGTATCAGCCTCCAGTAATTACTTGCACATTAGCACTGAGTCTGGAAGCAGGATGGTCAGTACTGCAAGTAAGTCTTAATTTATCTTTATGGTACAATGTTGCCCCTCTAACACTGGAAGCTTCCTGACTGGAGGGTGAATTAATTGAACAGATTGATGCAGCTCCATCAATCTCCAGTCGCAGACCAGTATTGTTCATCTACAGTGTAGTCTACATGGAGGTTACAGTGAGGGTTGGACTTGGCTATTCTGTCTGAAGTGGATGCCTGGATCCCAACACTGCCTGAGCAAAAATGAAAATCTTTGGTAGGTAAGACAGTTAAGCTTTTTGCCCGAATTTCTATTATGATTTCAATAACTTTCTCTGTCCATATGTTTTTCAGAAGCATTTAAATGTAATTTGGAATTTCCCTTACGGTATAGTTTTTGTGATATGAAGGTATATCCTTTTTGAAACAATTCATTTCTCCAATCTGCCTAGAGCATGTGTTTAACAATAACTTGCTTTTAACACAGGCAGTTGTTGAGCACCACCTGCTATTAAGCGTTAGATCACTGACCCCCTCTCTCTTAGGATCACATCCACAGTCAGAAGCATTCTGAGTTGAAATCATACATTTCTACAGAGTTAAAGTTTAAAAGAGATAACAAACCCAAGTGTGGAGAATATATATTGACAGCTCTGTGAAAGGGATAAATGATTCCACAGAGCAGAGATACGTAAAATGTACAAAACATAAAAGGGACAGCCCTGAGCAATAGTGTCAATTGGACACCATGGAGAATGGTGATCCAGAAGAGCGAGCTGCATTCAGAGGTCAGTCAGTGCACAAAAAGATGGTATAAACTGTAGAAATATGATTGCTTGGCCATATTTATACTTCTTTTAAAAGATTAATCTCCCAGCTGTGCTGATTCTGCACTTCAGGCAAGCTCAGGAGGCCAGAGATTCATTGTGTTTAATAATTGACAGTTCAATAGAGCAGTGATGGTTTTTAATCTGAAACTAATTCACCCTCTGTCTCTGCATCACTGGGTTCTTCTATGGATAGTGAGATTCTGTAAGCACACGCCACAGGTTTGTCACGAGTATTAATTAACCGTGTTTTTGCTGGAAGGGCTATCAGAGAATTGAAAGTACTTTATTTTTTATTAGCTACAGATGATATTATGTTCACCGCCTTACAATACAGGTCACAAAAAAAAGGCTCTTGTAGAGTGAAAAGAAGAATAATCTTTCCTGTTGAGCAAGGTTTATTTCATTATACTTATGATGCATGAAGTGGAAATTGCTGCAAGGGCATAGCTCTTCTATGGCTGTAGCTGACTATACACTTTTATTTACTGCATAAACCTATATTTTCATTGGAAAAGCAAAAAATCGGTGAAAACATTCTACATTGGTTTTCCGTGCTTGTTCTTACCGCAAGGCTCTCATAGACTTTTTAAAGGCAAGCATAATTAGAATTTTTGCTGCCTTAATTTTTACTGTAGGTATGACAAACCCTTTCATACTGGATCCAACCCCTTTGGGGTCTACTCATCATTTATTCAATGGGTATTTTACCCAGTCAAAAAATGATAGTGATTTGCCAGAAGTATCTGGGAGCATTCATTCTATTTATAATGTAGGGCAGCAAATAGGAGAATCTTGCAATGTGGAATGTTTCTTTCTCCTACATCACGGGACACAGAGCGGCATAGTCATTACTATGTGGGTTATATAGATACCTTCAGGTGCTGGCACTGGCAACTTCCAAAACCGGAAGTACCCTCCCCTATATAAGCCCCTCCCATCCGGGAGGACCTCAGTTTTTTGCCAGTGTCTAAGGTGTTGGCCAAGAAGTAACATGTGTTTTTCACTGAGCTTGCGTACAGGTTCTTTTGGGCCTCAGTAAGCTATTCCGGATCCGACCAAAAAAGCTTCATAGCTAAACGGTCGGTACCCGGGCCTTGCAAAGAGAAGAGCAAGGTTTTGCCTGTAATGCCTCTCTTAGGAGGGCTGGACCCTGGGATCCAGAGCTCTGGTCATACCCACGACCAAGATGTTTTCTGTGCAGGGTGCTATACAGGTCCAGGGGAGTGGAATCCTTGGGAACCCGGTCCCTGAAGGTTTAATTACAATGCCTGCCGTGATAGGTGAAGTTTGGGCTTCTGTGGACCAAACAGAGTCCTGCGGCGAGGAAAAAGTAAGTGGGGGCCCTCAGGAACTTGGTTCTATTGGGGGACCCCCAAGCCTATTTTGTCTTTCTGCCTGTTACCTAAGGTATTCCCGCTAATATTCTGTGCATGCCTGTTACTACTGAGAAAATGTAAAAATTTTAATAGTAGGCAAGAAGAAAAAAAAAATGTAAGACCGCGGTACCTGTGTTAAACACTAGAGGCCGCTATGGTTCTTTTTCTTGTAATGTGGATTTTTTTTTTTCTTCCAAAATCAAATCCAGGCAGTTGGTAAGTTCTCTGCTGGGAAGCTGTCTCCTCTGCCCTGTTGCTGCGCTCATCCATCCCCGGGCCCTGCGGCAGGGACCCTGGCTCCCATCTAGCTCCTTATTGTTTTCAAAAAAGAGCGCCGAAGGTGCACGTGCCCGCGCGCGTGCGCGTGCATGCGCCTCTATATATAGAGGCGATCTGGAAAAAGGGGCGGAGTGGGTGGATGACGCTCGGTGTGCGCCGCGGCGCTACTGCGCATGTGCGGGCATCCAGCGTGTTTAAAAGCAATCACAGCTGGCTATTGAAGTGCACAGACAGAGCTAGCAACAGTAAAAAGGCACACAGAGGCGGTTGATGCAGGCATCCCCTAGAAAGGCACTTTAGTAGACACCAACTGTTATATAGCAGCAATTGTGCTAGACTATTATCAGTAAAAGTGGTGTATTACGGCTGGAATACCTCAGCTTTGGGCTTAGGAATATGCCGTCCAGAAGCTCCGGAACTAAATCTTCCAGGAAGCGAAGGGGGTCTCCATCGGGCTCTGAGGATCTTGGGCATGCTTCTGCTGCACCAGTCTCCCCTGAAAATTCAGAGGTTAGTGACCGTAGAGACCCCGCAGGAGTACCTGGTACTGTGGCTGTCCTCAGTTCACCTGCTCCTGTGTATGTAACAGAGGAGGTTTTTTCCTCAGCTCTGGGAGGATTGGAAGAGAGATTGTCAACATTGATCGCTGCCTCCCTGTCACAGGGAAAGCACGCCCGATCTCCGTCTCCTCCTTCAGAGTACCTGTTAGCGGAGCAACAGTCCCATACAGGGATCGACCTGCCTGAAGGGGATCAGGATGAGGTTGATTCTGTTATAGAGGAATCAACAGTGGAGGAACCTTTCTCAGCATCTCAAGCTGAAAGATTATGGGTTCAGTCTCTGACTAACATGGTCCGATCAGCATTTAAAATGCACCTTGCGGAACCATCAACCACTACTGTCTCCTCGCTGGGGTCGCTAAAAGCTCCCCAGACTGTTCCTTTCCACTTCACCCTTTACTGGAAGGGCTCATTTACCAGGATTGGGAACATCCTGATAAAATATTTACTCCCCCCAAGAGATTTCCGGTGGTCTATCCCATGGAGGATAAGTTCATCAAAAAATGGAGGGTCCCTACAGTGGACGCGGCCATCTCTTATGTGAATAAATCACTGACATGTCCAGTGGATAATGTCCAAATGTTCAAGGACCCAATAGATAAAAAATTGGAGTCCTTATTAAAATCTGCTTTTTCTACAGCAAGCTTGGTGACACAACCAGCAGTAGCAGCTATTGGGGTCTGCCAAGCAGTGAAGGATCAGTTGAAACAGGTCTTAAGGGACTTGCCAGATCAGCAGGCCCTTGCCCTAGCTGATCTACCTAGAGCCTTATGCTTTGCGGTTGACGACATAAAGGATTCAATCCATCAGGCCTCCCGCCTTACGCTGTCTGTAGTACATATGTGCAGGCTTCTATGGCTCAAAAACTGGTCTGCTGAAGCTCCCTGTAAAAAATTGCTGGTTAGCTTCCCATTTCATGGTGAACGCTTATTCGGGGAAGACCTGGACAAATATATCCAGAAAATTTCCAGCGGTAAAAGTACACTCTTGCCGGTTAAAAACAGAGTTAGAGGTCCCTCTTTTAAGAGGCCTGCTTCTCCAGTCCCTGGGGCATCGGCTGTGAAACAGTTCCGACGGCCTCCTCGGTCAAATCCCGGGGGTAAAAATCAGGGACAATCGCAGGGTAACAAGAAGCCATGGGTCAGGAGAGGTACAAAACCTCCCCCAAAGTCAAATGCATGAAGGGTTGCCCCCACTCAATCGGGTGGGGGGAAGACTCCAGTTGTTCGCAGAGACCTGGCAGGACACGATCAGAGACAGATGGGTGCTCTCCGCAGTAAGTCTGGGATACAGATTGGAGTTAAAAGACTCTCCTCCTTCCCATTTTATGTGGTCAAACGTGCCAAGGGATCCCCGGAAGAGAGAGTCCCTCCTGTTGGCACTAGAACAACTATTGCTCCAAGGAGTAATTATGGAGGTTCCCCTGGAAGAATGGGGGTTCGGGTTTTACTCAAACCTCTTTACAGTCCCGAAGCCAAACGGGGACGTGAGGCCCATATTAAATCTAAAAGGGCTAAACAAATTCCTGCATATCAGGACTTTCCGGATGGAGTCGATCCGATCGGTGGCCACTGCCCTACAAGGGGAGGAATGGTTAGCCTCGATCGACATCAAAGATGCTTATTTGCACGTTCCCATCTTTCCAGTCCACCAAAAATTTCTACGCTTTGCAGTAGAAGGGCGCCATTTTCAGTTTAGAGCCTTACCCTTCGGTCTGGCCACAGCACCACGAGTGTTCACAAAAATTCTGGCCCCATTATTGGCCAATCTAAGAACACAAGGTGTAACGATAATGGCATATCTAGACGACTTGTTGCTGATAGACCACTCAGTGAAAAAACTAGAAGTGGTCGTCCACAAGACAATCAAGTATCTGGAATCTCACGGTTGGATTATCAACCGAGACAAGTCAGCCCTAAAACCAGTCAAAAGTCTGGAATACTTGGGGCTAAGGCTAGATTCAGGCCAGAGGAAAATATTCTTGCCTCGAAAAAAGGTGTTGTCTTTGAGAGATTTGATCCACTTAGTGGGTACAAAAAGACAGCCGTCCATACGCCTGTGCATGAGGCTGCTGGGAAAAATGGTGGCATCATTCGAAGCAGTACCCTACGGTCAATTCCATTCAAGGAATTTGCAAAGGGCCATACTGTCAGCCTGGAACAAGAAAGTTCAGGCCCTAGACTTACCAATGTCCTTGTCCCCTTCCGTTCGCAAGAGCCTCCGTTGGTGGTTGGTTCCCCAGAATCTGGAAAAAGGGAAATCCTTCAGTCCGATTTCTTGGAAGGTGGTCACTACAGATGCCAGCCTTATAGGCTGGGGAGCAGTACTGGAGCAATGGTCTCTCCAGGGCAGATGGTCGGATGCAGAAAAGGCCCTGCCCATCAATCTCTTAGAGATACGAGCAGCCCGGTATGCCCTAGTAGCATGGACATCCAAACTCCAAGGGTCCCCTGTCAGAATTCAATCGGACAATGCCACGGCAGTGGCATATATCAATCATCAGGGTGGCACCAGGAGTCGTGCAGCCCAGAGGGAAGTAAATTGCATCCTGAAATGGGCAGAAAGATATGTCCCAGCCATATCCGCGGTATTCATTCCAGGAGTGGAGAATTGGAAGGCGGACTTTCTAAGTCGCCAACAATTATGCCCAGGGGAATGGTCCCTTCACCCCGAGGTTTTCTGGACAATATGTCAGCGGTGGGGAACACCGGATGTAGATCTGCTAGCATTCAGATTCAACGCAAAGGTGGACAGGTTTGTCTCTTGGACAAGGGATCCCCTAGCTTGCGGCTTGGATGCCCTAGTGTTCCCTTGGGATCAATTCAAGCTGATATATGCATTCCCACCGCCACAATTGTTACCTCGATCACTCCGCAGAATCAGGGTAGAAAAGAAACCAGTGATTCTGGTGGCTCCAGCGTGGCCCCGAAGAGCATGGTACGCGGAGATTGTAAAAATGTCTGTGGGGAGTCCTTGGACCCTCCCACATCGTCCGGACCTGCTTTCGCAAGGACCGATATACTACCCTTCCTTACCAGCCCTAGGTTTGACGGCCTGGCTATTGAAGCCCACATTCTAAAAAAGAGAGGTCTCTCTAATCCTGTGGTATCTACCATGATCAATGCCAGGAAGCCGGTATCCAGGCAGATCTACTATAGAATCTGGAAGGCGTACATCGCCTGGTGTGAGGCCAAGAAATGGCATCCACGTAAGTACGTAATAGGTAGGATTCTGGACTTCCCACAGTGGGCTGTAGATAGGAAGCTTGCCTTGAGTACTATCAAGAGTCAGATTTCGGCCTTGTCAATATTTTTTCAGAGGCCCTTGGCTTCGCATTCACTAGTCAAAGCCTTTATACAAGGAGTGATGCGTATTAGCCCTCCGGTTAATATTCCCATATGTCCATGGGACTTAAACCTGGTTCTGTCGGTTCTACAGAAACAACCATTTGAACCATTACAGCATATTTCCCTGGTTCTTCTCACCAGGTAATTGATTTTTTTAGTAGCCATTTGTTCGGCTAAAAGAGTGTCGGAATTAGCCGCTATGTCCTGTAGGGAGCCATATCTGGTTATCTATAAGGACAGAGTAGTGTTACGTCCTCATCCAGCCTTTCTTCCGAAGGTGGTATCGAGGTTTCATTTGAACCAAGATGTGGTTCTTCCTTCTTTTTTCCCCAAACCTAGTTCAATAGAGGAAAAATTATTACATTCTTTGGATGTAGTAAGAGCAGTTAAAGCTTATCTAAAAGCCACTGCTCAGATTCGCAGAACGGATACTTTGTTTATTCTGCCGGAAGGCCCCAGAAAGGGCCAGGCAGCGTCAAAATCAACTTTAGCCAAGTGGATTTGACAGGTCATAATGCAAGCCTATGGCTTGAGAAGGAGACCGCCTCCGTTCAAAGTTAGGGTGCACTCCACGAGAGCAGTTGGAACTTCATGGGCAGTGCATCACCAGGCCTCCCTGGCTCAAATCTGTAAGGCCGCAACATGGTCTTCAGTACACACGTTTACTAGGTTCTACCAGGTGGACGTTAGAAGTCAGGAGGATGTCGCCTTTGGGCGCAGTGTGTTGCAGGCCGCAAAAGATCCTCATGTCTGATAGCGCTCAGCTTATGTATGGTGTATCCCCCCCCTCATTGGGCATTGCTTTAGGACATCCCACATAGTAATGACTATGCCGCTCTGTGTCCCGTGATGTACGAGAAAGAAAATAGGATTTTTATAACAGCTTACCTGTAAAATCCTTTTCTTGGAGTACATCACGGGACACAGAGCTCCCACCCCTCTTTTGGGGACACTTATTGCTTTGCTACAAAACTGAGGTACTCCCGGATGGGAGGGGCTTATATAGGGGAGGGTACTTCCGGTTTTGAAAGTTGCCAGTGCCAGCACCTGAAGGTATCTATATAACCCACATAGTAATGACTATGCCGCTCTGTGTCCCGTGATGTACTCCAAGAAAAGGATTTTACAGGTAAGCTGTTATAAAAATCCTATTTTCTAAGTCAAATATCATTAGAAAGTCTAAAGTACAGGGGAGTTTATTTTCAGATTCAGCAAATCTGTTGGTGAATCATGTTAAAAAAATGGATCGATCCTTTCACTCATATGTTGGAAATAGCTCTCCATGGTGCTGAAATTGTGTTTATACACAACTTCAGAATTAGGAGGGTTACATTTTTTTTTTTTAACATGACCCCTTAGACCCCAAACCCCAGTGCCCAACCTGAGGCTTTTTGCACTTTATTTGCATTCCTCAAGGCTTTTGCAGGCAGAAATCTGTGTTTTCCATACCTAGGTGCTTGCCCAGGTCATTGAAATTGCTTGGCATATTTGTTTCATTTCATCTTATTTTTTTCCCTGATCGTTACAATGGACCATGTTGGAAGAAATATCAAAGTTTTAGGGGTGCTGTCAGCAGGGATTTGTAAAGGTGCTGATATAGTAGTCTTATGTAATGTGTCTTGTTTTTATAATTGTCTCCAGATTCAAGAAGCATGTCCCCAGTCTCCAACAACTCCTATAGCAAGTTCATAGTACCATGTCTGTAATTTCGAATTTCTTTTGTAGCATGTCCATAGTCTTTGACCATTTCCTATTGAATGTCTAATGTCTTTGACAGCTTTGTGTATGGCTACAGTAACTTGATATTATGTTCTGCCCTTTAGTGATGTTAGGGCTGTGCTTGAGACCTGCACTGCCCTAACCAGTCTACTGTGCATGATGATAAAACATGTAAGTAAAAACACAAAAGAAAAAGTAAAAAAAAAAAACATACTAGGGCCCAAATATTGAAAAATGTGCAGCACTTAGGACTATACTCAAATACAAAGTGCTCAAAATTCATTTTTAAAAAGTGCAGCGCTGAAAATGTTTTCAATAGTTACATCTAATATTAGTAAATGAAATAATAAATAATTAAACAAATGTGAGAGTAAATGCGATCCACTTCCACCACAATTAAAATGTGAAAATGATGATAATATTAAAATAATATGTGAAATAAACATATAAGTCCCAATGAAGAGTCAAGGGGAAAGGTGATCTTCATAGGAAACAGCAGAGAGACAAATGTGGGTCCCCGAAACCTTCAGATCGCAAAAAGGTCAGCACTGCGCACCACCCCAGTGCAATAGGTGGGGGGCTTACCAGATTGGAATGACCCCCAATCAATAGTGGTCAAACAGCATTTGATATATTCCACACATAATGATCCCTTCACTGTGGCAGTAATCCAGCTTCAAAATACCCACAGCATTGTCTGCACAAACTGTTATTTTCCTTTTTTGATCCAACTCAAAAAAACAACCAGATTTCAAAGAACCAGCATCATAGAAGAAAAGAAAGACTATCCATAGTGAAGATCAATATGGTACAAAGGATTTATTTGGTGTATGCTCTAATGCCTCGTACACATGACCCTTTTTTCCCGACAGGAAAACTGCTATGAGAGCTTTTGGTCAGGAATCCCGGCCATGTGTATGCTCCATCGCAGTTTTTCCGACGGGAAAACTGCCGGACAAAATAGAGATCAGGATCTCTTTATACCCGTCAGGCCAAAAATCTGAGCGGGAAATCCGTTTGTCTGTACGAACAGGCAGAAAACCGTGCATGCTCAGAATCAAGTATGAGACGGGAGTGCTTATTCTGGTAAAACTAGCGTTCCTAATGGAGATATCACATTTGTCACGCTGTAACGGACTGAAAAGCACGAGGCTGAAAAGCACGAATAGTCTCTCACCAAACTTTTACTAACACGAGGATCAGCAAAAGCAGCCCAAAGGGTGGCGCCGTTGGAATGGAACTTCCCCTTTATAGTGCCGTTGTATGTGTTGTACGTCACCGCGGTTTGGACAGGCGGACTTTTGTCTGAGCGTGTGTATGCAAGGCAGCCTGAGAGGAATTCTGTCGGGAAAACTTTCGGTTTATTATCTGACGGAAAGCCCGCTCGTGTGTACTAGGAATTACATATAGCAAAAGATAAACCAGCGCTTAATGGATGCAAACAACTTTCCAATGCCAGGATCCAAGATGGCTTTAGAGATTTGCTCATGCGTTGTAGCATGTACTTGCATTTCATCATAAGTGGCATCATCAGGGAGCATTTCTTGGCCACAGCAGTGTTTTTATTAAATGTAACAATTAAAAAAACAACAATGAAAACTATCACTGAAATACATTAACATTGAAAAAACAAGGAAGGAGTCTTAGGTCCCCAGCAGGTACCCAATCTCTGTCCTCAGCCCCACGTCCACTGGCTCAGGGATCTTTTACTGGCTTGCCTTGACTACATCTCTGATCCTAGCTGTTATCTGCATCTGTCTCTGATTTAACTCCTGCTCAAGTTTTCACACAGTCTTGCCAAGGTTCTTCTACTGGATGCCATCCTGCAGACTGCCAGCCACAATCATTTACTGGTGTGTCTTCCCTGCTACTGGCTGCTGTCTGGTTTTCTCTGCCACCTGCTACCTGGCTACCAGCACCCATGCTGCTTTGAGCCTCATGCTCCTGTCACTATATTTAGGGGTGCTCGGCCTCCAACCAAGGTACATGACACCAACTCGTTATAGCAACCCTTTACCTCAGATGACCACAATTGTTACTAAAGGTAAGAATCACCTGCTATGCTTCTTTAGCCCTTTCCTAGACCCAATTTCCTCCCCTAATTATGTAAGTCCTTCAATCAAGCTTTGCTCTCAGGAACCATCTATGTCACCAGGAAAATATTCACAGATGTAGGCTGGTAGAGCTTCCCCAAGGGTTGCTCCTCCTAGTAGTTACATGTGTGCATTATATATAGGTAGGGGAAGCTGGGTGTGATAGAGCTTGGATGGTGACCTGCTAAGGAGAAGTTGTGTTTGATGTTCCCATTTTCTCTCCCCTTTGGGGAAGAGTGGCAGCTAAACTTTGGAGAAGGCTTAATGAGGATATAAAGAGAGAGATAATGTGGGATTCAAGTACCATAATGCTTTGACTGTTTTAATAGGACTATGTAAATAATGATATTGAGGAGTCTGTATTAAACCATGATTTGGAAAGTCCATCACCTAAATTCGGACTGTATTGCCTCTATTGTTCTGCTTAAAAAGAACTAAGTAAAAATGTTCTGTTGCAACAAAGAGCCTCTGTGTAATGCTTTAAAGTAAAGTTTTATGTACAGCCAATGCCTGGGAAGTGAAAAAAGTTATGTGTTATACTGGTGCAATCCTGGTCAGCCACCCGATAACGAGAATGAACCCCCTTTTGCAGCATGCATTAGGTGGACCTGGCCCCCATGTATCATGGGCCCCGGGTGATCTGTTGGGCTTTTAGAGCTTCTGTCTGGACCATGTGTCAAACATAGTCCTATGTGTATGAGTACTTCAGGCAGAAAAGGAGTTAAGGAAGTGTCCAGAAGGATGAGAAGAAGAGGTCTATCACCAGTATCTGTGCACGGGACAGTATTTGTATTTGTATTTTCCCTACAGTATTTGTTGAGGTGGAGCTGGCTACCTGTGATGGCTATTAAGTAAGGGAAAGTTCTGGACAGCCGCACTCCAAAAAATTGTTGCCTTCATTGTAAAAAGATGTCAAAAATACAAGCCACAGCAAAATGCAGGACAGAAGAGCTGACGCGTTTCACACTTTCAACAGTGCTTAATCATGGTAGCTATGATTAGGCACTGTTGAAAGTGTGAAATGCGTTAGCTCTCCTGTCCTGCATTCTGCTGTGGATTGTATTTTTGACATCTTTTTACAATAAAAGCAACATTTTTTTGGAGTGCGGCTGTCCAGTACTTTCCCTTTCTTAATTGCTATATGCATAGCCTGCACCTGCTGCTTCAACCCTGAGGAGAGTTTAATTTCCATATATCCACCTGGAGCAGTAATCCCCTTTTCCTACCTGTGATGGCTACATGGAAATTAGCTGGGACCCACTTTCATACCTTCATGTCCTAATGCATGCAACCATTTTATTTTATCAGGTGAAAAAGAGTATATTTTTAGTAGAACTTTAGTCAATATTTATAAAGAAAACATGCGAACAGGTAATTTTTTGGGGGGTGGGGGGGAGGAGAGGGGACTCTGTATGTCTCTTCTACCAAAAATGCTTCCTTTCTTCTGTGCCTCCTATCATTTTTTTTTTTCTAATTGTACACTGGGCTGCATATGCACAGCTTAATGTACAATCTTAGCATGCTATGGGGGCCAAGACAAAGAAACTCTCATGTGCATTCTGGACAAATTAAGACAAACGAAGACTCTGGACCAAAGAAGATCAGTGGCAGCAATGGAGCAATGTGGTGCAATGCAGACATTGCATCACTGAAGAAGGGCACTTTGGAAGGTGTGTGCCATAATGTGTAAATATGACAAGCATACCTGCACATTATAGATTATGGGAAGAACTATGGGCCCCAAAGTTTATTTCAGCTCTAAGCAAATTTATTTTCAGCTTTAGATATTTTTAATTTTCTTTTTAGGGTATCAAGCTATATGACTTGTCAATTCCTGTGTAATATGTATATTTCTTGTATGAATACAGTAGTTCTATTGCTACAATGATATATATAAAAAAACTTTCCACAGCCCCCTGCGTATAACATGCAGGCACAGTTTACTCTCTATTTTCAGGGTAAAAAAGTGAGTGTTATACACCAATAAATACAGTATATTGCATACTATTAGTATTTTGTCTCTCTTTGCTTCTCTTTCTTTCTAGATAAGATAGTCATCTCAGGTCATTTCTTTTGTGAAACCAATACTTAGTTACGGTATATGTCTGCTTCTGTTACACTGGATGTTTGTATCCTTTAAGTCTTATATATTAACATTTGCAGCAATTGTTAAATAAGCACAGTGGATTATGTTTGTTCATATGGTTACTATAGTGATGAATTTTCTGTACATAGGTCACCTAAGTTTGGCGTTCAATGTGTTTTATTACTGACAGCCTGTGGAAGAGTGAGATTTTGTTCAAAAGATTGCTGTTCTATTATGTGAAATAAAAAGTCTTGATTCTTCAATAAATATATGTTATATTATAGAGAGAGAGAGATGCACTTATATATATAGTATCTACAACGTACAAAGTAAATAGCAATGAAGTCAAATATCACTTATTCTAGCCCAGCCCTGAGAATATCACTTTGACCTGACAATCCAAAGCAAATATTATACATATACAGTGGGTACGGAAAGTATTCAGACCCTCTTAAATTTTTCACTCTTTGTTATATTGCAGCCATTTGCTAAAATCATTTAAAGCTGTTGTATACCCTATTTTTGAACTTTTACCTACAGGTAAAAAGAATATCTCCTAAACCTGTACGGTTTAGGAGCTATTCCTCTCGCAATGAGCCGCTGACTGCAGCGGCGCATGCGCAGCGGGATTCTCGGCTAAAGCCCGGCAGCCGCCGGACCTTGCTGACACGCGGGAGTGATGACATCGCCACTCCAGCCACTCACATCGCTGGAGCGGCGATACCCGGAAGACACGCCGAAGCAAGATGACATCTCCCTCGGCGTGGACCAGGTAAGTTCCCGACACCTCGTTCTAAGGTAAGTATTTGAAAATGAGCTAGTATGCGGTGCATACTAGCTCATTATGCCTTTTGCCTTTCAGCAGCAGCGGGTATACAACTGCTTTAAGTTAATTTTTTTTCCTCATTAATGTACACACAGCACCCCATATTGACAGAAAAACTCTGAATTGTTGACATTTTTGCAGATTTATTAAAAAAGAAAAAGTGAAATATCACATGGTCCTAAGTATTCAGGCACTTTGCTGTGACACTCATATATTTAACTCAGGTGCTGCCCATTTCTTCTGATCATCCTTGAGATGGTTCTACACCTTCATTTGAGTCCAGCTGTGTTTGATTATACCGATTGGACTTGATTAGGAAAGCCACACACCTGTCTATATAAGACCTTACAGCTCACAGTGCATGTCAGAGCAAATGAGAATCATGAGGTCAAAGGAACTGCCTGAAGAGCTCAGAGACAGAATTGTGGCAAGGCACAGATCTGGCCAAGGTTACAAAAAATTTCTGCTGCACTTAAGGTTCCTAAGAGCACAGTGGCCTTCATAATCCTTAAATGGAAGGCATTTGGGACGACCAGAACCCTTCCTAGAGCTGGCCGTCCGGTCAAACTGAGCTATCGGGGGAGAAGAGCCTTGGTGAGAGAGGTAAAGAAGAACCCAAAGATCACTGTGGCTGAGCTCCAGAGATGCAGTCGGGAGATGGGAGAAAGTTGTAGAAAGTCAACCATCACTGCAGCCCTCAGTCAGGGCTTTATGGCAGAGTGACCCGACGGAAGCCTCTCCTCAGTGCAAGACACATGAAAGCCTGCATGGAGTTTGGTAAAAAACACCTGAAGGACTCCAAGATGGTGAGAAATAAGATTCTCTGGTCTGATGAGACCAAGATAGAATTTTTTGGCCTTAATTCTAAGCGGTATGTGTGGAGAAAACTAGGCACTGCTCATCACCTGTCCAATACAGTCCCAACAGTGAAGCATGGTGGTGGCAGCATCATGCTGTGGGGGTGTTTTTTAGCTGCAGGGACAGGACAACTGGTAGCAATTGAGGGAAAGATGAATGCGGCCAAGTACAGGGATATCCTGGACGAAAACCTTATCCAGAGTGCTCAGGACCTCAGACTGGGCCGAAGGTTTACCTTCCAACAAGACAATGACCCTAAGCACACAGCTAAAATAATGAAGGAGTTGCTTCACAACAACTCCGTGACTGTTCTTGAATGGCCCAGCCAGAGCCCTGACTTAAACCTAATTGAGCATCTCTGGAGAGACCTAAAAAGTTCTATCCAGCAACGTTTACCATCCAACCTAACAGAACTGGAGAGGATCTGCAAGGAGGAATGGCAGAGGATCCCCAAATCCAGGTGTGAAAAACTTGTTGCATCTTTCCCAAAAAGACTGATGGCTGTATTAGATCAAAAGGGTGCTTCTACTAAATACTGAGCAAAGGGTCTGAATACTTAGGACCATGTGATATTTCAGTTTTTCTTTTTTAATAAATCTGCAAAAAATGTCAACAATTCTGTGTTTTTCTGTCAATATGGGGTGCTGTGTGTACATTAATGAGGAAAAAAAATGAACCTAAATGATTTTAGCAAATGGCTGCAATATAACAAAGAGTGAAAAATTTAAGGGGGTCCGAATACTTTCCGTACCCACTGTATATCTCTCTCTGTATGTATGTATATATATATATATATATATATATATATATATATATATATATATATACTGTGACAGTAGGAGATACTGTCAAGGTAAAATAGACAGTTTGGAGGACACAGGGTATGCACATTTGCTTGGTGCAAGACTACAGAGCGTAGATGTGGACTGGTGAAGACTGCTTTCGCAGCTTTGTCCAGGTTTTTTGTATTCCGGCATGGGGCTCTGTAGTTTGGAGATTCCATAGTGTCTTGGGTGGGACGGGATCTCCAACCCTGTGTCCAGATTTTGTGGATGACCAGCAGGGTGTGTGCTCAGGTGAGCACAACCCTTATAATGAGGGTGTGGGAAGACCTCATGGCTCCCAGTAGGAGACTGCTCCACACCAAGAGACAGGAGGTCTTTAGAAGTCAGAGAGGCTGTAGGAGGCAGCCAGAACGTTGATGACTGCAAGAGGCAGAGCTGTAGACGGTAAAGGGAAGCCGTCTACTTTTAGGAGTCCGGTGGTCTCCTTTCTTAAAGGTGGGCCCCCTACAGAAGTGCAGCCTGGGATCCTTCTTCGAGGTGTAGGCCCCTACCAGCAGAGCTGGGCCTACCATGCAGCAACGCAGCCTCGTGCTGAAGGTGCCCGAGGCCCAAACACACTCGCGCACCTCGTGCCATACGGGCCACGAGGCACTCACACAGGTCCTAAGGGTCCCCTGGAATGCGCCAACGCCAATGGCGTCTGCCCCTTATTTACCCTCTCCCAGCATGCACAGTGGGCCAAACATGCCCACTGCATGGCTGCCGAGAGAGAAAACCCAAGATGCTGTGATACCCCTCTTGGATCACCTATGCCGGTGGTGACAGTGTCACCTACAGGCAACAGGGAACACTACTGCCAGGCAGTATCACACCCAGAGCAGAAGCAATAGTGAACCATCAATTGGTCTGAGCCCGACTACTGGCTCAGACTACCCTTAAATGTACACATAGCGCCCCCAAATATTGGGGGGGGGCGCTACACACACCCCCTCATAGAAGAGACACTGTCCCCAGTGGCTGGGGAAATCAAGATCCTTCAGTCCTGAAGGCTGTTGATTTTTTTTCCCAAACAACAAAAACTAAACTGGTGCCTGAACCAAATTTGGGGGAAAAGGGGAAAGAAAGAAAGAAAGCACACAAGATAACATTGCTTTCTCCAGATACTGACATTTCAAATATACACTCCTCCCATTTACTAACTATCTATCCCACCCCATTCTCCAGTGGTCTCGGTAGCAGCTCCTGGTACCTGCAAGAAATCACAAAAATATGCACAGAAAAATAAACATCCTATTACTAATGTCTATACTACCTAGAAGCAGACTGTTTCCCCGAGAGGAAGCAGCTTCCTTCTAAAAAGTTTTGATATGCTAAGCCTAGTATAAAACAAAAAGTATTTAAATTCTAATCAAAAGTACTGTGCAGTCTCTGTCCCTGCAAACCACTGCCACCTAGTGTCAGCAGGGTCACAACGTCCTTTGTGGTTACGCATGGGTTTGTAATAAAGAAAACATTGAAATTCCCACTTTTGACCACAGCACTCTGACTGACTACCCCATAGTTCACTTGAAGGAAAACTGTCCTTTTCTCTTTTTTTATTTTTAAACAGAGGGCAAAGTCACCTTGATCTTGGGCACGGTTTATCCGTGCAGAGACAGGATATAATAGCAGAACAAGCTCCTGTCTTTAAATGTTTAGAGATAAAACGTTGGATCCGGAAGGGTAATTGGCTTCCATTGCTTGTCCAGAGTTTCTATAGAATAAGTAATGTCATCTCTCCAGGGCCGGCGCTACCACTAGGCGAAGTAGGCAGCCGCCTAGGGGCGCACTACCACCTAGGGCGCAACCACAGCCTCTGTCCTGTGTGAGCTAGGCTCTCCTCTCCTGATCGATGGCCCCATTCAGTGTGCCGCCACGGCGCCACCAATCCCCCCATGTGTAGCGCAGAGCGCCCCGCTGCGCTGTCACATCTCAGTCCTCAGACAGGTAAATCACACAGCGCCGCTCCGGGACTCCTTTGCTCCAGCCTGTCCCTCTGGTGGGGCGCTGTGTGTCTTTTGTGTGCAGCGGAGGGGCGGGGTTTTGACGAAGTTGGCAGCATTGAGAGGAGTAGCTGACTGACCTCCCGCCCAGCGAGGACTCCATGGAGCGGGTGGATGGCATTGGCGGCGCTGGCCTGGCCCTGACGGGGACTCCGTGGAGCGGATGGATGGCTCTGTCCTGGCCCCTGAGCAGAGCCCTGATGATGGTTGACGAAGCACCAAAGAGCAGAGGTAAGGAGGAGGACGGATCGATCTACATGCTGTGTGAGGGGGAGGGGGGGTGTGTTTGAGTAGTGCAGGAAGTAGGAGTCAGGGGGTCACTGTATGTTTCATGTAAGGGGGGGGGTCAGTGTATGTGTCATGTAAGGGGGGGTCACTGTATGTTTCATGTAAGGGGGGTCACTGTATGTTTCATGTAAGGGGGGTCACTGTATGATTCATGTAAGGGGGGGTCACTGTATGTTTCATGTAAGGGGGGTCACTGTATGTTTCATGTAAGGGGGGTCACTGTATGTTTCATGTAAGGGGAGTCACTGTATGTTTCATGTAAGAGGGGGTCACTGTATGTTTCATGTAGGGGGGTCACTGTATGTTTCATGTAAGGGGGGGTCACTGTATGTTTCATGTAAGGGGGGTCACTGTATGTTTCATGTAAGGGGGTCAGTGTATGTATCATGTAAGGGGGGTCACTGTATGTGTCATGTAAGGGGGGGTCACTGTATGTGTCATGTAAGGGGGGGGTCAGTGTATGTGTCATGTAAGGGGGGGTCAGTGTATGTTTCATGTAAGGGGGGTCAGTGTATGTGTCATGTAAGGGGGGTCAGTGTATGTGTCATGTAAGGGGGGGTCAGTGTATGTGTCAGGTAAGGGGGGGTCAGTGTATGTGTCAGGTAAGGGGGGGTCAGTGTATGTGTCAGGTAAGGGGGGGTCAGTGTATGTGTCAGGTAAGGGGGGGTCAGTGTATGTGTCATGTAAGGGGGGGTCAGTGTATGTGTCATGTAAGGGGGGGTCAGTGTATGTGTCAGGTAAGGGGGGTCAATGTATGTTTCAGGTAAGGGGGGGTCAGTGTATGTGTCAGGTAGGGGGGTCAATGTATGTTTCAGGTAAGGGGGGGTCAGTGTATGTGTCAGGTCAGTGTAATTGTCAGGTGGGTTAGTGTAGGGGACAGGGGGTCAGTGTATGTGTCAGGGGTCAGTGTAGGGGTCAGATAGGTCACATGTGTTGCAAGGGCAGGGTAAAGTGGAGTCAGGGGCGCAGCCGGGGGGGGGGCGGCAAAATTAGGTTTCGCCTAGGGTGTCAAAGATCCTTGCACCAGCCCTGCATCTCTCCCTTGGCAACAGATTACAATTCGGTCTGCGTGAATATGCCGACCATAACTCCAGTCTTTTTGGCAAAATTTGAAACAGTCAGTCATGGCAGCTGAGTGGGCAAAGTACCTGTATGGCCTGGACACTTGGACACCTTTCACGACAGGCCTCTATCTCAAATAACAGTTCTTTGGGTACGTAGGGATAAACCAAGCCATACTCCTCAGCCACTCTCTTCATGAGGATCCACTGCAGGCGAGCCAATTTAGACAAGGTTGCAGGGTTTCCTGCTCCAGGCAACACATAAGAGTCCGGGGACTTCCGGACCAAAACCGTAACAGGCCCTGGCAAAAGTTTCTCACTTTCGGTAGATACAACTTTATCCTCTATGGCCGGGACCTCCACACGGGGTGTAGTGTTCCCCGAACTCATGGGTGATCCTTCTCTGAGGCTGTGGGTCGGGGCAACAGTTCTAGCCTTGTCCCATCCCTTTTTAAGAAAGATCTCATCAATCTCGACATCATCCCCAACATCAGATGATGAGTCAAGGTCTGATGTATCATTCTCTTCAGCAGGTAGGCAGTTACGGGTAGAACTTGACATATTTTCCCCACCCTCCTTACCGTCACCTGACACGGACTTCTTGGGTGTCCTCCCGCTCTTGAGATCCGGCTCTGGCAGGTGCTGGGGCAGGCTTCGACCGCGGCCACAGGAGGCCTTGACATATCTCACCTTCCATTTCGCTGGCGGGACATGTACTTCAGTAGTAGCAGAGGCAGCGTTCGCTGCGGTGTCCGCCGATAGCTCTGCAGTCTCAGGGGCATCCCTCCTGGATATATCCAGAACAGGAGAAGCGATGCTCGTGGGCCTGGCTGTAGGGGTGTAGGAAATTTCTTCCTCCGAAGTAACAGCCCCTGTGACCCAGTTAACCCGGTATGCTCGGGCGATTTGGTGGGCTGGTCCACCTCGAAGTGGAACTCCCCGCAAGTTAAACATCTTCCGAACGGGCGTAACTGCACAGCCAGTCCATCACACTTGGGGCAAAGCATGCCCAGGACCTCCACATCCCGACACGTGTATAGTGCGAAACAGCCCCGGGGTTTGAGCCGGATCCCCATATCCGTGATCGGGGCTGCAAATGGAGCAATGTCCATGGAAGTGGGTATTGAGAACATCCGGGGTCCCAGTAAAGCTGAAGTCCATGGAAGTACAGACATATTGCTCCTTCTTGCTCAATCCAAACTCTCTCTCTATCCCTTGGAGCCAACTGCACTCCTCCCCTTTTTCTCTTCCTGCACGTGGCTCGCAGGCTTTTCTTTTTCTGGACACGCCCACGAACTACGCAGTTAAAAAAAATTACAGTTCTGTGCCCCTTAATCCCTTCTTCTCATTTAAAGTTCAGCAACACAATCCAACTCCCTCAATGGCCGAATTTTCAATCACATATACAAAAAAACAGTCCACTCATGCCAGTGGTAGCCACAAATCCCGGACTCGAGCCCCCATGTGTAGCACACAGACCCCGGATTTCTCCTCTGCCTTCCTCCACCTGCAGCGGGGCACACCTGCTACTTGCCCGGTATGCCCTCCCTGTGTATAGAGAGGAGCGAGCATATTATTGTTTGGGTCTTGCAGCAAATACCTCTCTTGAGTGGATCCTCTCTTTCTGTTGTCTAGGTAGAAGTTCCTCAGAATAAGGCCAATGTCCACACAGGAGTAAAACCCAAGCAGTAAGGTTTTATTCTTTTGTCATTTCAGTGAACTTGAATAGGGAGTAGGAAGATGAGAGAAGTAAGGGAAGAAAAGATTCAGGCACGCAACACCTAGAGCACAGTGTTAGTCTCTCGTCGCCACTCAAGCCTGAGTGGGTATTGCTCACCTGGATAGTCCCTTTGAGAGCGGTCCTAGCAACCGGGATGGAGCATGGATAATCAAGACAGTGGATCCTTCTTTAGGTGAGTTTCCAGACCTCTTCCCGAGATAGCAGTACCGTCGCTAATCTCCTCAGGGACTAATCCTCCCCTGGTCTCCTTTCCTAAAGGTGGGCCCCCTACAGAAGGGCAGCCTGGGATCCTTCTTTGAGGTGCAGGCCCCTGCCAGCAGAGCTGGGCCTACCATGCAGCAACGCAGCCTCGGGCTGAAGGTCCCCGACGCCCAAACATACTCGCGCACCTTGTGCCATACGGGCCACGAGGCACACACACAGGACCAAAGGGTCCCCTGGAAAGCGCCAACAATAATGGCATCTGCCCCTTATGTACCCTCTCCCAGCATGCACAGCGGGCCAACCACGCCCACTGCACGGCTGCCGAGAGAGAACACCCAAGGTGCTGTGATACCCCTCTTGGTTCACCTATGCCGGTGGTGACAGTGCCACCTACAGGCAACAGGGAACACTACTGCCAGGCAGTATCACACCCAGAGCAGAAGCAATAGTGAACCATCAAATGGTCTGAGCCCGACTACTGGCTCAGACTACCCCTAAATTTTCACATAGCGCCCCCAAATATTGGGGGGCGCTACATATATATAGTGTCCTTTTGTGATTCTTTGTATCACTAAGTGATAGTGATACAAAGAAGCACAGTGGATGGGTGGCCTGTGCAGGCAAAGTGACGTACTGGTACATAGCTGCCTGCTTCCGTGTATAGGGCAAGCGCATGCGCGCACCCCCCGCCAACACCAGCTGTGCTTGTACACAGCAGGAGTCTGTCAGCAAGACCCAGCCAATGATTCATGGCCGGGACCTGCTGATCGGCTGTGTCCAATCACAGTCTAGAGCCCTATGTTGACAATCAACACAGGGCTCTGTACAGAGGGAACAATTTCCCTGTTTCTTATCCCTGCAAAGCAGGGATGGGAAACAAAAAGATATGTTAGTAAAAGCAGCACACATTACACACATATCACATTGTTAAGCCTCGTACACACGGTCGGACTTCCATTGGACTTTTCCGTGGATTTTTGTCCGAACGGAGTTGGTTGGGAACACCCATAGCATACACACACTCTGACTTTTCTGCAAACTTTCTTAAAACTTCTTACAACATCACGTGTTTTTTCTGCTCTTTTCTGATCTTTACTGCCACCCTTTGGTCAACTTCTGCTATTGTTGGTTGATTTTAACATTAGTTGTTTTGTCCATCAGACTAAAGTCCGATGGTTATCTGTACACACGGTCGGACTTTGCTCCATCGGACTTTTGTTGGGCAAAAGTTTGTCTGTTTGTAGACCCAACTTTTGTCCGATGAAATCCAAAACCAAACGAAAAAAGTTTGTCCGATGGAGCGTACACACGGTCGGATTGTTGGTCCAACTTGCTTAAAACGAAGTTTGTTGGGCAAAAGTCTGACCGTGTGTACGGGGCTTTAGGCACACATTTAACCCCTTGATCGCCCTAGATGTTAACCCCTTCCCAGCCAGTGTCATTAGTACAGTGACAGTGTACAGTATAGTATTATCACTGACCACTGTGTTAGTGTCACTGGTGATGTCAGTGGCAGTTAGTCTGCCCCCCCAGCGTCAGTTAGTGTCAAATTTCCCGCTGCACCTTCGCAGTCCCATTATAATTTGTTGATCACCACCATTAGTAGTATAAAAAAAAATCCAATGTATATCCCATGGTTTGTTGAAGTTATAACTTTCAAACAAAGCAACCAATTTGAAAATTTGGAATTCGTAAATTCGAAAATTCTGAATTCGAAAATCCAAAAATTCGAAAATCCAAAAGTAGGAAAGGAAAATTTGAACATTCGAAAGATTTAAAATCCGAAAATCCAAAAATTTGAAATAACTACCTAACTAACTAATAATAACTAACTTTTAAATTATAGGTATTGGAATTTCCTTTCAAATTTGGCTGTTAGTAAACGTAACGAATACAAATTTATTTAAAGTTATGAATTATCTGAAATAAAGAATGCTGGATCTTAACAAATGGAACAGAACCAAATAATGATAAATAATAATACGTTTTTATTATTATTAATATTGTTATTTATTATTATTAATTTGTTACGTTCCATTCATTTCGAAACGGCATTCGTTATAACGGATAATTCGTAAGTTAGGATAAATTCGTATTTGTTACGTTCACTAACAGACAAATTTGGAAGGAAATTCCAATACCTATAATATAATGGTTAGTAATAGTTAAGTTATTAGTTAGTTATTATTTCAGATTTTAGAATTTTCGGGTTTTTGAATTTTCGGATTTGCATTCTTATTTTTGGATTTCCGTTCTTTTGAATTTTCAGATTTTTATTCTTATTTTTAGATTTCCAAATTTTCGGATATTCGAATTTCAAATTTCAAAATTTTCTAAATTTGAATTACCAAATTTTCGAATTTCGAATTTACGCATTTCCAAAATTTCTAATTTTTGGATTTTCGAATTTCAAATTTCTACTTTTTCGAATTTTCGAATTTCTGAATATTCCAAAAAATTCAGAAATTCGGAAATTTGGATAATTTGTCTAAATTCGTTAGAAAACAAATTTGGAACTAAACGAATTGCACATGTCTACTAATAACTAGCCTTTGCATTTAAGCTTTAGATCCTTTAATAACTTTATGACAATTAACTTCCATGATTTGTTCATGATTAGTAAAACCCATTCTTCTCCAAATCAACACGAGAGTTCTTGTACAAGTCACTGTCACAGAATCCACATTATAATACATCCTTCCCCATTCAAAACTTTTGGCAATATATTTTTTTTTTCAAATGCTTCTCCAGGCACTGTTATGCTGTGTACACACGATCGGTTTTACCGATGAAAACAGTCCGATGGACTTTTCTCATCGGACAAACCGATCGTGTTTGGGCCCCATCGGTCTTTTTTCCATCGGTGAGAAAAAATAGAACATGTTTTAAATTTATCCGATGGGAAAAAAAACGATAGCAAATTCCGATCGTCTGTGTAGAACTCCATCAGACAAAAAACCCACGCATGCTCAGAATCAAGTCGACGCATGCTCAGAAGCATTAAACTTAATTTTTCTCGGATTGTCGGAGTGTTTTACTTCACAGCGTTTGGGACGGTCAGATTTTTGACTGATGGTGTGTAGGCAAGACTGATGGAAGTTAGCTTCATCGGATTTCCGATGGAAAAATCCATCGGATTAGAATCCATAGGAAATCCGATCGTGTGTACAGGGCTTTAGTGATTTTCATCAATGGGTTCTGTTCTTGTTTACCAAACCTCGTCACTTGGTTCCAAAACACCTCTGGCTTATCCAAGTGTGTTGCATGTTTCAAATGTTGTCTTTTGGGATGAGATTGCAGATTAGCTCTCCTTCTGATCTATTCCTGACCAGTCTATGTGAGATTGTTCTTGGTCTTTCAGATTTTGTCTCAGCTTCAACAGTTACCAATAATTGCCATCTAGTGACATATAAAATAAATGCAAATAGAAAAATAAAAAAACAACAACAGAGAAAATAATACAGCGTCTCCGAATATAGAATGTTACAAATTTATATGCTATCAACACAACATTTATAATGTGCAAAATGCATCCACAATGCCAAAAATGATAACAAAAAAATCAGTGTGAATAAAAGTCCAATGCAAAAGAGTCCAAAATTTGTGATAAATATCAAGAAAGTGTCTTTCTCCAGCTATTGAAAATCCTCTCCACCATGCGTGAGCAGGGATGAGCCGAACACCCCCCTGTTCGGTTCGCACCAGAACCTGCGAACAGACAAAATGTTCGTGTAAACTTTAGAACCCTATTAAATACAATGGACTCGAACGTTCGAAATCTAAAGTGTTAATTATAAAGGCTAATATGCAAGTTATTGTCCTAAAAAGTGTTTGGGGACCCGGGTCCTGCCCCAGGGGACATGTATCAATGCAAAAAGAAGTTTTAAAAACTGCCGTTTTTCCGGGAGCAGTGATTTTAATAATGCTTAAAGTGAAAAAATAAAAGTGAAATATTCCTTTAAATTTCGTACCTGCAGGGTGTGTATGATATGCATGTAAAGTGGCGCATGTTTCCCGTGCTTAGAACTGTCCCTGCAAAAAATGTCATTTTTGAAAGAAAAAAATGCATTTAAAACTCACTCGCGGCTATTAATGAATTGTCGGCTCCCGGCAATACATACAAAAGTCATTGATAAAAAAAATAAAAAAAAGCGTGGGGGTTCCCCAGAATTCAATTACCAGGCCCTTCAGGTCTGGAATGGATATTAAGGGGAACCCCGCCACAAATTTAAAAAAAAATTGACGTGGGGTTCCCCCAAATATCCATTCCAGGCCCTTCAGATCTGGCATGGATTTTAAGGGGAACTCCACCCCAAATTTTAAAAAAAAATGGCGTGGAGTCCCCCTAAAAATCCATACCAGACCCCTTATCCGAGCACGCAACCTGGCCGGCCGCAGGGGAAAAGGGGGGGACGAGAGAGCGGCCCCCCCTCCCTCCTGAACCGTACCAAGCCACATGCCCTCAACATGGGGAGGATGTCCCCATGTTGATAGGGACAAGGGCCTCATCCCCACAACCCTTGCCCTGTGGTTGTGGGGGTCTGCGGGCGGGGGCTTATCGGAATCTGGAAGACCCCTTTAACAAAGGGGACCCCCAGATCCCGCCCCCCCCTATGTGAATGTATTACCAAAGTGAGAGCAGTTCCCCATCAGGTCCGCCCCCTCGGTATGTCGGACCCGCCTACGTCATTGGCTTGAGCGGGGAACTTCCTTCACTATGTAAATTTAAATTACACAGTGAAGGAAGTTCCCCGCTCAAGCCAATGACGTAGGCGGGTCCGACATACCGAGGGGGCGGACCTGATGGGGAACTGCTCTCACTTTGGTAATACATGTATAGACCCGCCCCTTCTCATGTTCCGCATCTGGTCCGCTCAGTGCTGGTCCAAGACATTGTGCTGCCTGGTACCAAGAATGAAATGCTGCCCCCCCCAAAAAAAAAAAAAAAAAATCACGCCCACCAAAAGGCCCCCACATTCATAATTTTATATCATGATCAATTAAGAGGACCTGTCATGGCTCTATACATGTATATAGGAGAATAAAAGGACCCACGATCACTCCACAGAGAGCCAGAATGGGGATCTGTCAATTTAAACAGACAGATCCCCATTCTGACAGGGGAGGAGAGACAGATCTGTTGTTCCTAGTAATTAGGAACAGAGATCTCTCTCCTCCTTCAGTGAGTCCCATCCCCCCAGTTAGAAACACCTCCCAGGGAACACATTTAACCCCTTCCCTGCCAGTGACATTTACACAGTAGTATTATAGCACAGATTGCTGTATAAATGTCACTGGGCCCAAAAATGTGTCAAAAGGGTCCAATCTGTCCACCGCAATGTCACAGTCTCGCTGAAAATTGCAGATCACTGCCATTACTAGTAAAAAAAAAAATAATAATAAAATACCATAAAATCTATCCCCTATTTTGTAGACGCTATAACTTTTGCGCAAACGAATCAATATACACTTATTGTGTTTTTTTTTTTTTTACCAAACATATGTAGAAGAATACATATTGGCCTAAACTCATGAAAAAATACCACCAACAGAAAGTTCTATTTGTGGGGAAAAAAGGACGTAAATTTTGTTTGGGTACAACGTCACATGACCGCGCAATTGTCAGTTAAATCGATGCAGTGCCGTATCGCAATTTTTTTTTATTGAAGTGCAGCTGTGGTCCACAGGTTTGCACCTATTCCTCTGGACCCGGCCCAAAGATAAATAGTGTATGGCACTGGCTCGCTTCCTCACGCCAGCCGTGGTCCACAGGCTAGGGCAGTATACAGAGAGGCTAACTGTGTAACTGCCTGTCTGTACGATGCTTTACAGGTTGTTACTAAAAATAATAATAAATGCACATTTTTGTACCTGCAAAAAGATCTGCATTTATTTTATTTTTTTACAAAGGTGGACTTGAACCTTCACACCTCAAATCGCCCCAATTCCTGTATTTTCAGGTCTCAGATAACCACAATTCTTTCACCTTCCCACCTCAGATCACCCCATCACTGTATCACCCTGAATGCCTGTTCCCCTCTGCACCTCTGTTCTCCTCAAACTCCCCCACACACATCAGTTCCTCTCTGTACCCCCCTGCACACCTGTCCCCCCCACACACACACACATATATCTGTTCCCCCTCTGTACCCCCCTGAACATCCGTTCCCCCCCCTCCCCACACACACACATATCTGTTCCCCCTCTGTACCCCCCTGCACACCTGCCCCCCCCACACATATCTGTACCCCCTGCACCCCCCCCCCCACACACACACATATCTGTTCCCCCTCTGTACCCCCCTGCACACCTGCCCCCCCCACACACACACATATCTGTACCCCCTGCACACACCCCCCCCCCCACACACACACACATATCTGTACCCCCTGCACACCTTTCCCCCCACACACACATATTTGTACCCTCTGCACACCTGTCATGTCCCCCCCCACACATACACATGTCTGTACCCCCTGCACACCTGCCCCCCCCACACACACATATCTGTTCCCCCTCTGTACCCCACTGCACCCCGCACACACACATGTGTACCCCCTGCACACCTGTCCCACCCCCCCCCCCCCACACACACATATCTGTACCCCCTGCACACCTGTCCCCCCCCACACACACACACATATCTGTACCCCCTGCACACCTTTCCCCCCCACACTCACATATTTGTACCCTCTGCACACCTGTCATGTCCCCCCCCACACATACACATATCTGTACCCCTGCACACCTGCCCCCCACACACACATATCTGTTCCCCCTCTGTACCCCACTGCACCCCCCACACACACATGTGTACCCCCTGCACACCTGTCCCACCCCCCCCCCCCCCACACACATATCTGTACCCCCTGCACACCTGTCCCCCCCCCCACACCACACACATATCTGTACCCCCTGCACACCTTTCCCCCCACACACACATATTTGTACCCTCTGCACACCTGTCATGTCCCCCCCCCACACATACACATATCTGTACCCCCTGCACACCTGCCCCCCCCCACACACACATATCTGTTCCCCCTCTGTACCCCACTGCACCCCCCCACACACACATGTGTACCCCCTGCACACCTGTCCCACCCCCCCCACACACATATCTGTACCCCCTGAACACCTGCCCCCCCCACATATCTGTTCCCCCTCTGTACCCCCCTGCACACCTGCCCCCCCACACATATCTGTACCCCCTGCACATCTGTCCCTCCCCACACACATATCTGTACCCCAACCGAACGTCTGCTCCCCCACATATCTGTTCCCCCTCCCCCCACACACATATCAGTTCCCCCTCTGTACATAGTGCAATGCACTATAAACTGACAGCAGAGTACATTTTTTGTTTCTTGTGAATGGGTGCAGGCTGCAGCACTGAGCTTCCACTATACCTGAGCCAGTGAAGGTGGTGGCTTGCTGCCTGCCTGTCCTCCCGCAACAGATCCCAGAGTGCCCAGGAGGAGGGGAGGGGGGGCGGAATATCGCGGCAAGCCCGTAGTTACATGATGCAGGGCTTCCATATCATCTACCCCAGCCGGTTCCACTGATCATGCAGCATTTCCGGCCAGCTGCTCCTCATCCCGGCTCTCTCCCCCTAACTTTTCACTGCAGCTGGTAGGGCGGCACTGCAGGCTGGGGATAGAGTGGTCCGTCTGGCATCCGGGATGTCTTCACAGCCACATAAGGCATGAATTTAAAAAATGCCGGGACCTTTCTCGGCAGAACACTGGCCCTGCTCGTAATCAGATAAGCAGCGGAATGGGCTAGCTGGCAGGCGGGCGGCAATTTGCCGCCCCCTTTAAAGTGCCGCCTGGGACCAAGGTACCATCAGGTCCCACGGTAGGGCCGGCCCTGGGTCCGCTGAGCGGACCTGATGGGAGACTTTAGAAGGGGCGGGTCTATACATTTAAAATACTGAGAGGGAGTTCCCCATCAGGTCCGCTCAGGCACAACCAATGAAGGACAGCGCTGGACATCGGGATCGCCGCGGGACACTGGATTTCACCACTGGAATGTTTTTTTGTTTTTTTTTTTAAATAAAGGACTTTTTCAAGGTGTTTGTGTGTTTTTTTAAACATTTTTTTACGCTTTCTTCGTGAAATGGTAGGGGTACAATGTACCCCTTACCAATTCACATAGGGGGGGGCCGGGATCTGGGGGTCCCCTTTGTTAAAGGGGTCTTCCAGATTCCGATAAGCCCCCCGCCCGCAGACCCCCACAACCACCGGGCAAGGGTTGTGAGGATGAGGCCCTTGTCCCCATCAACATGGGGACATCCTCCCCATGTTGAGGGCATGTGGCTTGGTACGGTTCAGGAGGGAGGGGGGGCCGCTCTCTCGTCCCCCCCTTTTCCCCTGCGGCCGGCCAGGTTGCATGCTCGGATAAGGGGTCTGGTATGGATTTTTAGGGGGACTCCACGCCATTTTTTTTTTTATTTGGGGTGGAGTTCCCCTTAAAATCCATGCCAGATCTGAAGGGCCTGGAATGGATATTTGGGGGAACCCCACGTCAATTTTTTTTTAAATTTGCGGCGGGGTTCCCCTTAATATCCATTCCAGACCTGAAGGGCCTGGTAATTGAATTCTGGGGAACCCCCACGCTTTTTTTTTTTTTTTTTTATCAATGACTTTTGTATGTATTGCCGGGAGCCGACAATTCATTAATAGCCGCGAGTCAGTTTTAAATGCATTTTTTTCTTTCAAAAATGACATTTTTTGCAGGGACAGTTCTAAGCACGGGAAACATGCGCCACTTTACATGCATATCATACACACCCCCCAGGTATGAAATTTAAAGGAATATTTCACTTTTATTGTTTCATTTTAAGCATTATTAAAATCACTGCTCCCGAAAAAACGGCCGTTTTTAAAACTTCTTTTTGCATTGATACATGTCCCCTGGGGCAGGACCCCGGTCCCCAAACACTTTTTAGGACAATAACTTGCATATAAGCCTTTATAATTAGCACTTTAGATTTCTCCCATAGATTTTTCGAATTTGCTGCGAACACCCCAGTTTGTTCGCTGTTCGGCGAACGGGCGAACAGGCAATGTTCGAGTCGAACATGAGTTCGACTCGAACTCGAAGCTCATTCCTATGCGTGAGCAACAGAGCTAAAATGAACTCACTGACATTAAAGCTGCCAGAGGAAAGCAGCAACATGCGCGTTTGTGTCAACAGGATCCTTCACACGTGGTCAACCATCTCTCACCAGCGCTCACCACACGGAGCCACAAGCAGGGGTCCACATATATTGTAGCATATTTATTAAAAAGTATAGATTACACATAAAATAGTAAAAGGCTTCATCCAAATGCCAGAAAAACCGATTGTCACGACAAATAAAACAGTACACTTACAAAGAGATCTGCCAAGAATGGAAGTGGCGGGGAGATGTCAGCGTGTAGCTCCTGCCCCAAAAAGTTTCATGCAAATGCACGTCTTCAGGGGACATGCATTCTGTTACCAGAAACGCGCATAGTGCTGCTTTTCCCCTGGCAGCTTTAATGTCGGTGAGTGCATTTTAGTTCTTCTGCTCATGCGTGGTGGAGAGGATTTTTAATAGTTGTGGAAGACACTTTCTTTGGGGTGATATTTATCACATATGGTGGACTCTTTTGCATTGGACTTTATTCACACTGATTTATTTTTCAATTATCATTTTTTAATATTGTGGATGCTTTTTTGTACATAATAATACAGTGTTGATAGCACATTCTTTAAGTTTGTAATATTCTATGTTTTGGCGCTGCATTATTTTCTTTGTTGATTTGTTTGTGTACTGTATATTTACCTATTGCAAGCTGCCCATTTCCTTTCTTTAGCTCTTACCCCCTTTTATGTTTACACACTGGTAACTTTTACATTTATTTTTACAGGTTTCCATTGCTTTGTAAGGGTCAGTTACATTATTTTTTTTATATCCTCAGTCAGCTGCTTAGAGAAGCCCAAGCCTGGTCAGAATAACCTCATCAGGCTTGGGCCTGGCAGGTTTTACGGATCAGAGAATTTATTAAACTTTAGGAATGCCATTTCCTAAATTCAGTTAAAGCAGAACTAAAACCACTGCTGTGAATTATAACGGTTACAGTTACTAGAGGGTTTAATTCTGCTTTAAAGTGATACTAAAGTCTAAGTTTATTTTTCTTTAAAAAGAACATATACAGTGGGTACGAAAAGTATTCAGACCCCCTTAAATTTTTTACTCTTTGTTATATTGCAGCCATTTGCTAAAATCATTTAAGTTCATTTTTTTCCTCATTAATGTACACACAGCACCCCATATTGACAGAAAAACACAGAATTGTTGACATTTTTGCAGATTTATTAAAAAAGAAAAACTGAAATATCACACATGGTCCTAAGTATTCAGACCCTTTGCTCAGTATTTAGTAGAAGCACCCTTTTGATCTAATACAGCCATGAGTGTTTTTGGGAAAGATGCAACAAGTTTTTCACACGTGGATTTGGGGATCCTCTGCCATTCATCCTTGCAGATCCTCTCCAGTTCTCTCAGGTTGGATGGTAAACGTTGGTGGACAGCCATTTTTAGGTCTCTCCAGAGATGCTCAATTGGGTTTAAGTCAGAGCTCTGGCTGGGCCATTCAATAACAGTAACGGAGTTGTTGTGAAGCCACGCCTTCGTTATTTTAACCGTGTGCTTAGGGTCATTGTCTTGTTGGAAGGTAAACCTTTGGCCCAGTCTGAGGTCCTGAGCACTCTGGAGAAGGTTTTCTTCCAGGATATCCCTGTACTTGGCCACATTCATCTTTCCCTCGATTGCAACCAGTCGTCCTGTTCCTGCAGCTGAAAAACACCCCCACAGCATGATGCTGCCACCACCATGCTTCACTGTTGGGACTGTATTGGACAAGTGATGAGCAGTGCCTGGTTTTCTCCACACATACCGCTTACAATTAAGGCCAAAATTAAGGCCAAAAAGATCTATCTTGGTCTCATCAGACTAGAGAATCTTATTTCTCACCATCTTGGGGTCCTTCAGGTGTTTTTTAGCAAATTCCATGTGGGCTTTCATGTGTCTTGCACTGAGGAGAGGCTTCCGTTGGGCCACTCTGCCATAAAGGGTTCTGGTCGTCCCAAACCTCTTCCATTTAAGGATTATGGAGGCCACTGTGCTCTTAGGAGCCTTAAGTGCAGCAGAAATTTTTTTGTAACCTTGGCCAGATCTGTGCCTTGCCACAATTCTGTCTCTGAGCTCTTCAGGCAGTTCCTTTGACCTCATGATTCTCATTTGCTCTGGCATGCACTGTGAGCTGTAAGGTCTTATATAGACAGGTGTGTGGCTTTCCTAATTAAGTCCAATCAGTATAATCAAACACAGCTGGACTCAAATGAAGGTGTAGAACCATCTTAAGGAGTCATCAGAAGAAATGGACAGCACCTGAGTTAAATATATGAGTGTCACAGCAAAGGGTCTGAATACTTAGGACCATGTGATATTTCAGTTTTTATTTTTTAATAAATCTGCAAAAATGTCAACAATTCTGTGTTTTTCTGTCAATATGGGGTGCTGTGTGTACATTAATGAGGAAAAAAATTAACTTAAATGATTTTAGCAAATGGCTGCAATATAACAAAGAGTGAAAAATTTAAGGGGGTCTGAATACTTTCCGTACCCACTGTATGTTATAATTACCTGCTCTGTGCAATGGTTAAGCACAGAGCAGCCCAGATCCTCCTCGTCTCGGCCTTCTGACCCCTCCCTACTGCACCCACAGTAAGCAGCTTGCTATGGGGGCACCCAAGCCGAGTCATTGCTCTGTTTGTCCATTCAGACACGGAGCTGTGGTTTGGCCCCACCCTCTCTGTCTCCTCATTGGCTCACTGACTTTGATTGACAGCAGCGGGAGCCAATGGCACTGCAGCTGAGACACTCCTACAACATTGCTGGATCAAGATGGGCTCAGGTAAGTATTAGGGGGGCTGAGGGGGGCTACTGCACATAGAAGGATTTTTATCTTAATGCATTAAAGCGGAGTTCTGTCGAAAAAAATAATTAAAATTCAGCAACTACAAAAAGTGTAGCTGCTGACTTTTAATAATCAGACACTCACCTGTCCCATGTGGGCCCCACTACTCCCCCCCCCCTCCTTTCAACAGCGCCGGCATTCTTACTGTGGGTGCCGCGCTGTGAATGGGCGGGCAATCTTCTGGGACCTGTAATGTTTCCCAGAAGATTGCAGGGAGGGAGGGGTGAGAGGTGAACTTCCTTCCAGTGCCACGGAGCCCCAAGAGGAAGTGGGAGCTGGATGCCTCTAACAAGAGGGTATCCGCTCCCCCCCCTAAAAAATTACATGCCAATTTGGCATGTCAGGGGGTCACCGTCACTTAAAGTGGAAGTTCCATTTTTAGGTGGAACTCCGCTTTAAGATGCAATAAGATAAAAAAAACTTCTGACTTTAAAACCACTTTAAGTCCTTTTAAGTCATTAATATTCTGAAACACTATGGGTCAGCTAGAAAGTTTTGTACTTATGACATATGGCATAATGCCTGACAAAGAAACTGAACATGTTTCAAAAGCTTACACCTTTAAAAACTTGATTTAACCAGTAATGGGTATCACTTCATAGGGGAACTAAACCTATCAATTTATTTTCTCAAAACAATCACATTCAAGGCATGTCTCTGGTGATAACTGTCACAGTTGCTAGTTTGCTTATGTCAACGCTCAACTAAACTGTCAAGCCATCAAATTGCTGTTGTCATAACTGATCACATGTACAGCACCATGGCAACTGCAGATCAAATAGAGGCTAAGATGGCAGCTGTAAAAGATAGGAGGATTTAGTTCTGCTTTACATTCCGAACTTGTTGCTAAAAATCTCCTGGCACCAGCATATGTAACCTTGAATGCCTTTAAAACCTGTGTTACATATTTTGAAAATTATTTGGGTCAATGTAATAAATGGAAGAAAAGCCCAATATATTCTTTACAGTCTGTATGGCTTCACTCATTTGCAACAAAGACAAAATTGTATTTAATGTTTTTCATAAACAAGTAAGTATTTAACCTCTTGTCACCCACGTAACACATATGTATGGTGGCAAAGAGGGTGGGCATTAATACCCACATGCTACACATATGTGTCCATGAGTGGCAGAGTAGCATATCACAGTGACTGGGCTGTCAAAGACAGCTCTCGGCCTCTACTAATGATCAGGAGCTGGTGGGGCCAGCTCCCAATCATGTGACCATTGTAACAGCCAATCACAGTGATCAAGTGATCAACCAGTCTTTTCTATCCCACGGCCATAAAGACCCTGTTAGAGGGAGGATGGCTGGGTGGGAAGGGGTTAAGTAGAACAATTGAATACAATCCTCCTATTGTGCTATTATGTTAACTTGAGGTCATTGGGGCCCCAATGGTTGGGCGACCTAACAATGAGAACTTACAGAGATTGCCCTCAATAAAATTCTGAAATTCTGAAAACGTGACAAACAGATTGCACAAATAAAAGGTCTAAACAGTTGGGGTACAGATTAGATTAGATTATTTTCAGTCACATCTATGAGCAAAAACGTCATCATTTGCATGTGTATGGCCAGCTGTGACTCTTATCAAGGATACATTTATGTAATTATGGTGAAGTGTGAATATAGCATGATCTCTTAAGCTGGACATAGATGGATCGGAAACCGGGCCATTCAGCAAGGACCGGACAAATTTAAATCCATCTATGGCCATTCCCATTTGAGTGAGATTTATCTAAGGATCAGCTTCTCTCAGACAAGAATGTTGGAAATGTTTTCTTTGATCGGTGCTGCAGCCAATCGGCTGCAGTGTGGATCAGTGTATTCTGACAGCGGAGGAGTCCTCACTGTCAGAACATAATTACACAGCAGAGAGGATTCCTCTATCCACCAACTGGTCAAAAAAAATAAAAAATCCATCCCTGGCCAGCCTTATGCTAGCCATACACCAGTCGAAAGATTGTTCAAACATGTTTTCAAAAAACAAACACATGGTTGTGAGAGTAAAGTATATTGCCCTCATGTAATGACTAAATTTCAAACGATAAATCGTTCAATGGACATAGATAAATCAGTTTCTCGTTCGTTTTTGGCTTCTGGGTCCAATATGTACAGTACCGGCAGTTAAATTTTTGACAGGCAAGAAACACATTAACCTTGCAATTTATTGGCCGTTCGGCAGAGGTTTTCCAAACTTTCCCTTCGATTTTTTGGCTCAAAAATGTCACAACTGATTTTCAATTTGTGGCCATTAAATAGACAAAAAAAAAAACTGTCCAAATGACAGATTTTCTAACGATTTGTTATCTAGTGTATTGGCACCATTACTCTTCAGTTGAGACACAATTAAAGAGAACTAGCCACAAATGTGATTGATATGCTAAAGGTGTAGAGGCTTTTCACTTAGCAAACTGAATGTTAATAAAAATCTCAATATCCAATCATGTGCAAGGAACAACAAAGAAAGGCATTTGCTACAACATGATTGAATATTCAGAGCTAATACAGCTTTACCTTAATTAATAACATTCACTTTACAAAGTGACCATTCATTTTGCTCAGTAAGCAACCTCTCCGTCTTCAGTAAATCTGGGGCATAATCTTTTGTAGTATGAAAAGTTCACTTTTCAATTGGTCAAATAGTGTAGCTTTGCCAGTCAAGAATAGCTATTTGTCAATTATTTATCTGCGTCTCCTCGCTGTGTGGGTGGTATTTCTGCTCTAAAAGATATCTGTAGGTCATCTTTTTTTCTCACCTGAGCTCAATGATGATAACACATGCTCTCCTCGGGCTGCTGCAGTAGAGTGAGCATTCATAAAGCTCTCAGATAACAAAAGCTTTCAGTTTTCTTTCCTACAATCCTGACAGCTCCTTTGTTTTAAGAGTTTCCTCTGTTAGAACAACCCAGAGAGAACATTATTAGCACTGACATAAGACATTAGGAAAGGCAACCTCCACGGGGGCAAATATTAGAAGGTGGTCAAATGTGTGGGTGCAATCTGACCATGGAAAGACTTTTCATACAAATTATCTTTCCATAAACATGCACATTCAGAAGGCCCATGATATATATGCTTTTAAAGGAGTGCTGAGCAGGCTACACTGACACTTGGTTCTCTTGCAAGAGGAATGCTGCGTACACACGATCGGACATTCCGACAACAAAACCGTGGATGTTGGCTCAAACTTGTCTTGCATACACACGGTCACACAAATGTTGTCGGAAATTTTGAACGTCAAGAACGCGGTGACGTACAAGACATACAACGAGCCGAGAAAAATTAAGTTCAATAGGCAGTGCGGCTCTTCTGCTTGATTCTGAGCATGCGTGGAATTTTGTACGTCTGAATTTTGTACACACAATCGGAATTTCAAATTTTTGTTGCCGGAAATTCCGACAGCAAATGTCCGATGGAGCCTACACATGGTCGGAATTTCGGACAACAAGCTCCCAAAGGGCAGCACAGTGGTGTAGTGGTTAGCACTTTTACCTAGCAGCAAAAGGGTCACTGGTTCGAATCCTGACCACGACACCATCTGCCTGGAGTTTGCATGTTCTCCCTGTGTCTGCGAGGGTTTCCTCCGGGTACTCAGGTTTCCTCCCACACTACAAAGACATGCTGGTAGGTTAATTGGATCTTGTCCAAATTGGCACAGTACATATGTGTACGAATGTTTGTCCCAAGTGTGTCGAGATCCTACGTGGTTAATGACTGCACCAGCCAAGCAGACACAGGCTTTGAGGCGATTCATTTCGCATTTGTAGCGCTATACAAGTCATTCATTGATTGATTGGAATTTCGGACAACAAGCTCCCATCGAACATTTGTTGTCGGAAATTCCGATCGTGTGTACACGGCATAAGAGCAATAAGGAAATCCAACCTGGGTAATCGATTCTTTCCCCAACAAGGCATATATGGAGATGTCAGCCAGTATTCACAGAATGTGATTGTTACCTTATCAGAAGAAAAACTTAAAATAATGGACAAGAATTATCTTATGCCTCTATGCAATTTTATAGCAGACTATTAGCTGGATACATACTATACAACTTTTGTTGTTCAATTTCCCTTTAGATTTACCTTCAACTATATAGTGCAAGGGCCTGTCTGATTTCATACAAATTGCAAGTGTTTAGGTTTGACCTCATATTATATGGTTTTGGTAAATCTAAAGGAAAAAAATCTAAAGAAAATTGTATAGTGTATCCTTTAATTTATTTTTTGTTTAATTTGTTTTTATTGAAAAACAGAATATACAAAATACACAAAACAGAGAGGTTTGAACAAAACAATGAGTGGACCTCGTGCTGACATAACAGGCGGTCGCCGACAACTGTCAGGAGAATACATTCCTTTGCATAGACTAAACTCTATCTGCGAAATGGAACGAGGCCCAGGATCGCTCAGATCTTACCAGCTGGTCCAAAAATAGTAACCTCATCAAGTAACACAGGGCGTAAGTGCCAATATTCCCTCTGTAATGACCTTACAAAACATAAAACATTGAGAAAAAGAAAAGAATGGGAAGAAAAAAGAAGGGGAAGAAAAGGGGGAGGGGGAGGAGGGAAAGAGGGGGGGCAGGATGGGGGGGGAGAGGGCTTCTGCCTCGGTCCAATCCCTCTTATACAACATATTCAGAAAACAACACATCGCTTAGGTTGAGACATAATTTCCACGTAGGCGGATGTATATTTGAAGGCAAACCAGCAGGACCATATTTTCTTTGCTAGCTCAGACTTATTTCTAAGGGAGTGAGTGAGGTCTTCCATATAGTATATATGGTCAACTTTCATTAGCTATTGGCGCAACGTAGGTATGGCCGATTGTTTCCAGTATCGGGGAATGAGTGCTTTTGCTGTGTTAAGCAGGTGAGGTGTTATTGATTTCTTATATGTTCCCACTGGTTTGCCTGTACAATGAAGTAGCACAACCCACGGGTCGTTGGGGATCTCAAAACCTTGGATCTCTTTGGCCCAGTGTAGAATGGTCAGCCAATATGGGCGGATGAGCGGGCAGTACCAACAGACATGAGCATGTGTTGCTCGTTCACCGAACCTCCGCCAACACAAAGGCGTTGCTTGTAGGAAGGTTTTGTGAAGCACCGCTGGTGTGTAATGCCACCTCGTCAACAGTTTGTAATTCACTTCTGCCATTTTAAAAAAACATGGAGGAGGTATGAGTCAGTAAGAGAATAGTAGATCGTTGGGCTTCTGATAGCTCTTTGTGGAGGTGTATCCTTTAATTTATGCCCTTAGGCATTTATTAAGAAAATTAGATATACCTAATCAGTATGGCTGCACTATTCTTTTAAAGTAAATTCTAATTATTTGTGACTGGTTTCACTTTAGGAAATATTTGTTCTTCAATTACACATCTTCCCATTTTAAATGCAAAAGCAGATATGACATATAAAACTTGGAATAGTCACAAGCGAATTTTGCTGCACCAGGAAAATCCTGCTCAGTATATAAAATTCATTGTCTGAAAGGATGACAGTGTCATAGTGTCACTTCAATGACTGACCGAAACCATCTGTTTTCCGAGGATAATGTCACCTCTTCTCCCTCAATGCAAAGCTCTCAGTGTCATATTTCAACCTTGCAGGATCCATATATCATGGCATTATGGGCCGTTTACTGGGATTGCAACACTTCGGAACATCATAAATTATGACGATAAGCTTTTTTTTTTGCTGTTTCCTTTAGACCTACATTAGACAATACACAGTTTCAATTTACATCATGCTATGTTTTTATAGATTATGTCCATTCTATGTAATCACCCTGAGCAGGAATTCAGATAAACATATAGTCCTTTCCATTTAACGTGTAGTGAAATAAATGTGTAAAAGACAGTCAAGGTGCTACTGAAACTTTCAAGTAGAGTCACGTATTTCCAAACCAGGCAAGGACAATAGAACATAAAGGGTTCCTCTGTTGTACAACAGTTGGCTCATTCTGGTACATGCAAACATGTTGATTATGCAGCTAGAAAAAATAAAGCTCCCAAACAGACAGAAGTAAGCTTATTTACGGAACACAAATAGGAACGCAAACACGAATAATGTATTTTTTCTTCTTTGCTTTTCCAGTAGAGTACTTTAAAGATGAATAATGCTAGACATTAATTTCAAATAACTGACAACATAATTTAGTCCTGGTGTTATTTTGGAGGAACAACAACCTGATATTTAAAAAGCACACTGCTTACGGGAGTTCTAGTAGTTATAGCAGGTCTGAAACTGGAACAAAAATACTTTGCTCACATTAACGAATGTACCATTACCCCCAGAAAAGCCGTTGGATTGTTTTGTGATTTCTCTACACACCTACAAATACAACAAGTGAAGGCGCAACAGCTTAAAAAACACACACAGACATAAGATCCAGTACAAAATCTGCAATATTACATGTTATAGCATAATAAAATGTAGCGCCCCTTTACTTTTTAGGGGTGTTATGTGCCTAAATTTAGGGGTTGGTCTGAGCTGGTAGTCAGGCGTGGACCGCTTTGATTGCTAGGTATTTTCTTCTGCCTATGTGATGCTGCTTGGTGTATTGTTCCCTGTGGCCTGTAGGTGGCACTGCCATATCAGGTCAGGGTTGAGCCATGGGTGGCATTACTGCACCTTAGGGTGTCCTCTCTCGGCAACGGTACATTGGGCGTGGTCGGCCTGCTGTGCATGCTGGGAGAGGGTACATAAGGGGCAGATGCCATCTTTAAGTGGGGGAATGAGGTCGTGGAGTGGCGGAGCCGGAGGGGTGTGCCCCTCGGGGATGCAATGACTGGCCGATGAGTCTCGGGCACCTTTGGCCCGAGGCTGCAACGTTCCAGGTAGGCCCAGTACCTTTAACTGGGTCTACAATTCGCCCATTGGAGTCCCAGGGTGCCCAGGTGAGGGTAACTGCTCTGACTGAGAGGAAGCCAGGGGAGGATCAGTCCCACTGAGGAGATGAGTGATGGAAGATCGCTGTCTCGGGAGAGGCCTGGTGACCTGTCAGAGGGAAGGATTCCTTATTCAGCAAAGCTAACCTGTAGAGTGCCCATTGGCATTATCCTGTTCTTAGAATTCTACAGAGGTTAGAGGATATCCTGTACCTGTCCCTGGAGGGGATAGGGTGACAGAACTGTTTGTGCTCCACACCGGCTGCTAGGACTGTAAGAGAGGACTATCCGGGTGAGCTAAACCCACTCGGGATCAAGTGGCGACGAGGTTACTGGTTGTGCCTGGATCTAATCCCTCACACTTATTCTTTCTTTCATCCATCTGTCTCTGTCTACTACGCAGCAAATAGAAAATAAACTCTATGTTAGAGTTAAAGTGTTTCTGGACATTGGCTTCTTTGGGGGAAGAAATAGAGACTTGACCCCATACTCTGGGGAAGAGAACCAGTGGAAGAAGGTAACTCGCTGCAGGACCCAAAATTTGTGAACACCGCTTAACCTCTTCAAACAGGAGGGTACGGGCATATAGCGGGCATATAGCACGGGAGAGCCAGGCGAGAAAAAGGTCAGTGTGCTACAAAAATAAAACAACATAATATAGTATTGTAGCGAGTACCTCAATATGGGGGTCGCTATGTACTAAATTTAAGGGTAGTATGAGCCATAGTTGGCTCAGATTCTCTGATTTGTTATACTGGACTCTGCTCTGCTGTAAGTGTTGTCTGGTGTGCTGTTCCCCTTTGGCCTATGGGTGGCGCTGTTGCCCTGGCCCAGGGTCGAACCTCAGGCGACACAGTGGTGTGATTGGGTGTCATCTACCGTGCGGGGGGGCGGGGTTTCGCCTGCTGTGCATGCCGGGAGGGGATACATAAAAGGCAGACGCCATTGGGAGGCAGGCGTGCCGCTGGAAGAGGGCAAGGGAGTGTGCCCCATGGGGGTGCGTGATCTGGCCGAGGAGTCTCAGGCACCTTTAGCCCGAGGCTACAGCGTTCCAGGTGGGCCCAGTACCTTCAACTGGGCCTACAATTAGAACACTGAAGTCCCAGGGTACCCAGGTGAGGGTAACCCACTCTGACTGAGAGGAAGCCAGGGGAGGATCGGTCCTACGCAAGAGATGAGTGATAGTAGGTCGCTGTCTCGGGAGAGGCCTGGTGGCCTGTCAGAGGGAAGGATTCCCTGCTCGGCAAGATAACCCTGTAAAGTGCCCATTGACATCATCGGTTCTTTAAGTTTTGCAGAGGTTCAAGTAAAGTTATGGATTCAGGAATAACAGGATTCTGCTCTATTGGAGGATCTCCTGAACCCGTCCCGGGCGGGGACAAAGTTACAGTATTGTGCGAGCTCCACTCTGGCTGCTAGTGAGAGGGATCTATCCGGGTGAGCTAAACCCACTCGGGATCGAGTGGCGACGAGTAAGCCAAGTGGTATGTGCCTGAATCTACCTCCTAACTTCGCTAGCTTCTTTCTCTCTTCAATTTCCCCGTTAACTGAGGCAAAGGAAAATATACTCTTTGTTGGAGTTGAAGTTGTGTGGACATTGACTTTCTCTGGGGAAGAAATGTAGACTTTTCCCTATAATCTAGGGACGAGAACCAATGAATGGAGGTAATTCGCTGCAGGACCCAAAATTAAAGAACACCGCTCAACCTTCTAAACCAGGAGGATCCGGGCATGTGGCGCGGTGTGCCTTTATCCCTGCAAGGTGGAGGTAAGCAGGAGAAAAGGGTCCGTGTGCTACAGTATAATAAATAGTCTTAAAATTGATTCTGGGATCAATCCGTATAATATGCACAGTCTATCCAAGTCTGTATGCAATTGGTGCAAAGGGTTAGGAGTCCAGAGCAAGCAGGGCTGCCATCATATGTGAACAGAAACCATGTTCAGGGAGCTGCAGAGAAACAAGGAGAGAGGCGCCTCTGGGTGCAGTAGCTTTTAACAGGCTTTAATAAACATAGTAAGTAAAACTCCCATTTTAGCAGGAAATAACAGGCGTAACAATATGGATATTAGTATGTCGAGTGTGACGATTCTGAGTCCTAGGCCATCTGAATCCTCTAACACGGTGTTCTTGATCCAGGAGGTGTCCAACCAATAGATGTATAAAGCCGGCTCCAGGGGACAGAAACTCCAATCAAGGCTTGAGGCGCACAAGACGGCGGGGCTACAGAAGATGACGTCACAGCTAATAGACGCGTTTCATGAGCATGCGTGCTGCGGTGTAATGGCAAGCCGCGCTCCTTTCTCAACTGACATCATGTCAGTTTGATTCAGATGGCCTAGGACTCAGGATCGTCACGCTCGACATACTAATATCCATATTGTTACGCCTGACATTTTCTGCTGAAATGTGAGTTTTACTTACTATGTTTATTAAAGCCTGTTAAAAACTACTGCAATCAGAGGCACCTCTCTCCTTGTTTCTCTTCTCTACACACCTGAATATGACACACCTCTCTCAGCCAACACTTACTGACACACCTTGGAGGTATTTCAAATAATTTATTAGGCCAAGCATAATGGCATAAAAGAGGATTAGCAAGTGTACTTACACAAACAACCAGTAAGACAATAACGTAACTCTGAGATACATGGTTAAACCTGCAGTATTCTATCAGTAGTTAACAGAACTGAATTGCTTTTACCTAGCAACAGTATATAAAGGCAGTCCTGACTAACTATAACAGTCCCTGTGTTATCCAACTGGCCAGTGCATGATGTAAGAAAAACATTGGCTAGCAAAGTTGGAGCCCTTGAAGAAAGCACAACAGTTCCCAGCAGACAACAGATTACCGTATTTATCGGCGTATAACACGCACCGGCGTATAACACGCACCCCAAGTTTAGGAGGGAATTTTAGGGAAAAAACTTTTAGGAGGGAAGTTTAAGGAAAAAAAAACTTACATTTAAATGCAGCCTTACCAGTGTCCGTTGCAGCCTTGTCAGCAGTGTCCATTGCAGCCTTGCCCCAGTGTCCAGTGCAGCCTTTGCCCAGTGTCCAGTGCAGCCTTTGCCCAGTGTCCAGTGCAGCCTTTGCCCAGTGCAGCTTTACCCAGTGTCCAGTGCAGCCTTTGCCCAGTGCAGCCTTTGCCCAGTGTAGCTTTGCCCAGTGTCCAGTGCAGCTTTACCCAGTGTCCAGTGCAGCCTTTGCCCAGTGCAGCCTTTGCCCAGTGTCCAGTGCAGCTTTGTCCAGTGCAGCCTTTGCCCAGTGTCCAGTGCAGCTTTGCCCAGTGTCCAGTGCAGCCTTTGCCCAGTGCAGCCTTTGCCCAGTGTCCAGTGCAGCTTTGTCCAGTGCAGCCTTTGCCCAGTGTCCAGTGCAGCTTTGCCCAGTGTCCAGTGCAGCCTTTGCCCAGTGCAGCCTTTGCCCAGTGTCCAGTGCAGCTTTGTCCAGTGCAGCCTTTGCCCAGTGTCCAGTGCAGCTTTGCCCAGTGTCCAGTGCAGCCTTTGCTAAGTGCAGCCTTTGCCCAGTGTCCAGTGCAGCCTTGCCCCAGTTTTCAAAATTGGCGCCGCCGAGATCGCCGCAGAGACTGGGCGGAGCGGGGCGAACGCCGCCGAGAACGCAGGGACTGGGCGGAGCCGAGATACACATAGCCGAGTGTACTCGGCTATACTCGGCTTTTCTCGGCTTCGCTCACAGTCACGCTGAGTCCCGCCCTATGATGGACATATCACAGGTCCAATGGCGGGACTGGGCGTGACTGTGAGCAGAGCCGAGAAAAGCCGAGTATAGCCGAGTACACTCGGCTATGTGTATCTCGGCGGCGATCGCTGCGCTCCGCTCAGTCAGCGGAGATCGCCGGGATCAGTGGGTATCGGCGTATAACACGCACCCACGATTTTCCCCTGATTTTAAGGGGAAAAAAGTGCGTGTTATACGCCGATAAATACGGTAACTTGTGCATTGTAATGGCCCGTACACACGATCCAAATATCGTACAAAAAATTTAGTCCGAGGAAGAATCGTACGATAATCGGAACCTTAGTACAGAGCTTCCGTGAGCCGATCATGACAGTTCATCCGATATTATTTTATCGGACATGCACGAAAATTTTCCTTGTACGATACCTAATCATACGATTTTAGATAAGTCAGTACAGTTGTCGTCCGAAAATACAACACAAATTACAACACATGACATCACTTCCGATTTTTTTTTCTGTCGTACGAGAATTTTCGTGACTTTAGTAACCTATTCAATTTCTGCTTGCGACTAGTAAACGAAAAAAGTCGGACGATCTGTCTTCCGATTTTCGGATCGTGTGTACGTGGCGTTAGTCTTCTACCAGACCCAGGGCACCCTCCTCTGGATCTCTTGTCATGTGCTCTGATTCAGTTCAAGTCAGACAGGGATAGGAGTTGCTGTGATGTTCTCCTTTAAATCCTGCTGAGACAATCCCACTTTTCCTTCCTTAGAAGCCTTAGGGGTAATCTCTAGTACAGTCTGATCTTACCAGGTATCCAAAACACATCTCACACGCTCATAGGAAGAAGGTTTGTGGTCTCCGAGGCAAGGCCCTGTGCAATAAGTAGTCTCTTTGCTTCTCTGAAGTCTCACCAGTTTGCCAGTCAGCTATAATGGCATACTTCAATTCAGCCAGCGGTTCAGTCTTTTTCTGACCCCCTGCTAGCTTAAGGACTGTCCTCTCCTTTCCTCTCAGCAGCCTGCAGACACACTTCTCCTTGCTTTGTTGCATCAGCTAACCACTGTCCTCCAGGATTGATTCAGACCCAGCCAAGATGGTTTCCTCCTGCATTTTTAGGCTCTCCATTCATCCGCACTGCAAAGTGGTCTCTTTAAAAATGGCTGTTGCACTTCTGCATTAATAAATGTTCATTTCAACCATGTCCACACTGCAGAAGGATAATACAGCAGCAACAAAGGAAGACATTTAATTATCAGCTACAGTTCAGATTCCACAAATAAAAGATATCCTTCTCATTCTTCTTTATGTGTCAGTCAAGATAAAAAAAAATCTCTTGATAATTAGACAGGGGTGGAGAGAGACATCCCCTGTCATCAACATGGGCACAGGATTCTCCATCAATGGTAGTATACCATCAGCATCTGGCTTCTCATTGACAAATGGCATTGACACAATCAGAAACTGTTGGTTCCTAGTATATTTGTCTTGCAAAGAACATACTAGTCTTGGCCTGTGCAAAGAATAGAGTGAAAATTTTTGGGCAGAAAAGCAGGAGAACAAGAGTTTATCCCCCTGCAAAGGTGGGTGGAATTGAGTGAGTGAGTGAATAACTTGTATAGCGCTACAATTGCAAACTAAATCGCCTCAAGGCGCTTTGCCTCTGGTAACATCCTTATCCTTCAGAAGAGGTGGGTCTTAAGTTTTTTCCTGAAGGCCTAAAGGTTTTCTTCCATGCGGATGTCCGTTGGTAGAGCGTTCCATAGCCGTGGTCCTTGGACTGCAAATCTTCGTTCTCCCTTCGATTTGTAGCGGGACTTGGGGATGTGGAGGAGGTTTTGGTTGGTTGATCGGAGAATGCGATTGGGGGTGTAGTGTTTTATCTTCTCGCATAAATATTGAGGAGTGTTTCCTTGTGTGCACTTGTGGGTGAGACAGAGGGTCTTGAATGTGACCCGATCCTTTACGGGTAGCCAATGCAGGGTCCTCAGTGAAGGGGTGATGGATTCCCAAGGTTTTTTCCCCGTTACCAGTCTGGCTGCCGTGTTCTGGATGACTTGTAGGCACGCCATCTGGTATTTAGGTAGTCCTATGTAGAGGGAGTTTGCGTAGTCGAGTCGGGAGTTGATGATTGTTCCAACTACTACTGCTATGTCCTCTTCTGGGATGAAGGGGATGAGTCTACGCAGCAGGCGGAGGAGGTGGTGCGATCCGCTGACTACTGATCCTATCTGTGCATCCATCCACATCTCCGAGTCAAAGATGACTCAGAGACTTTTGAATTTGGTGCTCGGGGTAATGGTCTGTCCTAGGATGGGGGGTGGTGTCCAAGAAGTCTTAGTTTTTGTCTTTTCGGTTTGCGTGGAGGAGAAGTTCTGTTTTGGATCCATTGAGTTCGAGGGAACTCTCAGTCATCCAATCATCGATCAATGTGAGGCAATTTTCCAGTCCGTGATATTGGTCATTTTTTCCGGTGATGCCAAAGTAGAGTTGGGTGTCGTCAGCGTATGAGTGGTAGCATAGTTCCTGTTTGCTGATGATTTTGAAGAGTGGGCGGAGGTATATGTTGAAGAGCACGGGTGACAGGGGTGATCCTTGAGGGACTCCGCAAGAAATTGCGCAAGTTTCAGAGGTGAAGGCTCCTAGTTTCACTGTCTGGGAAAGATTTTCTAGGAAGGATGCGAACCAGGGTAGATCAGAGTCTGCGACTCCTGCTACTTCTTTAAGGCGAATGAGTAGAGTTTTGTCGTCTACTGTGTCGAACGCTGCACTGAGATCCAGCAGCACCAGAAGACATGATTCTCCGTCATCTGCAGCTTCGAGGGCGTCATCCCATATTTTGAGAAGGGCTGTTTCTGTGCCATGGCCTGGGCGGAAGCCTGATTGTAGTGGATCCAAGAGTTTGTGGGAGTCCAAATGGAGTTGTAGCTGTTGTACTACTGCTTTCTCCATGATCTTTGAGATGGTGTTAAGACTTGTTACCAGTCTGCGGTAGTTAGGGTCTTTTGGGTCGAGGCTGGGTTTCTTTAGGAGGGGTTTGACTATGCCTTGCTTGAGAGAGATCAGAACAATACCTTCTTTGAATGATTGATTTACGAGATGTGTTATAGTGGGTGCCAAGATGTCAGTACATTCTTTCAGGAGTTTTGTAGAGATGATGTCATTTGGTGATGTGCTGTCTCTGAGACTTCTGATGATGTTTTTGGTGGTGTCGATGGTGATCGGGACCAGCGAAAATTTAATCGATTGTATAATGTTTGTATTGATTTCCTCTTCTTGCTTAGGCTGAGTGAGATTGGTTGTTTTTTTCTGTTGAATTATTTCCCGGATGTTTTCGATTTTGTCGATAAAAAAATCCAATAGGTCATTGCAGAATTTTTGGGTTTTGTTTGCTGGAGGCTCTAAACAGGTGGGGTTCATAGTTTGAGCGACTAGTTTGAAAAGGTCGGTTTAGGGCTTTTTTTAGATGGTGTTTGAGAAATGTTCCTTTTTTGCTTTGAAGATTGCTTTGTGGTATTTATTAGTGAGTGCTTTGTAGTTAGTGTGGTTTTCCTTTGTTGGGTTTCTTCTCCAGGCTCCTTCCGCTCTTCTGCATTCTTGCTTCAGTAAAGTAAGAGTGTCATTAAACCAGCCTGAATTGTTTCTGCGGATGAGTGCTCTGCGTCTCGGAGCAACTGTGTCTGCTGTTTGTAGTAATGCTTTGCTTAAGGAGTTGAGTGTTTGTTCAGTTGATTGGTTTTGATTTAGCATTCCTATGTTTTTTGATAGTGTGGTTTTGAAGAGTTCAGAGTGTTGTTTCTTCTGAAATCTTGTCCAGTGTGTAGTAATTGAGTGTTTCGTTTTTTGGGGGATGGTGTTGGTGGTGATTTTAAATTTGATAGCGTGGTGATCCGTCCATGGTAAAGGCATGTTGTCCAGTGTGTTGATATCCATTTTTTGTTTGAAAATGAGGTCAAGAATGTGACCCGAACCATGCGTGGGGGCATTTATCAGTTGCTGCAGACCTAGTTCTTCCAGTTGGTTGATGCAGGAGGTGGTGATGGGGTCCAGGGTGGAGTTAGCCCAGAGGTTGAAATCCCAGAGTAACAAAAAGTTTTTGGTTTTTAAGGTGTATGTCGAGATGAATTCGGTGAAGGGTGTGAGGAGATTTGTCTTTGGACCTGGTGGTCTGTAGCATAGCAGTATGTGAACGGTTTCCTCAGGTGTAGTTTGAAGTTGCAGAGTGAGTGTCTCCATGAACGGCAAAGAATTCTGTAGAGTGGGTTTGATGAGAGAGAGGTGGGATTTGAAGATCACTGCTAGGCCTCCTCCTCGTTGTCCTATTCTATGCACGGTTAGGATGCAGTAGTTCTCAGGCACCAATTCTGTTAGGATGGTGTTACAGTCTGGTGTTAGCCAGCTTTCCGTGTTAAAGAGGCAATCTGTGTTGTTTTGGGTGATGAAGTTGTGGATTTCCTGTCTGTGCTTGACTAGATCTGGTGTTGATCAGGGTGCATGATAGATGTTGTAGTTTAAGTGATGCTATCTTGTTTTTGGCGATCGATTGTAGATTGATTCTTAGCAGGTGTTCTTTCCTTAGTATTTTTTGGATGGAGGTTGGTAGTTGGAGGTTGGTAGTCATAGGCTACGCAGGGAGTCCGCTGAATATTTAATGTTGAACATGGTGGAAAAACTGCTGATGGTGATGGGATGATGCGATGATGATACCGAATGATAAGATGATGATGATGATGCTGATGATGGTACGCTGGTGATGATGGTGATAAAAATGGTGGAACCCCAATCTACCTCCCCCAATTGATGCAGAGGAAGGCGAAAAACCCTGCCGAGCCTGCGCCAATTTGCTCCAGCCAGGGCAAAAATTCCTTCTTGATCCCCCGAGAGGCGATCGGCGAAGCCTGTGTCAACTTCCTATGGTGGGTTTACCCAAAGTGCTTACCTGGTTGTCCGGTTACCGAAAAAAGACCGCAGTGCCGAATGGGAAGCCGATGCGGATGTACAGATGATGATGGTGTGGATGATGAGGGTAGGGGAAGGGGTGGAAGGAGGATGCCAGGAAGCTGAAGGTGAGAGCGCTTGGGTGTAGCAAGATGGCCGCTACTTACCAGGCCGGAACCACGGTTCATCCTTCAGGCTGTTGCTTATGGGTGGCCCTGGGGGGGATAGGGGCAGTTGGCCAGTAGGGATGAGCTTCGAGTTCGAGTCAAACTCATGTTCGATTTGAACTTTCACTTTTCGCCCGTTCGCCGAACAACGAACAATTTGGGGTGTTCGCGGCAAATTCGAAAAGTCTATGGGAGAAATCTAAAGTGCTAATTATAAAGGCTAATATGCAAGTTATTGTCCTAAAAGTGTTTGGGGACCCGGGTCCTGCCCCAGGGGACATGTATCAATGCAAAAAAAAGTTTTAAAAACTGACGTTTTTTTAGGAGCAGTGATTTTAATAATGCTTAAAATGAAACAATAAAAGTAAAATATTCCTTTAAATTTCGTACCTGGGGGGTGTGTATGATATGCATGTAAAGTCGCGCATGTTTCCCGTGCTTAGAACTGTCCCTGCAAAAAGTGTCATTTTTGAAGGAAAAAAAGTAATTTAAAACTCACTCGCGGCTATTAATGAATTGTCGGCTTTTATCAATACATAGAAAAGTCATTGATAAAAAAAAAAAAAAAAGGGTGGGGGTCCCCCCAAATTCAATTACCAGGCCCTTTAGGTCTGGAGAGGATATTAAGGGGAACCCTGCCACAAATTTAAAAAAAAATGGCGTGGGGTTCTCCCTAAATATCCATACCAGGCCCTTGAGATCTGGCATGGATTTTAAGGGGAACTCCACCCCAAATTAAAAAATAAATGGCGTGGAGTCCCCCCAAAAATCCATACCAGACCCTTATCTGAGCACGCAACCTGGCCGGCCGCAGGAGAAGAGGGGGGGATGAGAGAGCGGCCCCTCTCCCTCCTGAACCGTACCAGGCCACATGCCCTCAACATGGGGAGGATGTCCCCATGTTGATGGGGACAAGAGCCTCATCCCCACAACCCTTGCCCGGTGGTTGTGGGGGTCTGCGGGTGGGGGGCTTATCGGAATCTGGAAGACCCCTTTAACAAAGGGGACCCCCAGATCCCGGCCCCCCCATATGTGAATTGGTAAGGGGTACATTGTACCCCTACCATTTCACGAAGAAAGTGTCAAAAAATGTAAATAAAAACACACAGACACTTTGAAAAAGTCCTTTATTAAAAAAAATAAAATAAAATAAAAAAACATTTCAGCGATGAAATCCAGTGTCCCGCGGCGTTCCCGATGTCCAGCGCTGTCCGTCATTGGTTGTGCCTGTGCGGACCTGATAGGGAACTTCCTCCGCTGTGTTTTAAATGTATAGACCCGCCCCTTCTAAAGTTCCCCATCAGGTCCGCTCAGCGGACCAGATGCAGAACATGAGAAGGGGCGGGTCTATTCATGTATTACACAGCGAACAAAGTTCCCCATCAGGTCAGCCCCCTCGGTATGTCCGACCCCGCCTACGTCATTGGCCTGAGCGGGAAACTTCCTCCACTGTGTAAATTTAAATTACACAGTGAAGGAAGTTCCCCGCTCAGGCCAATGACGTAGGCGGGGTCGGACATACCGAGGGGGCGGACCTGATGGGGAACTTCGTTCGCTGTGTAATACATGTATAGACCCGCCCCTTCTCATGTTTCTCATCTGGTCCGCTGAGCGGACCTGATGGGGAACTTTAGAAGGGGCGGGTCTATACATTTAAAACACTGAGGAGGAAGTTCCCCATCAGGTCCGCACAGGCACAACCAATGACGGACAGCGCTGGACATCGGGATCGCCGCGGGACACTGGATTTCATCGCTGGAATATTTTTTTTTTATTATTATTTTTTTATTTTTTAAAAAAGGACTTTTTCAAGGTGTTTGTGTGTTTTTATTTTGTGTGTTTTTATTTTCATTTTTTGACACTTTCTTCATGAAATGGTAGGGGTACAATGTACCCCTTACCAATTCACATATGGGGGGGCCGGGATCTGGGGGTCCCCTTTGTTAAAGGGGTCTTCCAGATTCCGATAAGCCCCCCGCCCGCAGACCCCCACAACCACCGGGCAAGGGTTGTGGGGATGAGGCCCTTGTCCCCATCAACATGGGGACATCCTCCCCATGTTGAGGGCATGTGGCCTGGTACGGTTCAGGAGGGAGGGGGGGCCGCTCTCTCATCCCCTCCTCTTCCCCTGCGGCCGGCCAGGTTGCGTGCTCGGATAAAAGTCTGGTATGGATTTTTGGGGGGACTCCACGCCATTTTTTTTTAAATTTGGGGTGGAGTTCCCCTTAAAATCCATGCCAGATTTCAAGGGCCTGGTATGGATATTTGGGGGGAACCCCACGCTATTTTTTTTTAAATTTGCGGCGGGGTTCCCCTTAATATCCATTCCAGACCTAAAGGGCCTGGTAATTGAATTTGGGGGAACCCCCACGTTTTTTGTTTTTTTTTATCAATGACTTTTCCATGTATTGCCGGGAGCCGACAATTCATTAATAGCCGCGAGTGAGTTTTAAATGACTTTTTTTCCTTCAAAAATGACACTTTGTGCAGGGACAGTTCTAAGCACAGGAAACATGCGCGACTTTACATGCATATCATACACACCCCCTAGGTACGAAATTTAAAGGAATATTTCACTTTTATTTTTTTCATTTTAAGCATTATTAAAATCACCGCTCCCGTAAAAACGTCAGTTTTTTAAACCTTTTTTTGCATTGATACATGTCCCCTGGGGCAGGACCCGGGTCCCCAAACACTTTTTAGGACAATAAATTGCATATTAGCCTTTATAATTAGCACTTTAGATTTCGAACGTTCGAGTCCATTGTTTTTAATAGGGTTCTAAAGTTCACGCGAACATTCTGTCTGTTCGCAGATTCTGGTGCGAACCGAACAGGGGGGTGTTCGGCTCATCCCTGCTGTCCAATCACAGGGTGCGGAGAGGACCGGCGGAGGCTCAGTGGCAGCTGTGACATCGGCATCTCCTCTCAAAGCTCACGTATTATTCAGGATAAAGAACACAATGCATTCAAAGTAAGCTCAAAGTCTATAACGTGCAGAAAAGCTTTTGATCTTAGTTTTTGCACTTTAATATATTAATGGAATTCTTTGATAACAGTATAATTATCATCTGTGATAGGAGGAGGTACCCAAAGGCTTGCTATGTGTTAAATCACCTACATGTGTGCTATGTAATTTGAAAAACACATGGTATCTTACAGAACAACTCCAGACAAAAGTACAGTCATTCAGTGTATTGCATTTTGAAAAAACAATACTGCTTAAAAAAACAATGCTGTTATGTTGAGGCCCTTCCAATGAACATATACCATAAGAAAAAAAAACACAGTTGAACCATAAAAAATCACAATGCACAGATATGTAATTCTGTACTGTACTAGGGAACTTTATAATGTACAAAATGATTCTATGACACTATGATGGAGGTGGAGTGGCAGGTGAATAATTACTTAGTATCCATAATTAGGTTGAATTGGGGGGATGCAATGACTGCAGACCCAATCTGATGGGCGAGGTTAAGAATCTCTGGCCTGAATAAGCTCCAGGTTCTGTGTTATAAACGCACCAGAATCCAGGAAGCCAGGGAAGTTTATACTAAGAGCGCATTCACACCAATTGCAGTATGGGAAATGTACATTTCTGTGTGCACTTTCCCATTCTGTACATACAGGCACACACAGCCTTTGTTAGATGCACATGGGTGCCATTAATTGTTAATGGCATCCCAAACACATCTGACAAATGCGCATGCATTGCTGCCACCAAACCACATGACACTGTAGTACCACGTTGTTTGGTGCATACATTTTTTTTAAAGTCGCACCTGCTGTACTATTTACATGCTTACACATGTTTGGCAGCCTGATGAAATGAATAGGCTGTCAAAAACACATTGCACAAAAAATGCGCAAAAATGCATTCACGAATGCACGCATTGCAATGTGAACCAATACGTCACACGTGAGCTAAGGGACCGCCCCGCGCAGATATACTGCAGCAGAGAGGCTCTCCTGCCCCAAATCACATACATGTATGTGATTTCGTGCACAGGGTCTGGGACGCTCGCGCGCGCCACCGGCGACCCACTCTCGCTGTGATTGGACACAGCCAGGAACCGCCGATCCTTGCCAGGAGAGGCAGAATGGTGGTCTGCCTATGTAACCAAGGCAGACCACCGTTCTATCAGACAGGAAGACGGAAATCTTGTGTTTCTGATAAACAGAAACACAGATCTTTGTTTCCCTCCAGTTAAGCCATTCCCCATACTGGTAGAAAGCACTCCCTAGGAGCACACTTAACCCTTTGATCACCCCTGATGTTAACCCCTTCCCTGCCAGTGTCATTAGTAAAATGAGAGTGCATTTTTTTAGCACTGATCACTGTATTAGTGTCACTGGTTCCCAAAAAGTGTCACTTATTGTCCGATATTTCCGCCGCAATGTCGCAATCAACATTGTCTTGACCTTGGATTTTTGCCCGCGACTCTTTTTGGACAGTGAACGCCATTCCATCTATTGTGCTTGGATTCCGGATCGAACTGGTAGCACCAAGTATCATCCCCTGTGATGATGGTTCGCAGAAAGGATGGATCCTGGTCACACATGGTAATAAAATCTCCAGAGGTTTCCATCCGTTTTGCTTTCTGTTCATCTGTCAGACCAGGAACAAATCTTCCGCTTACCCAAATCTTTGCGGATGATGGTGTACATCGTGTCCTTGCTAATGCCCAATTCCTCTTCCATCCATCGTAGAGGTTGATGTGGAGGATGGAGAGGTAAGTCAGGATGTTCAGGTAGGAAGATGGGTTAATTTAGTAAGTGGGAGTGGTAGTGGCTCACAGAAAAGGAAGGCCAATCCTGTGTTTGAGCACCAAAAAGATTTGCCAAGTTGGGTGAAAATGTGGAGGCGGCAGACTCACAGGTGGCAGCCCTAGATATAACGGCATCATTTATGCTCCTTGAAAGTCCAAGTATGTCTATACTATGTGTGAGAAATATCTTTATTTTTTTTTTTATTATTTTCCAAAACATTGTGACAAAAATTACAACTTCAAAAAACGAATCATGCCTCTTACTAAATACATTTGACTGTATACTTTCCAAAAAGGGGTTAATTTGAAAGTATTTGCACTGTCCTGGCATTTTAGGGTCTCAAGAAATGAGATAGGCAGTCAGTACATCAGAACTGATCAATTTTCAAATGTACACTATATTGTCATTTATATTGGGATGCCTGCCTTTACATGCTGCACATGAACTTTAATGGCATCCCAGTCTTAGGCTACTTTCACACTGAGACGCTTGGTGCGCTGGCGGAAAAGCGACACTATTTTTAGCTGCGTTTTACCGTCGTGTTTGCCGCGATTTTCGGCCACTGGCGTTGCAGTTTTAACCCCTGCTAGCGGTCGAAAAAGGGTTAAACCCACCCACAAATACCGCTATGCGGTGTTTTGCGGGCGGTTTGGAGACGCGACATTGATTTTAGTGGGCAGGGGCGTTATAGGAGCGGTATTTTTACCGCTCTTACCGCTCCTCAAAGATGCTGCATGCAGGACTTTTTTTAGTGTCCCACCAGCGCAACGCTCCAGTGTGAAAGCCCTCAGGTTTTCACACTGGATAGAAAGGAGCGGCTCCTTCAGGGCGCATTGCAGGCACTATTTTTAGCGCAATAGCGCCTGCAAATCGCCTCAGTGTGAAAGCAGCCTTAGTCCACAGGGTTCAATATTGAGGTGGTACACCCTTACATCTATAACAGCTTCAACTCCTCTAGGAAGGCTATCCTATGGGAATGTTTGACCATTTTTCCAGAAGCGTATTTGTGAGGTCAGGCACTGATGTTGGACGAGAAGGCCTGGCTTGTAGTCTCCACTCTAATTTATCCCAAAGATGTTTATTGGGTTGAGGTCAGGACTCTGTGCAGGCCAGTCAAGTTCCTCCACCCAAAACAACCCCACACCATAATCCCCCTTCCACCAAATGATTAGGACCAGTGCACAATGCAAGGTCCAAAAAGACCTTGTTAAAGATGCACTCCACTATAACTAAATAAGGTCCCAAAGTACCTCGTAATCTCACTCTTTCCCATGACTCCAGGTTAAGTCCCTGGGCACTAAGTGCCTCAAGGACAGTCCTGGTATTTGGAGAGCCAATTGCTAACGAAAGGGCCTGGTATCACACCCTTTCACTACCAGAGTGGTCCTCACCCTTGCCTGTCACCCTTTCCCTGGCTGGTTGGTTGTGATAAGCAAATGACACAAACACAGTTAACCCTAGCAATGTACTGTATCTTTCTAACTTTCCTTCTAACTCTAGAGCCCTGTACACACGATCGGATAACCTATGGATTTTCGTCCGATGGATTTGTCCATCGGAAATCCGATGAAACTGTTTTTCATCAGTCTTGCCCACACACCATCAGTCAAAAAACCGACCGTTCCAAACGCGGTGATGTAAAACACTCCGATGAGCCGAGAAAAATTAAGTTTAATGCTTCTGAGCATGCGTCAACCTGATTCTGAGCATGCGTGGGTTTTTGATCCGATGGACTTGCCCATAGACGATCGGAGTTTTCGATCGTTTTTGTATCCATCGGAAAAATTTAAAACATGTTCTATTTTTTAAAACCGATGGAAAAAAGACCGATGGGTCCCATACACGATCGGTTGGTCTGATGAAAACCATCCATCGGACGGTTTTCATCAGTCAAACCGATCGTGTGTACAGGGCTTAGGTCCCATTCTTGCTAGTGTAAGCTCTGTTCAATTGATACACTGTGCATGCACCACTTTAAGAGACTTCAAAACAGGCAAAGCAAGTAAACCAATTGTATTCTATACTGAGGTAGTTGCAAATCTCAGGACAATTTCTATACATCCTGTACAGAGTTCTCTAGTGCCCCATAAAGTGTGTGTACCAAAGGCAGAAGACAAGTGCATTACAAGTCCTTTAGAGTCCATGAGTTGACAATAATCCATTACTGCAGTAAATCCATTACTGGCAGTGTAAGTCTATTTGGGTCTCTAGGCTTCAGGCCACATTGGGAACCCGACGGAGCTCCCCCTCCCCCCAAAAAGGGTAATCACTCCAACAGAATAACAGGCTACATTGTGGAAGTAATTCCCTAGCACATCCTCCCAGGGTCTTGGAGTTTGACCAGTAGGGGGGCGGTAACCTCACTAAAAATGGTGGCAAAAAGGTAAACCCTTCCAGCCTGGTTATCTCTAACTCACAGGTCAACCTGAGGACACTAGACTTTTAGACTGTGTAACATTTTGCACCTGGCTGGATCAATTAACTTAATTAAACACATTAACCCTTTTGTATTCACCTGCCTATATGCTGTTAACAGATTTTGTTCCTGGAATAGATATAATTGTTTTTTCAAGGATATTATCTGCATTAATGTATATTTCTGAATGCTAATCTAAGCTAATCAAAAGTTTCCAATCACATAATGTGAGGTAATTAATAACCAATTAAGGTGTTTTCTGCTACTTGAAAACTATATTAAACTGTGACATTCACACTCTCTATTTAGATCAATATTGTAACATCCAAGGGTTATCATGATTATCGGTATTGCTATTAGTCATATGACTTAATAAACTGCTGAATTGTTTTGGATCAATTTTTTGCTGTTCAACGCTGACCTTCGTTTACCAATCTACTCTCTCCTTGTCACTTATAGAATTTTTTATTGTGGGCTGTACCAAGTTTTTTGTCAGGTACATTGGAAAAAGCAAGATGTTGTTAACTTAATGTTTTCACAGATAAACGTGTCATAAATATGTTAAATAAATTCATGCCTTAGACTTTTCTTATGTATTTATGTCTAAAGCCCTGTACACACGATCGGATTTCCTATGGATTCTTATTCGATGGATTTTTCCATCGGAAATCCGATGAAGCTGACATCAGTCTTGCCTACACACCATCAGTCCAAAATCCGACCGTCCCAAACGCCGTGACGTAAAACACTCCGACAAGCCGAGAAAAATGAAGTTCAATGCTTCTGAGCATGCGTTGACTTGATTCTGAGCATGCGTGGGTTTTTTGTCCGATGGAGTTCCACACAGACGTTCGGAATTTGCTATCAGTTTTTTTCCCATCGGATAAATTTAAAACATGTTCTATTTTTTCTCACCGATGGAAAAAAGACTGATGGGGCCCTTACACGATCGGTTTGTCCGATGAGAAAAGTCCATCGGACTGTTTTCATCTGTAAAACCGATCGTGTGTACACGGCATAAGAGGTAGACAGAACCTTATGGTGTGACATACTGCATTTGAAGGGCTGTTATGAAACGTATATAGCATATCTGATCATTGTTTCCATACATATCCAAGTGTCAAAAATATTTTTGACTTATCACCCAACAAACTAGAATTGTTTACAAGCTGTTTTAGACTAGAAATATGAAAAAATCAGGGCCTATAAATAAAGAAGTGTTTTGCTTGCATGTACAGTATATACAATTAGACCTGTAGGGATTTTCAAAGGACTTTTTTAGAATGCTGTGTTTAAAGCCGGTCGGACTTTTGGCCAACAAACTTCATTTTGAGCAAGTTTGCCAAAAAATCCGACCGTGTGTACGCTCCATCGGACAAACTTTTTTTGCTTTTTTCTTGTTTTCATGGGACAAAAGTTGGGTCTGCAAACGGACAAACTTTTGCCCAACAAAAGTCCGATGGAGCAAAGTCCGACCGTGTGTACAGAAAACCATCGGACTTTTGTCCGATGGACAAAACAACTAATGTTAAAATCAACCAACAATAGCAGAAGTTGACCAAAGGGTGGCGGTAAAGAGCAGAAAAGAGCAGAAAAACCATGTGATGTTGCAAAACGTTTTGGGAAAGTTTGCAGAAAAGTCAGAGCGTGTGTATGCTACGGGTGTTCCCGACCAACTCCGTTCGGACAAAAAACCCCGGAAAAATCCGATCGAAGTCTGACCGTGTGTATGGGGCTTTAGAGTTCTCTGTGTCCCAATATCTGCCACGCTTTGGTGAGTCGGTTCTAGAGTGCTGTGACAAAGGTGTAGCATTAGTTGCTTTGTGGGTCTTGAGAGTTGACCAGTTGCTGTTGTGTTTGTCTTCAGGCTGAGCTGTGTTCTAGAAGGGTCCTTCTGTGGGAGCTAGATCCCTGGTTAGCATTCTGCTTGTCTAGCCACTTGCTGACCAGGCTGCCTCTGGAACTTTTTTGTTTAGCCACTTAAGCCCCGGACCATTTCGGGCCATTAGGACCAAGCCTGTTTTTGGGATTCGGCACTGCGCTGCTTTAACTGTAAATTGTGCGGACATGCAATGTTGTACCCAAATGAAATTTGCGTCCTTTTCTTCCCACGAATAGAGCTTTCTTTTAATGGTATTTGATTGCCTCTGCGATTTTTATTTTTTGCGATATAAACAGAAAAAGACCGAAAATTTTGAAAAAAAATGATATTTTCTACTTTTTGTTATAAGAAAAATCGAATAAACTCAATTTTAGTCATACATTTAGGCCAAAATGTATTCAGCCACATGTCTTTAGTAAAAAAAATGTCAATAAGCGTATATTTATTGGTTTGCGCAAAAGTTATAGCGTTTACAAACTAGGGTACATTTTCTGAAATTTACACAGCTTTAAATTTATGACTGCCTATCTCATTTCTTGAGGTGCTAAAATGGCAGGGCAGTACAAAACCCCCCCAAATGACCCCATTTTGGAAAGTAGACACCTCAAGCTATTTGCTGAGAGGCATGTTGAGCCCATTGAATATTTTTTTTTTTTGTCCCAAGTGATTGAATAATGACAAAAAAAAAAAAAAATTACAAAAAGTTGTCACTAAATGATATATTGCTCACACATGCCATGGTTATATGTGGAATTGCACCCAAAATACATTCTGCTGCTTCTCCTGAGTACGGGGATACCACATGTGTGGGACTTTTTAGGAGCCTAGCCACGTACGGGACCCCGGAAACCAAGCACCGCCTTCAGGATTTCTAAGGGCGCAAATTTTTGATTTCACTCCTCACTACCTATCACAGTTTCGAAGGCCATAAAATGCCAAAATAGCACAAAACCCCCCCAAATGACCCCATTTTGGAAAGTAGACACCCCAAGCTATTTACTGAGAGGCATGTTCAGTCCATGGAATGTTTTATATTTTGCCACAAGTTGCGGGAATATGACAAACTTTTTTTTTTTGCACAAAGTTGTCACTAAATGATATATTGCTCACACATGCCATGGGCATATGTGAAATTACACCCCAAAATACATTCTGCTGCTTCTCCTGAGTACGGGGATACCACATGTGTGGGACTTTTTGGGAGCCTAGCCGCGTACGGGACCCCAAAAACCAAGCACCGCCTTCAAGGTTTCTAAGGGCATAAATTTTTGATTTCACTCCTCACTACCTATCACAGTTTTGAAGGCCATAAAATGCCAAGATGGCAAAAAACCCCCCCAAATGACCCCATTTTGGAAGTAGACACCCCAAGCTATTTGCTGAGAGGCATGTTGACCCCATTGAATATTTTTTTTTTTGTCCCAAATGATTGAATAATGACAAAAAGAAAAAAAAAATGTACAAAAAGTTGTCACTAAATGATATATTGCTCACACATGCCATGGTTATATGTGGAATTGCACCCCAAAATACATTCTGCTGCTTTTCCTGAGTACGGGGATACCACATGTGTGGGACTTTTTGGGAGCCTAGCCGCGTACAGGGCCCCAAAAACCAAGCACCGCCTTCAGGATTTCTAAGGGCGTAAATTTTTGATTTCACTCCTCACTACCTATCACAGTTTCGAAGGCCATAAAATGCCAAAATAGCACAAAACCCCCCCAAATTACCCCATTTTGGAAAGTAGACACCCCAAGCTATTTGCTGAGAGGCATGGTGAGTATTTTACAGCTCTCATTTGTTTTTGAAAATTAAGAAAGACATTTTTTTTTCTTTTTTTTTTTCTTTTTTTACATTTTCAAAACTTTGTGACAAAAAGCGAGATCTGCAAAATACTCAACATACCTCTCAGCAAATAGCTTGGGGTGTCTACTTTCCAAAATGGGGTCATTTTGGGGGGTTTTGTGCCATCTGGGCATTCCATGGCCTCCGAAACTGTGATAGGCAGTGAGGAGTGAAATCAAAAATTTACACCCATAGAAATCCTGAAGGCGGTGCTTGGTTTTTGGGGTCCCGTACGCGACTAGGCTCCCAAAAAGTCCCACACATGTGGTATCCCCGTACTCAGGAGAAGCAACAGAATGTATTTTGGGGTGTAATTCCACATATGCCCATGGCATGTTTGAGCAATATATAATTTAGTGACAACTTTTTGTACATTTTTTTTTTTTTTGGTCATTATTCAATCACTTGGGACAAAAAAAAAAAATATTCAATGGGCTCAACATGCCTCTCAGCAAATAGCTTGAGGTGTCTACTTTCCAAAATGGGGTCATTTGGGGGGGTTTTGAACTGTCCTGGCATTTTATGCACAACATTTATGAAGCTTATGTCACACATCATCCACTCTTCTAACCACTTGAAGACAAAGCCCTTTCTGATACTTTTTGTTTACATGAAAAAAAATTTTTTTTTGCAAGAAAATTATGTTGAACCCCCAAACATTATATATTTTTTTAAAGCAAAGGCCCTACAGATTAAAATAGTGGGTGTTGCATTTTTTTTTTCCACACAGTATTTGCGCAGCGATTTTTCAAACGCATTTTTTGGGGGAAAAACACACTTTTTTTATTTTTAATGCACTAAAAAACACTATATTGCCCAAATGTTTGATGAAATAAAAAATATGATCATAGGCCGAGTACATGGATACCAAACACGACATGCTTTAAAATTGCGCACAAACGCGCAGCGGCGACAAACTACATTCATTTTTAAAAGCATTTAAAAGCCTTTACAGGTTACCACGTTAGATTTACAGAGTAGGTCTACTGCTAAAATGACTGCCCTCGATCTGACCTTCGCGGTGATACCTCACATGCATGATGCAATTGCTGTTTACATATGACGCTAGACCGACGCTTGCGTTCGCCTTTGCGCAATAGCAGGGGGGGACAGCGGTGCTTTTTTTTTTTTTTTTTTTTTTATTATTTATTTGGCTTTTTTATTTTATTTTTAAACTGTGCCTTCCATATTTTATTTTTTTACCATTTTTATCGTTATCTCAGGGAATGTAAATATCCCCTATGATAGCAATAGGTAGTGACAGGTACTCTTTTTTTGAAAAAAATTGGGGGGTTAGACCCTAGATCTTTCCTCTGCCCTCAAAGCATCTGACCACACCAAGATCGGTGTGATAAAATGCTTTCCCAATTTCCCAATGGCGCTTTTTATATCCGGGGGGGACATTCCCTCCCACTGCTTGTAAAAGCAGTCTAGAGGCTAATTATCTGCTAGAATTGCTTTTACATGAAAGCCGGCTGCTGGCTGAAAAGAATGATACCAAGATGATACCTAAACCCGCAGGCATCATTCTGGTATAAACATTCAAAGTCCAGCAACATACCAGTACGTTGCTAGTCCTTGTTGGACATGTATTGTAATCTTTTTTTTCATACAGCCTATTGGCTGAACGAAAAAAAGAGATTGATTGGTGGGTATGCCCACCATTAGAATACCTCCCTTCATCCACCCACTTCTAATGATGGGCATATATGCCGAAGCATGGGGGCATCCTCCCGCAAAAAAGTTATGCCGCGTACACACGGTCAAGCCTTCGTCGGAATTTCGACCGTATGTACGCGGCATAAAAGGTTATGCCGCGTACACACGGTCGGACTTTTCCACGGGCAAGCCTCCGTTGGAATTTCGACCGTATATACGCGGCATTAGGAGCAAAATCGCTCCTCCGCCCCTGCTGCCCCCATGCTTCGGCATATATGCTCTTTTTTTTAACTGTGGTGGTGAAATCACCTCCTACAGCGTTGGAGTCACGGCTTTATGTATCGTGGGAGCAAACGCTGTTGCTGTCAAGATAAATAGATCCGCGCTGCAACTGAATGGCGTACCTGCTAAGCAAATGGTGGTTAACATTAAAACAAAGTAACATTACAGTACAACAGTAAGACCTTACCATGCCATACCTGCAAAGCAAATACCAAAACAAAACCTAGTAAAAAATAAAAAAATGTTTTAACGCAACCTGTGCCTAAAATATATATATGCCGAAGCATGGGGGCATCCTCCCGCAAAAAAGTTATGCCGCGTACACACGGTCGGAATTTTCCACGGGCAGGCCTCCGTCGGAATTTCGACCGTATGTACGCGGCATTAGGAGCAAAATCGCTCCTCCGCCCCTGCTGCCCCCATGCTTCGGCATATATGCTCTTTTTTTTAACTGTGGTGGTGAAATCACCTCCTACAGCGTTGGAGTCACGGCTTTATGTATCGTGGGAGCAAACGCTGTTGCTGTCAAGATAAATAGATCCGCGCTGCAACTGAATGGCGTACCTGCTAAGCAAATGGTGGTTAACATTAAAACAAAGTAACATTACAGTACAACAGTAAGACCTTACCATGCCATACCTGCAAAGCAAATACCAAAACAAAACCTAGTAAAAAAGAAAAAAATGTTTTAACGCAACCTGTGCCTAAAATATATATATGCCGAAGCATGGGGGCATCCTCCCGCAAAAAAGTTATGCCGCGTACACACGGTCGGAATTTCGACCGTATGTACGCGGCATTAGGAGCAAAATCGCTCCTCTGCCCCCATGCTTCGACATATATGCTCTTTTTTTTAACTGTGGTGGTGAAATCACCTCCTACAGCACTGGAGTCACGGCTTTATGTATCGTGGGAGCAAACGCTGTTGCTGTCAAGATAAATAATTCCGCGCTGCAGTTGAATGGCGCACCTGAAAACAAAAAATTACATACCTGAAAAGCAAGCGTGATAAAACATTGCAGAATAGATTACAGTAAAAAAGAGCAGAACAATAGAGAGAAAATAGAGAGAGAGAGAACAATAAAACGACAACTATTTTTGGTTTTTTTATTTTATATTTTTTTTGTGTTTTGTTTTTTACGTTTTTTTTTTTCTTTTTTACACTTTTTTTTGTAACTTTACAACTGTAATGGTTCGGGTCTCTCAAAATGTAATGGCATCTTGGGAGACCCTGTGTAAGTGTGTCCTTGTCTGTGAAATGCTGTACCCTACGCTAAAACTTCACTTTTGAGTGGTAGCGTTCAAAACATTCACCTTGGCAAAGACCAGGCTTGTCAGGACAGAGTGGACAAAAACTACGGGTGTCACGCCTAAATCCGCGCTTGCTACAGACACGACATCTTTTTTGGGGGTGGCTTTGGGTAGGGGTACTCGGGAGGACATACGAATAATGCCTCTCATGCAGCCGGCTTACTGCATTTGGTTGGGGATGGTGAGGTGCAGAACCGCCTGGATACAGGAGTTCTGTGACTATCTCATTCTGGAATTTTAGAAGAGATAACGTCCCGCCTGAAGCTCTGTATAGCACATGAGCGTTCAGCAAAGCCAATTGGAATAATGATAGAGACACTTTTTTATCCAGCGCCTCGCCTTACGGTCAATTAGATACGGCGCCATCAACTGGTCGTTGAGGTCCACCCCTCCCATATTTTGGTTATATTCGTGGACACAGAGGGGTTTCTCCACAACACCAGTCGCCGTACGAATTTGGACTGTCGTGTCTGCATGAAGGGAGGTAAGAAGGAAAACATTCTTATTGTCCCTCCACTTCATAGCGAGCAAGTTATTACACTTCAAGCAGGCTCTCTCCCCCAGCCTAAGACGGGCATCTACAAGCCGCTGGGGAAAGCCCCGGCGATTAGGTCACACGGTGCCACATGCTCCAATCTTATGATCAAACAAGTGACTAAACAGTGGCACGCTCGTGTAATAATTGTCCACATACAAGTGGTACCCCTTTCCGAATAAGGGTGACACCAAGTTCCACACTATCTTGCCAGCGCTCCCTAGGTAATCCGGGCCGTTGACCGACTCAATCTGACTGTCTTTTCCCTCATAAACCGTAAAGTTCACTACATAGCCTGTTGCCCTGTCACAGAACTTGTAGAGCTTGACCCCGTATCTGGCACGCTTGCTGGGAAGGTACTGCTTGAAAGACAAGCGGCCAGAAAATTTAATCAGGGACTCATCAACGCAGACAACTTGATCGGGAGTAAACAAGGCTGCAAAACGTTCGTTGAAGTGGTTTATGAGGGGCCGAATTTTATAGAGCCGGTCGTATTCAGGGTCCCCACGTGGACGATAAAGTTCATTGTCGTTGAAGTGCATGAACCGCAAAATCTGCTCGTATCGTGCCCTGGACATGGAGGCAGAGAACACGGGCATGTGGTCAATTGGGTGCGTGGACCAATAAGCACGCAATGACGGAAATTTATGTGTGCCCATGTTGAGGGAAAGGCCCAGAAAGGTCTTAAATTCGGAAACCGTAATTGGTTTCCAATTTCTGGCAATTTTAGGCAACTGGGGGTTAGCGGCGATAAATTGACCAGCATATAAATTACTCTGGTCCACAATAGATCTATAGAGATCTTCCGTGAAAAACAGCGAATAAAAATCAATTGGAATAAAATCAGCTGTTTCCACCTGAATACCGGGTTGGGCAGTGAATGGGGGAAGTACGGGTTCTGCAGAAGTGGTGGGGACCCAATCAGGATAGGCGAATTCTGCAGGAAGGGCAGTATGGGCACGACGGGCCTGCCTTTGTCTTCTTGGTGGCAGCGGGACACTACTTGTGCTTGCCACCTCGCCAGCTTGAACTGCACTTATGGGACTCGCCACGTCACCAAGTGTTACTGCAGTGCTGGATGTACGTCCAGGCTGTACTAGGCCGCTGGTGCTTGCCAGTTCACCAGAAGGAATAGCGGCGCTAGTACTACTCTGCTCCATGATACGAGAGACCTGCGGTTCTTGCTCCTCAACAACCTCAGAAGATCGGGATCGGGTACGCCTGACCTTAGCAGGGACCTCAACTTCGTCGTCAGAGCTATCTGACGTGGGGCCGCTGACGTCACTGTCTTCTACGGGAAGATATTCTGAGCCTGAATCTGACAGATACGTGACCTCCTCTTCACTATCTGTCATGCTCAGAATCTCGTAGGCCTCTTTACTAGTGTACCTTCGTCTTGCCATTTTGGGCTCTAAATTTAGGGGTACACTAGTAAGATTCACAGGAAAAAAAGCACCTGACTGTCGTCAGCAAATATATCAAACGCTACAAAAAAACTGTTAGCGATCGCAGGGATCAGGCCTGTCTCTGCGAACGCTGCAGTTATGTGTGTTGTGTTTGGTAAGTGACAGTGATCGATCGATACTGCACTTGGGTGGGCTGGGCTGGGCTGGGCTGGGCGGAGGGGCTAAACGCAGGCGCTAGCAGGTATCTGGGCTGATCCCGCTAACACTGCGTTTTTGGGAACCCTAAACCGCTGGGGATGCTAGTATAGATCTGATCAGATACTATACCACTAAGGGGGGTGTATGCTTTGCGCGTGGGTGTTAGCGTTACTGGCACTAACCTAACACTGCCTGGGGCGACGCAGACCCTCTCTGGCGCTAAAACCTAATTGATCTCACCCGCCGGGCGATCAGGGGGGTTAAACCTTTATTGGGTTATATACGGCGGGTGCCCTGATGCTATAAAAAGCAAACTAATCAACCAGCGTCACCCGTAACCTTTATATGGTGATCACTGGTGAAAGGGTTAACTAGGGGCAATCAGGGGGTTAAAACCTTTATTAGGTTAAATATGGGGGTACCTGACACTATATAAAAACCTGACGGGTAACCTAAATAACTAAATAACTTACTGGCTAACCAGTGACACCAGTGACGCTTATACGGTGATCACTGGTGAAAGGGTTAACTCTAGGGGCAATCAGGGGGTTAAAATAATATATGGGGGTACCTGACACCAATAAAAACCTGCGGCGAACCTAAAAAAAAAATAACTGCCTATCTAAAACACCAGCGACACGAATACAGCGATCGGAAAAACAATCGCTTAGTGACGCTGAAGTTAGGGGGTGAAAGGGTTACCTGGGGGGTGATCAAGGGGTTAAACCTTTATTAGGGGGGTTAGGGGGCTACCCTGGACCTAAAGGGGCCTAATCCTAACTGCCCTGCAACTTTTTACTATCACAGATGACACTAAATGCAGTGATCAGTAAAATAAATGATCACTGCAATCAGTGACACTGTGATTGGGGGCTTTGGGGTGACCTGGGGGGTGATCTGGGGGTGACTGGGGGGTGATTTGTGTGCCTATGTGTACCTACGTGTCAGTGGACTGTTGGAGCACTAACCTCTGTCTTCACTCCTCGGCGCCGGGAACGAAAAGACCGCGGCGAGGGAGATGACATCACTTCCTCCAGCCTGTGTTTACATCACATGGCGGAGGAAGCAATTTCATTGGCCGGGAGCGATCGCGAGGGGGGGGGCGGAATCGAGCGGCCGCCCCCTCATGCCTGATCGCTCCCGAACACTTAACGGCCGCTCACTGCAGTGAAGGGGGGTCCGGATGGACCCCCCAACTGCACAAAGGCGATCACGTAGATCTACGTGATTCTGCCTGTCCGTGCCATTCTGCCGACGTAAATTGGCGGTGGGCGGTCGTTAAGTGGTTAAAAGTTTAAATCAGTATTTTTTGCTAGAAAATTTCTTAGAACCCCTAAACATTATGGGGGTTATTTACGAAAGGCAAAGCCACTTTGCACTACAAGTGCAAACTACAAGTGCAAACTACAAGTGCAAAGTGCACTTGAAATTGCACTGAAAGTATACTTGGAAGTGCAGTCGCTGTGAATCTGAGGGGTAGACCTGAAATGAGGGGAAGCTCTGCTGCTTTTATCATCCAATCATGTGCAAGCTAAAATGCTGTTTTTTATTTTCCTTGCATGTCCCCCTCGGATCTACAGCGACTGCACTTCCAAGTGCACTTTCTGTGCAAGTGTACTTTGCACTTGTAGTTTGCACTTGTAGTGCGAAGTGGATTTGCCTTTTCGTAAATAACCCCCTATATATTTCATTAGCAGAGACCCTAGAGAATAAAATGGCGACTGTTCCAAAATTTTATGTCACACAGTATTTGCGCAGCGGTCTTTTAAATGCAATTTCTCTGGAAAAAACAGGGGAAATGTATTTATTTTTTCCCATGGCTTCAAAATTTCTGGAAAAGTTACACCTCTAAATATGGCTGGCTTGTTTATTTGAATCCAGTGTGATAAAAACAGCTGCTTGGACCTTGAAACTTATAAGGTTGATTAGAAATTAGGCAATAGAGAATCACATATTTTAACTTTTCTTTAGTATTTCCTAGCCCACGTGTAATTATTTTAAACATTAGAGTAATGTAGTACAGGATACAAATAAAGCATATTAATGCCAGAGCAGTCTAGTAAATGGTTAAAACATCAGTTTATTTTTTTAGCACTGAAATGCTCCAGAGCCAACCAGCATAAGAACGCTGTCCATATGGTGTTATGGTTTTCTCCCTATAATCTGGCTACTAACGTAGTGAGAGCAGATTGGCAGTGCTCAAATATTGGAGGAACGGCCAAGCTGGAGATGTTTGGAGCTGATCTCCTGTCATTATGCGTGGTAAGATCTTTAGTCCCCTATTATATTTTAAAGGTTAAGGTTGTTTAAGCACTTCATAGAATTTCACCTAAACAGTATAGAAAGCTTTATTGTGGTATTAAAACTCAAAGTACTCCATAGACGTCATCTAGAGGCTTTACAAGATTTATAAGGAAACACTAAGTGATTTCTGCTCACATTATTTGTAGCAAACACGTTTTCCCTGGGAAAGCAAGATCCAAAGCTCAGTCTGTCCGCACATCTGCTCTCTGTCAGAATGTTTGCCGTCAGTGACCATTCTGCATTGAATGCAAATCTTGAAGACAAGCAAGAGAGCATGAAATGATTTCTTATATCGACTACCTGACTTACAGCCTCCAGTTCCCAGTTCGTATTGTTCCCTGGCAGTAGAGAAGGCCGACACTGGCCTGGCAGTTTTGTAGTTTACTAAATTAATCATTTGATTAGAGTTAATCCATTTATTAGGCTTTACATTATCTTCTATGTTACAAAGGAGACTTGGTAGGGTAGATTATAAAAATAGAGTCTTACATGGAATTTTTATTAATGGCAAAGAGGATGGTCAAAAGCAAAAATAAAGTACATATCCTTTTTGAGGAAGGATTCTATTAGGATCAAAAAGAACCAGTGGCGGTGTGTCCATAGTGGGTGCAGGAGCGCCGCCCCCTCTCGCTCCTGCGCCCGTCACTCACAACAATACATAGGTTCATGCATTGCATGAACCTATGTATTGCCGCTGCCGCCCACTATTCAGATGGCTGGCCCCCTGTTGAGCGCCGGCCATCTGAATAACAACGGCTGGTTGGTTTTTGGAAGTGCCTATCAGAGCCAGCGGCTCTGATAGGCTTCCCGATTACAGCCTGAGGGCTGTAATCGGCTTCCAAATAGTTAACCAGAGGACGCACTGTGTTTTAGCCAATCAGGTTCACCGGGTCTGGTTACCGGTAACCTGATTGGCTGAAGCGACATCGAGGGTGAGAGAAAACATCAAGGACGGAAGAAGGACGGCGCTGACCCGAGGAAGGTAAGTGCAGGGCTGGGGAGAAACTGTCTGCATTTGGGGACAAACTGGCTGCATTTGGGGACACACTGGCTGTATATGGGGACAAACTGGCTGTATTTGGGGACAAACTGGCTGTATTTGGGGACAAACTGGCTGTATTTGGGGACAAACTGGCTGTATATGGGGACAAACTGGCTGTATTTTGGAGGAAACTGGCTGTATTTGGGGACAAACTGGCTGCATTTGGGGACAAACTGGCTGTATATGGGGAAAAACTGGCTGTATTTGGGGGAAACTGGCTGCATTTGGGGACAAACTGGCTGCATTTGGGGACAAACTGGCTGCATTTGGGGGGAAACTGGCTGTATTTAGGGACACACTGGCTGTATTTGGGGACAAACTGGCTGCATTTGGGGAAAAACTGGCTGCATTTGGGGACAAACTGGCTGCATATGGGGACAAACTGACTGTATATGGGGACAAACTGGCTGCATTTGGGGACAAACTGGCTGTATATGGGGACAAACTGGCTGTATTTGGGGGAAACTGGCTGCATTTGGGGACAAACTGGCTGCATTTGGGGACAAACTGGCTGTATATGGGGACAAACTGGCTGTATTTGGGGGTAACTGGCTGCATTTGGGGACAAACTGGCTGCATTTGGGGGCAAACTGGCTGCATTTGGGGGGAAACTGGCTGTATTTGGGGGGAAACTGGCTGCATTTGAGGGGGCACACTGGTGGCGTTTGGGCACAGTGGCTGCGTTTAATGGGCACAGTGGCAGCAATTGATGTTTTTTTTTTTGTCAGTTTGTTTGCGCCCCCCCAAAAATTTTGAGCACCAGCCGCCACTGAAAATAACCAAATGTTTTTGTGACCCCAGTGAAGAGATATCTATCCCCCAACATCCAAGAACCTATGACATACAGTGCTTTATGCTCATCAGTAGTGTCACCTGTGTGCAAACCAAGTCCAGCAATCTGGCAACATTGGCGATGAAAGGAAGGACTTATCTATCTGCGATTATTAAAGGGCTTGTATGATCCTTTAAAACTTCCAGTTACAACTTCAAGCTCTTCTGTCATTGTTTGTACATGTAGATTGTCCACCAGCTTTATGAAAAGAACGCTGCTAATAAACAATGAGCACATTTTTAAAAATACGCTGGAAGTTGACTAATATGTTTGTAAATCAAGCAATCTGGAGTGTATTCCCTATCTGTAATATCATGGTTGGTTAGTTTTAATTAATGCAAACAAACAGTTCTTTTGTCATTCCCGAGCCTCACTTTCTGTGTCTATAGACACAAGCAGCAGGCTTCGGCCCTGCCAATCGAAGCATTGGAGGATATTTGATTCCCTTGTGTCACTGTCACACATCACAGCCAGAGGATTGATACTTACATGCTGCCCATACAAAGGGGAGATTTATTAAAGCTGGAGCAGCCAGAATCTGGAACAGCTGTGCATGGCAACCAATCAGCTTCTATCTTTAGCTTGTTCAGTTAAGCTTTGAAGATGAAAGATAGCAGCTGACTGGTTACCATGCACAGTTGCTCCAGTTTCTGCCTGCACCAGTTTTGATAAATTCCTCTCAAAGTGTACTGCATCAAATAGAATAATGCCGCGTATACACGATCGATTTTCTCGATGGTGAAAACACCGTCGAGAAAATCGACGGGAAAAACGAGGAACGGCTTGTTTCCCTACACAGGGCCATTTTTCCCGTAATTTTTTCTCTTGGTCGAGAAAAAGTACCGTGTGTAGGCTCCCCGGCAGTGTTTCCCTATGGGAAAACTGCCACGGAAAAAAATGCCGTGAATCACGACGAGAAAAATTAGAGCATGTTCTAATTTTTCTCGCCGTGATTAATGCCGTTTTTTTCGTCAGGAAAAATGACCAAAAGCCCACACACAGTCGTTTTTCTCGTCAAAGAGAAAAAATGACATTTTTCCTGACGAGAAAAATGGTCGTGTGTACGCGGCATATAAGTCAGATAAGCTTACAAACATCATTTTTAATTGTGAGTGCAACTTTTATAAACTTTGTTGGATTAAAGTTATTACTAGACCATGCCGGTGTGCAGTCCTTTTCTCTTTACACTACTTTTCATTATAATCTATGGAGGACTATATGCAAAACTGCAAGCAAAGATAAAAACCTATCTTTCAGTCCAGCTATGATTTTTTTTTCTAACTCATCAAATGTATTTTAGATTTAGAAAAATTACTTAAACCTTTATATCAGCTTCCCATACTTCTTTACATCTCCAACATTATTAATTATTTCTATTATTATTTTATAAAGAATAAAGCAGGAGGACTGAGATTATCTTGCACAACTGACCCTAAATAGAGATGGAGTCTGGTACACCAAAGACAAAGTATTTTGCTAGCGGAGTTCTCAAGGCATACAGGAGACCAGAGGATGGATAAATCCAAAAGACTTAAATTTTCAAAGATATCAATAACTGTTGGATTTGTAGAACACACACATTTTAGTGACCTTCAAGCAATTGTAGTATTAAGCTTCCAGCACAGCTCAGACTACACAACTAGAAATAACGAGGGATATTGGGATTTCCACATACAGCTACAGTTAGAAAGTCCTTTGGGTAGAACTGTCATTGCCACTGTAGCATTTCAGATTAGGAAAGGGTATTTTCTCACAATAAATCAATATTTTTCATTAATGCTACTAACTGATATATTTATGTCAGAAGATATCCAGAAGAAATAGAGTGTGCTATGGCATTCATCAAGCATATAATGTCTGGAGTGGTTTAGCCACACATGAGAAATGTAGAGGTTTAGGATTCAACCATACAGAACCTGTATACAAGTGCAAAAATATGTTTTTTCTATATAGCCATACTCCTAACTCTTAATGTCTGCAAATTTCAAACAAATTTTATATTATAATGCAGTACTGTAATTTTGCCAATCATGTTCCGTTATATCTGCAAAGGCTGTTCAGTGGGGATGAGAGAAGTGATTTCAGTTAAACTGATTTCATCATGTAGTTACCGATTTTGCTGTTAGCAAAATTAAGCCAAACCAGATTCCCTCAGCTGCTTAGATGAAAAATAAATAAAAATAAAGTCAATTGGGCTAAGTCACTTAAGTCTTTTTACATTTATAGCTGAACTAAATTATAGGAGAGAGGGATAGGGGTACAGAATACCACAAAAGAGTACAAAAAATATGACAGATATTCTCAGGCCTTTTTTTCTCCGAGAATAGGTGCAGGAACTCACCCTCCCCGGCCAACTCCACGCCCCCAACCACGCCTCACACCCACCACCAGCCACACCTTCCTTAGAGAAAAGAAGTACAGCTGTGCTAAATAAGTTATAATGGTAATAAGTTAAGGCTTAGAACAGCGCATCTCAAAAGGCACATGGATCAGGAATGTTAAACACACAAAGTACCGGACTTAGGAGTGCATAAGACACAGGGATCAGTAGTATGTATTGTGCAGTGGTAAGAAGTGTGTATCACACAGGACACAGAAAAAACCCAGCAAAAGGGATAGTAATACATTCAATGTGAAGCACCCTTGTGCTCAAGAATATGCAACATACCTGTATAGCCCTGTGTACAGAGTAAAACATTTAGGAGTACCATCAAGGGGCCTTTAATATGTAACATATGTAGCGGGTATGTGCTTTTCTGTTTTGAATCTGGTGGGGAAACTGTGATGTATGGTTCCCTGGGGCCCACCGGGTGGCGCTGTCACTTTGGGCCCGGGGTTGAGCCATCGTTGAAGTGTCGTGCCTCTTTTGGCCTCTCTCGGCGGGTGTATGGTGGGGCGGAGAGCCCGCCGTGCTTTCTGGGAGAGGGTATAAAGGGGCCGGCCATTTTTGTGTGGCGGGAGTCGAGTCCCAGGCACCTTCAGCCTGAGGGCGGTGGTTCGTGTCGGGAGTCTAGGCGGCCTAGGCCTAGAGGACGTTCGGAGGTCGTGTTCCATCCCAGGCACCTTTAGCCTGGGGTGAGGTACTTGGATGGAGGTCTGGGACTGAGTGTCCCGGACTAAGTGTCTGCGAGGGATGGACTTCTCAGGGGACCCTGGGAGTGGGTACCCGAATCCAGTGGCGTAAGGGACCGGAGGGGGTACTTACCTGAAGACCTGGTGCAGCAAATTGCCAGTGACAGGTGAGCCTCCGGAGACCGCCCGGAGGGATGTTTTCCTCGATTAGGAGCAGGAATCTACTTCTAGGAAGGAAGTAAGAGAGTTTATTGTGCCTGGGCCTACTCGCATCCACACCCCCCTTGTCTGTTCTGTTCGTTGAGGGAGTCCAACTGATTGTGTTCACTTTAACATCGAGAAGAATAAAGGAGTGTTGGACTTTATTGGTGTGGGGCTCATTTACTGGCAGACACTGTTCAAGAAACCAGGAGGAGGCTCCAGATGCAGAACACCGACCCGAAGGTAAAAGAGGATTGTTTCCCACTACACACACATCTGCAGTGGAAACATTGGTGTGGTGACCCCGCACTCTCTCCCCCAAGGTACCCCTAGACAAAAGCCAGAGACAGAAGAATTGATACTGGATCGAGAGAGTGGAGAACGCTACACATACAACTGTAAAAGATATGTAACATACAGCACTACATACAGAGTATAGCAGCTCTGAGTATGTACTCTCACCACTGCACCCTGCATGCTGTGCCATACATTACATACTTTTGGTCACTGAACTCTATAGGCTTTACTGTCCACCAGCAAATATCCCAGGTCTTCCCCAAGCATAAAGACCCCTTCCCTCAAGTCCCCCCCCCCAGCAAACTACCCATCAAATGCTCACCTCTGCACACTTTTTGCTTACCTCTGTGTCCCCCAACCACAGCTTACCTCTGCAACCCTCATCCACAGCTCACCTCTGCACCCCTATCCACAGATCACCCTAGCAACCCTCAGCCACAACTCACTTTTGCACCCCCTGTAAACATCTCACCTCTGCACCCCTCCAATCAATCCATCCAACTGCCTTCTGCCCTCTGCACAAATTTCCACTCTTCACAGTTCTCCTCTCTGCACAAATTTCCCCCACTTTTCCAGTTCTCCTCTCCTCACTGCACACATTCCCTACCCCCCCCCTCCTAACACACACTTTCCCAGTTCTCCTTTCTGCATGATTACCCCAGCTCTCCTCTCTGCTAAATCCTCACCCCTGCTCTAAGCTCTGCTAACCAACCCCCCCCCACACACACACACACACTTTCCCAGTTCTCTCTCCACAAATCCCCTCCCAGCTCTCATCTGTGCACAAATCCCCCCCCCCCTCCCACACACACACACTTTCTCAGTTCTCTTCTCTGCACACAATCCCCCCCACGTTCTCTCCTCAATAAATCCCCCCTCTGTTTCTTCCCTCTGCACAACCCCCCCCACTTCCCCAGTTCCTTCTGCACAAATCCCCCCCCACTTTCCCAATTCTCTCTGCCCAAATCCCCACCCGGCTCTCATCTCTGCATAAAATACCCCCACCACACACACACACATACAAACACACAAACACACACTTTTCCCATTTCTCCTCTCCCCCCCCCCACACACACACATACCCAGCTCTCCTCTCTATACAAATCCCCCCCCATTTTCTGTTCTCCTCTCTGCACAAATCCCCCCCAGCTTTCCTCTCTGCTACCCCCCTCCAGCTCTCCTCTCTGCACAAATCCCCCCACACACACACACACACACACACTTTCCCAGTCCTCCTCTCTGAACAAATCCCCTCCAAGTTCTCATCTCTGCACCCACACACTTTCCCAGTTCTTCTCCCTGCAACCCCCCCCCCAGCTCTTCTCTATGCACAGATGCACTCTCCCCAAAGCTCCGCCCCCCCCCATTTTCATTGACAGCAACCTCACCTCTTTAGGGAAGCTGGCTATATATATATGGTATATGCGCAGGATTTTTCATTTTTTTCTCGGAGCACAGTACAGTGTGTTCGGGGAGAGCTCCACCTATCAGGACTGTACCACAGACCCAAGGAGGACTTTCAGAGCTCTGTACTTGGCTCCGTGCAACAATGTCTAAGTAGTGGCGGCAGGTGGGAAGAGAAGCTGCCACTGAATGAATACAGGCAGCTGGGACCCGAGGCACTCACCAGGGCTCGTGGACAGGAGCCCTGGGTGCTCAGTGCTAGTATAGAGAAGAAGGTAGAGGAAGTGAGCTGTGCAGAAAACTTCTGTGTCAAATGAAAGTTTGGAGAGGAGAGGACTGCCGGAGGTGCCGGAACTGAGTTACGGCATGTTCCAGCTGAAAAAAAGCCATGGGTATTCTCATCAATACCAGCCATCAATCCTTTGAAAGCAGCCTCTTACTAATAGTTACCCCAGTGGGGTACACACTGTAAGAAAATCAGACAAACAATTTCGTATTCGGAAAGATGGTCCGAACTTGTGTTCAGAACTTTCAACATCCGATCCACCAAAGGAAAAAACTGAAGGAACCAACTCCAAAACTTCTTTTCTTCTGTCAACAGCACTAACAATTTTCTGTAAATGTGTACTGTTTTCGTACAAGAAAAATTGCATACGAAAGACCACTTACAATCGGAAGTTGCTTATAATCCGATTCATAATCGTATCCATATTATCAATTGAGCAGTGATAAACCTCACCTTTCCCTTTCCCTTTCACTAAACACATATATATATATATATATATATATATATATATATATACATACACAGTGCTGTGAAAAAGTATTTGCCCCCTTCCTGAGTTTTTTTTTTGTTTTGCATATTTCTCACACCTAAATGATTCAGATCATCTAACAATTTTTAATATTGCACAAAGATAACCCGAGTAAATCCAAGATGCAGTTTATAAATTATTATTTCATTTATTAAGGGAAAAAAGCTGTCCAAACCTGCCTGGCCCTATGTGAAAAAGTAATTGCCCCCTCCCATGCTGAATCATGAATGAACTGTGATTAACCACAATTTTTTGGAAAGCTAAGTTAAATTTCACCCAGGCCTGATTACTGCCAGACCTGTTGAATCAAGAAATCACATAAATAGAAGCTGTCTGACAAAGTGAAGCACACAAAAAGCCACACATCATGCCACAATCTAAAAACATTCAAGAAAAGATTAGAAACAAAGTAATGTACATGTATCCGTCTAGGAAGAATTTTAAAGCCATTTCTAAGGCTTTGGAACTCACACACAGTGATATTGTATAGCTGACATTAACCGTTTCCTCTGCACAGTAATCACACCGACAACTTGTCTGCTTAATCCTGGTACTTTTACTGAACTAAATGTTTAAGCAGATCAACTGTATACATTAGCATATGCAGAGCCCTGCAATAAAAGGTATTCAGCAAATAAACAGATATACAATTCTGTACACATACAACTAACGGACCCCGCTTGCAGCTCCCCTCCCTCGTGGGCAAGATGGCGCCCAGCAATGTCTAAACTTAGAAGTCAGGCCTGACTGTTCTATGTGTAAGTTCCGTGGAGATGGATCTTCGCTAGCAAATGGTGGTGCACTTTTGGAGACAAATTGTAATCCACAGGAATAGGTACTTGTAAACTTGATGAATAAAAGAAAGTCACTAATGCTACTCAATGCACTGTCCCTCCGGTGTGCAGATGCAAACTCTAAATGGTGGGTCCCGAACAACAAACACTGGGCCTAGAGATCCTGTACTAATCCCTGAGCAGGTGCTCTCTCACCCAACCAGAACAGTCCGGGTCTGTATCTTCCGTAGCTGTGTCTCGGTACACAGGTTCCACGACACCCGGGTCTTCGGTCCTCCTGGAAGTAGAAGATGGGTAGAAGGATGAGACGTCCCTCAGGCTCCTCAGTGGAAACGGAAGGCTCTTTGGAAACACAAGGCCTAAACTTCAGGCCCTGTCAGGAACAACAGACTCAGCACAGAGTTCCACTTGCTGGGCGGGCGATGTCCAAAGAGACCGATCTACGGCCTGCCCTTCAGTTAAATAGCCCACCCCAGCAGTCTTTGCGCGGGGTAATAATGCACCCTGGGTGTCCCGCTGTACCCTGGGTATGGTAGTCTCTGGGTTCTTAAAGCAACACCCCGCTACACATATATATATATATATATATATATATACCGTATATGTGTCAGTAGTTTGAGATGTGAGAGTGCTAAATCATAGTATAACAGAATATTGGCTTGAAGCACAAGTCACAATTTTGCAATACCATTAGCACTGTGGCATGTTGATTAAAAACCGATTCCAGACCGGCTCATGCAGATTTACTGCGGCACAATGGCTCTCCTAGGCAAAATCCTGTATATATACGGGTTTCCCTTTAAGAGCCACCAGAGGGCGTGCACACGTCGGCGGAGTAGCGCGCGTGCGCCCGCTGCGCGGCGGGGGACCCGATGCGCACGGCCAGCGGTCGCGATCGCCACCGGCCATGCACGATCGCGTGCACAAGCGCCAGCACAGGGATTTGTGTGTGTAAACACACAAATCCCTGTGCTGTCAGAGGAGAGGAGAGATGTCAATTGTTCCTACTAAGTAGGAACAAACATATGTCTCCTCTCCTACTCAGTCCTATTCCCATACAGTTAGAACACAGTGAGGGAACACACAGTTAACCCCTTGATCGCCGCCTAGTGTTAACTCCTTCCCTGCCAGTAACATTTACACAGTAATCAGTGCATATTTATAGCACTGATCGCTATATAAATGTCAATGGTCATAAAAATGTGTCAAAAGTGTCCGATCTGTCCGTCGCAATGTTGCAGTACTGCTAAAAATGGCAGATCGCTGCCATTACTAGTAAAAAAATAATAATAATAAAAATGCCATAAATCTTTCCCATAGTTTGTAGATGCTATAACTTTTGCGCAAACCAATCAATATACGCTTATTGCGATTTTTTTTTTTACCAAAAATATGTAGAATAATATATATTGGCCTAAACTGATGAAGAAATTTGTTTTTTAAAAACATTTTTGGTGATATTTATTATAGCAAAAAGTAAAAAATATAGTTATTTTTTTCAAAATTGTCGCTCTTTATTTGTTCATAGCCCAAAAAATAAAAACCGCAGAGGTGAAAAGGACACAAATTTCGTTTGGATACAGCGTTAGATGACTGCGCAATTATCAGTTAAAGCGACGCAGTGCCAAATTGTAAAACGTGCTCTGGTCAAGAAGGGGGTAAAATCTTCCGGGGCTGAAGTGGATTTTTTTCAACGCCCAGCCAGCAAAACGCCTCAATGTGAAAGCCCTCAGAGATTTCACATTGAGAATGCTGGGGCAGGATTATTTCAGGCGTTATTACAGCGCTATTTTTACCGCGAAAACGCGGTAAAAACGCCTCAGTGTGAAAGGGGCCTTAAGGTTGAATAAATAAAAAGGTTCAATGTTACTGTAAGAATTTTTTAGGCACTTTAATATTTAAATACTTTCAGGTGAAAAACATGTTTGTAAAAAAAAACAAAATTATACACAATTTTGACTTGAAATGTTTCTGATTACCAGCTGTTTTACATGTGGCAATAAAGTATATTTACATTTTTTGGGAAGTAATGGTTCAGTCTCTTTATTATTACATTACTATATGTATATTGATAGTTGTCAATATTTTTCAATAAATTGTTTCTAGTACTTTTCATTATCCAAATATTAAAAACTATAATATCTCCAACTACTCCTATTGTTTTTCTTATTAAATTCATCTATAACTTATGATATTTGGAGGTATGAACACATTCAAGTCCATGTCCCCCCAAAACACACAGACTCTGGGAACCCTGTATATGCCATTTAATAAATAGTGACTGCTTCATAATGTTGGGACTCATAGAAGATGCTGATGTCATCAACTCCAGCCACCTGTCTGTCTGTTGTCTGCTATAATGTGTTTATTGTAAATAAGGCTAGCGTGGGCTCTAATGCCCCGTACACACGATCGTTTTTCATGCCGTTAAAAATGCCATTTTTAAAAATGGCCATTAAAAATGATCGTGTAGAGTGCAAGAGCATTTTTAACGACGTGAAAAACGGCCATTAAAAATTCCGGACATGCTCTCTTTTTTCACGTCGTTTTTCATGTCGTTTTTTTTAACGACGTGAAAAACGATAGTGTGTATGCTTTCACGACGTGAAAAAAACCGCGCATGCTCAGAATCAAGTATGAGACGGGAGCGCTCGTTCTGGTAAAACTAGCGTTCGTAATGGAGATAGCACATTCATTACACAGTAACGGACTGAAAAGCGTGAATCGTCGCTCAACAAACTTTACTAACATGAAGGGTGGCGTCATTCGAACGGAACTTCCCCTTTATAGTGCCGTCGTACGTGTTGAACGTCACTGCGCTTTGCTTGATCGTTTTTTTTAATGATGGTGTGTACGCAAGGCAGGCTTGAGAGGAAACATGAAAAAAAACGAGGAGAAAAACGTTGGTTTAAAAAATGACATTAAAAACGATCGTGTGTACGGGGCATAAGAGTCTTTCACCCATTGTTGTTTGTAATAATTAACTCTGCTATTGTGTAAAGGAGTTCTGTGTTGATATTTATAATAATGTGTATTGTAGTTAGGGAGCTAGGAGACAGCAAGGCTAGGACCTGAAACATCATATCTCGGAGTCACCTAGTCTGGAAATGATTAGTTAATTAGCTCATGGTAATTTATGTTTCTGGTTACAGGTGTATTGTTAGAGTAATAGGTGAGACGTTTCTCTCTCTCTGTCTGTAAAATGATGTCACATAGCTGGAAACTTAAATAGTTTAGAGTTAGGGACTGCACATATCAGAGGATGCCTTAAGTGTAGTTTCAGGGCCAGTGCAAGGATTTTTGTCTACTCAAGTGAAGATGCATGTCGCCGCCCCCATCGTCCTCCCACCATCCCCCTGTCCTCCACAATGGCAGTGTGTAATGAGTGGGTATGCATCCCCTGCTTCCCCTCACTTGCTATGGGCAGCTGGCAGCTGAGGCACGGTAGGAGCAATGTTAGAGGAGAGAAGACCACTAGAAGACCACTAGAGTAGCAGAGCCATTTTTTTTTTGTGTTTACATGTTTTAAAAATCATTTTGGGCCTTAAACAAAACAAAAAAGTCACCCTAAAGAATAAAATATTGGTAGTTCCATTTTTTTTTTTTTGTGCTACATAATATTAGAGCAATGGTTTATGAAATCCAAAATTTCAGTAAAAAATACACTAAGTAAAGATAACTTTTGGGCACATCAATGCAATTTATTACCCATTTTTTTGTAAAATATATAAGTTGAGATTGTGCCGAGTAAATAGATACCTAACATGTCAGATCTTAAAATTGAGTGCACCTGTGGAACGGTGAAAAAGTAGGATTTTTAAAACAGCTTACCTGTAAAATCCTTTTCTTGGAGTACATCACGGGACACAGAGCAGCATAGTCATTACTATGTGGGTTATATAGAATTACCTTCAGGTGCTGGCACTGGCAACTTCCAAAACAGGAAGTACCCTCCCCTATATAAGCCCCTCCCATCCGGGAGTACCTCAGTTTTGTAGCAAAGCAATACGTGTCCCCAAAAGAGGGGTGGGAGCTCTGTGTCCCGTGATGTACTCCAAGAAAAGGATTTTACAGGTAAGCTGTTTTAAAAATCCTACTTTCTTGTTCATACATCACGGGACACAGAGCAGCATAGTCATTACTATGTGGGACGTCCCAAAGCAATGCCACATGAGGGGGGGGATACACCATACATAAGCTGGGCGCCATCAGGCATGAGGATCTTTTGCGGCCTGCAACACACTGCGCCCAAAGGCGACATCCTCCTGACTTCTAACGTCCACCTGGTAGAACCTAGTAAACGTGTGTACTGAAGACCATGTTGCGGCCTTACAAATTTGCGCCAGGGAGGCCTGGTGATGCACTGCCCATGAAGTTCCAACTGCTCTCGTGGAGTGCGCCCTAACTTTGAACGGAGGCGGTCTACTTCTCAAGCCATAGGCTTGTATTATAACCTGTCGAATCCACTTGGCTAAAGTAGATTTTGATGCTGCCTGACCCTTTCTGGGGCCTTCCGGCAGAACAAACAGAGAATCCGTTCTACGAATCTGAGCAGTGGCTTTTAGATAAGCTTTAACTGCTCTTACTACATCCAAAGAATGCAATAACTTTTCCTCTACCGAGCTTGGTTTGGGGAAAAAAGAAGGAAGAACCACATCCTGGTTCAAGTGAAACCTCGATACCACCTTAGGAAGAAAGGCTGGGTGAGGACGTAATACTACTCTGTCCTTATGGATAACCAGATATGGCTCTTTACAGGACATGGCGGCTAATTCCGACACTCTTCTAGCCGAGCATATGGCTACTAAAAATATCAATTTCCTGGTGAGTAGAACCAAGGAAATGTGCCGCAAAGGTTCAAATGGCTGCTTCTGCAGAACCGACAGAACCAAATTTAGATCCCATGGGCATATGGGAGCCTTAATCGGTGGAATAATACGAGTCACACCTTGCATAAAGGTTTTGACAAGTGAATGCATAGCCAGGGGCCTTTGAAATAGTATTGACAAGGCCGAAACCTGGCCCTTGATAGTACTTAAGGCAAACTTCCTGTCTACAGCCCACTGCAGGAAGTCCAGAATTCTGCCTATAACGTACTTACGTGGATGCCATTTTCTGGCCTCGCACCAAGTGATGTACGCCTTCCAAACTCTATAGTAGATCTGCCTGGATACAGGCTTCCTGGCATTGATTATAGTTGATACCACAGAGTTAGAGAGACCTCTCTTCTTTAGGATGTGGGATTCAATAGCCAGGCCGTTAAACTTAGAGTTAGTAAGGAAGGGTGGTATATCGGTCCTTGCGAAAGCAGGTCCGGACGACGTGGAAGGGTCCAAGGACTCCCCACAGACATTTTGATGATCTCCGCGTACCAGGCCCTTCGGGGCCACGCTGGAGCCACCAGGATCACCGGCTTCTTCTCCAACCTGACTCTGCGAAGGAGTCGAGGCAACAATTGTAGCGGAGGGAATGCATATATCAGTCTGAACTGATCCCAAGGGAACACCAGAGCATCCGAGCCGCAAGCGAGGGGATCCCTTGTCCGGGAGACAAATCTGTCCACCTTTGCGTTGAATCTGGATGCTAGCAGATCTACATCCGGTGTTCCCCACCGCTGACATATTGCTCGGAAGACCTCGGGATGAAGGGACCATTCCCCTGGGCATAACTGTTGGCGACTCAGAAAGTCCGCCTTCCAATTCTCCACCCCTGGAATGAAGACAGCTGATATACATGAGACATGCTTTTCTGCCCATTCCAGGATGTGACTTACTTCCCTCTGGGCTGCACGACTCCTGGTGCCTCCCTGATGATTGATATATGCCACTGCTGTGGCATTGTCTGATTGAATTCTGACAGGGGACCCTTGGAGTCTGGATGTCCAGGCTACTAGGGCGTACCGGGCTGCTCGTATCTCTAAGAGATTGATGGGCAGGGTTTTTACTACATTTGACCATCTGCCCTGGAGAGACCATTGCTCCAGTACTGCCCCCCAGCCTATAAGGCTGGCATCTGTAGTGACCACCTTCCAAGATATCGGGCTGAAGGGTTTTCCCTTCTGGAGATTCTGGGGGATCAACCACCAGCAGAGACTCTTCCGAACGGAAGGGGAAAAAGCCATCGGGAAGTCTAGAGCCTGAACTTTTCCGTTCCAGGCTGACAATATGGCCCTTTGTAAATTCCTTGAGTGGAATTGGGCGTATGGCACAGCTTCGAATGATGCTACCATCTTTCCTAGCAGCCTCATGCACAGGCGTATGGACGGCTGTCTTTTTGCACAAAGCAGACGGACCAAGGCCCTCAAAGAGGATACCTTGTCTAGAGGTAAGAAAATCTTCCTCTGGTCTGAATCCAGCCGTAGCCCTAGATATACCAGGTTTTTCACTGGCTGTAGGGCTGACTTGTCCAGGTTGATGACCCAACCGTGAGACTCTAGATACTTGATTGTATCGACAATTACCACTTCTAGCTTGGCAACTGAGTGGTCCATCAACAACAGGTCGTCTAGGTATGCCATTATCGTTACACCCCGTGTTCTTAGATCGGCCAACAGTGGGGCCAGAATTTTTGTGAACACTCGTGGTGCTGTGGCCAGACCGAATGGTAAGGCTCTGAACTGAAAATGGCGCCCTTCTACTGCAAAGCGTAGGAATTTTTGATGACCTGGAAAGATGGGAACATGCAAGTAAGCATCCTTGATGTCGATCGAGGCTAACCATTCCTCCCCTTGTAGGGCAGCGGTGACCGATCGGATCGACTCCATCCGGAAAGACCGGACGTTTAGAAATTTGTTTAGACTCTTTAGGTCCAATATGGGTCTTATGTCCCCGTTTGGCTTCGGGACTGTGAAAAGGTTTGAGTAGAAACCCAACCCCCACTCTTCCATAGGAACCTCCATAATTACTCCTTGGAGCAATAGTTGTTCTAACGCCAATAGGAGAGACCCTCTTTTCAGAGGGTCTCTTGGCATGCCTGACCACATAAAATGGGACGGAGGAGACTCTTTTAACTCCAACTTGTATCCCAGAGTTACTGCGGAGAGCACCCATCTGTCTTTGATCGTCTCCCGCCAGGTCTCTGCGAACAACTGAAGTCTTCCCCCCACCCGTTTGAGTGGGGGCAGCCTTTCATAGGCTTGACTTGGAGGCTGGTTTAGTACCTCTTCGGATCCAGGGCTTTTTATTACCCTGTGGCTGTCCCTGATTTTTACCTCCTGAGTTTGACCGAGGAGGCCGTCGGAACTGCTTAGTAGCAGACGTCGCAGGGATAGGAGAGGTAGTCCTCTTAAAAGATGGACCCCTAGACCTCTTTTTACTCGGTAAGAGAGTACTTTTACCACTGGAAATCTTCTGGATATACTTATCCAGGTCTTCGCCAAAAAGGCGTTCCCCATGAAATGGGAAGCTAACTAAGAGCTTCTTACAGGGAGCTTCAGCAGACCAGTTTTTGAGCCACAGAAGCCTACGCATATGTACCAAAGACAGCGTGAGGCGGGAGGCCTGATGGATAGAATCCTTGATGGCGTCAACCGCAAAGCATAATGCTCTAGGCAGATCAGCCAGAGCCTGGGCCTGCTGGTCTGGCAAATCCCTCAGGACCATTTTCATTTGATCCTTTAAAGCTTGGCAGACCCCAATAGCTGCCACTGCTGGCTGTGTAACAGCCCCTGCTGTGGAAAAAGCAGATTTTAATAAAGATTCCAATTTTTTATCCACTGGATCTTTGAACATTTGAACATTATCTACTGGACATGTCAGTGATTTGTTCACAGAAGAGATGGCTGCATCCACCGTAGGAACATTCCATCTCTGGGTGAACTTTTCCTCCATGGGATAGATCACCGGAAACCTTTTAGGTGGAACAAATAGTTTATCAGGATGTTCCCAGTCCTGGTATATAAGTCCTTCCAATAATGGATGTATTGGAAAGGAGCAATTAACCTGGGGAGCTTTTAGCGACCCCAATGAGGAGACAGCAGTAGTTGATGGTTCAACAAGAGGCATTTTAAATGCAGATCGAACCATGTCAGTTAGGGTCTGGACCCACAATCTTTCAGTCTGTGATGCTGAAAATGGTTCATCTACTGTCGATTCCTCAAAAACAGAGCTAACCTCCTCCTGATCCCCTTCAGGTAGGTCGGTCCCTTCCTGGGACTGTTGCTCTGCCAACAGGCACTCTAATGGAGGTGATGGAGATCTGGCGCGCTTTCTTTCCTGTAGAGAAGAAGCGATCAATGCAGCCAATCTCTGCTCCAATCCCTCCAGAGTTGAGGAAAAAACCTCCTCTGTTATATATGCAGGAGCAGGTGGACTGAGGACAGCTGCAGTACCTGGCACTCCCGGGGGTTCCTTATGGGTATTAACCTCTGATTTCTCAGGGGAGGAGGGTGCAGATGACTGCTCCAGATCCTCAGAGCCCGATGGAGACCCCCTACACTTCCTGAGAGGTATATCTCGGAGTTTTTTAGGCGGCATATTCCTTAGTTCAAAGCTGAGGTATTCCAGCCGCAATACACCCCTTACTGAAATAGTCTAATGCAATTTGCTGCTATGTACATCAGTGGGTGTCTACTAATGCGTCTTTCTGGGGATGCCTGTATCAACCGCCCGCTGTAAGCCCCTATACCATGCTACCAGCTCCTTTTCATGCTCTGTGTCCATAGCAAGCAGCGTGGACTGAGTCCTTTTATCTTGCTGGGACACCCGCACATGCGCAGAAGCGCTGGGCGCACAGAGCGCGTCATCCGCCAGGCTCCGCCCCCTTTTTTGAAGCTAAACCTTATAAAAGGAAAGCATGTGTGCGCGCGCGCGCGTGCACGTGTGCGCTCTTGGCGCCATGTAGGGAGAGGAGCCAGGGTCCCTGTTTCACCAGGACTCGGGGATGGAAGGAAACTACTTGGCAGCATGACAGAGGAATGCAGCTTCCCTGATAGAGAGCTCACTCATCTGCCTGGACTTTCACCATGGAAGGAATAGTCCCAAGAAAAAAGACGTTCCACAGCGGCCTCTAGTGGACAAACACAGGTACCGCACCTTTGTCTTTTTTTTTTTTTTTTTAAAAACCTCCTTTATGAAAAAACATTTCCAGGTTTACAGTTTTTTTTAAAACTTCCCTTATGAAAAAACATTTCTAGGATTTCTTAGGCATATACAGCTATTAGCGGGAATACCCTTTAGGTAACAGGCAGAAAGACATATTAGGCTTGGGGGTCCCCTCAATAGAACCAAGTTCCTGAGGGGCCCCCACTTACCTTTTCCCCGCCGCAGGACTTTGTTTGGTCCACAGAAGCCCAAACTTCACCTCTCACGGCAGGCATTGTACTAGACCTTCAGGGACCGGGTTCCCAAGGATTCCACTCCCCTGGACCTGTATAGCACCCTGCACAGATAGCCTCTTGGTTTTGGGTATGACCAGAGCTCTGGATCCCAGGGTCCAGCCCTCCTAAGAGAGGCATTACAGGCAAAACCCTGCTCTTCTCTGCAAGGCCCGGGTACCGACCGTTTAGCTATGAAGCTTTTTTGGTCGGATCCGGAATAGCTTGCTAAGGCCCAGAGAACCTGTACACAAGCCCAGATGAATACATGTTAACCTTGGCCAACACCTTAGACACTGGCAAAAAACTGAGGTACTCCCGGATGGGAGGGGCTTATATAGGGGAGGGTACTTCCTGTTTTGGAAGTTGCCAGTGCCAGCACCTGAAGGTAATTCTATATAACCCACATAGTAATGACTATGCTGCTCTGTGTCCCGTGATGTATGAACAAGAAACTCCAGTACCCTATATTTTTTCATAGGCACTGCTTTAAAAACTCCTACAGGTCATCAGTTTTGAGTTACACAAGAGTTCTGGTGCTAAAATTATTGATCTCACTCCGACGTGCGCAGCGACATGTAACATGTGTAGGGCAATCACCATTTTCCTATGTAGGTGCCCAATGCATGCGTGTTTGTGGTAGGTGCTCAGCTTTGAGGAAAAGGAGATAAAGGGAGGATTTGATCAACATGTATAAATACATACTGCAAGTGGTCCATATAGTTAACTTGGTGTTATTCACTTTAAGATCATCACAGAGGACAAGGGGGTACTCTTTATGTCTGGATGAAAAGAGATTTAATATACAAAAATTGAAAGGTTTCTTCACAATACATTCATTCGCAGAAACAACTCCGGCTGGTTTAATGACACTCTTACCCTACTGAAGCAAGAACGCAGAAGAGCCGAAGGAGCCTGGAGAAGAAACCCAACTAAGGAAAACCACATTAATTACAAAGCACTCACTAAGAAATATCACAAAGCAATTTTCAAAGCAAAAAAGGAACATTTCTCAAACACCATCAAAAAAGGCCTAAACCGACCTCGTGAACTCTTCAAACTAGTAACTCAAACTATGAACCCCACCTGCCTAGAACCTTCAGCAAACGAAACACAAGAGTTCTGTAATGAGCTATCGGACTTTTTTATCGACAAAATCGAAAACATTCGAGAATCAATTCAACAGAAAAAAACAACCAACCCTGCTCTGCCAAAGCAAATAGAGGAAATCAATATGAACACTATACAATTGACAAAATTTTCGCTGGTCCCGATCACCATCGACACCACCAAAAATATAATCAGAAGCCTCAGAGACAGCACATCTCCAAATGACATAATCTCTACAAAACTCCTGAAAGAATGTACCGACATTTTAGCACCCACCATAACACACCTCGTAAATCAATCATTCAAAGAAGGTATTGTTCCAATCTCTCTCAAGCAAGGCATAATCAAACCCCTCCTAAAGAAACCCAACCTGGACCCCAAAGACCCAAACTACCGCAGACCGGTAACAAGCCTCAACACCATCTCCAAGATCATGGAGAAAGCAGTAGTACAACAGCTACAACTCTATTTGGACACCCACAAACTCTTGGATCCACTACAATCAGGCTTCCGCCCAGGCCATGGCACAGAAACAGCACTTCTTAAAATATGGGATGACACCCTCGAAGCAGCAGATGACGGAGAATCATGTCTCCTGGTGCTGCTGGACCTCAGTGCAGCGTTCGACACAGTAGACCACAAAACTCTATTCATTCGCCTTAAAGAAGTAGCCGGAGTCGCAGACCCTGACCTACACTGGTTCGCATCCTTCCTAGACAATCGTTCCCAGACAGTGAAACTAGGAGCCTTCACCTCTGAAACTCACACAATTTCTTGCGGAGTCCCCCAAGGATCACCCCTGTCACCCGTGCTCTTTAACATCTACCTCGGCCCACTCCTCAAAATCATCAGCAAACAGGGCCTGTGCTACCACTCATATGCTGACGACACCCAACTCTACTTTCGTATCACCGGGAAAAAAGACCAATATCACGGATTGGAAACCTGTCTCACATTGATCGATGAATGGATGACTGAGAATTCCCTCAAACTCAACGGATCCAAAACAGAACTCCTTCTCCTCCACGCAAACCGAAAGACAAAAACTAAGACTTCTTGGACACTCCCCACTATCCTTGGACAGACCGTTACCCCGAGCACCAAAGTCAAAAGTCTCGGAGTCATCTTTGACTCGGAGATGTCGATGGACGCACAAATTGGATCAGTAGTCAGCGGAGCTCACCATCTCCTCCGTCTACTACGTAGACTCATCCCCTTCATCCCAAAAGAGGATACAGCAGTAGTAGTTGGAACAATTATCAACTCCCGACTCGATTACGCAAACGCCCTCTACCTCGGACTACCCAAATACCAGATTTCGCGCCTACAAGTCATCCAGAACACGGCTGCCAGGCTGGTAACGGGAAAAAAACCTTGGGAATCCATCACCCCATCACTAAGGACCCTTCATTGGCTAACCGTAAAGGATCGGATCACATTCAAGACCCTCTGTCTCACCCACAAGTGCACACAGGGAAACGCTCCACAATATCTATGCGAGAAGATAAAACACTACACCCCCAATCGCAATCTCCGATCAACCAACCAAAACCTCCTTCACATCCCCAAGTCCCGCTACAAATCAAAGGGAGAATGAAGATTTGCAGTCCAAGGACCACGGCTATGGAACGCTCTACCCACCAACATCCGCATGGAAGAAAACCACCGGGCCTTCAGGAAAAAACTTAAGACCCACCTATTCTGAAGGGTCAGGATGTCACTGGATGCAAAGCGCCTTGAGGCGATTTAGTTCGCATTTGTAGCGCTATACAAGTTATTCACTCACTCACTCACTCACTCACTCACTCACAATACGGGCTGTGAAAATTTGAAATAGACTCCCTCAAGAGCTAGTTCTGGCCAGCTCAAAAGGACTGGATTCTTTCCTAAATGTACCTTTTTTATAGGTAAAGTATAGGTAAAGTTGATCCAAGGAATATCCGATTGCCTCTCGAGAAATCAGGAAGGATTTTTTTTTCCCATGCTGGAGCAAATTGAATCATATTTTGCTGTTTTTTTTCCTTCCTCTGGATCAACTGTGGGTATAGGATTGTGTATGTGTGATTGTATGATTTTGTTTTCCCTTTTATTAGTTGAACTAGATGGACTTGTGTCTTTTTTCAACCTGACTAACTATGTAAGTATATGTAACTATGAACTCAGCCTTAGTCCTGTTGAACTCAAATGCAGCTCGTCAGAAATATTATGCGATTCAATACTTGATAGTCATTAAAAGTTAATTTCAGATTTGTCCACATTCCTACATGATACACTCATTTTGAAACTACCATGTTTGTGTTCAGTTTGAAGGGGTTTATCATAATCACCAAATGTTTTTTTGGAAGTAAAACTCTCAATGGAAGAATAAATTATTCCGCAGTGTCCCCAGATACATATGTGAATGGGGGCTTGTTTTAAAATTAAAACAATGCCTGTTAGGAATATGATTTTTTTTGGGCCAGGTATGGTTCTGTGTCTAATAGGCAACTTGTGCAAACAGACAGCTACCATTTTTATAAAAATGGTCAAAAAGAAATTTTTAGACTAAAACAAGATTAAGACATTAAAACAATAGTTAAAGTCCGCTGACAGTAATTTTACAATTTAAATTCACTGTAAATTTTAAAAAGATTTAAGTACACATAGACATAAGTATCTATCAAAAGCCTTTAAAATATATTGGCTCAGGAACAAGGTACAGCAAAGGTGAATGTTTACTTTTCTTAAGTAACATTGATTTTAAACTTAGTCACGCATAGGTCTCTCCTACTACCCATGATGTAGTATAATAAAGGGTTTACTTTAGCTAAACTTCAGATGTTAAGTTAACAAGTCACTAAATTGAGCTGTGAAATCCAGATTGTCTTTCCTCTCCAGCAGCTGTTACTATGGGCACAAGCTATTGGAACAAACAAAGCAAAAAAGTAGATTAGGATATTAAGATAGTTGCAGTTCTACACTAGAAATATCAGCAAAACATAAAAATTATAGAAATATGACTATTTAACCGAAGTCTAATTTAAGGCCAGAAAGCATTAAAGCGTTTGTTAACCCAAAAAAAAAAAAAAAAAAACACACAGATTCTTTTCCTTTAAAGCATGTTATACAGCACAGTGCTTGTGCTGTTTAATTTGGCACAATGTAACACCTGTAATACCTGGCTGATCCTGCCTGGCTATACCCTCCCCTCTGCAAATAGACCACGATAATCATGGCTGCTGAGCCCTACATTGTGGTCTGTTTGCATGCCTCCATTATCCGCAGCCCACTCTCCTGTGTCTGTCTCATCTGTCCTCCTCCCCCCCTCCCCTCTTTGTGTGTCACCTAGTGATAGTGCTGCCGATCGCTCCATCAACTTAGGTACATTCATCCTGGCCATACATGGTTTGAATCTGGGCCGGGTCAGCAGGAACCGTCAGAAATTCAAACCATGTATAGGCAGTCTTAAGTTAAATACAATAGTTTCAGACGTATGCATTTTATTAAAGTCCACTATTCTTTAAATTGTTGTGCCATTTGCATGGTCATTGGTAAGCTTAATCACATTCTGATTTATCTTTCTGCAGCTCCAGTGGCAATGTAACTCCACTGAAAGTTCACAGTTCCATTGAGCAGTTACAGTCATTAACTATATAACCAGGGAAGTGAAGCATACCCTCAATATGGACTTGTAGGAGGGGATAGGGACAAAGGGCCTGAATTATTAAATCTTATGCCCACGTGCTGAAGTATCGACCATGCACCAAAACCCAAACTGTATCCTCACACTATTTACAATTAGTCCGCAATGTGCACAGTTATGAACACACACATCCCAGTGTAGATATGATAAATTCACTAAGAATTTGTTTGCTATGGAGGGTGTGCTTTGGCATGCAAATGCTAGCAAAACAGTTGAGCACCAAAAAATAAATAATTGTGACTTTCACCATCTATAATTCTGTCTCTATCTGACTGTTCTTATGGATTTTACATAGACATCTTATGTAGGAACAAAATACCACATAAAGTGATATCAGTAGACTTAAAAAATAAAATAAAAAATATAGTAAACATTAGTGCACAGTGTAAATGCAAAGTGTATGGGTCAAGAGGAAGATGGCTTACTTTTTAGTTTCAATAGTTCTTTTACAAAAAACATCAAATTGACAAATCCAGAGTAAGGTGAAAACAGTTTGGCATACATACACTACATCAAGTTGAATATAAGATAAGTATGTTCTATGTTATATCTTAGGGTACAGGACAAAGTTGTATACATCAAATGAAAAGGCTACAAAACATAATAGGAACTGAGCATAGGCAGAAAGGGAGGATAATTGGAAAAGGGTAAAGTTATAAGGTAAGCAGATAGAGGCACAAAAGTAAGTGGATGGGAGGGCTTTCATCGACATGAGTGAAGAGTAGGGATGAGCCGAACACCCCCCGTTTCGGTTTGCATCAGAACCTGTGAATGGAACGAAAGTTCGCGCAAACTTTAGAACCCTATTAAATACAATGGACTTGAACGTTCAAAATCAAAAGTGCTAATTATAAAGGCTAATATGCAAGTTATTGTCCTAAAAAGGGTTTGGGGACCCAGGTCCTGCCCCAGGGGACATATATCAATGCAAAAAAAAGTTTTAAAAACGTCAGTTTTTTCGGGAGCAGTGATTTTAACCACTTGCTTACTGGGCACTAAAACCCCCTTCGTACCCAGACCAATTTTCAGCTTTCAGCGCTGACGCACTTTGAATGACAATTGCGCGATCATACAACACTGTACCCAAATTACATTTTTATCCCTTAAATAGAGCTTTCTTTTGGTGGTATTTGATTACCTCTGTGTTTTTTTTATTTTTTGCGCTATAAACAAAAAAAAAGAGCGACAATTTTTAATAAAAAACACAATATTTTTTACTTTTTGCTATAATAAATATCCCAATTTTTAAAAAATATATATTTTTTCCTCAGTTTAGTCCGATACGTATTCTTCTACATATTTTTGGTAAAAGAAAAACGCAATAAGCGTTTATTGATTGGTTTGCACTAAAGTTATAGTGTCTACAAAATAGGGGATAGATTTATGGCATTTTTATTAATATTTTTTTTTACTAGTAATGGCGGCGATAAGCGATTTTTTATCGGGACTGCGACATTATGGCGGACACATCGGACACTTTTGGCACTATTCACATTTATACAGCGAACAGTGCTATAAAAATGCATTGAATACTGTATAAATGTGACTTGCAGGGAAGGGGTTAACACTAGGGGGCGAGGAAGGGGTTAAATGTGTTTCCCTAGATGTGTCCTAACTGTGGGGGGAGGGGACTGACTGGGGGAGGTGACTGATGGTTGTCCCTATGTACAAGGGACACACCATTGGTCTCCTCTCCCTAACAGGACGTGGATCTCTGTTTACACACCGAGATCCACGTCCCTGGCTCTGTGACAGCCAATCGTGGGTACCTGGCGGACATCGCGGCCACCAGGCACGCGCATCGGCACCCGTGTGACACAGCGGGCACAGCTCTTCCGTGATGCGCGCCGCCGAGGGCGTGCATTGCGGAAGAAAACAAGGGGACGTCCTCCCGGCAGTTCAGGTCCGCGCTGCAGCCGTCTTTCGGCTATAGCGCGGATCTGAAGTGGTTAGTGATGCATAAAATGAAAAAAAAAGGGAAATATTCCTTTAAATATCGTACCTGGGGGGTGTCTATAGTATGCCTGTGAGGTGGCACGTGTTTCCCGTGTTTAGAACTGTCCCTGCACAAAATGACATTTCTAAAGGAAAAAAAGTCATTTAAAACTGCTTGCGGCTTTAATATAATGTCTGGTCCAGGCAACATGAATGAAAATCATTGAGAAAAATGGTATGGGTACCCCCCCCCCCCAGCCAACTACCAGCCTCTTTGGGTCTTGTATGGATATTAAGGGGAACCCCGCACCCAAATTAAAAAAAGGCCCTATATACTCTGAACAGCAGTATACAGGCGGTGCAAACAAGACAGGGACTGTAGGTTTGTTCTTAAGTAGAATCTGTTTGTAATTTGGATCAGGTACATTGTTTAAGTGTAGCTCCAGCCAAAAAATCTATTTTTAAGCTTTTTGGAAAACATAGGGAAGGGTTATCAACCCTGTAACATTTGTTTTGCTGTCTGTGCACCTGTTCAGAACATTTCACCTCACTTTCCGTCCCAATGACAAATGTTTTTTGAAAATTGTGGGTTTTTAGTGAAACAAGGATTGGTGATAAAGCATCAGTGGAGAGGAGACACCTTTTTCCCATATTAACTCTTACAGGAGAGAATTTCCCTTCCTAGGGGTAGATTTCCTCTCACTTCCTGTTGTCTCCTTTCGTTTGCAAGTAGGAGTCGTTTGTAAGTTGGATGTTTGAAAGTAGGGGCCTGCCGTATATACTCTGCAGAAATTTGGCCCTTAGGTGTTGGTGTTGCCACAACACTGTAAGCCCTCACAGTTACTCTTGGTGGACGCTGGAACGCCCTGCTGTGAACTATTATATCAAGAATTGTAATTACATGCCATTGTTGAACAGTGGTAGGAAAAATTGGGCCTTTGGTGGTAGTGCTGGTGCCACAACACTGTGTAAGTCCTCACAGTTACTCTTGGTGGGCACAGGAATGGGCCCAGCTGTGAAATATTAGATCAAGAATTGTAATTACATGCCCCTGTTGAACAGGGGCATAAAAATTGGGCCTTTGGTGGTGGTGGTGTTGGTGGTGGTGGTGTTGCCACAACACTGTAAGTCCTCACAGTTACTCTTGGTGGGCGCAGGAATGGGCCAAGCTGTTAAATATTAGATCAAGAATTGTAATTACATGCCCCTGTTTAACAGGGACATAAAAATTGGGCCTTAGGCACTGGTGCCAAAACACTGCAACCCCTCACAGATATTGTACTTGGAGCGCAGCAATGAGCCCTGCTGCTTAGTATTGCATCAAAAATTGTAATTACACGCCCCTGTTAAACAAGGGCAGAAAAATTGGGCCTTAGGCACATGTGCCACAACACTTCAACCCCTCACAGATACTGTACTTGGAGCGCATCAATGAGCCCTGCTGCAAAGAATTGCATCAAAAATTGTATTTACACGCACCTGTTAAACAGGGGCTGAAAAATTGGGCCTTAGGCACTGGTGCTGGTGCCACAACACTGCAACCCCTCACAGATACTGTAGTTGGAGCCCTGCTGCAAAGTATTGCATCAAAAATTGTAAATACATGACCCTGTTAAACAGGGGCTGAAAAATTGTGCCTTAGCCACTGGTGGCGGTGCCCAGAACCAAAAATGTTCTTACAAGCTATCAGCGCGATCATTAAGGAGGAAGAGGATAGTCACTCAGCATAACAGGATAGTCTTGAAGGGATCTGACATTTCCAAAAAAATGATTCGGTTACATCAGCATCAGGTGCACCTCCTCCCAGCCACGTACAAGTCCACGGGTGTCTTGGGACTGTAATTGATCCCTTGAAGACTGCTGCTGATGCTGGGTGCTAGTCTCCACCTCCATGCTGAAACAATCCTCCTCCTCCTCCTCCTCTTCCTGTGTGATAGCCAGGCCAGCAGGAACACTGTCTGGATAAAGGGTGCCTTGAGAGGTAAGGAAGTCTTCCTCTTCCTGCCTCTGTTCTGCCTCAAGTGCCCTGTCCATTATTCCACACAGCGTGTGCTCCAACAGGTGGACAAGGAGGGACAGTGTCACTGATGCATGCACTGTCACTGCTCACCATCTTCGTGGCCTCCTCAAATGGTGCCAGGACAGTGCATGCATCCCTGATCATGGCCCACTGGCGTGGTGTAAAAAATCCAATCTCCTCTGACCCTGTCCTGGTGCCATATTGCAACAGATACTCATTGATGGCCCTCTGATGCGTGTGCAGCTGCTGCAGCATGGCCAACGTAGAGTTCCACCTGGTGGGCATGTCACAGATTAGGCGGTTCTTGGGCAGGTTGTAATCCTTTTGCAGGTCAGCCAGCTGAGCACTGCCATTATATGACCGGCGGAAATGCCCAGAGAGTTTCCTGGCCTGCATCAGGACCTCCTGTAAGCCCGGGTACCTGCCCAAGATGCCCCTGTTGAAGTACCCTAGTACGAAACGCGTCAAGATTGCTACACCGCTCCACACACTGCCCTTTTAAACGTTTTTTCTGTATGTGATCACTTTTACTTTGTTGGTGCAGGTCAATGTGGGTTTTATTGAAAAAACCATCGGAGCATTCCCTTCATTCTATTTTCCATGGTTGGCCGATTGAACTGAGATGTTCTCTATGCTGCAATTCCATTCCGGTGAGAACTTCCAGAGTGGAGGTTGTCTTTCTGCGTCTATCTGAGGATTACGAGGATCATCGTTGAGTCCAGAGTCTCCTTTCAAGTTGGGGAACCCGCTGGAGAGTCGTCATCTGAGATTTGTTTGATCCAATCTTCAGACAAGCAGAACTGCCATTGAGATCTTTCATGCCTATATGATCTGTCTAACCCGCAGATCCACCGTTTCCGGTAAGAGTATTCTACCTCTCTTCACCTCCAGAAGTTGTGTGATGACCCATTGTCACGTTCTTGGTAGGAGGCCAAGATGCTGGGAGGGCTCCCCTTGCGGCCGAGTGCAGCACATCCCTGGAGATGATACAGGGGGTGTGGTGCCCACAGAAGCACGGGTTGCCTGATAGGTAGTGCTGGTTGCCAGGAAATTGGTAGAACAGGCAGACTGCAGGGAAGCAGGCGTGCTTAAGAGGTCCAAAGGGTAAGGACCAGTGGAATGTCCAGATAGCAGAGTCAGGAGCCAGGCCAGGGGGTCAAACACAGCAAAACGGTCCGAGATCACAGCAGAGCTGGGTCTTAGCACAGAAGACAAGGTAAGCAAAGTCCGTTGGCCAGGCTGGGGTCAGGTGCAGGGAGCAACAGCAGAAAGCCAGGTACACGCCAGGAAGTCAGCAGGAACAGGTCAGGCAAGCCGGGTTTGGTACACAGGAGATCAGACAGGCAGGAGTTACAGGGCACAGGAACACAGTAGGAGCTGAAGATAATCAAGTAACTTGTATGTGCCAGTGACAGGCTTAAATAGGCCAGGGGGTGCGCCCACACCGTCTGTTTGCGTCTGTACGCGCCGTCCGTTCAGCGTATCTGCGTGCACGCATGCGCACATGCGCATAGGGGTGAGTCTGGCGCGGCCATGATGGACACTGGCAGGAATGCCAATAACTCTGCTATTTCCCTGACACCCATATTTCTACACGTGTGATTTTAGTTTTTCACTGATTTATGGACACTTTGTGGACTTTCTTCATTATTATTGTTTTGGATTCACATTTACATTCATTTTGAGGTCCAATTTCTTTGGTCTTCCTTACTTAGCGCTACATCCTTATTCACCTGCCCAAGAACCGCTGCACCACCAAGTTAAGGACGTGATCCAAACAGGGCACATGGATCAGTTGTCCCTGTTGGAGGGCGGAGAGGAGGTTGGTGCCATTTTCGCAAACCACTTTTCCTGGCTTAAGCTGGCATGGCGTCAACCACCTCTGAGCCTGCCCCTGCAGAGCTGACAGAATCTCTGCCCCAGTGTGGCTCCTGTCCCCCAAGCACACCAGCTCAAGCACCGCATGGCATCTTTTTGCCTGCGTACTTGCTTAGCCCCTTGAACGCCTACGGAGCACCGCTGGTTCCAAGGACAAAGCACAGGTAGAGGCCATGGAGGAAGAAGAAGAGGAGGAGGTGGAGGAGAGAGGTGTGTCAGAATCACCAGTAGTAACATTTTGGAGGCGTGGTGGTGGAACAACCTCCAACACTACTGCACCTTGTCCTGCATCCTTCCCAGCTGCCAGCAGAGTCACCCAATGCGCCGTGAAAGATAGATAACGTGCCTGTCCATGCCTGCTGGACCATGAGTCAACGGTAATATGCACCTTTCCGCTGACCGCCCTGTCCAGCGAGGCCAAGACATTGCCTTCCACATGCTGGTAGAGAGCTGGAATCGCCTTCCGTGAGAAAAAGTGGCGTTTGGGAACTGCTGCCACTGAGGAACCGCACATCCCACAAACTCATCCCACAAACTCACGGAAGGGGGCAGAGACTACCAACTGAAAAGGCAGCAGTTGAAGTGCTAGCAATTTAGCCAAGCTAGCATTCAACCGCTGGGCATGTGGATGGCTGGGAGTGAACTTCTTTCGACGGTCCAGCAGCTGGGGCAGGGAAATTTGCCTGGTACAATCGGACGTTGGTGTAGCGATAGCAGATTGTCCGCAAGTACTTGGCAGTGGCACACCTAATTCTACACCTTCATTCCTCTCAGTGCAGGTTTCAGAGAGGACTGAAGGTATAGTGGGTTTGGAGATCCCAGCTGACGAGGAGCAAGGAGAGGTCCACTTTGTTCTTTGGTGTGCTTCTTTCAGGTAGGCTTGCCAACGAACTGCATGGCAGGTCGACATATGTCTGGTCAAGCACGTGGTGCCCAAGCGGCTGATGTTTTGGCCACACAAGATACGCTTTAGACATATGTTGCAAATGGCAACGGTGCGATCTGCTGCACACGTCTGAAAAAAGGCCCACACCAAAGAACTTTTGGAATAAAGAGACAGCAGCGCCCTGCACATGCAGAGCTCTGCGGTGTGATGCAGTCGGTGTGCTGCCCTTAAGCTGGCCCCTGGAGGGCATCCTGCCTCATTGGAGATGTGCCTCCTCCTCCTCCTCTCTTCTATCAGGCACCCACGTGGAGTCAGTGACCTCATCATCCCCTCCCTCCTCATCACTGGAGCAAATCTGGCAGTATGCTGCAGCTGGGGGAACATGACTGCCAGATAGCTGTCCTTGTTGGGCACCTCCTCTCTCTGGGCTCACGTTACTACCCCCTCTCTCTGGGCTCACGTTACTGCCTTCCTCTAGCTGGGTTCCATCATCGGAGCCTTCAAAACGCTGGGCATCCCCCTGGAGCATGTACCCAACACTGTAGTCAAACAGTTCGGAGGACTCCTCAGGAGGACATGGTGGGGCTAGGGAAGGAGTGACTGATGCCATTAAGCCGAGGGAAGAAGCCGCTTTGGCAGCTGCTTTGCCAGACAAAGTACCCTGAGCCTGGGTGAAGGAGGATGAGGACGGCTTGGTCATCCACTCTACCAAGTCTTGGGCATGTTGCGGCTCAACATGGCCAGCTGCCGAAAAGAAGAACAAGCGTGTCCCACGGCCACGTGCTAATGAGGATGCACCGTGTCCATGACCAGCACTGTTGCCTCTAGACACAGAGCCTGCTTTCCCTCTTTTATTGCCTCGTCTGCCTCTCCTTGTTGGCCTTCCAGACATACTAATGGCCTGCAGTGAGATGTAGCTGCACAAAGGTGGGATGTACCGTATTTATCGGCGTATAACACGCACTTTTTTCCCCTTAAAATCAGTGGAAAATCGTGGGTGCGTGTTATACGCCGATACTCCGCCGATTCCCCTGCTGAAACGAGCGAGCGGAGCCAAAGCCAAAGTACACTCGGCTTTACTCGGCTCCTCTCGCAGTCCCGCCCATCTCTGACTGCGCCGCTGACATAGAGAATGCCGAGTGTACTTCGGCTAGTCTCGGCTCCTCTCGCAGTCCTGCCCCTGACTGTGAGCAGAGCCGAGTCTAGCCGAAGTACACTCGGCTTTCTCTGTCAGCGGCGCAGTCAGTGGAGATGGGCGGGACTGCGAGAGGAGCCGAGTCTAGCCGAAGTACACTCGGCCCCGCTCGCTCCTCTCCACAGAAATCGGCGCCAAATTTAAAAACCGCCGAGACTGACAAGGCTGCAAAGGCACTGGGCAAGGCTGCAGATGGACAGATGGACACTGGGCAAGGCTGCAGATGGACAGATGGACACTGGGCAAGGCTGCAGATGGACAGATGGACACTGGGCAAGGCTGCAGATGGACAGATGGTCACTGGGCAAGGCTGCAGATGGACACTGGGCAAGGCTGCATGCTGCATTTAAATGTAAGGATTTTTTCCTTGAATTTCCCTCCTAAAAGTTTTTTTCCTTAAAATTCCCTCCTAAACTTGGGGTGCGTGTTATACGCCGGCGCGTGTTATACGCCGGCGCGTGTTATACGCCGATAAATACGGTATATATATATATATATATATATATATATATATATATATATCTGTACTGATAATGCAGCTATCAGAATCAACTGCCTGCTGTGGTATTAGTATGAGAAAAGCAGCAATTGTCTTCAGTTAGTTTTAGGTGAACACGGTGCAGCGGACACGGTACACTAACTGAAAATACTTGCAGCTCTCTGCCTGTGGTTTTATTATGAGAACACCACGAATTGTATTCAGGTTCCTTTAAGTGAACGCTGTGCAAAGGACAGAAGTACACTACATGAAATTAATGCAAATCCCTGCATGAAAACACCACTAACTGTATTCAGGTAAGCTTTAGGTGAATGCTATGCAAAGCACACAGTACACTAAGTGAAACACTGACTGCAGCTAGCACAATCACATGCCTGCTTGTCACAGTATAGAGCAGGGATATGCAATTAGCGGACCTCCAGCTGTTGCCAAACTACAAGTCCCATCATGCCTCTGCCTCTGGGTGTCATGCTTAATGCTGTCAGAGTCTCGCTATGCCTCATGGGACTTGTAGTTTGGCAACAGCTGGAGGTCCGCTAATTGCATATCCCTGGTATAGAGAATAACAGGAACAGATCTAGCTAAACTGAATACAGTATATAAATATATATACATATACAACACCTAGGATGCATATATATCTTCTACACACTGTAACTGCAGCTAACTGACTCGCCTGAATGCTCTATCTAACTCAATATAAATGACACTGTCTCTCTCTCTCTCTGTAAGCTCTCTCTTTAACCAATGCTAACACACAAGACCGCCAAGCCAGCGGCCTTATATAGTGTGGGGCGTGTACCTACTCCTCTTAGCCATGATTGGCCAAAGCCACCCTGGCTTTGGCCAATTACGGCTCTCCGTTCTTACCGCGCTGTGATTGGCCAAAGCATGCGGGTCATAGTGCATGCTTGGCCAATCATCAGCCAGCAATGCACTGCGATGCCGCAATTAATTATGGGCCGTGACGCACCACTCAAATTTGTTGCAAACGGCCCATAATGTTCGAAATTCGGCGAACTGAAGAGGTAGAAGTTTCCCAAGTTACCTGATAGTAGTAGGCAAGGGCATATGAGCACATACACATTGTGTTAAGATGGAGGTATGGAGAAGACTAATGAAGAAGCATTCCCCCAACTCTCTGAAAATTTCCATCCAAAACCAGTGTTTTTTAGGGAGCACATGACCTACATTAGTTTTCCTCCTCGTGAATAGTGATGAGCCGAACACCCCCGGGTTCGGTTCGCACCAGAACCCGCGAACGGACCGAAAGTTCGTACGAACATTAGAACCCTATTAAATACAATGGATGCGAACGTTCGAATTCTAAAGTGCTAATTATAACAACTATTATGCATGTTATTGTCCTAAAAATAGTTTGGGAGCCGGGTTCTGCACCAGGGGACATGTATCAATGCAAAAAGAAGTTTTAAAAACGGTCGTTTTTCGGGAGCAGTCATTTTAATGATGCATAAAGTGAAAAAAAAAAGTCAAATATTCCTTTAAATATCGTACCTGGGGGGTGTCTAAAGTATGCCTGTGAAGTGCCACGTGTTTCCCGTGTTTAGAACTGTCCCTGCACAAAATGACACTTCTAAAGGAAAAAAAAGCCATTTAAAACTGCTTGCGGCTTTAATGTAATGTCTGGTCCCGGTAATATGGATGAAAATCTTTAAGAAAAATGGCATAGCTACCCCATGACCCCCCCCCTACCCCAGCCCATTACCAGCCCCTTTGGGTCTTGTATGGATATTAAGGGGAACCCCGCACATAAAATAAAAAAGGCCCTATATACTCTGAACAGCCGTATACAGGCGGTGCATACAAGACAGGGACTGTAGGTTTGTTCTTATGTAGAATGTGTTTGTAATTTTGAACAGGTACATTGTTGAAGTGTAGCTCCAGCCCAAAAATCTATTTTTAAACTTTTTGGAAAACATAGGTAAGGGTTATCACCCCTGTAACATTTGTTTTGCTGTCTGTGCCCCTGTTCAGAACATTTCACCTCACTTTCCGTCCCAATGACAACTGTTTTTGAAATGTGGTGTTTTTCTTGAAACAAGGATTGGTGATAAAGCATCAGTACAGAGGAGACACCTTTCTCCCATATTTATTCTTACAGGAGAGAATTTTCCTTCCTAGTGGTAGATTTCCTCTCACTTCCTGTTGTCTTCTTGCGTTTGCAAGTAGGAGTCGTTTGTAAGTTGGATGTTTGAAAGTAGGGACCTGCCGTATATACTCTGCAGAAATAGGCCCCTTAGTTGTTGGTGTTGGCACAACACTGTAAGCACTCACAGTTACTCTTGGTTGGTGCTGGAACGCCCTGCTGTCAACTATTATATCAGGAATTTTAATTACATATAATTGTTGAACAGTGGTAGTAAAAATTGGGCCTTTGATGGTGGTGCTGGTGCCACAACACTGTAAGCCCTGACAGTTACTCTTGGTGGGTGCAGCAATGGGCCCTGCTGTGAATTATTAGATCAAGAATTGTAATTGCATGCCCCTGTTGAACAGGGGCTGAAAAATTGGGCCTTAGGCACTGGTGGCACAACACTACAACCCCTCACAGATACTGTACTTGGAGCACAGCAATGAGCCCTGTTGCAAAGTATTGCTTCAAAAATTGTAATGACACGCCCCTGTTAAACAGGGGCTGAAAAATTGGGCCTTAGGCACTGGTGGCACAACACTACAACCCCTCACAGATACTGTACTTGGAGCACAGCAATGAGCCCTGTTGCAAAGTATTGCTTCAAAAATTGTAATGACACGCCCCTTTTAAACAGGGGCTGAAAAATTGGGCCTTAGGCACTGGTGCCACAACACTCCAACCCCTCACAGATACTGTACTTGGAGCACAGCAATGAGCCCTATGGCAAATTATTGCTAAAAAAATTGTAATTACACGCCCCTGTAAAACAGGGGCTGAAAAATTGGGCCTTAGCCACTGGTGGCGGCACCCATAAACAAAAATGATCTTCCAAGCTATCATCATCAATCGTATCATTGAGGACTCGGAGGAGGAGGATAGCCAGTCAACATAACAGCACAGGCACTCAGCATCAGCATCAGTCTTGAAGGGATGTGACATGTTAAAATCAATTAGTCTGTTATATCAGCATCAGGTGTGTGGTAGCTGGTGGTGATCCAAGACTGGTTCATCTTGATGAAAGTCAGTCGATCAACCGAGTCGGTGGACAGGCGCACCCTGTGATCCGTGACAAATCCTCCAGCAGCACTGAATGTGCGTTCCGAAAGAACGCTGGATGCAGGACAGGCCAGTAGCTCAATTGCATACTGTGCAAGCTCTGGCCAGTGATCCATCCTCAAGACCCAGTAAGCCAGAGGATTTTCGGTGGGGAAGGTGTCCAAGTCTGACCTTGCCCCTAGATATTCCTGCACCATGTTTATCAGACGCTGGCGATGGTTGCTGGAACCGATCATACTTTGGGGCTGCGGACTAAAGAATTGTCTGAACGCATCGGTCAGACGGCCACCTTCCCCACCGCTCCTTCTTTGACTGGCCGAAGCCTCAGCAACTCGTTGTCCAGGACCAGGAGTTTGTAACCTCCCAGTCTCTGGGAACGCGTTGCACAGACCTTTCTGCAAGGCCTCTCGGAGTTGTCTCATCCTCTGCTCCCTCTGCGACGGTAACATAAGGTCCGCAACCTTACCCTTGTACCGTGGATCAAGGAGAGTGGCCAGCCAGTAATGGTCCCTCTCCTTGATCCGAAGAATACGAGGATCCTTCCGCAGACTTTGCAGGATCAGGGAGGCCATGCAGCGTAGGTTTGCTGAGGCATTCGCTCCGGAGTCCTCTGGGTCACTAAGGACGACATGATCCGCAGCCACCTCCTCCCAGCCACGTACAAGTCCACTGGTTTCTTGGGACTGTAAATCATCCCTAAAAGACTGCTGCTGATGATGCTGAGTGCCAGCCTCCACCTCCATGCTGACACAATCCTCCTCCTCCTCCTCCTCCTCCTCCTCCTCTTCCTGTGCGATGGGTGGGACAGAAGGAACACTGTCTGGGTAAAGGGGGCCTTGAGAGGCAAGGAAGTCCTCCTCTTCCTGCCTCTGTTCTGCCTCAAGTGCCCTGTCCATTATTCCACGCAGCGTGTGCTCCAACAGGTGGACAAGAGGTACAGTGTCACTGATGCATGCACTGTCACTGCTCACCATCCTCGTGGCCTCCTCAAATGGTGCCAGGACAGTGCATGCATCCCTGATCATGCCCCACTGGCGTGGAGAAAAAAAAACAAGCTCCCCTGACCCTGTCCTGGTGCCGTAGTCGCACAGGTACTCATTGATGGCCCTCTGCTGCGTGTGCAGCCGCTGCAGCATGGCCAACGTTGAGTTCCACCTGGTGGGCATGTCACATATAAGGCGGTTCTTGGGCAGGTTCAACTCCTTTTGCAGCTCAGCCAGGCGAGCACTGGCATTATAAGATCTGCGGAAATGCACACAGACTTTCCTGGCCTGCCTCAGGACATCCTGTAAGCCCGGGTACCTGCCCAAGAACCGCTGCACCACCAGGTTAAGGACGTGAGCCACACAGGGCACATGGGTCAGTTGTCCCTGTCGGAGGGCGGAGAGGAGGTTGGTGCCATTGTCGCAAACCACCATTCCTGGCTTAAGCTGGCGTGGCGTCAACCACCTCTCGGCCTGGCCCTGCAGAGCAGACAGGACCTCTGTCCCAGTGTGGCTTCTGTCCCCCAAACACACCAGCGCAAGCACGGCATGGCATCTTTTTGCCTGCGTACTTGCGTAGCCCCGTGAACGGCTACGGAGCACCGCTGGTTCATAGGACAAACCACAGGAAGAGGCCATGGAGGAAGAAGAAGAGGAGGGGGTGGAGGTGAGAGGTGTGTCACAACCAGTAGTAGCATTTTGGAGGCGTGGCGGTGGAACAACCTCCAACACTACTGCACCTTGTCCTGCATCCTTCCCAGCTGCCAAAAGAGTGACCCAATGGGCCGTGAAAGAAAGGTAACGTCCCTGTCCATGCCTGCTGGACCATGAGTCAGCGGTAATATGCACCTTACCGCTGACCGCCCTGTCCAGCGAGGCCAAGACATTGCCTTCCACATGCCGGTAGAGAGCCGGAATAGCCTTCCGTGAGAAAAAGTGGCGTTTGGGAACCTGCCACTGAGGAACCGCACATTGCACAAACTCACGGAAGGGGGCCGAGTCTACCAACTGAAAAGGCAGCAGTTGAAGCGCTAGCAATTTAGCCAAGCTAGCATTCAACCGCTGGGCATGTGGATGGCTGGGAGTGAACTTCTTTCGACGGTCCAGCAGCTGGGGCAGGGAAATTTGCCTGCTAGAATCGGACGTCGGTGTACTGCTAGCAGAGTGGCCGCAAGTACTTGGCTGTGACACACCTAATTCTACACCTTCATTCCTCTCAGTGCATGTTTCAGAGAGGACTGAAGTTATAGTGGGGTTCGAGATCCCAGCTGATGCGGTGCAAGGAGAGGTCCGCTTTGTTCTTTGGTGTGGGTCTTTGAGGTAGGCTTGCCAACGAGCTGCATGGCAGGTCAACATATGTCTGGTCAGGCATGTGGTACCCAAGCGGCTGATGTTTTGGCCACGCGATATACGCTTGAGACATATGTTGCAAACAGCAGCTGTGCGATCTGATGCACTAGCCTCAAAAAAGGCCCACACCAAGGAACTTTTTGAATGACGGGCAGAGGCAGCGCCCTGCACAGGCGGAGCTCTGCGGTGTGATTCCGTCAGTGTACTGCCCTTACGCTGGCCACCAAAGGGCATCCTGCCTCGTTGGAGATGTGCCTCCTCCTCATCCTCCTCCTCCTCCTCTCTCCTATTAGGCACCCACGTGGAGTCAGTGACCTCATCATCCCCTCCCTCCTCATCACTGGAGCCAATCTGGCAGTATGCTGCAGCTGCTGGAACATGACTGCCAGATTGGTGTCCTTCTTGAGCATCCCCTCTGTCTGCTCTCACGCTACTGCCTTCCTCTAGCTGGGTTTCATCATCAGACCCTTCGAAACGCTGGGCATCCTCCTGGAGCATGTACCCAACACTGTGCTCAAACAGTTCGGGGGACTCCTCAGGAGGAGGACATGGTGGGTCTAGGGAAGGAGTGACTGATGATGAGTCTGACATTGATACCAGGGAAGAGGACGCTTTGGCAGCTGCTTTGCCAGTACCCTGAGCCTGGGTGAGAGAGGATGAGGAGGAGGAGGAGGGCTTGGTCATCCACTCTACCAAGTCTTCGGCATGATGTGGCTCAACATGTCCAGCTGCCGAAAAGAAGGACAAGCGTGTCCCATGGCCATGTGCTGATGACAATGCACCGCGTCCACGACCAGCACTGTTGCCCCCAGACACAGAGCCTGCTTGCCCTCTTTTATTGCCTCCTGACTGTCTGCCTCTCCTTGTTTGCCTTCCAGACATTCGAATAGATGGCCTGCAGGGAGATGGGAAAAAAGCAATAAGGGCTACCTTCAGGTGTCCTTCTCTGTCCCTTTACTTAAGGATTTCTAAATATGGTTGAGGATGATTGCTTTTGCACAGAATAGCACAACGACAATTTCCCTGACTGTCCAAAAAACAAGGATTTCAAAGATGGTTGATGAGGAATGCTTTAGCACACTATAGCACAAGGAGAATTTCCCTCACTTTCCTTCTTTGTCCCTAGAAACAAGGACTCGCACAGTGAAAGAAACTGACACTCTCCCTACCTAGAGTTTTCTGTCCCTAGAAAAAATGTTTTTTTTAAAGCACACTATAGCACAAGGAGAATTCCCCTCACTTTCCTTCTTTGTCCCTAGAAACAAGGACTCGCACAGTGAAAGAAACTGACACTCTCCCTACCTAGAGTTTTCTGTCCCTAGAAATTATTTTTTTTTAAAGCACACTATAGCACAAGGAGAATTCCCCTCACTTTCCTTCTTTTTTCCTAGAAACAAGGACTCGCACAGTGAAAGAAACTGACACTCTCCCTACCTAGAGTTTTCTGTCCCTAGAAAAATTTTTTTTTTTAAAGCACACTATAGCACAAGGAGAATTCCCCTCACTTTCCTTCTTTTTTCCTAGAAACAAGGACTCGCACAGTGAAAGAAACTGACACTCTCCCTACCTAGAGTTTTCTGTCCCTAGAAAAATTTTTTTTTTAAAGCACACTATAGCACAAGGAGAATTCCCCTCACTTTCCTTCTTTTTTCCTAGAAACAAGGACTCGCACAGTGAAAGAAACTGACACTCTCCCTACCTAGAGTTTTCTGTCCCTAGAAATTTTTTTTTTTTAAAGCACACTATAGCACAAGGAGAATTCCCCTCACTTTCCTTCTTTTTTCCTAGAAACAAGGACTCGCACAGTGAAAGAAACTGACACTCTCCCTACCTAGAGTTTTCTGTCCCTAGAAATTTTTTTTTTTTAAAGCACACTATAGCACAAGGAGAATTCCCCTCACTTTCCTTCTTTTTTCCTAGAAACAAGGACTCGCACAGTGAAAGAAACTGACACTCTCCCTACCTAGAGTTTTCTGTCCCTAGAAATTTTTTTTTTTTAAAGCACACTATAGCACAAGGAGAATTCCCCTCACTTTCCTTCTTTTTTCCTAGAAACAAGGACTCGCACAGTGAAAGAAACTGACACTCTCCCTACCTAGAGTTTTCTGTCCCTAGAATTTTTTTTTTTTAAAGCACACTATAGCACAAGGAGAATTCCCCTCACTTTCCTTCTTTTTTCCTAGAAACAAGGACTCGCACAGTGAAAGAAACTGACACTCTCCCTACCTAGAGTTTTCTGTCCCTAGAAAAAATGTTTTTTTAAAGCACACTATAGCACAAGGAGAATTCCCCTCACTTTCCTTCTTTGTCCCTAGAAACAAGGACTCGCACAGTGAAAGAAACTGACACTCTCCCTACCTAGAGTTTTCTGTCCCTAGAATTTTTTTTTTTTTAAAGCACACTATAGCACAAGGAGAATTCCCCTCACTTTCCTTCTTTTTTCCTAGAAACAAGGACTCGCACAGTGAAAAAAACTGACACTCTCCCTACCTAGAGTTTTCTGTCCCTAGAATTTTTTTTTTTTTAAAGCACACTATAGCACAAGGAGAATTCCCCTCACTTTCCTTCTTTTTTCCTAGAAACAAGGACTCGCACAGTGAAAGAAACTGACACTCTCCCTACCTAGAGTTTTCTGTCCCTATAAAAAAATTTTTTTTAAAGCACACTATAGCACAAGGAGAATTCCCCTCACTTTCCTTCTTTTTTCCTAGAAACAAGGACTTGCACAGTGAAAGAAACTGACACTCTCCCTACCTAGAGTTTTCTGTCCCTAGAAATTTTTTTTTTTTTTAAAGCACACTATAGCACAAGGAGAATTCCCCTCACTTTCCTTCTTTTTTCCTAGAAACAAGGACTCGCACAGTGAAAGAAACTGACACTCTCCCTACCTAGAGTTTTCTGTCCCTAGAATTTTTTTTTTTTTAAAGCACACTATAGCACAAGGAGAATTCCCCTCACTTTCCTTCTTTTTTCCTAGAAACAAGGACTCGCACAGTGAAAGGACCTGACACTCTCCCTACCTAGAGTTTTCTGTCCCTAGAATTTTTTTTTTTTTAAAGCACACTATAGCACAAGGAGAATTCCCCTCACTTTCCTTCTTTTTTCCTAGAAACAAGGACTCGCACAGTGAAAGAAACTGACACTCTCCCTACCTAGAGTTTTCTGTCCCTAGAAAAAATGTTTTTTTAAAGCACACTATAGCACAAGGAGAATTCCCCTCACTTTCCTTCTTTGTCCCTAGAAACAAGGACTCGCACAGTGAAAGAAACTGACACTCTCCCTACCTAGAGTTTTCTGTCCCTAGAAAAAATGTTTTTTTAAAGCACACTATAGCACAAGGAGAATTCCCCTCACTTTCCTTCTTTTTTCCTAGAAACAAGGACTCGCACAGTGAAAGAAACTGACACTCTCCCTACCTAGAGTTTTCTGTCCCTAGAAAAAATGTTTTTTTAAAGCACACTATAGCACAAGGAGAATTCCCCTCACTTTCCTTCTTTGTCCCTAGAAACAAGGACTCGCACAGTAAAACACACTGACACTCTCCCTACCTATCCTTCTCTTTCCCTAAACTAAAGGAATCCAGGTTAAGCAAGAAAGAAATAAATGTCACTGTCCCTGCCTATGCTTGTCTTTCCCTGCTCCGGAACACACTACACTAGGCTGCCGTGCTGGCGGCCTTTTATAGTGTGGGGCGTGTACTAAACACCCTCAGCAATAATTGGCCACAGGCATCCTGCCTGTGGCCAATCATTGCTCTCCTCGCTGCCGGCGCTGTGATTGGCCAAGCATGCGGGGTCACAGTGCATGCTTGGCCAATCACAGCGCCTGGATGACACTGCGATGGCGTAGTGCATTGTGGGCCGTTCGCGTCCCTCGAATTTGGCGCGAACGGCCCAAATCGTTCGATCTTCGTCGAACGATCGAACAGCCGATGTTCGAGTCGAACGTATGTTCGACTCGAACACGAAGCTCATCCCTACTCGTGAACAGAGTCTCATCTATTTCTATGCTTATTTGGAACATAGGGGATAGGTGTCCATTCAGTGGCTTTTGGGCACCCAAAGTATTCACCGTGTCACGTCCTAATATATATGCAATTGGAATTTCAGGGGAACATTTTTTACATTATAGGTACATATATATACAGTATAAAAAAATTAACAATTTTATTGATTACATTAAAATCTTTTTAAACAGTAAAATACTTGTTGCAGAATTATTTCAAATATCACAGTATTGGTTTGCAGACTAAATATAATTTCCCCTAGAGGATAGGTAAGTATATAAAACTTGAGTATAAGTATAAACTAAGATTCATATATCCTCCAGGCATTGGGATTCCATTGTCCTCGCTCGAACTTGTAAGTTGCGCTCTACGTGTTACACGACCTAGTCGCTTCCTCAGGAGCTTGAACAATCTATTTAGATAAAAACGTACATTAATTAAAATATTTAACTATATGTTCAAGTACATATATCTCTAATTTTCCACAGCAGTACACTCACTCGCAATTGGAATGCCAGAGTCACAGCGCTCACCCGCATCAGACCTGGTTGGGGACCCCCACATGCACGGCTGCATAAAGGCTCATAAAACTCCTAGAGAATATGTAAAAATTATGAATATTGAAAGTAGTAATAGTAATGGGTATATATTTAAATTTGGAAGTGTTACTTAATACTTAGCCCTATGGTACTAACACACCTAATTCTGGGGCTAAATGCCTCCACTTGTATATAGGAGCTAGTTTTCCTGAAAGCCAAAGGAGCCTATTGGGTAAGAATGAAATAAAGCCCATTACTTAGTTAGAATGAAGTAGCTGTATGCCTCTCCTTATATTTAGTAATAAAGATTATACCTTGGTACAGAATCTACACTGATATCTACAGTATGTATTATGTCTGTTGCAGCAGGTGTGGAGCTCCATTGTTTAGTTTAGGCCACAGATGACAGGGCTGGGTAGCAGACCATGCCGCAATGCCTATAGAAAAATTAGACCAAGGTATTGCTACATATATACAGTATATGAATAGGAAATGTTACCAAGTATGACAAAGGGGATCCAAGATAATAAAACTTTACCCCAAAATGAGCATGGAAAGACATAAATATAATCCTACCATCTCCAAAATACCAGCTGGAAAAGGATTAACATAGGGGGAAGGGGGGCACTAGTCAATTCAATAAACAAAAAGAGGCAGATGCGTGTTACCTGTCCTGGGTTGTTTCCTGATAACGGCCAGTGTCCTCAGTGCAGTAAAGGGAGGAGAGGGAAGCACAGAGGGGACATCCATCTCCCTGTTTTAACCTGACCACTAAAAAAGAGGTTGCTCGCTGCACCGTGCGCTGAGAACTTTGTGTGATCAGAGCGGATCGAGGGAACGTCATCACCATGAGCAAAGCACACCCGCCTGAGCTGAAGAAGTTCATGGACAAAAAATGATCTTTGAAGTTAAATGGAGGGAGACATGTTCAGGGAATACTTCGAGGATTTGACCCATTCATGAATCTTGTGCTAGATGCACAGAAGTAACACCAAGTTGGCAACAAACTATTGGCATGGTGGTCATACGAGGGAACAGCATAATCATGTTGGAAGCTTTGGAACAAGTATAGTATTAGGATATGATGAGCCTAACCTGCCCATGGTGTCAACCCTCAATTAAGTCATCCTACTGTATTCATACGCTTTACATTTGTTGTGCTGTTAATTTTTTTTTGTATTAAAAAGGTTTTTCACTTAAAAATTAGGTTGCTAAACTACTTGCTAACGTCCAGCCAACCACCTGCCCTCTGGATCCTGTTCCCTCGCAAATGTTACATTCACCCTCTGGTTCTATTCTACACTCTCTAACCCACATCTTCAATATCTCCCTCTGTTCTGGCATCTTTCCCAACTCTCTAAAATATGCACTCATCAGCCCCATAGTTAAAAAGCCCTCATTGGACCCAATCAAACTTAACAACCTACGCCCCATCTCCTTGCTCCTCCAAACTCCTTGAACGTCTGGCCTACAACCGACTGAGCGAGCACCTTGCTGAGAATAGCCTTCTTGATCCCCTTTAGTCTTTCTGCTACCTTTGATATGGTTGACCACCCTCTCCTCTTCAAAAAACTCCATGCCTTTGGTCTCCGTGACTGTACTCTTCACTGGTTCTCATCCTACTTATCCAACTGCACCTTTAGTGTTACTTACAATTCTACTTCCTCTCCTCTTCCTTTCTCTGTTGGGATCCCCCAAGGTTCTGTTCTTGGACCTCTCCTATTTTCAAGCAACACCTCCTCCCTGGTTCAGCTAATAGCCTTCAATGGCTTCCAATACCATCTCTACGTTGATGACACCCAAATCTATTTCTCTACCTCTCAGCTCACTCCCTCCGTCTCCTCACGTATCACTAATTTACTAACAGATATATCAGTCTGGATGTCACACCACTTCCTTAAACTGAATCTATCCAAAACCAAACTTATAATTTTTCCTCCCCCACGTTCCCCTTCCCCGGATCTCTCTGTCAAAATCAATGGCACAACTATAAGCATCTGTAATTTTAATTTTCTCCATCAGCTCATCCACCACAGTTATTACCTTTGGTTTCACTTGACCCTCCCTTCTAGATTTTAAACTATAACGAGCAGGGCCCTCTGATTCCTCCTGTATTGAATTGTATTGTAACTGTACTATCTGCCTTCATGTTGTAAAGCGCTGAGCAAACAGTTGGCGCAATATAAATCCTGCATAATAAAAATTATAATAATAATACAACGGCTCCGACCAGAGCTGTCAGTTATGCTGCGTACACATGGTCGGAATTTCCGATGGAAAAAGTCCGATGGGAGCTTTTCGTCGGATACTCCGACCGTGTGTATGCCCCATCTGACTTTTTCTGTCGGAATTTCCGACGGACTTAGATAGATAGAGAGCAGCTTCTCTATTTTTCAGACGGAAAAAAATTCTTCCGGAAAATCAGTTTGTCTGTTTGCAATTCTGACGCACTAAAAACCATGCATGCTCAGAATTAAGTTGACGCATGCTCGGAAGCATTGAACTTAATTTTTCTCGTCAAAATGTTGTATGTCACCGCGTTCTTGGCGGTCGGAATTTGGTGTAACCGTGTTTATGCAAGCCAAGCTTGAGCGGAATTCCATTGTAAAAACCATCCGATTTTTTCCCAACTGAAAATCCGTTCGTGTGTACGCAGCATTAGTGTGTACCAGGCTTAAGGTGCAATAATAGGCCAAATGTATTCCTGTGTTAGCGCAGTGTGTTCACATTGTTCAATATAAAAGGGAGTTTGGCCTGGTTGCTTTATCAGAGGGAGATCATAAAATAGGGATGTACGATGGACCCATTGATTGTTTACAAAAGAGTCCAACATCAGTGCCTGACATCACAAATGCACTTCTGGAAGATTGGTCAAACATTCCCATAGACACACTCCTAAACCTTGTGGACAGCCTTCCCAGAAGAGTTGAAGCTGGTATAGTTGTAAAGGGTGGGTCAACTCAATATTGAACCCTACAGACTAAGACTGGGATGCCTTTAAAGTCCATGTGCGTGTAAAGGCAGGCGCCCCAATACTTTTGACAGTATAGTCTATGCAGGATCTGTTTTTGCTTCATATAGCTACATGGTGATTATGCCAACTAATTCTCTTTCTCAATGTAAGTCTTAGGCTGGCCATACACAGTGCAAATTACTTTCCTGCAACCACGGGTTGCGGGAAAGAAATGTGCACGATTCTCCCATCAACATGGACAGTGCTGACAGGGCAATCCCTCCTGACAAGCTATTGCCTGCTACCGGTGGGAGAAGTCATCCTCACTGGGAGAAGACAGTGATTATCACTAGCAGCTATAGCTGCCGCTAGCTTTAATCGTAAGAAAAACCTGGCAGGCTGGTTGTACCCAAGTTGATTGATCAATCAAATTGGTACATTCAGCCTGCCCATTAACGGGTCAAATCTCAGATTCAAACCATGTATGGCCGGCCTTATTCAGTTAAGGCTTACTGAAAACCATGCACTCCGTATGTGGTTGTTATCTTAACAATCAAGTAAGCTGAGTCATTATTGTGAAATACTCATATCCCTTCAGTGACTAATCTACAAATATACAGCATACTGTATATTTAATACAATAATGGAATCTCAAACCTACAAGCTTTATAATAGAAAATGTAACAGAAAAAAATTCTTCAAGATAATCATTGTAATAAATCAAAATATGTGCATATTGAAAATCTACTTTCCTGTTTTATTTCACTTGTTGCCATGGCATGTTTTTTTCTGCTCATCTTTCTGTAATTGTCAACAATAAAAAAGTTTACTTTGATACAGAATTCCATGTCAATCCAGTTCCCACACAGTAAAAAGCAAAATTAAAATTTCCGATACAACCGATATTGTACAAAAAACACCTAAAAGGGGTTGTAAAGGTTTGTTTCTTATTTTCTAAATAGGTTCCTTTAGGCTAGTGCATTGTTGGTTCACTTACCTTTTCCTTTGATTTCCCTTCTAAATGTTTTTTTTTCTTTGTCTGAATTTCTCACTTCCTGTTCCTCCTCAGTAAGCTTGCCCCCATCATCTGAGCCATTCTGGCTGGAGGTTATTCAGCGTGCTTGCCCCCTCCCTTGGGACTACATCCCTGCGGGGAGACAAACCTTTACAACCCCTTTAAGTATATTAAAAGATCGCTGGCATTATTTTTAAAGGTAAATATATTTACTAGCCTGTTTGCTCTTTTGCAGTATCACATTGTCCCAAAGGTGGCCCTATACTTTCATTTTTTTAAAGGGTATTCCCACTTTTGCAGTCAAATTTAAAAAGAAAAAAAAAAAAAATATATATATATATATATATATATTCACACACCATATCTAAAAATTAACTACTATCTAACTGCTAATCCCGACCATTATTTAACCCAAGATTCTCAGACCCTACTTGAATAAGAGTATGTGCTTCTTATTCCTTTTTTTTTTTTTCCTTTCTCTTTTTAAAAACTTCACACTTGAAAAAAAAAACTGGAGAAAAAAACAGCCCCCCCTCGCCTAGCATTCATCTCAAATCTTTACATATTACCCCCAGAATCTCTGGCATTAACCATACGACTCTAAAAAAGACATGTGTATTTGTTTTCGTCCGAATTAAATTTGAATTTCTGGGATTTTCATGTTTGTTTTAACAAAACAATAACGAACACGCAGAATCCGAAATCCGAAAGAGCTGTAAAAAAAAAAGTATTTTTTTTCGTATCCATTATATTTTCGTATCATTGCGACAACAGTTCGATATAGATAGACAGAAGATTCGACATAACGGTGACAATAGCTATCTGTGTCTATCGAACCTGCAGTCGAATGTGCCTAACCTATTTCTATCAGTCCAAGATTATTCGACATACAGAGAAAAGATTCGACATTATAGAGACATGAAGATTCAACGAAGCAGCTAAAAACATACAATCTCCGCGAGCGTACATTTGCTATAAAATGCTCTGCCCATAGGCTATAGAAGAAATCTAATGTTGTTTGACTAGTAATTTTAATTATTAATTATATTTATTAATAGTCAAACAACATTAGAATTCTATGATAGCTTGTTTGACAGTTTAGCTGCTTCGTCGAAATCTTCTTAGAACATCCGACAGACACCATAAGCCTTCAATTGACAGATTCAACCATAATTATTCGGATTTTTGTACAAATGCATTTTTTAACAAAACTAAATAAATAAAAACGAATTTCAGGAGAAATTGAAATTCCGAAACAAAATATTTCACTGTGCACATGTATACTCTAATGGAGACTGGTCTGTATATAGAAAATATGGAGTCCATATCCTCTAATATTTCTCACTCTGTTTTTTCATTGACATTATGAGGTCTTCCATTTCCAGAATTTCTGTAATTGCAGTGAGATCTAGTCGGAGCGACTTCCAGAGTATTGGTATTGATGTGTTTGCAGCTGTTAAAGTGATTGTAAACCCTTTAACAAAAAAAAAAAGAAAACCTGCAAGACAAAGGCATAATGAGCTAGTATGCATAGCATACTAGCTCATTATGAATTACTTACCTTAGATTGAAGCCCCCACAGCGATCCTCATACACTGCTCCGGCCAGCGACATCGCTCCCGGAGTTACTTCCGGGTATCGCGGGCACTGGCGCTGTGATTGGCCGGAGCTGCGATGACGTTACTTCTGTGCGTGCACGCTGGAGCTGCCGGTAACGGCATACTAACTAAAGCAACGGCACGAACTTGCCATTGCTTCAGTGCGCATGTGCCGATTACCTTGGCACATGCAGATACAGGGGATAGCTCCTAAACCGTGCAGGTTTAGGAGATATCCAGGGTAGCTGCATGTAAGCCTTATTATAGGATTACCTTTAGTAAAAAGTGGTTGTAAAGTGTTTACAACCACTTTAAGAGGTGTTTCAAAAATTAATTTGTATAGCTTTTGTTGGATAAGGGTGTATCATGGAGTAAATATGCTACGGGCTTCCTCTCAGGAGACACACCAGTTAGCTCTGTAGCACTACCCCCGTAGGAGCTGCTGGTTTAGGTTTTGGGCCTGTACTATGCCTATCAACCCCTGTAATCTGGCTCGATTACCCCTTGGCACAACTGGACAATAATAACAATAATGTGATTGTGGGCCACTAAAGGCTATAGAGGGCCACAATGATATCACACAACAATAAATGTAATTAAATATTGTTACCTTGTTGTGGTTTGCCTGCCACACAGCTGCAAAAGACAAAGTCCCACACAAGAAGTAGTTCAGCCAAGAGGTAATATGTTTACTTGGTAAAGAAATAGAGATTACACATGTGATATTCGACTCAAACAGATCCCTGTGAGAGTCAGCTGACATACATATACACAACAGTTCCAGGGTTTCACTTATAAACCAAGAGACCCAAATTTACTCAACCTAGGGTCTGACCTGAGGAAGTGCACAGTGGAGGAAACTCCCACTGTAATGATATCCGCAGTGGGATACTTCTCCACCAAGTCCAACCCAGCTCACTGAAACAGCACAATGACAATAAAATAAATGCAAACAGTTGGTTTTACACGTGAAAGTTCAACAAGCTATCTGGCTCCCCCTGGTGGGCAGCTTTACTGGTGCGCGTCCTGCTGTATCAACCTAGAGCGGTCCCTCTCCCTGGTCCGATCAGCAGGGCTGTACAGGAATACCTCCGACAGGTGATCCGGTCTCCGTCACTTTAAGCCCAGGCTTCTCCGGCCTAAGCACCCTCGCTGCAGGCCTCTTGCCCGTTGCAAGATGGCATTCCAAGAGACCGAACACAAGCCCCTCCTTGTCTTAAATAAGTTCTCCCAGCAGGCTGTGCGTGGCGCCACGCACCCTGGCAGCAGAGTGGTGTTGTGGGCCTTGTAGTCTACTTCTGACCAATAGCAATAGAGTCTCTGTCTCTTCGCACCACAAGGTCCGTCATGCATTGTTCTTATCATAGCTGAACCAAACAAATTGCAGCAGTATGATACAAACGGACAACAAAAGGAGCTAAGCTCTTATTAGGCACAAACTGTAGTCCATAAGCTACGTGCAAAAGTGACACCTTGCTACACACTTCCTGCACTTGAAATCTTTGGCCCCCAAAGACAGCAGCAGTTTGAGGAACCCGTCTGACCCTTTCTCTGAACGGTTTGTCTTCCTGCAGGTGGATCTTGTGGGTGGCACTCTTTGCACACCCTAAATCAAATTCGTTCTTGGAGAATGCAGTCTGCCATCGGCCGAGCTGGGCCCTAATCCTTTCTCTCCATTCTGGTGGAAGGGTGGTGTCTTCTGGGTAGAACTTCTCCACTGGGATCTCACCCTTCTCCTCCTTCTTCAAGTCAGATGGTGAGACTGGGGTGGCGGTGCTTACTTGGCCCAACAGCATTCTGGCTGGTACTTTCACTGGTGAGGTGGTTGTGTTGCGAACACTCACTGAGACCTTCCAATGATTCCTCTGTAGGGCCTTCAATGGAACCACTTCGGGGATTATTTCTATCCCCCTTCCTTCCTTCCGTTGGTCCGTTTCAAGGACAATGAAGGGGCCTGGTTGCTTCCAAGTAAGCTTGACGGACGCTCTCAGACAAGTCACTTCCCCGGGCTGTAGTACTCTTTCTCCTATATCCAAGTGCCAGATCTTGCCTACCCCTTCTGTGGGAGCCTTCTGTTCTAGTACTAGGCACTGGTACGCTTGTTTCAGCAGGGGGTGCATTCCTGTAGTTGAAGTACCCCGCTCCTGGGCCAAAGGTTTTAACAGTCTCCTGACTAGGTCAGTGTTGGTCCCTATAATGAGGGAACTTTTACTAGCCCCTGGCGGGCGAGGGCAGACTACTGCCAAGGTGTCAAAAGTCTCTGTTTCTCCAGCCACCGAGGGGTCAAAGGTTAGTTTGATTGGTAAACAACCATCATAGGGGAAATTTTGAGTTCCAATGCCCCATATCTCCAGTTCTTCCAACTTCTGCAAAGGCAAGTGTTTACGGTGCTTGTCATAGAAGTCTCTGTACAGGAGAGTCACTTGAGCCTCGCTCAGTGGCAACAACTGGAGCCCTAGGCGAGGGTTGGGACTCCCGATGTTGTCTCCTCGCATCGTTAGATTTCATGGAGTTAGCTGAAACTGGTGGGCACCCGGTTGACTCCTTCACCGGGGCCCTTTGGAGTTTTCCGCCGGCTTGCGGTACTGGGCTGAAGCTTTCTCCGGGCTTGGACATACTTCCCGATAATGTCCGACTCCTCCACAGTTGAAGCAGATCATCAGTTTCCTTGGTTTCTGCACTTGGGCAACATTAGAGCAGAGAGACTTCTTGGGCTCCTCTGGCGTGTTTCCACTGGGCAGACCAGCTGGCTGGTTGGTCAGTATGGACATCATCTCTATTAGTTGAGATACTTGAGTCTTTAGAAGCTCAACCTGAGGGTCACCATCATCAGCATTGATCACTCTGACTCTGGCAGCAGATTCAGGTTTCTGACTTTTCTTCTTGCTGTCCAACATGACTTCTTCCTCCCTGACAATCCAGATCAAGTCTGGGTATTTCAAGATACCACCATCTTGCCGGGTCCTCAACAGGAGGGTAATGGGGTCTAAAGGTTGGGCCCCTTTCAAAACTTGCTTTGCTCGGATCTTGTCCACATCCCGAGGGTCTAACCCCTTTTTCAACAGGATCTGATGTATGATCTTGTCCAGGCACCTCAAGTATTCTAACATCTTCTCTCCTTCTCTCTGATAAGAGTGTTCCATTTGGTAGATGAGGTCGGTGGCTTTCTCAGTGCAACTGAATACATCCTGTAAGATACTCAGGTAGTCTTGGGCAGTACAGTCTTTCTTACTAAGCTTCAAGTTGCGAATGGCTTCCAGGGCAGGCCCCTTCAGACTCTCTGTGATCCTCTGTTTTTTATGAGGCTCTGGTATGTCCCATTCATCCAAAGCTTGGGTAGCCTGGTCCAGTCATTCTTCAAAACTGTCTTCCGCTGAAGGTACCGGTTGTCTTCCCGAGTAGATTCTGAGTATCCTGTAGCCAGCAGCTGAGTATGCGTGAGGATCCTTTTGGCACTTTTTGACAAATTCCCCAAGGACAGCACAGAGTTTGGGCCCAATGGTGGCCAGAGGTGACTTGGCAGGAACTTCTGGTTTGCTAGAGTCAGCTTGACTGGATGAGGTAGGACCTTCTTTGGGAGCCTCTGGGTGTATCACATTAAGTTCTCCCTTGTTGGCCAACTTCACACTTGGACCCTTGAAGTGTTCAGGGATCTCCTGTTTCCACTCAATCAATGCATACGTATGTGGTGTCCCTGTGTCTATTTTTACACCCATGCTTTCTTGTCTGGGGACAGTGTCTTTATGGCTTGACTTAACTGTTCTTCACCCCAGGACTCTCCTGGAATTTTAAGCACCACGCTGAGCTCTGAGCGGGCATTTTCTTCCTTTCACCATGCTATAGCAGCAGCAGAATCCATTTTTGTTGCCGGTAGAGATTCCGTCTAGGGGGAGTTTAGATTGCAGTGTCACAGGAATCCCGGACGAGCCCTCACGTGTAGCACTACCCCCGTAGGAGCTGCTTGTTTAAGTTTTGGGCCTGTACTCTGCCTATCAACCCCTGTAATCTGGCTCCCCCTTGGCACAACTGGACAATAACAATAATGTGATTGTGGGCCCCTAGAGTCTATAGAGGGCCACAATGATATCACACAACAATAAATGTAATTAAATATTGTTACCATGTTGTGGTTTGCCTGACACACAGCTGCAAAAGACAGAGTCCCACACAAGAAGTAGTTCAACCAAGAGGTAATATGTTTACTTGGTAAAGAAATAGAGGTTACACATGTGATATTCGACTCAAACAGATCCCTGTGAGAGTCAGCTGACATACATATACACAACGGTTCCAGGGTTTAACTTATAAACCAAGAGACCCAAATTTACTCAACCTAGGGTCTGACCTGAGGAAGTGCACGGTGGAGGAATCTCCCACTGTAATGATATCCGCAGTGGGATACTTCTCCACCAAGTCCAACCCAGCTCACTGAAACAGCACAATGACAATAAAATAAATGCAGACAGTTGATTTACATATGCAAGTTCAAAAAGCTATCTGGCTCCCCCTGGTGGGCAGCTTTACTGGTGCGCGTCCCGCTGTATCAACCTAGTCAGTGAGCGGAACTAATGATTGTTCCTAAAAGTTTCCAGTAATCTTTGGCTAGCTTTTGTTGGTGCACTTGAGTATTTGTAATCCAACAAAAAGGGTGAAGAAAGATTGAACAGTTAACATGTGTGGTGTAAGGGCAAGTGGAATGCTGATCCTTCCCAAAGTGCTAAATCACTACTGAATATAGCGTGTCTCCGCTTTAGGCACTGCAGTTGCCAGCAAGTATAGGTAAAACTATGGAAGTCATCTTCCTGCGACACAGTTAGTTATGTTGGTGGGCAGGTGCCCTCTCACCACATAAGGCCTCGCCTCGCCGGTGTGCTCCGTTTGGGCCCTCTTGGCTCTCAGCCTCTGGATGGGTCGTGGTCCCTGGTCCTCCGCTTAGCCGCTCACAAGGCATCGGTGGATAGGTGACTCGGGATGCTGAGGAGTGTAGAGCGGTCCCTCTCCCTGGTCTGATCAGCAGGGCTGTACAGGAATCCCTCCGACAGGCGATCCGGTCTCCGTCACTTTAGGCCCAGGCTTCTCCGGCCTAAGCACCCTCGCTGCAGGCCTCTTGCCTGTTGCAAGATGGCATCCCAAGAGACCGAACACAAGCCCCTCCTTGTCTTAAATAAGTTCTCCCAGCAGGCTGTGCGTGGCACCACGCACCCTGGCAGCACAGTGGCGTTGTGGGCCTTGTAGTCTACTTCTGACCCATAGCAATAGAGTCTCTGTTTCTCCGCACCACAAGGTCTGTCATGCATTGCTCTTATCATAGCTGAACCAAACAAATTGCAGCAGTATGATACAAACGGACAACAAAAGGAGCTAAGTTCTTATTAGGCACAAACTGTAGTCCATAAGCAACGTGCAAAAGTGACACCTTGCTACAGCTCTTTTACTGTATGTTTCACCATATCACGGAAGTCGTTCAGCCTCGGCTCGGACATTCCCAAAAATGTGCAATAGATTACCCTTCGAATCTCCACAGCGCCGACAGACACCTGGGGTCTGAGGAATTACACGATGTAGCACTGCTGAAGTTTAATACCAGTTACTAGTTTGTAACCTCCTTCTTGACATCTGCTCGCAACTGAAGAGTTATGAGAAAAAATAAGATTCTATCTTTTTGAATTTGCAAGAAGGTAATCTGTAGATCTCTCTCCCATTGTTGGAGAAAAGAAAGATTCTGTGGGGCATTGGCCATTATCAACGATGAGTAAAAGTGGGACAATGAATGTCTCATTGGTTCCCCCGCAAGGCAGATCTGCTCAAACATGGAAAGATCTCTTATCTTTAAAATACCTCTCCAGCAAAGTGCGGAGATATGCACCAAGCTGAGCACAGCAAAGGAAGTCCAGAGTGTGGGAGAAGTTGCTTGCAATTTTATCGCTCGTCATAAGCCGATTTCCTTGAAAAAGTGTAATGGGCAGGAGGACCCCTGACAAATTGTGGATCATTCAGTCCAGATGTCCCCACTCCTTCTGAACTCCAACACCAGGTATTTTGGAGGAAGTAGCAAAAGGGAGCGCTGAAGAGGTGAGTATAAGGTGTTTGGAATTAGGTTCCACAAACCCTGTCACTTTGCCCTGAATAGTCAACATGACAGTGTCTTTCCAAAAGGGTAACATCATTAATGTATGCTTAAAGAAACATGGTCACTAACAGTGAAAAGGCAATCAGCTTGAAAACCAGACAAATTAGTCCACACCACAATCCATGAGTCATGATCACCTGGATTCCTGAAGTTTATTTAGATCAGACAATGCTACAATATTCAGGAGAATATACAAATGAAGAATCAGTGGCTCCCATTTTCTAAATACATCCCTGATTCTAAATATCTCAGCAACTAAAGTGAAACATTTGATCAAAAAGTCTTACACCTGAATGTATATGCAAATTTATTTCCAAATGTCTTCTGTAATATTTAATCTATGAGATAATGACAAACAAAATGAAATCCATTATGAATATTTATAAATGTACAGTATTTACTTATTTACTTTATTTATTTCATTTTTTTATTTCATTTAACACCGGAAGTCTCTTAGATTGTGAACATTTTAAATAAGTTATTCATATTGAAGTTTTTCCTCTTAACTGCTTTAAACAAATAATTAGCCAAGCTTAATAAGAAGTTTAAAATAAATCACTGTACTTTGATTTTCCATTATACAAGTTTTAGTTAAAGAGAACTGATAATGACAAGCATGATATTATAAATTCTTCATTAACAAGATTATTTTACATCTTCTGACAATTATATCAGAAAGACATGCAGTGGAATCTGTCTAAACTTGGCATTTACATCCAAAGTTTTAGTGTTAGATTGTGTGATGTGGATCTACATATTTTGTTAAGAGATAACTGTACATTTTAAAGAGGAAGTAAACTGGAATTTGTTTTTCTCACCTGCAAATTAAAGCCATAATGTAGTAGTATGAAACGCATACTACTACATTATGTGAAACTTACCTGCAAACAAAGCCCTCAATCGATGCCTTGTCCCCGCTGCAGGCCACATCCATCTTCCCCCACCTTCCTTCCGGGTCCGCGGACTCCGGCTGTGTGATCTGCCAGAGCCGTGTGGCGTAACTCTTGCGCATGCCGCCGTTCACAGCACAGGACTCTGAAGGAACTGCATGAGCGGCTGTTCTTTCAGAGCGAATGCGCCAATGGCGTCATTGGCTGCATGTATACTAAATAGCTCCTGAACGGTGCCCGTTTAGGAGGTATTTATAGTACCTATAGGTAAGCCTTATTATAGGCTTACCTATAGGTACAAGTAATGGATCAGAGTTTACTTTCTCTTTAAAAAGTGTTACATGCTGTTAGAAACAATGGGACTCTGTACAGCCTTCCTAACAGGGTCCCCCCCAAAAATATATCAAATTATATGTAGCGCCCAGCCCATTTAGGGGTGCTATATACCCAAATTTAGGGGCTGGTCTGAGATAGTAGTTAGGCTCAGACCGTTCTCAATTTATAGGTTGTGCTGTTTTATTTCCAGGTGGTATACTGGTGTGCAGTTCCCTGCGGCCTGTAGGTGGCACTGCCATAATGGGTCAGGGTTGAACCACCAGTATTAGTGCTGTGCCTTGGGGTGTCCTCTCTCGGCAGCGGTACAGTGGGCGTGTTTGGCCTGATGTGCATGCTGGGAGAGGATACATAAGGGGCAGACGCCGCCTGGGAGGGGTCTTTGTTTCGGAGGAGGAGAGGAGTCGGAGTCCAGGTGTGTGGCGCATGGCCCTCCAGGCCATGGGGCCACGTGTGCATCAGTCCCAGGCACCTTTAGTCCTGGGGCTGCATCTTCAACATTGGGCCCAGCACCTTTAGCTGGAGCCCACTTCTGGGAAGAGGAATCCCAGGGTGTCCCTCGCGAGGGAGCCCGCTTCTAATTAGAGGAGGCCGGGGGAGGACCTTTCTGACAGACCGATGAGAGTTCACGGTGAAGGAAGGGGCCCGGTAACTTTCTGGAGGGATTCATCTATTCACCAAGGGCCTAGTAATGTGCTGCTGCTGGCACTCGTCCTTACATACCAAAAGCTAAGAGGTTCGGGGTTCTGATAGATTCTGTGGCAGAGAGTCTCCCGATCGCATCGAAAAGAACCTGATTGATCATTCAAGCATCACTTTGGCTGCTAGGATCCACTTTGTAGGAGACTATTCGGGTGAGCTAAACCTACTCGGGGATAGAGTAGTGATTGTGATATCCATTTGTGCCTGGACCAACCTCCCAAATCTTGCTGTCCTGTCTCTCATCCACCCTTTTCCTATCTGCTGAGCATTGAGAAAATAAACTCAATGTTGGAGTTTGAAGTGGTGTGGACATTGGAATTACTTGGGGGGAATACAGAGACTTGTCCCTATATCCTAGGAGACGAGAACCAACTGACGGAAGAACCTAGCTGTGGGACCCAAATACATAACACCGCTTAACCTCCTCAACCAGGAGGGTACGGGCATATAGTACGGCGTGCCTTTTTCCTGCAATTGAGCCAAAGCAAACAAAAGCATTTTTGCTAAACATACACTAAAATCATGATTAACCACTTCAATACCAGGCACTTATACACCTTCCTGCCCAAGCCAATTTTGAGCTTTCAGCGCTGTCGCAATTTGAATGACAATTGCGCGGTCATGCAACACTGTACCCAAACAATTTTTTTATCATTTTGTTCCCACAAATAGAGCTCTCTTTCGGTGGTATTTGATCGCCTCTGCGATTTTTATTTTTTGCACAACAAATAAAAAAGAGCGGAAATTTTGAAAAAAAAATACGTTTTTCTTTGTTTCTGTTAATTTTTTTTGTAAATAAGTACCTTTTCTACTTCAATGACGGGCACTGATAAGGTGACACTGATGGGCACCGATGAGGTGGCACCAATGAGGTGGCACTGATGGGCACTGATGATGGGCACTGATAGGCGGCACTGATGGGCACTGATATGTGGCACTGGTATGCGGCACTGATGATGGGCACTCATAGGCGGCACTGATGGGCACTCATAGGCGGCACTGATGGGCACTTATAGGCAGTACTGATGGATACTTATGGGTGGCACTGATAGGTGGCACAGACGGGCACTGATAGGTTGGCACTTATGGACAGAGATGGGCACGGATGGGCACTGATAGGTGGCACTGATGGACACTGGTAGGTGGCACTGATGACACTGGTAGGTGGCACTGATGACACTGGTGGCTGGCATTGCTGGGCATCACATGCCATGATGGTGCCATGATGGTTCCAGTCAGTGCCCACATGATTGGACACGGCTGATCACGTGGTAAAAAGCCTCCGCCGGAGGCTCTTTACCGAGATCAGTGTAGCGGTGTGTCAGACTGACACACCGCTCCCGCGATCGCCGCGATGCGCGCCCCCCCGGGCGCGCGGCGGCTGTTATCCTGCAGGACGTCAATAGACGTCCAGTGTGGATAACAGAACCACTTCCCGGACGTCAATCTCCTATTGACTGGGCGGGAAGTGGTTAATAGACACAAACACAACAAAATTCCTGCTAAATCGAATAAAACAGTTTTGTGTTAATAAATAAAGCTCTGTGTGTGGCTAAAGTTTTGGGACTTATTCCCATGGGAGCCGTGGCTTGTATAGTGTATGAATCAGTGGTTTATTTATGTGACTGAAAGCAGCTTATGGTACACTATGGGGATGCAGCAGCTGTACAAACACAGTCACAGATCCTAATGTGAAAGGCGTACAGATGCAGGTGTATGTTCCCAAAAGTAAACAGAGTGCATTCAGGGCCACTCACGCATGCCTGCACACATCACATTATGGCCTGCAGCTGTGTTCGTACAGCTGCTGCATCTCCAATAAGTAACAGGCGGCCAGTGAAAACGCAAGCTGCAAGTGCCCAGCAACCATGTGTAGGGTAAAAGGGTTAAAGCAGGCAGTGTCATGCCTTCGGCCTACAAGGGAAAAATAATATCTTCTGGACTTGCAATTCCAATCTTAACAAAAGACTATTGATGGGCAGTGTTCTATAGTTAATACACATTTCCTGGGAACTAGCTCCACTTCCTATTACAACTCTTTCATCTTTTCCACTGGGACAGTCCACATGGAGTCAGCTAAGCCTGCACCACATGTTTCCTAGGAAATCCTGGTCCTCCTAAGGCAGCATCGCTGGTATGATAAAGACTAGTAGACATTTGTTTGTGTTTATGTAATTCTTATATGTTAATTTAACTGTTTATTTCTAGTTTCACCATACATACGCATTTTATATGGCCACCACCTGTTCATTGTAATAAAGATCCAAAGTTACAGACAGGCTGGTTATTTTAGGATGCAAGGTTTAAGCTGTATGTTGAGCTACATACACGCCAGGGGCAAACGTGTAGCGAGAACAGAACAGTGAAACAGCGGCTATCCAGCAAGTGGGATTTAGGACAGTGACTACACAGAGGTCTGCTACCCTGTCAGTGCAGTCATCTGCATACGGCAATACAGCAGTCTCTACACAGTCAAGCATTCCTGCAAGCAACATGTCACATAGCCAGGCATCCTCACTCAAGACAAGGTCCCAAGTTTTCGGTTCCTCTAGATCTTCCTCTGCAAGCAATGCACTCGCTATCGCACGTGCAAAAGCTGAAGCCGCCAAGACCCGAGCAGCCTTTGTTGAGCAAGGAATGCAGATTAAAAAGGAGAAAGTGAGGCTGAAGGCACAGTTAGAGGCCGAGGAAGCCCTCCTAGAAGTAGCCCTAAAGAAACTCACTGTAGAGAAGGAAGCAGCAGCCGCCATAGCCGAAGCAGAGGCCTTAGAATTAGCTGTATACCCGAGAAGTTAATGCAGCAGACGCAGCAATATTCTGAACCCAGAAGCTGAAACTCAAGATTCTCTACAACGAACTTCAGATTACATCAATCAAAATTTTAAGCCAAGTAGTGACAAAGATGACGTTAAAGAGACAAGCCAAAGACATTACACGGTACCGCCGCAAGTCAGCGACAAGTCTCAAGCCTGCAAACAGGAGAAATCCATGCAAAGTGACGCCTCCTACGACAGACTCCTTATGCATGAGGTAACAGAGCCTTCTAATCGTCCTCCAGAACCAACGTCCAAGTCAGAATGGTATGACAGAGGCCAGCTTGACACCCTCAAAAGGTATGACTACACACAGCCATCTCACCATGGCAACACACAGCAGGCTAACCAAGCCATCATAGACTTTGCAAGGTTCTTTGCACGATGTGAGTTAGTCACCAAAGGACTTGAAAAGTTTAATGACTGCCCTGAAAGCTACAGAGCCTGGCGGTCTTCCTTTCAAAATGCCATCAGAGACTTAGATTTGTCTTGCATTGAAGAGATAGGCCTCCTGATCAAATGGCTTGGAAATTAGTCTGCTGAGCACGCCAGGCGAATCAGGACAATAAATATAAACCACCCAGACACTTGTCTTAAAACGATCTGGGATAGACTTGATGATTGTTATGGTTCAGCAGAAGCAGTAGAAAGTGCACTATTTAAAAGACTTGATAACATCCCCAAAATACCTAACAAAGCCTACCAGAAACTTAGGGAGATAAGTGACTTGCTAATGAAACTTCAAGTAGCTAAATCCGAGGGGGACTTACAAGGACTTGCATTCCTTGACACAGCCAGAGGTGTCAACCCCATTGTACAAAAGTTACCCTATAACTTGCAAGAGCAGTGGATTACACATGGATCCCGATTTAAAAGACAGCATGATGTTCCATTGTAGTGTACTCTTCCGCAAAGATTCTATTGCCTTCACAGCTGACATCCAACAGATGTTCCATTGTTTCCTGGTCAGAGAGGAAGACAGAAACTTCCTAAGGTTCCTTTGGTTCAGAGACAATGATCCTTCCAAAGACATCTCAGAGTATCTCACGAGGGTACACATATTTGGCAATAGCCCTTCACCTGCAGTTGCTATCTACAGACTCAGACATTCCACCCAAGAAGGTGAACTTGAGTATGGTTTAGATACAAAACAATTTGTAGAGAAAGACTTTTATGTAGATGACTGTTTGAAATCCTTACCTTCCAGTGAGTCTGCAATCTATCTTCTTAAAAGAGCACAGGAAATGCTTGCTTGTTCCAATCTCAGGCTTCACAAGATTGCTTCCAAAAGCAAAGAGGTAATGGAAGCTTTCCCTGCTCAAGACCATTCCAATGATCTAAGGGACTTAGATCTAGGTACAGACTCTTTACCTGTACAGCGCAGTCTAGGCCTACTTTGGGACTTGAAATCTGATTCCTTTACCTTCCAAATAAACGGAGAAGAAAGGCCCTTCACTCGCAGAGGTGTCTTGTCCACAATCAATAGCCTATGCGATCCATTAGGATTTGTGGCACCTGTTACAATTCAAGGTAAAGCCCTACTTAGAGACTTGATTTGTGAAACATCCGACTGGGATGCCCCACTACCCCTTGATAAGAGGAACTCTTGGGTAGGGTGGAAAAACTCTCTATCAGTCTTATCTGATCTCCATGTTTCACGCCCATAATCTCCTGTACCCTCTACAAAGACACAGAGCCAAAACATTTGCATATTCTGTGATGCTTCTATCAAGGCAATAGCTGCTGTGGCCTACTTAAGATCTGTCGACACTACAGCACGATGCCACGTAGGATTTGTCATGGGCAAGGCAAAGCTAGCTCCACACCCTGAGCACACTGTACCTAGGCTATAACATTGTGTTGCGGTACTAGCCGTTGAACTGGCAAAACTAATAACCTCAGAGATGGACATTGACCTCAAGGATATCCAGCTCTACACTGACAGCAAGGTAGTGCTAGGCTACATCTACAATGAGACCAGACGTTTCTATGTTTACATCAACAACAGAGTGTTGAGGATTAAGAGATCCACTCGTCCAACACAATGTCACTACGTACCTATTGACCATAATCCTGCAGACCATGCTACAAGAGCTGTTGCTGTATGTAACCTTAAAGACACCACGTGGTTTACAGGACCTGCATTCTTGTACAATGCAGAATAGACTGTTCCTAAGAGTGACATTATTGAACTAGTAGATCCAGACTCAGATACTGACATCCGTCCTGAGATCTCAACATTTCAGACTCCAACTTCCGATTGCCAGCTTAAATCTAACAGATTTACCAGATTCTCAAAATGGAAGGCGCTTGTTCAAGCTATTTCTTGTCTTATCGATATAGCTCACTCTTTCAAAGGTGACTCAAACAGCTGTGACCGCAAAGGATGGCATCATTGTCAAAGGATCAGTTCAGCATTAGAGCTCCAGCAGTCTCAGGATCTTATCATCCACACTGTACAGCATGAAACCTATGCTAAGGAGATCAACTGTATCCTTACACAGAAAACTGGAGAAATCAGTGCCCCCCCATGGGAATTTCACCACTAAAGACTTTTACTTACGCTATTGGAGACAAGTACAAAGTCTGGCAAATACCTTCTGGGACAAGTGGAGGAAGCAATACCTGTCCAATTTACAGCCACGTACTAAATGGCATGACAACAAGCCCAACCTTAAAGGAGGAGACCTTGTTCTTGTTAAGGACTGTCAGTCTCAAAGGAATGAGTGGCCTTTGGGCCTCATCTCCAACACCTTTCCAAGTGACGATGGAAAGGTCAGGAAAGTGGAAGTCAAGATTCATAGAAACAAGGAGACAAAGTTGTTCCTCAGACCAGTTTCTGAACTAATTTTATTGTTGTCACCTGAGGAATAAATAGTGGCATCCTATGATACCAAACGGGGAGTGTCATGCCTTCAGCCTACAAGGGAAAAATAATATCTTCTGGACTTGCAATTCCAACATTGTCCACTAGATGCCAATCTTAACAAAAGACTATTGATGGGCAGTGTTCTATAGTTAATACACATTTCCTGGGAACTAGGTCCACTTCCTATTACAACTCTTTTATCTTTTCCACTGGGACAGTCCACATGGAGTCAGCTAAGCCTGCACCACATGTTTCCTAGGAAATCCTGGTCCTCCTAAGGCTGTTTACCTGTACCCTAGTAGACATTTGTTTGTGTTCATGTAATTCTTATATGTTCATTTATCTGTTTATTTCTAGTTTCACCATACATACGCATCTTATATGGCCACCACCTGTTCATTGTAATAAAGATCCAAAGTTACAGACATGCTGGTTATTTTAGGATGCAAGGTTTAAGCTGTATGTTGAGCTACATACACACCAGGGGCAAACGTGTAGCGAGAACAGAACAGGCAGTGAGGAGGCAATACAACTAGAGTTGAGCGGACACCCGGATGTTCGGGTTCGACGGGTTCGGCCGAACTTCGGAAAAAAGTTCGGGTTCGGGACCGAACTTTAACCCGAACCCGGACCCGAACCCCATTGAAGTCAATGGGGACCCGGACTTCTAAGGACTAAAAAGGCTCTAAAAATGTAATGGAAAGGGCTAGAGGGCTGCAAATGGCAGCAAAATGTTGTTAAGAGCATGGCAAGTGCTCTGCAAACAAATGTGGATAGGAAAATAACTTAAAATAACATAAAAAAAATAAAAATAAAAAATAATAATCTTGACCTAGGAGGACGAGGTCCATATGGAGTAGGAGGTTGAGGTGGCGGTGGATGTGGCTGTGTAGGTGGAAGCGGCGGTGGAGGAGGACGAGGTAGCCAACACTGATTCAAAAATACAACAATGGCTGGGTAAGGCCGGTGATGTGTCGAATTCTGTCCCCCGTCAAATAGTGTCCACCCTGTACTGCGCTTGCTCAGTATGTAGGACAAGGGGATTTAGAAAATCTCCCAAGACGAACGGCGCCTGCGTGGTGAGTTCAGGTGAAGGCCACACCATCCGTGGTTCAAGCCGAGCCAAGTGAGGCCGTGCCCGAAGCGTGGCGATCGAACCGAGCCCGTGGGGGGCCCTGTTACTATGTGCTACCATATGTCCACTTGGATGGTGGGGCTTGAACCTGAACTCACAGCAAAGGCGCCGTTCATCTTCGGAGATTTTGTGAATCTCCTTGTCCTCTGTACTGCGCAAGCGCTGCGCCTTCGCAGTATGGGCCGGACACAATCCGATGGCCGGACAGTTTTTGTCACAACACCGGTATACATGTCTATTCTGCACAAGGTACGGACAAGTCCTGTGGGATCCATGCCTGGTTCATTTTAAGGAACGTGAGCTTGTCCACATTGGCTCTGGACAGGCGGCTGCGCTTGTCTGTGATAACGCCCCCTGCCGTAATAAATACACGTTCAGATAATACACTGGCTGCAGGGCAGGCCAGCACCTCCAAGGCATAAAGGGCAAGCTCAGGCCATGTGCCCAATTTGGAGACCCAGAAGTTAAAGGGGGCAGACCCGTCATCCAGTACGTGTAGGCCTGTGGACACATACAGCTCAGCCATGTTGGTGAAATGCTGCCTCCTGCTAAGACGTTCCATCTCAGCTGGTGGTGCTGGTTGTTGTGGCGTGCTGACAAAGCTTTTCCACATTTCAGCCATGCTAACCATGCCTTCTGAGGTGCTGCCGGTGCCCCGGCTGCATTGGCGACCTCTTCCTCCTCCTCTGCCTTCGCCTTGTGCTTCCACCGTACGCCCGCTGTCAGGTGGGAATGCCACCAGCAGCGCGTCTACCAGCGTGCGCTTGTACTCGCGCATCTTACGATCCCGCTCCAGTGAGGGAATTAAGGACGGTACGTTGTCCTTGTAATGGGGATCCAGCAGGGTGGCCAACCAGTAATCAGCACCAGTTAAAATGTGGGCAACTCGGCGGTCATTGCGGAAACACTGCAGCATGTAATCGCTCATGTGTGCCAGGCTGCCCAGAGGCAAAGAAAAGCTGTGTCCTCTGTATCACCCCAGCCACGCACCAGTGATGGCCACGAGCTGGTCTGGGTGCCACCCTGCTGTGAAAATGGCTCCTCCTCCTCCTCCTCCATCTCCTCCTCCACCTCATCATCCTCCAGAACTGTGCCCTTTCTGCCGGACAATTGTGTACCTGGCGTTTGTTGGTGCAGGAACCCACCCTCGTAGCCACTTGTGAAAGACTGCCCTGAAAGCCTTTGAAATGATCCCGCTTCCTCCTCCTCCTCCTCATCCTCCTGTGCCACATCCTCTTCCATCATCGCCCGAAGCGTTTTTTCAAGGAGGCATACAACTGGGATAGTAACGCTAAGAACGGCGTCATTGGCACTGGACATGTTGGTGGAGTACTCGAAACAGCGCAACAAGGCACACAGGTCTCGCATGGAGGCCCAGTTACTGGTGGTGAAGTGGTGCTGTTCCGCAGAGCGACTCACGCGTGATTGCTGCAGCTGAAACTCCACTATCGCCTGCTGCTGCTCGCACAGTCTGGCCAGCATGTGCAAGGTGGAGTTCCACCTTGTGGGCACGTCACATATGAGGCGGTGAGCGGGAAGGCCAAAGTTACGCTGCAGCGCTGACAGGCGAGCAGCAGCAGGGTGAGAACGCCGAAAGTGCGCACACACAGCCCGCACTTTCTGCAGCAGCTCTGGCATATTGGGGTAATTTTTAAGGAACCTCTGGACCACCAAGTTCAGCACATGCGCCAGGCAAGGGATGTGCGTCAAACCGGCTAGGCCCAGAGCTGCTACGAGATTTCGCCCATTATCGCACACCACCAGGCCGGGCTTGAGGCTCACTGACAGCAACCACTCATTGGTCTGTTGTTCCATGTCCCTCCACAACTCCTGCGCGGTGTGGGGTTTTTCCCCCAAACAGGAAAGTTTTAAAACTGCCTGCTGTCGTTTACCCCTGGCTGTGCTGAAGTTGGTGGTGAAGGTGTTACGCTGACCGGATGAGGAGGCGTAGAGGATGAGGAAGCGGAGTAGGAGGAGTTAGCAACAGGAGGCAAACTGAAGCGCCCTGCAATCCTCGGTGGTGGAAGGACATGCGCCAAACTGCTATCTGCCTCAGGCCCAGCCGCCACTGCATTTACCCAGTGTGCTGTTAGGGAGATATAACGTCCCTGACCGTGCTTACTGGTCCACGCATCCGTAGTTAGGTGGACCTTGCCACAGATGGCGTTGCGCAGTGCACACCTGATTTTGTCCCCCACTTGGTTGTGCAGGGAACGGATGGCTCGCCTGGAAAAATAGTGGCGGCTGGGCACGACGTACTGTGGGACAGCCAATGCCATCAGGCTTTTAAAACTCTGCGTCTCCACCAGACGGAATGACAGCATTTCAAAGGCCAGGAGTTTTGAAATGCTGGCATTCAGGGCCAGGGATCGCGGGTGGCTAGGGGGGTACTTCCTCTTCCGCTCAAATGTTTGGGAGATAGAGAGCTGAACGCTTCCATGGGACATTGTGGAGATGGTTGGTGACCCAGGTGGTAGTGTTGCTGGCAGATCCTCTGTTTGCGGGGTGGCAGGTGCCACTGTCACTACAGAGGTGGATGAAGAGGCCGAGACTGCAGCAGAAGAGGAAGCAGGAGGAGCCAGAGACCTTTCTTGGTTTTTGAGGTGTCTACTCCACTGCAGCTCGTGCTTTGCACTTAGATGCCTGGTCATGCAGGTTGTGCTCAGGTTGAGAACGTTTATGCCTCGCTTCAGGCTCTGATTGCACAGCGTGCAAACCACTCGTGTCTTGTCATCAGCACATTGTGTGAAGAACTGCCACGCTGGGGAACTCCTTGGACCTGGCTTTGGTGTGCTCGGTCCCTTGCTGCGTTGGGCAGTAGCAGACATACTGTCTAGCTGACAGACGCTCCGCTTTTGCACCCTGCTCCCTCTTCTGCTGTGCTGGTGGCTCTGTGCGACCACCGCCTCTTCCTCCAAACTACACTGGTCACCTGCATAATGTTGATTCCATGTGGGGTCGAGGACCTCATCGTCCTCCACATCATCTTCCACCCAGTCTTCACCCCTGCCCTCCTTGTCTGTCTGCACAATTGCAAAAGCAGCAGCAGTTGGCACCTGTGTTTCGTCATCATCCGAGACGTACTGCGATGGTCCTCCCATGTACTCATCATGAAACATAAGTGGTTGGGCATCGGTGCACTCAATCTCTTCCACTTCTGGGACAGGGCTAGGTGGATGGCCCTGGGAAACCCTGCTAACAGAGTCATCGAAAAGCAGAAGAGACTGCTGCATGATTTGGGGCTCAGACTGCTTGGCTGATTTGCAAGGGGGTGAGGTGAAAGACTGATGGACATGGGTTTCAGGTGCCAACTCTGTTCTTTCATCAGAAGAGTGGGTGGGAGACAATGTGAAGGAACCCGAGACACTGTCAGCAACCCAATCTACTATCGCCTGTACTTGTCCTGGCCTAAACATTCGTACAGCCTCATTAGGCGCGACAAAATACAGCCGCAGGCTCGGTCGCCTACTCGCACCTGAGGAAGGTGTTTCACTTGTGCGTGTATCTGGCACAGATCCACCACGTCCTCTCCCTGCAACAGGAGCTCCACCAGCAGCACCACGACCAGGGCCACCACGTCCCTTTGACCTTCTCCTCATATTTTCAAAATTTAGGATCTTGCCCTAAATGGGTGTTTTTGGAAGCGCAGAACACAACCAAAGTACGTAACCGCTGAATCGCACAGCTACAGAACTGCAGAAAATGCTATTCAAAAAAAATGTTGTTTTTTTAGTATAGCACAGTAGGAGAAAACTATATAGAAATTGTTTATTTCACACACCTCAAAATATGTATAACACACTGCAAACTTTTTTTTGTGCCCCTAAACGGCGTTTTTTGGAAGAGCAGAACACACCCACAGTACGTAACCGCTGAATCGCACAGCTACAGAACTGCAGAAAATGCTATTCAAAAAAAATGTTGTTTTTTTAGTATAGCACAGTAGGAGAAAACTATATAGAAATTGTTTATTTCACACACCTCAAAATATGTATAACACACTGCAAACTTTTTTTTGTGCCCCTAAACAGCGTTTTTTGGAAGAGCAGAACACACCCACAGTACGTAACCGCTGAATCGCACAGCTACAGAACTGCAGAAAATGCTATTCAAAAAAAATGTTGTTTTTTTAGTATAGCACAGTAGGAGAAAACTATATAGAAATTGTTTATTTCACACACCTCAAAATATGTATAACACACTGCAAACTTTTTTTTGTGCCCCTAAACGGGGTTTTTTGGAAGAGCAGAACACACCCACAGTACGTAACCGCTGAATCGCACAGCTACAGAACTGCAGAAAATGCTATTCAAAAAAATGTTGTTTTTTTAGTATAGCACAGTAGGAGAAAACTATATAGAAATTGTTTATTTCACACACCTCAAAATATGTATAACACACTGCAAACTTTTTTTTGTGCCCCTAAACTGCGTTTTTTGGAAGAGCAGAACACACCCACAGTACGTAACCGCTGAATCGCACAGCTACAGAACTGCAGAAAATGCTATTCAAAAAAAAATTAGTTTTTTTAGTATAGCACAGTAGGAGAAAACTATATAGAAATTGTTTATTTCACACACCTCAAAATACAGTATGTATAACACACTGCAAACTTTTTTTTGTGCCCCTGAATGGCTCTTCTTGCAAGCGTACATTAAAGTGCAAATTTTTTTTTTTTTTTTTTGCCCTAAACAGGTCTTTTTTTGCACTAGCAAAATAAAATGCTTTTTTTTTTTTGCCCTATGGGTCTTTTGGAAAAGAGCACAATAAAGTGCCTTTTTTTTTCCCCTAAAAGTTAGATTTTCTCTGACACTGGGCTCATGGCAGTGTAAAAAGACTGCACTGCAACACAAACAGGTAAACCTATGCAGATCGCTGATTTTAATCTCTGAATCTGGACTCCTATATAATATTCTCTCTCCCTGAAAGCACCAACACAGGAACCTGGCCCTACACTACACTATCTCTCTATCTTTTCCCTCAGATTGTAGAATCAGGACTACCTCATCTATTTTTCTATCTCTCCCTAAAAGCAGCAGCAGCAGACTAGATCCTCTCCCTATCTATTCTGAAGCAGAGTGACATGTGTGCTGTGTGCCTCTAGCTTATATAGAAGCTGGGTCACATGTTGCACTGACCAATCACAGCCATGCCATTAGTAGGCATGGCTATGATGGCCTCTAAGGGCACACCAGCTAATCAAAAGGTGATTGGCTGGCCCCTGAAGCATTTCTAAATGTGTTATTAGATTGCCGAACCCGAACCCGGACTTTTGGGCAAAGTCCGGGTTCGGGTTTGGGTTCGGGAAAAAGCTAAAGTTCGGTACGGACCCGAACTTTACAGTTCGGGTTCGCTCAACACTAAATACAACACATCCTCGCTTCCTGTCAAATGGTCTCTGAAGAGCCATCCAAATGCATATGAACAAGCCCTTATTTTTTTTAATTTTCTTTTAGTAATGTTATTTTTTTTTTTTTGCTAATTTTAAACAGTCCTGCTACGAGGCTTTGGTGAAATATCAGGGGTCTAAACAGATCCCTGATGTCTCACTTTTGAGTTAGAGGAAGTGACTGGGAACACAGATTCCTCATGCCCTATCTCTGCAGCCTCACTTACACTGCAGACAAATGAACAAGATGATAGAATACAGAAGCAATCAGTACCAATTGCTCACTGTGTTCATTTAGGAAAGGAAAGGGCCAGTAAAGATGAGATATTGATGGGCCCCCCACTCTCCATCCTAAACTCGATCCCCCTGTGCCCCACAGCAGCTGCAGCCAGTGGGAGGAGGAGAAGCCAGAAGCAGTGTGGGGGCACAAGGAGATCAGAGCAGCCAAAAGGGGGTATCAGAGTAGCAGGGGTTGACGGGGGTGTAGATACTAAAATTGATTCCCATGTGGCAATTCTGTAGCAGCTGAAAGACTGAAAGAAGCCTGGAGAAAAAGCCTCACTATGCTGCAGTGAGAGAGGGTCAGTTTCAATGATAGGGCAGTGCAGCCAGTACTCCTGCTCCTCAGGTGCCTGAGCATCAGGGATCTGTTTAGACCCCTGATATTTCACCAAAGCCTCGTAGCAGGACTGTTTAAAATTAGCAAAAAAAAAAAATAACATTACTAAAAGAAAATAAAAAAAATTAAGGGCTTGTTCATATGCATTTGGATGGCTCTTCAGAGACCATTTGACAGGAAGCGAGGATGTGTTGTATTGCCTCCTCACTTAGAGGGCTTAGAGGGTTAGAGGGCAGGACATTTATTGGTGTCTGGGACATGGTTTTGGTATCATAATACTTTTAAGTGTACCCCAACTCCTTTTTTTCTTGTGATCCAGTTGTACTGCCTTATTACGGGCCCTGGGTGCTTGCATAGTATATCAAAAGAACAAGGATTATAACAAGGTGACTAGAATTAGACAAGATACAGTACAGATGTCTAACAAGCAGAATGCTGTCCAGAGGAAGCTAGATTGTCATTGCTAATGACTACAGTATCTGTGCAACTTGCTAAAGCAAGCAACCAGCCAGGAAACTGGTGACATGGCAAAGGGTGTTATGCTTGGCCCCTTCACTAGCAGCTGGTTCCCCTCAAACTGGGACCAATCCCGTAGCAAAGAGTTCCTAGGGACCCAGCGTGGAGTCACAGGAGAGAGAGAGATGTAGAGGGGCTCCAGAAAGGAGAACACGCATGGAGTTATAGAGAAGTGTGTTTCCTGTATTCAATTGTAACACACAAAACATGGGAGTGAGGTGATATGACTGCTGAGTTCATGGAGACCTGTACATGTTCTGTGGTACTGGCTCAGAAATGCTGCATACCTGGGAAAGTGGTGTTCTCTAACAGAAGTAGTGTTCAAAGTGCTTAGTGTCATCAGTGTAAGAAGTGCTGCCTGCTTCTAAATGTAGAGTATCACCTTAATGTTGATTTTCACATGACAGCGACTCCCTATTTACATTAGACATCAGCGAGTGTGTGGGTGGGTGCAGCATGGTGTGGTGGCAGTAAAACTCTCAGTCCAGATGCAATTGAAAGAACTTGTATTTAAGACAAAGTAAAACAGTTCTCAACAAGCTCATCGAAGGCAGCAGTGTTTATTTCATTGACAGAAACATTTTTGTCATAATTTCCATCAGCAGCATATTTCCAGTGAAAATTACCCCACATTCTCGTCAATTGACAAAAACAATGACGAAAATCAATTAAATTTCCGCGACCAAGCGAAAAGGGAACAAAAATGTGAGGGAGGGAAGTCTACCCACGCGAACTCCCAGTTTCCCTGGAGCTTCATCTGTAAAGCCCCTGAGTATTTCCCACTGTAGCACGCTTAGTGGTGTGGTGTGCTTAGCACTGTGCAGCATTACAGGCCTCCTCAGATTACCTTCCAGAGCACTGTGCATTCTAGGCCTTATGAAAGTCCCAACCATCCAAAGCACTGTGTATTACAGGCCTCCTCACACCACCCAGAGCACTGTGTAGTATTACAGGCCTCCTCAGACCACCCAGAGCACTGTGTAGTATTACAGGCCTCCTCAGACCACTGACCAGAGCACTGTGCATTACAGGCATGCTCAGACCACCAGCCAAAGCACTGTGCAGCATAGCAAGCCTAATCAGACCACCGTCCAGAAAACTGTGTGCATTACAAGCCTCCTCAGACCACCGTCAAGAGCACTGTGTGCATTACAGGTCTCCTCCTCAGAACAGAGTGACCACCACCCAGAGCACTGTGCAGCATTTACAGGCCTCCTCAGACCACTGTGCATTACAGGCCTCCTCAAACCACCATCCAGAGCACTGTGCATTACAAGCCCCCTCAGACTATCCAGAGCACTGTGCAGCTGCAGCATTACAGGCCTCCTCCTCAGATCATCTAGAGCACTCACTGTGCATTACAGGCCTCCTCAGACCTTCCAGAGTATGTAGTTTGTTTAAACCTTAATACCACAAATAATAACATATTAGACTTTTTCTGCTCCAGAAGTATATAATGAGTTTGGAAATTCTAGAGAAATGCTTAAATAATGCATTACAATTTAACTAAACCCATAGATTTTAGTCGCCTAAAATTATTTTAGTCGACTAAAATGTACTGCAGATTTCAGTCCACTAAAATGTACTGCAGATTTTAGTCAAGTAGATACGACTAAAACAATTGCAGATGACTAAGATATAACTAAAACTAAAATGGCATTTTAGTTAAAAGACTATGACTAAAACTAAATCGAAATTTTACACCAAAATGAACACTAAAAGGTAGCCCAACTGGGAACACTCACAGATGAACAGCAGAATGTAGCCGAGCAGGTCTCCGCCAAACTGACAGTGTCTGTCTTGAGGTGCAGAGTGCTGTCTGGCTGGTCCAAGTGGGAGGGTTTCCACGGAGAATGGCAAATCCCTACGCTTCCCCTACTTGTCTGGAACCTTTGCCTGCCACTATTACTGTCCCCGACAGACAGGAGTGGACAAAGAAGACAGAAGATGAAGTGGACAGGGTGGGCAAAACAAAGAGTGGAGGGAGCAGCAGAAGATGGAGTAGATAAGATGGACAGAAGAATGTATAGACACAGTAGAATGGACAGAGTAGACAGAAGATAAAGTTTCCAGAACAAACAAAAGAAGACGTGGATATGGACAGAAGAGAGAAAAGATGGTGAGCAGAAGAAGTGGACAAAGCAGGGGGGAAATTGATGGGGCAAGCTATACAGAAGATGACTTCCACAGTGTGGGAAAAAAAGGTGAGGTTGATATGTAGTAGTCACCAGTACAAATAGAATGATTAATCTTACCTACCAGGACACAGACAGTAACAAACACTTGACATTGGGTCTAAACCTTTCCCATTCTACCCAAACTGGAAAAAGAAAGTTTTGCGTATGCATATACCATGAACCTGTCTATTTGGCTGATTTAGTGAGGTAAAAAGTGTCTAAGTCACTGACCCAAAACAAGCATGTAGTTGAAGTGTTATTACTCTGCCCTCACTAACTGCATGCTTGTTCCCAGTCGGTGAAAAAACATTCTAAGACCAAAAACAGTGAAATAACAATCACCTGAGTGAACTGGAAGCTGAGTAATATCAGATTGTGTGGATTTTTAAGTTTCCTTCTATTGTATACTGTATAATACAGTATCTCACAAAAGTGAGTACACCCCTCACATTTTTGTGAATATTTTATTATATCTTTTCATGTGACAACACTGAAGAAATTACACTTTGCTACAATGTAAAGTAGTGAGTGTACAGATTGTATAACAGTGTAAATTTGCTGTTCCCTCAAAATAACTCAACACACAGCCATTAATGTCTAAACCCCTGACAACAAAAGTGAGTACACCCCTAAGTGAAAATGTCCAAATTGGGCCCAAAGTGTCAATATTTTGTGTGGCCACCATTATTTTCCAGCACTGCCTTAACCCTCTTGGACATGGAGTTCACTAGAGCTTCACAGGTTGCCACTGAAGTCCTCTTCCACTCCTCCATGATGACATCACAGAGCTGGTGGATGTTAGAGTCCTTGCGCTTCTCCACCTTCCGTTTCAGAATGCCCCACAGATGCCCAATACGGTTTAGGTCTGCAGACATGCTTGGCCAGTTAATCACCTTTACCCTCAGCTTCTTTAGCAAGGCAGTGGTCATCTTGGAGGTGTATTTGGGATCGTTATCATGTTGGAATACTGTCCTGTGGCCCAGTCTCTGAAGGGAGGGTATCATGCTCTGCTTCAGTATGTCACAGTACATGTTGGCATTCATGGTTCCCTCAATGAACTGTAGATCCTCAGTGCCGGCAGCACTCATGCAGCCCCAGACCATGACACTCCCACCACCATGCTTGACTGTAGGCAAGACAAACTTGTCTTTGTACTCCTCATCTGGTTGTCACCACACACGCTTGACACCATCTGAACCAAATAAGTTTATCTTGGTCTCATCGGACCACAGGACATGGTTCCAGTAATCCATGTCCTTAGTCTGCTTGTCTTCAGCAAACTGTTTGCAGGCTTTCTTGTGCATCATCTTTGGAAGAGGCTTCCTTCTGGGTTGGCAGCCATGCAGTCCAATTTGATGCAGTGTGCGGCATATGGTCTGAGCACTGACAGGCTGACCCCACACTCCTTCAACCTCTACAGCAATGCTGGCAGCACTCATACGTCTATTTCTCAAAGACAACTTCTGGATATGACGCTGAGCATGTGCACTCAACTTCCTTGGTCGACCATGGCAAGGCCTGTTCTGAGTGAAACCTGTCCTGGTAAACCGCTGTATGGTCTTGGCCACCATGCTGCAGCTCAGTTTCAGGGTCTTGGCAATCTTCTTATAACATAAGCCATCTTTATGTAGAGCAACAATTCTTTTTTATCAGATCCTTCAGAGAGTTCTTTGCCATGAGGTGCCATGTTGAACTTCCAGTGACCAGTATGAGAGAGTGAGAGCGATAACACCAAATTTAACACACCTGCTCCCCATTCACACCTGATACCTTGTAACACTAACGAGTCACATGACACCGGGGAGGGAAATTGGTTAATTGGGCCCAATTTGGAAATTTTCACTTAGGGGTGTACTCACTTTTGTTGCCAGTGGTTTAGACATTATTGTCTGCGTGTCAAGTTATTTTGAGGAGACAGCAAATTTACACTGTTATAAAAGCTGTACACTCACTACTTGTAGCAAAGTGTCATTTCTTCAGTGTTGTCACATGAAAAGATATAATAAAATATTCACAAAAATGTGAGTGGTGTACTCACTTTTGTGAGATACTGTATGTATAATATGTATATTTAAAGTAAAGAATGCTTAAAAGTAACCCGTTAATGTAATTTTAATTTCCAGTTAACTCTTCAATGAGGTTTTACATCTTCTTTATTAAATAAATTGTATATATCCTGTTGGTTTTGTGCCCACTACAATCTATTCTTTAAGATGAATAAAAAAGGAAATAGATACAAAGAGAATTAGCAACCGTTTTGTTTACAGAATCAAAGATCTTCTCATAAAATTCCTATACAATTAGATTCACTTAGTTTCATTTACATTGGCATTTTGAAATATGTCGTCTGTTTTCACGTACTGCGATATCAGTACAATTTACCAAAGTATGAAGTAAGCATTTTCAGATAGGGATCAATGCACTGACGTATGCACTTGAATATAAATATCACAAACATGAATAAACATGAATCCATGACATTCGCTACATTCTTAATGCAGTAAATGCGATGTTGATAACCGTTTAAACTGGAGAATATATGAAAAATGTGCATGGGTCATTAGGAGCGTTTTTCGGCTAATATGCAGTGAATGCTCAATGAATGTGCAGTGAATATACAGTAAATCATTATAAGCAGCACAGTATGTTGAAGGTTCTGATTTATTGTCTGTTCTTGTCTTTTGTCCTTTATATCCTAAAGACATATATTTTCATATATTTTTAATAGGGCTGTGAAAATTAACTATTAATGCCTCGATTAATCGATTAAGTTTTTTGATCGATCATAATTCTTTTGATCAATCAAAATTCCGGGTCTTCAGGGAGTTCCGTCGGAGATCCGGTGACGCCACAGACACCGGCGGGACTTGCCGTGTCCATCTGAAGGGCTCCTTTGCTGTGCCTTCATATCTGCATGCCAGCGGGACCTTACTATCTGCCACACGCAAGGGCTGTTACACTTCCCTCTATCACTTCCCTCTATCAACCTGGGATTCTATAGCCATCCACTGGGAGTTGTGATAGTTCCCTTCACGGGACATCTACATGCCGACTGACTGATGTTAACCCCTCCTCATCTGGATTCAGCAGTGGTATCGTTGTACACATTTTTATACCAGTATCATACTTAGCTACATGTTTTTATGACTGCTTTTGCTACCGTTTGGTATTACTCACACCATTTTTACAGTTTATGTAGCTACATCGATTTCATCACCAGTGCAATATTTATTTTGTTACCTACTTGAAGACTATAAAAGTTTTAATGCTATTCCCATCGAGCGTTGCCTTTTTGTGTGTTTTTTTTGTATCCTGCTAATCATTTTTCCAGTGGTTGGTAGCTGCACTGGAAATCGGCCTGCAAGGAAATCAGCTAAAAGTAGTTAGATCTGTATGTGCATTATAATTAATCGAAATTAGTCGATTAATCGATTTAAAAAAAAACGATTAATCGAACGCGAAAATTTTAATCAGTAACAGCCCTACTTTTTAATAATGTTATTTATTTATTATTTGATGTATTATTTCTTTTAACATTTTGTAATAAAAAAATGATGATTACTGTATCTTATGTGGAAATTATGGGATAGCAGGGTGACATTATTACAAATGTGTAAATTTTTTTCCAAAGTTCTTGCACTTCCTGCCCTTTAAAAACCCCTTTTAAAACCCAGTTCTACTACTTCAGAATGCTGTATGTGCTAAGGTTTTCAGTGCTAAATGTCACATGATGAGGATGAATAGTACAGTAAGCCATATTTCCTGTTTACTTTGGTAAAAATTAGTTTGATGCAGTGTGTGTGGAGGTGAATCTTCTCAGTGAATGTGTTTTTTTTTTAAATAAAGGAAATGTATAATGAATTTGCATGGAAAGACACATTATTTGTTTATACATGTAGCGGGTATGTGCTTTTCTGTTTGAATCTGGTGGGGAAACTGTGATGTATGGTTCCCTGGGGCCCACCGGGTGGCGCTGTCACTTTGGGCCCGGGGTTGAGCCATCATTGCATTGTCGTACCTCTTTTGGCCTCTCTCGGCGGGTTTATGGTGGGGCGGGGAGCCCGCCGTGCTTGCTGGGAGAGGGTATAAAGGGGGCGGCCATTTTGGTGGCGGGAGTTGAGTCCCAGGCACCTTCAGCCTGAGGGCGGTCGTTCGTGTCGGGAGTCTAGGCGGCCTAGGCCTAGAGGACGTTCGGAGGTCGTGTTCCATCCCAGGCACCTTTAGCCTGGGGTGAGGTACTTGGATGGAGGGCTGGGACTGAGTGTCCCGGACTAAGGCTCCGCGAGGGATGGACTTCCCAGGGGACCCCGGGAGTGGGTACCCGAATCCAGTGGCGTAAGGGACCGGAGGGGGTACTTACCTGAAAACCTGGTGCAGCAAATTGCCAGTGACGGGTGAGCCTCCGGAGACCGCCGGGAGGGATGTCTTCCTCAATTGGGAGCAGGAATCTACTTCTAGGAAGGAAGTAAGAGAGTTTATTGTGCCTGGGCCTACTCGCATCCACACCCCCTTGTCTGTTCTGTTTGTTGAGGGAGTCCAACTGATTGTGTTCACTTTTACATTGAGAAGAATAAAGGAGTGTTGGACTTTATTGGTGTGGGGCTCATGTACTGGCAGACACTGTTCAAGAAACCAGGAGGAGGCTCCAGATGCAGAACACTGACCCGAAGGTAAAAGAGGATTGTCTCCCACTACACACACATCTGCAGTGGGAACATTGGTGTGGTGACCCCGCACTCTCTCCCCCAATGTACCCCTAGACAAAAGCCAGAGACAGAAGAATTGATACTAGAGGGAGAGAGTGGAGGCCGCTACATACATATTATCTATAATTGTAGGGTTGAAACTAACCTGCATTACTGGGAATGTGATAAAAAAATATATAGCTCAGGCACAGAATTTGTATACATTGTACTGTATGATATTTTTGTCTCTGCTTAACCTCACTAAAAGAGTGACAGCAGAAAAATCGAGTGATCCATCAGTTCTGACCCTTTTTTTTTTTTTTACTTTTTTTTTTCCGTTTGTTTGTTTTATTTTCTAACCTCTTTGAGTATAGACATGTTTGCCCCACGCATGTTTAAATTGACTTAGGCTGGGTTCACACTCATGCCGAGTACACACGGTCAGAATTTCCGACAGAAAAAGTCAGATGGGAGCTTTTCGTCGGATATTCCTCCCGTGTGTATGCCCCATCTGACTTTTTCTGTCTGAATTTTAAACAGACTTAGATAGAGAGCAGGTTCTCTATTTTTCCAACGGAAATTCCGACAGAGGCTTTGCCATTGAAAAGTCCGACCGTGTGTACGCGGCATTAGTGTGGACGGAGCTTACAGCAGAGGTCCGGTGTGACCCTGTTCTCCGTTTCAGGGAAGAATCAGGCCTGAATTTTTGCCTGAATTCAGACCTGAAATGGAGCCAAAGACGCACAGGACCCCTGTGCAATCCGCTCTGAAACTTCCACAGAGATGTGTGAACCGGCTCCATTGAGAGTCGGGCACACTCTCCTGTCATGTGAATTGAATGCCGGGTAACCCACATCCAATTCGCACTGATGTGAACCCAGCCTTAATGTTGACTGACTCATTACCTAGCATCAACTATTCTTTCAGTACAATAATAAATCCTAAAATTTGTTTTCAACTTTCCTTCTGCTAGTTTGAGGTCATGTATCTATGTTCTTAGCTTCCTATTGAAAATACTGCCCTCCAGAACTGGTGTAATGAGTATTATATTTTATTTCAACCATCTCAAATGATATTATATATTTTATATTTCGTAAACCTACATAAAAAAAAAAAAAGATTATTAAGAATTACCTTCGATTTCAGATCATATACAGTAGATGCGCAAGAAAGTTTTTCAGAAGTCTCTGGCACTCTGAAGAAGTCAGTGCCACCATTTTCTTTTTTTTGTGAAAACATATTGTCACAAAATAAATTCCAATATTTGTTGTGCTTCAGGCTCCCTTCTTCATGGCAACATAAATAGCCAGTTGAAAAGCTACAGCTACAATCTGTTTGGTTATTGCAAGTTCCCCCACTTTTTATTTCTGGTTAAGCACTGTCAAGAATACTGTAAACTAGAATCTGTAGTGATTTACAAATGTTACAGGAATCCAACGTGAATCCTAATATCCTTAGAAATTATTGTAAGCGGTATGGTTCTTCTTTTTCAAACCAAAATGCACCTTTTTGAGATAAACATGACATTTCCCAACAGGGAATTCTTTCTCTGTCTTCAAAATAGGAACTTCGTCACAAGCACAACCAATTTAAAAAGTACTACAGTGCACCGTCACACAGTTTAAGCTCAACTGCATGATGATTGATGCAGTCCAGGCCTAACCTTTTAACTATTTCCTTCTTTATCAAACTCTCTCTCCAAGAGGCATTCAATTTACATTGCAAAATGGGAAGCAGAGCTTAAAATTATGCACCCCCTGAAAAAAGTTCAGCGGACGCCCATGTGCACAGCATATCTGAATGAATACTGAGGTAAAACTAGGTACCATCCTTGGTAGGACAAGCCATGGTCAGTTTTGAAAATACTTTCTGCTTCTGTACAAATTGTCACTGACACGTGTTAATGGTTTTGATTAAGGATTGTTATTTTCTCCTGACCCTGAAAACTTTGCTAAAATGTGTTGTCAGCCAGGAACATGGCTACAAGCGAAATTTTGATTATGTAAAAACCCAGAAACTATCAAAGTTAAAGGATCTTCAGACAATGTGACGTTCGATTTTGAGATGAAATATGACCTGGTGATGTCAGTCTGAGATGATTCTGTACTTTGCAAAGAACTTATCAAAACGGGAGCAGCCTTAATATGCGCACGGCAGCCAATTAGCTTCTATTTTTCATTTTCAAACAAGCTGAAGATAGAAGCAGATTAGATGCCATGCACAGCTGCTCCGGATTTTGCCTGCTCCGGTTTTATTAAAATCTGCACTGCATGTTGACCCCCAGAAAACCTAAAGAATCTTTAAATGTTAATAGTGTCAGTGAAGCAATAATACTTTTACCAGAACTACAATAGAATGACAGGTTGGGCTACAAAAAAAGCACATTTACTTTTTTTGGTTCATCACAATTTTCAGATTTGATGTAAAGACCTTCAAATAAAGAACTGGATTCTCTTTTTTGGAATGGTTTCTTTTTAATTTGACATTTTTGGATTTTTGGGAAGTTAACAACTCAAATTTCTTTTTTTTAAAAAAAATCATACCTGTACAAGCAAAGAAAGTTCATAATTTCAAACGGTGGTTCCTTCACATGACCCTTAAGCCTAGTACACACGGTCGAGAATCTCGTCAGGAAAAAACCTGTCGTTTTTCCTGATGAGATTCTTGACAAGAGTCTTGTCCTGGCCGAGTGTACACACGTACGATTCAAAAGAACCACCGTTCTTTTGAATGGAACGAACTCGGTGGCGTCATCGACTACGACGAGCGTGCGTTCGTCACATTCGATGCCATCGCCGCCATCTTGCTACACCCTACCTATGCCTAGGAAGCTACCGCAAATGCGTCAAAGTCATTTCGAGCATGCGCGGGTTTCCGCGGCGACAGGTAAGTATACACACTCTCGGGTTTCTCATCGGGAAACAGGCCGACAAGAATCCAGATGAGAAAATAGAGGTTCTCTAGTTTTCTTGACGAGAAACCTGAAAGCCTCATACACACCGCCGGTTTTCTCGGCAAGAAACAACAAGAAAACTGCTGGTAGAGCTTTATTGCCGAGAAAACCGGCGGTGTGTATGAGGCTTTCAGGTTTCTCGTCAAGAAAACTGCCCAGAATCTCGACGAGAAAAATAGAAAACCGGCCGTGTGTACGAGGCTTAATACTTTCATTATTCATTTTCCTACAGTAAATTTAAATGACAGCATAAAAACATGTATCAGAATGTATCACCACTTTAAAGATTTTTTTTTTTTTTAAGTAATAAAATTTCATGTAATAAATAATTTTGAATATTTAAAGTAAACATTTTCTTCTAGCATGTAGGGCTAAGTGAAAGATTCATCCCCCCCAAGGAGTACATACTCACATTTTCCAATACTCACAATCTGCTCTGTTCAGCTGCTGGAAGCAAAGTGCAATAACCATATCTTCCATGTTTGGTTAAATATATTGTGTATGTGGTGAAATATCCGCGCTAAGCCCTCTAACAAATGTGCATATATATGTTTGTGAAAATATATGTTTTATGAAAAGAAAAAAGAAAGGTGCTGCAACTAAAAAAACCGGAATATTCAGCTAGTAGATATGTATAAAAAGTTAGGTGCGCACAGGGCCGGCCCAAGACATTGTGCTGCCTGGTACCAAGAATGAAATGCTGCCCCCCCCTCAAATAAAAAATCACGCCCACCAAAAGGCCCCCACATTCATAATTTTATATCATGATAACTTAAGAGGACCTGTCATGGCTCTATACATGTATATAGGTGTATAAAGAGGACCTGTCATGGTTGTTTACATGTATAGCATGTATAGGAGTATAAAGAGGACCTGTCATCGCTCTATACATGTATGTAGGAGTATAAAGAGGACTTGTCATGGCTCTATACATGTGTATAGGAATCTAAAGAGGACCTGTCATGGCTCTATAAAAAGGACCTGTTATGGCTCTATTCATGTATAGGAGTATAAAGAGGACCGGTCATGGCACTATACGTGTATATATACAGTAAGTATAAAGAGGACCTGTCATTGCTCTATACATGTGTATAAGAGTGTAAAAGGACATGTCATGGCTCTATATATGTATGTAGGAGTATAAAAGGACCCGTCAGGGCTCTATACATGTGTATATAGGAGTATAAAAGGACATGCCATGGCTCAATACATGTATGTAGGAATATAAAGAGGACCTATCATGGCTCTATACATACATGTAGGAGTATAAACGGACCCGTCAGGGCTCTATACATGTGTATATAGGAGTATAAAAGGACATGTCATGGCTAAATACATGTATGTAGGAATATGAAGAGGACCTATCATGGCTCTATACATGCATGTAGGAGTATAAAAGGACCCGTCAGGGCTCTATACATGTGTATATAGGAGTATAAAAGGACGTGTCATGGCTCAATACATGTATGTAGGAATATAAAGAGGACCTGTCATGGCTCTATAAAAAAGGACCTGTTATGGCTCTATTCATGTATAGGAGTATAAAGAGGACGGGTCATGGCAATATACGTGTATATAGGAGTATAAAGAGGACCTGTCATGGCTCAATACATGTATGTAGAAGTATAAAGAGGACCTGTTATGGCTCTATACATGTATGTAGGCGTATAAAAAAGACCGATCATGGCTCTATGCATGTATATAGGAGTATAAAAGGACCTGTCATGAATCTATACATGTATATAGGAGTATAAAAGGACCTGTGCGTGGCCGCGATGTCAGCCGGCCACCCACGATTGCTCCACAGAGAGTCAGAACGGGGATCTGTCAATGTAAACAGACAGGTCCCCATTCTGACAGGGGAGGTGAGACAGATCTGCTGTTCCTAGTAATTAGGAACAGAGATCTCTCTCCTCCTTCAGTCAGTCCCATTCCCCCAGTTAGAAACACCTCCCAGGGAAAACATTTAACCCCTTCCCTGCCAGTGACATTTACACAGTAATCAGTGCATTTTTATAGCACAGATCGCTGTATAAATGTCACTGGTTCCAAAAATGTGTCAAAAGTGTCCGATCTGTCCACCGCAATGTCGCAGTCTCGCTGAAAATCGCAGGTCACCGCCATTACTAGTAAAATAATAATAATAAAAATGCCATAAATCTATCCCCTATTTTGTAGACGCTATAACTTTTTTACAAACTACCGTATATACTCGAGTATAAGCCGACTCGAGTATAAGCCGAGGTACCTACTTTTACCAAAAAAAACGGGAAAATTTATTGACTCAAGTATAAGCCGAGGGGGGGGGGGGGGATGTGCCCATTGCCCAACCTTACTGTGCCCATTGGCATCTCACTCTGCCACCTCACTGCCCATTGTCACCTCACTGTGCCCATTGTCGTCTCACTGTGCCCCCTTACTGTGCCCATTGCCATCTCACTGCCCACTGTCACCTCACTGTGCCCCCTTACTGTGTCGATTCCGCCTCCCTGTGCCCGAGTCAGTACCTCAAAATCTTGTAATTCCGCGGCGGCGTCCATTGTTCAAATCTCGCGCCGTTCTCCCTGTCCCTTCCGTGATAGGCGTTTCCAGCAAACACTGTGTTGAGTGTTTGCGCCTATCACGGAGGTCCTCTCATTCGCCGACACCGTTTCCCAGCAGGCACTGTGTTCAGTGCTCGGCCAATCACGGACGTCGGACAAGAGGACCTCCGTGATAGGCGCAAACACTCATCACAGTGTTTTCTGGAAACGCCTATCGCCGAAGGGACAGGGAGAACGGCGCGAGATTTGAACAATAGATGCCGGCTACAGAATTTCACGATTTTGAGGTACTGACTCGAGTATAAGCTGAGGGGTATACTTTCAGCCCTAAAAAAGGGCTGAAAAACTCGGCTTATACTCGAGTATATACAGTAATCAATATACACTTAATGTTTTTTTTTTCACCAAACATATGTAGAAGAATACATATTGGCCTAAACTGAGGAAGAAATACTACCAACAGAAAGCTCTATTTGTGGGAAATAAAGGACATAAGTTTTGTTTGGGTACAGCATCCACACAATTTTTTTTTATTGAAGTGCATTATTTATATTATTACATTGTTATATAATATAAAATAGTTCAACTCACCATAATGCTGAATCAGTGGGAGCCTGAGCGTGTCACTTGCCACGTCACCTGCCTTCAGATGCGGATTGTCACTTGCCGCGTCCCCTGCCACCAGATGTGGGTTGTCTCTTGCCACATGTTGCAGATTGTCACTTGCCACGACGTCACAGATTGTGGATTGTCACTTGCCACGATGCCACCTGCCACACATTGCGGATTGTCACTTGCAACAACGTTACACATTGCGTTTTGTCACTTGCCACAATGTCACACATTGCGGATTGTCACTTGCCACAACGTCACCTGCCACACATTGCAGATTGTCACTTGCCATGATGTCACACATTGCGCATTGTCACTTGCCACGAGGTCACTAATTGCGGATTGTCACTTGCCACTTCACCTGCCACATGTAGTGGATTGCCACTTGCCACAACGTCACCTGCCACACGTAGCAGATTGTCACAACGCCACCTGCCACACATTGCGGATTGTCACTTGCCACAATGTCACCTGCCACACGTAGCGGATTGTCACTTGCCATGTCACTTGCCATGACATCACCTGCCACACGTTGCAGATTGTCACTTGCCATGTCACTTGAATGACGTCACATGCCACATGTTGCAGACTGTCACTTGCCCCTTCACCTGCCACATGTAGCGGATTGCCACTTGCTGTGTCCCAGAGTCAAGGCAGGCAGCAGAGAGATAATGTAATCTCTCTGCTGCCGGTGGCTGCACAATGAGGGCGGAACTGCAATGATGCAGGGTGGGTGGTGAGAGATGATGTCATCTCTCTGCTCCCCTGCCCGCTGGCCCGCTGATTGGCCAGAAAGCCCACTCACGCCGACTGTCTCGCCCGTTCATTCTGCCGCCGACCCGCCCCCTGACTAATCCCCTGTTCTGCCCGCAGGCTCCTGTTCCCTAGGCGCCGGGCTCCTCGCTAGGGTTGCCACCTTTTCTTCAAGCCAAACCCGAACACTTTAGCGGCACATGGCAAATTTTTTTGTGCTATAGGATTTTAAAAAGACCTGGAGGAGAGCAATAATGCGGCACGCTTTGCACGCTGCGGGAAACAGTTGGTGTGGCCAATTTGCGTTAACAGGTGGCAACAGATTGGTGTCTGACTATCTCCGTTACTTGGGAAGCCGCAGTCCTGTCTGAATAATGTGTCTGGGTTTTAGGCAGACAGAAGTCCAGACACATGATTCAAAACCTGAGCTATTCAGGTGGACCCTGGACAGGTGGCAATCCTAGGCATCATAATACAGGGGTCAGTGTCACCCCCCTTTGTAATACAGGGGTCAAAATGCAGCACACCCTCAATAATTGTGAATGATGGTGGAAACCATCAAGGATAATCCAAGTATTAATACACTCCAATCTTATTTAAACATACATACTGTTTAATCTCCACACACATACAATAGTGTATGAATAGTGGTGTAAATCCATTCCAAAATGTGTTGTGCTAATATCCAATTTATAAACTCCTTTTGAGTTAGATACATTGGATATTAGCACAGCACATTGTGGAATGGATTTACACCACTATTCATACACTATTATATGTGTGTGGAGATCGAACAGTATATATTGTATGTTTAAATAAGATCGGAGTGTAATAATACTTGGATTATCCTTGGGGGTTTCCACCATCATTCACAATTTTTTTTAACATTTGAATTAATTATAGGAGGGGGGTCTGACAGAGAGGAGAAGAAGGGTCTGACAGAGAGGAGGAGGGGGGGCGGCTGACAGAGAGGAAGAGATGGGGCGGCTGACAGAGAGGAAGGGGGGCGGCTGACAGAGAGGAGGGGGAGCGGCTGACAGAGAGGAGGAGGGAGGTCTGACAGAGAGGAGGAGGGGGGTGGCTGACAGAAAGGAAGAGATGGGGCTGGCTGACAGAGAGGAAGAGGGGGTGGCTGACAGAGAGGAGGGGGGCAGCTGACAGAGAGGAGGAGGGAGGTCTGACAGAGAGGAGGAGGGGGCGGCTAACAGAGAGGAAGAGGGGGGACGGCTGACAGAGAGGAAGAGATGGGGTGGCTGACAGAGAGGAAGAGGGGGGGCGGCTGACAGAGAGGAGGAGGGGCGGCCAACAGAGACGTGGAGGGAGGTCTGACAGAGAGGAGGAGGGAGGTCTGACAGAGAGGAGGAGGGGGGGCGGCTGAAAGAGAGGAAGAGATGGGGAAGCTGACAGAGAGGAAGAGGGGGTAGCTGACAGAGAGGAGGGGTGGTGGCTGACAGAGAGGAAGAGGGGGGCGGCTGACAGAGAGGAGGGGGGGCGGCTGACAGAGAGAAAGAGGGGGGTGGCTGACAGAGAGGAAGAGGGGGTGGCTGACAGAGAGGAAGAGGGGGTGGCTGACAGAGAGGAAGAGGGGGGCGACTGACAGAGAGGAAGAGGGGGCGACTGACAGAGAGGAAGAGGGGGCGGCTGACAGAGAGGAGGAGGGGGGCGGCTGACAGAGAGGAGGAGGGGGGCGGCTGACAGAGAGGAGGGGGGGCGGCTGACAGAGAGGAGGGGGGGCGACTGACAGAGAGGAAGAGGGGGGCGGCTGACAGAGAGATGAGAGAGACGGACCTCAGGAGACAGTGACACACAGCGCAAGTTAGGACTCTGGGAGCATGCAGGGCTATCGCGATTACCCACAGACACAGTCCAGCCCTGCATCCACATGTGTCCAGCTCCTCCAGGCAAATCACAGAGCCTCATGTCCGCCATCCGTCCCGCACATGACCTGCTCGGCCAATCACAGGACACCTGCCACTGCCCATTGCTGAGCTCGGCTCAAACACAGAGCGCACAATGTTTAGGCAACAGAGTGAACATTGATAGCAGGCACGGGATGATCATGCACCCCTCTAGCCAGAGATCCGGCTGCCACAGGACAGGTATGTTTGCCCGGGTGTGTGCACATAAGCTGCGGAGCAGGCGAAATGGGTCGGCTGGCGGGTGGCAATTTGCCACCCCCCTGAAAGTGCCGCTTGGGACCGAGGTACCATAGGGTCCCATGGTAGAGCCGGCCCAACCAAAAAGGAAATATAAGTGTGTAAAAAACACATATATATTGATGATTATGATGATTATGAATTGTTCCTTTGTGATTACATCTCTGTATCATAAATGTATTGTGATTACTGGTTTACTTATACCGTATCATGCCAATTTAGAGGGAACCATGACATCCAAGTTATTTATCTTATTTCATTTATTATACCCCTATACCTCAATTAAAGTCCCAACTCCACTACCTTCCTGCATTTTTACATATATATTAGATACAAACAAAACACAAAAGTGCCACAATTAAAAAATTAGTTCATAACAGGTGTCATTCCATATAAATCCATAGAAGCTGAAACCTTTAGAAGATAAGGCGATTACTCTATTCACCAAACATTTCCGAAACAGCCAAGGAATAATTAAAGACGAGATGGCCGCTTACCAGATCTGATGGATCTCAAATTATAGAGATCGTATAGGCACACACACAGCAGGGATCATTTAGGCAGGAACGGTGTGTTCACACATTCAACCAGTATCCGAATCCTCTCCTCCACCAGCAACTCTCCAAATGCTGCAGTATGCTCCGTAGAACCCTTACCAGGGTAAGTTCACTTGTGGGGCGGTTTATAATAGGTAGAAAGAAGATTCCATGGTGTAGTACTATGATCAAGGTTTTTTATTCCAAATTGATAAGTGACTGACATCCAAGTAAGCGGTTTTCAGTATATAAAAACTCACAGCCGCGGCTCAAGCCAGCCAGCTGGTGCGTGGTGACATCAGGACCTGTAGCTCCACCGGACGCGTTTCTCTGTATTAGGCATCGACTGGGAAAGGAGGCCTCCTTTCCCAGTCGATGCCTAATACGGAGAAACGCATTTCGTTTGGAGCTTACGCATAGCTTTTCTTTCCAGGTCTAAGTGGCTAAATGGAGTGGCAGGGAGCAAGGAAAGATAACCATATGTGGAAAAGTGGGAGTTAAGTGAACTATAATCTTTGTCTTTCATAGGCAAAAGAGCATTTAAAGTTAAAATACCATCAGTTAAATATCTGGACACTGGTGTTTGTAGGCCACTGATTTACTCTAGAAGCCACCATAGATTTTAAAGGGTAGACAGGGAGCATGCAGACATGACCTGTGGGCATTTATGTTCGCTGACAGGTCCCCAAAAACAAACTATCACAGAGATGGGGGGGTATTAAGTTGAAGAGAACTGGTCCCAGTTTATACTCCTGGTACTAGACTTGTGCACAACGGAAAAATTTGTTTAGTTTCGGTTCGTTTCTTGTGCACAACGGAAAAATTTGTTTAGTTTCGGTTCGTTTGTTTTCGGTCCTGTTGATTCGTAATCGTTCGTAATTTTGCTAGATGGAACTTTTCGTGTTCGGACTAATTCGTACTTTCGGTAGAGTACATTGTTTTTCGTTGATTCTGGACACAACTCCTACTTTCGTAACTTTTTTTGGGTTCGTTGATTCGTAATTTTCCGTGTCTGTCTCACAACGACGCTGTCTATTATGCCCTAATGTGCTTCGAATGGATTTGTACTTTTCTAAATACATAGCGGTTATTTGTAACGATTCGAAATCTCGTATTTTACTTTCGTTTTTTACATGCGGCTATAGCCTCTGCCCCTGTACACCATTTTGAGAGGGAGTTCAGCACGGTGAGGGAGAAGCAGAGAGCAGAGCAGAGTGTTATTGTGCTTTGAATGGATTCGTACATTCATAACTTTTTTCATAACGAATTATGCCGAAGACATTCGGGCATTCGCTATTTGCGAAATAATTTATTTCGGATTCGGTTTTTTTCGTAATTGCTTTGTTCGGAAATTCGAATGCTTCCGAATGTCCGAAAGTTGCTAAATTCGGACGAATTTTGATTCGTTACAAAACTAATTGCACAAGCCTACCTGGTACCCTATATAAATGATCTGTCTTTCATTGTTTACAGGCAACTATAGCCTGCACTGGTTGAAGATCCATCCCCAATTTAGCAGTCACACTTGTAGCGCCCTGTTCCTATTGAATAGGGGCTATGTGGTAAATTTAGTGTTATCTGAGCTGTAAATAGCTCAGAGTAATTTAATAAAGTTGATTTGCTTCTGTTCCAGTTTGGCTGTGTTGTGCGCATTTCTCACTGTTGCCAGTAGGTGTCACTGTCCCCACGGGCCAGGGTGAGAAATACAGCAGGCTTAGTGCATTGACTGTTCTTTCCCAGAAACAGCCCAGTGGGAGTGTTCTACTGCTGTGCATTCTGGGAGAGGGTATTAAAGGGACAGACGCCATGATTATTCCTCTCTGACCTCATGGCCCTCCTGGCCAAGGTATGTGGCAGTTGCTCTTTTCTACCTCTGGCCCTGCTGGCTCGAGGCTGTGCTACTACGAGTAGGCTCAGAAGTCTGTCTGGGGCCTACTTAACTGAAGGTGGTCCTGTGCTGTCTTGCCTGCGTGGAAGAAGCCACACAAACTGAAAAGATTCCAGGGGGGGACCCTTGCTGGAGAGAACCGGGCTGAAGGCTGGTTTCTCAGGAAGGGCCTGGTGACTCACTTGGAGGATGCACCCAAGTTAACCTACCTCACAGTACTGCCGGATGACTTAAAAGTTTCGGTACTGTGCAGCTGACTTATGACTGACTGCTGCTAAACAATTCTGTGGCAGAGGATTATCCAGGAGTTTCACGTATCGCTAAGTCTGTGACAGAGACTTGTCCGTGCTTCATACCGGCTGCTAGGTCGGTGTGAGAGGCCTATCCGGTTTTTGCAAGATCCAGAGACAGAAAGCTGTTTGTTCTCTGGATTCAAGAACCTCATCAGTGATCTGCAAACAAGGTATCTAAACTTCCCCTAACCCTCTATCCTTCTGGTACTGAAAGTTGTTTAATAAAGCATTGGAAAAAGACTGAAGTGACTGGCACTCACATCTATCTAAAACTTCCTAACATAGACTCTTATGCCGCGTACACACGATCATTATTCACGGCGGTTAAAAAACCGCCGTGAATAATGACATTAAAAACGGGGGAACGGTTTGTTCCCCACACACGGTCGTTTTTCACGTAATTTTTTCTCTTGTCGAGAAAAACGACCGTCTGTGGGCTCCGCGGCAGTGTTTCCCTATGGGAAAACTGCCGCGGAAAAAATGTCGGAAAAAACGACGAGAAAAATTAGAACATGTTCTAATTTTTCTCGTCGTTTTTAATGCCGTTTTTCTCGTCTAGAAAAACGACACAATGCCCACAGACGATAATTTTTCTTGTCAAAAGGAAAAAATTTAGTTTTTCTCAACGAGAAAAACGGTTGTGTGTACACGGCATTAGTTCTGGGACGGTGAAAGGTGGGGTAACGGCAAGACCCAAATTTAATCCAGCAGCCCTCTAGGGGGTGTCGCTACACACTCATATTTTAACAAACTATACACATGCAGTGTAAACCCCAAAATTAACTAAATTTCAGTAATATCGCTAGTTAGGAGAAGTGCAGTTGTTCTGAGCACGACAATTGTTTATGTGGAAGCAATAAAAGAAGGAAAAATAGTAGTAATAAGAGTAAAACATGTTAGATATATAAATACTTGTCAAAGTTGTAATATATTAGGCCAGTTGCACTTACATTTTATAATTGCTGTAACAAGAAGCAACCATAATGTGTGGATTAATGTCATCAAAACAAAGATAATTGCAATTATCTAAAGAAATTGAGCAAAGCAAAAATTAATTTCAGACCTAAATCACAAGCTTAAAACCACAGTTGTTTGTTATATAGGAGAAAACAACTCACACTTAGATGAGTGATAAAATTAATCGTTAAAATGTATTTCCTTGATTGCCATACAAACAATACATTTTCTAGAATAAAAATGTATTGTGAATTTTATCACTTAGATTAGATTCACTGCCATTCTTGCTGACATTTTGTATACAAATTGTCATATCTACATATGTATACCCAGAGAATTTGGTGATATTAGTATCACAGCTGTTTTTTCAGCGGTATCAATTTGCCAGTTGGAGCTCTTCATAATGCCATTGCACACAGTTTTAGTCGCCCGCTTTGTCTGTGATATGTGAAGACTTCAATTTTGTGGATTTCCCATCAAAACCTTCTCTGTGAAGGTCTGTGCATGCTTTATTGTATGTTTAATTCTAGGGAGGGCTCTCTATATGACTAAGTGGAGATTGTGGCACTGATGTGTGGACCTGACCAAGAATATTTTCATAGGAGGTCATTGGGTCTCCTATTAGTCTTGCTAGATGAGGGATAGGCAAGTATAAAACCAGAAGGAATGGATTGGGAGGGGGCTTACCAAATTAAAGTTAACTCTACTAAAGTACAGTTACAATTTAAAAGCACAGAGAAATGTGGGATGGAGTCTACCTGGAGTTTTGTGTGATACCAAAGAACTAATACGGCTAAATAGTGGCATTATTTTCCAACTTCTGTGTGTAGTATGTGAATTAAAAGACTAGCTAAACAGATTTATACATCCTATGAAATGTAATCCATTTCACATATTTTGTTTTTAACTGTGTGCTTAGCTGGCTGCATGATGGACCTCATTATGTTAATACTAAAGAAGGGCTCTAGATTTAAACAAAAATGCTATATACACTATATTGTCAAAAGTATTGGGACACCTGCCAATACATGCACATGAACTTTAATGGAATCCCAGTCTTAGTCCGTAGGGTTCAATATTGAGTTGGTCCACCCTTTGCAGCTATAACAGCTTCAACTCTTCTAGGAAGGCTGTCCACAAGATTTAGGAGTGTGTCTATGGGAATGTATGACCATTCTTCCAGAAGTGCATTTGTGAAGTCAGGCACTGATGTGGACAAGAAGGCCAGTCACCATTCATCATCAGGAGCCAGTGGATGGGGCTCCCAATCATGTGAGTTCTCGGGTTCTCCGATCGGGTTCTCTGTCTTCCATTGTTCAGAACCTCTAAAAGGGTTGCCAGGGGGTTGACAAAATTTTAAGCCACTGCTGCTCTCTGTCCTTGTCCAGGATAACTAGACTTATATCGACCTCCTTTAGCTTTCTGCAAGTTTGTATTTGGTGGAGCTGCTGGGTTCCTCCCACACAACGCTGTATCCTGGCCTAAGCAAACAAGGCCCAGGCCTAGGGCAGCACTTTGCAGGGGGGCAGCACAGAAAGAGTGCTGTTAGTGTAGCGCCAGTCATATGGGGCGGATTGGGCTGAGAGGTAAATTAGTCTAGCGCCCCCATAAAGCGGCCGCACTGCTTCTAGTATGCCGGAGGCCAGCAGTCCGCAACTGTGTGGGGGGGGGTGCTGCTTATAATTTTGACTGTCCTATTATCCTGGATCAAAAACCTTCCTCACTGTGCTATATATTTTCTGCTGCACCATTGGCATGGTTATATCTTCTTAGTCCTCTCTATAAAATTATCAGAAATTTGTGCTTAAAAACAGAACTATACGCAACACTTGTTTTTTTCATTTTGGATAGAGTAAGGGAGGGTTATAGCCCCTATCAGGTTATTTTTTTACCATCCCTGTCCCATTGCAGAGATTTCCCTTCACCTGCCCCATAGCCAAAACAGGAAGTGAGAGGAAATCTATGCAAATTAAGGGAATCCATTTCTCCCCCCCCAGGCCCTCAGAACTAGTGTCCCCACTCGAAAATTTCAGGGTGGATCTTAAACAGAAAAGGGGTGTGGCCTTGACAGGAAGGGGTGGGTCATATTTAAATTAGGGGTGCATGATTTTAGTCAGGCCTAGGGCAGCACAAAACTTAAATACACTACTGCTCCCACAGCTCTGCTCTCTGCACAGGCTATGTGCCGCACAGCTGATTTCACTGCTTCTTTGTCAAGGTAATATCTGGGTTTACAAAGGCATTTGGTGTACACAAAGTGGATTTATATTCTTTGTGGTTACTGAAGGATTTAACTGATATACATGTTTTGTGCCTGGAGTTCAACTTTAAAGCCAACTCCAGGTTGCAAGGCTTGACAGCTTGTGTTGTCCAGAGCAGAGGAGAAACAGTTTTAATGACCTGATCTCCACTCCTCTGGCAGATGACACTCCCCCGGTGGACTGTCCTTCAGTGTCATCATGTCCAGCGCAGGGCTATGGCCACTGTTTTGGTCTTGATGACGTCAGGTTTCTAGACTGCTAAAGCGTGGAAGAGAAGAAGCTGCTGGGACCTGTCTATCTGCAAGGAGGAGCAGAGAATCACGTAAGTAATTTTTTATTTTTCTGTTTGTTCCCCTAGACCAAAAAAAACAATTAACCCTTGCAGTGCAGACACAGCCTCACTGCTTAGGATCATTTTATAGTTGAGATTTAACTGAGATGTGCAGCTTTGCCGAGGTCCCCAATACAGTGGAACCTCGGATTACGAGCATAATCCGTTCCAGGAGAATGCTCATAATCCAAAGAACTCGCATATCAAAGCGAGTTTCCCCATTGAAGTCAATGGAAATGAAAATAATTTGTTCCGCATTGACTTCAATGGCATGCAATACCGCATGCGGCCAGGGGCAGGGGGGCGCCGGAGAGCCTCGTAAACAGTCAGAAAGGCCCGAGGACAGCTCGGATGACCTCGGCAAACCTCGGAAAGGCACGGGAACGTAGTATTTCCGAGTCTTTCCGAACATTTCCGAACAGCTCTGAACAGCGCCGATCGGCTATGATCGGCACCGTTCGGCTCCAATGCTTCCCCACCTCAGGCCAAACGCAGTACTGCACACCGATGTGGCCTGAATCCTACTCGTGTTGCGAGACACTCAAAAACCGAGTTAGAATTTTTCAAAATACAGTGCTCGTATTATGAAACGCTCGTTAACCGCGTTACTCGCAATCCGAGGTTCCAATGTACCTGTAGTTAGTTCTCTGCCTGTGCCTTTCAGCTGTTTAAGAACATCATTGGGATCGTTGACTGCTCTGTACCATATTTGAGCTTTGCACACTTTAATGCATTAATGGAAATGTCAAGAAGACTGATAGATAGCGTAGTCTTAAATACTCCATTTTATCTTCCCCTCTCATTTACTTTCCAATCTTGTTCTCTATGTTTGTCTGCTATTATGCGCTTTTTGTGACGGGCAGAGAATGGATAAAATAACCAAAGGCTTCATGTTATTTATGCATCTAGCAGGTTTCTCTTTTATCTGGCTAATAAATCTTTTGTGCACTTAAGGCAGAAAGATTTGTGCCTTCTAGGCTTAGCATTATTTTCCTCATGCTTTCAGATAAAGTTTTAGGTCTTGCCCTTTTTTTTTCTAGTAGGTATTTGTCTTCTGCTTGCTTTTGGTGACAGTTTTTAACAAGTTTTGCTATGACACTGTTCACCACACTGTTTAGTACTTGCTAGGGATATAATAGAAAGTCCAAAATGGGAGACTTTTTGGAATTACAGAAAGTAATAATCAATATTTATTTATTAACCCCCAAAGGCAAGCCTTGTCTGGAGGCTCTGTTCACTGAGTTATGATGCATTATGCATGTGTTATTTGCCTTTACAATAGTTATTTTCAACCATGTGGCTGCTATTTTCAGCTATTTTTGGCCCTCATTGCAGAAAACAAGAGTAATGGCAAATAACTATCATTATAGCTTAGTGAAGTGAGCCTAAATTTTGCTGTTTCAGACTAATGTTCGGCTGAGCACTGGCTGAAGCCTCAGGGCACAGCCTAATAAGTCTGTGGGCCCCAGAATTGTCCCTGTGCCCATTATAGCAGCTTGATTACAAGCTTGCCACTGCTGTTAGCAATGTGGTTAACTTAAGATGGCACTGGCATTCCAGCCAGCAGCCAGCAGCCAGCAGGCCAGGCAGCACCTGAAAGGGGAAGGAGCAAAAAATTAGGCCCTGGGAGTAGACTAAGCAAGATGTTGGAAAAAACCCACAATTAATTAATGGAAGGCCAGCACATTGAAAGGCAGGAGCAGAAGCAGCTGGGCGCCATTTAGCCATACAGTGCCAGAAGGAAGCTTTTCCATCCACCCACTGTAAATTTGGTTCTGTTTTTATTGTAGGCTCATTTCAGCATTTGGGGCATCACGCAAGGTGATTTGGCACCCCCCTCAGGACTGCAAGTGCGAACAAGGTTTGATGTGGTAGTGATAGGGGAGGCAGAGATGGTGCATGGCCACTTTGGTGGGTGTTCTGAAAAGAGGGCACATCTCAACTTCCCCACAGGTGGTTGAGAGCAAGCCGGTACAGCTGCAGGATACAGCCTAAGTGGGTCAAGAATATGTATCTGGGACTTTAGAGCCAAGTGTATATAAGCATTTGAGTAGTCTGAGAAGGTTAAACTGAAGGTTGACCAAGTTAAAACTGGGTGGCAAACAAGGTACCATGATCTGCACTAAGGCTTCATAGTGTTTAAAATCTGAAATCGTTCAATAAATTTATGCTGTAAAATTGTTGTTCTGTCTTTTTTTGCGGTGCCAATTGGGGAAAGGGGGATAAGTGGACCACCCAGACCTCAATGCTAATATAGACAAGAGCTGGTTGCTAAAGTCAATTGACAAGGTACTAGTAAAACAAATTGCCTTGGTCGGCATGCACCAGGAATACACAGTAAGTTCTCCCTTTAGGTGTGCGTGGGTGTATGAATGAATGAATGCATACAGTTGCCCAGCGTTCCCTCTAATTACAATCTGAATGTTACCAGCCATTTGATCCATATTCATAAGTGATAAATGGAAAACCATGCTTTAATTTCTCTCTTATACAATGTGGAACTGACTATGTCATTAGAGCACACTGACCCTTGTACTTAGTATAAATATGTAAACTAGGCTAAATTGTGGTATACCATGTGAGAGCACAAAATATGTAAAGTAACCACTGTTCAGCCCCTATCTGCATAAACAAAAAACTATCCAATCAAGAGATTGGAAAAAGAGGAGGCTTATGAACAGTTTGTGCAAACTTATCAAAATAGATTTATTGAGAGATGTTACATGGTAACGTGGACTATATCCAGGATACTGGACAACGTGTATATAAAAACGATGACAGTCAAGATTGACTGATCAACACATAATGCACATACACAACAGGACAGACATAAAATGACCTAAACATATAAGACACGTCCGGACGCCAGGTAGTTTCAGGGAGAGGTCTAAGTGATGATTGCAATACAATCAAAAATAATGGCAACAGCAAAGCTGTATGTAAGCCAAGAGACCACTCCCTAAAAGGCCCTGGGTGCTCGAGCCCTAATGGATGGAAGGGTGGGGAGGGGGGGGAGGGGGGAGGAAAGAAGGGGTGAAGGCCAGCTGGATGGATCCGTGAGGAGATAGCTGCAGTCCCGTTTCACCAACTATAATGTCATGAGGAGAAAGAACAATTCAAATGAAAATAGTCTAAGCGTTGGGATGCTGTGTCCATGAGATAATATCTTCCTGGAGGCAAGCAGAGAAACACATGTGAAGTACAGCTGGGGACAGATGTAATGCAGATAAGAACAGTCCTCACTGCTAGTGATAATAAAGCATACTGGACTAGACTATTTTCATTTGAATTGTTCTTTCTCCTCATGACATTATAGTTGGTGAAACGGGACTGCAGCTATCTCCTCACGGATCCATCCAGCTGGCCTTCACCCCTTCTTTCCTCCCCCCCCCCCCTCCCCACCCTTCCATCCATTAGGGCTCGAGCTCCCAGGGCCTTTTAGGGAGTGGTCTCTTGGCTTACATACAGCTTTGCTGTTGCCATTATTTTTGATTGTATTGCAATCATCACTTAGACCTCTCCCTGAAACTACCTGGCGTCCGGACGTGTCTTATATGTTTAGGTCATTTTATGTCTGTCCTGTTGTGTATGTGCATTATGTGTTGATCAGTCAATCTTGACTGTCATCGTTTTTATATACACGTTGTCCAGTATCCTGGATATAGTCCACGTTACCATGTAACATCTCTCAATAAATCTATTTTGATAAGTTTGCACAAACTGTTCATAAGCCTCCTCTTTTTCCAATCTCTTGATTGGATAGTTTTTTGTTGACCCTTGTACTTAGCACTCCTATTTTCCTTTAGTTTAAAGTAATTAGTGAAATGGCCTTCTGTGGTATCTTCAGAGCAGAAATAGGAACGAATATGCAATTTAGGAGGAACTAATGGTTGGGAGTACTTGCTGACCTCTAAATTTTCTGTGTTCCAGTGATAACAGCTCTGTGCTTTCCCTCACCACTTCTCAACCACTGGAGAGATATTGACTGAAACTTATTTTTCAAATCAGCTAGTAAAAGCAGAGTTGAAAATGAAATGAAGACTGGATAAAACTAAAAACATTATTTAGAAGAATGATTAAACTTATGTACATTTATGGCGTTAGTTTGAGTGGCTATACCGGGATGATGCCTGCAGCTACATGGATCATCCTGGTATTGTTTTTTGCACCCGGCGATTCTCTTTTAGGTAAAAGCCATCCTAGTGGCTAATTAGCTGCTGGATGGCTTTTATAGGCTCCCACCTCCCTCCAGTGCTTCTCCAGGCTTTCCCATCCAACTGAGAGCCCGGCACTGAACAGACACAGAAATTGCGGTTTGAACTGTTGAATTGTTAGTTTTACTTACATTTTTCTTCAGTGTTTACAAATTTAGAAACTGATGTTTCTAAATATTTATTACAGACTATGTCCAAGACAGTTTGCTTGCAAAAGATACTGGACTTTACAGTAAGAAAGCCCAGCATTGACTGTAAGCTTTGTTACTTCTTCCCAGAGAATTAAAGTGAAGTGACCCAGTGAAGTGATACACAGAGATAAAACAAAGAGCTGTAATGTAATCAGAGAGCTGAGTGGAGGGAAGGGCAACCCCCCCCCCCCTGTACACTGGCTCATATAAAAAAAATACAGAGCTGAGGCTATGAGTCACCTGCTGTGTGCTGAGGGGGTGAGGGGGGGGGCGGTCAAGCATCTCCCTGCAGGCTGTTATGTCGGCTTAGAGTTCTCTCAGTGACTAATGCAGATAGCTGAGACCAGAGAGAAACTGCATTCAGTGCTTTGGATTCAGGCTGCCCTCTAATGTTAGCTGCTAACATCACAGTTTATATAAATGTATGTATTAACGCTTCCTGTCTTTGGGAGGGGCTTTGAAAACCCCAGGAGGAAGTGGAGAGAGAGAGAGGCAGAGAACTGAGTCACGTGGCTTTATATGCACAGTAGCTGCAAATGCTGGTGTATTTTCATCCAGATCAGAAGCAGAGACTATTGTGCAAGTATTCCTATGTTCTAATAGTTTAACTGCAGCTGCCCAAAGCTCTGTGAGTGTACATCTAAATTCTTTGTTACAGACTTATTTCTGTCCTATTGATATTATCTCAAATGTACAATGCCAGGTAGCTAGGTCTATGCTACTGTATGTGTGTAGTGGTCACCTTGCTGTATGTTGGTAGGTGAACCTGATTATTGCAGTAGAGTTTATATGCAGCTCCTGTTATTTTAGTTAAACTTGTTCCTTCTGCCAAACGGGGTTCATGCCTAAAAAAGCCACGGACATTAACATCCGGAGAGTATATACTCATACTCAACTGACCGCTGAAAGTTCGTCGGGGGGAGCTCTGGTGTTTTTTGACCTGGAGAAGGCTTTCGACTCCATTGATTGGAGGTACATGTCAACTGTGCTGCAACGTATGGGATTTGGCCCCACGTTCCTTAAGTGGATATCGCTGCTCTACGACCATCCAGTAGCTGCTCTCCGCCTTAATGGCGGGGTATCGGAAGCCTTCCCGGTGTCCAGGGGCACCAGACAGGGGTGTCCCCTTTCACCAGGGCTATTTGCACTGGTCATGGAGCCCCTCGCGATTGCGTTGCGCTCGTCCCCCCAAATTCAGGGGATCAGCGTGGGTACTCTGACTGAAACAACAGCCCTTTATGCAGACGACCTGGTACTGTTTATTCGTGACACGGGACCTTCCCTGCAGGCAGCACTGTCGCTCCTAGGTAATTTTACTGAGGTCTCTGGCCTCAAGGTTAATTGGACTAAGTCCAAAATACTTCCCCTGCGTTCCCATCCCATGTCTGGGCCGGCGGACCCTGGTAATCCCCTACAGTGGGTCACTCAAATTAAATACTTAGGACTCACAATAACCAACTCAGTCACGGACTTCATAGGTCTCAACGTTTCACCGTTGCTGGCCATTCTTAAAAAGAAACTACATGCTTGGAAAAACCTCCCTTTGTCACTTATTGGGAGGATAAATTTAATTAAAATGAAAATTTTACCCTTATTCTTGTATGTCCTTAGAAACTCCCCAGTATGGATCCCCAAATCGATTTTTAAATTAATTGATAGCTTGCTCTCCTCCTTTTTGTGGCACGGGGGGATCCCGCGCCTGAGATTGGCCATACTACAGCAGCCCTGGGGGGAAGGGGGCTTAGCGGTGCCAAATTTTTATAAATATTTCCTTGCTGGCCAGTTGACAGTGGCTCGCCGCTGGCTAACTGCCCCCACAGATGATGCCTCGGTATCACTGGAAGCTGCCTGTGTGGGATCGTACGAGGCGCTGTCCCTCTTGGTATACAGAGGACCGAAGGCTCCATACTTGCTCACTTCTTCCATGCGCTCAGTTATCAAGGCATGGTCCGTGGCTCAGGGGCTCAGGCCCTCTGGGCCCAGCAGATTTTCCCCTAACCTACCCCTATGGAGAAATCCAAACTTTCTTCGACTACACAGACCCGGTAGTCTGGACTAAATTTGGGATTAAGACTTTGCACCACATAGTGTCGAATGGCTCTCTGATGACTTTTGATGACCTGAAAGAGCGGTATGGTCTACCAAACTCACACTTCTTTAGATATATTCAACTAAGACATGCTTTTTGCTCTCAATTCGGTGGGGATCCTCTTGACCTTGACCCCAGTGACTTAGAACTACTGACACGCAGCGACTCTTTGTCTAAGCCGGTCTCCAGTCTGTACAGGGACCTTTTTCCTGACACGGTCATGTTGATGGGGGCTTGCAGGCTGGCCTGGGAGGTGGAGGCCCCTGGGTTGGATGGAGATGATTGGGATGATATTTGGGGGGCACCATTCCGGTGTCTCATCTCTACTAGGGATCGTCTGATCCTATATAAATTTTTGCACAGAATTTATCTTACTCCAGCTAGGTTAGCTAGGATGTTCGGGAGCCACCACTCTGTCTGTTGGAGGTGTTCGGCGCCCCTTGCGAACTTCATGCACATTTTTTGGGACTGTCCTCATATCAAGCCCTACTGGCAGAATATTTCAGAATGTGTCCGGTCGGTCACATCCCTTTCAGTCCCCCTTACGGTTGAGGTGTGCCTGCTAAGCTTGGTTGAGACCTTGGCTACCACTAGGGCTATACGAACTCTACTCACCCTCCTGCTGTTCTACGCCAAAAAACTCATTATCCTGTCCTGGAAAAAGTCTGCTGCCCCGACTCTGGCTTCTTGGAAGTCCCTGATCAACAAGGCAATTCCTTTTTATAAGGCAACTTATTTGAGTAGGGGGGTAGAGGCCAAGTTTGAAAAGGTTTGGGGGGGTTGGATGGCATCCACAGACACAGTTTCTGATTAAACACATAGGTAACTTGGTGAGTGATCCTTATTAAACTTTCATGAACAAGTGGATTGAGATCCTGGGGTGGCGGTTATTTTGACATAAATACACTATAGATCAATAATGTACTGATGGCTGTGGGGTCCATATTTCTCCTGATGGGGTATGGGGTGGGGGGGGGGATGGAGCTGTAATATGTGCAACACCTCCTCTGGTGGGCGGAGGCATCATTGCCCTGCCGGATTATGTATCCGTCTCCTTCGGGAACTCGAAGTCTGTGCATTCCTTTGTTTTCCTCCTTAGGGGGGGCTCTCTTTTTTTTTTTTGGGGGGGGGGTTGATTGGGTTTTTTTTTTGTTTGTTTGTTTGTTTAGGGACATTGGTTCCACCTAACGGAACCTGGTTCGTTGTGTTGCTGCGTTGTGCGGCTTATGTTTGTATGTCTGTATTAAAATCTTCAATAAAAAGAAATTTACAAAAAAAAAAACTTGTTCCTTCTGGTCTGAGATTTAGCTAGTTATAGGGATATAGCTAGTGTTAGCTTAGGGTTTGGTAACCAGAATAGGCTAGAGCCAGGCTAGGCATCCAATGGGCATTTATGGTGGTTAGAGGCCTGGTTGTCAGATTATAAACTACTATGGCGGGACTAAAACACAGAGCAGATAGGCGACTCTGAGTTCCAATACCACATATAGTTCCTACCCTTGAGAAGGTGCGTTTCAGGTTGGTTGGACAACAGTTGAAGAATCTCTCCATGATCGCAGATCTTATCTTCAGGTCTCCGACACAAAGACAGATGGTGCATCGCGTTCATCCTCAGGAGGTAAATCTATTATTTACTATATATGCTAGTTATATGTGCACAAGTCCACCAAGACTCTTGTTGGTCCCTTTGCTGATAATTCCCGTTCATACACTGGATGTACTATTAATAATCTCTTCTTATATAAAGCTTGAATTAATTTCATATTATGTGCATCTACACTATATACCTATGGTTTATAGTATATGCTGGATGCAGTAGATCCTCTGCTCCCAATTACTTTGTTTAGATTACTGGTTAATTTCCGAGGAAGGGAACCCTCTCTACTAACAAAGGACCTGTCCTGGATGGAGGCACTGCCAGCTTTATCATCAAGCCAACTCTTCCAGTTAGCGAAGGTTCTGGTTCTCTTATTTACCTTCAGGTTTATCAAACTATCCTGGTTGGGAAGGGCCCTTTGTCATACCCCCCCCCCCCCAAAAGAGGGCTACACATTGTTCATTTATAAATGATTTTAAAGGGTTTAAATAATAAAAGTATAATAATACATGAAATTATAAGTTTACCTTTCTTTTTTTGGGAAAAACCTGAAAACAAGATAACTGTGTTTGCATTTTATAATATTGAAACATAATACTATTCCAATGATATGTAGATGTAATTATGGCAGGTCTATTTTCTCTAGCTGTCTTTGTAATGTGCATGCCAACACTGTGCAGTGAAGTGTACATGCAGAGCCTTTAGTTTCAAACTGTCAATGCTATGGAGTAACCCTTTATGCTGAATATTACATCTACGTCCTGTCCCTCCATAATGAGCTGCGTATTACCGGTATTTCCCTAGTGTTTAGGCAGTCATTATCAACTGGCATTACTATTATGCAGTTTATCACCCTCTTTATCATTGCAATCCTTTGACATTTTAGGAATTCAAATTAAACAAGGACCTGATTTGCTCTACAGGTTATTAAAATGGACGTACTTTCCATTCCCTACAGATTTGGTTGGCAGCAAACAATTAGCAAGTCAAAATAGAACCAAAGCTTATGAGCTTAGCTACCCTTCTCTCCACACTCTCTGCACTTCCAGTGCTTCTGTCCATGACAATACATGCATACAATGCATTCAGTCCACTACAATTGTTTCTAAAAAGAGTTTTGATTTTCAGTGGGCCTGAACTAACATTGCCATGAGCATGATGCTTTGTGGGTGTTCCCTATTCCATTCTGACTGTGCCAACAACCTTATATCAGTACATAGCTGTCCCGCAAATGGTTCACAAAGTATGGAGTGGTTGTGGAGTACAGAGGGAAGCTCAGCAAATGCACAATGGGATGTAAATGGGTTTCAAAAAAGGTAAAGTAGGGTGGGACTTTAATTGTGCCACTGGTGGAGTATAAATATACAAGATACTACAGTTATAGAAAAATAGAAAAAGTTTTATTTGACTGCGGTGGGCAGTTCTATCTAAAAATACATAACAGTTTAAGACAGAGTAGTCTCTTATTTTGAATTCAGGGTGTGCAGGTCCCGAAGAAATCGAAAAGTGTGGCCTACGTGTTTCGCGGACAATCCCGCTTCGTCAGGGCCTTAAGGATAGCACAAGAAGACAACATATAGCAAATAATGAAACATAAATAAATTCAATTAAACATGGAGAATGTAGGTCCATAAACTGAAATAATGAAAATATATGTGTAGCGCCTTCCCCTCTTCTCTCTCCGTGCGACTCGCACTGTTTCTTGTCTAGGGGTATCTGATGGGGGAGAGAGAGAGAGCGGGTGGGCTACGCCTAGCTTCCACCACGTGGGAATACCTGTGGTATGAGCAATGTCTTGTTTACCTTCGGGTCTGTGCTGTGCACCCGGATCCTTCCTCCAAGAGTCACCGTGAACTTCGTCCGCCAGGAAGTGAGCCTCACACCATTAAAGTCCAACACTCCTTTATTAGAACACACCATACAGATACTTCCTTGATAGATAGAACAGAAAAGGAGGTGTGAGTGTGAATAGGCCCAGACACAAATTCGGTCCTCCACTCTCCTCCTGGAGAGTGGGCCATGGTCTCCGCACGAGGTGAAGGGGATCCTTCTGGACGGTCTCTGACAAGAGACTCACCCGTCACCGGCAGTCTGCTGCACCGGGTCTTCGAGTGAGGAGCTCTCCCCGGTCCATTGCGTCTTACTCAGATTCAGGCCTCCATCCCCGAAGTGCCTTAGGACCCTTCCCTCGCGGAACTCAGTGTTGGGCACTGAGCTCCGGACCTTCTTGTAAGTACCTCACCCCAGGACTGAAGGTGCCTGAGGTGGAACACGATCTCCGTTGGTCCCCTAGGCCGAGGCCTCCTAGGGGACGAGCACGAACCCACATCCGCAAGCTGAAGGTGCTTGGGACGAAGACCCCGTGACCAAGATGGCCGGCCCCCTTTATACCCTCCCCCAGCAAGCACGGCGGGTTCCCCGCCCCACCATACCGCTGCCGAGAGAGGACAAAAAGGGCCTCGGCGCACAGTGATATTCGTCCCTCCGGTCACAGTGACAGCACCACCTTGTGGACCACAGGGAACATAGCACTGATGTCACAGCCAGATTCAAAAAATGCACCCGGGAAAGTAAGTACCCGCTACACATTCCCCCCTGTCTTTTGACACTGGACCCCAGTGTCTGGAGTGAATCACGCCCTCAACGGCTGACATAATCCAATCCAGAAACCAAGTAACAATTTGAAAAACCAAACATTTTTAGGAAACTATCCTAACGGAGAAGTTGTGTCTGAGCCCCTGCAACAAAAGAGTAGTGAAAGACAACATTTAAAACATTATACTTTTCCCTCCCATCCTAACTAAGAACCACCCCAGGTTCCATAATCTTGCCGGGACGCTCTCCTGCAGAGGAAAGAGAAAAGAAACAATAAAACCCTGACACATGTGAATGTGTGAGAGAAAAAGAAACTACTCCGAAGAGAAATATCTTTTCCTCCAGTGTGAGTGTGTACAATGTGTAACGTTGCACGAGACTGCCACCTGGTGACAGCCTCGCGGTAACTGCACCCATTGAACCATCTTCTCTTTTCTTGCTGCTTGACTCCAGGCCCTTCTCTGCAAACAGTTCGTCAATAGGGGTGTCATCTCCCATATCAGAGAGCGACTCCAGATCCGAGGTATCACACTCCTCCGCGGGTATGTAGCCCGTTGTAGAGACGGAGCTAACACCTCCCGCAGGCGTACTGGGCCATGCCTTCCCGGCACCTCCGCCCATGCACCAAGTCTCTTTGCCCGGCTCACCTCGGCCTTTACTTGAAGCGGGACGTCTGGAACACTCGTCAACGGATCCGTCTAGGCCTGGCGTAAGCTGGCGAGATGGTCCGCCACCACCACTGTTCAGGGCCACCATGCTGGTTCTCTTCTTCGGTGGCGGACACTGTGAGACAGTGGTGACCGAGTCAGCATCCTCGGATTTCTCCCGTTGAGTTTTAACGACCTCCTCCTCGGTCGCTGCAGTGTGCGCTGGGATGGCTTTTACAGCAGTAATTCCTCCTCTGCGAGTAGTGTTACCTGAAGCCCGGCCTGGGTAGATGGTTCTCGGCCTTTCAACTACCGGATCCACCTCGAACAGATACTCCCCACAGGCCTCACATTGTCCGAAGGGCTTCAGGTGGCACACCAGTCCCGAGCACCCGGGACAAATTAAACCCAGGGCCTCTACGTCCATGCACGAATACAGGGTGAATCGACCCCTTGGCTTCAGCCGGATCCCGGTATCCGTTATCGGAGCAGCAGCAGTCATCGTGGTAGTAGCAGGGTGAACTGGGATCCATGAAGTATGTCCAAACATGGTGACTTGTTGCTGGTCCATCGCACACTGCAGAGTTTTCGCGCCAATGTCCCACGTGTAGCCCTCTCACGTATTGGACTCCTCCCCTTTGCTCCAGTTCGCAGGCTTTTTCACTTTCTTTGGTTGAGCCACGAACTAAGCGGCGGGGGTTGTGTCTGTTGGCGCAGTGCAATTAGAAACCCCCACGTGTAGTACCTCACACGGCTGGGCCTCCCCCCGTTCACCGCTCTTCCTGCGCGGGCCTTTCCCCTGTCCAGGGTCAATTCCACGACTTCGAGCAGGGCTGCACTTTGGCCTATTCAGTTAACTCATCCAGCAGACTTGTTCCATACTGTGATGCACAACACAATACCCGACCCGAGCCCCCACGTGTAGCGCCTTCCCCTCTTCTCTCTCCGTGCGACTCGCACTGTCTCTTGTCTAGGGGTATCTGATGGAGGAGAGAGAGAGAGCGGGTGGGCTACGCCTAGCTTCCACCACGTGGGAATACCTGTGGTATCAGCAATGTCTTGTTTACCTTCGGGTCTGTGCTGTGCACCCGGATCCTCCCTCCAAGAGTCACCGTGAACTTCGTCCGCCAGGAAGTGAGCCTCACACCATTAAAGTCCAACACTCCTTTATTAGAACACACCATACAGGGACTTCCTTGATAGATAGAACAGAAAAGGAGGTGTGAGTGTGAATAGGCCCAGACACAAATTCGGTCCTCCACTCTCCTCCTGGAGAGTGGGCCATGGTCTCCGCACGAGGTGAAGGGGATCCTTCTGGACGGTCTCCGACAAGAGACTCACCCGTCACCGGCAGTCTGCTGCACCAGGTCTTCGAGTGAGGAGCTCTCCCCGGTCCATTGCGTCTTACTCAGATTCAGGCCTCCATCCCCGAAGTGCCTTAGGACCCTTCCCTCACGGAACTCAGTGTTGGGCACTGAGCTCCGGACCTTCTTGTAAGTACCTCACCCCAGGACTGAAGGTGCCTGAGGTGGAACACGATCTCCGTTGGTCCCCTAGGCCGAGGCCTCCTAGGGGACGAGCACGAACCCACGTCCGCAAGCTGAAGGTGCTTGGGACGAAGACCCCGTGACCAAGATGGCCGGTCCCCTTTATACCCTCCCCCAGCAAGCACGGCGGGTTCCCCGCCCCACCATACCGCTGCCGAGAGAGGACAAAAAGGGCCTTGGCACACAGTGATATTCGTCCCTCCGGTCACAGTGACAGCGCCACCTCGTGGACCACAGGGAACATAGCACTGATGTCATAGCCAGATTCAATAAATGCACCCGGGAAAGTAAGTACCCGCTACATATGTATTTCAATGAGTTGGTTTACATAAATTTACATCAGTATTATATCATTTAAAAAAAATCTAAATGCAATGTTATTGAACATTTAGTGTAAGAATACAGTTGCATGTTATGCTATTGTATTTACAGCGGTGTCTCACACACGTATAGATGGAGGAGGGAGGGGGGAATGGAAAACAGATAAACAATCAAGCATTGTTAGATATCTAGGCATCAAAGACTGGAGAATTCCCGAGGTGAATATAAATTGCCCTATTCTGATGGGCTATGCCAATATAGAGCAATCTGTATATATGTGGACTTCAAAAGGATGATCCACAGAGACTGTCCAAGGTAGAATCTGTACCGGGAAAACAAACAGTCTAGGTGTTAGCTGGTATTAGGGGGATATGTGCAAGGTATAAAGTGCAAGCAAACAGTGCAGGTAGAAAGAAGGAAAAGGTGAATTTATACCTGAGTTCATCAATGAGTGTCTCTCCCCCCAGCGTTTCCAACATGTGGAAAGATGAGCCGCTGAGGAGAGACTGACCCATATGGGTGTATATATAGGGGGTAGGAGCCGCAATAGCACGTCCGGAAGGGTGTGTGGGAGGAGGATCCCTGGGATCGCCCGTGTTGCCCAGATCGTAAATATGAAGTGGATTCAGTGGATCTGGAGGGACAGGGGCAAGCTCATCTGTCCACTGGATGCCGAGGGGGATGTATGCTCGGAAATGCATACAGATCCCCCTCATCCATGTCCTGCGGTGGTGTAGCCCATAGGTGGGCTACACCACGCTTCCTCCTCTCACGCTTCCACCAAACCCCCTCTCTATCCCCTCCCCCTTATATAACCCCCTCTCTCCCCCCCCCCTTCCCTCTTTTTCCCTTTCTCTTTCTCTCCTTTTCTCTCTTATTTTTATTCTCAGGCTTTTCTTCCCCTCTCCCTTCCCTCCCCCTTCTCCTTTCCCCTTCTTTCCCTCTTTGGTATTCTATCATTCCCCACTAGTTCACACACCTCACGTCTCTTAACATATCGCTCCTCATAGTTTGATTATTCATATTCAGGGGCCTGCCCTATCTCCTCCGGTGGGTTTGGGTGAAGTATACCCACAAGCTCTTCAGGCTCTATGTGTCCCCCGCCTCAAGCCATCACTCCATGAGTACAGCCTTTAGGTGAGTAAATTAATAAATCTCATACACCTATGAAAAATTGGATTTCAACATCTAGATATCTAACAATGCTTGACTGTTTATCTGTTTTCCATTCCCCCCTTCATCTATACGTGTGTGAGACACCGCTGTACATACAATAGAATAACATGTAACTGTAATCTTACACTAAATGTTCAATAACGTTGCATTTAGATTTTTTTTAAATGATATAGTACTGATGTAAATTCATGTAAACCAACTCATTGAAATACTTACAGTATATACTCGAGTATAAGCCGACCCGAATATAAGCTGAGGCACCTAATTGTACCACAAAAAAAATGGGAAAACTTATTGACTCGAGTATAAGCCTAGGGTGTCCATCTGCATGCCTCACTGTGCCTCACTTTGCCTCGCTGTGTCCATGTGCATGCCTCACTGTGTCCATGCCTCACTGTGTTCATGTGCATGCCTCACTGTGTCCATGCCTCACTGTGCCCATGCCTCACTGTGCCTATGACTAGACTGACGTTTAACATGGGAGTCTATGGAAGGGGTGCCCGGTTTTGAAAAATCGGTGCTCCCCGGCCGTAGGTCCCCCAGACAAAAAACTTTGCACACCTATAGAGGAGAAATGGGGCTACTTGTGTGCCAAGATTCGGGTCCAGGGGACCTAGGATCGGCCGGTACCAGGTCCCCAAATTCAACAGAGAAATTACCGTTTAACATGGGAGTCTATGGAAGGGGTGCCCGGCTTTGAAAAATCGGTCCTCCCCGGCTGTAGGTGCCCCGGACAAAAAACTTTGCACACTTGTAGAGGAAGAGTGAGGCTACGTGTGTGCCGGGTCTCCAAAATCCGGAAAATCAGGCGCAAAAAAGGTGACTCGAGTATAAGCCGAGGGGGGCATTTTCAGCACAAAAAAATGTGCTGAAAAACTCAGCTTATACTCGAGTATATACAGTACATATATTTTCATTATTTCAGTTTATGGAACTACATTCTCCATGTTTAATTGAATTTATTTACGTTTCATTATTTGCTATATGTTGTCTTCTTGTGCTATCCTTAAGGCCCTGATGAAGCGGGATTGTCCGTGAAACACGTAGGCCACACCTTTTGATTTCTCTGGGACCTGCACACCCTGAATTCAAGATAAGAGACTGTACTCTGTTTTAAACTGTTATGTATTTTTAGATCGTACTGCCAACGGCAATCAAATAAAACTTTTTTAATTTTTCCATAACTGTAGTATCTTGTGTATTTATACTCCACCGAGGCACAATTAAAGTCCCACCCTACTTTACCTTTTTTTAAACCCATTTACATACCTTTTGGGGATGGTGCCTTTTTGGGAGTACAATTATTTTTTGTTCACCCCAAACCCTACACATAAATGCACGATGGGAGGTATGTCCTCTGAGCTGTCAGACCATGTCCCTTCAGTAGGCTTTACAGACATAGTGTGAGAGCTGAAGCTGCCACCTGTTAGTAAATATCACCCTATCACCGGGTCATAAATTTGAGACAATGGATGGGAATACAGTAGGTAATGGCATATAAGTGCAAAGTTATGGAGGAATAACCAAGGCGTGTATGTAACCTGCCATTAGGGAAAACACACTTATTCTTTACGGATACTTTCCTTTCTATATTTTTACAATTCCAAATTGTTTTCTTGACCATTTATTGTGGATAGTTTTTTTGTATGCTAACCATTTCCACTGTCTCAATGCTTGAAGTCTCCAGAGTGCAGAGAGACTTCCCCGCTTTGGGTGCTCTCAGGTGGTAGGTCAGTTGTGGCCCACTAACAGTCAAGTTTTCAATTCAGGGTGGAGGAAGATCACTGGTAAATAGCTAGGAAGGATGGCAGGGAAAATGTGTACGAGTGGGAATGAGCAGCAGGGCTGCAACAGGTTTTTTTCAGTTACAATATAAGAGTCTGAATGACAACCTTAAAAAGGGGGAAAAAAGGGGAGAGGGTATTTTCTGCCCAAATTATTATACAATCTGTATGACATGCACTACTGTATTTATATATAGTTAAAGCCATATGTTTGTTTTTATTGTAATTTTTATGATTGTCATAAATAAAAAATATATATTTTTTTTTCATAGAAACATATAAAAAAGTCACGTCAGAAAAAAGACTGCGTAGTCCATCGAGTCTGCCTGTTTTTTTTTTTTGTGAGTATAGATCTATGTTTGTACCAAGCATGTTTGAAGCCATTTACTGTTTAAGTAAAAAACATAGAGGATTGTGTTTGTAACGACACCCCAAATATGAAAGGGGTTAAAGCCGTTTAGGATATTCCATTCCCGAACACAAGACGGCTACCAGACACTCCAACCAGGCGAATAAGACCCCATACGAATAATTCTCCCCCCACAAACGAGACACAGCTCTGTCTTGAGGGTCAAACAGGAATCAGACTTTATTGTAAGCACATGATAACAGATCTCTCTCTTCAAAACACTCCCCCCACCCTTGGGAAACAGGGCGGGTTAAACTGTCCAATGACAATTGTTATACAGGTCAAGTGTGTTACAACTTCTCAGTACACAGTCCTATCAGCAGGGGGGTTGGGGAAATCCCCCCTCCCTTTTTCCTCCCAGCAAGACACTTCCACATCCCATAATAGTTGATAGAATAGTTACACCCCACCCCATCACAGCAAATAGTACACAACAGCCAACACACAATGTACACACAATATATACAATGTATACAGCATTGAATCTGCCTAGCACAGATCAGACTGTGGTTCTCATTCACCATGTGCCCCTATTAGAGACACAGGGTGATCTACACATAAGAGGCATCGGGGAAGCTGGACAAGGAACCTCCAGAACTCTTCAGGGCAAGCTGAAGCTGAAACCCCCGACCCAAAGTGACTCCTGTCACAGTGTTTCTCTTCAAAGTCCCATGGTGATTGTTGTTTGCTTGTGCAGGTTTTTTCAGTGCACAAAGGAATGGGCCAGGACCCAAGGCTGCAATAACATTAAAGGCAAAAGGGGCAGCTGCTCCAGCCCTAACCAAAGATTAAAATACTAGACTAGAGCATGGGTTTAATCTAGTAGTTTTTTTTTTTAAATATGAAAAGATAACTTTTCCCTATGTCTCAATCATGTGACATATGATCACATGATTATAACGTAGAGGAGGAGTTTTTGTAATTTCCTGGTCCCTGTGCTTAGATAACAGAACATATCTTACCATTACCAGTAGCACACCCAGAGGTATTGACTACACAAGTGGAAAGAGAAAGTCACCTCTAAGTGCAGTGGTAAAAGATTCATTACAGATACAATGGGATTAAAAACACTTATAAGATAGTAAGAGGTCATAGGCATATAATGATTTGTCCTCATGCGGATCGCTGTAATCCTCACCTGTCTGGGGGAGAGAGAGCCATCCTGAAGCTGTCAGAGTCCCTGGTGACGTGGATTGGTGAGAAGCTGAAGATGCTATGAGGCAGCTAGAGTTCTGGAACCAAGCTGGAACGCATGCGGCCGATGTAACATCAGGTGAAGGTGGTGGGCGGTAATGTGTTTTGGAGCATGCGCGGCTCCTTCGTCAGAGGTCTGGTGAAGGAGCTGTGCATGCTCCAAAAAGCAGGCTGTGGTCTTATGTCCTATGGCATTATCTCCACTTACCGCATCAAACCACAGCAAGGAGAACTCTGTAATTGGAGGACCATGTCTCGAAAAACACGTTTGTGGCTTACGATTCTCTATTTTTGACATAGAACACTTTCCAGAAGTCTTTAAAGATAGAGTCCAATAGGAAATATTTTTATCTTCCTATTTACGCCCTGAAAAAGGAAGATTGTTTGGCCCCCAAAATGCATTGGTGGTCTTCCTGTTATCTCAATCCTATCATATAAATACAGTAATTGTGGACTCTTAAGACAACTGGCTGATGCTCTTCTTATCAATTTCTCTTGGATTTGAAAGCCATTGCCCATTTTCTTGGAAGGGGTAGGGATGGAGTGGTGCTGCTTTGTGGTAGAGCTACCTAATACTCTCTTATTGACAGACCAGAGATTCAAGTCCAGCGTCTTATACATATTCTTTGGACAGGACTTTGACAGGTCACATGACTGGGCTTTTTTTTCTAACTTGTTCATTTTAATAGCACCCCATAATAGTTTTAGGTGTGCTAAGCACATTTATAACACTTTTACATTACACCCCTCTTTTTTCTTTAAAGCAGCGGAAGGGTTGTGCAGCTGCTTTTTAAATGGATACCTTAAGTTATATCACTTCCCTATTATAACCAAATCAAAACAGATTATTTTGGCTAAAGTTTGACATCTTAAAGCGGAGCTCTACCCAGAAGAGGAAGTTCCTCTTTAAGGACTCGTTCCCCGCTCCTCTTGAACAATTGGCACTTTTGAGGAACGGGGGGAGGGGGAGCAGGTACCCGGTTTTGACAGCTACCTACTTCCCACTTCCGTTCCGAGCACTTCGGCGCTCAGAAATGGAAGTTCTTCTCCCTCCCTCCCCCTGCAGTCTTCTGGGACACTGACAGGTCCCAGAAGACTGCATCCACCATTCACGATGCACAGTGTGCACCTGATTGTGAAGCCGCAGCCTGGAACTCCGCTTTAACTTGCTGTAGTCAACCGAAAAAATTGAAATAGATGGAGTGCTGCTTTAATCCAACTATAAAATGTTTTTTTATTGCAGGTGATTATAAAGCAATATATAATGCCAGAATTAACAAACACACCAGGAAGAACTCAGCTTTTTACTGCAGACAGGGCAGGAGGCAAGCTTTAATGCACCGTCCTTTCTTTTTATGCCATATCATTATCTTGTTACCTGCGTGTTGTTACTACCTATGTGTTCACTCAATTATACTGTGTGCAGAAAAAAAATCAGAATTTTGCCCTTTTCCATACCTGCTAATTAAAACGGAAGTGAAAACAAAATCATAAATGCATAGCTAAAAAATGTACATATAAAGTGTCTTACCAGTGTTTGGATCTCTTTAGCTAGTTTTCTGATCCAGACAATCTTCCCAGATACAATTGCTAGGATGTGACCTCCTTTTTCTACTGCATTTAGGGCCGGTTCACACCAAAAAAAATGCACTCCAGATGTGTTGCTGACGCGTTTTTGCTTACAATACACACCGCAAAAGCTTTTAATGCATTGTGTCGCATTCCAGTACAGTTCTGTGTAGAAAAAAAGCTGCATATTCTACTTTTTTTCAGCACTGTAACACACTAGGACTGACTGCACTGGTGTGCACTATGCCAATAAAACCCATATAATCTACTGTCCATGCATTTCTGATGCAGAAGAAATTCCCTGGACTGCATCTGGTGTGAACTGGCCCTTAACCTCCCTGGCGGTATTCCCGAGTGTGGCTCAGGGGTGAATTTTCAGTACCAAAGGCGGTAACCCCGAGCCAGACTCAGGATCACATTGCAGGATCTATGTACAGCGTACTTACCTTGTCCCCTGGATCCTGCGATGTCTCCCCAATGTGTCTGTGAGCCGTGCCGAGCTCCGTTCCCTGCGAGCGTTGCGACGCACGGGGACGAAGCTCGGCGCCAAATTCAAAAAGCAATTACACACCTTCTTTGTCCCTAGTGGTCTGTCCAGTGCCCTGCATGCAGTTTTATATTATAAAAACTGTTCTTTCTGCCTGGAAACTGGAGATTGTCCATAGCAACCAAAAAGTGTCCCTTTACATCAAAAGTGGTTTTAGACCAGCTAGAAAACAGCGATAATAAATTAGAATCACTTGCAGAATTGAGCGATAGCGATTTGTGGGGAAATTCGTCATCAAACCCTAAAAGTAATGACAGCGACAATTCTGCAACTGAGCAAATTTCAGTGTTTTTGATTTGATTACATTATTGAATCATTTTTATTATAATTACATTACTATTTGTTATAATTATTTATAGTTATTTATTATATTATAATTTATGATTTTGTGTTTCAAACTTTATCATACCCGGGATGTCTTCTAGACTCTGGTTTAGACAGATTTAAGTGAGTTATTTCTAAGAATTACAGGCCTACAATATAAAACGCCAAATTTCCATGTGAAACATTGTACCACTTTCAGCATCAAAAATCTGACATATTCATACCGCCAGGGAGGTTAAAGTGGAGCTCCACCCTAAAGTGGAACTTCCGCTCTTCGGAACCCTCCCCCCCTCAGGTGTCACAATTGACACCTTTTCAGGGGGGAGGGGGGTGAAGATAACGGTCGAAGACTGGTATTTTCACCCACTTCCGGGAGTCCTCTCTGCGGGAAATCTGTGGGAAGCATGTCACTTCCCGCAGAATACCCGTTGTGTTCTGGGAGACACTCGGCTCCCAAAACACACGGGGAGCAGTCAGAACGGCGCAGCGCGATCCGCGCATGCACCGTAGGGAACCGGGCAGTGAAGCCGTAAGGCTTCACTTCCTGGTTCCCTCACCGAGGATGGCGGTGGGGGCAGCAGAGTGACGAGCGATTGCTCGTCCTCTGCTGCGGATGTCGCTGGACTCCAGGACAGGTAAGTGTCCTAATATTAAAAGTCAGCAGCTGCAGTATTTGTAGCTGCTGGCTTTTAATTAAAAAAAATTGGCAGAGCTCCGCTTTAAAGCAGTACAGCTTGGTCAAGGACCCTCCAGTCAGCCAGTTGTCATCGTACTGAGCAATGTAGTAAAGCCTGACTGGCTTCCAGGGCTGCCTCTTTCGGTTTTCATCATACTGTGCAAGAATTACAAAAGGCTATCCTTAGGCTGGGTTCACACTAGTGCGAATTGGATGAGGGTTTCATTGCATCCAATTCGCATGACAGGAGATTGTGACCGGCTCTCAATGGAGCCGGTTCAAACATCTCCATGGCGGCTGCAGAGCGGATTGCACGGGGTCCTGTGCGCCTTTGACTCTGTTTCTGGTCTGAATTCAGGCCTGATTCATCCCTGGAACAGAAACCCTGCCGTGAGCCACATGCGAAGAGTGTGAACCCAGACTAAAACATATTGAGATACTATTTAAAAATATGTACAGATACATACAAATAATGGGCACCTCAGGCCAACTTTTTGTTTTGGAGAAAGTGAGTAAAGCCCCGTACACACGGTCGGGCTTTTGCCCAACAAACTTCGTTTTAAGCAAGTTGGACCAACAATCCGACCGTGTGTACGCTCCATCGGACAAACTTTTTTTCGTTTGGTTTTGTTTTCATCGGACAAAAGTTGGGTCTGCAAACGGACAAACTTTTGCCCAACAAAAGTCAGATGGAGCAAAGTCCTACCGTGTGTACAGAAAACCATAGGACTTTTGTCCGATGGACAAAACAACTAATGTTAAAATCAACGGGTGGCGGTAAAGAGCAGAAAAGAGCAGAAAAACCATGTGATGTTGCAAAAAGTTTTGGGAAAGTTTGCAGAAAAGTCCTGTGGTGTGTATGCTATGGGTATGCCCGGCCAACTTTGTTCGGACAAAAATCCACGGAAAAGTCAGATGGAAGTCCGACCATGTGTACGGGGCTTTAGGGGTAGACACTTTTATTAAGTTGGTACCTTTTTTGGTATATTCCACTCACTGCCTACCAGGACAGAAAGCGATGAAAGATCTTTCAATCAGGGTCATACACAAAAGTGTGAGTTCAAACTTCTGCCAATGTTTTTTTTTTTTTTTTTTTTTTATGCAATTCATTCTTTTCTTATTCTGGTGAGTGTTGTACTCCTCGTTTCTTGTATGGGAGTCAGGGGCACACAAATTAAGGGTCAAATCTTGCCAATGGGATCACACAGAGAAACAAAAACCGTGACCAAAATGTTAGGACTTTCCAACTCTATCCAGAGCTAAAAAATATGGATTTAAAATTCTAATAAAGTCACTTTTCATAAATCAGATACTAATAATATAACTTGGCTTGTACTTACTGTTTTTTTTTTCATAAATTTCCACCTCTAAGTTTCCTTTTGAAACTGCCCACACAGCCACACTCTTGTTATATTTGTGCCCCTTGTGCTGCCGGGACCTGTGGAGTCCCTTAGGGGTCTTCTCTACATGGGTGCGCGTGCCCACATGGAAGAACAACGGGGTCAGTGCATACATTCAAAGCATTGCACACAAAGGAAGTGCAAGGGGGACACACAACTGATGTTGATTACCTCTGTGGATCAGGAGGAGGAGAGGCGAGGATTTTGCTCTGTGTCCTACATGCAGCACTCTGAACTACTGCACATGGAGATTTATTTACTAAAGACAAATATACTGTGCACTGCAAGTGTAGTTGCCCTAGATCTGAGGGTTAGTTCTAAAATAAGGGAAAGCTCTATTGATTTGTGTCAACCAATGGCGTGCAAGCACAAATGCTGTTTTATTTTCCTTGTATGTTTCCCTTAGATCTGTCCTTGCAGTGCACAGACTATTTAACTTTTGTACATCAACTCCATAGAGTTGGAGTTCTAAGTGGTAGCGTGCACATACAGGAGACTCCTAAGGTCATGGTAGGACAGGGGGTACAAATATAGCGGGAGTGTGGCAGCTAGGGTTGCCACCTGTCCGGGATTCACCAGGACAGTACGGGTTTGGAATCACGCGTCCGGGGGGTTTCAGACTGCCTGAAACCCGGACATATTATTCAGACTGGACTATGGATTCCCAGCAGGGTTGCTGGCTGCAGTTGTCTAAGCTGAGAGTGTCTGTTACACACTTTCATGCTGCCCAAAGCCAGCACTAACAATCCCCCCCCAAAACACACAGACAGATGGAAAAGGAGGGCTCGATCTGAACCTCTTCCACCTCCCCCCCACCCAGAGCCGATCCACCCTATACGCTTACTACGCAAGCTGTGTAGGGCCCCGCAACTTACTCGAGGCCCCGCCTCCCCCTCGATTGGCACTGGGAGGACCCCCCCACTTCTCAACGCGGGACGTGAGCTGACTGACTGCGGGCGGCGGGTGTGTGTGTGTGTGTCTTCCACCGTCCACACCGGTGTACGGAAGGGGAGCACTGCCCGTCCGCCTGCTCTATGGAGTGGAAAGTTTGCGCTGTCACTGTAGTGTGACCTGTGGAGCTGGAGCATGTGAGAGCGGGCGGAGCGGGGACCGGACGGAGAGAGAGGCGGCAAAGGGGCTGTGCTGGAGGGCTGACAGGGAGCTCTCCCCACTGTCACTATGAAGCTGAGCCGGCCAATCACCGTGCTGGGCAGTGCTGTGTTCTCTGTGGTCATCTTCTCCCTATACCTCATGCTGGACAGAGGACAGCTCAACCAACCCCGGAACCCCCGGAGAGAGGGAGACCGAGATAGAGGGGGACACCTGCTCTCCATACCATCCTCCTCCCCGGGACAGGATCACAACTTTCCCTCACTTCTCACATACAAACTCTCCTGGTCTGTGTACAGTGTATGTATAGCTGGCACTAGGGGGCCACAGCTGGGGAATCAACACTTCCTACCTGACCTACACTGTACATACTGTACACCTCCTACTACTCACAGGATACTACTACTCACACCATACATACGGTACACCTCCTACTACTCACAGGATACTACTACTCACACCATACATACTGTACACTCCTACTATTGTGAAATCTAATTTTCGGCAGCTGTGTACATTCCTGATGGCGGCCCTGCTTAGGGCCCCAGGGAGGTCAGGATCGGCACTGCCCCCACCCCTACCGCTCCATCTGCCCACACTCCAATTTTCAGGGCTGTGCCTCAGAAAAGGAAAGTGGGGGCCGGAAATTTGAAGTCCAGCAGCCTCAGATAGAGCTGGATGAGAGGTGCTGACTGCCAAGGGGTGAGTGAGCTCACCATCCACCCCTTTCTGTGACTGAAGTCTCCCCCCTCCCCCTTCTCTCTCCTGCCTTTGAGTGGGCAACCCTTACATCAGAGCTCACTTATACACCAGAGGCCACAGTGTTCCCCCTTACATCAGAGTCCTCTCCGTACATCAGAGTTCTCAGTGTTCCCTCTTAAATCAGGGTTCCCAGAGCATCCATTATGTCAGAGTCCCCAGAATTCTCCCTTACATCAGAGTCTGCAGAGTCCCCCCCTTACAGTGAAAGGGAACTCTACGAGTTCAGATGTAAAAGGGGAACTCTTATGTAAAGGGGGACTCTTGTTATTAACTTCATATGATTAGAAATGTTATTTATTAGCAAAATATATGTATAAAAATAATTGCTGTGCACCGCTAAAGTGTTCGGGTTTGACTTAAAGAAAAGGTGGCAACCCTAGTGGCAGCATGGCTGGGGAATAGTTTCAAAAGGAGGCCCAGAGGAGTTCAAAAAGAGCGAATGCATGTAAGTTTTGTTATTAGTGTCTGATTTATGAAAAAAAAAATGACTTTAATTCCACTTGAAGGTTTTTTTTTTTTTCAATGAACTTAACTGAATTAAATACAGGTATTTTATATCAGCCTACACCGTTGCTTTATATATTGAACTAGCACATATACCTTTCTATTAAACGTCTGAACCGGACTGAATAAAAGTCCTGTGGCTTCTAGTACACCTATGACATTCTTATGTAGTGTATGCAAATGTGCAGGAAATTCGAAAATGAACAAATCCTTGATGTACAGTTCCGTTAGCAGTCAGAAGGAAAGTAAATGTGTAACAGGTAATTGATTGCTAAGGTCCATGGACAGCTCAATTGTTGGAAAATAGACCAAGGAGATGTGGCCAAAATATTAGGCCTGTGCTTTATCCGGTTAAATGGAATGCATCACTATTGCTGTCAACTTTATAACTCATGAAATCACAGGATGTATAATATCAGGTTAATAATACTTCACCTCTAGCACATAAGAAACTAGATAAATCCATGCAGATGTTTAAAGCTGTTAGAAGCTAAAATCATTTTGTTTGAAATATGAATCCTTAGGTTTTGTGATAGATTAGGAATAAGAATGGTAAAGGGGTGACTTTGAAGTACTGAAGAAAGCGCAATGGAGCAGAGATGAAAGAAAGACCTACATCTCCCCCTTGTGGAATAATAGGTGTACAGCAATTATATACTTTGCTATATATATGCTATCTACCTATATAGGTAATTTGTGTGGTATGTATTATTATTATTATAATACAGGATTTATATAGCGCCAACAGTTTGCGCAGCGCTTTACAACATCAGGGAAGACAGTACAGTCACAATACAATTCAATACAGAGGGATCAGAGGGCCCTGCTCGTTAGAGCTTACAGTCTAGAAGGGTATTAAATGAATGCTTCAAATTTAGCAGTTGTAATAAAATATGAAATCCTGTTTACATAGTAATATGCAACAAATGCAGTTGCTTGCACTACATATATATATATGTATACATTGATATACAAGACAGCGCTTGTATATCAAGGCAAAAAAAAAAAACATTTTGCTTGTCTTTCAAAATGCTTGTAAAATAAGGTATTACTGTATGTGTGTATGTATGTATGTATATATATATATATATATATATATATACACACACATACAGTAATACCTTATTTTACGAGCGTTTTGAAAGACGAGCAAAATCTTTTACTTTTTTGCCTTGATATACAAGCGCTGTCTTGATATACGAGCAGTAGTTTTACTGGTAAAACAAAAGAATTACACTCACAATGTTAAAGGAGAAGTCCAGCCTGAGCTTTTTAGGCTGGGCTTCTCCTCTGGGTCACAGGAGTGCAATTCGTTTTGCACTCCTGTGACCCGTTTTCAGCGGAGAGCGGACTGAACCGCTGACGTCACTGCCATCAGTCAGGGCAGCGCGTCATCACGACTTCCAAGTCGGGATCTGCCAGCTGCCCTGATTGATGGCAGTCTCAGCGTATCAGCGAGCCACTGAGACGCTGGGACAGCCTCTCCCCGCCCCTCCACGGCTCAGCGCTCCAATGAGCGTGGAGAATCAGAGAGGAAAGAGGCTGACTGACAGTCAGCCTCTTTCCTCTCGAGGATCTGTAAGAACCGAGCCAGCGGCGATGTTCGGTGGCTCGGTTCTCAGTGCACAGACGGCGGGGGACAGCTGGAGCATCAGTCGGATGCTCCATTCACCGAGGTAAGTATAAATATGGGAAAAACTCAAAACCCATACTTCTCTTTTAAGGAGTCTGGTGTTGATCCATGTAAAGCCACTGTGTATATGTCTAATGAGAGGACGCACAGGGGTGCGTTCCCTGGCCAATCAGGTTCACCGGGTCTGGTTACCGGTAACCTGATTGGCTGAAGTGACATCGAGGGCGGGAGAAGATATCGAGGACGGAAGAAGGACGGCGCTGACTCGAGGAAGGTAAGTGCAGGGCTGGGGGGGAGAAACTGGCTGTATTATGAGGACAAACTGGCTGAATTATGGGGGAGAAACTGGCTGAATTATGGGGGAGAAACTGGCTGCATATGGGGGAGAAACTGGCTGTATATTGGGGTAGAAACTGGCTGCATATAGGGGAGAAACTGGCTGCATTATGGGGGAGAAACTGGCTGTATATTGGGGGAGAAACTGGCTGCATTATGGGGGAGAAACTGGCTGCATATAGGGGAGAAACTGGCTGCATTATGGGGGAGAAACTGGCTGTATATTGGGGGAGAAACTGGCTGCATTATGGGGGACAAACTGGCTGTATATTGGGGGAGAAACTGGCTGCATTATGGGGGAGAAACTGGCTGCATTATGGGGGAGAAACTGGCTGTATTATGGGGGAGAAACTGGCTGTATTATGGGGGGGAAACTGGCTGTATTATGGGGGAGAAACTGGCTGCATTATGGGGGAGAAACTGGCTGCATATGGGGGGGAAACTGGCTGTATTTGGGGACAAACTAGTGGCGTTTGGGCACAGTGGCTGTGTTTAATGGGCACAGTGGCGGCAATTGATGTTTTTTTTTTTCTTCAGTTTGTTTGCGCCCCCCCAAAAAATTTGAGCACCAGCCGCCACTGCTCTGCATATAAATGTGAATAAAAATATAAATAAAATAACGTGGAAAAAAAGAACAGAAAATTATATTGCTACATTTAAAGCCTGTCTTCAGTTGTCAAAATGCAATATACTTTGGTATACAGCCAGGTACTAGCCACAAACCAAACGTTTTTCCAGGTGAACTAGCTCCCTCAAACGGGTGATCCATTATGTTAATTTATGTTGACAATTTTACGTCCTAACATCTTGATCAAATATTTAGTAGGTGAGTCATTTTACTAAACTGGCCCTTTCAGCGCTGTCAGCATTGATTTGTCTCCCCAGTTCACAAAGATATCTAGGGGTCTTACAAGCATCAATAACTAAAGTACACAACCATATTTGCCAAGCCTCCATTTTCAATCAATGAAAGTTGTGATTGTGGTTGGTGTAATAGATTAGTTTGATGAAAGCAAGACTCCAGTTTTCAGAAGTTAAACCCATAAAAGTACAAAGGCTGAACATTTTTCTGGTTTTCTGTAAGGCAGGGTTTTGGGAAGAGGTGAGAACTGAATGGTTATGGGTAGAGGCACATATGTAGTTGGGCAGTGACCTCAAATAGAAGCTTTGAGTGGATTATAGTTGGGAGTAGGACCCTGAGTAGCTACTTATTCTGCATAGTACACGTGGGATGTTTCGTATGAGTTATGTCCCATACACACGATCGTTTTTCATGCCGTTAAAAATGCCATTTTTTAAAATGGCCATTAAAACCGATCGTGTGTATGCTCCGGAGCATTTTTAACGACGTGAAAAACGGGCATTAAAAATTTCGAACATGCTCTATTTTTTCACGTCGTTTTTCATGTCGTTTTTTTGGAAAAAAAACGCGCATGCTCAGAATCAAGTATGAGACGGGAGCGCTCGTTTTGGTAAAACTAGCGTTCATAATGGAGATAGCACATTCGTCACGCTGTAACGGACTGAAAAGCACGAGGCTGAAAAGCGCAAATCGTCGCTCAACAAACTTTACTAACATGAAGGGTGGCGCCATCCGAACGGAACTTCCCCTTTATAGTGCCGTCGTACATGTTGTACGTCACTGCGCTTTGCTTGAACGTTTTTTAAAATGATCGTGTGTACGCAAGACAGGCTTGAGAGGAAACATGAAAAAAACGACGAGAAAAACATTGGTTTAAAAAATGGCATGAAAAACGATCGTGTGTACGCCGCATAAGGGTCAAGGCTGACTGGTCTCTCCTTCCCCTATACCAGTGTTTCTCAACTCCAGTCCTCAAGGCGCCCCAACAGGTCATGTTTTCAGGATTTCCCTCAGATGAAACAGCTGTGGGAATTACTAAAGCAGTTAAACTGATCAAATAACCTGTGCAAAACAATGGTGTCACGTACCTGACGGTGACGAGCCCAGTTTAGCAGAGGGAGGGCTCCCTTATGGCTCCCACCAGCGACCCCTGGTAGTGTTAACAGGAGGCACGGAGGTAGAAGGGGTACGAGTGCCTGGCAGGGTCACAGGAACCAGGAAGCCAGGAAGCACAGCAGGATCACAGGAGCCAGGAAGCCAGGAAGCACAGCAGGTTAACTGGAATCAGGAAGCCAGGAAGCACAGCAGGATCACAGGAACCAGGAGGCCAGGAAGCACAGCAGGTTAACTGGAATCAGGAAGCCAGAAAGCACAGCAGGATCACAGGAACCAGGAAGCCAGGAAGCACAGCAGGTTAACTGGAATCAGGAAGCCTGGAAGCACAGCAGGATCACAGGAACCAGGAAGCCAGGAAGCACAGCAGGTTAACTGGAATCAGGAAGCCGGGAAGCACAGCAGGTTAACTGGAACAGCTGAACGGACCGGCCTGGGGCCTGGATCAGGCAGGATAGTCGGACAAGCCGGGTCGGGAACACTGGCAGACAGCGAGGTACAAAAGGACAAGGCAGAGCGGAGGTCAGAAATAGGCCGGAGGTCAGGTGCAGGCGGATAGCAGACAGGTCACAGGAAAGCCGGGTCGGATGCAGATGGGTTTCTCAGGTCAGGTTACACAGGTACTACGCTGTAGAGCAGACAGCAGGGACTGTCTGCAAGTGAGGGGTTTAAGTAGCCCTTCTGACGCCAACCGCGGGGAGCACGCGTGCACATGCGCGCGCGCGGACGGGACCCAGGAAGTCCAGGGATCCTGTTTCTGGCAGGATCCCCATGACATTGCCCCCCCAAGGGGCAGCCTCCGGATGCCCATACGGGTAAACCTTTCGGGGTGAGATCTCCTGAAGGCCTGTATCAGATTCCTGGCATGAATGTTCTCCTCCGGTTCCCAAGAGTTCTCTTCGGGTCCGTAACCCTTCCATTTAATTAAGAATTAGTTCCGGTTACCTCTTCTCCTCACGTCCATAATAGCCTCTACTTCGAATTCCTGCTCCCCGTCTATGGTGACGGGGTCAGGGCGAGCCGGAGTTCGGCCTGGGAATGGGTTGGAGACATGGGAAACATGAAAGACAGGGTGGACTCTAAGGGAGTCGGGGAGCTCCAGCTCGTAGGCCACTTCGTTAATTTTCCTTTTGACAGGAAATGGCCCCAGGAACTTGGGACCCAACTTCCTGGAAGGGCATGCCAACCTTAGGTTAATGGTAGAGAGCCATACTTGGTCGCCGGGTACCAGCACTAATTCACCCGCCTTCTCTTGTCGTAGATCATCTTGTTATACTCCTGAGTCTTCGCCATGGTTTCGCGTAAAAGCTGATTGTTAGATGAGAAGAAGTTCACTCTTTCCTGGACTGCAGGCACCGAACACTCCGGGAGGGAGTTGGGCAGAAATGCAGGGTGAAAACCATAGTTCGCGAAGAATGGGGTCTGGTTAGTTGCGGAGTGGATGGAGTTATTATAGGCGAACTCGGCTAGTGGAAGCAGGGAGAGACAGTCATTCTGAGCAAAAGAGGAGAAACAACGCAGGTATTGCTCGAGGGTCTGGTTAGTCCTCTCCGTCTGTCCGTTGGTCTGAGGGTGGTAAGCCGAAGAAAATGATAGTTCTATCCCCAGGGTCTTGCAGAGGGATCTCCAGAACCGAGAGGTAAATTGTACCCCCCGATCAGAGACAATATTGGCAGGCACCCCGTGGAGCCTGACGACCTCTTTGATGAACATTTGTGCAGTTTCCGGGGCTGAGGGGGTCCCCCTCATAGGGACGAAATGTGCCATCTTGGACAGACGGTCCACTATCACAAAGATAGTGGTATGGTTTTCCGCTGGAGGCAGTTCAACTATAAAGTCGATGGAAAGCATCTTCCAAGGCCTGTCTGGGACAGGTAAAGGCCTCAGTAGTCCCCAGGCCTTGGATCTGGAACCCTTGTTTCGGGTACAAGTAATACAGGACTCCACGAACTTCTTACAATCCTCGCGTAATCGGGGCCACCAGAAGGTGCGTTGTACCAAATCAGTGGTCTTGGCAACACCAAAGTGCCCGGCAAGGGCATGATCGTGGCAGAGTTCCAACACGGTTATTTTTAGTTCTTCTGGTACGAATATCCTGTTCTGGTGCCATAGTAATCCATCCTTAGCCTGCAAGTCCAGCTCAGAGGAGGGTTCCTGTCCAGTGGTGGCTTGTCTGATCCGAGTGAGTAAGTCTTCCTGAAGAAGAAGAAAATTCCCAGGGGTGAGGATGGTATCGGGCGGGGAGGTTTCCTTTGATCCATGAAACATTCGGGACAAGGCGTCGGGTTTAGTGTTCTTGGCACCAGGGCGATAAGTGACATGAAAGGAAAACCAGGAAAAGAACAGTGCCCATCTGGCTTGCCGTGGTTTTAATCTTTTTGCAGCTTTCAGGTACTCCAGATTCTTATGGTCGGTGAATATTAGAATCGGGTGAGCAGCTCCTTCAAGTAAGTATCGCCATTCTTCCAAGGCAGACTTGATCGCCAGTAGTTCCCGGTACCCTACATCGTAGTTTCTCTCTGCCGCAGATAATTTGCGAGAAAAGAAGGCTACTGGGTGAAGCAAAGCCCGGGTTCCTTGCCTCTGTGACAGTATTGCTCCTACCGCAACCTCAGAGACATCTACCTCAAGTACAAATGGCAGTGAGAAATCTGGGTGTTTCAAAATAGAAGCGGAGGTGAAGAGGCCCTTCAGGACTTCGAAGGCCTTTTGGGCCGCTGGGGACCAGTAGAAGCGGGTTCCTTGCTTGGTTAACTGGGTGATGGGCGCAATGATTGCGGATAACCCCCGGATAAATTTACGATAAAAGTTAGCGAATCCAACGAACCGTTGGATCCCTTTCTTATCCATTGGCACTGGCCAATCCAGGATTGCGGCAATCTTCTGTGGATCCATCCTGATGCCTTCCCCGGAGATGATTAACCCCAGGAATGCTATGCTCTCCCGCTCGAACTCGCATTTCTCGGCCTTCGCATATAGGCTATGCTGACGAAGCCGATCCAACACACTTCTGACGTGCCTGCGATGAGAGTCAAGGGAGGAAGAAAAGATTAGTATGTCATCCAAGTAGACAATAACAAAAAGATCCAAAAAGTCCCAAAGTACAACATTAATAAAGTACTGGAAGGTGGCAGGTGTATTGCACAACCCGAAGGGCATCACTAAGTACTCAAAATGCCCAAACCGGGAGCGGAAGGCAGTCTTCCACTCATCACCCTCCTTGATTCGGACCAGATTGTAAGCTCCACGGAGGTCAAGTTTAGTAAAAATGGTGGCAGCTCCCAATCTTTGGAATAACTCTGGTACCAGGGGGAGCGGGTAGCGATTCTTAATGGTGATCTTATTCAGTTCACGGTAATCCACACAGGGTTGAAGGGTGTGGTCCTTTTTCTCCACGAAGAAGATGCCTGCGCCTGCTGCCGACGTAGAGGGGCGAATGAACCCCTTTAGTAGGTTCTCATCGATGTAGTTCTTTAGTGCCCCCTGTTCTACCTCCGTTAATGGGAAGATCCTACCGAATGGAATAGCTGCTCCGGGAAGCAGATCGATGGGGCAATTGTAGGCCCGATGGGGTGGTAGTGTCTCTGCCCCCTGTTTGCTGAATACATCAAGGAAGTCCAGGTAGGCGTCAGGGATGACCTGACGTGTACCAGCCTCAGTGTCGGTACACATTAAAGTGGCCGGCCCAGGGAGCTTGTGTAAGCCGCAGGACTGTTGGCAATAGGAGGAAGGAAAGGTAACTACCCCCATGGCCCAGTTGATGGTGGGGTTGTGGGCTTGCAACCAAGGCATACCGAGAATCATAGGTAACAGTGGAGAGGAAATAATGTCCAGACGTAGGTACTCTCGGTGAACCCCGGTAGTGGTGGGGATGGTGACAGGTAAGGGAACCGTCAGCCAGGTGAACACATAGTCCATGAGTCTTGGTAAGAAGGGGGATCTCCTGTGTGCGGGCAAAAGTTGAGTCCATGAAGCAACTACAAGCCCCAGAGTCAATGATAGCGGACACTTGCAGAGTCCTTCCTGGGAGCTGTAAGGAGACAGAAAGGGCAAGGTGAGATGAAGGCTTGGCCCGAGGGTTGGTTAAACCAGAGGATACTAAGAAGCACTTACGGGCTTTCAGGGGACAGTTCCTAACGAAGTGCCCGGGTTCCCCACAATACAGGCACAGGTTATGCGCTCGCCGGCGCTGGCGTTCCTCCGGAGTGAGGGAGGGACGAAGGACTCCAAGCTGCATGGGTTCGGGTGCATCGTGTGAGGGGGTCAGAGGTACGACAGGAGCTGGTTGCAGGTGGCTGGGGACCCGGGGAAGCATCCAGGTCGGACGGGAGAAGCCCGTGGCCCTCTCAGCCCTCCGTTCCCTCAGGCGTCGGTCAATCTGAATAGTCAACTCGATCAACAGATTCAGAGTCTCTGGTATTCCGACCCTAGCCAGTTCGTCTTTCAGGGAGTCCGAAAGACCTATGCGGAACTGGTGACGGAGGGCGGCGTCATTCCAACTGGTATCCGCGCTCCAGCACCTAAATTCAGCTACATAGTCCTCAGCCGCTCTGCGTCCCTGCTGAAGGGTCCGCAAGGCGTTTTCTGCAGTAACTGAAAGCTGAGGGTCCTCATACAGTTCGGCCATGGCATCAAGGAAAACTGTAAGACTGTCCAGAGCCACATCCTTCCGTTCCAGCAGGCGGTGGGCCCAGTTCTGTGGGTCTCCAGAGAGCAAAGAGATCACAAAGCCCACCTTGGTGGCTTCCAGGGAGAAGGTGCGGGGTTGTAAGACAAAGTACAACTCGCAGGAGTTACGGAAGGCTCTGAACTTGCTCCGGTCCCCGAAGAACCTTTCAGGTGTAGGAACCCTGGGTTCAGGAGGGAGCACGTACCGGCAGAGGAAATAGAGGCAAGTGGACGTTCTTGGGCTCCAGAAGGGTTGGTGAGGGCCCGCACTTGTCCTTCCAGGTGGGTGTAGCCTTGCTGGAGACTTTTGACTGCTTCAGTCAATCCCGCCAGGTGCCGACATAGTTCCTCCATAGGTGAGGCTCCCTGCTCGGGCTCAGACATGGCTGTCTGCTGCTGTCACGTACCTGACGGTGACGAGCCCGGTTTAGCAGAGGGAGGCCTCCCTTACGGCTCCCACCAGCGGCCCCTGGTAGTGTTAACAGGAGGCACGGAGGTAGAAGGGGTACGGGTGCCTGGCAGGATCACAGGAACCAGGAAGCCAGGAAGCACAGCAGGATCACAGAAACCAGGAAGCCAGGAAGCACAGCAGGTTAACTGGAATCAGGAAGGCAGGAAGCACAGCAGGATCACAGGAACCAGGAGGCCAGGAAGCACAGCAGGTTAACAGGAATCAGGAAGCCAGAAAGCACAGCAGGATCACAGGAACCAGGAAGCCAGGAAGCACAGCAGGTTAACTGGAATCAGGAAGCCGGGAAGCACAGCAGGATCACAGGAACCAGGAAGCCAGGAAGCACAGCAGGTTAACTGGAATCAGGAAGCCGGGAAGCACAGCAGGTTAACTGGAACAGCTGAACGGACCGGACCGGGGCCTAGATCAGGCAGGATAGTCGGACAAGCCGGGTCGGGAACACTGGCAGACAGCGAGGTACAAAAGGACAAGGCAGAGCGGAGGTCAGAAACAGGCCGGAGGTCAGGTGTAGGCGGATAGCAGACAGGTCACAGGAAAGCCGGGTCGGATGCAGATGGGTTTCTCAGGTCGGGTTACACAGGTACTACGCTGTAGAGCAGACAGCAGGGACTGTCTGCAAGTGAGGGGTTTAAGTAGCCCTTCTGACGCCAACCACTGGGAGCGCGCATGCACGTGCACGCACGCGACTGCGCGTTCGCGTGCACGGACGGGACCCAGGAAGTCCAGGGATCCTGTTTCTGGCAGGATCCCCATGACAAATGGAGAGCCTGAAAACATGACCTGTTGGGGCGCCTTGAGGGCTGGAGTTGAGAAACACTGCCCTATACAGTGCCTTGAAAAAGTATTCATACCCCTTAAAATTTTGTCATGTTACAATCAAAAACATAAATGTATTTTATTAGGATTTTATGTGATAGACCAACACAAAGTGGCACATAATTGTGAAGTGGAAGAAAAATGATAAATGGTTTTCACACTTTTTTACAAATCAATATGTGAAAAGTGTGGCATGCATTTGTATTCAGCCCCCATGAATCAATACTTTGTAGAACCACCTTTCGCCGCAATCACAGCTGCAAGTCTCTTTGGGGATGTCTCTACCAGCTTTGCACATCTAGAGAGTGACATTTTTGCCCATTCTTCTTTGCAAAATAGCTCAAGCTCTGTCAGATTAGATGGAGAGCGTCTGTGAACAGCAATTTTCAAGTCTTGCCACAGATTCTCAATTGGATTTAGGTCCGGACTTTGACTGGGCCATTCTAACACATGAATATGCTTTAATGTAAACCATTATATTGTACCTCTGGCTGTATGTTTAGGGTCGTTGTCCTCCTGGAAGGTGAACCTCTGCCCCAGTCTCAAGTCTTTTGCAGACTCTAACAGGTTTTCTTCTGAGATTGCCCTGTATTTGGCTCCATCCATCTTCCCATCAACTCTGACCAGCTTCCCTGTCCCTGCTAAGGAAAAACATCCCCACAACATGATGCTGAGCACTGAACACACTGTGGTGTACGTTTAATATACCGTGATATTTCACTGCTGCTGAGTTCACGGTTCTTCTCAGAGATATCTGTTCTCCCCCTTGTGGTAGTTTAATATACAGTGTAGATCACTTCTCCCACTGTGAATAGAAGTGTTCTGTCTCAACTACAAAGCGATAAAGTTCATCTCCAGGTTTAAGTAGGCCTTACTCAAGCTGGTTTGATATTCATCCCTTGCATCAATACAGGCAGTTTAACTCAATGAATAAACTCACAGTTAGGACGACAAACGATGAATCCTTTTGAATGTTCCCTTTAATGATGGATATTCATAGGTAGAAAAACGTTGCAGTTGTAAGCCACATGTAAGATGTTTAGCATGGAAGATATACAGGAGTAATGACCAGAATCAGGAAGTGGAGGAGATATATAAAGAACTACGGTGAGAGAGAGAGTTCAGCTAGAAAGAAGGGGACAGATCTTAAAGACACAGAGCAAGAATAATCACATAGTGTAACACAACACTCCCCGTCTGAAATCTTTAGATTTCATAACCTTAAACTAAAATATATATTTTCAAAAAGTCCAATACTGACGAATGTCCTGGAACCTGTAATGAAAAACATGCAACAAGCAAATAACAAACGTAAGTTCAACAGGATGAAGAACATAAAGTCACAGTATGATGTCTTCAAATAATTCCAAAGTTCTGAGTAGAACCTGTAGATGGCAGCAATGTACTCCCCGCCGTGCCAACAGCATGGCTAGTCCTTGCACAAGTCACTCACCTGGCAAAAGGAGTACTAACTCTGTAATTGGTCGACTAAAGGTTCGTGTCGATCCTCCCTTGGTTACCTTGACTTCTACCTTCCGGACTTTGTTATCGTCGCTGGGCATAACTTTTAGTAATAAGACCCATAGGCCACTCATTCCGACAAACTTTCTTGTCTTTTAGGAGGATGGGGTCTCCAACCTTAAGATTCAGCTTAGATGTTTGCCATTTGTAACGACCTTGAAGGTGGTGAAGATACTTTTTCTTCCAGCGATGCCAGAACACATTGGCTAGATGCTGCACCTGCTTCCATTGATGCCTGTAATGGTGTGACCGCAGCTTCTCTTTTGTACTTACACAAGTGTGGAGTGAGGTGTTTACAGTTCTTATTTCCTTATCATCTTCAGGGCTTACTAGTCCATAGGTGGTGTCGATAGGGAGTAAGTAAGAGTCCTCACACAGAAACCTTGGAGGTGACAGCCATAAGCTGTCCTGAAGAGCGGCAGGTGACACGGCTCTGGTCCCACAGTCACTTGGGTTGAGTTCAGTGGGAACGTGATGCCATTGACTTGGTAGAGAGAATCTCTTGATACGTTCAACCCTGTTGCTGACGTACACATAAAATTGTTTTGTTTGGTTGTTTATGTAACCAAGTACTACCTTACTGTCTGTATAGAAGGTGAAAGAATCAATTCTAGTGTCCATTTCACTTCGTATGACCTCGGCAATTTCTACTGCTAGCACGGCTGCACAAAGTTCAAGTCTTGGTATGGTATGTGCAGGCTTGGGTGTGAGTTTTGCCTTGCCTAGGACAAAACTACAGTGTGATTCTCCATTCAGTTCAGAGATCTTCAAATAGGCTACTGCAGCAATAGCTTCAACTGATGCATCAGAGAAAATATGAATCTCTCTCCGGTTAGCAGTTGAAATGGAACCCGGAACATAGCAACGGGGAATCTGAAGTTTTTCTAGTGACTTCAAAGAATATCTCCACCTTTCCCACTTGTGTTGATTCTCACTAGGCAAGGGAGTATCCCAGTCTATGTTCTCAGTAGACAACTGTCTTAGTAAAATCTTACCTTGAATGGTAACTGGAGCAAGGAAACCCAGTGGGTCATAGATGCTATTCACCACGGACAGGACTCCTCTTTAAGTGAAGGGTTTGTCACAAGTTGACACTTGGAAGGTGAATTTGTCTTGCTTGATGTTCCACAACAAACCCAGACTTCGCTGTACAGGAGGCACATCTGTACCTAAGTCAAGGTTTTTTAGACTAGTGGCATAGTCCTCAGAGTGAAAGGCATTCATAAGTTCCTGGCTGTTGGATATAATCTTGTGCAGTCCAAGGTTTGCTACAGACAGCATCTCCTTTGTTCTGGTGAGAAGATCAATTGCTTCTTTAGCAGTTGGAAAGGACTTAAGTGCGTCATCAACATAGAAGTTTCTTTCAACAAATTGACGGGCATCAGATCCATATTCAACTTCTCCAGTTTGAGCTGTTCTCCTTAGCCCATAAGTTGCCACTGCTGGGGAAGGACTGTTACCGAAGACATGTACCTTCATGCGATAATCTATAACTTCCTTGTTGAGGTCATTGTCCTTGTGCCATAGAAACCTGAGGTAGTTTCTGTTGTCTTCTCTGACGATGAAGCAGTGAAACATCTGTTGAATGTCGGCCATTACTGCTACAGGCTCTTGTCTGAAACAAATCAAGACTCCTGTTAGACTGTTGTTCAAGTTGGGTCCCGTAAGGAGCATGTTGTTAAGAGAAACACCTTTGTGCTGAGCACTGGAATCAAAGACAACTCTGATTTGGTCTGGTTTGCGTGGGTGATACACGCCAAAGGATGGAAGGTACCAGCATTCTTCTCCCTCCTTTAGTGGGGGAGCAGGCTCTGCATGATCTCTGTCAAATACATTTTGCATAAAGTCCACAAAGTGCTTTTGCATCTCTGGTTTCCTGCTTAAGTTTCACTTTAAGGAGGAGAATCTACTGATGGCCTGCTGTAAGTTGTTGGGCAATCTCTCTCTTGGGAGACGAAAGGGTAGGGGTGCTACCCTGTTATTGGAGTCATCTTGAAAGAACTCATTGTCCATTACCTTGATGAATTCTTTGTCTTCCATTGAAGGAGCCAGTATGTCATCTTCACTGGGTGCATTAAACACTGTAGAGCCGAAGTCGCCATCATGGCAGGAGAAAGGGCTTGTGTCACCTGAGATACCATGTTGCCATTCGTGGCTGGCTATCTTCTCTTTCACCCAGTAGTGATGTGGGCATGGCTCAAAGTAAGTGTTTCGGCCATTTGGCAGAACATTTGTCTTGAATGACGAAATGTTGGTAGGTCTTTTCATTTTGCCTATGCAGACATTGCCTATGATGACCCACCCTAGATCTGTGCGCTGGGCAAATGGGGCATCTGGGGGTCCACTGACTTGTCTGTGTACCTTGTGAACTCTTAGAATGTCTCTTCCTAACAGAAGAAGGATCTGAGCATCTTTGTCAAGCGGCGGTATCTCATTTGCTATTACCTTGAGGTGAGGGTGATGGAAAGCAGCAGCTGGAGTAGGGATTTCTTCCCTGTTGGCAGGTATCTGATTGCACTCAACAAGTGTAGGTAAGGGTAATTGCAAGTTACCTTTGAGAGAAGATACCATGAGTCCATGAGCCCTTCTTCCAGAAACCTCTATAGTTCCACTACAGGTACCCAAGGTGTAAGGATGAGCTTCGCCTTTTATTTCAAATAGATTGAACAATTCCGATTTTGCAAGTGATCGATTGCTCTGATCGTCTAAGATAGCATATGCCTTTAGAGACTTTTCTGGTTGATCCTTCTGGTATATGTTCACCAAGCATATCTTAGCACAGGACTTACCACAGCAGTCTTCTCCACAAACTTCTGTGCAGGATGAAGAAATGATGGTAGAATTAGGCACTTGGTCTGTATTCTCCCCGCCGTGCGTTAACCTGGGAGGAGCGTTGGCAGGTTGTGCAGAGCTGGGCTCAAGAGGATGGAGGGCTTGCACATGTTCTTCAGAGCCACACTCTATGCACTTGATGGACACATTACAGTCCCTTGCAAAATGTTCTGTAGAAGCACAGCACCTGAAACATACCCTAAATGTCTTTAAAAGCTCCTTGCGCTCTTCCAGAGGCTTTTTCCTAAAGCCGATACATTTATTGAGGGGGTGTGGCTTCTTGTGTATGGGACACTCTCTGTTAGGGTTTTCAATCTTCCTACTCTGTTTGTTCGTGGCCAGAACTGTGGTAGGAGTGGGAAGGATGTCAGTCTTTTTCACGGACACTGGGCCTCTATGGTTTCTGTAGTTGCCCTGAAGACTGGTACTCTTAGGAAAGGGTGAGAAGAGACTGTACTCACCGTAGGAAAAACTTGGATCGTTCTTGGTCTCTGCAATTTCCCTGATGAATTCACAGAAGAAAGAGAATGGAGGGAAGGAAACCTTGTTCTCTCTTTTGTATGATGACCCTAGTGCAGTCCATTTCTCTTGCAAACCATACGGGAGCTTGGAGACAATTGGGTTTACCCCTCTTGGAGTGTCAAGGTAACTGAGTCCAGGTAGTTTTGGGTCTGTCTTGGCTAGCTGAAGCTCAAGGAGAAGGTCACTCAGTCTTTGGAACTCCTTGTTGTCCTTACCGGATATCTTTGGGAAAGTTTCCAGACGCATGAACAAAGCATTTTCTATAGCTTCTGGACTGCCATAACTTTGCTCTAGTCGCTCCCATGCAGCTGTGAGGCCTGCAGTAGGATTGTTCATGAAAACCGATCTTAATGGCTTAACACGTGCAGCAGATAGAGGACCAAGCCATTTGATCAGCAGATTCAATTCTTGATCAGCTGTAATGCCAATATTGCTGATTGTAGTTCTGAAGGCACATTTCCAACTTCTGTAGTTCTCAGGTTGGTCATCAAAGCTTGTAAGACCAGTCTTTGTGAGCTCTCTGCGAAGCATGTACCTCACAAACTCTTCTGTCTCAGTTGTCTCCGCCTTTATGTGAGATGCTGTTGGCTGTATGGTGCTGATTGTGTTATCTTTGACATTGTTGTTAAAGGACACAGGGAAATATGGTGCAGCAGATGCATCCAGGTGAGTTGCTTGCTTGAAGTCAGTTGTTCCAATGGTACGTTGATTCAAGGCTGTACCGATGACTGGAGATTGATGACTTGCTTGAAGCTTGCGCTGATGCTCTGTGACGTATGAAGGCAGGCAAGGTAGGCAGGTAGGAAATGCAGTGGAGTGATTTTGAGTGCAGGAAGTTGCTGGAACCTCTTTAACTTGAAGCTGTGAAGGAGTCTCTATGTAGTCGGGAGCATTGGAGACAATGGAGTGTGCACTGCAGTGGCTTAGGACATAGTCTTTAGTGCGTTTGAGGCGGTCTTCCATATCTGCTATGTTTAGGTTAATGCTGTCTTTCTCACTTGCACCTTCGTCTGCACTGATAGCTTGCTGTAGGACCCTTAGCTTTGCCATAGCTGCGTCATGTTTACACTGTTCATTTAAGGTTTCCATTGTTGCTCTTTGACGTGCTCTCTGAGCTTCCAACTCTGCTCTTTGACGTGCTGACTGCGCTTCCAACTCTGCTCTTTTTTCTGCATATGCCACCTGCACTTTGCTGGCTTCCACTTCAGCGCAGGCATTAATAAGTCGCTCACTGAGTGTTGAGTATCTTGACGAGTTTTTAGAACGTCTGGTGGAAACAGATATGTGAGATGCAGTGTCCTGTAACAGCTTTATTTTTGCTTCTGCCTTTAATCTGGTTTGCTGGATAAAACTGTCTCTTTCAATATTGAGAGCATTGACGCGCTTTAATTGCATCATCGCACTTTCTGACTTCATGTTTTGTAAGACATTAGTGAATTTGATGCTGGTAAGCTGATAAAGCTCATATGAGGCAGAAAGTTGTTTAATGGCGCCCTCTAGTGTCAGTAGTTCACGTTCAACAGACACTGTATTGGCTTCAGCAAGGATTTTCTCCCAGACTAATTCCAAGCTATTTGACAATTCAGTCCTTGAAGCTTCATAATTCTCCATTACTTTCCAAGTGGGTTTAACTGAGCGTTTGGGTAACTCAGTTTCTTCAGGAACTTGTGGGGAGGTAGATGTGAGTTCACATGCAGAAGCTTGGTCACTCATGATAGCAGACTGACTGTGAAAGCAGGCAGGATCTGTGTGCTGAAATATGACACTGTGCAGATTGTCTCAGGCTATAAGGCTGCCATGTGCTGCTCTGTCCCTTCTGTCTTGCTATGAGGGCAGTAAATCTTGTCTGTTTCAGTACTGACATGCAGAAATCTTGTAATTAGGCTGTGAAACGCCGTTTTTCTACTGTTCTGTCTCAACTACAAAGCGATAAAGTTCATCTCCAGGTTTAAGTAGGCCTTACTCAAGCTGGTTTGATATTCATCCCTTGCATCGATACAGGCAGTTTAACTCAATGAATAAACTCACAGTTAGGACGACAGACGATGAATCCTTTCGAATGTTCCGTTTAATGATGGATATTCATAGGTAGAAAAACGTTGCAGTTGTAAGCCACATGTAAGATGTTTAGCATGGAAGATATACAGGAGTAATGACCAGAATCAGGAAGTGGAGGAGATATATAAAGAACTACGGTGAGAGAGAGAGTTCAGCTAGAAAGAAGGGGACAGATCTTAAAGACACAGAGCAAGAATAATCACATAGTGTAACACAACAAGAAGTGATCTACAAATGCTTTGAGAATCCCAAACGGCTTCTGTTGCTGTAATCTCGCGATACCTCCGGAGATTTCATTATCAGAACCCCAAAGTGAAACACGAAACACTCCACATACACTGCACATATTAACTTAATAATAAAGTTATAATCCCCCTACCAAATAAACAGACACCCCATAACTGCAAAACATTATAATGATTAATACATAAGCATAACACATGTGCATATTTATGTGAATGGTGTATTCTGAAATGATTGTACTGTATTTGTCATGCAGCTATGCACCATTCATATAAAAACAATAAATATATATATTAAATAGTTCAAAATAATATAAAAAAAGCATAACAATAAAAATATTAAATTAATAATAAAAAAAAAAATATATATATATATATATATTTAAATTAAATTAAAATAAATCATTTTAAATAAAGAGAAACCCCTGTATGATAAAATTAGAATAGTCCATGAGCTGAACCAAATGTTAGGTTTAAAATAAATGAATAATAATTAAAAGACTTAAATAAAATATAGAAAATTGAATTTAAATAATACCAGAATGTGGTAATGTTAAATAGGGAGTGCAGAGTGTATGGTGGTGAGTAATATGTACAGGAGTGGAGTGTGGAATGTATGGCGGGGGTAATATGTACAGGAGAGGAGTGCGGAGTGTATGGCGGGGGGGTAATATGTACAGGAGAGGAGTGTGGAGTGTATGGCGGGGGGGGGTAACATGTACAGGAGAGGAGTGCGGAGTGTATGGCGGGGGGTAATATGTACAGGAGAGGAGTGCGGAGTGTATGGCGGGGGGTAATATGTACAGAGAGAGGAGTGCGGAGTGTATAGCGGGGGGGGTAATATGTACAGGAGAGGAGTGCGGAATGTGTGGCGGTGGGTAGTATGTATATGAGAGGAGTGTATGGCGGGGGGTAATATGTACAGGAGTGGAGTGTGGAATGTATGGCGGGGGTAATATGTACAGAGAGAGGAGTGCGGAGTGTATGGCGGGGGGTAATATGTACAGGAGAGGAGTGCGGAATGTATGGCGGTGGGTAGTATGTATATGAGAGGAGTGCGGAGTGTATGGCGGGGGGTAATATGTATATGAGAGGAGTGCGGAGTGTATGGCGCGGGTAGTAAGTGGAGAGAGGAGGAAGAGGAGTGCAATACCACCTCCTGATAGTCTGTCAGCCACTGCTATATCACCTTGGTGGTGGGGCACTCCGAAGGATGTAAGGGGGCACTCTGGGAGGAAGTAAAGGGGCACTCTGGAGGCACTAAGGGGCACCCTGGAGGTTGTAAGGGCTGATGTAACGGGGCACTCTGGTCCTCCAAAGTGCCCCCTTACATCCTCCTCCAGAGTGCCCCCTTACATCCCCTTCCAGAGTGCCCCCTTACATCCCCCTCCAGAGTGCCCCCTTACATCCCCCTCCAGAGTGCCCCCTTACATCCCCCTCCAGAGTGCCCCCTTACATCCCCCTCCACAGTGCCCCCTTACATCCCCCTCCAGAGTGCCCCCTTACATCCCCCTCCAGAGTGCCCCCTTACATCCCCTTCCAGAGTGCCCCCTTACATCCCCCTCCAGAGTTCCCCGTTACAGAGTGCCCCCTTACATTCCCCTCCAGAGTGCCCCCTTACACCTTCCTCCAGAGTGCCCCCTTACACCTTCCTCCAGAGTGCCCCCTTACACCTTCCTCCAGAGTGCCCCCTTACATTCCCCTCCAGAGTGCCCCCTTACATTCCCCTTCAGAGTGCCCCCTTACACCTTCCTCCAGAGTGCCCCCTTACACCTTCCTCCAGAGTGCCCCCTTACACCTTCCTCCAGAGTGCCCCCTTACATCCCCCTCCAGAGTGCCCCCTTACATCCCCCCCCAGAGTGCCCCCTTACATCCCCCCCCCAGAGTGCCCACTTACATTCCCCTCCAGAGTGCCCCCTTACATTCCCCTCCAGAGTGCCCCCTTAGTACTACTGTACAAAGGGGCACTCTGGAGAAAGTAAAGGGGCACTCTGGAGAAAGTAAAGGGGCACTCTGGAGAAAGTAAGGGGCAGAAGTAAGAGAGCACTCTGGAGGAAGTAAGGGGGCACTCTGGAGGCACACATATAGTACCTCCAGAGTGCCCCCTGCAGAGAGTCCTGAGGAGTGATGGCAATTAATCCATGCCAGGTGAATGTTAGGAAAAGCAGAGCACACCACCCACCTCATGGCTGCCCTATTCCAGTCCTGCTTGCTCTCTCCCTGCCACAGCCCTGACATAAACCCGGTCCAGCCTGTGGTGTATGTCCCCATGTTATCATGTTATGTTTTTAGAGATCTTTATATATGTATGTATGTGTGTGTGTGTGTGTGCAGTACATATGGCGTTTTTCACACAGGCGTACTAACATATACACTTATGCAAATGCAGTGTTTACTGGACTCATCTGATGCTCTTAATTTTACAGCCATGCATGTACACATCACCTTGCGTTATCAGCGATGCATCATCTGCGCAGCAGTCAAAATCACAGCATCGGTTGTACTTTTGTAGCCACAACACTGCCTTTGCACGGTTGTACACTGTAATACACAAATGTGAAGGACTCGAAGGAGATGTGTGTATATATATATATATATATATATATATATATATATATATACACACACACACACACAGATCAGATATACATATATATATAAAAAAAAATATATATATATGTGTATATATATATGTGTATATATATATATATATATATATATATATATATATATATATTTTTATATATGTATATCTGTGTGTGTATATATATATATATATATATATTGTGACAGCAGGAAGGTAAAGTCACCTGGTTGCATCCAGGGGGGTAGATATATTTCGCCCAGATTCAGGCTTTACGCCGACTTATACAACTAGGTGGAGAGTTGTATAAGCCCAGCTGAGGCTAGTGGGCTCATGGATGACTCATACCTCTAGGGAGAGTGTGGGGCGTCGTGCAGACAGGGAGTTGATGAGACCAGCTGAAGCTTGTCAGCTCATTTAGGCCTCTATAAGAACTCCCAGATTCATTAGGTGTTTGCTCATGCCTGGAACCAGACCTGTGTGGACTGTCTAGGGAGAGTGAACCCCTGTGCGGTGAGACAAAGCCTGTGTGGCTATTTGCTTGGACATTTAAAACCAGGGACTTAGGGACTAGGACAGCACTAGGCTGATCCCAGTTGTTAGTTAGGAAACCTGTATGTTTAGTCAGAGGTCAAGTTGACCAGGATTTATTTTGTTTATGTTTCTTTTGCTTTGCTGTGTTTTGTCACTGTAAATAGAAAATAAACCGCACCTTTTTGATCTTGAAAACCACAACCTCAGTTTGCTGGGCCTGTTTTGTGTGGGGAGCCCATCCCGGGGGTCACACACACCCGCTGCCGAGCTAACCCCCTCACAGTTGGTGGAGAATGCAGGCAGTTTTTTTTAAGCCAGCATGGAGGAGATACTGAAACAGCTGGCTCTAGCAAATGCCAATCAACAGCAGACAAATGCAGGTTTGCAAAGGAGCCTTGCAGCCCAGCAGCAAGCTCACCAACAGAGTCTGGAAGCTCAGCAACAAGCCCAGCAGCAATCTGAGGCCCGCTTCATAGACCTGTTACAGAAGCAAGAGCAGAGACTACAACAAATGGAAGCAGTAATGCAGCAACGTCCGCAGACCAGGGAGGAAAGCCGTCCCACTAATACCGCGTCCTTTGGGGTGAGTCGTTTATTGACAAAAATGACTGGAGAGGATGATCCAGAGGTATTTTTGACCACATTTGAAAGGACCGCTGAAAGAGAAAAGTGGCCTGAGGAGCAGTGGGCTGGACTGGTGGCTCCTCTGTTAACTGGTGAATCGCAGAAAGCTTACTATGACCTAGAGCCTAACCAAGCAAAAGACTATGTGATGCTAAAAGCTGAAATTTTGGCAAGGCTGGGTGTCACCCAGGCTGTCCGGGCTCAGCGTGTGCATAACTGGACTTTCCAGCTTGGAAAACCCCCCAGGTCTCAAATGTATGATCTCATTCACCTGAGCAGAAAGTGGCTACAGCCAGAGACTTTGTCCGCACCAAAGATTGTGGAACGTGTTGTAATGGATCGGTTTTTGAGAGCTCTTCCTACTGCCATCCAAAAGTGGGTAAGCCATGGAGACCCAGAGACGGCCGATGGTCTTGTGGATCGTGTGGAGAAATACTTGGCTACAGAGAACCTGACGGCCTCTTCCAGAGACACTCGGACTTTCCACCCTAAGACCAGACCATCCCCAGAGGCGGCAAGAAGGATCGTTTGCTACCGCTGCCGGCAAGCGGGACATATTGCAGCCAATTGCCCGGTTGTGGAGGAACCCATGCAGTGTGACTTTCTGACGGGCAGACGTCAGTCGCTGTGTGCAACAGTCGCATGCACTGCCATTCGAGGAACTGAGAAACATTTATGCAAAATGTGTGTTAATGGTAGAAATGTTGTGGTATTGCTGGATTCAGGTAGCCTTGTGACCCTGATAAAGGCTGAGTTAGTTAAAACAGAGGTCTTTGGGAATAGCAAGGTAGCTGTTATTTGTGTGCATGGGGACACCCGAGAGTATCCAGTGACTACAGTGTGTTTCGAGACCCCCAAAGGTACCCTCTCTCATCCAGTGGGCTTAGTATCTCAGTTACCGCATGACGTCATTGTGGGAAGGGATTTTCCGAAGTTCTGGGAACTGTGGGATGATCCTGAGCCCCCCACTGGTGCCCCTATGTACCAGGAATGTGATAGCCAGAACTCCCCTGAGAGTGGTGAGGACTCTCCGGAATTTCCCTTATCAGTATTGGCAGGGGAGACTCAAGAAACTGGAGAGGAGCCCACCTCCTCAGACGAAAACCTACCGTCTGTGGAGTTTTCTGATCTTGAGGTTCACAGGGAAAACTTTGCCACAGAACAGTTGAAAGACCCCGCCCTAATAAAGGCACGGGAAAACGTAGTGAAAATAGATGGCGAGTTAGTGAACCCAGATAATACCTGCACTTACCCATACTTCAGCGTAGAGAAGGACCTACTGTATCGGGTGGCAAAAAGGGCAGAAGAAACCGTTGAGCAGCTTGTGGTGCCCAAACCTTACAGGAAGTTGGTGTTGGAGTTGGCCCATGGGCACATTCTTGGAGGTCATCTGGGGACAGAGAAAACCCGAGAGAGGGTATTACAGAGATTCTATTGGCCGGGGGTGATGAAGGACATAGAAAATTATTGTTCCTCCTGCCCTGTGTGTCAGAGGTCGGCCCCGATGCCACATTTCCGTAGCCCGCTGGTCCCTCTACCCATCATTGAGGTCCCGTTTGAGAGGATCGCCATGGATTTGGTAGGGCCTATAATCAAGTCCGCTAGGGGGCACCAGTACATATTAGTTATAATGGACTATGCCACCCGTTATCCAGAAGCGATCCCTCTCCGAAATACCTCGGCCAAAACCATAGCCAAAGAGCTATCTCTTGTGTTTAGCCGGGTGGGTATTTGTAAAGAACTGCTTACGGACCAAGGTACACCCTTTATGTCCCGGGTTATGAAGGAGCTGTGTAAATTGTTCAAAGTGACGCAATTACGTACATCTGTGTATCACCCCCAAACCGATGGGCTGGTTGAAAGATTCAACAAAACCCTAAAACAAATGTTGAAGAAAGTGGTGGATAGAGATGGAAAGGATTGGGACTGTCTACTTCCTTATCTGATGTTTGCTATTAGGGAGGTGCCCCAATCCTCTACGGGATTCTCCCCCTTTGAGTTACTGTATGGGAGACACCCAAGAGGGCTGTTGGATATTGCCAAGGAAACTTGGGAAAGTGAGAGTTCTCCCCACAGGAGTGTGATTGAGCATGTCGCCCTGATGCAAGACCGAATTGCACAGGTAATGCCCATCGTGAAGGAACATTTGGCCCAAGCGCAGTTAGCACAGCAGAGAGTGTACAACCGTGGAGCCAAGACCCGTACCTTTTCCCCGGGGGATAGGATACTGGTACTTGTCCCTACGGTTGAAAGTAAATTCCTTGCCAAATGGCAAGGCCCCTATGAGATAATGGAAAAAGTGAGCGAAGTGAATTACAAGGTCAGACAACCAGGAAGGCGAAAGCCCGAACAGATCTATCACGTTAATCTGTTGAAAGCCTGGAGGGATAGAGAGTCCCTAGTCGCAGACACTTGGTCACCAGCTCAAACTGGTTGCGTGATTCCTGAGGTTGGAATAGCAGCCACCTTGTCACAACCCCAACAACAGGAGGTTAAGGAGTTTGTGCTTCGCAACAAGGAGGTATTCTCTGAGCTGCCGGGACAAACATCTGGGGTAGAGCATGACATCATTACCCCGCCCGGTGAAAGGGTGAAGTTAAAACCCTATCGGATCCCAGAGGCCCGACGGGAGGCAATACGGGAGGAAGTACAGAAAATGCTGAACTTAGGGGTGATAGAGGAGTCCCAAAGTGATTGGTCTAGTCCCATTGTGTTGGTGCCTAAACCGGATGGGAGCTGGCGATTTTGTAACGATTTTCGTCAGTTGAACAAAGTTACAAAATTTGACACCTACCCCATGCCACGTATAGATGAGTTGATCGACCGGCTGGGAACAGCCCGATACATGACAACTCTTGACCTCACAAAAGGGTATTGGCAAATCCCCCTGGCCAAGTCGGCCAAAGAGAAAACCGCATTTGTAACCCCAGACGGGGCGTTCCAATATAAAAGAATGCCGTTCGGGTTACAGAATGCGCCGGCCACATTCCAGCGGAAAATGGACCAGATGCTGAGGCCCCATCGGAAGTATGCTGTGGCTTACCTGGATGACGTAATTGTCCATAGCACAGATTGGGCCTCACATCTGCCAAAAGTGCAAGCAGTCCTGGACTCTGTTCGGGAAGCGGGGTTTACGGCTAACCCCAAGAAGTGTACCATTGGGCAGGAGGAGGCCAAATATCTTGGGTACACCATTGGGAGGGGAGTAATAAAACCCCAACTCAACAAAGTCGAGGCCATCCAGAGTTGGCCACGTCCCAACAGCAAGAAGCAGGTACGAGCCTTTCTGGGAATCGCTGGGTATTATCGGCGATTCATTCCCCACTTTGCTTCTAAGGCTGTGCCCCTAACCAACCTGACGAAGGGGAAAGGGTCGGTCATGATTAAATGGACCTCCGAGGCTGAGGCAGCATTCCAATTCTTGAAACAAGCCTTATGTAGCCAGCCAGTGTTGTACTCACCCGACTTCTCTAAAGACTTTGTCGTACAAAGTGATGCGTCAGATGTGGGGTTAGGAGCAGTATTGTCCCAGGTCTGGAACGGGGAAGAGCACCCAGTCATTTACCTCAGCAGGAAGTTGAAGTCCCATGAGGTAAATTACGCCACCGTTGAAAAGGAGTGTTTAGCGGTGAAGTGGGCTCTAGATTCCCTTCGGTACTACCTGCTAGGTAGGCACTTTGACATGGTTACGGATCACGCTCCGTTAAAATGGATGGCTCAAAACAAGGAAACAAATAGAAGAGTGAATAGGTGGTTCCTGGCCCTCCAGGAATTCAACTTCACAGTAAAGCATCGCCCTGGCATTCAAATGGGGAATGTGGATGCTTTGTCTCGAGTACATGAATGCCTGATTGCTGGTGTTCCAACCCCGAGGTTAAAACAAGAGGGGGGGGTATGTGACAGCAGGAAGGTAAAGTCACCTGGTTGCATCCAGGGGGGTAGATATATTTCGCCCAGATTCAGGCTTTACGCCGACTTATACAACTAGTTGGAGAGTTGTATAAGCCCAGCTGAGGCTAGTGGGCTCATGGATGACTCATACCTCTAGGGAGAGTGTGGGGCGTCGTGCAGACAGGGAGTTGATGAGACCAGCTGAAGCTTGTCAGCTCATTTAGGCCTCTATAAGAACTCCCAGATTCATTAGGTGTTTGCTCATGCCTGGAACCAGACCTGTGTGGACTGTCTAGGGAGAGTGAACCCCTGTGCGGTGAGACAAAGCCTGTGTGGCTATTTGCTTGGACATTTAAAACCAGGGACTTAGGGACTAGGACAGCACTAGGCTGATCCCAGTTGTTAGTTAGGAAACCTGTATGTTTAGTCAGAGGTCAAGTTGACCAGGATTTATTTTGTTTATGTTTCTTTTGCTTTGCTGTGTTTTGTCACTGTAAATAGAAAATAAACCGCACCTTTTTGATTTTGAAAACCACAACCTCCGTTTGCTGGGCCTGTTTTGTGTGGGGAGCCCATCCCGGGGGTCACACACACCCGCTGCCGAGCTAACCCCCTCACAATATATATATATATATATACACATACATACACACACTCACACACTACAGATATAAATAAATACACACACACACACACAGATATATATATCTGTGTGTGTAATTGTATAGTTAATGTAATTCTAACCTGCTTTTGATGTACCGTATTTTTAACTGCAGTAGAGAAAGATTTTACTTTCACTTTTGACCACACAGGCAGATGGACGAGGAAGAAGCTATTCACTGGCCGAGATCTCCTCTTTCTTCCTGCTATCTCCACCTCTGAGCTGGAGAAGCAAGAAAGGAGAACTTTAAGGAGAAGCACAGTGATAAAGTGGCATCACTGGATATTAAATGGGCCGTTTCTGTTACAGTGAATGCAGCCGTTCTGTGCACTGAGATGAGAGGAGAAGAATAGTTCTCCAGTACTCATCTCAGTATATTAAAACAGAAATGCTCTGTGATAAGCGGTGATCATCGTGATCTCCGCTTATCATGGTTTATTAAACGTACACCACAGTGTCACGGTGGGGATGGTGTGTTCAGGGTGTTGTGCAATGTTACTTTTCCACCCCACATAGCGTTTTGTTTTTAGGCCAAACAGTTCAATTTTGGTCTCATCTGACCAGAGCACCTTCTTCCACATGTTTGCTGTGTCCCCCACATTAGGGTGACCAGACATCCCCAGTTTCAGGGGACAGTCCACGGATTGAGGACACTGTCCCCGGACAAAGTCTGTCCCCAGTTTTGTACCCGGATTGGATTTGAACAGGGGCTGGAGAAATTTTAAAGACAGTCAGTGCAGAATAAAAAAAAAAAATCTGAATTACACCCCCCCCGCTCCGCTGCTCCTACTAGCTTAGGGGGTGTATTTTTTTCCCCATTATCTGTGCCCCTTTCTGATGATCATGTGCTGGTCGGAGCGGAGGGAATATTTCTTCAGTTTTGGGTGCATGCCCATTCAGCTCGCATGTTCTTCTGCCTTGGCTCAAGTCCCGGCCAGCCTCCTGCCTGTTTATCTCCTTGCCTTCCCTGGCGGAGTGATCTTCCTCTGCACCCCACCCAGTAGTCTCCAGGGCCCAGAGAGTAAGACTTGACAGGCTGTGAGGCGGGCGGCGGCGACGGGCAGAGAGTCGCTGATTGCCGCCATTAGTAGTAAAAAAAATATGTCCCCGGATTTAATTTTAAAAATCTGGTCACCTTACCCCACATGGCTTCTCGCAAACTGCAAACACGACTTCTTATGGCTTTCTTTCAACAATGGCTTTCCTCTTGCCACTCTTTCATAAAGGCCAAATTTGTGGAGTGCACGACTAATAGTTGTCATGTGGACATATTCTTCCACCTGAGCTGTGGATCTCTGCAGCTCTTCCAGAGTTACCATGGGCCTCTTGGCTGCTTCTCTGATTAATGTTCTCTTTGCCAGGCCTGTCAGTTTAGGTGGACGGCAATGTCTCGGTAGGTTTGAAGTTGTGCCATACTCTTTCCATTTTCGGATGATGGATTGAACACTGCTCCGTGAGATGTTCAAAGCTTGGGATATTTTTTTTTATAACCTAACCCTGCTTTAAACTTCTCCACAACTTTATCCCTGACCTGTCTGGTGTGTTCCTTGACCTTCATGATGTTGTTTGTTTACTAAGGTTCTCAAACAAACCTCTGAGGACTTCACAGAACAGCTATATTTATACTGAGATTAAATTACACACAGGTGGACTCTATTTAATAATTAGGTGACTTCTAAAGGCAATTGGTCACACTAGATTTTAGTTAGGGGTATTAGAGTAAAGGGGGCTGAATACAAATGCACGCCACATTTTTCAGATATTTATTTGTAAAAAATTGTGAAAACCATTTATCATTTTCTTTCCACTTCACAATTATGTGCCACTTTGTGTTAGTCTATCCCAAAAAAAAAAAAACCAATAAAATACATTTACGTTTTTGGTTGTAACATGGCAAAATGTGGACATTTTCAAGGGGTATGAATACATTTTCAAGGCACTGTATATAAAAGTTGGAGTACTTTGGTACTCCAATCTATCCTATTAAACTCCCTTGTTATGTTTTAATGAGAAATGTCAAAATGTTTTGTAGACATGTGACTCGATCTTATGGATGCCACTAAACTGAATTCACATGCCTACTGTGGTATGTATGCCTTAGGTTGCTGACTTCCTGTATTAAATGAAACCTCTAATGTTACTGCTTGCGATCCTTGTGTATGCAATGGAATTAGTTGCCCAACAGACGTCTATTGCAGCAACTAATTATATTTCATAGAGTAGAAGTGATAACATAACAGTACAGATGTGCTCCCATCAGAGTTTTTAGAGAGTTGTATCTTAGAAAGACATTCAATTTTCACATTACACCAGCTATTCTTGACTAGGGTTCCTCCAGAGGTTGATAGAGGTTCCTTAAACTTGGGCTGATTGATCTAACTTGATGGTTCTAGGGCCAACACCACTTGGCAGAGCCAGCTGCATGACACAAATAATCTATAAATAAGTTTTGGTTGTCTATAGGGTGGCATTCTGACTACTAGACAACATCATAAGGGGCATTTTTCCCAATGATCACCAATAATTTGGTTTTAGCAAGGGTTCCCTAAGACTTGAAACTTATTTCAAGGTTCTTCCAAAGTAAAAAGGTTGAGAAGGGCTGCATAACACTTACCCCCATACGTCTTTCTGAAGATAATTTCTAGACCTCCCCATGAGTAGTCATGTGCATTTTGTTTCGTTCCGAATCGAAATTCGGACGAATTTTCTTTATTCGGACGTTCGGATGCATCCGAATTAACGAATTACAATGCTAACGATTTCAACCGAATCCGAAATAACGTTTGAATTGAAAAATCACGGACGAAATTCGAATCGAATTAGAAAAAAATTCGAATTCAATTCGAAAAAAATTCTAGTCGAATCGAATTTGAAAACAATTAGAACAGAATCGAAAATATTGGAAAGAATCGAATAGAAAAACAATAGAACAGAATAGAATAAAATACAATATTTATTCTATTCTGTTCTATTTTTTTTTTCTAGTCTATTTTCTATTTCTATTCTAATATTTTCTAATTGGAATTCGAAAATAAACCCCTTTTTTATGGATGAACGCTACACTATGGAAAGTTTTTCTTTCTCTTTTGGATTTTATCCTACTTACTGAGGAACATCCACTCTGATCTGCCAAGAGTGTGTCTACTCCCAGTTCTGGCCAGGTGTTCAATCAACGTCTCTGGAGATGCTAATAGTCTGCAGGAGATCTGCAAAAAAAATTAAATAGATGTTAATATACTGCAGGAGATCTGATGGAAATAAATAGCATCTATTTCATTTTTTTTTTTCAGATTACTATTTATTTCCATCAGATCTCCTGCAGTATATTAACATCTATTTCATTTTTTTTTTGCAGATCTCCTGCAGACTTTAAGCATCTATTTCATTTTTCTTTTCTTTTTTCTTTTTTTGCATTAGAGCAGCCATTTCCTTTATTTCAGCAGATCTCCTGCAGACTATTAGCATCTACTTCATTTTTTTTTCAGATTACTATTTATTTCCATCCGATCTCCTGCAGACTATTAGCATTTATATAATTTTTTTGCAGATCTCCTGCAGACTATTAGTACCTATTTCATTTTCTCATCAGATCTGCAGACTATAAGCATCTATTTCATTTTTTTTTTACCATTAGCGGCCATTTCCCTAGTCTAGTCTATTTCTAGTCTATTTTCTATTTCTATTCTAATCTTTTCTTTTTTTTCACTTTATATTCTTTATTATTTTTCCATGTTACAAAAAATACATACACATAATATACTGTAAAATAATGTACTACAGTTAATCCCCCCCCCCCACCCAATCTCTTTTCACATTCCAAAAACAGAGAAAGACAAAACAAAAAAATGCATTCTACCACACACTTATGTTATTGCCGAGAAAGAACTATATTGCTTTTACTTTATCTAGTTTTCTCTCTCCCCCTGTTTCCATTCCCCTTTTTCCCTTCCTTCCTCTTGGTCTTCTGACATATTTAACTTCTCTGCCCAAGGTCCATAGCTTCTCTTTCTGCCCCTCCTCTATCCGTCCTTCCTATCTCAGCCATCTGGTTTCCACCTTTAGGTCCCTTCTTTTACTCTTTTTCCTTACTGCGCCCGTTAGGGCGGGCACCCTATTTTCCTCAACCAGGGATCCCACATTATTTTAATTTTTTTATAATTACCCCGTTTGGTCAAAACTACTTTTTCCTTCCACATTGTTGCATTTATTACATTGACCCACTCTGCTGATGTCGGTGCTTTCTGTGCTTGCCAGTTTTGTGCTATTACCTTCCTGGCCTGGAACAGGCATCTCAGCACTACTTCCGCAATATCTTTTTGTCCGTGTCTCTCCTCTATACCCAATAGGCACACCCTGGCCTCCGGTTCCAGAGCTGTCCCAAAGGTCGTATTTATGATGTGCAGTACCTTAGCCCAGTACCTTTGTAGCTTCGGGCACTTCCACATCATGTGTATAAGGTCCCCTGTATCTTGGCATCTGGGGCACTTGTCATCTGCTCTCCTTCCAAACATGTGTAACCTCTTTGGGGTGTAATAAACTCTGTGCACTAAGAACAGGTGTGACACTCTCTGTGATGGGGAAAGTGACACCACTGTCCCCTGTTCCAGTATCCGTTCCCATTGTACAGTGGTTATAGGGCCTATATCCTCTTCCCACTTTGCTTTATTCTTACCCAACCTCTTCTCAGTTATAAAACCCCCCTTAATCTGTGAATATAATTCTGAAATAAGGCCTTTTGATGTTCCTGTCTTGATTAACCGTTGGAGGTGGGGAATTTTTTGCCAGCACACCGGGTGTGTTTTAAATTGGGATGGAAGTGCGTGTCTTATCTGCAGATAGGTATAAAACAAAGAGTTTGGGATGGCATACTCTCTGTTTAGTTCTGAGAATGCTTTTAATGTGTTGCCTTCATATACTGCATCAATCTGGTTATACCTCTCTTTTCCCATTCCTTTAACTTTCCCATAGCTTGGATTTCTGGTAGGTATTTATTTTCCCAGAGAGGTGTATATTCTGTTAACCCTTTATACCCCATAGCTTGTTTACCTTCCCGCCATGTTCTTATGGCCGCCTTCAGTGTTGGATTCTTAACAGGAAAAGAATCAGCCTCCAAGTTTTCTATTATGGTGTTGTGTGGGGCCCCCATTAGCATCATTTTCCCACTAGCCCCTCCTCCTCCCTCTATTGTACATCCCCTCAGGTGCTGTAACTCGGCCGCTATAAAATAGCTATAAGGGTGTGGGATAGCCAGCCCTCCCTCTTTTATTGACAGCTGTAATACTTGGAGGCTAATTCTTGCCCTGTCCTTCTTCCAGATTAATTCCCTGAAGAGGGTCTCTATTTTTTTGAACCAGGCCTTCCCAATCCATACTGGGGCGTTATGAAGTACGTAAAGTAGCTGTGGCATCCAGATCATCTTAATGAGATTACTTCTTCCCGCTACTGACAGAGGAAGACGTTCCCAGATGTCGGCCTTTTGCTTAAACTTAGCTAATAGTGGCTTTAAATTATTATCAATATATTGATCTGGGTCTCGTGTCACCACTATCCCCAGGTAATCCATTTTTTCCGCCACCTTTAATAGAGGGATGCCTTCACAGACGGTGTTATCTACTGCATCCACTGGCAGAAGTACAGACTTCTCCCAGTTTATCACCAGGCCCGAGAATTGACCAAATACTTCCACCATCTGTATCGCCATTTTTAGTGACTTTGAGGAATCCCCCCAAAAAGGCAAGATATCATCCGCATAAAGTGCGATTTTCTCCTCCCCCATTTTCCTCTGGAATCCCTGTATTGTCTTTTGGGATCTAATCGCTATTGCTAAGGGCTCTATTGCTACCGCGAAGAGAAGGGGGGACAGGGGACATCCCTGCCTTGCCCCCCTCTCTAACCTAAAGCTCTTTGAGTATTCATTGTTAATTTTTATTTTTGCGCTTGGGGAGTTATAAAGCATTTTTACCCATTTAATAAAGACAGAACAAAATCCAAATTTCTCTAATACGTGCCAGAGGTAGTCCCATTCTAAGCTATCAAAAGCCTTGGTAGCATCCAGGGATAAGATAGCTCTGCCGCTTCTGTTCTCAGTTGGCGTCTGTACGTTCAGGTACAATCTTCTGATATTGGTGCTGGTAGCCCTATTAGGGATGAATCCGGCTTGATCCGGGTGTATTCATTTCTGAATATATTTATTCATCCTGGCTGCCAGCACTTTAGCCAACATCTTAACGTCTGAACACAGCAATGAAATTGGTCTATAAGATGAAGTGTCTAATTGATCTTTCCCCTCTTTTTGGAGTACTATTATAGTAGCCTCTGACATTGAGGCCGGCAGCTTCCCCCCTTCTACCGCCCAATTCAACACCCTTAACAGTTCCGGGAGGAGCACCTCCCCGTACTGTTTATAAATTTCCACCGGTAAACCATCCGGCCCGGGGGACTTTTGATTAGACATTTCCGCTACTGCTAATTGGAGTTCCTCTAGGATTATCGGGGACTCTATAGCTCTTCTATCTTCCTCAGTTAAGGCCGGTGTTTCTATCCCCCCCAGGAATTCATCCATTTGTAATGTCTCATCTGCCCTCTTTGACTTATATAAGTCCTGATAATAAGCCTCAAATGTTTCCAAGATTTCAGATGACTGAGAGGATATCTCTCCCCCCACCTTCCTTATTGCAGGGATACTAGAGGGGGCTGAGTTAGTTTTAGCCAATAGGGCCAGTGTATGGCCTACACTCTCCCCTTCTGCAAAGGTACTCTGTCTTTGAAATAGACATTTATTCTCTACTTTCCTTACCACTGCCATTTTGTACTCCTGTTGTTTCTCAAGCCATTTCCTTTGTTTCATCGACGTTGGATCCTCCACATATTGTTCTTCTGCTTCTCTCACCTCTTTCCTAATCTTCTCTTCCCATTCCCTAGAGTTTTTTTTTATAATTTTGGCTATTTGTTGAATCAATATTCCCCTAAGGAAGGCCTTTAGGGTGTCCCATATCACTCCCACCGGTGCTGTCCCTTCATTAAAGCCCACCATCTCCCTCAATTTTATATTTATCTCCTCTGGTTTTCCCATTAGTTCTAACCAGAAGGGGCTTATTTTCCAATTGCTTGGAGGGCACTTTTTCCCTGTGTTTATAGTCAGCACCAGTGGTGAGTGATCCGACACCCCTCTTGGGCAATAAACTATTTTACTAACCCGTTGCAAACTCATCTCATTTCCTAGGGCCATATCTATTCTAGATAATGTGGAGTATGAGCTTGAGAAACAGGAATACTGCCTCTCATCTGGATTTCCCATTCTCCAGATATCGCACCATCCGACCTCTTTCAAAAATTGGGTTAAACGTCCCTCTCCCCTCCCGATCATCCGTATCCCCGGTGAAAATCTGTCTACTGTCCTGTCCAATACTGCGTTAAAGTCCCCAACTGCTATTATGTAGCTTTCTTCCTTATTTAGCGCAAATTCCGCAAATTTATACAAGATCTCCATATTAAAAGGTGGCAGAACATAGATATTTGCCAATACATATGGTTCATTTTCTATCAAACAATGCAAAAAAATAAAGCGCCCCAATTCATCCAACCTGACCTCTCTGCAAACAAAAGCCACCCCCTTTTTCACCAGTATACTCACCCCCCTAGAGTAAGAAGAATAAACTGAATGATACTGGCATTGATATTTCCTATTGAATAATTTCCCCTTTGTTTCTTTTGTTAAATGGGTCTCTTGGATGCAAATTACCTCCACCCCGTACCATTCAAGTGTGGAGAATATTACAGCTCTTTTTATCAGGTCACCCAACCCCCGGACATTCCAGGAGCCTATATTAAATGTTTTGGGCCGCATATCAATACAAATCGCATAATAACTACAGAAAAACAAACATATGAGAGCAAAAGACCCATCTGGGCCCCACAAAGTTCAACCTTGGGCAAAAGAAAGTTCCATGTTCCATTGTACATAAAAAAAAAGGAGGAGGTGCTAGACCAAAATAAACTTCGGGAGAGATCCTTAATGTGCCAATCACAAAAAAAGAAAAAAACAACAAAAAACAGAGAAAAAAAAATGAAAAAATAAACAGATACAGAGAAAACCGATTACTCTGCTATTCCCTTTTTGTCCCTGATCCGTTACTAAATTTATTTTCTTTATGTATAAAAAACAACCCATCTCCTAATTTAAACTGTAATATTCATAATTGTGTGCACCAAACGGGGGAGCCTTACTTCCTATCATAATTTTTTTTTTTTTTAAAGTTGATAGTGCAAAAAAAATAAAAAAATAAAATAAGGGAAGAATTACTTCTTTTAAATGTGTCTTTGCTAAAATGTGGGTTACCCCAAGTTATCTTCATCTCGTGTTTCCCTCTCTCCTTTGTTTGAAGTGTGACATTTGTGAATTTGTGCAATTTTATCCCCCCCTTCTGTCTCCTATCCCACCCCCCACCCACCCTCCCACCCTCCACTCCCCCTCCCTCCACCCCCAGCCTATCTAGGCATACCCTAGGGGCTATACTTGTGACCACTGCCTGCCATCCCTCCCTTTCATACCCCCCCAAATTCATATCCTCTTGTGACCTTCCCCCTCCTCTCCCACTATTCCCCCCCCCTTTCCCCCCAAAGAAAAAAAAATTGTTTATCGGAGAGCTTTATATTTAGTGTTTCCTATTCATGCATTCATGTGTTTAGTGCTCAACTATAGGGACTCATCCCCTAATTTATAAAAAACAAATAAAATAATATATAATAATAATAATTTCCCCCTCCCCCTTTTTCCCCACCCCCCACATCCCCCCCAGAGGAGCCATTTTCGACAAAAAAAAAAGAAAAAAGTGAAATGTTAGTTCATAGTATATTCCAATCTTCCCAAGATTGAGACCTTATCTAGGCTCTCCCATCAGTATAATGTCTATAGTTTAGTTTTATTTTCTTCCAGCCACTGTGCTGCTTTTTCCGGTGAGTCAAAGAATTGAGGGCCCTCCAAAGTCATTATCCTTAAACGTGTGGGGTACAATAGTGCATATGTAATTTTGTTTTTTAAGAGGTTACGTTTGACTGATATGAACTCGGCTCTACGTTTACTTAATTCTGGCGAAAAATCTGGGTATAATGAGATTCTTGACCCTTTATAGAAAATGTCCCCCTTCTCTCTTGCTTTTTGCAATGCAGTTGTCTTGTCAGTGTAATTAAGAAATTTCACTAGTAAGGGCCTGGGGTATCCATCTTTTAGATGAGCTCTAAATGGAACTCTATGGGCTCTTTCTATCGCAAAGACAGGTGAAAAAACATTCTCCCCAAACGTGTCTCTGAGCCAGTCCTCTAGAAAACTAATAGGGTGGGTACCCTCACTTCGTTCCGGGAGGCCCACCACCCGTATATTGTTTCTACGTAACCTATTTTCAATTTCATCAAGTTTTGATGCCTGCCACCCCATTTTTTCTTTCATTGCTTTAATCTCTTGCTTCAATGGGTACACCTCATCTTCCACTTGGCTCATTCTCTCCTCTACAGCTGTTGTCCTTAACACCGTCCTCTGCAGTTCTTGGCCCATGGATACTAGTTGCTCCTCTATCCCTTTTATCTGTTTAGATACACTATCCAATGACCCTCTGCATGCGTTCACGGCCCAAATACTTCTTTTAGCGTTGGCTCTTCCTCCCCTGGTAGAACAGCATCCGGGGCTACTACAGGAATTGCCATTGAAATTGTTGCAGGTGCAGCCATAACTCCCAAGGTCTCTTCCACAGAGCCCTTTTTACTCCCTGTTTTTGGGCCTGTTGTACCATGGCCTAGGCTTTTTCTATCTGCCGCTGTTCCTGTTTGGTTTTTTCCCTGCGCTTGCTGGTGTTGTGTCCCTCTACCTGGTGAGTTTGCCAAAGTATCGGCAAACCTCTCCAATTTAGCTGCTGTGGCTGCCGCCGCTAATTGCATTGCTTTCTCTTTCTCTTTTGCCGAGCGTGTTGTTTGAGACCCCCCACTCTCCAAATTAAGCTGATCTTTCTTTGATGACATCCTTTATCCTGTGTCCTTAGCCCTCTGCTAATGGCTACTGTTTAAATATATGATGTAGCTGGGATAGAAATGAAGGCCTAGGCTAAAGGTAACAGGGAACAGAGTAAGATTTAATTTGCTTGCAGGTCCCAGTTTAATTCAGTTCCTACAGTGAGATGCAGTACAGTCCTTTGTTTCTATCGCTCTGACACCGGCTATTAGCAGGGGGATCAGCATTAGGACGGTTTTACTTAGCACGCTTCATAAGCCTTAATGCACAGTTCATAGTATTCAGTTCATAATATTTCGGGTGCATAAGTGTATATGGTAACCTCCACAACTGCCCCCCCCCCCTCCAGCAGTCTTCAGCAATTTAACTTTTGCTAGCGTGACTACTGCCGCTGCTGCACTTTTTTAAATGCTCTTGGACACTGGCTCACTGCTCACTGCTCACTGCTCAAATCTGTACATATTGCACATACCAGTGTGGAGTAAGTCTCAGGGTCCCCCTCTGCTTTCCATCATGTGAATAGCCGTGCAGGTAGCCTCTGTTCCCGGCGTGCTGATCTCCTTTCCTCCTCTCCTCTCGGTTCGTAGCTCCCTCCACACAGTTCCCACTCTCGCGAGATTGCACAAGATACCGCACAAGATACCGCGGGATTACGAGGTGAAGCTGCTATTGGTGCGCAGGGCTCAAACGCTGGGAGCACATCCGCATCACCCGGCGCATCCTCCGCAAGGTATAGGGGGAAAAAGGACCCTGTGATTGTATCCAACGGTAGGGCATCTAGCATCAGCCTCCTTGCATTACCATTGTCCGGGCGGGGGGGGGTAGAACAGGGGAGTAGAACGGGTGGAGGTCACACAATCATCCTCGCTCCTTGCTCCTCACACACACCCGCCCCCTCCATCAACGTCCGGTCACGCCCCCCTATTCTAATCTTTTCTAATTGGAATTTGAATTCATTCTATACGAAATTCGAATGTCGGAACATGGTTTATTATAATCTTTTCTATTTGGTTGGAATCATTTCGAATCCGGTAGAAATATTATCGAATTTGGTTGAATTATTAACGAATGTGGATGAAATATTATGGAATCCGGTAGAAATATTTTCGAATTTGGTTGAAATATTTTTTGAATGCGACCAATTTTTCGAACTCCAATTAGAAAAGATTAGAATAGAAATAGAAAATAGACTAGAAAAACAATAGAACAACAGAATAGAATATAGATACTATCTATTTCATTTTGTTATTTTTTTGCAGATTACTATTTGTTTCGGATGAGACCTGCAAAAAAATAAATATGAAATAGATGTTAATATACTGCAGGAGATCTGATGGAAATAAATAGTAATCTGCAAAAAATCCGATTGAAATATTATCGAATCCGGTTGAAATTTTTTCGAATTCGGTTGAAATATTTTCGAATGCGACCGATTTTTCGAATTCGGTCGAAAACTAAACGAAATCCGAAAACGAATTTAACAAATTTAACGAATCTAACTAAACAAAATTAATTAAGTAATAAATTAAAACGAAACGAAACAAAAAAAATTTTTCCTTTTGCACATGAGGTCCGGAAATTTCTAGAAACCACCCCATACGTATTGAACCTGATCCATGTTATTGCGCTGTTTGGAATTCCTATGTGATCACGCCATACCTTTTTTGTGCCTGTAAACGTCAGCATTGATGTAAGTGTTCTACTTTTTTTTTATTGTGGATAATGGTTTTACACTATGAGGAGGCCTTTTTTCTTTTATGAACTGTGGAGCCCAAGATTTAACTCAGTGGTGAGAATTTGTGGTATACTGTGGTGACGGATCTCCAGTGACTGTTCCTCAGAGCATCAATACACAGTTCCATCTTTATGCTTGTTTGGCTTGCCGCTGGCAGTAGAGTCCATGCATTCTGGTAAGTATTTACTCTCCCCTATGGGTGGCGGATGCACAGTCCCAGGTGCCTCCTTCAGTGGACAGTGGTTAACCTATATACATACTGAGTGGATTTCTACATTCAACCTTCCTTACTTTGAACTGTTTGAATGCATAGTGGCTGCATTGCACTCTCAGTTCTAGTTTTCATACGTGGACTTTTCAATACTTACTGTATTTATTGGCGTATAACACTCAATTTTTTACCCTGAAAAAAGAGGGTAAACTGTGCCTGCGTGTTATATGCAGGGGGCTGAGGAAAGTTTTTTTTTCCTGAAACTTCCCTCTTATGCCCTGTACACACAATCGGATTTCCGATGGATTTTTCCATCGGAAATCCGATGAAGCTGACTTCCATCAGTCTTGCCTACACACCATCAGTGAAAAATCTGACCGTCCCAAACGCCGTGACGTAAAACACTCCGAAGAGCCGAGAAAAATGAAATTCAATGCTTCTGAGCATGCTTCGACTTGATTCTGAGCATGCGTGGGTTTTTTCTCCGATGGAGTTCCCCACAGACGATCGGAATTTGCTATCTTTTTTTTTTTCCATCGGTAAAATTTAAAACATGTTCTATTTTTTTATACCGATAGAAAAAAGACCGATGGGGCCCACACACGATCGTTTTTTCCGATGAAAAAAGTCCATCGGTCTTTTTTCATCAGAAAAACCGATCATGTGTACGCGGCATAAAAGTTAGGGTGCGTGTTATACGCCTGTGCGTGTTATACGTCGATAAATACGGTATTTTTAATGGTTGTTTGTAGCACTATGCACTTTATTATTACTGGTATATGGTAATATTACCTCATATATTTGAGCTCACATCGATTTGCATACTTGCACATTGCATTTTCATGCTTGTTTTGCACATTTTATACGGTTTATGTTCATATTTGCATATTGCTATTGTTTTTGCTTGTTTTTAACATGCAATATGGTTTATGTTCAGCGCTGCACTTTTTGAATTTATCCCTTGTACACATGTGGCTGTGGGCTGGGGAAAGCCTCGGCTACCTATAATTGGCAGTGACAGCTTCCTGGTGGGATGACTCAGGTGAGCCTGAGCTTATCTCCTTTTGGAACTCAACATTTAGTATATCCATCAGATCTTTACGATTCAAGCTAGTTGGAAAAAAAAGTCTCAGATTCAGTCACTATGTGGTTACTGTGAAGTAGAAGCAGCTACCACACCATACAACTATTGTATAAAAAAAATAAAGAAAACGTTACCATACAAATGTAGAACATTAGATTTCTTTTTGTCCATTTGAAACATAAAGGTTCTGAAAAAAAAGCCATTCAGTTGTGGTTTTTATAAAAGTACGGTAACCACTTCCTATATCTTTGTTAATTTTTGCTATTTTTTTTTGTTCAATTCTATTTTTTTTTTGCATTTTCTTTTCTTTTCTTTATGTTAAATGTAGCTGTCGGCGTGCTGCTCTGTTTTGCAGAAAACGATTCAAGTGCCAATCATTAAGCCCCAGCACATCTGGCTAATAACCACAAACCTTGCTTTACTGTATATATTGTCAACCAAGTTTTTGAAGACAAAATTAATGTATTCATTGAATCAGACAAAAGACAGCTTCATTTCAGGAAAGTGAGCAATTTGAAGCAAGTTGTCAGCTTGTCTCTTTATTTGGCCGTCCATAGACAATTGGACTAGACAGCTGAAGGTAATAATAACAACTTTGTTAGTCAGTACAAGGGAGAATTGTGTGCCATTCTGACAAGTTTTTCCTTCGCTTCAGAATGGTCAGCTCCAGCAAAAAGATCCCTTCTGAATGCAGTCATGTGAAACAAGTTGTGTTAGTTCACTGAGTTCATGTAATTTGACATGACCATTTGCTGTTTGTTGGCTTTTCTGTGTATTTCCCAGTTCAGGGCTTTTACATGTCTGATGATAGTCAATATTAGAGTAATGTCAAGACATAGGCAGACTGGACTTGAAGAAACAAGTTATACCTCTGAAAGCTTAACTTCAGCAAAAACTTTTGTTGAGTGTGTGGAAGAGTAAAGCCCCGTACACACGGTCGGACTTTTGGCCAACAAACTTCATTTTAAGCAAGTTTGCCAAAAAATCTGGACCGTGTGTACGCTCCATCGGACAAACTTTTTTGGTTTTCATCGGACAAAAGTTCGGTCTGCAAACGGACAAACATTTGGCCAACAAAAGTCCGATGGAGCAAAGTCCGACCGTGTGTACAGAAAACCATCGGACTTTTGTCCGATGGACAAAACAAATAATGTTTAAATCAACCAACAATAGCAGAAGTTGACCAAAGGGTGGCGGTAAAGAGAGTAAAGAGCAGAAAAGAGCAGAAAGTTTTCAGAAAAGTCCTGTGGTGTGTATGCTATGGGTGTTCCCGGCCAACTCCGTTCGGACAAAAATCCACGGAAAAGTCAGATGGAAGTCCGACCGTGTGTAAGAGGCTTTAGAGTCATATTTTTATTGTGGACAGGGTATAACAAGTAGGGATGAGCTCAGGCGCGTTTGGATACTAGTTGAAACCACCTGAGTTATCCCCTGCCAGGAAGCTGTCGCTACAGATTGCCAATAATAAGCTGCTGAGGTATCTCCCACCCCACAGCCCCAATACAAGGGGCATTCCTTGTCTGCTTATAATTGGCAATCTGCAGTGACAGCTACCTGGCGGGTTCCGACTGATATCCAAACATAGACAAGAGAAAACCACTGCACTCAACCCAGTCTCCAATGCAGGTAAACAAGATACACCAGTGCTCAGACAACCAACCCCATAGGCAAGGTTCAAGCAATGAACTGAACGTCAAGCGAAAGTTGACACACCACAAGATCTGATAGAAGTATGAGGAAATCCCCAAAACATCCGACCAGCTCATGGGTTTCAGCCTTGCGGGCTTAGTCATAGCATATGACCATATAAATTTGACTTATGCCCCGTACACACGGTCGGTTTTCCCGTCGGAAAAAGTCAGATGAGAGCTTTTGGTCGGGAATCCCGACCGTGTGTATGCTCTATCGGACTTTTTCCAATGGAAAAACTGCCGGAAAAAGATAGAGAGCAGGTTCTCTATTTTCTCGTGAAGAAAAAATCCGATCGGAATTTCCTATCATGTGTACAAATCCCGACGCACTAAATTCCGACGCATGCTCGGAAACAAATCGACGCATGCTCGGAAGCATAGAACTTAATTTTCTCGGCTCATCGTAGTCTTTTACGTCACCGCGTTCTTGGCAGTCAAAAGTTCACTGTGTGACCGTGTGTATGCAAGACAGGCTTGAGCGTTGAAAAAAACATCCAAGCTTTTTCCGATGGGAATTCTGCTCGTGTGTACAGGGCATAAGGCTGCTAGATTGAAACACCTGAGCAGGTCTGATTTTTGGGGATTTTAACCCTCTGTTTCAATATTAGATCCTGCCATGTGACAACTTTTGCTGGACTAGTATCCGAACATGCCCAAGCTCATTCCTGATCACAAGTACAGGAATTGATGAGGTCCAGAGACAGTACCAACAACTAGTGATGAGCCGAACACCCCCGGGTTCGGTTCGCACCAGAACCCGCGAACGGACCGAAAGTTT